>OX451741.1:336906017-338236824 GCA_948472305.1 Vicia faba
ATAAAACTTTGTATTTAAGGGTTGATGTTAAAAAAATTCTTAGATTTGGAGATATAGGCTTATGAAGTCATGCGATTTTTACTAAAACACTTAGTAAAAATTTCATCAAGTTAGGCAGATTTTTTATCCCAACTTCTTGGCAAATTTTCACCAAGTTCCAAGTTGATTTAGCCAAAGTGGTCAATATGAAGGTTCTAGAAAATGTTTCAAGCTTTCCAAAATATCCAAGAACTCTAAGAGATCATGCTTGAGCTAGGAGAATCAAAGAGAAGAAGTTGAACATCCATTCTTGAATTACAAGGCATTTTCATGAGGAACACTTGATCAAATCTCAAGCCATGCTACATAAATATTTGTAGGCTTCTAACTTGAAAATCACTCCATAGTTAATTGTTTACACAACTGATTGAGCCATTGTCCAAGCATTTGAGCCATTTTCCAAGTTATTATTCCATTTTTGGAACAAAGTTCACACTTCCATTTTGGAAAAGTGGCTTTAATCACAAAGTCCACTCTCCTTGAGATTCGCACTTGTTTCTTATGAGCATAAACAATCTCAAAGTGAAGAAGCAACCATCTACAACCTATTAACTACTTGTGATACGGTGGCAGAACCGACTGTTATACTGGTTTGCATTTTGTATTCGCAAATATTGCGGTAAGTAAGAGTCGCCATCGACTTTTATTTTATCCAATAAAGGAAAAGGAAACAGAACAGAAAAAACCTTTTTTCGAGATATTTCTGAGTACGAGGGGTAGATTAGAGAAAGGGAAGGAGTTAGCACCCTTTCTATCTGTGGTTTTCCACGATCTCTTAGGTACTTGCTCATTTTTCAAATTGCTTGTGTGTGCTTGTTTTTAAAAGTTTTGTTTACTTCGTGTTAACCCTTGTATCGATCCTCAAGAGTGTGACGAAGTTGTTTTGAAAACTGTTTTTGAAAAGTGTTGGTGTGAAAAGTTTTTATTTTGAGCAAGTACTTAATATTTCTACCTACTCGAAAAAAAGTTTGTTCGTTTTAGTTTCCTTTAGACAGTGATATCCTACTATTAAGGAGTAGGTAGCTCCGTCGTTGGATTTATAAAGGGACGTTCGAAGGGACGAAATGGTCTCTAAAGGAAACAAGTAGAGATACCTTAGCATTTCGAAGGGACTATCGTCATAAGATCAATTCGTAAGCAACTCGATGGACAAATAGGGACTATGATCTTTATGACGATTTTGAATCGCGGGTCATTTCTAAGGTATCCCTACATTCGAGGGACACGACCATTATTTCTGAGGCAACCAAGTGGGGCAAACCCTAGGAGTGAGCATGTGCAAGTGTGTTTTTTTCAGTTAATTATCTTTGCACAAGTAGGGTTTTCTACTGGATTAATTTGATTTATCTTTTACATGCAAGCCTATTGTCCATACATCTAGCAGTTTAATAGTTGCGGAAATTAAAAGCGAGAAATTAAAACCCTAGCTATTACAAGGCTTTGGGGAGGGGATTACATAATATAAAAAAAAACCGGGGAAAATGATAAATGCGAAATAGTAAACCTAATTAACTGTTACAAACTTGAAACAGTTACAATAATTAATAAAAATAATGAAAGTAAAGACGCGCGCGAAAGTTAAAACGGGAAAAAATTAGAACCTAAGAAATCTAATTAATTAAAAATGTTTTTTTTTGTATTTTTTATTGAAAAATAGTTGCAATTTGCAAATTAATCCTAATTTCTATTAAATTTTAATTACAAAAAAAATGTTTAAGTTAACCTAATTAAACTAATTAATTAAATGCAAATAAATATTTTATGAAAAAAATTAACTAAACCTAATATTTTTTGTAATTTTCTGATTTTCTGATTTAATTTAAAAAAATGATATTTATTGTGAAAGTAATTAAAATAATAAATTAAAAGAAAAAAAAAGTAAAAAGAATAGAAAAATTGAGGAGATGGGCCTAATATTGTATGTAATCTAGGGGGTGTGTTGCCAATTTTTTGTTAGGCCTAAAGCTGGCCCAGAGTCTGGTGCCCGATCTAGTGGAGTCATCTCCTGGGGACTCATGATGGGCCTTCAAGGTTGAGGCGTGGGATCTACATGGTGATGGATCTCAAGGATGAGATTAGGGGCGCATGGCGGGTATTAGGAAGGTGAGACACACCGAATCCGCAATCAAATTGTTATAAAATAAAAAAGCCAAACCCGAGTCTCGAACCCAGAACTCTCGCCTCCCATACGTTCCTCCTTACCACCAGGCCAAGTTGTCATTCATTGATATATGTGACAAAATACTAATATAATGGAAACAATGTTTCATGCCCAAAACGCGCGCGTGAATTTAAATGGTCCAATGGAAGTCAGCCATGCAATCATCTCTTTCCTCAGAACTGTTGTCTTAGATTCCTATCTTTTACCTACGGACAAAATTGTCACTGAAAGTTATAGTGACAGTTTTCGTCCATGGCTATAAACCTGCAATAACTGAAAATGCAACACAAGCCAAATAAATGTAAACCAAAGGTACAGGACGGTCATAAATCATGCCCTGGGTTCAATGGTGCCCATGATTTGATCTAATTTCGCCTATATAGGGAATCCCCAAAATGAAGCTTAGAAACCCTAGTAATGGCTATCTTCCTTCCTTGCACACAAAACTCAATTAAAGCATTCAACAAGCATCGAATCCTTATGGCAAACCAGGATACATGATTAAACTACATGGAAAAAGCCTATATGCACATAATCGAAATAAAAAAATATGTCAAACCGTGATGTGTATCGATCGTGATTCTTGATGCTTCAGAGCTTGGCAAGGGTTCGAAAAGCTTCCAGAGACGTCCAGGAATGTATTGCAATCCTTAAACCTCCTTGAGAGTGGTTGTAATCTGGGATTCCAATTGAGATTTTTTTTGACAAAAAACACAAGTTGCTCTTGCCGTTTCACACGATTCTTCTGCCTCCTTATGCTTGGGATGTGTTATGTATACGTATCTCTTTGAATTAGGTTAATAAAAGAGCTCCAAATCCTTGCCAATTATTAAGAATTGATTCCATTCCAACATTGCATTATTTATTTCCAAATCAAGCTAAATCATTCCATTCTCACTCCAATCAACCTTGGCACGATTTGATTCTGTTTTGGCAGCATAAATGGATTGCATTTCATTCAAAATCAGATCAAAAAACAAATCTTCCATATTTTATATCATTTATTTGATTTAATTTGATTTTTAAATGTTTAAAATCAATATAAATTAAATAAATAAAGTCAATAAAATATGTAAGAGTGTTTGAGTCGTGAACTTTGTTAAAAGTAATATGCAAGCATAAAAAGTTAGGCCCATTTGCCAAAAAATGCAATTTTGGGCATTGTTGACTTTTGATAATTCTCCAAAAATGGCCAACTTTGACAATGCATATCTCTTTCAATTTTGATCCTAAGAGGGTGTTCTTGGACTTTTTAGAAAGCTTAGGATGTCCCCTAAGTAAACTATTTTGTTTCATCTCAAGTGGATCTTCCATGTTCATGTAAGGAGCTTTGACCCAAAAGGTGTTTTTGTTGATTTTTTGGAATGACCTATAATGTCTGAGTTCATATCTTTCCATGAGTGAATTTATTGAACTTGAGGACTGAAGATGAGTTGTAGGGAATTTAATTCCCTTCAAAATAAGCCTTGGATGGGAAATTTCTGATAAAGTATGAGAAAGTTATGTTTGGTCAAAGTTTGGTTGACTTTTTCCTAAGAAACCCTAATTTAGAAACTTTTGTGTTTTGATGAATTAGGAGCCTTTCTTGTGGAATCATGATAAATCCTTGATCAAATGATGTATATCACTTTAAAATGTTGATGTTGACCAAAGATCTTGAAGTTTAACTGCATGTGAGCCACAATTGACTTTTGACCTAGTACAGTTGATTTTCAGGCATTTGAGCAGTTGACTAAGCAAACTTCTTGTGCAAGGCATGAATATTGACATGGATTATCTTGAGACCATATTAAGACTATGGAGAATATTTGAGACCTTTGGAGTTTACCCATCTTTATGTAAATGGAAACCCTAGTTTGAGGTTCATTGTCTTAGGAGAGCATTTGTCTGATCAATCCTTGGGCCTCCTTGGGCAAGTTAAGGACTTCAATGAGTATGTTTTGAATAAAAATGAGAGGGAAAATTTTGGGGTACAACAGCTTCCCCTATTCAATCTTCTTACACCTGAGGATGTAGATTGGCTGGTCTGCCTTTCGTGATTTGAAGGTGGAAGATGATTGAACACTAGAGTGCCCAGAAATTTGCACTCGCATGAAGTAATACTGATTAGTAATATAGAGAATGGGCTTACGGATGCCATTGGGAAGGTGACAGAGAATCTTTGGAGATGGGCTTAAAGATGCCATCCTAAAAGGATATCAGTTTCATAAGAGATTCCTTTGCGAGAATTCCCATACTTCTCGTTGAGGAGGACTTCACTGGGGAATGTTGACTTATGTTCTGGGAAATAGAGTCTAGGAGCTTCGGTTTTCCATTACTTTACCAGGGAATTAACACTTGATTGAGGAAGTGGAAGTAAACTGCATATCTGGTCAGGTTCCAGGTTGCACAACGACTTACTGGGGAAATGTGAAATTAACTGCACCTAGTTGGGTCCAGGTCTTATAGTGTTATAAATTGCGGTCTGGAGATGAGAGAGAAGAAAACTGGGTTTTAGGGTTGCTTCGAAATGAAATCCTGGATAGTAGGGCTTATGAGAAGGAACCTGGGTCGTAGGGTTACTTCAAGATGAAAGCCTGGATAGTAGGGATATGAGAAAGAACCTGGATAGTAGGGTTACTTTGAGATGAAAGCCTGGATAATAGGGCTATGAGAAGGAACCTGGATAGTAGAGTTACTTCGAGATAAAAGCCTGGATAGTAGGGCTATGAGAAGGAATCTGGATAGTAGGGTTACTTTGAGATGAAAGCCTAGATAGTATGGCTATCAAAAGGAACTTGGATAGTAGGGTTACTTCGAGATGAAAGCCTGGATAGTAGGGATATGAGAAGGAACCTGGATTGTAGGGTTACTTCGAGATGAAAGCCTGGATAGTAGGGCTATGAGAAGGAACCTGGGTAGTAGGGTTACTTTGAGATGAAAGCCTGGATAGTAGGGCTTATGGGAAGGAATCGGGGTCGTTGGATTGTAGGGCTTAGTTGACCCATTTGATCTTCAAGAACAGATCTTCCATTAGTTTTCTGTAGATATGACATGTATAACTGCTGGAATTGTTGGTGATAATTGTCTTTCCTGAAAAGAAAACAGGGTTAATTATGTGTGATGCATGAAATGCCTTGTGAGATGATGTTCTCAAAATAAATAATATTATGTTGTATGTGATATGTATGTGCATGTTATGATGTATGTATATGAAATTCTATTGGGGATATGTCTGAGTCTATGAAAATAAATCTATGACTCCTGCTGGAGAGTATAACATCCCTGACTGTTGTAGAGAATTGTGGTTCTTCTACTTCCGCTGGAAATGATTGTGCTGAAGATTTACTCTTTGTTGTTTGTGAATATTCCTGTCATGGAGATACTCTGTTCGAGAGTAGCTCTGCGGGGAATAATTTGGAAGGTGAATTTCCGTAGCTGAAGTAATAGGCTTTGTCGGGGATTGAGCTTCTGTATTTAGAGAAATGAACTCTGCTTGGGGAGATTTACTTCCTGCTTTGGGAAAGCTGATATCAAGTGCCTTGATTGCTTTTACTCTGTGGGGAGTGAGGTCGTATGCACTAATGGTTATATTTCAAAGTTGTATATGCCTCAGTACCTACTGGACAGAGTAATTGTCGGGTTTGACATTTCTTGTGTTTTGCCCCTGTTTCTTAAGTTACGAGCAATTGTCTTTTCGTTTCTTATGTAAATATTTATGAGCATCAATTATATTCAAATGCATATGTCAAGAATAAATCATTGGACGTTCTTGCAAAACAAAACGGGAAAAGAAAAAAACAAATGGTTTTTGTAAAAAATGATTTGTATTAATTTCTTGAAGTTGGCCTATAACAGGCGTTTTTTGTACAAGGAAGCTGACGCTCTAGTAAGAGAACGCAACCGTGAAAAGGAAGCTATACAATATTGTGTACAACAAAAATAAAACAGTTATGTGAAACAATCCAATTGGGTTCCAATTCTGCTATTGCCCCTATGTCTTCGAGCGTCTCAACACTTTGCTGCTCGTCCGAAGCTGATTAGATTGATTTGTGTCGTTCGAGCTTGATGATTGATACTGAGGTCTGATTGCAAGGAAATCCAATGAGACATATTGATACGCTTTATATCCCTAACTTTTTCCAGGACTTCTCTTTCGGGTTTTCAGTCCATCGGGATATCCTTTTTTGCCCAAGCCGCCTTTTCAGATTTTCGGCTTGCCGGGTGTACATATATTTTTATTTTCATCCCTTACTTTTGCCCGAACCCTTTTGGTTCACCGGGAAGCCCTTATTTTTGCCTAGGCCAGTCAACCTAGCGGATCTTTTATCATGCGTAGTATCTTTTCACTATGTCTGCATTGATAGGGTGAGGAAGGCCGTCATCATCCATGGTGGTTAGAATCATGGCTCCACCCGTGAAAATGTTTTTAATCACAAATGGCCCTTCGTAGGTAGGAGTCCATTTTGCCCTGGGATCACCTTGCGGAAGTATGATGCGCTTGATTACTAGATCCCCGACTTGATATTCTTGACGTCTGACTTTCTTGTTAAAAGCCTTGATCATTCGCTTTTAATACGTCTGACCATGACAAATAGTAGTAAGTCTCTTCTCGTCAATCAGATTTAGTTGATCAAGTCGAGTCTGGATCCAGTCATCTTCACTCAAACCCGTATCTTTCATAATTCTTAACAAAGGGATCTGGACCTCGATGGGTAGGACTGCCTCCATGCCATATACTAGAGAGTAGGGTGTTGCCCCTGTCGATGTCCATGCTGAGGTACGGTACCCACGAAGAGAAAATGGTAACATCTCATGCCAGTCTTTGTATGTCGCCATCATCTTCTGTATAATCTTCTTGATGTTCTTGTTAGCCGCTTCAAAAGCGCCATTCATCTTCGGCCGGTAGGGAGAAGAGTTATGATGTTGTATCTTGAATTGTTTACAGAGCTCGGTGATCATCATGTTGTTGAGATTTGTACCATCGTCAGTAATAATTATCTTTGGCACACCATACCGACAGATCAGATTATGTAGGATAAACCGCGCCATAACGTTATTGGTCACAGTAGCAAAAGAGGCCGATTCAACCAATTTTGTGAAGTAATCTATGGCCACCAGGATGAAGCGATGTCCATTGGAAGCGGTAGGCCTGATTTCTCCGATCATGTCAATTCCCCATATTGCAAAAGGCCACGGAGCAGTCAAGATGTTCAACAGAACTGGAGGCACATGCACCTTATCAACGTAGATTTAGCACTTATGACAAGTTCAGGAGTGCTGATAACAATCTGCTTCCATAGTGGACCAGTAGTATCCTACCCGTAGGATCTTCTTAGCCATGGTATGTCCACTTGAATGGGTTCCGAAGGTGCCTTCATGTAGATCTGTCATAATCCTTTCTGCTTTGCTCTTGTCTACACACCGCAGTAAGGTAGAGTCATGGTTGCGCTTGGATAGGATTCCATTACTGAAGAAGAATTTCGCAGCGAACCTTCTCAGAAACTTCTTATCATTGACAGATGCCCCTTCGGGCTATTCTTGAGTTTCTAGGTACTTCTTCACTTCATGAAACCAAGGTTTTTCTGCCACCTCTTTGGTATCAATCTCACAACAGTGCACTGGTTCATCCAACCTTTCGATGGTGATTCGGGGGGCCTCGTTGTCCCACTTGACTTTGAACATTGAAGACATGGTAGCTAGCGCGTCCGCTTCTTGATTCTCCTCTCGCGGGAAATGTTCAGGTTACCTCCTCAAAGTGTGGGAGCAATGCCATCACATATTCTTTGTATGGGATGAGATTCAGATGCTTTGTATCCCATTCGCCTTTTATCTGACTTATCACTAAGGCTGAATCCCCGAAGACATTTAAGAACTTGATCCTGAGGTCAATAGCGGCTTTGAGACCCATGATGCAGGCTTCATACTCCGCCATGTTGTTAGTGCAGTTGAGACATAGTCGGGCAGTGAAACTAGTATGAAAGCCCTCGGGAGATATGATTATCGCGCCGATTCCATTACCAAGTGCGTTTGAAGCTCCATCAAAAACCATAGTCCATTGGGATCCCTCCTCGGGTCCTTCATCCAGTCCAGGTTCTTCGTAGTCAGTCACCAGCATGATATTCTCGTCCGGGAACTCAAAATTCACGGACTGGTAGTCATCCACGGATTGATGAGCCAAATGATCATCCAATACACTTCCCTTGATTGCTTTCTGGGTTGTATATTGTATATCGTATTCAATTAAGATCATCTGCCATCTCGCTATTCTTCCGGAGAGAGCGGGCTTCTCAAAGATGTACTTGATTGGATCCATCTTAGATATCAACAGAGTAGTGTGAGTCAGCATGTACTGTCTTAATTGGCAAGCAGCCCATGCCAAAGCGCAACAAGTTTTCTCGAGCAGTGAGTATCGTGTCTCACAGTCAGTAAACGTTTTTCTAAGGTAGTATATTGCGTGCTCTTTTCGACCAGACTCATCATGCTGCCCCAACACACACCCCATTGAATTGTCTAGCACTGTTAAGTATAATATAAAAGGTCTTCCTTCAACCGAAGGCATCAAAATTGGCGGTTCTTGGAGATATTCTTTGATACTTTCGAAGGCAGTCTGGCATTCATCATTCCATTTTACCACTTGATCTTTCTTCAGAAGCTTGAAGATGGGTTCACAAGTAGCAGTTAGATGTGAAATGAACCTAGCGATATAATTCAAGCGTCCCAAGAAACCTCTAACTTCTTTCTCTGTGCGGGGAGCCAGCATCTCTTGTATGTCCTTTACCTTTGCAGGGTCTACCTGAATACCTTTGTCATTGACGATGAAACCCAGAAGCTTACCAGACCTTACCCCGAAGGTGCACTTGTTCGGATTCAACCCCAGCTTGTATGTCTTTAACCTGTCGAACAACTTTTATAAATGATCAAGGTTTTATTCCTCGGTTTGAGACCTGGCTATCATGTCATCAACATAAACCTCTATCTCATGGTGAATCATATCATGGAACAAAGCGACCATGGCTCGCTGATAAGTTTCCCCAGCATTTTTCAACCCAAAAGGCATTACCTTGTAACAGAAAGTGCCCCACTGTGTGAAGAAGGTTGTCTTCTCCATGTCTTCAAGAGTCATCTTGATCTGGTTGTAGCCAGAGAAACCATCCATGAAGGAGAATATTTTATGTTGCACGGTGTTGTCAACTAGAACATCAATGTGGGGAAGCGAGAAGTCATCCTTAGGGCTCGCCCTGTTCAGGTCTCTGTAATCCACACACATCTGTACCTTGCCGTCTTTCTTAGGTACCGAAACGACATTAGCAACCCACTGCGGATAGGATGTGACAGCTAAGAACCCTGCATCGAATTGCTTCATGACCTCTTACTTGATCTTCTCTGACATTTCAGGGCGCATACAGCGAACCTTCTATTTAACTGGAGGACAATCTTCTTTAGTCGAGGGGCGGTGTACCACGATATCAGTGTCTAAACTGGGCATGTCTTCATATGACCAGGCGGAGATCTCAACATAGTCGTGCAACATCTGTATCAACTGTTGTTTGACCTTAGCCTGCAGATTCACGCTAATCTTGACTTCCTTTATGTCCTCTTCCGTGCCCAAGTTTATCGTCTCAACTGGCTCTTCATGAGGCCGTATAGCCCTCTCTTATTGCTGTAATAGTCTAGCAAGTTCTCCCGGTACCTCACAGTTGTTCTCACCTTCGTCCTCGACTTGGTTGATCAAATTTTCGAAGTCATAAACGGTAGTAGCAGAACTATTATCAATGGGATCCAGAGTGGATATGGATCTGCAGTATGATACGTGAGTGTGTGTAAGAGCATAGCTATTTTGCTACCCTCAGTGAATGTTGGTAGTTCATCGTTAGTGAACGGCAATGCTATAATATTTCTTTTCCTTCTACCTTCAGTGAACATTGGTAGCTCACCATCACTGAACGTCAGTGTTGATATTTATTTTCCTTCTACCTTCAGTGAACGTTGGTAGCTTTACCTCAAGTAAGAGTTGGTGTATGCTTTGACCATTTTACCATCCCCTCTGGCTCAGGTATTTTGATCCACCAGTGATTTATTTTCCTGGTCGGGTCGCTCCCTTATTTCTTAATTATTGTTACATCCCCAGTGGTGTTTTACATCCCTTTGGATTTGTCCATGTGCACTCATATTCATAAGCATTTCAGGGAATCTTAGGGCCAAAAATAGGGTTTGTTTTTATATTTAAGTATCTTAGATCGCTTCGACAAGAAGATTTTTTTTAAACCTTCGTATCTCCAGATAGGAGAAACTTAAATAAGGGCAGTTGTTGTACCCCAATTTTTGCCCCTAAGATCCCTTCACCATACCATATTGATTCAATCACAACAAGATCATATTAAGGCTTTTGGTTCTCCTTCATATCTTTAGATTTGCTCTTTGAGGAATCACCAAGCACCTTGACTTGTTTTTCTTGTGTAATCATTCATGCTTTTGTTTTGACTTTCCTTTTAAATAATAAAATGCAATGTTGGTTTGTCTTACTTGTCAACAATGCCGGTAAAGGCAATGGGGCTTAACAAGTTGATCCATGGGTTCATGAGTTTATTTCCATGACCTAGTCAATGAAGCTTGAGAAGTTCAAACGTCTCCATTGAAGTTGTTTTGGAAGGGATGGAATGGCAACGTTATTTTGGTTCACTACATTTCAAAGTTATCAAGATTTGATCCAAAAAGTACAAGGGGTTGATTGAAAAATAGTCATGGTTGGACAAGGTCTTGTTCCCATTGGTCACAAGTACATATTTCTCTCAATTATCAAGATATGTAACTGGTTGTGGTTGTTATGAGTTCTTATTATCATCCTCAACAACTTATATTTACAAAGCATTTGTTTTGGTACAAGAAGTTTCTTCAAAATTTTCAAACTTCCTCAAATCATTTTCTTGATCTAGGAGTTAGGGTTTTGAACTTCAAAGAAGCATATCTTGCTCATCTCTTAGTATTTTTGAGTGATTATAAAGACATCCTTCTCTTCAAAGGTTTATCAACAAATCACTTCAAAAGTTCCAAGGAGTTTTCATGTGGAAGAAACTTGATGAAGAAGAAAGATTACAAGTCCTTCAGATGAATCCCCAATTTTCTATGTGTGACTTCAAATGATCATAACTTGGTCAATATTTATCACCTTCAGCCCATTATTTTTCCACAATGATCTTGAATATGTGAACTTTATGCCTTCTTTTATATGCAAAGTGAGAAAATGGATGGAAATTTCCTTAAGGATACAAAAGATTATAGGTCATTTCAATATTTTTTGTCCACTTCAACAATTCACAACTCTCTCAATTTTTGGAGATTTTGAATGGTTCAAGTTCCAAAATGTCATTCAAGAGATCTAATTCATGTCATGTTTTTTGGTCAAGAGCAAATTCCAAGTAGAAGGCTATGTTTGGATGCAAGACATTATAGGTCACTTTTGAAGAAGAATTTGAAATATTTCTAAGTATGGAAAGTCAACCCTTTTTCTCCAACTTTGACTCAACACAACTTTCAGCTCAAGCATCCATTTGATTCCATTCTTTTTCCATTTCAAAGCTTGTAACCTCATCTTTCTAAAGCATCAAGAATCATGCCTTAAGACCCCTTGAGCTGAGAATTCCATTGGATTGAACTTGGTAACTTGTAACTGATGTTTTCCCATAAGTCAGAATTTGAAGTCTTTGTTTTGGCTTCTAATCACAAGTTTTCAATGCGTTTATGCCTCTGAACATGTTAAATGAAGTTCCAGAATTAATTAGCACAACAAAACGCGCATTTTGGATGAGTTTTGATCAAATAGGAAGTCACACTTTTCTTTTTTGCAACTTCACACGATTTCCCTCCAAACTTCATCATTTCACACGCTTGGACATTCCATTTGATTCCTTATAAATAGAGGGTCATCCCTCATTCATTTCCTCAAGCTTAGATAGCCAGAATAACCCTGCCAAACTTGTTCCCTAACTCAGAATTCAGCAACTTCGAAATCCATTCTCAAGCCTTTTTCAATCCAATTTTTTCATCAATTCACCTTCCTTGATCTTCCCTAAAGCTAACAATATAATTATGTTCAACTTTACACCAGAAACTGAAGTTTGTACATGAAGGGAAAGTAGTGATCATAAATGGGGAACAAGCATTATTGATATCTCATTTGTCCTCTTTCGGCATTGTGGAGGCGGATGAAACTGTTGTTGGAACCCAGTTCCAAGCCTTATCCATTAACAATATAAGAGGAAATGAGAATTCCATGGTTTCACTTAAGGATGCGCAGCAGGTTATACGTAAGGGTCATAGTGAAGTGTGGGGACGGATTGTGGATCCACCTGTGAACAAGAACAGAGTTGGCTTGGGGTTCTCTTTGAAGAATGACAAAGGTAAGGGCATGAAGCCGAAGTCTGTTGTAAGTAAGTATTAAGACGTCTTTTGTAGCGGGGGTTATCTTCATCCAACTGTTTCCAGGATCAATGCCATTGTGGAAGATGAAGCAGATCAGGAAAGGCCGAATTATGTGACGCACGGAGTTAGGGTCCAGAATTGGATCACCATTGATGTTCCTTCTTGCATACATGTTTCAAAGTAATTTGTTTTGTTAATCTTTTTGAAAAGCTTTCACTATGCCCAAGGTGAAAGTATTAATATTGTATGGGCTTATCTGTTGGCTTTGATTTTTAAAATCAATAATAAAAGTTGTCTTTGTTTCCCAAATTGTGTCTTTATTTTCTTCTTTTTCTCAGAAAATGGTAATTAAAAAAACCTTCAAAATAAATAATAACTGAAATTTAATCTGCATGATCACTTGTTATATGTGTCAGTTTCTAAAAGCAATCATAAATCATATGTGAAGATTAATTAAAAAACTCGTTGAATAGAATGACCCTGCACCCTCTCCCAACTTTGAATGTCCTGTGTATGGGGATGAAGAAGAAGATTATGATGAGATTCCAGAAGAGGTCTCACGGTTGCTTGAGCACGAGGAAAATTCCATTCAGCCATATAAAGAGCCATTGGAAGTGATTAATTTGGGTTCAGAAGAAGATCCGAAGGAAGTCAAGATTGGAGCATTGTTGCATCCTAATGTGAAGAGCGTGTTGATTGAGCTGTTGAAAGAGTATGTGGATATTTTTGCTTGGTCTTACCAAGATATGCCTGGTCTAGATACAGATATTGTAGAGCACTGTTTTCCGTTGAAGTCAGAATATCCACCAATTAAACAAAAATTGAGAAGAACTCACCCAGATATGGCAGTGAAAATCAAAGAGGAGGTTCTAAAGCAGATTAATGTTGGTTTTCTTGTGACATCAGTGTATCCTCAATGGATTGCCAATATTATCCCAGTATCGAAAAAAGACAGAAAAGTCCGCATGTGCGTAGATTACAGAGATCTAAATAAAGCTAGTCCAAAAGATGATTTTCCATTACCACACATTTATATGTTAGTGGATAGCCAAACAAAATTCAAAGTATTCTCGTTCATGGACGGATTTTCTGGGTATAATCATATAAGAATGGCTCCGGAGGACATGGAAAAAACAACGTTTATCACACCCTGGGGAACATTCTGTTACAGAGTGATGCCCTTTAGGTTGAAGAACGTTGGTGCAACGTACCAGAGGGCTATGACAACCCTATTCCATGATCTGATGCACAAGGAAATTGAAGTATATGTTGATGATATGATTTCCAAATCCCATAATGAAGAAGGGCATGTAGGAGATTTATTGAAGTTGTTTCAGCATTTGAGGAAGTATCGTCTCTGCTTGAATCCAAATAAATGCACCTTTGGTGTTCGATCAGGGAAATTGTTGGGTTTCATTGTTATCCAGAAAGGAATTGAAGTTGACCCTAATAAATTCAATGCAGTTCAAGAGATGCCAGTGCAAAAACTGAAAAGCAAGTCAGAGGTTTCCTCGGGCGTTTGAATTATATTTCCAGATTCATTTCCCACATGACTGCAACATGTGAACCGATCTTTAAGTTGTTAAAGAAAGATCAAGGTTGTGTGTAGACGGATGACTACCAAAGGGCATTTGAAATTATTAAAGAATATCTGCTTGAACCTCCTATCTTGCTCCCTCCTGTCGAAGGAAGACCGTTGATTATGTATCTGACAGTGTTAGATAATTCCATGGGATGTATTCTGGGACAACAGGATGAAACAGGGAAGAAGGAGTTCGCCATTTATTACCTCAGTAAAAATTTCACTAATTATGAGTCGCGGTATTCCATACTGGAAAAGACATGTTGTACTTTGGCCTGGATGACAAAGCATTTGCAGCAGTATATGTTGAATCCCATACTTGGTTGATCTTCAAAATGGATCCAATCAAGTACATTTTTGAAAAGCCTGCTCTTACTGGGAGAATTGCCCGCTGGCAGATGTTGCTATCTGAATATGATATCGAATACCGCACTCAAAAAGATATTAAAAGCAGTGTGTTGGCAGATTATCTTGCTCACCAACCAGTGGAGGATCATCAGTTCGTAGAGTATGAATTCCCCGATGAGGATGTGATGTTCCTGAAAGTGAAGGATTGTGATGAACCATTGCCTGAGGAAGGTCCTGTCCATGAATCTCATTGGAGTATGATATTTGATGGAGCTGTGAATGCTTATAGAAAAGGAATTTGTGTTGTGATTGTCACTCCACATGGATCGCACATTCCTTTTATCGCAAGGTTAACGTTTGATTGTACTAATAATATGGCAGAATATGAGGCTTGCATCATGGGTCTCAAAGAAGCTATTGATCTCAGAATTAAAAATCTAGATGTGTATGGTGATTCAGCTTTGGTAATAAATCAGATTAAAGGAGAATGGGATACTCGTCACCTCGGCTTGATCCCTTACAAATATTATGCTAGAAGATTGTTACCCTTCTTTAATAAAGTTGAATTCCATCACATTCCTAGAGATGAAAATCAGATGGCGGATGCTCTGGCAACTCTGGATTTTATGTACCAAGTGAATACTTGGAATGATATACCTCGAATTATGGTTCGACGACTGGATAGGACCGCTCATGTGTTTACAACAGAGGAGGTAGCAGATGAAAAACCTTGGTATCATGATATCAAGCATTTTCTTCAGACTCAGGAATACCCGATTGGTGCACCGAATAAAGATAGAAAGACATTGAGAAGATTGGCTGGCAGCTTCTTCCTCAGTAAAAATGTGTTGTACAAAATAAATTATGACATGGTCTAGCCCAAATGCGAGGATAGAAACGAAAGCAGACATGTTGATGCATGAGGTTCATGAAGGTTCATTTGGCACTCATGCCAATGGACATTCGCTGGCTAGAAAGATGCTAATGGCAGGTTACTATTGGCTGATAATGGAACTTGATTGTTACAAATTTGCAAAGAAGTGTCATAAATGCCAGGTTTATGTAGATAAGGTCCACGTGCCTCCGAAACTTCTCAATGTGATCTCTTTCCCATGGCCTTTCTCTATGTGGGGTGTTGACATGATTGGGATGATAGAACCCAAAGCTTCGAATGGACACCATTTTATCTTGGTAGAAATTAATTACTTCACCAAGTGGGTGGAAGCTGCTTCATATTCCAATGTTGCTAAGCAGGTGGTTGTGCGCTTCATCAAGAATAATCTTATATGTCGATATGGTGTGCCGAGTAGAATTATCACCAACAATGGCTCGAATCTGAACAATAAAATGATGACAGAAATGTGCAAAAAATTCAAGATTGTCCATCATAATTCATATCCATACAGGCCAAAGATGAATGGGGCTGTTGAAGCTGCTAATAAGAATATCAAGAAGATTATCCAGAAAATGGTCGTTACTTATAAGGATTTGCATGCAATGCTCCCTTTTGCTTTGCATGGATATCGAACATCTGTCCGCACTTCAACAGGAGCAACCCCGTTCTCCCTGGTGTATAGAATGGAAGTTGTACTCCCAGTCGAGGTTGAGATTCTCTCTTTGCATGTGATAATGGAAACCAAGTTGTCAGAGGCTGAATGGGTCCAAAACCGGTTTGACCAATTGAATCTGATCGAAGAGAAGAGGATGACAACTTTAGGTCATGGACAGTTATATCAGAAAAGGATGAAGAAAGCTTTTGATAAGAAGGTCAAACCTCGTAAATTCAGAGAAGGAGACCTCGTGCTCAGGAAGATCATGTCTTTCAACACTTATTCTAAGGGCAAGTGGACTCACAACTTTGAAGGCTCATATGTTGTCAAGAAAGCCTTCTCTGGCGGTGTATTAATTCTTGAAACTATGGATGGCGAAGAGTTCCCACGTCCCATGAATGCTGATGCAGTCAAGAAATACTTCGCCTAAAGAAATAAAAGAACATCTCGCTAAGTTGAAAACCCGAAAGGGCGGCTTAGGAAAAAAAGAGCGTCTCGGTAGGCCGAAAACCCGAAAGGGCGGTCTAGGCAAAGATTAGAGACATAAACAGAATAAATTTCCCGCTAAGTTGAAAACCCGCAAGGGCAACTTAGGAAAAAGTTAGGGACTTTCTTGGCAAGTAACTACATCAGACAAGACTTGATCGTTGGAGCAACAATCTTCTTGGATTCTCATTACAACTTCAACAGAAGTTTCTGCTCAGGATTTCAAAAGTTGTTAGAGGGGATAGTGGTCATTGTATCTCAATGTATCTTGTCCATTATATATTACCATTTTCTGAACTTTGTAATTATCCATGGAGTCTCGCCATTTGCAGACTACCATTCTATTAATGAAATTTGAGCTTTTAACCAATTCTTTGTATTTCTCATTTTATTTAGCTTGCAAAGACTCCATTTATTATTGATAATAACTTTCAAAGAAAAAAGATTAAATAACAAAATCGATTTTTCAAAAGTAATTTACAATTCGCTTTTACCTTAGAATCTGTGATGAAATAGGCAACAAAGTGGTGATCCCAGGAATGGACAAACTCCAGTTTGTTTTAAGAAGTTTTTGTTCCCCTCAGGAAGGTTTACTCAGGATGATTCGCCGTATTGGGTTCGTGACTCCAGTATCCTCGATCAAGTTTGGATTCATTTCTCCTCTTTTCTGAATTTTCATGATTTGATGTCTCAATCTGAGATTTCTCCAGTGAAGTTTTCGTTCGGTCTAATGGAGGTTCTTTTTCCCGAGAAGTTGGTACCATAATCACTCTTGAACTAGTGAAGAATGTATTATGGTTTTCCCTTTAAAGATGTGGTGTTAATCTCCCCAATGAAGTAGGCCTGATTTCCCCAGTGAATGTTTTGATGATTTGGTGTCCATCTGCTTTACTTTAGACTGGTTTTGCAATCCCCAATAGAAGTGTTACTTTTGAAAACGTTTGTTTCCCCAGTGAAGCCTGAAGAAAGATGTTCTATCCCTGTATCTGTACTATTTTATCACTTTGTTTTGTTTACTTTTGGATTATGTTTCTCCCCAGTAAAGCTAAAGCAGGCAGTAGGTTTTGTTTCCTCAGTTGCCATTTACTTTTTCTTGGAATGACCATCCTGGATGTTATTTAGCCGAGTGTTGTTTGTGCCAGAGTTGGTTTTGCTTGGGTACTCCCAGGGTTGTGTATCTGTTTTGTCAGCATAGGCACGATAACACTCATACATTCATACATACATCATGCATAGCTAAAATTGGCAGATCATTGTTCGTTGACATTTTTTTATGTTTTGTTGACATATCACCCTGTTTTGCAGAGTTACATTGTCCTCTCTTCCATAGAGTGGTGGAACTAAGCAGAAAGCGTATATTCTTTCAATTTCCCCACTGAGTTATCCCTCGTGGAAGATTTTTTGCTTTAGCCTTCCTATACAGCTCCTTATTTAAGATGGATTTGGTTTCCCTCTTGATTTTATTTCTCAAAGGATGTATTTTGGTTGACTGTTTCATTCCAGTTTATTTATGGTTTGAATCTATGGTTCCACAATAATATTATTTACTTTGTATTTCTGAAAGCTTCGAGTTTTGGTTTGTGCATTTATTTTGCACAAGAAGACTTTATCTCCTCAGCAGGAATATCATGGAATTTCCCCAGGAAGTCATATTTCTTTCCCCAGGAAGCCATATTTCTATCCCCGGAAAGTCATTTCTTTTTACAATCCTCCATGACAACAAGTAGTAGGTCTCTTTATTTGAGCAACTTGTGCTTCCCTGTAAAAGTCGACATAACCTTTTTGCTATCTCCTCTATGAGTGGACAGTTTGCAGTATGTTGTCAGTTTACGCCAGTGGAGGGAAAGACTTTTAAATACGCAGAAACAGCTCGTTATGAAATCTTTACAAGTGGAAGTCTCTTTATTTGAGACAGCCTACATCTTACCCTTTTCAGGAAAATTGCCTCGGTTAAAGAAGAAGTTGAGACCCGTTCTAGGAGAAATGCCAGAATTCTAGGGAAACTTGTTATCATTTTGCTACCCTCAGTAAACGTTGGTAGTTCATCGTCAGTGAACGGCGATGCTATGATATATTTTCTCTCTACCTTCAGTGAAAGTTGGTAGATCACCATCAATGAAAGTTGGTGTTTGTTATCTTTTTGCTACCCTCAATGAACGTTGGTAATTCATCGTCAGTGAACGGCGGTGCTATGATATATTTTCTCTCTACCTTCAGTGAAAGTTGGTAGATCACCATCAGTGAAAGTTGGTGTTTGTCATCTTTTTTCTACCCTCAGCGAACGTTGGTAGTTCATCATCAGTGAACGGTGATGCTATGATATATTTTCTCTCTACCTTAAGTGAAAGTTTGTAGATCACCATCAGTGAAAGTTGGTGTTTGTTATCTGTTTGGTACCCTCAGTGAACGTTGGTAGTTCATCGTCAGTGAACGGAGGTGCTATAAAATATTTTCTCTCTACCTTCAGTGAAAGTTGGTACGTCACCTTTAGTGAAAATTGGTGTTTTTTTATCTTTTTGCTACCCTCAGTGAACGTTGGTAGTTCATCGTCAGTGAACGGCGATGCTATGATATATTTTCTCTCTACCTTCAGTGAAATTTGGTAGATCACCATTAGTGAAAGTTGGTGTTTGTTATCTTTTTTCTACTCTCAATAAATGTTGGTAGTTCATCATCAGTGAACGGCGGTGCTATGATATATTCTCTTTCTACCTTCAGTGAAAGCTGGTAGATCACCATCAGTGAAAGTTGGTGTTTGTTATCTTTTTTCTACCCTCAGTGAATGTTGGTAGTTCATCGTCAGTGAACGGAGATGTTGTGATATTTCTTTTCCTTCTACCTTCAGTGAATGTTGGTAGCTCACCGTCAGTGAACGTAGGTGTTTATATTTCTTTTCCTTCTACCTTCAGTGAACGTTAGTAGCTTTACCTCAAGTAAGAGTTGGTGTATCCTTTGACCATTTTACCATCCTCTCTGGCTCAGGTCTTTTAATCCACCGGTGATTTATTTTCCTGGTCGGGTCACTCCCTTGTTTCTTTATTATTGTTACATCCCCAGTGGTGTTTTACTTCCCTTTAGATTTGTCCATGTGCACTCATATTCATAAGCATTGCAGGGCATCTTAGAGCCAAAAATAGGGTTTGTTTTATATTTAAGTATCTTCGATCGCGTCGACACGAATATTTTTTTAAACCTTCGTATCTCCGGATAGAAGAAACTTAAATAAGGGAAGTTGTTGTACACCAATTTTTTTTCCCTAATATCCTTTCACCATACCATATTGATTCAATCACAACAAGATCATATTAGGGCTTTTGGTTCTCCTTCCTATCTTTAGCTTTTCTCTTTGAGGAATCACCAAGCACCTTGACTTGTTTTTCTTATGTAATCATTCATGCTTTTGTTTTGACTCTCCTTTTAAATAATAAAATTCAATGTTGGTTTGTCTTACTTGTCAACAATGCAGGTAAAGGCAATGGGGCTTAGCAAGTTGATCCATGGGTTCATGATTTTATTTCCATGACCTAGTCAATGAATCTTGAGAAGTTCAAACCTCACCATTGAAGTTATTTTGGAAGGAATGGCATGGCAAGGTTATTTTGGTTCACTACATTTCCAAGTTGTCAAGATTTGATCCAAAAAGTACAAGAAGTTGATTGAAAAATAGTCATGGTTGGACAAGGTCTTGTTCCTATTGGTCACAAGTACATATTTCTCTCAATTATCAAGATATGGAAGTGGTTTTGGTTGCTATGAGTTCTCATTATCATCCTCAACAACTTATATTTACAAAGCATTTGTTTTGGTACAAAAAGTTTGTTCAAAATTGTCAAAGTTCCTCAAAGCATTTTCTTGATCTAGGAGTTATGATTTTGAACTTCAAAGAAGCATATCTTTCTCATCTTTTAGTATTTTTGAGTGATTCCAAAGACATCCTTCTCTTAAAATGGTTATCAACAAATCAATTCAAAAGTTCCAAGGAGTTTTCATGTGGAAGAAACTCGATGAAGAAGAAAGATTACAAGTCCTCCAGATGAATCCCCAATTTTCCATGTGTGACTTCAAATGATCATAAATTGGTCAACTTGTATCACCTTGAGCCCATTATTTTTCCACAATGATCTTCAATATGTGAAATTTATGCCTTATTTTATGTGCAAAGTGAGAAAATGGATGGAAATTTCCTTAAGGATACAAAAGTTTATAGGTCATTTCATGATTTTTTGCCCACTTCAACAATTTATAACTCTTTCAATTTTTGGAGATTCCGAATGGTTCAAGTTCCAAAATGTCATTCAAGATATCTACTTCATGCCATATTTTTTGGTTAAAAGAAAATTCCAAGTAGAAGGCTATTTTTGGATGCAAGACATTATAGGTCGCTTTTGAAGAAGAATTTGAAATATTTCTAAGTATGGAAAGTCAACCCTTTTTCTCCAACTTTGACTCAACACAACTTTTAGCTCAAGCATCCATTTGATTCCATTCTTTTTCCATTGCAAAGCTTGTAACCTCATCTTTCTAAAGCATCAAGAATCATACCTTAAGACCCCTTGAGCTGAGAATTCCATTGGATTGAACTTGGTAACTTGGAACTGAAGTTTTCCCATAAGTCGGAATTTGAAGTCTTTGATTTGGATTCTAATCACAAGTTTTCCACGCGTTTATGCCTCTAAATATGTTTAATGAAGTTCCAGAATTTATTAGCACAACAAAATGCGCGTTTTGAATGAGTTTTGATTAAATTGGAAGTCACACTTTTCTTGTTTTCAACTTCACACGATTTCCCTCCAAACTTCATCATTTCACACGCTTGGACATTCCATTTGATTCCCTATAAATATAGGGTCATCCCCCATTCATTTCCTCAAGCTTAGATAGCCATAATCACCCTGCCAAACTTGTTCCCTAACTCAGAATTCAGCAACTTCGAAATCCATTCTCAAGCCTTTTTCAATCCAATTTTTTCATCAATTCACCTTCCTTGATCTTCCCTGAAGCTAACCATATAATTACATTCAAGAATCGTGCCCTATATTGCTCCATAGAAGTCCAGTTTCAGAGCTCTGCAACTCAACTTCAATAGGTAGATTCCTTCATCAATTCTTCAAAACTTTGATATCATTGTGATGCTCTCATTGCCCTAGTTCTAGTCGTAACACTTACTTCTTACTAGAAACACGTTTTGACCATGAAATTTCAAATCCCTTTTCAAAACTTTCTTTCCAAATTGTTTGAGCTACAGTTTATATATATTTGGCGCGAGGGTGTGGTTGTCTTTGTCTTGAAGACACGAAGCGAATGACATAGGTCTGAGCTTCTGATTTTACAGTTTGAGAGACCTACAATTCACGTTGGCTGGAGGTTGAAGATGACCAACGTTTCATTTTCCAACCAATGATGGCACACCACTTGTTATTTTTGAATTCTGATTTAATAATTGATTCAGTGCTTTATTCACTAATGACCATGATATGCACAGCGCGCCAGATCCTTTGGATTTGTTTACTAACGTGTTTTGACTCTCATCCAATGGTCCACATATTTTTGAGTTTTCTTTTCTTTTCTGATTTTTTATATTTAATTATTTTAAACTTCAAAATATCATAGAAAATTCATTTTTAGTCCAAAAAATATGAAAAAATTATGAAAAATACTTTTTATTATTCTCTTTCTGATTTATAATTTTGCACAATTTAATTTTGTGTTTTGGTATTTTTATAAATTTACACTTTATTGGAATTGTTTTAAATGTTTAAAAATACTTTTATGCATTTTTAAATTCTAAAAAAATTGTGGAATGATCCAATGATATTGTGACAAATATTTGTGACCTTATTTTATTTTTGTTTCTGACTTTGCTATTTTTTATCATTTTTAGTTTATTTTACCCCTTTCTTTTAATTTTAAAAATAGTTTCTGACTTTAAAAAATTTCCAAAAAATTTATAAAATTATTTTAGTTCATTTCTGATTTTTCTATGGTCTTACTTTTATTTGTTGATTAATTTGGACATAGTTGATATTTTTCTCTTTTATTTCTATTTTTAAACATTATTTTTAAACCTTTTGTATATATTAAAATGTAATATTATTTTGTGATTATTTTCTGGCTGATCTTGGATTAAATTTTTGATCATGAACTTTATTAACATCATTGGATCCATGGTATTGAGTCTAACTCCACAAAAATTGATG
Source organism: Vicia faba (assembly GCA_948472305.1). Taxonomy (NCBI): domain Eukaryota; kingdom Viridiplantae; phylum Streptophyta; class Magnoliopsida; order Fabales; family Fabaceae; genus Vicia; species Vicia faba. The sequence continues at coordinate 336,928,782 of OX451741.1, forward strand.
AATGATTTTAATAATAGTTTGATTAAATTTAATCTAAAAGTGGTTTGTATATTCTCTCCCATCCCTCTTCATCTCATCTCCTTCTTTTGCATTAAATGTTGTTGGAGCATGATCTCTATATCATGTCTCAAAATAAATGGTGCATAGATTGCTATTGACCGGCCTCAAAATAGGTGCGACTTCTATATAAGTCCACTTACGATTACTTAACATAGCGCTAAATTTTGTCCTGATTCGAATAAATGATCATTTATGGCCCAAACTTATGTTTGCAAGCCCAAGTATGTTAATTTGATCGCTTTGATCCAATAACCTTGAGATTTATTGTGTGGAGGCTTTGGTTCTACCAATCCTCTAATGGATCTACAATACCTTTGGTCAATGCGGGTCACTTAAACATTGTTGATCATTAAATGATACTCATAAGGATTCCAAATGGATGATATACTTGACAAAAAGCAAATGCAACTTGTTGTGTGGAGGCTTTGGTTCTACCAATCCTCTGATGAGTTCCAAATACAAGTTTCAAGATGATCATCCAACTAACCACTAATCACTAATAATTGATTTTATTTTGTGTTTTTATTTTATGTTCTTTACTTTATGCACCATTTACTTTTAGCATTTACATTTCATGCTACTTTTCATCTTTGCTCACTTGAGCCCCTTTATATTCTATTCATTTTTCATTTTTGCTCACTTGAGCTTTTCTTTTCTTTTAAAGACACCTAATAATCAACATAAACCCTAAGAATCTTTAATGATACTTGGACTATTTGGTTACTACCCTTGGCATTATGGAGCATTGGACTTTTTGGACTTAGGATTAGAAACCTTGGCCTATGATTGGGGACCTTGTGATCTTATCTGATTATTTTGTCTGGAGAACCTGAGGTTTACCTCAAGACATTGGGTTGTTTGTTTGTTTTATATGCAAGTTATTGTGATTACACCCTTTGTTTGTAATCTAGAATTCACCCGTATACAGCCGTTACTCTGCCCAATTTTTGTGAAGACTTAATACACTTGAAGTTTGGTTCTCTCAAGAGGTCTAGTACATTTGCTTGTTTGGTTTCAACCCAAAGAATGAGAATTCTATTTTGGCTCATAATGTAAAGTATTTGCTTCTTGTTGGTTAGATGGTTCTTATCCCTAGCTTTTACCTTATGCTTTAGTATATCCTCTTCTTCTCCCCCCATCTTCATTAATTTCAAAAATCTCCCCACCCCCCTTTTGAAAATTCTTCTTGTTTTAAACTTGAATTACTTTTATAATAAACTTGGACTTAGGTACATGCATTTTAAAACATTTTCATAAATAAACTCCAATAAACTTAACAATACTTTGACATTTTTGTGAGAAAACTAAAAGTCAATCAATCTCATTTCAAACCATTTTGCCACTTTGGATTTTATCTTTAAACTTTTCTCAAAAGATTGAACTCTTGTCAATCCTTGTAGTGATGTAAACAACTATACTTCTACAATATATAGTAAAGAGAGATATTTTCCACTTGGGTGTTGAGTGAGGCATTGTTGATTTTAAAATCCAAGCCATATCCTCCACTTTGAGATGATGCAAATTCTCCTTTCTCATGATTGTGGGTAGTAGGTATGTTTTCCACACGGACAATGACGATGATGTTTTATCTCATAAAATTGACCAACACATTTGTGTTTTAAAACTTTTAAAAGAGGAACTACGTGTACCCTGATCCCCTATTGCACAAAAAGGTGGTACGTAGGCACTAAAGGTTAGCAACCGCGACGGGTGCATAAATAATAAATATATTTCTTTTCTCACCTCCACCATCTATTTTATATAACATATTTCATAGCCAAAATATACATATTTTTAGAAGAGGTTCCTGCAGAGTACCGTAGATGTTTAGGGTGCTAATACATTCCCTTTGCATAACCAACCCCCTTACCTTTAATCTTTCCCCATCTTTTTGGGTTATTCTCTCTTTTCCCATTCCTTTGGAAACAATAAATCATGGTGGCGATTTTTATTTTGATTTGTATAAGTCTAGTCAATCCAATGGCTTAGTCTTGAACATTTTTATCGCTACATAAATCTTCGAGGGGGTATGCCCCAGCTGCTCGACCATATTTTAGTCGCTCTTTTTAATTATTTTTAATATTTCCTCTATCTCTTGCTTAGAGGCTTCTACGACAATCTTTCTAGGTGCCTCCGTCCGAACAGGATCACCTATAGCTTCTTTGCCTCGGGTCCCAGATGACTCGACAACAAGAGTGACAATTGGAGTAAGAACATGAGTGTTAGTTGAAGTACCAGTAGGAATAGCAGGTGAAATAACAACAGGCTTATTAACGGTATTTGGGGAAATCTCAGGAGATAAAACCCTTCCACTTCTGGTAATCTTACTGGTCTCAACAATGTTGCTGACATCGGGATCCGCCTCTTCATTTCTCAGATCTTGTTTAACACCATGATAGTAAACATCAGCGCCATAGTGCCAAGGGACAGCTTTGTCTGAGGCGTACGGGACAGGACCAGGAAAGGTGATTATTAACGGAGCAACTCTAGTAGCGGGTGTAATACTAACAGGTCTTCTCAAGGAGACCTAGGAAGGATTGGCGGTAATGGTTTTAATAGCAACATCTTCAAATGGAACAGTTGGAACCAAAGTTTTCTCGAACAAAATTTCTCTGCTGTCGATCACACGCTGGACACCTATCTTCAGCAAATGGCAACCAGAAGGCAGAGATGAACACACGTGGCAACCTTCACCACAACCCGGAAATAAACCGACCAACAAAAAATTCTTCTTAACAGTCATAAGAGGAGTAGAAACTTTGTAAACTGAGGTCACAAACAGATCGGTATCAATAGCATTAACTCCACGATTGTGCTTAGGCATAAGAGCAGTTATGACATTGGGCTTCTCCGGATCATCGAACTTAATCTCCTTGGCTTCAATCAGATCTTATATTTTATTTCTTAGAGCCCAGCAGTCATTTGTATCGTGACCAGGACTCTCAGAATGGTAGGCACAATGAGCATTTGGATTATACCGAGGAGATATGGTATTCGGATTCTTGGGAGCCTCTTTCGAGTTTGCCAAGTAAGATCTCAGCAGATGGGGTAAAACTTCTGTCAATGTCGTGTTAATTCGGGTAAACTGCCTTTGTGGTCTTTCTACCCTTTGTTGATTGTTTCGTTGTGGAGCAGATGCAGGCCTAGGTATCGTTACAGCATTTACTGTCAGGCGGTGCTCAGTTCTGCCTTGACCTCTTGGGCTATAGATAGCATTGACTTCCTTCTTACCAGTGAAGGGCTTCTTTACCGCACTTGAAGAGGTGTCATTTTTGTTAGGACAAGATTGGTTCTGATCATATCTCAGAGTTTTGATGATAACAATAAAATATATTTTATATAATTGATACTCTGATGAGCATATTTAGATGTTTCAGATAATGTTCTGACTGAAGTATTTTCCTATATGAAAATCATTTTAACGTGCTGAGCTAAAAATAAATGAAGAAGTTCTTTGATGAAAGAACTATTTATTTTAGCGCAAGTTCTGATGCTGACTCTGATAAGAAACTATTTTATGCATCTTTTAAAGCTTAGCAAGTTTCCATGTAAACCATGTTCAGAAGAATTCTGCAAGCAAGCGCTGATAAGAAGATTTGCAAGCATATTCTGAAGCAAGACGTGAAGCTAGTTCTGAAAGAATAAAGAAGCTAACAAGTCTTGTCAAGTTTCAGGAAACATGCTCTAACAAGTGCCGTTTTTTCATTTAATATAAAGACGGCTACATGCATTCAAGTGTCTATGCTAGTTCATTGGAAAATGCAATACTGCAAGCAAACACGCAAACATTAATTGCTCTCCACTTTTGAAGGCAGCAACGGTCGTTTTCTTCATGCTATAAATAGAATATCATTTATTGCAAGCCAACAAACCCAACTATGTGAAAATATTCTGCTGCTCACAAATCATTTTACAAACACCTTGTGCAAAACTAATCTTAGAGAAAAATCACAATTTGTGATATAGCTTTCTAAGAAGCAATTTGTTTCACTATCTGTAAAGATTTAATTCTTGTAATTGTTCCTTGAGAGACCAAGCTTGGTCAGATTTCTCAAGAAGGCTATGACTAGTTTGAGTCTTAGTGGTGTTAGTCACTTGTAAGTTTACTTGTGCTTTGAATTGTTAGTCATAACAGTTTGGTTGTGTGATTGTAATCAGTTTGATTATAGTGAATTAAGTCCTTGTTGAGAAAGGCGAAATCACTTTGGCGGGTGGTGTGATGCGGTTTGCAAGAGTCGCCACCAAATTTTATTTTATCCAAAAGGAAAGGTAAAAAAGCACAGGAAAGACCTTTGAGATGTTTTCTTGAGTTAGTGGGGTAGATTATGAAAAGGGAAGGCACTAGCATCCTTTTCATCCATGGTTTTCCATGGGCTCTTAGTTACTTGTTTAGATCACTTGCTTTACTTTTGCAATTGTTTGAAATGGTGCTTTGTGTGGTTTTGAAAGTTTTTTGAAAAGAGGCCATAGTTTAGGCAATCTTTGTAATGATTCTTGTTTGTAAGAATGTATACAAAGATGTCTGTCTTTTGAAAAATGTTTCAATGTTTTGAAAGTTGTTTGGAAATGTTTTGAAATGTGTGTGTGTTTGTTTGAAAATAGCAAGGATTGTTTGCAAATTGATCAAGTAACTAGAAGCTTATCTACCTACTCAAAAGTCTTTTTTGTACATTTTTATTCCTTTGATATTGTTGACCTACCATTGTTTTGGTAGACAACCCTATCTTTGGATGTTAAACGGGACGGGCGTGGGTCATCGTATGACCATGATAGCAATGTTGCCAAGTATCTTTAGCATTTTGAGGGACTAAGATCATTTGTTTTTAGGCAACCTTTTGATAGTGTCATCGAGGGACTATGATCTTTTGTTTTGTTTTGTTTTGCCAAGATACCTAGCATGCATACCATGGTCATTTTGTTTAGGCAACCAAGTGGGTGAAACACTAGAGGTGCTTGTGTGCAAGGTGTTGTCATTTTCATGCATTTTGTTTGTCTTGAATTAGGTCATTCTATTTGTTTAATTTTGTCTTATCATACAAACCCTAATTTACTAAACATGGATATAATGCGATAAATTGCGTAAAGTAAATCTAAGCTATTACAATATTATGGGAGGGGGGATACAATTTTTGAATGGGGGATATTGCTCAAAATAAAACCCTAATTTACTATTACAATCCAATTGAATTTATTGTACAATAAATAAATAAATACACAATTATTTAAATATGCAAAAAAAATATATTTATGAAAAATGTTTTGTAATTGTTTTATATATGAGAAAATAAAATTATCTAAGTCCTAAAAATAAGAAAAATAATAATATTATTTTTGAAAGGGGAAACCCTAATTTTTAGTTTAAAAGAAAATATGTTTTCTATTATTATTCATTTTTTGTTTAAGAAAAAAAATTATGATATTATGTACAAATATTAAAAATTAAATATGTATGAAAAAAATATTTAATATGTATAAAATAATAAAATAAAATATTTAAGTATTTTTTATTATTTACAAGTTTATTTTAAGAAAATAAATTCTATAAACCTAATAAACTATTTTTATGCCAAAAAATAATAAAAATAATAAAATGAAATGAAAAAAATTAAGAAAATATTTTTGGGATTTTTTAATATTCAGAAAAAAATAATAAAGTCAATAAACACAAAAATAAAAAGAAAATATGAAAAATATCAAAATATGCAAAAGGGGTGTGCAAATGGTAAACGAGGGTGTGCAAAAAGTCAGAAAAACAAGGCCCAGGCGCGCCAGGCCCAGACAGGTCGTCCCTGTCCTCCAGCTCCTCTCAAACGCGTGCATCTGTGTACAAACTTGTATCTTGCTCAAGCTTGCATAAAATCAAAAACTCATAACACAAAAATTATAGCTTATGATCTCACGATTCCAATGATATAAAGTTCATGACCTAACACTCAAAGATCAAGGAGAATTTTATCACCCCTAATTTCTTACCTAAAATTTTCATGAACTTCAACAATCAAATACTCTTAGCTCAGTTAATATAAATGACAACTATGCATATGTACAACTTAAGCAAGTTAAGGACTACATTTTTGCTTCACAAATCAAAGCCTAAGGATTCCTAAATAGAGAGATAGAACTTTGAAAAATACCTTGTTCAGCTGAGTTTGGATATGGCAATGTGGAGACTTTGAGTGAGGCCTTAGAATCGTGTGAGCTTCCTTGAAGTTCCCTCAAGTTATCCCAATGCTCAGCTTGCCTTGAAGTTGCTTGAAACTCCTTGTAGAAGTCAACCTACAATCTTCAAGAATGAAAATGGTGAAGCTTGAAACATGGGTTACAGTTGCAAGACAAGGGCCTGGATAGTTTAGATGTGATGTATGTAAAGTGTTTGAAGTCTTGAGAGGCAAAATGCACAAGCCAAAATGAAGTTGGCTTTGATTTTGCAGAAGCTGCCCTATTTTGGGCAGAAATGTGGTTTTTGGTGTTTGAGAGTGTTTTGAATGTTATGAATTCTTGTTTCTGGCTTGTGACAAGTTTCTGAGATTGTTTGAAATGAAGCCAAACCTTGCCTTTATCAGATGGACAAGTTCACTTGACTTTTGCAAGATTACTTACTTTTGAAGAAAGTTGACATGACCATGCCAAAGGCCTGTATAGGCTAGCTTGTGGACTGCAGAGGGTTGGTGTAATTTGCCTGATGTTTATGGATCTTGCTTGCAACAAAAGATCAGGTCCATGGCTCAAGATTTGCAAAGTTACAAAAAGCATGCTTTATCAAAATGGTATTGTAAACTTTATGCCATTTTTGGATTAATTCAATGTACAATGCTTCAAAGATCAAAATAAAACCATTATCCATTGTGTTAGCATTCAATTATGGAGTTTAGAATGGATTAGGACCTATAATACCAAGTACAAGCATGCTAGGACAGATTTGCAACTTGAACCATTGTGAAAAATGCCTTGAACAAAAGTGATAAATTACCATTTTCCCTTCTTCGATTCTCCCTAACCATAAACGATCTTGGAGAGTTCTTGGACATTTTAGAAAGCTTGTAACATGCTCTACAATCCATATTTGAAATGCATTTTGAGATATCTCTTGGAACTATGTAAAAAATTGCCATGAAGTTAGGTCAAAAACCTGCCTAAACTAGGGCAAAATTTCACTAAGTTAAAAAGTTTATGGACCTCTATTCACAAAATTATAACTTGAGATCCAAGCATCTTCTGGGAAAACTTTGTGAGTCAAAGTTGTATATTTCATGAAGGACTACAACTTTCATGATGTATGTTTTCTTTGAATCCAATTGCATCATGGTGAAAAAGTTGTGGAAAGTTGGGAAAAAATAAGAAATTTTCCTTAACTTAGAAAAATTCTAAGTTATGAAAAATTTCAAATTAAAACCCTAATTTACAATTTTAGGTTTCTTGGTCAAAAAGATTCACATTTTGACATATCTTGATGAATTATGACCCTTGGCACTTGATTTTGACTAAAAAGTCAAAGTTTGACTTTTCAGTGTACAATTGACTTTTGATCAGTTGACTGCAAAATTCATTTGTCAATCCTATGTATTTGAGATCTTTTGAACTATGTGATTAGGTAAATATGATGCTATTGAGTCCTTGAAATCATGCTTTAACCCAATTGGTCATTGGATAGGTTAAAAATCAGAAATTGCCCTTTCTCAGTCAAAACCCTAATTTTGACCATTTTGCCCTTTTGATGATCTAATCAAATTTCTTGAGGAATTGTGATCCAAACTTGACCAAATGGTAAATAGGATCCTAGAATGTTGTTGTGGATCAAAAATTATGAAGTTTGACTGTAAATTGGCCATAGTTGACTTTTTCCCCAATATAGCTGATTTTTAGGTCAATTGTCCAATTGACTGGGCAAAAATGTGATTCAAGGCTTGAAACTTCACATGAACAATATTAGGGGTCCAAGATGGTGTATGAAAGTAACATGAAGCATTGATGGTCCAAAAATCCTTGTGCAAACTCAAACCCTAATTTCAGGCTATCAGTGCAAGGTGAGGTCTTGAGCTGAGCAAAACCCTAATCCTGGTCTAGAGTCCAAGAAGTCTTGTGAGGAAAAATCTTGATAAAATGAGAGGGAAAATTTTGGGGTACAACATCTGCCCATGTTCAATCTTCTTGAACTTGAAGAGTTTGATAGGAGAGTTTTTCCGTTCGTGACTCGAAGGTAAAAGATGATTGGACACTAGAGTGCCCGTAAATTTGCACTCGTCAAAGTGTAGTTGAGGAAATGGGCTTAAAGATGCCTTTTGGAGATGTGATAGAATCTTGTCGTAGATGGGATTAAAGATGCCATCCAAGAATGTCTACTGAATTGTAAGTTGTAAGTCAGAAGAATGAGTATTCAAAATGGTATCCGCGTCTGGAACGTATCTGAGCTGTATCTGGAGACTGAATCTGAATGAGCAAAGGAATAGCATTCGTATCTGGAGCGTATCCAAGTTGTATCTGAATGTTGAATCTGAATAAGAAATAGAATAGCATCCGTGTCTGGAGCGTCTCTTAGTTGGGGAAAATCAGAATAAGTGACAGAATGGCAACCGTGTATGGAGCATATCTGGATTGTATCTGAAGTTTTGAATCCGAATGAGTAATAGAGTAGCATTCGTGTTTGGAGCGTATCTAAACTGTATCTGAGATCTGAATCTGAATGAGCAACAGAATGACTTCCGTGTCTGGAGCGTATCTGTACTGTATCTGAATCGGAAAACTGAATAAGGGCCAGAATGGCATCCGTGTATGGAGCGTATCTGAACTGAAATCTGAATAAGGGATCTGAATAAGTGACATAATGGCTTCCGTGTCTGGAGCATATCTGAACTGTATCTTGACCTTGAATTCTGAATGAGTAACAGAATGACTTTCGTGTCTAGAGTGTATCTTTACTGTATCTGAGGTTGAAATCTGAATGAGTAATAGAATTACTTCCGTGTCTGGAGTGTATATTTACTGTATCTAAAATCTTTGAATATTGTTAATGATAGTTGTTAATCTTATCCTGAAAAGGGTAAAATGTTAGTTGAAACACTGAGTTATGTTGCAAGAAATGTATGATGCAATAAATGTGTTTTATCCATGTTTATGATATATGGATGTAATGTATGCGCATGTAAGCTAATTTGTTGTATTGCTGAGGGAAATAATATCCTTGACGGTTGGGGATAATAAAAACCTTGACTGTTGCTGGGGAAAATAAATCCTTGACGGCTGCTGGAGATTCAAAATCTTTGACTACTGAGGATGAGAAATCCTTGGTGACTGTTGGAGATTAAAAAATCCTTGACAACTTCTGTGGGGATGTGAGAATCCTTCATGTCTTGAATTTGGAGTATTGACAGAATCCATTGTGAGAGTAATGCCAGACTGCTTGATAAATTTGCTTGGAGAATCCAGAGAATTTTGATGACCTCTACTGGGGATTACACAATGAGAATCATTATCCTGCTGGAGAATAGGGAAAATTCTGATGATTTCTGCGGGGAACTAAGAATGAGAATCTTCATTCTGTTGAGGAGTTTGAACCCTGTGGGGAAGAAGGCTTACTGCTGAAGAGTAAGTTCAGGAGTCTTCGGTCGTCTGCCACTCTACTGGGGAGTTATCCTAGGTTGGGGAGAGACAAAAGTTAACTGTTATCTGGTTGACTTCCAGGTTTCAAGATAACTTGCTGGGGAACTTGGATGGTTTCCACTGGGGATTTAGAAGTCTTGACTCAACTGGGCAAGAAGGTTTCAGCTCCGCTGGGGATCTGTAACTCAAAGTTTTTGCTCCGCTAGGGATTGGGAGTTTTAAGTTTTAACTCTGATGGGGATTAAGGGTTTGAAATTATAACTCCGTTGGGGATCTGCATTTCAAGGTTTTAGCTCCGCTGGGGATTTTCCTATCCTTTCAGTCTGTCAGTAATTGTTCTTTTCCATCCTGTTTATTTGTAAACAGTAATTATGTTCAAATGCATATGTTCATCAATGAATCATTGGACGTTTTTGGAAATAAAAACACAAGTGTAAAAGAAAAAGGCAAATAGTTTTCTTTACTTTGAAAGAGACATCTTTGTATTTACTTTGAATAAGTGTTTTTTTACAAAGGAGACAGGCATCCTAGTAAGAGGATGGTGTCATAAAAGTAAGAAAAATTTATACAAAGAAAGATAGCTATGTGTGTAAAAATCCCATGGGGTTCCCATTTCGCTATAGCCTTCTTATCTCCGAATATCTTGTCTGTTTGTTGCTTCGTCCGAAGATGATTGAATTGATTAGGAGCTCAGAGTTTCCAGTGAAGAGATTATCCTTAAAGTGATCCGACGAGACATAGTCATACGCTTTATTTCCCTAACTTTTGCCTGGACCGCCCTTTCGGGTTTTCAGTCCACCGGGAAACCCATTTTTGCCCAAGTCGCCCTTTCGGGTTTTCAACTTACCGGTTGTACAGATTTTTTATTTATCCCTAATTTTTGCCTGAACCGCCCCTTCGGGTTTTCGATTCACCGGGATGCCCTTTTTTGCCTAGGTGTGTCAACCTAGCAGGTCATTTATGCGTAGTATCTTTTGACTATGTCTGCGTTCACAGGGATGCGGCAGATCGTTTCCGTCCATGGTGGTTAAGATCATTGCCCCACCAGAAAAGATGTTCTTGATCACAAATGGTCCTTCGTAGGTAGGAGTCCATTTTCCCCTGGGATCACTTTGTGGCAGAATAATGCGCTTGATCACTAGATCTCCGACTTGATATACCTGGCGTCTGACTTTCTTGTTGAAAGCTTTGATCATCCGTTTTTTGATACATCTGACCGTGGAAAACAGCAGTAAGTCTCTTCTCGTCAATTAAGTTCAATTGATCAAGCCGGGTCTGAATCCAATCGTCTTCACTCAAACCAGCATCTTTCATGATTCTCAAGGAGGGAATCTGAACCTCGATAGGTAAAACAGCTTCCATGCCATATACCAAGGAATAGGGTGTTTCCCTAGTTGATGTATGTGCCGTGGTACGATACCCGTGGAGAGAAAACGGTAACATCTCATGCCAGTCCTTGTAGGTGACTGTCATCTTTTGTATGATCTTCTTGATATTTTTGTTCATAGCTTCGACTGCACCATTCATCTTCGGCCGATAGGGAGATGAATTGTGATGTTAAATCTTGAACTGCTCGCACAAGGCAGTGATCATAGTATTGTTAAGGTTTATACCGTTATCAGTGATGATCCTTTCGTGGATACCATACCGGCAAATAAGATTCTGCTTGGTGAAGCGGGCAACAACATTCTTAGTAACGGATGCGAAGGAAGTTGCTTCGACCCACTAGGTGAAATAGTCAATGGCCACCAAAATGAAATGGTGTCCATTGGATGTTGTAGGCTTGATCTCTCCAATCATGTCGATTCCCCACATAGCGAATGGCCAAGGAGCTGTTAAGACATTTAGGGGAACAGGAGGCACGTGCACCTTGTTTGCATAGATTTGACACTTATGGCATGTGCGGGAGTGTTGATAGCAGTCAGCTTCCATGGTAGACCAGTAATAGCCTGCCCTTAGAATCTTCTTTGCCATCGTATGCCCTCTAGAGTGAGTTCCAAAGGTACCTTCATGCAATTCAGCCATGATCTTTTCAGCTTCATCTTTGTCCACACAACGGAGCAGAATAGAATCATGATTGCGCTTGTATAGGATGCCATTACTCAAGAAGAACTTTGTCGAGAATCTCCTTAAGAACTTTTTGTCGTTGACTGAAGCTCGTTCACGGTATTCTTGAGCCTCGAGATACCTTTTGATTTCATGAAACCATGGCTGGTCCACTACTTCTTCGGTATTAATCTCGTGATAATGTGCAGGTTCGATCATCTGTTCAATGGTGATTTGGGGAGCCTCATTGTCCCAGTTAAGTTTAAACATGGATGACATTGTAGCTAGAGCATCTGCTAGCTGATTTTCTTCTCGCGGGAAGTGCTCGAAGGTAATCTGATCGAAATGTGGTAACAATGTCAGGACATGTTCTTTGTAAGGGATGAGGTTTGGATGCTTAGTATCCCACTCTCCTTTGATCTTACTGATGACCAAAGCGGAGTCCCCAAACATAATCAAAGATTTGATTCCCAAGTCTATGGCAGCCTTGAGTCCAAAGATACAAGCTTCATACTCTGCCATGTTGTTCGTACAGTTGAAGTAAAGTCTGGCGGTGAAAGGAGTATGGCAACCTTCTGAAGAAATGAGCATCGCGCCGATACCATTGCCAAGTGCATTGGAGGCCCCATCAAAGTACAGGGTCCATCGAGATCCTTATTCAGGTCCGTCATATGGTCTGATATCTTCAATGTTGTCCAATGTCATGATGTCTTCGTCGGGGAAGTCGAACTTCATGGGTTGGTAATCTTCGATAGCTTGATGGGCCAGATGATCGGCTAGCACACTCCCCTTTATAGCTTTTTGGGTCGTGTACTGTATGTCGTATTCCATTAGGATCATCTGCCATCTAGCTATTCTTCCAGACAAAGCAGGCTTCTCAAAGATGTACTTGATCGGATCCATCTTAGATATCAGCAAAGTGGTATGAGTCAACATATACTGCCTTAGCCGGAGAGCAGCCCATACCAAAGTGTAACAAGTTTTCTCGAGCAGTGAGTATCGGGTCTCACAGTCGGTAAACTTTTTGCTAAGGTAATAAATGGCATGCTCTTTTCGGCCAGACTCGTCATGTTGGCCCAGTATGCACCCCATTGAATTTTCTAGGACGGTCAGATACATGATTAGCGATCTTCCTTTGACGGGTGGCATCAGGATAGGAGGTTCTAGAAAGTACTCCTTGATTTTATCGAAAGCAACTTGACAATCATCATTCCATTGAACTACCTGATCTTTCTTCAATAGTTTGAAGATTGGTTCACAAGTAGATGTTAGGAGAGAAATGAACCTAGCAATGTAGTTTAGGCGTCCCAAGAAACCTTTGACCTCCTTCTCAGTGCGAGGAGCAGGCATTTCTTGTATGGCTTTGACTTTGGCAGGATAAACCTCGATGCCTTTGTTGCTGACAATGAAACCTAAAAGTTTATCGGACCGGACACCGAATGTACACTTGTTTGGATTCAGCTGAGCTTGTACTCCTTCAACCTGACAAACAGATTTTGCAAGTGATCAAGGTGTTCTTCTTCAGTTTTTGATCGAGCTATCATGTCATCTACGTAGAATTCTATCTCATGATGTATCATATCGTGAAACAAAGCTACCATGGCGCGTTGATAGGTTGCCCCGGCCTTCTTCAGTCCGAATGGCATCACTTTGTAGCAGAACGTACCCCACTGTGTAACAAAAGTAGTTTTCTCCATGTCCCCAGGTGCCATTTTGATCTGGTTATAGCCTGAGAATCCGTCCATGAAAGAAAATACTTTGTGCTGAGTTGTATTGTCAACCAGGATGTCGATGTGCGGAAGTGGAAAGTCATCTTTAGGGCTGGCCTTGTTTAAATCTCTGTAATCCACGCACATTCTCACTTTGTCGTCCTTTTTAGGCACGGGCACAATGTTAGCAACCCATTGTGGATAGGAAGTAACAGCATTGAACTGCTTCATAACTTCTGCTTTGATCTTCTCTGACATGTCAAGTCTCGTGCGGTGGACCTTTTGTTTAACTGGTGGACAGTCTTCTCTTATGGGTAGACGGTGTACCACAATGTCTGTATCGAGTCCCGGCATGTCTTCGTATGACCAGGAGAAGATCTTAACATAATCATGCAGTAGCTGAATTAGGCGCTCCTTGACACTCGGCTCTAGATTGGCACCTATCTTGATTTTCTTTTTATCATCCTCAATACCCAAGTTGATTGTATCCAACTGCTCCTCATGAGGATGAATTGCTCTTTCCTCTTGCTATAGTAGTCTGGCCAATTCCCCTGGCACCTCACAATCTTCCTCACCTTCGTATTCGGCTTGGTAGACCAGATCTTCAGAGTCACTGAAGGCTATAGCAGTATCGTTACCCATGGGTTCCGGAATGGAAGGATACCTGCATTTGTGAGTGTGGGTGTGTGTAAGGGATAGCCATCTTAAAACAACAAAATGTAAAAGAAAGACAATAAGCACAAAAGGTTTAAATATGAAAAGCATCCATGATTCATTAAAATGACATATGAAAATGAAATAAGAACCCTTACAAATGGACCTATGTGCCTCGGGTAAGACACATGGTTGAAAAAGTACGAATTGTTTGTGAATTATTACAGTCTAACAGAAATGGAAAAGATAAATTACTAATTTATGAAAGTAATCAGAACAAAGTATTTTGCTTCTCAGTTGCACAATCCTCCTCCAGTAGTAGGAAAAATCCAGTCTTCCAAGTTGCCCTCTTCTTCACTGTCCTCTAGTGCATTAACCCCTCGGTGGCTGATCTTCACAGGTGGCCCTCCGGCACGGGAGCAGCGCACAGCCTTCTGACCATTCGAAGTAAATCCCAGGCCGAACTTGTCTGATTTGAAAGGAAAGTCGGGGAGCTGCCCCCAGATAGTGGATCCGCCTTCTTCCACTACTTCCCTAGCATCCTTGAGAGATGACATCTGAGGCAGAGGTATGGTAATCACAGGAGTTGAGGACACTGCCTTGGTCGCCTCTATTTCCTCATAAACTTCCTCAAAGTGTTGAAAAGGGTTCTTTATGAATTCTCCATCTAACTCCACATAACGGAAGGAGTTCAAATGACTGATCATGTATTCCTCTTCACCATGAACAGTTATGATTTCCCCTGGACAGGATACTTGAGCTTTTAATGCAGAGTAGAAGTGATAGCTCCAGCATGGTGGATCCAAGGTCTTCCCAACAGGCAAGAGTAGGAAGGACGAATGTCCATCACGTAGAATGTCGAATTGAACGTCTGGGTACCCACCTTGATCGGGATGTCCACCTCTCCGTGGACCATCCTCTTAGAACCATCAAAGGCTTTAACAATTATATTACTGGGTTTCAGGGTTAAGCCTTCACAATCCAGTCTATCCAAGGCTTTCTTCGGCAAGACGTTTAGAGACGACCCAATATCAACCAAGACATGAGCTAGGGTGGTTCCCCTACACTCCACCGAGACATGTAGCGCGTCGTTATATTTTCTCCCTTTAGAGGTCAAGTCAGCATCGGAGAATCCTAGGCCATTGTCAGCTGTTAAACTAGCCACACATTCCTGGAACTGATCAATGCAGGTTTCTTGCGGCACGTGGGTCGTCTTCAAAAACTTGACCAAAGCTTTAGCATGCGCCTCATAGCACAGCAACAGGGCTAACATAGAGATTTTGGAGCGGGTCTGCCCCAGTTGCTCAACAACATCATATCACTTTTCTTAATGATCCTCAGAATTTCTTCTATCTCTTTCTGGGATGTTTCAGGAATGATTAATGATTGAGCCTTCGTCAAGACAGGCTCCTCTTGAACATTCTTTCCTTTTTTCTCATCAGCGGAAATAGGGATGGGAATTAAATTGTCATTGTTGGCGGGTACACTTGCAGGTACAATTACTGGTATAGGTGTAATCTTCGGAATGGCCGCGGGTCCAAAGACTGTTGTTGGAGGAGAAATCTCTGGAGAAAAGATTCTTCCACTACGAGTAACCTTGCTTGTTCCAGTAATGTTACTGATGTCGGGATTATCCTCCTCAGAGCTTTCTTCTTCAATGGTCTGTTCAATATGTTTGACACCATGGTAGGAGATTTCTCCACCATAGTTCCATGGTACCATTTTATCGGATTTGTAAGTGGTTGGTCCGGGCATTGTTATCTTCAAAGGAGTATTCATAGGAGTGGATGTAATCCTAACGGGTTTTTTAGGAACCCTGGAAGGATTGGCGTATATGGTTATTATTGAAACTTCTGGAACTGGAATGGGTGAGACGGGAGTTTTCTCAAACAAAATTTCCTTGTTATCAATCAATTGTTGGATTCCTTTCTTCAATAGAGGACAGTCAAATGGGGAGGACAGACAAGCATGGAAATCTTGGTCACAACCTGGGAACACCCCAGCTTTCAACAAATTCAACTTGATGGTTAGGAGAGGACTTAACAATTCATCCACCGTAGAAACAAACAGATCTTCTTCCACAGCATTGGTATTATGTCCATGCCTAGGCATTGGAGAGGAGATAACATTCGGCTTTTTAGGAGCTTCAAATTCAACTTCCTTTACATCAATCAGATCTTGGATCTTGTTCTTTAGGGCCCAACAGTTGTTGGTGTCGTGCCCTGGACTTTCTGAGTGATACGCACATCTAGCGTTGGGATGGTAATGTGGAGAAGCAGTGTTAGGATTTTTAGGGGCCTCCTTTAGCATGACCAGGTTCAACTTCAAGAGATGTGGTAGGACTTGAGCAGGATTCATGTTTATCTTGGTGAATTTCCTTACAGGCCTTTCCACCCTTTGCTGGTTATTTCTCGGCTGATTGTTTCTCGGCTGGTCTGAGGCAGACTTTTGAATCATAACGGCCCCCATAGTTGGTCGTCTTTCAACTCTTCCCTGATTCCTTTAGGCATAGACAGCAGACACTTCCTTCTTTCCCGTGAAGGGCTTTTTTGCAGCGGCAGAGGTAGATGCATCTTTCTGAATTTTCCCGCTTCTAATATCGGCTTCCACCCTTTCGCCAGTTAAGATCAATTCAGTGAAACCTGCAGAGGAGCTTCCAATCAGGTGATTGAATAAAGGTCCTGACAGAGTCCCCAAGTACATGTCCACTAGCTCTCTTTCAGATAATGGTGGTTGCACCCTTCCGGCTAAATCCCTCCACTTTTGGGCGCAGTCTTTGAAACCCTCATTGGTAGCCATAGCCATACTCTGTAGCTGAGTACGGGTTAGCGCCAAGTCGGCGTTGTATTGATATTGTTTATAGAATGTGGTTGCCAAATCCTCCCAATTATGGACATCTGCTCTCTCCAACTGGTAGAACCAATCAAGTTGGGTTCCCGATAGACTGTCCTGGAAAAAGTGGACCCACAGGTCTTTGTCAGAAGAATGTGGTTGAATTTTCCTGACATAAGATCGTAGGTGCATCTTTGGGCAAGAAACCCCATCATACTTAGCAAACAGTGTCACTTTAAATTTAGGAGGGATTACAATTCCAGAAACCAACCCTAACTCCTCAAAGTCCAACCCCGGAACTCTCTGTATCTCCATGGCAGCTAGACGCTCTTCCAAGTTCTTGTATTTGTCATCGGTCGGAGGGTACTGCTGTTCAGAATAGTCCTCATCCTCCTCTTCTTCTACTTCAGACTCAGATGGCACTGCAGTTCCTTTTCCTTTTCCTTCCCCCTTTTCAGATGTTGATGGGAATTCCAAAGTCCGTCTGGCTTGTCCTTCAAACCTTCTTCCCATAAGAACCACCCCAGCTCTCTTATTCTTCCTTTCTCTTTCTCTAATAGAGTCTTGAGCTCCTCCTGCCCCTTGGCCAAGGTCAAGAGTAGCTGTTGGAATTGTGAATTCTGAGCTTGCAAATCTTTGACCGTTTGTTCAATATCCATCTTGCTGAAATAAACAGCAGAGAGATGAGGAAACTTGGTGTGAAGACCTGCTTATGCATATGATGAATGATATGTATTCATTTAATGCTTTCAAGGATTCAGAAATTCAAATTTGTTTTAAACAAAAAAGAAACACACATCATATTAATAAGATAGAATTTGTTAGTACATCAATGCCCCTTGGGCAAAATAATACAAAATTCTAAGGTAAAAAGACGTTGTGCATCCTCTTTGGTGAAATGTAGGTGTTGAGAGTCTTCTCTTCGTGAAGTTGACGAGTGAGTTCCAATACCTTCTTCTCGCTTGCGTAGAATTGGGCTTCGAAAGTATCGCGTTATCCCTTGAGCTGTATCCAACTCCTTTGTAGATCTTCAAGTGATGTTGGCATGTCAGGATGTAGGAGGGTGTATGGAACCTCTCCTTCCATAACAGGCTCTATAATCACATGGAGAATGGAGGGGTAAGGCATCATAATACTTTGGGCGCGGGTTCGTACCCACTTGAGGTAAGGCTTAAGGGGGATGAAATTCTTGTGTCCCAGAGTCTTAATGTCTACCTTGTTGGGCATCCTCCAAGCTCGGATGAACCTTTGTCGGAGTCCTTGATTGTCATTGTCGAAGTCGAAAACCAATCCTTGAATCAGCATGTCATGTGGGCCATCCCTTCGGGCATAACCAAATTGTCTCAGAGCCAAGCAGGGGTTGTAGGTGATGCCTCCCATAATGCCTAGTAGAGGGACTTTAGGAAATTCCCCACAACGGTCAATGATGATAACATTCTCTCTGGATCGAAAACACCAATGAATATCTGAATGGTTAAGAGTCATCAATCATTGTGACCACCTAAAAACTTACTCATTCTTTAAGATTGACTGGGGGAGATAAGAAATAAACCGTCTTTCTAGTAGAGGAGTGCAACACATGAGAACACCTCTTTTCCTCATTGTACGAGTGTGAAAAGAGTGGAGGATATCCCCAAGCAATGTAGGCACTGGGTTGCGAGTCATGAAGATTTTGACAGTGCTCACATCTATAAGTTGGTCAGGATTGGGGAACAAGACCATCTCATAGATGAGAAGAGCTACAATCTCCTCAAAAGCTTGTAAGTCCAAAGAATTCCAGCAGCTTTGGGCCTTCTCAAATAAGAACTTTGCTAAGAAGCCTTTGACACCACTTCTAGTTTCCAAATGTGTTGTGACATCAGATGAGTGCAAGTGTAAGGATTGAGCAATCTCTTCTGGCTTTGGATCTCTTTTTGTACTGTTGAAGGGTAGTTGATTGAGAATAGGAATCCTCAAGAGTTGAGAAAATTCCTCCAAAGTGGGCACAAGTTGGTAGTCAGGAAATGTGAAGCAATGATGCAAAGGGTCAAAGAACTGGAAGAGAAGTTTCAGCATATCCTCCTCAGTGTTGGCAGTGACCAAGTTGAGTAGACGACCATGTCTCTCGGTGAATGGAGAATTCTCAGGAATCCTTGAAGCTAGCTCCTTGAGTTGTGGAGGAATTCTTACAAGGTTGACTTGGATGGTTTTTCTGCGAAGTGAATCCATAACCTATAAAATAGGAACAAAGATGAATCTCCAAATCCTTGAAATGGTTAGTGGATGCATATGATGCTTCATGATGTCCATGATGTTATGCACAAGTATATATGTACAAGAAAATCACACAAGTTCCTAGTTTTAGGCTTGCATGGGGTTTCATAGGTAAATACCCTCTTGAAGTTTAGTTGGCTCAACCTGTCCTAGAAATAGTAACCGGGTTCTAAGGAGCTCAATATCACTGGATTGTTTCCTTGTTCATTGTTTCAATTCAACCTCTTTACTGGCGACCAAAATATTCCAAGGAACCAACCCTCAATGAGTGTAGTATCGAGTATCTACCAACTTCGGACTGCACCAAAGCCGGTCATCTCACTACATCCTAAAAGGCCAAGTTGGTCAAGTAAAGGTTCTAAAAGTCCATTAGTGCTTCATGACATCACTCAGCGGCCCCGTATTCTCTTTGATTGACTCAAAGACTACCAGTACCCACAAATATGTCGCACTAATATAGCTATTGCTTAGACCATGTCGGTATACCCCGCACAGTTTCCACAACGTATTGCTATTTACCTATGAATGTTTCCCAAATCCGAGTAGAGGATTCAAACCCAAACAATAGAACCAAAGTATAAAGCCAACAAGTCAAGCAAGATAAGCATGTAAAGGTGACCTAAACCCTAAGGTAACCCCACTTTTATATACTCCCCAGCAGAGTCGCCAGTTCTGTGATGCGTTTAGCAAGAGTCATCGCGGACTTTTATTTATCCAAAAGGAAAGGTAAAAAAGCAAAGGAAAGACCTTTGAGATGTTTTCTTGAGTTCGGGGGGTAGACTATGAAAAGGGAAGGTACTAACACCCTTTTCATCCATGGTTTTCCATGGGCTCTTAGTTACTTGTTTAGATCACTTGCTTTACTTTTTCAATTGTTTGAAATGGTGCTTTGTGTGGTTTTGAAAGTATTTTGAAAAGAGGCCATCGTTTAGGCAATCTTTGTAATGATTCTTATTTGTAAGAATGTATACAAAGATGTTTGTCTTTTGAAAAATGTTTCAATATTTTGAAAGTTGTTTGGAAATGTTTTGAAATGTGTATGTGTTTGTTTGAAAATAACAAGGATTGTTTGCAAATTGATCAAGTAACTAGAAGCTTATCTACCTACTAAAAAGTCTTTTTTTTACATTTTTATTCCTTTGATATTGTTGACCTACCATTGTTTTGGTAGACAACCCTATCTTTGGATGTTAAACGGGACAGGCGTGGGTCATCGTATGACCATGATAGCAATGTTGCCAAGTATCTTTAGCATTTTGAGGGACTAAGATCATTTGTTTTTAGGCAACCTTTTGATAGCGTCATCGTGGGACTATGATCTTTTGTTTTGTTTTCTTTTGGCAAGATACCTAGCATGCATACCATGGTCATTTTGTTTAGGCAACCAAGTGGGTGAAACCCTAGAGGTGCTTGTGTGCAAGGTGTTGTCATTTTCATGAATTTGGTTTGTCTTGAATTAGGTCATTCTATTTGTTTGATTTTGTCTTATCATACAAACCCTAATTTACTAAACATGGATATAATGCGATAAATTGCGTAAAGTAAATCTAAGTTATTACAATATTATAGGAGGGGGACACAAGTTTTGGATGGGGGATATTGCTCAAAATAAAACCCTAATTTACTATTACAACCCAATTGAATTTATTGTACAATAAATAAATAAATACACAATTATTTAGAATTTTTTTTATTAATAACCAAGTATTAAAAAAATATTTCGCAAATAACCGGGTTTCGGAAAAAATTACGCAAATAACCATGTTTGAGATGGCTCCACAAAGGAGGAGCCATCTCATTTGGCGCATGCACCTAGGGTTTTGCCCTAGGCGCCATCTCACTTGGCGCCTCCATTGGCTTTTAGCCAAGTGAGATGGCGCATGCTCCTTAAAAAGGAGAGGAGGCGCCATCTCACTTGGCGCCTAGGGCAAAACTAGGGTTTTTTGCTGTTTTATAAATAATTCGTCCGTTTCTTTGAAATTTCTCACACTTTCTCGCACTGTATTTTTATTTTGTACTCCCTTATTTACGTAATGACGTCGCCTATGATTTTTAGCAGAGATGGTTACGTTATATTCTCCGCCACGAAACCTGCGATGAAAATGAAATTCTGGCACATTCACTCCATGGAGCGTCTGAAGCGGGAGTTGATGCGGTGGCTAGATGGCGACATCGTCGAGGGGGAAAAAATTCGAAGGATCCAGCGAAAACGAACAACAACCTCGTATGCGACAGGAAGACCTAATGTGTGGTTGGAGGAAGTCAAAACAGACAGTGATGTAATGATGATGATGCATGGGTCAGATGAAATTGTGTTAACAGTTGTAATTTCCTAGATTGATTATCGTTAATCATTGTTGTACGCAAAAACCCTAATGTAATTTCCTATATTGAATTTCTTAAATTGTGTGAACAGTTTTATTAATGGAAAACCCATAATGTTTACAACACAAATATTGAAAAGATTTATTGTATTACAAAATTTATGTGGTCGAGCCAGACGCCCGATTCGGACAGTTTTTGCGATTGTGTCCGACCTGACGGCATAAACCACACTTTCTTTCCAACCTGTCAAGATCGTCCATTTCTGTTGTTATGCGCCTGCTTTTGGGACGACCCTTCTTGTTCCTTCGCATTTGGTCATTGTGCCAAACTATATCACCGTTGTATTCAGGCCAATAGTCTGGTTTTGCCACCAAAGGAAAGTTGTTGTTGTAAACAGTGAGCAACGTTTCAGATTTATAAACGTTTGAGAGCAGTTGAAGCGCATCTTGATGGGTATGCGCACAAGCGGCAATGACATGAGAGCAAGGCATACGAAAAGCTTGAAACCTACCACAATCGCACCATTGAGAAGGTAAAATGACCCTGTATTCCTGTCTTGCCAGGCCTTCATTAGGGTCAATTGTCTCTTTCACAATGAAGTTGTGGCTATGGAGGTCAAACCGTGTAACCATGTGAGTGTTGGCTTTAGCACTTTCAGCCTTAATGTATTTCATACAGCTTTCACTCCATAGTTGTCCTGATTGCAAGACCGAATACCACATTTCACCTCTTTTGGCAAATAACGCAGCCATCCTAAAATACGTGGATTTCACCAAGGCAGTGATGGGGAGGTTTCGTATGCCCTTGAATACCCCATTCATTGATTCAATAAGATTTGTTGTCATATGCCCCCATCTTTGGCCATTGTCGTATGACCTAGTCCACTTTTCGACCGGTATGTTGTTGATCCACGTACCGGCTTCTGGGTTAGACAAACGGATCTCGTTGCGATAATATTTGAATGTGGGCTGTGTCAGTGCGTATCCTGCATTCATCACCGCTTTCCTCAAAATTTTGTCCTTAACCTCCCTCGAGAAATTCTGGACGATATGCCTGATGCAATAGACATGCGTAGAAGGAGGGTCATGCCAACCATTTGCCGGATTATTATAGGCACTTTCAATGGAGGCATGTCTGTCCGAGATCAAACATAGATCTGGTTGAGGAGCCACGTGTGTACGAAGATTTTTCAGGAAAAAGCTCCAAGCACCACCGGTCTCCCCCTCGACAAGGGCAAACGCAACGGGGAAAATGTTATTGTTGCCATCTTGTGCAACTGCCATCAAAAGAGTGCCTTTGTACTTCCCATACAACCAAGTCCCGTCTATTTGTAGAATTGGTTTACATGATGCAAACCCTGTGATGCATGGTTGAAATGCCCAAAAGACGCGACTGAATATTCCGTTGCCATGTAGTACACTACCATCTTGGGCGTACGCGGGCAATGTTTCCAGAACATAAACACTACCTGGAGAATATGTCTTTAGTGCATTGAGGTAGCGGGGAAGTTCTCGGTATGACTCCTCCCAGTTTCCATACACCCTTTCAATCGCCTTAGTCTTTGCTAACCACGCCTTACGGTAAGACGGAGTGTAGTTAAAAACCGTGGTGATATGGGAGATGATTGTTTTCACCTTCAAAGAAGGGTCGTTGCTCACCAGGGGTAGGATTTCTTGACAGATTAGATCATGGTTGAGTTTTCGGTGGTCTTGTGATTGAGTGGAACTTACACAAGTATGGGTTGTCATGGAACCTATGACCCAGCAGTCACCCCTTAGTCTGTATGAAGCGGTCAGCTTGAACATGCAGTCAGGGTGGACACACTTGATCTTGTACCTTTCCGGGTTTACACGATCCACCTTATAATCAACCGAGTTGAGCATGTGAAATTTTTTGATGGCCCTTATGCATTCCTCTCTATTACGAAACTTGTCCTTCTCTTTTAAATTTTCATCTGATTGCATATACGGTTGGAAAAACAAGTCCGTAGAAGGTTCATCTCCGCCCATGTTGAAGTTTGTCATGTGCGTAGGTGGTGTGTAGATTTTGTCGGTAGGAATACTTGGGATGCCATCATCGTCAGAATCGTCGTTCACCATTTCATCGAACTCTAACTCGTTATCTTCTTCTTCATCATCAACTGCATCCACCTCGTCTTGCTCATTCTCCAAAGGATCAACCTCCTGTGTCACCGGAGGCTCTACCTCCTGTGTCACCGGAGGCTCTTGAAACAGAACGTACAACTCAATAGAGTCGTTTCCAGAATAGACATGGCTGGAAATCATGTTCTGGAAATCCTCGTCATCTTGAATTGCAACCTTATAAAATATGACTTGGTTGTTTCCAAAAAAGACTGGACTCTGATAAAATATCTGGGATATCGGGCCTCGTTCAAGTTTGGCCTCCAATCTTTTCTTAAAGTAGGAGAAATTTGCTTTCCCGTTTAAGAGAAATCGGACATTGTCGGTGTTTCTAAACAAAAACCCAACTGTGGGACACATGTATGTCTCACCGTTGAAATGTGCTTTGACAACAAATTGTGGTGAAGAGGCCATTGTGTAGAATTGTTTTAGGTATGAAGGTGGGAATGTTTTGGGTTTATTGATTATATGAAGGTATGAATGCTGGAATGTTTGAAGGTTAGATGACTGATTCGAAGGTTGGAAAATTTTACAGTTTATGTGAATGAATGTTATGTTCAACCTAAGGCAAAATATTTCAATTAAGTAAGTGATGCAACCCCCCAAGGCGTCCAATCGTGATACATGCATGGGCTTATGCTGCCACCTAGCCTGGCCCTATAATACACACATTAATGTTTTGTCTAAGCCTGCCACCCGTCTACTCCAATGGCCTTGCATGCAACAGAGAAAGGAATCCCAAAGGCTGTCACGTAGCCTGAGCCAATGCTGTAAAACGTGACACCTCTTATTCTCCAAATGGGGTGGCGACACCATTCATTTTTGTACTATTTCGCCAAGTGAGATGGCGCCTCCCTTACTGTCCAATCGTGATACATGCATGGGCTTATGCTGCCACCTAGCCTGGCCCTATAATACACACATTAATGTTTTGTCTAAGCCTGCCACCCGTCTACTCCAATGGCCTTGCATGCAACAGAGAAAGGAATCCCAAAGGCTGTCACGTAGCCTGAGCCAATGCTGTAAAACGTGACACCTCTTATTCGCCAAATGGGGTGGCGACACCATTCATTTTTGTATTATTTCGCCAAGTGAGATGGCGCCTCCCTTACTGTCCAATCGTGATACATGCATGGGCTTATGCTGCCACCTAGCCTGGCCCTATAATACACACATTAATGTTTTGTCTAAGCCTGCCACCCGTCTACTCCAATGGCCTTGCATGCAACAGAGAAAGGAATCCCAAAGGCTGTCACGTAGCCTGAGCCAATGCTGTAAAACGTGACACCTCTTATTCGCCAAATGGGGTGGCGACACCATTCATTTTTGTACTATTTCGCCAAGTGAGATGGCGCCTCCCTTACTGTCCAATCGTGATACATGCATGGGCTGCCACCTAGCCTGCAAGAGTGACACCTTACATTATTTGTAAATGCATGCATGCATATGTGTAACTCCCTAAGCATGCAAATGTGACACCTCGCAGGCATGCAACCACTACATCAAAATTATTTGCCTATAAATACATACCTTATGAAACATCTCTCACACCCACACAACTCTCACTCTCTGCTACGAAATATTTCTTAAGTCTATCATACTCTCTATTTCTTCCTAAGTCTTTCATTCTCTCAAGCGTTCTGAAGAATGGCCCTTCTAACAATGGGAGAAACTCACAGAGGCACAAGGGAAAACATTGCTGCATTTGTAAGTCTCTTCTTTGGTTATACATTTTCATACTTTAAAAAACGTGTTGTTCATCTTAATTAATCTTACTCTTGTTTAATTATGATCTCAGGATACACAAAGATTCAGAATCCGTTCGCACAAATACCTGGCTCCCGACCCTTTCATCGTCCCTTATCTGGAATATGCAGGTTTTGGACACGTGATAAAGATCTCCAACTGCACCATTGACTCCAAATTCATCCTTGCAATGTTGGAGAGGTGGAGACCGGAGACCCATACATTTCACCTACCAATAGGTGAATGTACCATCACTCTCGAAGATGTGTACATGCTACTGGGCCTCCCTATTGACGGTAAAGCGGTGAACGGGTCGGTTCAACAACCCAACTCACAGTGTGAGGAACTGTTAGGTAGGGACATGGTAGAAGGTGGTGGAGCAAGAGGGCAGGGAATACTACTCACTGACCTGAAACGGCATTATGCAAGTATGGAATTAAATGAAAATTCCTCAGAGAATGACCGAGTAGTAAAAGCCCGAACTTATATTATGATACTTTTTGGTACTTTTTTATTTCCCGAAAGTACGGGAAATAGTGTAAATTTCATGTACTTACATTTACT
Source organism: Vicia faba (assembly GCA_948472305.1). Lineage (NCBI taxonomy): Eukaryota > Viridiplantae > Streptophyta > Magnoliopsida > Fabales > Fabaceae > Vicia > Vicia faba. The sequence goes on from OX451741.1 coordinate 336,954,709, forward strand.
AACAAATTTTGATAAAACTAGAAAATTTAGTTGGGGTTCTGCAGTATTAGCCCACCTGTACAGTTCCTTGTGCAAAAACGCAGTCAAGGAAAAATGTACATTTTATGGGTGCGCATTTTTACTACAAGCCTGGGGTTGGTGGAGGATGGAGTCCTTAAACCCCATCAACAACAACACTTTTGGTTTCCCTTACGCAACAAAGTAAGTCATTAAGTTATAGCATTTATAACTATTCTTCTCTTTCCAAAATATATGCTAAAAATAACATGTTTCTCATTTCCTATAGGTACTGCGTGAGGGGTATGGATTACGGCAAGAATCCCAGATTCAATGTCGCACTCTACCGGAATCTGTTGGATCACTTAGGCCCAGATGACGTAAGTCGTAGCTTTTAACTTTTGTTCATTTTAATTATTTATACATTACTTTTGCGCTTACCTGATTTAAATTTTATCGCAGTTCGTCTGGAGACCATATTTGGGTTTGGACCATTCTCCAAATCCAGAGGATGCAGCAACTTGGACTGCAAAGACTGCACTCATTCGGTTCAACATTGTGGAGATGCACCACAGCGACCGTGTGAAGATGCAGTTCGGAATGATCCAAGACATACCAAGTGATCCAACAGATTTGTCCCCCTGGCATCTAAAAAGGGTCAACGCCCAGTGGAATCTAACCAACTGGAAAGACTTTGCTCCAGAATGGTGTAAAATGTGGCAAAGGCGTCACCGCTACATCTTGCAATCCCCTATTTTCCTTACTCAAGGTAACATGCGACACACCGATCAATATATGTCGTGGTACAGGTCGGTTAGTAACCCAGATATGCACGTGTCTCATCCGAGGTACTTGGTTGACCCACGCACACAATGGGCACAACCCTCGATTCCCCACCAACAAACCCAAAATCCATCAACCTCAAACCAACCCCCTAGAAGAAACAGACCAACAAACACACAACCACATTCCCCACCACAACACAACTACAACCAAATGCCGTACTACCAACCACAGTCACCGCCAAACTACCAATACCCAGATATCCCTCAAACCCAACCACAATACCAACCCCAATACCAGCAAACCCACATACCCCATACACAATTTCAGTCTTCCACATATCCCAATATGGGGCCCTCAACATCCAGCCTTAGCCCTGATATGGGAATGTCAGAAGATTATGACGAACCCGACCAAACCTACCATCAACCACCATATCACCAAACAACCCAACATCCACAGTACCAAACACCCCAAGATCCATTTCCTTTCTACCCCCCATACTCAGACGACCAATGCTACCGACCAACCATGGAACCCCACCCACCGCCAACACGACCAAACTTCGAGGGTATGGGTAACCGACTGTACCAGAGCGGATCTTCGAGATATGGAGATCTTACTGATTTTATGGATTCGGATCGCATTGACTTCGCTGGGCCATCGACCTTGCCGCAACAGGAAACGAGACGGCACCCAGCAAGAGAAAGGCGAGGACGGGGATGCGGAACTGGGGGTCATTACCGGGTTCCTGGGGATCATTGATGTATCTTTTTTTTTTCCAGTATTTTTTGTATCTTTTTTTTTTACTGTTATTTCAATGTAAAACAGTTCAATGTAATTATTTTTTATCAAATAAAAAATCAATTTTGTTTATCTCTGTCTAATACGCAACGCGCAGGAAAGAAAAAAAAAATTTTTTTTGACCTAGCTTTGTACATAGGCGCCATCTCACTTGGCTTAGGGCTTGCCATTTGCCCTTAGGCACCAAATGAGATGGCGCCTCCCTTATAAAAAGAGGAGGATGCGCCAAATGAGATGGCTCCTCCTTTATGGAGTCATCTCAAACATGGTTATTTGCGTAATTTTTTCCGAAACCCGGTTATTCGCGAAATATTTTTTTAATACTTGGTTATTAATAAAAAAAATTCCAATTATTTAAATATGCAAATAAAATGTATTTATGCAAAATGTTTTGTAATTGTTTTATGTATGAGAAAATAAAATTATCTAAGTCCTAAAAATAAGAAAAATAATAATATTATTTTTAAAAGGGGAAACCCTAATTTTTGGTTTAAAAGAAAATATGTTTTCTATTATTATTCATTTTTTGTTTAAGAAAAAAAATAATAATATTATGTACAAATATTAAAAATTAAATATGTATGAAAAAAAATTTAATATGTATAAAATAATAAAATAAAATATTTAAGTATTTTTTATTATTTACAAGTTTGTTTTAAGAAAATAAATTCTATAAACCTAATTAACTATTTTTATGCCAAAAAATAATTAAAATAATAAAATAAAATGCAAAAAATTAAGAAAATATTTTTGGGATTTTTTAATTTTCATAAAAAAATAATAAAGTCAATAAACACAAAAATAAAAATAAAATATGAAAAATATCAAAATATGCAAAGGGGGGTGCAAATGGTAAACTGGGGTGTGCAAAAAGTCAGAAAAACAAGGCCCAGGCGCGCCAGGCCCAGACAGGTCGTCCCTGTCCTCCAGCTCCTCTCAAACGCGTGCATCTGTGTACAAACTTGTATCTTGCTCTAGCTTGCATAAAATCAAAAACTCATAACACAAAAATTATAGCTTATGATCTCATGATTCCAATGATATAAAATTCATGACCTAACACTCAAAGATCAAGGAGAATTTTATCACCCCTAATTTCTGACCTAAACTTTTCATGAACTTCAACAATCAAATACTCTTAGCTCAGTTAATATAAATGACAACTATGCATATGTACAGCTTAAGCAAGTTAAGGACTACATTTTTGCTTCACAAATCAAAGCCTAAGGATTCCTAAATAGAGAGATAGAACTTTGAAAAATACCTTGTTCAGCTGAGTTTGGATATGGCAATGTGGAGACTTTGAGTAAGGCCTGAAGATCGTGTGAGCTTCCTTGAAGTTCCCTCAAGCTATCCCAATGCTCAGCTTGCCTTGAAGTTGCTTGAAATTCCTTGTAGAAGTCAACCTGCAACCTTCAAGAATGAAAATGGTGAAGCTTGAAACAGGGGTTACAGTTGCAAGACAAGGGCCTGGATAGTTTAGATGTGATGTATGTAAAGTGTTCGAAGTCTTGAGAGGCAAAACGCACGAGCCAAAATGAAGTTGGCTTTGATTTTGCAGAAGCTGCCCTGTTTTGGGCAGAAATGTGGTTTTTGGTGTTTGAGAGTGTTTTGAATGTTGTGAATTCGTGTTTCTGGCTTGTGACAAGTTTCTGAGATTGTTTGAAATGAAGCCAAGCCTTGCCTTTATCAGATGGACAAGTTCACTTGACTTTTGCAAGTTTGCTTGATTTTGAAGAAAGTTGACATGACCATGCCAAAGGCCTGTATAGGCTAGCTTGTGGACTGCAGAGGGTTGGTGTACTTTGCCTGATGTTTGTGGATCTTGCTTGCAACAAAAGATCAGGTCCATGGCTCAAGATTTGCAAAGTTACAAAAAGCATGCTTTATCAAAATGGTATTGTAAACTTTATGCCATTTTTGGATTAATTCAATGTACAATGCTTCAAAGATCAAAATAAAACCATTATCCATTGTGTTAGCATTCAATTATAGAGTGTAGAAGGTATTAGGACATGTAATACCAAGTACAAGCATATTAGGACAGATTTGCAACTTGAACCATTGTGAAAAATGCCTTGACAAAAGTGATAAATTGCCATTTTCCCTTCTTCGATTCTCCCTAACCATAAATGATCTTGGAGAGTTCTTGGACATTTTTGAAATCTTGTAACATTCTTTACAATCCACCTTTGAAATTCATTTTGAGATACCTCTTGGAACTAGGTGAAAAATTTCCATGAAGTTAGGTCAAAAACCTGCCTAAACTAGGGCAAAATTTCACTAAGTTAAAAAGTTTATGGACCCCTATTCACAAAATTATTACTTGAGATCCAAGAATCTTTTGGGAAAACTTTGTGAATAAAATTTGTTGATTTCATGGAGGAATACAACTTTCATGTTGGAAGTTTTCTTTGAATCCAATTGCATCATGGTGAAAAAGTTGTGGAAAGTTGGGAAAAAATAAGAAACTTTCCACAACAGAAAAATTCTAAGTTATGAAAAATTTCAAATTAAAACCCTAATTTTAAATTTTAGGTTTCTTGGTTAATAAGTTTCATATTTTTACATATCTTGATGAATTATGACCCTTGGCACTTGATTTTGACCAAAAAGTCAAAGTTTGACTTTTCAGTGTACAGTTGACTTTTGATCAGTTGACTGCAAAATTCATCTGTCAATCCTATGTATTTGAGATCTTTTGAACTATGTGATTAAGTCAAGATGATGCTATTGAGTCCTTGAAATCATGCTTGAACCCAATTGGTCATTGGCTAGGTTAAAAATTAGAAATTGCCCTTTCTCAGTCAAAACCCTAATTTTGACCATTTTGCCTTTTTGATGATCTGATCAAATTTCTTGAGGAATTGCGATCCAAACTCGACCAAATGGTACATAGGAGCATAGAATGTTGTTGTGGATCAAAAATTATGAAGTTTGACTGTAAATTGGTCATAGTTGACTTTTTCCCTAATATAGCTGATTTTTAGGTCAATTATCCAATTGACTGGGCAAAAATGTGATTCAAGGCTTGAAACTTAACATGAACAATCTTAGGGGTACAAGATGGTGTATGAATGTCACATGAAGCATTGATGGTCCAAAAATCCTTGTAAAAACTCAAACCCTAATTTCAGGCTATCAGTGCAAGGTGAGGTCTTGAGCTGAGCAAAACCCTAATCCTGGTCTGGAGTCCAAGAAGTCTTGTGAGGAAAAATGTTGATAAAATGAGAGGGAAAATTTTGGGGTACAACAGGTGGGCTTGAGTAGTTTGAGTTCAAACGAACCAGGATAAAAATAATTGTGTCTTTCCATTATTGTTGAGCCTTTAAGAAAAAGAAAAAAAGAAACTTATTCAACCCCCCCCCCTTCTAAGTGTTTTCTCACCTTCAATTGGTATCATAGCTTGACTCTGAGCGCAAACACTTAACCGTGTCAGGAAAAGATCCAGAAAGAAAACACAATGGCAACTGAACAAAACAACAATAACTACACAAAACCTCCAGTTTTTGATGGAGAAGATTTTGATTATTAGAAAGATAGACTAGAAAGTTTCTTTCTAGGTCATGATAGTGATTTATGGGATATAGTCTTGGATGGTTACACACATCCTATAGACTTAGAAGGAAAAAAGATTGATAGAAAAATGGATAGACAACAAAAAGCTGATTTCAAAAATCACCACAGAGCTAAAAATATTTTCCTAAATGCTATCTCTAAAATGGAATATGAGAAGATCACAAATAGAGATACAACACATGATATGTTTGAGTCTCTCAAAATGACTCATGAAGGAAGCGCTCAAGTGAAGGAGTCTAAAGCTCTGGCTCTCATCCAGAAGTATGAAGCCTTCAAAGTACAATAAAGTGAATCTATAGAAGCTATGTTCTCAAGGTTCCAAACTCTGATCGTTGGCCTGAGAGTTCTGAATAAGGGATACACTAAGGCAGACCATGTTAAGAAGATCATCAGAAGTTTACCCAAAAGATGGGCACCTATGGTCACTGCTTTCAAAGTATCAAAAGATCTGAACTACGTGTCTCTTGAAGAACTCATCAGCACTCTAAGAAGTCATGAGATAGAACTTGATGAGCACGAGCCTCAGAAGAAAGTTAAGTCTGTTGCCCTTAAATCAATTAAAAAATATGAAACTAACGCTTTTCAAGCTGAAGAAGGAAACTCTGAAGAATCTGCGTCAGAAGAAGATGAACTATCCTTGCTCTCCAGAAGGATCAACCAAATGTGGAAGTATAGACAGAAGAAGTTCAGGAACTTCAAGAAGTCAGAAGATAAACCAGAATCTTCTGGACACAAAAAGTCAAACAGAAGAGAGATAATTTGTTATGAATGTAAAGAACCTGGACACTACAAGAGTGATTGTCCAAAACTTCAAAGAGAAAGACCAAAGAAAAAGTTTGGTAGAAAGAAAGGCATTATGGAAACCTGGGACGATTCAGAAGATGAATCTAATTCTGAAGATGAGAATGCCAACCTAGCTCTGATGGCTACCACAACAGATGACTCAGATTGTGAGTCAGAACCAAAAGAGGTATTCTCTGAATTTACTAGAGCTGAACTTGCTGAAAGTTTATCAGAACTTCTGGAAAACTATAGTCAACTCAAAATCAAATACAAGAAACTCAAAAAGAGTCTTGCATCTGATCTTGAGAAACATGAAACAGAAAAACTGAACTCAAACAAAATAATTTTAAACTTAAAGAGGAAATTCAAAAAGTTCAAAAAATTTCTAATTCAGATTTTGTGTCAAGTTCAAAAGATATTCTTAAAGAATATGATTGTAGCTTTCAAACTTTTCTTGCTACAAGCATAGATAGAAGAAAAATGGCTTCAATGATCTATGGAGTTAGTGGGAACAACAGAAGAGGAATTGGATATGAAACTGCCAAAGGGAAGGAGACATATATACCAAAACCCGTTGCTAAGATGACTTTCACTTATAAACCTCTGAACAAACAATTCAAGTTTGGACACACACATGATATTAAATATACATCACATTCTGGAAACTCCTATGCTAATCCAAAGTTCAAACAGAACTTTAAATACTCTAACCCAAGAGGACCCAAAAAGATATGGGTACCTAAGGAGAAAATAATATTTGTTGCAGATGTCCTTAACAGCTCAATTGAGACACCAGTCATGATACCTGGACTCTGGGTGCTCACGACACATGACGGGAAGAAAGTCTATGTTCCAAAACCTGGAATTTAAATATGGAGGAGATGTCAAGTTTCGAGGTAATCAGAAAGGGAAGATTATTGATTCTGGAACCATTGGAAACGATAACCTTCCTTCTATCTCTAATGTTTTATTAGTAGAAGGATTAGCGCATAACCTGCTATCCATAAGTCAATTAAGTGACAACGGTTATGACATTATATTTAATCAAAATTCCTGTAGAGCTGTTAGTCAAAAAGATGGAACAATCCTCTTTTCTAGAAAGAGAAAGAACAACATCTACAAAATTGATTTGTCAGATATTAAAACTCAAAATGTTAAATGCCTTTTGTCTGTTAGCGATGAGCAATGGGTATTGCACAGAAGATTGGGACATGTCAGATTAAGAAAAATCTCTCAATTAAATAAACTAAATTAGTCAGAGGACTTCCCAGTCTGAAGTACAACTCAGAAGCTCTGTGCGAAGCATGTCAAAAAGGAAAATTTTCAAAGCCTTCTTTTAAATCAAAAAATGTTGTTTCTTCCTCTAGGACATTAAAACTACTTCATATTGATCTGTTTGGGCCAGTTAAAACTGCATCCATCAGAGGCAATAAGTATGGATTGGTCATTGTTGATGACTACAGCAGATGGACATGGGTTAAGTTTTTAAAACACAAGGATGAGTCACATTCTGTGTTCGTTGACTTCTGTAACCAAGTGCAAAATGAAAAAGATTTTAGAATTATAAAAGTCAGAAGTGATCATGGAGGAGAATTTGAAAACCATTATTTTGAAAAATATTTTAAAGAAAATGGTATTGTTCATAATTTCTCTTGTCCTAGAACTCCCCAACAAAATGGAGTTGTAGAACGAAAAAATAGAACGTTACAAGAAATGGCCAGAACCATGATCAATGAAACAAATATGGCTAAGCACTTTTGGACAGAAGCTGTGAACACAACATGTTATATTCAGAATAGAATCTCTATAAGACCTATTCTTGAAAAGACTCCCTATGAATTGTGGAAAAACAGAAAACCCAACATTTCTTATTTCCATCCTTTTGGATGTACTTGTTGTATTCTGAACACTAAAGACAATCTGAACAAGTTTGATTCTAAAGCACAAAAGTGTTTTTTGCTTGGATATTCTGATCGCTCAAAAGGCTATAGAGTGTACAACACAGAAACTCTGATTGTTGAAGAATCAATCAAAGTCGGGTTTGATGATAAGCTTGGCCAGCAACAACCAAAGCAAATTGATATTCCTGTAGGTACAGAAGATCATCTCTCAAACTCTGAAAAGTAAGAAGCAATTGAAGACTCAGAAGATCCTCCTCTTGATAATGCTCTGGATAATCTCAGAATCTCTAAACAACCCACTTATAAAAGGTTTCCCAGAATCTCTTCAGCTCATAAAGAAGACGTGATTATTGGAAGGAAAAAAGATCCCATCAGAACAAGATCCTCTCTCAGAATCAATGAAGAATCATTGTTTAGATTGGTATCTCTGATTGAGCCAACCTCTATTGATGAAGCTCTGGAAGACAATGATTGGATCCTAGCCATGCAACATGAACTCAATCAATTTTCCAAAAACGATGTATGGGATCTAGTTCCAAGACCTAAAGGATTCAACATTATAGGAACTAAATGGGTTTTCAGAAACAAACTAAATGATCAAGGAGAGGTGGTCAGAAACAAAGCACGATTGGTTGTACAGGGTTATAGTCAACAAGAAGAAATTGATTATAATGAAACCTTTGCCCTAGTCGTCAGGTTAAAATCTATTAGATTATTAATTTCTTTTGTTGTTCAAAATAAAATTTCATTATATCAAATGGATGTTAAAAGTGCATTTTGAAATGGCCATATTGAAGAAGAAGTCTATGTCCATCAACCTCCTGGCTTTAATGACTCAAAGTATCCAGAACATGTCTTTAAATTAAAAAAGTCTTTATACGGTTTAAAACAAGCTCCCAAAGCTTGGTATGAACGTTTGAGTAATTTTCTTTTAGAAAAAGATTTTACCAGAGGGAAAGTGGACACAACTTTATTCAGAAAGACATTTAAAAATGACATTTTAATTTTTCAAATTTATGTTGATGATATTATTTTTGGAACCTCTAATATCTCTCTTGGAAAAGAATTTGCTGAGAACATGCAGGTAGAATTTGAGATGAGCATGATGGGAGAATTGAAGTTCTTTCTGGGAATACAAATTAACCAGACTCCAGAAGGTACTTACATACATCAGATGAAGTATGTTAAAGAACTTCTGAAGAAATTTCAGATGTCAGAAAGCAAAGATGCTAAGACACCAATGCATCCAACATGCATTATGGGAAAAGATGAGGTAAGTATGAAGGTAGATCATAAGCTCTACAGAGGTATGATTAGATCCCTTCTGTATCTAACTGCATCTAGACCTGATATATTATTCAGCATATGTTTATGTGCTAGATTCCAATCAGATCCTAGAGAATCTCACTTAACTACTGTTAAGAGAATTCTGAGGTATCTGAAAGGTACTACTAATCTGGGTCTGTGTTACAAAAGATCAAAAGATTTCAGACTAGTAGGTTATTATGATGTTGACTTTACTGGAGATAGAATTGAAAGAAAGAGCACCTCTGGAAGCTGCCAGTTTCTGGGTGACAATCTTATCTCGTGGTACAGCAAGAAGCAAGCAACAATTGCACTTTCAACAACAGAAGTTGAGTATATATCTGCTGCTGGATGTAGTTCTCAGATGATCTAGATGAAAAGTCAGCTAGAAGATTTTAACCTTTATGAAAGTAAGATTCATATCTTCTATGACAATACCTCTGCAATTTGTCTTTCTAAAAATCCCATTTTTCATTCTAAAGCAAAACACATAGAAATTAAATATCATTTTATAAGGGACTACATTCAGAAAGGAATTTTAAATTTAAACTTTGTAAAAATAGACCATCAATGGGCTGATATTTTTATCAAACCCCTTTCAGAAGATAGATTTAAATTCATTTTGAAAAATATTTGTATGGAATTATGTCTGAATAAAATTGTATTTATCTTCTGTGTTTTCCTTCAGAATGTTCTGAAATGAATGTTCTGATTAACAACTTTTCAGAAGTTAGAAGAGAAGTTACATCAGAAGTTATATATAAAGTTCGAAAATGTTCTAACGTTTCATTATAAGTATAGTTCAGCAGTTCATTATATCAAACAGTTGTCCCATGCAACCTTCAGGAGATGAACACGTGGTGTGTTTTTGAAAGGTCACGCGTGCTAAGCTATTGACGCCATTCCTAGGTAACTGTTATGATTTTCTCAAATCTCACGCTTTCCCCTTAATTTTCATTATCATTAAATGCTAGTAATGATTAGATTCTTTTTAATTAATTTTTTCAAAAAACTCTTTTTACAGTTTTATTTTTTAAAAACTATTCCTCAAAAGTTTTCATATAAATACCTTTCTAAAACCTCTTTCTCACTTTTTACCTTCTCTTTCAAAATTCAACTGTATCTGTGTATTTTTCTCTGCAACCCATTTTCTTCTCTCAACCTAAGTGCTCAAATGGCTTCCTCCTCTACTCATTCTGGAAACACCCAATCTGAATAGTACATCATCCCTGAGAGAACTACTCTCATTCTAGTGGATAGCTAGAAGTTATAAGTGAATTGATGGTGAATTTTGATAACCTAAAAGCAAATGGGTTTGACCTTCTTCCTACAGTGGAGTTTCAAGGATGGGGAAACTTCTATGGGAAACGTTCAGAAGAACCTTAGATGATGATTCACTCAACTTGTAAGACTTATGTCATTCTCATGTGCTTGAGAACTTCTCTAAACATCTGCATGCCTTCCAGTCAGAAGCTATTGATATTTGGGACAAGAAGTCTACTTTGATGATTGCTAATGCTCCAACTGATCAAATGGACATTTCAGAAGATGAGTCTGAAGATGCCTCTGAAGACTTAAATCCTCTGGAAATAGTTTTGTTTAATCAACCTTCTGCTAAAGCTGCACCTGAACCTGTGCCAACTCTTATGGTTGATCTGGGCACTCCTCTTTCAGCATTTGTTCATTCTGACTCAACAGTTTCTACTCCAAAGGTTGTATCTGTTGAAGCTTCTTCATCCTCTGCTCCTACTTCACTTGTTATGGATACTCTGAATGAGCTTAAGAGGGAAAATGAAGCTATTTATGAGCGCTTGGACAAGCATGATGAGACTAACAAAGAAATCAGAAACTGGATGATAAAGCAAGAGGAATCTTCATCTGAGATCAAGAATCTTCTTATGGCTCTTGTTTCTAAAAAATCTTAGTGTCGTTCTATTTCTTCTTTTTGTTTATTGTTTTGTACCTCTGAATCTTTTTTATTAAATCCTTTACGCTCTTCAATTATTTTTATATACTTTTTGATTATGCCAAAAAGGGGGAGAAAATGAGTATTTTGATCTAATCTCTGATTAACAGTTATGGGACTAAGTCTCAAACATTCTAACAAAATACAAATATTTCTTTCTATGTTGAAATTTTTTTTGCAGGTATCACTAAACTCTGGAAGTTTAATTCAACTGAACATTATCTTCAAAAGACTTACTGAAGAAATCCTAGAAGAAAATTTCAAAGCTCTGATGAAAATTCTCAGGAAGTTTTTCTTATAGAAATATTTACTTCAGGGGGAGATTCTTATCTCTTATTCATTTTTTATTTCAACACCTGAATATTTTTGTCATCATCAAAAAGGGGAGATTGTTAGAACAAGATTGGTTCTGATCATATCTCAGAGTTTTGATGATAACAATAAAATATATTTTATATAATTGATATTCTGATGAGCATTTTTATTTGTTTCAGATAATGTTCTGAATGAAGTATTTTCCTAGATGAAAATCATTTTGACGTGGTGAGCTGAAAATAAATGAAGAAGTTATTTGATTAAAGAACTATTTGTTTTAGCGCAAGTTCTGATGCTGACTCTGATAAGAAACTATTTTATGCATCTTCTAAAGCATAACAAGTTTCCATGTAAACCATGTTCAGAAGAATTCTGCAAGCAAGCGCTGATAAGAAGATTTGCAAGCATATTCTGAAGCAAGACGTGAAGCTAGTTCTGAAATAATAAAGAAGCTAACAAGTCTTGTCAAGTTTCAGGAAACATGCTCTGACAAGTGTCGTTTGTTTATTTAATGCAAAGACGGCTACATGCACTCAAGTGTCTATGCTAATTCATTGGAAAATGCAATACTGCAAGCAAACACGCAAACATTAATTGCTCTCCACTTTTGAAGGCAACAACAGTCGGTTTCTTCATGCTATAAATAGAAGATCATTTATTGCAAGCCAACAAACCCAACTATGTGAAAATATTCTGCTGCTCACAAATCATTTTACAAACACTTTGTGAAAAACTAATCTTAGTGAAAAATCACAGTTTATGATATAGCTTTCTAAGAAGCAATTTGTTTCACTATCTGTAAAGATTTAATTCTTGTAATTGTTCCTTGAGAGACCAAGCTTAGTCAGATTTCTCAAGAAGGCTAGGACTAGTTTGAGTCTTAGTGGTGTTAGTCACTTGTAACTTTACTTGTGCTTTGAATTGTTAGTCACAACAGTTTGGTTGTGTGATTGTAATCAGTTTGATTATAGTGAATTGTCCTTGTTGAGAAAGGCGAAATCACCTTGGCGGGTGGACTGGAGTAGTTTGAGTTTAAACGAACCAGGATAAAAATAACTGTGTCTTTCCATTATTGTTGAGCCTTTAAGAAAAAGAAAAAGAGAAACTTATTCACCCCCCCCCCTCCCCCTTCTAAGTGTTTTCTCACCTTCACTTTTGTATTTTACCACTCCAGATCCCAGCTTCTTCCCTTTCTCCTATTAATATCAGCCCGGTGAAACCATCTGATGAGCTACCAATCTGATGATTAAAGAAAGGACCAGATAGCGTCCCAAGAAACATGTCAACCAACTCCCTGTCAGATAAAGGGGGTTGGACTCTTCCAGCCAAGTCTCTCCACTTCTGTGCATAGTCTTTAAAGCCTTCACCAACACCCACAGACATGCTCTAGAGTTGAGTACGAGTGAGGGCAAGGTCGGCGTTGTATTGATACTGCTTATAAAAAGCAGCCGCCATATCCTCCCAGTTTCGAACATTGGTTCTCTCCAGGTTGTAGAACCATTCAAGCTGACTCCCTGATAGACTGTCTTGAAAGAAATGAACCCACAAGTTTCTATCAGTGGTGTGGGGATGGATCTTCCTTACATAGGAACAGAGATGGAGCTTTGGGCAAGACACCCCATCATACTTTGCAAAAACTGGAGACTTAAATTTATGCGGGATGACCACTCCCGACACCAATCCCAATTCTTCGAAATCCAACCCAAGTATCCTCTGGACTTCATAACACTCAAACAATCTTCCAACTTCTTGTATCTATCCTCAGTGGGAGGATATTGCTCATCATTGTAGTCTTTATCATTGTCAGAAACTTCAGGATTGGGGTCCTTCTCCCTTGTCTCCCTTTCTTGGTTCTCCCCTTCCTTAGATGAGGAGGTCAGATCGACTGGTTGCTTTAACGGCCCCATGAACCTTCTGCCCATATTCAGAATACCAGAGACCTTATTCTTTTTCTTATTCTCCTTCAGGATGAGGGATTTCAGATCCTCCTTCCCTTTAGCCAGAGTTATGAACATCTATCGAAATTGGGCATTTTGTGCCTGAAGATCTTTGATGCTTTGTTTAGAAGACATTTTTGCTGAAATAAACAGCGAAGAAGATGAGAAACCTGTAATGGTACCTGTTTATGCCATGCTATGGATGGGATGCGTATGCAATGATTTCAAGGACTTTGGGAAATTTAAATTTGCACACTAAAATGAAACAAAGATTTTATTAGTATAATTCAAAGTACAATTGCCTCTTAGGTGTTACAATTTAAAATTCTAAAAACTAAAAAAAAATCAAATTTACCATGGATGCTTCCTCTTCATGCCAAGATAAACATTAAGTCTTCTTTCCTCATGAAGTTTCTTTGTGAGCTCTAAAACCTTCTTCTCCTGGGCGTAGAACTGGTCCTTATAAGTATCATGCTCCATCTTCAACTGAATCTAAGACCTTTGTAGTTCTTCAAGATCAGTGGGCATATCAGGATATAGAACCGTGTAAGGAATACCCCCTTTAGTAATGGGTTTCACAATCACTGGTAAGACGGATATGTAGGACATCATAAGTTTCTGAGCGCAAGCTCGTACCCGTTGGAGATAAGGTTCCATAGGAATGGAATTCTTTGGTCCCAAAGTCTTGGCGACAGATCTGTTCACCATGCCCCAAGCTCGTATGAACCTCTGGCGATACCCTTGAACATCATCCTCATAGTTAAATACAATGCCCTGGATAAGTAACTCATGAGGACCATCCCTTCGAGCGTAACCAAATTGTCGCAGAGCCAAACAAGGATTGTAAGTTATGCCTCCCCTAATGCCAAGTAGTGGGACATTAGGGAACTCCCCACAACGGTCAATAGTAGCAATATCTCCCATAACTCGAAAATACCAGAGAATATCCGTGTGAGCAAGTGACATTATCCTTTGCGACCAACCCAAACCTTCTTCATTCTTCAATACGAACTTAGGGAGGTGAGAAATAAACCACCTCGACAGCAATGGCATGCAACACATAAGAATCCCTCTTCTCTTCATGCTACGAGTATGGAGAGCGTGCAAGATATCTCCGAGCAAGATAGGCACAGGGTTATGAGAGAGGAAGATCTTGATAGCATTCACATATATGAGTAAGTTTGGGTTAGGGAACAATACTAACCCATAGATTAGAAGGGCCAAGACCTCTTCAAAAGCCTGAAAGTCCAAATCATCCCAAAATAGCTGGGTTTATCTATTAAGAACTTGGCTAGAAAACCCTTGACTCTACTTCTTGTTTCCCAATTGAATACCACGTCGGCCCGTTTCAGATGTAAAGTTGAGGAAATGATTTTTGGCTTAGGAACCTCTTCTAAACCCGTGAAAGGCGCTTTTTAAAGAATGGGTAGATTCAATAATTGAGAGAACTCTTCCATGGTAGGCACCAACTGATAGTCTGGAAAGGTGAAGCAGTGGTGCTTGGGATCAAAGAACTGAAAGAGTACACCCATCATCTTTTCATCAAAGCTTGAAGTAACCAGGTTGAGAAGTCGACCATGTCTCTTAGTGAATGTAGAAGTTTCAGGAACCCTGGATAATAGCTCATTGAGTGGGAGAGGTATTCTCACAAAGCTGATTCGGATAACGTTTCTACGGGCGGAAGCCATGATCTATAAAATAGAACAAAGATAAATTCCCTCGGTCCTTGAAATGGTTAGTCTAATGAGAACCAAAACTATGTTATGATGCATCATGTTATGTTCAAACAGAGTAAATCACACACAAGCAAAGCACACAATATAACTTAGGTTCAATGGATTGCATGAGGTTAAAGGTAGGTACTGTTGTACCTTAATTTTTTTCCCCTAAGATCCCTTCATCATACCATGTTGGTTTATTCATAACAAGATTACACTAGGATTCTTGGTTCCCCTCCCTACTTTGAGTTTTGCTCCTTTTGAGGGATTACCAAGCACCTTGACTTATGTTCCTTTTGTGATCATGAATATTGTTTTAATTTCTTCACTTAACTAATAAAATGCAATGTTGGCTTGTCTTGCTTGTTATCCATGTAGGTAAGGGCAATGAGATTTAACAAGTTACTCCATGGGTTCATGAGTTTATTTCAATGCCCTAGTCAATAAAGCTTGAGAAGTTCAAACCTCACCATTGGATTGGTTTTGGAAGGATTGGCATTGCAAGTTTGCTTTGGTTCATCACATTTCAAGGTTATTAGATTTGACTCAAAAGTACAAGGGGTTTTGATTTGAGAAGTTGTCATGTTTGGACAAAGTTTTGTTCCCATTGGTCACAAGAGCATATTTCTCTCAAATTTCAAGATATGGAATTGTTTTTGGTATCTATAATCCTCATTATCATCCTCAACAACTTCTATTCACAAATAAAGAATGTTGGTATAAGAAGTTTGTTCAAGCTTGTCAAAGTTCTTCAAAGCATTTTCTTGATCTAGGAGCTAGGGTTTTGAACTTCAAAGGAGAATATCTTGCTCACCTTTTGGTATTTTTGAATTATTACAAATACATCCTTCTCTTCAAATGGTTATCAACAAATCACTTCAAAAGTTCCAAAGAGTTTTCATGTGGAAGAAACTTGGTGAAGAAGAAAGATTACAAGTCCTCCAGATGAATCCCCAATTTTCCATGTGTGACTTCAAATGATCATAACTTGGTCAATTTTTATCACCTTGAGCCCATTATTTTTCCAAAATGATCTTGAAGATGTGAAATTTATGCCTTCTTTTATGTGAAAAGTTGGAAAATGAATGGAAGATGCCTTAGAGATGCAAAAGATTATAGGTCATTTCATGAAATTTTGCCAACTTCAACAAGTCATAAGTTGCTCAAATTTTGGAGATTTTGAATGATTCAAGTTTCAAAAGGTCATTCAAGAGATCTACTTCATGCCATATTTTTTTATCAAGAGCAAATTCCAAGTGGAAGGCCATGTTTGGATACAAGTCATTATAGGACATTTTTGATGAAGAATTTGAAATATTTCTAAGTATGGAAAGTCAACCCTTTTTCTTCAACTTTGACTCAATATAACTTTCAGCTCAAGCATCCATTTAACTCCATTCTTTTTCCATTGCAAAGCTTGTAACCACATCTTTCTAAAGCATCAAGAATCATGCCTTAAGACCCATTGAGCTGAGAATGCCATAGTTTCAAAAATGGTAACTTGGAATTGAAGTTTCCTTGCAAGTCAGAATTTGAATTTCATGTTACAACCTCTAAACCTCAAATTAACATGCGTTTTTGGTCTAAACATGATTAGCCAACTTTCCCAAGTGGATTAGTGCATCAAAACGCGAGAATTGGATGAGTTTTGGTGAAGTTTGGATCATACTTAACTCGTGCATCAGGTTTGCACGAATTCCCTCCAAAACGCATCATTCACTCTTCCTTTTGATCCCATTCGCTTCTCCTATAAATACATGAACTATTCCATTCATTTTCCCAAGTTTGGATAGCCAGAATCACCCTGCCAAACTTGCTCCATAACTCAATTTTTTGTAACTTCAAAATCCATTCTCAAGCCTTTTTCAATCCAACTTTTCAATCAATTCACCTTCCTTGATCTTCCATAAAGCTAACCATATAATTACATTCAAAAATCGTGCCCTATACTGCTCCATAGAAGTCCAATTTCAGAGCTCTGCAACTCAACTTCAATAGGTAGATTCCTTCATTAATTCTTCAAAACTCTGATATCATTGTGTTGCTCTCATTGCCTTGGTTCTAGTTGCAACACTTACCTTTTACTGGAAACACATTTTGACCATGAAATTTCAAATCCCTTTTCAAAACATTCCTTCCAAATTGCTTGAGCTACAATTTATATAAAGTTGGCGCGAGGGTGTGGTTGTCTTCATCTTGAAGAGACGAAGTGAATGGCATAGGTCTGAGCTTCTGATTTTACAGTTTGAGAGACCTGCAATTCGTGATGGCTGGAGGTTGAAGATGACCAACGTGTCATCTTCCAACCAATGAAGGCGCGCCATCTGTATTTTTCAAATCCTGATTTAATTAATGATTCTGTACATATTCCCTAATGACCATGATATGCACAGCGCGTCAGATCCCTTGGATTTAATTACTAACGCGTTTTGACTCTCATCCAATGGTCCACATATTTTACTTTTATTTTCTTTTTCTGATTTTTATATTTTAATTATTTTAAATTTCAAAATATCATAGAAAATTCATTTTTAGTCCAAAAGATCTGAAAAATTATGAAAATTTTTTTTGATTATTCTCTTTCTGATTTTTATTTTTTCACAATTTAATTTTGTGTTTTGGTATTTTTTATAAATTTTACACTTATTTGATTTGTTTTAAATGTTTAAAAATACTTTTATACATTTTAAAATTCTGAAAAAATTATGGAATGATCCAATGATATTGTGACAAATATTGGTGACCTTATTTTATTTTTGTTTCTGACTCTACTATATTTCACCATTTTTTGTTTATTTTACCCATTTATTTTAATTTTAAAAATAGTTTCTGACTTTAAAAAAATTACCAAAAAATTTGTTAAATTATTTGAGCCTTTTCTGATTTTTCTATGTTCTTACTTTTTATTTCTTGATTAATTTGAACATAGTTGATATTTTTCTCTTTATTTTTTATTTTTAAACCCTTTTATGTATATTAAAATGTGATATTATTTTGTGACTATTTTCTGGCTGATCTTGGGTTAGATTTTGGATCATGAACTTTATTAACACCATTGGATCCATGGTGTTGAGTTTAACTCCACAAAAATGGATGGATGATTTTAATAATAGTTTGATTAAAATTTAATTCAAATGTGGTTTGTATATTTTTTTTCCCATCCCTCTTCATCTCATCCCCTTTTATTGCACTAGATGTTGTTGGAGCATGATCTCTATATCATGTCTCAAAACAAATGGTGCATAAATTGTTATTGACCGGCCTCAAAATAGGTGCAAATTCTATATAAGTCCTCTTATGATTGCTTAATATAGCGCTAAATTTTGTCCCGATTCGAATAAATGATCATTTGTGGCCCAAACTTATGATTGCAAGCCCAAGTATGTTTATTTGATCTCTTTGATCCAATAACTTTGAGATTCATTATGTGGAGGCTTTGGTTCTACCAATCCTCTAATGGATCTACAACACCTTTGGTCAACGCAGATCACTTAAAAATCGTTGATCATTAAATGGTACTTATGAGAATTCTAAATGGATGATATACTTGACAAAAAGAAAATGCAACTTGTTGTATGGAGGCTTTGGTTCTACAAATCCTCTAATGAGTTCCAAATGCAAGCTTCAAGATGGTCATCCAACTAACCACTAATTATTGACTTGTTTTACCTTATGCTTTCATTATTTTTTATGCTTTATGTACCATTTACTTTTAGCATTTACATTTCATGCCATTATCATCTTTGCTCATTTGAGAACTTACTTTCTTGCCATTTTTACTTTGCTCACTTGAGCTTTTCTTTTCCTTTCTTAAGATACTTAAAAATAAACATAAACCATAAAAATCTTTAATGGTACTTGGACTATTTGGTTACTATCCTTGGCATTATAGAGCATGGGACTTTTCTTAGACTTGGAATTAGAAACCTTGGCCTATCTTGGAGACTTTGTGACCTTATCTGATTATTTTGTCTGGAGTTCTTGAGGTTCACCTCAAGAAATTGGGTTGCTTGTTTTTTTTTTGTGTAGGTTTTCGTGATTACACCCTCTGTTTGTAATCTGGAATTCACCCGTATACGGCTGTTACTCTGCCCAATTTTTGTGAAGACTTAATACACTTAAAGTTTGGTTCTCTCAAGAAGTCTAGTATTTTTGCTTGCTTGGTTTCAATCCAAGGAATGGGAATTTTATCTTGGCTCATAATGTCAAGTATTGGCTTCTTATTGGTTAGATGGTTCTTATCCATAGCTTTTATTTTATGCTTTAGGATAGTCCCTTCTTCTCCTCCCATCTTCTTCAATTTCAAAAATCTTCTTCCTCCCTTTTTTTTGACAAAAAACTCTTCTTGTTTTTGAACTTGAACCACTTTTATAATAAACTTGGACTTATGTCCATGTATTTTCAAAACATTTTCATAAATAAACCTCTATCAACTTAATGATATCTTGACATTTTTTGTGAGAAGATTAAAAGTCAATCAATCTCATTTCAAACCATCTTGCCATTTTGGCTTTTTATCTTTAAAATTTTATCAAAAGATTAGACTCTTGTCAATCCTTGTAGTGATGCAAACAACTATACTTCTACAATATGTAGTGAAGAGAGATATTTTCCACTTGGATGTTAAGTGAGGCATTGTTGATTTTAAAATCCAAGCCATATCCTCCATTTTGAGATGATGCAAATTCTCCTTTCTCATGGTTGTGGGTAGTAGGTATGTTTTCCACACGGACAATGATGATGATGTTTTATCTCATAAAATTAACCAACGCATTTGTGTTTCAAATTTTTAAAAGAGGAACTACGTGTACCCTGATCCCCTATTGCACAAAAGGTTATACATAGGCACTAAAGGTTCGCAACCGCGGCGGGTGCAAAAATTATAAAATAAATACGCTTCTTTCCTCACCTTCACCATCCACTTTTATATACAACCGTTTTTATAGCCAAAATATACAGATTTTACAAAGAGGCTCCTGCAGAGTACCGTAGATGTTTAGGGTGCTAATACCTTCCCTTTGCATAACCAACCCCATTACCTTGAATCTTTCCCTCTCTTTTTGGGTTTTTCGCTCTTTTCCCATTCCTTTGGAAACAACAAAGCACGGTGGTGATTTTTATTTTGATTTGTATAAAGTCTAGTCAATCCAATGACTTAGTCTTAAACATTTCTACCGCTATAGGTACCCTCTTGAAGTTTAGTTAGTTTCAAACCTGTCTTAGAAAAGTAACTGGGTTCTAAAGATTCTCAATATCACTGATCATCCTTTATCGGGCGTTGTTTCAGCTCAGGCAATCTTTTCTTGCGGCCGAAATATCCCAAAAGTCTGATCTCAATGAGTGTAGCATCGAGTATCAACCAATCCACAGCTTTATACCGAGGCCGGCTATCTCACTACTTTCTAATGGCCAAGTTTGTTCAACTGAGGTTCTAAAGTTCGTTAGTGCTTTATGATACCATGCGGCGGCCCCATATTCTCCTCGTTTCCACACGAAGGATACTGGTACCAACCAAAGTGTCACACCAACACAGCCATCGCTTAAACCATATCGGTCTATTCCATACAGTCTCCACGATCTATTGTTGTTTACCTACAGAGTGTCCCCAAATTCGGGTGTAGGATCTTCAATAAAACCCAAGTAAACCCTTAAAGATAAAGCAGGCAAAGCCAATAAGAAAGCAATTTAAAAATGACCTAGATCCTAAGGTATAACCCCACTTATTAACTCCCCAGCAGAGTCTCCAGTTTTGTGATACGGTGGCAGAACCGAAAATTATACTGGTTTGCGTTTTGTATTCGCAAATGTTGTGGTAAGCAAGAGTCGCCATCGACTTTAATTTTATCCAACAAAGGAAAAGGAAAAAAGAACAGAAAAAACCTTTTTTCGAGATATTTCTGAGTACGGGGGGTATATTATAGAAAGGGAAGGTGTTAGCACCCTTTCTATCCATGGTTTTCCATGGGCTCTTAGGTACTTGCTCATTTTTTAAATCTCTTGTGTGTGCTTGTTTTGAAAAGTTTTGTTTACTTTATGATAACCCTTGTATCGGTCCTCAAGAGTGTGACAGAGTTGTTTTGAAAACTGTTTTTGAAAAGTGTTGGTGTGAAATGTTTTTATTTTGAGCAAGTACTTAAGATTTCTACCTACTCGAAAAAAAGTTTGTTTGCTTTAGTTTCCTTTAGACAGTGCTATCCTACTATTAAGGAGTAGCTAGCTCCATCGTTGGATTTATAAAGGGACGTTCGAAGGGACAAAATGGTCTCTGAAGGTAACAAGTAGAGATACCTTAGCATTTCGAAGGGACTATCGTCATAAGATCAATTCGTAAGCAACTCGAGGGACAAATAGAGACTATGATCTTTATGACGATTTTGAATCGCGGGTCATTGCTAAGGTATCCCTACGTTCGAGGGACACGACCATTATTTCCGAGGCAACCAAGTGGGGTAAACCCTAGGAGTGAGCATGTGTAAGTGTGTTTTTTTCATTTAATAATATTTGCACAATTAGGGTTTTCTACTGTATTAATTTGATTTATCTTTTGTATGCAAGCCTATTGTCCATACATCTAGCAGTTTAATAGTTCCGGAAATTAAAAGCGAGAAATTAAAACCCTGACTTTTAGAAGGCATTGGGGAGGGGATTACATAATATAAAAAAACCTGGGAAAAATGATAATTGTGAAATAGTAAACCTAATTAACTATTACAAACTGGGAACAGTTGCAATAATTAATAAAAATAATGAAAGTAAAGACGCGCACGAAAGTTAAAACGGGAACAAATTAGAACTTAAGAAATATAATTAATTAAAAATGTTTTTTTTTTGTATTTTTTATTGAAAAATAGTTGCAATTTGCAAATTAATGCTAATTTCTATTAAATTTTAATTACAAAAAAAATGTTTAAGTTAACCTAATTAAACTAATTAATTAAATGCAAATAAGTATTTTATGAAAAAAATTAACTAAACCTAATATTTTTTTGTAATTTTTTGATTTTATGATTTAATTAAAAAAATGATTTTTATTGTGAAAGTAATTAAAATAATAAATTAAAAGAAAAAAATAAGTAAAAAGAATAGAAATATTGAGGAGATGGGCCTGATATTGTAAGTAATCCAAGGGGTGTGTTGCCAATTTTCTATTAGGCCCAAAGCTGGCCCAGAGTCTGGCGCCTGATCTAGTGGAGTCATCTCCTGAGGACTCATGGTGGACCTTTGAAGGCTGAGGTGTAGGATCTACATGGTGATGGATCTCAAGGATGAGATTAGGGGCGCATTCCAGGTATTGGGAAGGTGAGACACACTGGATCTGCAATCAAATTGTTAGAAAATAAAAATGCCAAACCTGGGTCTCGAACCCAAGACTGTCGCCTCCCATACATTCCTCCTTACCACCAGGCCAAGTTGTCATTCGTTGATATATGTGACAAAATACTAATATAATGGAAACAATGTTTCATGCCCAAAACGAGCGTGTGAATTTAAATGGTCCAATGGAAATCAGCCACGCAATCATCTCTTTCCTCAGGACTGTTGTCTTAAATTCCTATGTTTTACCTACGGACAAAACTGTCACTGAAGGTTATAGTGACAGTCTTCATCCATGGCTACAAACCTGAAATATCTGAAAACACAACACAAGCCAAATAAATGTAAACCAAAGGTACAGGACGGTCAGAAATCATGCCCTGGGTTCAATGGTGCCCATTATTTGATCTAATTTCTCCTATATAGGGAAGCCCCAAAACGAAGCTTGGAAACCCTAGTAATGTTTATCTTCCATCCTTGCACTCAAAACTCAATTAAAGCATTCAGCAAGCATCGAATCCTTATGGAAAACCAGAATACATGATTAAACTACATGGAAAAAGCCTATATGCACATAATCGAAATCAAAAAATATGTCAAACTGTGATGTGTATGGAGCGTGATTCTTGATGCTTCAGAGCTTGGCAAGGGTTGGAAAAGCTTCCAGAGACGTCCAAGAATGTATTGCAATCCTTAAACCTCCTTGAGAGTGGTGTAATCTGGGATTCCAATTGAGAATTTTTTGACAAAAAACACAAGTTGCTCTTGCCGTTTCTCACGATTCTTCTGCCTCCTTATGCTTGTGATATGTTATGTATATGTATCTCTTTGAATTAGGTTAACAAAAGAGCTCCAAATCCTTGCCAATTATTAAGATTTGATTCCATTCCAACCTTGCATTATTTGTTTCCAAATCAAGCTAAATGATTTCATTCTTACTCCAATCAACCTTGGCACGATTTGATTCTGTTTTGGCAGCATAAATGGATTGCATTTCATTCAAAATCAGATCAAAAAAAAAATCTTCCATATTTTATATCATTTATTTAATTTAATTTGATTTTTAAATGTTTAAAATCAAAATAAATTAAATAAATAAAGTCAATAAAATATGTAAGAGTGTTTGAGTCGTGGACTTTGTTAAAAGTAAGATGCAAGCATAAAAAGTTAGGCCCATTTGCCAAAAAATGTAATTTTGGGGATTATTGACTTTTGACAATTCTCCAAAAATGGCCTACTTTGACAATGCATATCTCTTTAAATTTTGACCCTAATAGGGTATTCTTTGAATTTTTAGAAAGCTTAGGATGTCCCCTAAGAAATCTCTTTGGTTTCATCTCAAGTGGATCTTCCATGTTCATGTCAGGAGCTTTGACCCAAAAGGTGTTTTTGTTGACTTTTTGGAATGACCTATAATGTCTGAGTTCATATTTTTCCATGAGTGAATTTCTTGAACTGGAGGACTGAAGATGATTTGTTGGGAATTGAATTACCTTCAAAATGAGCCTTGGATGGGAAATGTTTGATAAAGTATGAGAAAGTTATGCTTGGTCAAAGTTTGGTTGACTTTTTCTTGAGAAACCCTAATTTAGCAACTTTTGAGTTTTGATGAATTAGGAGCCTTTCTTGTGGAATCATGATCAACCCTTGATCAAATGATGGATATCACTTCAAAATGTTTATGTTAACCAAAAATCTTGAAGTTTAACTGCATGTGGGCCACATTTGACTTTTGACCTAGTATAGTTTATTTTCAGGCATTTGAGCAGTTGGCTAAGCAAACTTCTTGTGCAAGGCATGAATGTTGACATGGATTATCTTGAGACCATATTAAGACTATGGAGAAGATTTGATACCTTTGGAGTTTACCCATCTTGATGTAAATGGAAACCCTAGTTTGAGGTTCATTGTCTTAGGAGAGCATTTGTCTGATCAATCCTCGGGCCTCCTTGGGCAAGTTGAGGACTTCAATGAGTATGTTTTGAATAAAAATGAGAGGGAAAATTTTGGGGTACAACACTACCCTACAAGCCCTTGTGCTATGCATTGAAACCATGATTTTCAAGATTGCTTCAAAATTAAGTCACATAACCATAACATGTGATCTTCGATTTTGATCACTTGAGTCTCTAAAACCTTTTCTCTATAAATAAAGGAGCCATTTGCAAGATAACACACGAGTTAACAAGCATTGAAACACTCTCATACTCCCTCAAACTAGAATTTGCACAAAAAACCTCCATAACTTGTCATTTATGACTTTGAACACCAAATCCAAAATCCACTCGTGCGTTTTCCATTTTAATAAATCTATACACCATATAGAAGTGGTCCAAGCCCTTGAACCACTTCTGTAATCCCTCCATCACCATCCACCATTTTCAAAACTCAGCTCTGCAACTTGACTTCTCCAAAAGAATCATGCCACTCTCAGCTCAAAGTAAGCATCACAATAGCTTCCTAGGAGTTTAGTGAAGCTATCTAGATCATCACAACACTTCCAGAGTGCTCAAACTCCATACACGGTTTCCAGTTTTGAGGTAATTTTTCTCAACTTGAAACTCCTTATACAAGCATCATTAATGGTTACTTTGTGAATGAAAAATGTAGACATCATTGCCCTGAAGCTAACCATGTTTTTAGTTTTCATTTACATTTCCTGAGTGATGTGAATTTTGAAGTTGAACTTTCTAAAAAAAATAGGTTTTTATTTGGTACCAGCAAAATTGTCATTCATCTTTGATTTATAGCTTATGAATTTATATGGTTGGATTCGTAGTGAAATTTCAATCAAGTTTCATGTTTACATTTTCTGATTTGGTTGAGAAATGAGGAAGTTCCAAAAATAAAAAATGGTGTTGTTGTTCTACACACGCAAAGGAAGAAGATGAATCCATTTCAAGCATTCAGAAACAAGTTTATTTTAAGTTTATTACAACATGTATTATGACCAGATGAAACAGTCACCCCAGTGGCAGAGGAAGCGCGCGTAAGACATTAGTGTATAGGGACCTGGGTTCGAGCCCCAGTGGTACCCTTTTATTTTTCACATATTTTTCTATTTCAGATTCATTACAAGCAAGCTAAGGACGCTCACGATGCTCCCCTCACCACCACCACATGATCAACGGGCAATCAGATCTAATGCATCACATGCGTGTTCCATGGTACATCCCAAGGAGCCATCCCCACTGGATACAAAATAGGCGATGGATCATTGTTCTGGGCTTGGTTGAATTTCTTTCATGCACCCTCTTTCTACTAACACGGCCAGACCCATTTTCTTATTTTTATTTCATTTCTGTTTCTAACAAAAAAAAACTGTTTTGGGCCTTTTTGCTACATTTAACCTCCTAATTACTTTTCAACACCCCAATCCATTTCTTTTTATATCTTTTTATATTTTCATTATTTTCATTTATCTATTTATTTTATTTAAACCAAAAAATACCAAAACATATATTTTCTTAAATAATTTAATTTAAACATTTATTTTTATTTTTGTTAATATTTAGAACTAGATTTTGTGTGTTTTCTATACTTTAAAATATTTTTCTAAATTAATATTAACATTCAAATTATTTTTTAAACAAATTATTTAGACTTAGGTTTTATTTTCTTCTTAAATTCAATTAAATTAGATTTTAGGTTTTACTTAAAATATTAATTAAATTCTCTTGTAATTAAAACTAATTAATTTAATTAAGTTAATATTAAACCTTTTTCTATAAAAAACCCTAAAGACAATTTCTTTCTTCTTCTTTACATTTTGTACATTTTATTGTTATTCATATTCAATGGTTTGTAATAGATAATTAGGCTTTATTGCTTTCTTCCCCTCCTTCAAAAACTTGTACCCCCATTTTCAAAGCATTGTAATAGCGTAGGACATTTAAATTCCGCAATTTATCGCTTTCCTTATTATTGTTAGTAATTAGGGTTTGCGTGATAAGACTTAAAATAAAACCTAGCAAAACCCTAATTAAAAGATAAAATACTTGGAATTAAACACTTTGCACACATGCACCTCTAGGGTAACCCACACTTGTTGCCACGGATTTAAACAGTCATGTCCCTCGAACGTGGAATGTTTTAGCAAAGACCCTCGATTAAAAGATCGTAGTCCCTCGATGACCCTTCGATGTTGCCTTCAGTAAACAATCTTAGTCCCTTACGACAATTGCTAAAACATCTTACAAGTTGCCTTCTATGACTGTACGATGACCCCCACCCGTCCCTCACATCCAATGGTATGGCTCCTTACCAATCAATGGTAAAATAGCACTATTTAAAGGAGGATGAAAAGAACAAAGATTTTTTGAGTAGGTAGATTACTCGTAATTGCTTGCTCACAAACAAAACCATTTCACACCTCACACTTTCAATACACTTTTAAAAATAAACATTTTGTATACATTCTCAATGATACGAGAATCATTACAAAGTTGCCTTACATTGGCACCTTCAAAACATCATTCAAACACTCCTTTTCAAACAAATATTTTCAAAACCAACATTTTGCATACATTCTCAACGATACGAGAATCATTACAAAGTTTGTCGAACTTAGGAATTTTCAAAATATTTTCAAACTTACACATTCACAAAGCAATTCAAAGTGAGCTAGTAATTAAGAGCTCGTAGATAACTACGAATTAAAAGGGTGATAACACCTTCCCTTTTCATAACATACCCCCCGAAATGAAGAAAATTCTCAAAAGGTCTTTTCTATTTTTTTTCACCTTTTCCTTTATTGGATAAAAGAAAAGTTGGTGACAACTCTTGCTATCCGCAACATTTGCGATAAAACGCAAAACACCAAGTCAGTTCTCTCATTGTATTACATCAGGCATAGTTAAGGATGAGGGCTTAAAACCTAGGCACGCCTCACAAAAAAGTGAGTGCAGGGCAGGGAAAGCCTGCAGGCACTACACTTTTTAAGTCTAAGATTGCAAAAATTTATGCTAATTTTTATGCCCTCAAAAGCCTGCAAAGAAAACGGGGCGGGGCGGTCACATTAGAAAGTAAGAGCCTAAATTCTTGGTCTGTCCCGCACTAAAGTACGGGAAAAACGGGTATGTCAAACAGGCCAAACCCGTTTTGTCACCCCTAGCTATTACTCAACCTATCCTCCTACTTATCTTCCATAAAACTAGGAAACGTTGACTTTGGAGAAACATCTACAGTTGTTATTGATACCTCATTGGTGAAATCTTCTCCAAAAAGTGGCGCTCCCTACACTGGTTGGCTTGTCCCTTCTGCTGCATTATGTACCCTCAAACTATAACATCCCATATCTTCCTCACATACATTACCACTTGTTACCTGATCCTCCCTCCCAGCAACTATCACAATAGCATCTGCCTTCATTGTCTCCCTAGTGGTTAACAAGTCACTATCAGCTGCAAACACACTCTCCAAAATCTCCTTCATACCCATCAACAAATGGTAATCATCACGGTGTCCTCCACTTCATCATCTTCCCTAAACCCTTCCACCTCACTATGATCATCACTATTAGACTCCGATGAAGCACTGACAACCTCTATCAGCGATGGAAAATGATTTTTAAAGGCCCATAAGAATCCTCTACAAGCTTCAACCTAAACATGACTCCATTAATCTTAACCTTGATGAGTTCATTAATAACCGTTGCACACCTTGTTCTTGTTGAGTAAACTTTAAATGTAATTAGTAATAAGTTTCATATTAAATATGGTAGTAGGAATATTAAGAGCCAATGTAATTTGGAAGGAAAAAAGTTGGTAAGTTATGATAGTTTTATTAGTAGCAGTTATCTTTTGAGAATTGTAAAAGTCATTAGGTCTATATAAGGACCAAGTGTGTATTTTATTCAATAAGAGCAATACAAAAGGTTTGTCTCCTTTTAGAAAAGCAATCACATATTAAGTCTGATTATTTATAATAATTTGGCATCAGAGCTCATGGCAAACATGATGAATCAAATGCCGTTGCCACGGCTAACGAAGTCAAATTATGAAAACTGGAGTATCCAAATGAAAGCTCTTCTTGGATCTCTAGACGTGTGGGATGTGACCCATGAAGGGTTTGAAGAACCAACAGAAGTTGGGGGATATACGGCAGCTCAAACGAAGGCGTTGAAAGAGACGTAATTGAAGGACAAAATGGCATTATACATGTTGTTCAGGGCTGTAGATAAATCAGCCTTCGAAAAATTGCTGGTTCGACTACGTCGAAACAAGCGTAGGACACGTTAGAAAAAGTGTTCAAAGGAGCAAATCGAGTGAAGCAAGTTCGACTCCAAACTCTTCGTGGCGAATTGGAGAGGATACAAATGAAGGATACAAAAATTATATCTGACTACATCACACATGTGCAAAAGGTGGTGAATCAACTCACCAGAAATGGAGAGACAGTAACTGATGCACGAGTTGTTGAAAAGATCTTGAGATCTTTAACAGACAAGTTTGAGAATATTTTGTGTGCAATAGAAGAGTCGAAGGACCTTTCGACACTCTCAGTCGAAGAGCTTGCTGGTTCTCTCAAAGCACATGAACAGCGAAAGATGAAAAAGAAAGAAGAAGCAGTCGAAGAAGCAAATCAAACTAAGGAATCGAACAAAGACGAAAAGGTACTCTTTTCTCATAACTTTCAAGGAAGAGGACGTGGACGTGGAGGTCGTGACAGTGGTCGAAGTGGTAGAGGTAGCAACTTCGAAAGAGGACAATCGAGCCAACAAAATTGGCGTGGCAGAGGACGTGATCAAAGAGGTGGTCGTTCGAATCATTCCAACTTCGAATGCTACAAGTGTGGGAAGTATGGTCATTACGCGAAGGATTGCAACTCCTACAAATGTTACAACTGTGACAAAGTGGGACATCTTTCAAAAGACTGTAGAATTAAAAAGAAGATTGAAGAAACAACCAACCTAGCCTTGGAAGCTGAATCGAATGAAGGCTTTCTCCTGATGGCTCAAAATGAAATCAACACCAATAATGACAATGTTTGGTATCTTGACTCAGGAGCAAGTAATCACATGTGTGGTTACAAACACCTGTGTAAGGATATGAAGAGAATTGAAGATGGTAATGTGTCTTTTGGAGATGCATCGAAAGTGAAGGTCGAAGGAAAGGGCCCAATCGGTTACTTGCAGAAGGATGGCTTGATTGGATCAATCGAAGACGTTTACTATGTACCAGATCTCAAGACCAACATATTAAGTCTGGGACAACTTACAAAAAAAGGTGCTTCGATACTTATGAAAGATCGAACACTGCATTTGAAGGAAAAAGTAGGACATCTGATTGCCAGTGTCGAAATGGAAAGAAATCGAATGTACAAACTGAACCTGAGGAACATTCGAGAGAAATGTCTGCAAATCGAAGTGCAAGACAAAGCGTCACTATGGCATGTGCGCTTTGGTCATCTACATCATGCTGGTTTGAGAAGGTTGGTGAAAAGGAACATGGTGCATGGACTACCATACATGGATTTCGAAGGAAAATTCTATGAAGAATGTGTGCTCAGCAAACAAACAAGAACCTCATTTCAAAGGAAGGCAGAGTATCAAGCTAAACATATTCTCGAATTGATACATACTGACATATGTGGGCCAATCACTCCAGAATCCTTCAGTCGAAAAAGGTACTTCATTTCCTTTATTGATGACTTCTCAAGAAAAATCTGGGTTTACTTCCTGAAAGAAAAATCCGAAGCATTAGAAGTGTTCAAAAAGTTCAAAGTAATGGTGGAGAAGGCAACAGACAGACACATCAAAGCAATTCGATCTGACAGAGGAGGTGAGTATACTTCAATGGCCTTTGTGAAGTACTGTGAAGAACAGGGCATGAGGAGATTCCTAACTGTACCATATTCACCTTAACAAAATGGTGTGGCTGAAAGGAAGAATCAAACTATTCTTGACATGATTCGATCAATGCTCAAAAGCAAGAACATGTCGAAAGAATTCTGGGAAGAAGCAGTACAATGTATTGTTTATATTCAGAATAGATGTCCATATTCGAAGTTATAAGACAAAACACCACAAGAAGCATGGAGTGGGCAGAAGCCAACAGTTTCTCATTTCAAGGTATTTGGTAGTATAGTTTATGCACATATACCAGATCAACAAAGAATAAATCTTGAAGAGAAAAGTCAGAAGTACATATTCATTGGATATGATGAGAAGACGAAAGGGTACAAGCTCTTCGATCCCATAAGTAAGAAAGTGATCGTGAGTAGAGACGTTCGAATGAACGAAGCAAGCAAGTGGGACTGGAACAATTCGACAAAGGTTATTGACGCGGTCGAAGAAAAAACTGTAGCTGTACCAACAGGTATTCCAACAGAACATGAAGAAACTGAAGATGAAGATGAACCTCTACAACCCAAAATGAGAAGTTTGCAAGATTTATATGATTCAACAAGTGAGGTGCATCTTGTGTGTCTTCTGGAAGATGCTGAAAACATCAGTGTCGAAGAAGCGTTACGAGACAAGAAGTGGAAAAGTGCCATGGACGAAGAGATTAGAGCAATCGAACGCAACAATACTTGGGAGCTAGTCGAATTGCCAAAAGGTAGTCAACCCATTGGTGTAAAGTGGGTATTCAAGAAAAAGATGAATACTCAAGGAGAAATCGAAAGATTCAAAGTACGGCTGGTTGCGAATGGATACAAACAGAAAGCAGGAATTGACTATGACGAAGTGTTTGCGCCTATTGCAAGAATGGAGACAATTCGATTACTCATTTCTCAAGTTGCTCAATTCAAATGGCCAATATTTCAAATGGATGTCAAGACAACATTTACTTGGCTATCGAAGAAGCAACCTATAATAACAATTTCGACGTGTGAAGCTGAATATGTGGCAGCATCCTGGTGGGTCTGTCATGCAGTATGGCTCAGAAGGTTGATAAGCAAGATGGAGCTAAAACAGGAAAGTCCAACAATAATACAAGTGGACAATAAATTAGCTATCGAATTGGCAAAGAATCCAGCGAATCATGAACGAAGCAAACACATTGATGTTCGATTTCACTTAATTCGTGAACATGTGAAGGAGGAAAGTGTCGAATTAAGGCATGTAGCAAGCAAAAACCAAGCAGCGGATATTTTCACAAAACTACTATCAAAAGAGATCTTCGACAGAGGCAAGAAGATGATAGGAATGCTGGATGGAAGAAATATTTAAGTTTACAGAGGAGTTTTGTTGAGTAAACTTTAAATGTCATTAGTCATAAGTTTCATATTAAATATGGTAGTAGGAAGATTAAGAGCCAATGTAATTTGGAAAGACAAAAGTTGGTAAGTTATGATAGTTTTATTAGTAGTAGTTATCTTTTGAGAATTGTAAAAGTCATTAGGTCTATATAAGGACCAAGTGTGTATTTTATTTAATAAAAGCAATACAATAGGTTTGTCTCTTTTTAAAAAAGTAATAACATATTAAGTCTGATTATTTATAACAGTTCTAACCAACAAACCTGTTACGTCCATTTTCAGTTGAGACTTCGTACCATCATCCACACAGATAAGCTTACCCATCGACTTATTGACAAACTCAAAGAACTTGAGGTTCCCATATATGGCATGGAATACTAAACACGCATAACCACATTACTCTTTCCTTATCAACCATCTTTGGCTTCCATTTGTTAACTTCTACGAACCATTGTTTCAACCAATTTATCCTATTATTTACCAAGGAATCAAGCCCGCCTTCCACTCTCTGTTTCATCAAACACATATTGGCTCCGAATGGCGTGATCTTAATGGAAAAGAATCCTTATCTATCAAAGATATCTTGAATGTTGTAGGTAGCTCATGCATCTGCCGCCACCCCTGCATACGCTTTAGAGAATCTAGACCAAGAAACTTCATCCTCCACCACATAATCTAAGATGTGCCTAATGTTTGGCTGATAGAAATGAATTGCTTCACCACCTGGACGGAACTTTTTGCACCTATAAACCCATTGCTCCATACCTCTCCATTAACCTTGAAACTTCTTCCATTAACAATCTTCGAATCTATGAAAATACCACCTCCCTTCATCCTCTTGGCAATTATTCTTCTACCTCTTATAGGATCCACTTTGTACGCACCTATGGATCTACATTGAATTTTATGAAACCTAGGAATATTGGCAAATATCTTATTGTCACCGATGAAGATATTATTGAGTTTGGTTTCCAACAAACTCTCGTCCACCTGACAGAACCTAGCAAACCCAAACCTTCTGCCAAACTTGTCTCTCCTAGGAGGGATGAACACTTCTTCCACACTTCCAAACTCCTTGAAAATCTCAAACAAATCCTTAGCTCTCATCCTCTTCGTGTACTCCATAAAGAAAAAGGAAGATAACTCACTCAGTTTGTAACCTGAATGGCCTGCTAAATTTGTTCACAAAAGGTTCTTCCTTCTACATTTAACTTGCTTCCATTCCCATTCTTCCTCATTACTCGACTAAGAAGCAAAAACCAATGCATTTTTGTTTTCATGGTTGATGGTTTTCCTTTCCTAAATTTTATGTTTCTCTCTCCTCCTTCTCTCTTCTCTCTCTCTCTCTCATATTCACTGATATGCTTACTAGTATTTTCACATCCATTAAAGTCAAACTTATTAGAATATTATTAAAGATAATGTGATTAAAAATATGATTTTCTTTTTATGAATGGTTGTGTATTTTTTAATTGGAATTCTAACAATGTTGTGCTCATTCTTAAATTCCCTGAGGTCCATCTTTATTTTGTTTAAAAAATGACAAAATAATATATTAATTTTCATGACTACAATGATGCTTTGATGAATTAAGAGATGATGTGTACATAATAGTATAATTATTTTTTTAGTACATAGTGTTTCGTTTGATGATTTTTCATCTCTTTTGTAGGTATTTATTGCATGATTGGAGCACAGAATAATAAAGGTCAAATGCAAAACTTCAAGATGCACATTTGAAGGAATAAAAGGCCAAATCTCAAAGCATAGAGAGCCAAAGAATAAAGAAGCTTTGTCCTAGAAAATTCTTTAGGCGAGCCAGGAGCGAGGCAGAAACAAACTATTCATCGGACGAGTTATTGGACCGCCGAGCGAATTTTTCTGAGACAAATTTTGTATTTATAGTTTTAGAACATAATTTTAGGATTATAGTTTTGGGGAATATTTGTCTCAACTTCATTCTTTGATGATTGAGCTTAGAAAACAACATTGAAATTTTTGATCAGATGATCCAGGGTCGAAGCTTCTTTGATCGGGATTGATACCGCATAAGATTTTATTTCTTCTCCATTATTCCTTTATAAGCTTCAATTCTTGGAGTTTGTTTGTAAGTATACTTTGTTTTGTATGTATATTTATTGCTCATGGTATTGTATAAAACCTCTTTATAAATAAATGTTGATGTTTATCCTTGTGAGCTTGCTTAATGTTTGGATTTGGGTTTCTATAGACATATATGGTTCGAATCCGAATTTAGGATGAATATTTGTTAGATTCTAAACTTTAGAGATAGATTTAGGCTTAATGATCACTTTAGGTATCAAATCTTAACGCCTCAGTGTTGTTTAAGTTGCGCGAGACATCGTTGACGAGATCAAAACGGTTGATATACCACTTTGCATTAGAAATAACCTCTGTATGGGAGATACGTGATGATATTGACGAGTATTTTAGGTTGAGTGCAATTGAGTAATATGTTTAAGTATTTGACCGGTAGATGCAATTTATTCTCAAGAGTTCTCTCCTCTCTAAAGAATGTATTTATTTTATTATTCATGATTTTACTTTCCTCACCTTACACTTATAAATCATTTTAACCCAAGCTCATAAATGCAGAAACTATTGAACAACATTCTTTCCCTCACACTAATCCATGTGGAGACGATAAAACAAAAATACTTACTTTTGCTTGCTGCTTTACCGCAACAATTGCTTATGATTATGCTTTGAAAGTTGAGGAGAGTTTTTAACATGAGAAGGCTAGAGTCAAATGACATGTTAAAGATGGTTGACATATAGCCATTGATGTTATTAAATGAATCATAAAAAAAATAACACTGCTAAATAACTTAACCAGGCACTTGGGCTCAAGTGGTAAACGAGCTCCTGCTAAGGAACGAAGGTTTAAAGAATACTGAGTTCGATTTCTGGTGGAAATAATGCTTGTCCAGTGCCCATACCTCTCGGCACGAGTGTTGCACCCCAAAATTTTCCCTCTTATTTATAACCCTAAGTAGACTTATGCTTCATCATCATACATACATATGCATAACATTGGTTCTAAAGTTATGGGATCAAGGATTTTGTGATAGAGTGTGTATCACTCAAAGAAGAAGAGAATTGGTATTCAAGGGATGGAAGATTGATATGTCATCATCATGAGCATCCTCTTAATGCAAAAGCTCATATTGTTCAAAAGGTCCCCCAATGATCATCAAAGGATTAAGGTTTCAAGGATTGATCACAATCTCCTAAAATTTTGGCTCTGAGCTAGGGTTTTGGGTCAAAGGCATCCTGTGACTGACTTTCTGAGCAAAACATTATGTTATGGTTCAATATGCTTTTCAAGGTCTCCACATATGCCTAATTAATCATCACAGAGATCTTCAAAGGATTCAAATTGATATTTGAGAAAGAGAGTTAATTGCATTGAGAGAAAGTCAATCATCAGTCAAAAGAGGCAGTCAACTATGGAGAACTTGTGGTTAACTGGGACCCCCCTTAAGTTATTTTCCATGTAAATGTGGAGATTTGGTCAAAGAGAATCAAGAAAAATACTAATTTTACCAAATTATGATATTTGGTGAAATTTTTCTAAGTACACTAATCATGTTCATACAACCCTATTGCAAGAGGTATATCTCTCTCTTCAATGAATGAAAATGTGCAACCAAAGGTGTCAATTAAAAGAGAAAGTTTCTTACTACATTTTTATAGAAGGAATCAAGTCCAAATGAGGTTTGAATCAAAAGATATAAAGGTCAAAAGATGATGGTTAAATAAGCTTTAAATGCTTGACACTTAGAAATATTTTGAATGGTTCCAAGAGGTTCAGGTGCTTGACTTTAAAGATAAAATTCATGGTGATACAGGTTGATAATCAGGATCATTTCAACATCAAAGTTGCTCCATCATTTTTTCCTCTTTCCCATGACACCAAAGAGACCTTATTTGGCTCACTATTGAGGGAGTTAAAGGTTCACTAAGTAGGGAAGATGAAGTTGGCAACTTGGAAATTAACTTAGTGAAAATCTGTATTGCTTAGTCAGTATTGACATGGCAACTTCGAGGCAATTTTTCATGGGTATACAAGAATCATTTTAAGAAATATTTAACATGAAAGTTGTTCAGTGAAATGTTCTCTTCAACTTTG
The DNA here is from genome assembly GCA_948472305.1 of Vicia faba. NCBI lineage: Eukaryota > Viridiplantae > Streptophyta > Magnoliopsida > Fabales > Fabaceae > Vicia > Vicia faba. The sequence goes on from OX451741.1 coordinate 336,990,465, forward strand.
ATCTTAGGACCTCATCTTTAAAAGGCCTACATTTCAAGTTATAAATGTTGGAAACCCACCAAATATCTATGATGAATTTCTACACAATGACAATGAATTATGAGAAAGAAAAGAAAAGAAAGAAGACAATTATTTTCTGTAGAGTTTCTCTCTGCCCACAAACTGTGGAAAAACTTTATTATTCACTTTGCAACTACAAAGTACTGTGAATGACTTGATTGACTTAATTATCTTGATTACAAACTTAGGGGTTACTCCCTATTTATAAATTTTGGTTAGCTCAAAGACCAAAATTATAAAAGCCCAAAATACCTATTTTGGTACTAAATCAAATCTATCTATTTTAGATCTAAATCAAATTTATTTAAATCTAAAACAACTCTAATTTGTGTGCTCTTCGACACACCATAGTTTTGACACTATGAATTACAATTTAACACACCACCTAATTCATTGTGTCTAAACTATCTATATTCATCATGGCTCTTAGTCTTCTGAATACTTTGACCTGCACTCCCTTCGTCATGATGTCTGCAATCTGATTCTCAGTTCTACAGTGTTCCAAATTCATCTTCCCATCTGCTGCCTGCTCTTGAAGATAATGGAACCTCATTCCGATGTGCTTGCTTCACCCATGTGCTATCGGGTTCTTCGCTAGATTGATAGCTTACATGTTGTCGATCTTCATGGTAATTGCTCCATGATCTTTTCCTGTTATCTCTTCGACCAAGTTCACCATCTAAGTTGCTTGACATGCACAAAGAGAAGCATCTATGTATTATGCTTCGCATGATGATAATGCCACTACTTGTTCCTTTCTTGAACTCCAAGAAACGGGTGCACCACCTAACATAAGCACATATCCTGCTGTTGATTTTCGATCTTCAGCATCACTACACCAACTCGAATTAGTGTAGTCCACTAACTTGCATTCTTTTCCTTTATCAGCTGCAGGAAACAAAATTCCATAGTCAAGAGTTCCTTTGAGATGACTTAGTATCCTCTTCATCGCTGCTAGATGTGATACCTTTGGCTTCTGCATGAATCTACTTACCATACCTACACTATATGTTAAGTCAAGCCTTATATGACAAATATATCTCAATGATCCAATAAGTCTTCTATATTGGGTTGGGTCGACATCATCTTCATTTGCATCTTTCGACAGTTGAAGTCTTGGTTATGTAGGTGTCAAAGTTGAGTTGCATTCTTCCATCTCAAACCTCTTGATAATTTCTCCTGCATATCTTCTTTGATACATCATCAAATCTATACTTCTCTTGTAAAATTTTATGCCAAGGAAATATGAAATCTCACCCAGATCATACATTTCGAATTCTTTGCTAAGATCACCTTTGAAGTCTTCGATCTCACTTTTGTAGCTACCTGTTATCAACAAATAATCTACATAGAGACATAGTATAAACAATTCACTATTTCTTCTTCTTACATATACTCCATGTTCAGTTTCTCACTTCACAAATTCCTTCTCCCTTAGGAAACTATCAATTTTCTTATTCCAAGCTCTTGGAGCTTGTTTCAATCCATACAGGGCTTTATGCAGCCTGTACACCTTTCTCTCTTCATCATGTTTCACAAACCCAACTGGTTGTTTAACATAAACTTCTTCGTCTTAGGGTCCATTCAGGAGTGCACACTTTACGTCTGTTGTACCCCAAAATTTTCCCTCTCTTTCTTCAGGAAATCATCTTGGATTTTCAAAGTCCCTCTGAAACAAATCCAAGTCCTGAATTGTCATTTTTGCCCAAGCAAACCACTTACAAGAGCAAGATGATCATACAAGTTCTAAAGACAACGCTTTTAGCTTGAGAAAAAAAATTAAATTCTAAGTACTTGGAATTTTTCTCTAAAAAAAAATAAGTGTTTAAGAAGAAATCAGCGCTTCAGAACTTCTGGACCAAACTCCAGATAGAAACGGCCAGAAGTTGCAAGCTTGGCGCAGTCAGAAGTTGGCTCTTCAGCAGCTACATCAGCTCAATCAGAAGTTGTAAGCGTGGTTCAATACGTAAGCCTCAGACAGAACATGACTCTTTCAGCAGTTACGCAAGCTCAGCCAGAATTTGCTGAAGGAATGCAAAAGAAGCAAGGAAGTTTGAAGGCTCTTTCAGAACATGCTGAAATCAGAAAATGAAAAGGTCAGAAGAGTGGGTGTTACACTGATACAGAATCTCTAAGCCCAGGAGTTCCAGAAGCAAATCCAAGGAACGTGTCAGAAAATCAGGAGAATCCCAGAACTTGCTAAAACAACAGGAGGCCAAGACCAGAGCATGGTTTACGTTGTTCTTGGTTAAACAGAACTGTTGGTTCAAAGTTTGGTTTCCATTACCAGAATATTGGTGTTGATGAGTCTCATCACCATTTAATGCTCATTAATGCTCCCAACCACTCCTGAACATTCATCCAAGTAGCCCCTTCACGTGTGGGTTGGTAAACGCCTTTATGCAGATTCTGGCATGGGTCTACACGCCACCGTCCACCTAAGAGGTCACTTCTCCCCAATCCACGCCTGCTGTTCCAGCCTAGGCTGAAAGGCTATCTGTTATCACAACTTCCCAGGAATTTCTGTCAAAGAACAATTCAAACTCTGTTGGCGCTTTAATGTTCAAGAGGTCCACAAGAGTTTTTGCCTATAAATAGAGAACCATTGTCCACTGAAAAAGGGCGTTCAAGAAATAGAAAAATTACTAAGAGAGAAACAGAAATCTTTAGCAAGAAAGTGTTGTGAAACTCTGCCAAAATCTCCAGTGTTTCATAACTTTGAAGTTCTTACCTTCAAACTTCATCAAATACCCAGTTTTCTTTGTGAACTAAAAATCCCCTTTTCAAACTTCTGACCCTATATACGCATACACCTTCACCTATCCTTTTCAAAAAGAATCTGTCCAGAATACCATCAGAGCCAAAAGCTAGCTTTTATCCACAAACTTTTCCAACAGCCAGGTAAGCACCTGCTGACCTTCATCACGCTGCTAAGCATCATTAGTTGTGCATGCTCAAATAAACATAATGTAAATATCATGTTGTTGCTGTTTGTGTTATGAGGATTTTCATACCTCAGAATGTTCTGAGCCAGTGTAGAACCTGCCCGTGACCTTGTTGGTCCTGCCCTCTGAAACACTTTGATATTTGCTGGAGCTACTCCAAATATGTTTCCTGTTTTGTGGAATAATAACAAAATTGCAGATGTTCTGATTAGTACAGGGAGAAGCCAAGTGCTGACTTTGACGTTAGCACATCTGAAGCCTGTTTTGCTGTCAATAATATCAGAACCTCTGAGAGTTATTGTCTTCCCAGCAGGATCAGAACTTCTGAGTTCCCCACTAACAAACTTCTGTCTTGCAGCGCAGGGGAGTCAGAACTTCTGATTTCCCCACTAACAGGTTTCTGTTTTGCAGGTGCCAGAGTCAGAAGCTCTGACTCGTACAATTTAACCAAAAGGTTGATCATTTGGCAGCGGATCTGAGTCAGAACTTCTGATGACCTCTCAGCAGCGCGCTGGCTCCCTCTCTCTTTCTCTCTATCTTGTTTTTTGCTATTTTCTTTTTTGTCTATTTTTCTCGTTGAACCCCCCATGTACATATGTGTACCCCCACTCCCTAATTGTTGTAATAGCGTAGGATTTTATATTTCCGCTTCTTATTGCTAGTAATTAGGATATATATGGCAAGATAAAATCAATGAAATAGAAAATCCTAATTCAAAGATAAACTCTTGTATGCAATAAAACACACTTGCACACTAACACCCCTAGGGTTACATCCACTTGTTGCCTTTCAAAAAAATGGGCCATGTTACGCATGCAAAGTATCTTAGTAAAACAAACAAAATCAAAAGATCATAGTCCCTCGATGACGCTTTCGAAAGTTGCCTTACAAAAAAAATGATCTTAGTCCCTCAAAAGAAAAACTAAGATGCTTTGCAACATTGCTATCATGGTCTATACGATGACCCGCGCCCGTCCCGTTCACATCCTAACACAAGATGGTCCACCAAATACAATGGTGGAACAAAATTGTTAAAAGGGTTAAAACATAGAGAAAACCTTTGAGTAAATTTAGGGGTAGACAAACTCTTAGTTACTTGCCAACTTGCAAAACAAAAACACTTGCCTATTTTTTCAAAATCACACATCACAACACACTTTCAAAACAACTTTCAAAAACATTGAAAACTCTTCAAAAGACATACACCTTTGTATACATCCCAACATGGATCATTATAAAGGTTTCCACCACATTTGCCTCTTTTCAAAACATTTTCAAAAAAAAACCACACACAAAGCACCATTTCAAACAATTGAAAATCAAGGCAAGTTGATCTAAGCAAGTAACTAAGAGCCCATGGATAACCATGGATAGAAAGGGTTCTAATACCTTCCCTTTCTATAATCTACTCCTCGAACCCAAGAAAACATCTCAAAGGTTTTTGCTGTGCTTTTTTAACCTTTCCTTAGGATAAAATAAAAAGTCGGTGGCGACTCTTGCTTAACCGAAACATTTGCGAAAACAAACGCAAAACCTTAAGTCAGTTCTCCCACCGTATCACAGAACTGGCGACTCTACTGGGGAAACTTTTTAAGTGGAGTAACCTTAGGGCTTAGATCACCCTCTTGCATGACTAATTGTTTGCTTTGATTGCTTTATATTTTGGCTCTCTTGTTTGGGCTTGAAATCCTACACCTGGATTTGGGGAAACATTCATAGATAGCAATACGTTGTGGAAACTGTGCGGGGTATACTGACACGGTTGAAGCAATAGCTATATTAGTGCGACATATTTGTGAGTATCGGTAACCCTTGAGTTCAATCAAGGAGAGTACAGGGCCGCTGAGTGATGTCACTAAGCACTAATGACCTAGAACCTTACTTGACCATCTTGGCCTTTCATTAGGGTAGTGAGATGACCGGCTTTGGTGCAGTCCGAAGTTGGTAGATACTCGATACTACACTCATTGAGGGTTGTTTTCTTGGAATATTTTGGTCGCTAGTTAAGTGGCTAAACCAAAACAATGAACAATGAAAACAATCCAGTGATATTGAGCTCCTTAGAACCCGGTTACTATTTATAGGACAGGTTTTTAAGCCAACTACACTCAAGAGGGTACTTACCTATGAAACCCCGTGCAAGCCTGAAACTAGGGTTTTGTGTGAATTGCTTGTACATGTGTTTTGTGCATACATAATGAACATCATAAAGCATCATATGCATACACTAACCATTTCAAGGGTTTTGGATCTTCATCTTTGTTCTTGTTTTGTAGGTCATGGAAATTCTTCGCAGGAAAACTATCCCGGTCAACCTTGTGAGAATCCCTCCTCAACTCAAGGAGCTCACATCAAGAATTCCGGAAAGCTCTCCCTTCAGTGAAAGATATGGTAGACTGCTCAGCCTAGTCAACACCAACATTGAAGAGGACATGATGAAAGTGATGTTCCAGTTCTTTGACCCTCTTCACCACTGTTTCACTTTCCCCGACTACCAATTGGTACCCACTTTGGAGGAACTTTCTCAACTCCTGAGGATTCCTATCCTTAATCAACTACCTTTTAACGGTACGGAAAAGGAACCAAAGCCTGAAGATGTTGCTCGAGCACTACATCTACAGCCATCCGACATCAAAGGGCACTGGGAAACTAGAAGCGGTGTCAAAGGCTTCTTAGCAAAATTCTTGTTTGAGAAGGCACAAGAGTGTTGGAATTCATTGGACCTATAAGCCTTTGAAGAAATTGTGGCCCTCCTCGTCTATGGTTTGGTCTTGTTCCCAAATCCTGACCAACTTGTAGATGTCAACGCCGTCAAGATCTTCTTATCAAGAAATCCAATACCAACATTGCTTGGGGACATTCTTCACTCATTTTACACTCGAACAATGAGAAAGAGGGGTGTTCTCATGTGTTGTACTCCTTTCCTTGCAAGGTGGTTTATTTCGCACCTTCCACAATCTGTCTTGAAAAATGACCAAGGTTTAAGGTGGTCACAATGGTTAATGACCCTCACTCACTCTGATGTACATTGGTGTTCTCGGTCCAAAGAAAATGTCATCATCGTCGATCGTTGTGGAGAGTTCCCTAATGTTCCATTACTTGGCATTAGGGGAGGCATTACCTACAACCCTTGTCTATCCTTGAGACAATTTGGATATGCACGGAGGGATGGTCCTCACGATATGTTGATTCCTGACCTAGTTTTTGACTTCGACAATGATGCACAAGGACTTCGCCAAAGATTCATCAGAGCTTGGAGGATGCCTAACAAGGTTGACAGCAAGACACTGGGGCACAAGAACTCCATCCCTCTTGAGCCTTACCTCAAGTGGGTACGAGCCCGAGCCCAGAGTCTGATGATGCCTTATCCTCATGTTCTCCATGTGATTAAAGAGCCCGTTACGGAAGGAGAGGTTCCCTACACCATCCTATATCCTAACATGCCTACATCGTGGGAGGAGATGCAGAAGAGTTGGATCCAACTTAAGGAGGAACGGAACACTTTTGAAGCCAGCTTCTACGCCAGCGAGAAGAAGGTTCTAGAGCTCACCCGCCGACTCCATGAGGAAGAGACCCTCAACACCTACATCGCACCAAAGAGGATGCGCAATGTCTTTTTACCTTGAGAAGTTTTGTAATATTTGGCCCATGGGGCATTTATGTACTGACAAATTTCTTCTTATTAATATGACGTGCGTTCTTTTTGTTTGCAACAATTTTGAATGTTCTAAATCCTTGAATGCATTGCATACATAAGCATACCATTCATCATGTGCATAAGCAGGTCTCCACACCAGGTTTCCTTATCTTTCTGCTGTTTATTTCAGTAAGATGGATCTCGAACAGACGGTCAAGGACTTGCAGTCTCAGAATGCACAGTTTCAACAACTCCTGATGACCTTGGCTAAGGGTCAAGAGGATCTAAAGGCCCTGCTGGGGAAAAAAGACCAAGTGAAAAAGAAGAAGAAGAGAATCGGGGTGGCTACCCTAGGAAGAAGGTTTGAGGGTGAAGCCAGAAGAGTGCTTGAATTTCCCCCTACATCTGAAGAAGAAACCAGTAAAGGGAATGCGGCTGCGGTACCTTCCGAATCCGAGGTTGAAGAAGAGGAGGCTGAAGAGGACGAAGACTACTCTGATCAACAATACCCACTCGCCGATGATAAGTACAAAGGTTTGGAAGACAGGTTGGCAGCTATGGAGCTGCAGAGAGTTCCCGGCTTAGATTTCGAAGACTTGGGGTTAGTTGCTGGAATTGTGATCCCCCCGAAGTTCAAGGTGCCAGTTTTTGTAAGGTATGACGGGATGTCCTGCCCGAAAATGCATCTCAGATCATATGTAAGGAAGATACAACCTTACACTGCAGACAAGAACCTTTGGATTCATTTCTTTCAGGATAGCCTTTCTGGGGCTCAACTCGAGTGGTTCTATCAGCTGGATGGAGCCAGTATCCGAAACTGGGAAGACTTGGCCACCGTATTTTATAAACAATATCAGTACAATTCTGACCTCGCTCCTACGCGTACTCAACTTCAGGGTATGTCACTGGGGACGGGCGAATGATTCAAGGAGTATGTGCAAAAGTGGAGAGATCTGGCTGGCAGGGTGCAGCCACCTTTGACTGACCGTGAACTTGTTGACATGTTCTTAGGGACCCTGTCTGGTCCGTTCTTTAACCATCTAATTGGTAATTCTTCTGTTGGGTTTACAGATTTGATTTTGACTGGTGAGAGGATAGAAGCTGGTATCAAGTCGGGAAAGATACAGAAAGGTGCCGCTGCGAGTACTGAGAAGAAGCCTTTCAAGAAGGAAGCTAGTGCTGTTTATGGTCCTAGAAGACAAGTTAAGCCGGAACGCCGCCAAGCTGTCAATGCATTGGTAATTTCAAAGCCTGTTGCTGCTCCTCAGCAGTATAATCAACAAAGGGGCGAGAGACCCAAAAGACAGTACACTCGGCTCAGTATGACCCTGTCTCAGATTTTGCCGCAACTACTATCAACCAATTTGGTAACTGTCAAAGAAGCTCTGAAGGTAGTAAACACAGCTTCTCCGAAATACAACCCCAACGCCCGTTGCGCTTATCACTCTGATAGCCCTGGGCATACTACGGACGATTGCTGGGCTCTGAGGAATAAGGTTCAAGACCTTATAGATGCTAAGGAAATACAGTTTGAGGCGCCTGAAAGGCCCAATGTTGTGACTGCTCCCATGCCCCAGCATGGAGTGAGTGTCGTGGAAGAAGACTGATATGTAGCCTCCGTGGAAGAGATTGTTACTCCGTTATCAACTGTTAAAAGGAATCTGTTGTTAGCCGATTTATTTCTGGGATGTGGTGAAGATTGCCTTCTATGTGTTGTTTCCCCTTTTGGTTGCCCTTTGCTAAAACCAGGTATCCAAGACCTGATGGATAGCAAAGAGATCTTATTCGAGAAGATTGCCGTTCCTGCTGTCTCTGCCGAAGAAGTTTCTATTGTCACTATTTTCAACAAACCTCCCAAGGCTCCTTCAAAGAAGCCTGTCAAAATTATGTCCACTCAAAAGTTTGCTCCCATCATCATTACAGTTCCGGGGCCTCTCCCTTATACATCCGACAAAGCTGTCCCATGGCACTATGGGGCAGATGTTTATGTGCTTGGAGTGAAGCAAGAGTTTGATACAAGTACCGGTGTCAGTAACATCATCGGGCCTGCCAAGATTACCCGCAGTGGTAGATTGTTTTCACCAGATATCGCTCCACCAGCTATTCATAAACCCCTTATCATCACACCCGCAAGTGTGCATGTTTCCTCTCCTAATCAAGTTCCTGTTTCTATCCCTGCTGCCGAGTCCCCTGATGCTCTGGGCAAAGGGATTGCTACTGATTTGCCTGCCCTGACGGAGGCACCTAAGACAACCGCTGTTGAAGCCTCCCAGCAAGAGATGGAGGAGATCCTCAAGATTATCAAGAAAAGTGATTTCAATGTTGTTGAGCAGCTGGGGCACACCCCATCAAAAATTTCTATGCTATCATTGTTGTTATGTTCAGAGGCACACGCCAAGGCCTTGATCTCCTTCCTGAAAACGGCCCATGTGCCGCAGGAAACGTCTGCTGATCAATTTACTGATTGTGTTGCCAACTTGACTGCTGATAATAGTCTGGGCTTTTCTGACGCCGATCTGACTACAAAAGGAAAGAACCATAATGATGCCCTGCATGTCTCTATTGAATGAAGGGGAACTACTCTTGCCCATGTGTTGGTAGACACTGGTTCTTCATTAAATGTATTGCCCAAGAAGGCCCTAGACAGGTTAGATTATGAGGGTTTGGAGCTCAAGCCTAGTAATATTGTTGTTCGAGCCTTTGACAGTTCGAAAAGGATGGTACATGGCGAAGTTGACATCCCAATCAGGGTTGGTTCTCAGGTGTTTGATTCTACTTTCTATGTGATGGACATCCGTCCATCCTACTCTTGTTTGCTGGGTCGTCCATGGATTCACAAGGCCGGAGCTGTGACCTCCACACTACATCAAAAGCTTAAGTACCCGGTTAGAGGAAAGATTGTTACAGTTCAAGGGGAAGAGGAGTATATGGTCAGCCACTTAAACTCGTTCCGATACATAGAAATGGATGGGGAATTCATTGAAACCCCCTTTCAACACTTTGAAGAGGTGCCTCAGACGCTGGCGTCAGCTGAAACTGTAATTGAAGACCCTCCTTTGAAGATGGCTTCCTTAAAGGATGCCCGGGCTGTGATTGAGAAGGGTGAATGTGCAAATTGGGGCCGACTTCCTGACTTTACTCCAAAGACCGACAAGTTTGGTTTGGGCTTCACTGCAGAGGCTCAGAGGGTTGTTCGTAAAGCAAGAATCGGAAGACCCCCTGTGTTCATCACCAACCCGGGAGTGAATGCTATTGAGGACGAAGTGGAGGAATCGGAATTCGACAGTTGGATCTACCCAACAATCGACAGTGGACCAAGCAACTGGACTGCCAAAGACTTCACCCCTATTACTTTTGTCACTCAGTAATGAACTCTTTTGTTTTCAATTTGTAACAAACAATATGTTGAAACTTTTATGGCTCGGTGTCCTACCCGGGGCACCAGGGCTCCATTTGTGAGGGCTTTTGTATGATATTTTCATATATCATTAATCAAAACATTGGACGTTTGTTGCATTTCAAATCTTGTGCTCCTTTTCTTTCTTTATCATATATTGCAAAACAGCTATATTTACACACACTCACTTATACAGGTTCCAATCCACTCTGGATCTCACTGGTAACGACTCTGCTACTGCTAGTTATGACTTCGAAAATCCGATCAACTTGGCCGAAGACGAAGGTGAAGATGATTGCGAAGTGCCTGGTGAACTTGCAAGACTGCTACTCCAGGAAGAGAGGGCCATTCAGCCACATGAAGAGCCAGTGGAAACGGTAAATCTGGGTACTGAGACAGATAAAAAGGAAGTCAAGATTGGTGCCAACCTAGGGCTCAATGTGAAACAACGGTTGATTCGGATGCTGCATCACTATGTGGAAATCTTTGCCTGGTCTTACGAAGACATGCCTGGTTTGGATACCGACATTGTGGTTCATCACCTGCCTACCAAGGAAGATTGCCCTCCAGTTAAACAGAAGGTCCGCCACATGCGCCCAGAGATGTCCGAGAAAATCAAAGCTGAGGTTATGAAACAATTTGATGCCGGATTTCTAGCTGTGACTTCTTACCCCCAGTGGATTGCCAACGTGGTTCCAGTGTCGAAAAAGGATGGTAAGGTCCGAATGTGTGTTGATTACAGGGATTTGAACAGGGCGAGCCCTAAGGATGATTTCCTTCTGCCTCATATCGACGTTCTGTTTGACAACACTGCTCAGCATAAAGTTTTCTCCTTCATGGACGGCTTCTCCGGTTATAATCAGATCAAGATGGCTCCTGAAGACATGGAGAAGACCACTTTTGTCACTCAGTGGGGCACCTTTTGCTACAAGGTCATGCCTTTTGAGTTGAAAAATGCTGGGGCAACCTACCAACGTGCCATGGTTGCTTTATTTCATGACATGATCCATCATGAAATAGAAGTATATGTCGACGATATGATTGCAAGGTCCCAAACTAAGGAGGAACACCTTGACCATCTACGGAAGCTGTTTGACCGTCTAAAGTTGTACAAGCTGAGGTTGAACCCAAACAAATGCACCTTTGGGGCGAGATCTGGAAAATTGCTAGGCTTCATCGTTAGCGACAAAGGTATTCAAGTGAACCCTGCCAAGGTAAAAGCCATACAAGAGATGCCAACTCCCAAGACAGAGAAGGAAGTCAGAGGCTTTCTAGGACGGCTGAATTACATTTCCCGATTCATCTCACATCTAACTGCTACCTGTGAACCAATCTTCAAGCTACTGAAGAAAGATCAAGTAGTATGTTGGAATGATGAATGTCAGGCCTCTTTCGAAAAGATCAAAGAGTATCTCCAAGAACCACCCATTCTTATGCCGCCGGTTGAAGGGAGACCTCTAATCTTATACTTGACAGTACTTGACAACTCAATGGGGTGTGTGCTGGGGCAGCATGACGAGTCTGGCCGAAAAGAGCACGCCATTTATTACCTGAGCAAAAACTTTACCGACTGTGAGACTCGGTACTCACTGCTCGAGAAAACTTGCTGCGCTCTGGTATGGGCTGCTCGTCGGCTGAGACAGTATATGTTGACTCACACTACTCTCTTGATTTCAAAAATGGATCCAATCAAGTACATATTCGAAAATCCCGCTCTGTCCGGAAGAATAGCAAGATGGCAAATGATCTTGACGGAATATGACATCCAGTACACGACTCAAAAAGCAATCAAAGGAAGTGTATTGGCAGACCATTTGGCACACTAACCGGTGGATGATTACCAGTCGTTGAACTTTGAATTTCCAGACGAGGATATCATGGTAGTAACTGATTGTGAAGTACCTAGACCGGATGAAGGACCTGAGGAGGGATCCCGATGGTCTATGCACTTTGACGGAGCCTCAAACACTTTGGGTAATGGTATCGGCGCTGTGATCATATCCCCCAAAGGCACTCATACTCCACTCACTGCTCGGTTATGTTTCAACTGCACCAACAACATGGCGGAGTATGAGGCGTGTATCATGGGTATTCAGGCTGCAATTGACTTAAGGATCAGGTTTCTGAGTGTCTTCGGAGATTCCGCTCTCGTGATCAATCAGGTCAAAGGCGAGTGGGACACGAAACACCCAAATCTTATTCCTTACAAGGAGTATGTGTTGATTGCTTCCCCACTTCGAAGAGATAACTTTTGAACACTTCCCAAGAGAGGAGAATCAGTTGGAGGACGCGTTAGCTACGATGTTCAAAGTCAAATGGGACAACAAGGCGCCCCAGATCATCATTTGGAAGTTGGACGAGCCTGCATATTGCTGTGATCTTGAGGTTGAGGAGGTAATTGAAAAACCCTGGTATCATGAAGTGAAGAGGTACTTGGAAGCTCAAGAATATCCCGAGGGTGCATCCGTTAACGACAAGAAGTTTCTGAGAAGGTTCGCAGCAAGATTCTTCCTCAGCAACCGCATTCTGTACAAGCGAAACCATGACTCAACCCTACTGCGTTGTGTAGATAAAACTGAAGCAGAAAAGATCATGGCAGAGCTTCATGAAGGTACATTCGGAACGCATTCCAGTGGACATACCATGGCAAAGAAAATCCTTCGGGCAGGATATTTCTGGTCCACAATGGAAGCCGACTGTTATCAGCACTCGCGAACTTGTCATAAATGCCAGATCTATGCTGATAAGGTGCACATTCCTTCGGTTCCTCTAAATGTCTTAACAGCACCTTGGCCTTTTGCAATGTGGGGCATTGATATGATCGGCGAGATCCGACCGACGGCATCCAACGGGCATCGCTTCATCTTGGTAGCAATTGATTACTTCATAAAATGGGTTGAGGCAGCCTCCTATGCTACTGTAACCAAGAGCGTCGTGGCACGATTCATTCGGCATAACCTGATTTGCCGATACGGGGTACCTGAGAGGATCATTACGGACAATGGCACCAATCTTAACAACAAGATGATCACTGAGCTCTGCGAGCAATTCAAGATACAGCACCACAACTCTTCTCCCTACCGGCCGAAGATGAACGAGGCTGTAGAAGCAGCAAATAAGAATATCAAGAAGATTGTGCAGAAGATGACAGTGACCTACAAAGATTGGCACGAAATGTTACCGTTTGCTCTTCATGGTTACCGCACCTCAGCACGGACGTCGACAGGGGCAACTCCCTTTTCCTTGGTCTATGGCATGGAGGCAGTCTTGCCTATTAAAGTCCAGATACCCTCTCTCCGGATAATGAAAGATGCAGACTTGAGAGAAGATGACTGGATCCAGGCTCGGCTTGATCAGTTAAACCTAATTGACGAAAAGAGACTTACTGCTATTTGTCATGGTCAAACGTACCAAAAATGGATGATCAGGGCATTTAACAAGAAAGTCAAACGACAAGAGTATCAAGTCGGAGACCTGGTAATCAAGCGCATCATTCTTCCTCAAAGTGATCCCAGGGGCAAATGGACCCCTACGTACGAAGGGCCATTTGTGGTTAAATATATCTTCTCAGGAGGAGCCATGATTCTAACCACTATGGATGGTGACGACCTTCCTCACCCCGCCAATGCAGACATAGTAAAAAGATACTACGCATGAATTAAAGACCCGCTAGGTTGACACACCTAGGCAAAAATAAGGGCTTCCCGGCGAACCAAAAGTGTTCGGGCAAAAATAGGGGATGAAATGAAAAAAAATTGTACACCCGGCAAGTCAAAAACCTGAAAAGGCGGCTTGGGTAAAAATGGGTATCCCGGTGGACTGAAAACCCGAAAGGGCGGTCCAGGAAAGAGTTAGGGATAAAGCGTAATACTATGTCTCATTGGATCACCTTTCATCCAGAATTCGGCATCAACTATCAGGCTCAGACTTCGGCATCGATCAATCAGCTTCATCTTCAACTAAAATAGCAAGGTGATGAGACGCTTGAAGACATAAAGGCAATAGCAGAGTTGGAACCTAGTGGGATTATTTTTCACATAGCTGTTTTGTTTCCTTTTCACAAATTTGTATAAACTCTATTTTGATTGGTGGTGTTCTCTTACTAGGACGTCAGCCTCTTGTACAAAAACGCCTCTTTACAGGCAAATTTCAAAATCAATACAAGTTCAATTTTTTCAGACAAATTATCCATTGTTTTTCCTTTTTCTGTTTTGTTTTACGAAGAACGTCCAATGTTCATTTTTGATATATGCATTTGACATTAATTGCTAATCACGAATAGTTGCATGCGAAACAAAAGACTAATTACAGATGACATCAGAAACAGGGGCAGTTTAGAATTGTCTAAGCGATCTAGTTGCTCTGTCCACCAAGGTACCAAGGTAGGTTCGGCTGAAGAATGTAACCAAGTCACTTCAACTCCCCACAGAGTAAGACAAGATTCAGCAATACTTTCCCCAAGCAGAGTTGGTTTCCTATCATCCCTGGAAAGTCACAATATTCCTCTAGCAAGTAGCAATACTCTCCAAGCAGGATCAGTCTACTGTCAGCCTTAAGGAAGTTGGGTATCAACAATCCCCAGCGAAGTGTAGACATTCCTCAACAAGCATCCCCGGTAGTCTTAATATAAGACTGTTCCCCGGCGGAATACCAACACCCCAGTACAGTCTGAAAAGTTTCCCCAGGAGAGTGGAATCCATATCCCCAGTAGGTCTTGGAGCTTATCCCCAGTAGATTCTGGAACCTTACCCCCTGCAGAGTATGATCGTCTCTCCCGGACTCTATTCAAAGGTTATTTTCCTCACCAGGGTATAACTGGGTTATCCTCAGCTAATTACCACGGAGAGTCCGTCATCGGCGAAATTCTTCCTATCCCCAGCGGAGTTCATCAAAAGTTCCCCAACATAACTTATCAGCGGAATCCCCAGCGGAGTTTATCGTTGAAATCCCCAGCGGAGCTCTCATCAAAACCTAAGCGAAGTATCTCTTCCCACAGAGTAATTCCCCTCAGAGTAATCTCTCCAGCAAGTTTATTCCCCAACGGAGTCATCTTTTCCTATCGGTTTATTCTCGCAACCATCCTTCCCCGCGGAAACGAAGAACTCTACTCTTCAACATCAGCCCAGGATTTGATTCCCCGGCCCACGAAAATACATTCATAAAAATTTCACATTTCATACATTCTGCTTACATACATGATAAAGTGCATACAACACTATCTCATTTTGAGCATCATGACATCATGCATCTCATACATCATGACATTTCATACAACTAATGTTTTGCCTTTTCAGGAAAAGCCAATCCAAGGATGGTTACTATCAACTATCACAATTCCAGATTCGATTCCTGTATCCAGCCAGGGCATATCTGTAGACGACAATTCCAGATTCGATTCCTGTATCCAGCCAAGGCATATCTGTAGACGACAATTCCAGATTCGATTCCTGTATCCAGCCAGGGCATATCTGTAGACGACAATTCCAGATTCGATACCTGTATCCAGCCAGGGCATATCTGTAGACGGCAATTCCAGATTCGATTCCTGTATCCAGCCAGGGCATATCTGTAGATAACAATTCCAGATTCGATACCTGTATCTAGCCAGGGCACGTCTGTGAGCAACCAATTGTAGATTCGATACCTGTATCTAGCCAGGGCATATCCGCATGAAGAGACTGAAGATCAACACCTGTAACAGGCCAGGAAACCATCTTCCTTTCTCAAAATACGCAAGTTCTCGCTAAGGAATCTCTTATGCGATCAATACTTCCAAATGGCATCTATAAGCCCATTCCCGACAAGGTTCTGTCACGTCTCCAGATGGCATCTATAAGCCCATCTCCCTATCCACCATCTCTCCAAATGGCATCTATAAGCCCATTCCCGCCATCGCATTGCTGATACTCTACCATGCGAGTGCAAATTTCCGGGCACTCTAGTGTCCAATCTCCTTTTACCTTCGAGTCGCGAAAGGCAAACTTGCCAATCTAACTCTTCAGGTTCAAGAAGATTGAACAGGGGCAACTGTTGTACCCCAAAATTTGCCCTCTCTTTCTTCAGGAAATCATCTTGGATTTTCAAAGTCCCTCTGAAACAAATCCAAGTCCTGAATTGTCATTTTTGCCCAAGCAAACCACTTACAAGAGCAAGATGATCACACAAGCTCTAAAGACAACGCTTTTAGCTTGAGAAAAAAAATTAAATTCTAAGTACTTGGAATTTTTCTCTAAAAAAAAATAAGTGTTTAAGAAGAAATCAGCGCTTCAGAACTTCTGGACCAAACTCCAGATAGAAACGGTCAGAAGTTGCAAGCTTGGCGCAGTCAGAAGTTGGCTCTTCAGCAGCTACATCAGCTCAATCAGAAGTTGTAAGCGTGGTTCAATATGTAAGCCTCATACAGAACATGACTCTTTCAGCAGTTACGCAAGCTCAGCCAGAATTTGATAAAGGAATGCAAAAGAAGCAAGGAAGTTTGAAGGCTCTTTCAGAACATGCTGAAATCAGAAAATGAAAAGGTCAGAAGAGTGGGTGTTACACTGATACAGAATCTCTAAGCCCAGGAGTTCCAGAAGCAAATCCAAGGAATGTGTCAGAAAATCAGGAGAATCCCAGAACTTGCTAAAACAACAGGAGGCCAAGACTAGAGCATGGTTTACGTTGTTCTTGGTGAAACAGAACTGCTGGTTCAAAGTTTGGTTTCCATTACCAGAATATTGGTGTTGATGAGTCTCATCACCATTTAATGTTCATTAATGCTCCCAACCACTCCTGAACATTCATCCAAGTAGCCCCTTCACGTGTGGCTTGGTAAACGCCTTTATGCAGATTCTGGCATGGGTCTACACGCCACCGTCCACCTAATAGGTCACTTCTCCCCAATCCACGCCTGCTGTTCCAGCCTAGGCTGAAAGGCTATCTGTTATCACAACTTCCCAGGAATTTCTGTCAAAGAACAATTCAAACTCTGTTGGCGCTTTAATGTTCAAGAGGTCCACAAGAGTTTTTGCCTATAAATAGAGAACCATTGTCCACTGAAAAAGGGCGTTCAAGAAACAGAAAAATTGCTAAGAGAGAAACATAAATCTTTAGAAAGAAAGTGTTGTGAAACTCTGCCAAAATCTCCAGTGTTTCATAACTTTGAAGTTCTTACCTTCAAACTTCATCAAATACCCAGTTTTCTTTGTGAACTAAAAACCCCCTTTTCATACTTCTGACCCTATATACGCATACACCTTCACCTATCCTTTTCAAAAAGAATCTGTCCAGAATACCATCAGAGCCAAAAGCTAGCTTTCATCCACAAACTTTTCCAACAGCCAGGTAAGCACCTGCTGACCTTCATCACGCTGCTAAGCATCATCAGCTGTGCATGCTCAAATAAACATAATGTAAATATCATGTTGTTGCTGTTTGTGTTCTGAGGATTTTCATACCTCAGAACGTTCTGAGCCAGTGTAGAACCTGCCTGTGACCTTGTTGGTCCTGCCCTCTGAAACACTTTGACATTTGCTGGAGCTACTCCAAATATGTTTCATGTTTTGTGGAATAATAACAAAATTGCAGATGTTCTGATTAGTACAGGGAGAAGCCAAGTGCTGACTTTGATGTTAGCACATCTGAAGCCTGTTTTGCTGTCAATAATATCAGAACCTTTGAGAGTTATTGTCTTCCCAGCAGGATCAGAACTTCTGAGTTCCCCACTAACAAACTTCTGTCTTGCAGCGCAGGGGAGTCATAACTTCTGATTTCCCCACTAACAGGTTTCTGTTTTGCAGGTGCCAGAGTCAGAAGCTTTGACTCGTACAGTTTAACCAAAAGGTTGATCATCTGGCAGCGGATCTGAGTCAGAACTTCTGATGACCTCTCAGCAGCGCGCTGGCTCCCTCTCTCTTTCTCTCTATCTTGTTTTTTGCTATTTTCTTTTTTGTCTATTTTTCTCGTTGAACCCCCCATGTACAAATGTGTACCCCCACTCCCTAATTGTTGTAATAGCGTAGGATTTTATATTTCCGCTTCTTATTGCTAGTAATTAGGATATATATGGCAAGATAAAATCAATGAAATAGAAAATCCTAATTCAAAGATAAACTCTTGTATGCAATAAAACACACTTGCACACTAACACCCCTAGGGTTACATCCACTTGTTGCCTTTCAAAAAAATGGGCCATGTTACGCATGCAAAGTATCTTAGTAAAACAAACAAAATCAAAAGATCATAGTCCCTCGATGACGCTTTCGAAAGTTGCCTTACAAAAAAAATGATCTTAGTCCCTCAAAAGAAAAACTAAGATGCTTTGCAACATTGCTATCATGGTCTATACGATGACTCGCGCCCGTCCCGTTCACATCCTAACACAAGATGGTCCACCAAATACAATGGTGGAACAAAATTGTTAAAAGGGTTAAAACATAGAGAAAACCTTTGAGTAAATTTAGGGGTAGACAAACTCTTAGTTACTTGCCAACTTGCAAACCAAAAACACTTTCCTATTTTTTCAAAATCACACATCACAACACACTTTCAAAACAACTTTCAAAAACATTGAAAACTTTTCAAAAGACATACACCTTTGTATACATCCCAACATGGATCATTATAAAGGTTGCCACCACATTGGCCTCTTTTCAAAACATTTTCAAAAAAAAAAACCACACACAAAGCACCATTTCAAACAATTGAAAATCAAGGCAAGTTGATCTAAGCAAGTAACTAAGATCCCATGGATAACCATGGATAGAAAGGGTGCTAATACCTTCCCTTTCTATAATCTACTCCCCGAACCCAAGAAAACATCTCAAAGGTTTTTGCTGTGCTTTTTTAACCTTTCCTTAGGATAAAATAAAAAGTCGGTGGCGACTCTTGCTCAACCGAAACATTTGCAAAAACAAACGCAAAACCTCAAGTCAATTCTCCCACTGTATCACAACGTCCATTTGACATATGTTCCATATGTTTATTTCTGCTAGACCAACAACCAACCTGATTGTTTTTATCCTAGCAACATGTGCAAAAACTTCATCAAGGTCTATTCCTTCTTTCTGTAGAAATACTTTTGCCGCAAGCCTTTCTTTGCGTCGAGTTACTTCCCATTTCGAATTCTTTTTCACTTTGTATACCCACTTGACATCAATATCCTTCTTGCCTTGAGGCAATTCGATAAGTTACCAAGTGTTCTTGTCTTCGGTAGACTTCACTTATTCATTCATTACTTTCACCCACTTCAAATCTTTCAATGCTTCAGCTGCATTGACAGGTTCGACATCTGCATAGAAAGCATAATGTACCAACTCACCTTCATTATCTATCACATCATCTGATGTAATCACACAATCTTGCAATCTTGCATGCATGCGTCTTGTTCTTTGAGGCCTGCTTGTACTTGGTTGATCTATAACTGCTGGTTTCTCTTGTCGAACTTCTCTTTCGACTTGAGTATTTGGTTCTTCAAGTAGGATTCCCATTCAATCTTTCTTGACATTTTCAGTCCAATCCCATTCTTTAAACTCATCTATGATCACGTCCCTGTTGATCACAATCTCCTTCTTCACTGGGTCGAACAACTTGTAGCCTCCTGTCGAATGATATCCAACTAGAATCATTTGACTTGATTTGTTATCAAGTTTTCTTCTCAACTGATCTGACACATTGTTACCTTGAAAAATCTTAAGGTATTCAAGCACGTGTGTTAAATGAGGATATTCTCATAAGCTAAGGGTTATCCTCTAAAGTAGGGGTTTTGGGAAATTGGAGCCAAAGTGTTTAAAAATTTGGTTTTATTAAACTAGATTTAATGTTTAAAGGGAATGTCACGCCAAACTGTCAAAACTGCGCCAGGTCGACCAAAAGGAAATAAAAGAATATATGTTAAGAAATGGTTGAAATTGGTTTAGTCGACCAAAGGGTGAAAGACAAGGAAAATGGTCGAAATTGGTTTTTGTCAACCAAAAGGGTTTATGGACTTAGAGGAATTGTGGTTGATTTTTAAATCTTGCCAAAGGGAAAGTGTCAAAGCGAGTCAGAAGCGGTTTACTTTCAGAAGCAAGGAGCGGGAAGATTTAAATTTCAAAGTCCTCAGCAGTTGCCAGCGGTTTACAATTTGTTTAAGCGCCAAATAGGTGGCGACATCCAGTGAAGCGGTTGTCTCAAGATTTTAATATTGTCCGTAGATTTCATCTAGGAAGTTACATTGTAAATATTATAAATAAGCATATTTAGTGTAGTTTTTTGGTGTGTTCACTTGTATGCTCAAATCACTTGTCAAAACTCTGTCATTCCGAGCGTTAGGAAACAAAGAGTGAAGAAGTGTTTGATGTACGTGAGTCACCACTTTTATTTTAATGCAAATCCTTTATTTTTCAATTATCTCTTTTGAATACTTTATTTGATTTCTATGTAATGTCGAACAAAGTCTTTACATTATTTTCTACTTCATGTAAACAATCCAATGCTCTCTGTCGGTCACGAGTCACTAGTCAGTTAGTTTATTGAATCTTATTTTCAGTCGGTAGATTGACATCCGTTGTAGGGAAGAATCCGTAAACCTGTTCCAGAAGTTGAGAAATTGAAGAGGAAACGGTGTAAGGTTACTGCTGATGCGTCTGAAGGAATCTGGAATAAGTATCAGAATGTCGCCGTGTCCGGGTCACATCTGAACTATTTCTGGACGAATCCTGGGAGTTGATCTGTGTCTGTCGACTGATCTTACCTGAAAAGGCAAAGGGTTAGTTGTATGCAATGTTATGATGCATGATGCAATGCATGTGACATTTTATGATATGAATGTAATGAGTGCACATGTAAGCTGATGAGCTAATCTTGCCAAGGATACATGATTCCGAGATGGCCGAAGATAAAAGCGTCTTGACTGCTGCCGGGGAAAATAAATCCTTGGCTGTCGCTGGGGAAGAGGATTCCTGATGACCTCTACTGGGGAGCTCCAACTAGTAGACTCATGCCGGGGAGACCAGATTGAGAATCCTTGGCCTGATGAGAGGTAACCCTGGAGACTTCACTGGGGAACTCAAGATTGCTTCCTTAAAACTCTGTGGGGAGAAGGTTTAAAAGTCTGACTTTGCTGGGGGTTGAAGGAACTCCGTTGGGGATAGGGAGAATTTTAGCGAGCGCGATCTTCCGTGGTGGTTAGCTTTGAGAAGAATCTGAACAAGCGATAGGTTATCCTCCGTTTACTTGGAGAAACCGTGAACTGTTTTCAGAAATCTTGAGGTTGAATCAGCAATAGAACAACATCCGTTGTTGGGAAGCGTCCGTAAACTAAATTCAAAGGTTGTATCTGAACAAGTTGATAGATTAACATCCGTTGTTGGGATGAATCCATGAACTGTTTTCAGAAGTCTGGATAAGAATCTGAACAAGTCGGTAGATTGGCGTCCGTTGTTGGGAAGCATCCGTAAACTGTTTCAGAAATCTTGAAGGGGAACCGGTGTAGGGTTTCCTGATGATGAGCTTGTGTAAAACTGCATCGGGTTTGAACACTTTTGACATTCGAATGCCCCAAGTGGTGATGTAGATAAAATCCTGGTTTATTACAGGTGTTGGTCTACAATCAGTCGTTCACAGATGTTTCCTGGGTTGTTGCAGGTGTTGATCTGGAATTCTTCAGACATGCCCTGGCTGGATACAGGAGTCGAATCTGGAATAGGTGATAGTTGATAGATATGCCCTGGCAGGATACAGGAGTCGAATCTTCAAACTCTTCAGACATGCCCTGGCCGGATACAGGAATCGAGTCTGGAAATGTAATCAACAGATATGCCCTGGCTGGATACAGGGGTCGAATCTGGAAATAGTCGTCAACAGATATGCCCTGGCTGGATACAGGAATCGAATCTTCGAACTCTTCAGACGTGCCCTGGCTAGATACAGGAATCGAGTCTGGAAATGTAATCAACAGATATGCCCTGGCTGGATACAGGAGTCGAATCTGGAAATAGTCGTCAACAGATATGCCCTGGCTGGATACAGGAATCGAATCTTCGAACTCTTCAGACGTGCCCTGGCTAGATACAGGAATCGAGTCTGGAAATGTAATCAACAGATATGCCCTGGCTGGATACAGGAGTCGAATCTGGAAATAGTCGTCAACAGATATGCCCTGGCTGGATACAGGAATCGAGTCTGGAAATGTAATCAACAGATATGCCCTGGCTGGATACAGGAGTCGAATCTGGAAATAGTCGTCAACAGATATGCCCTGGCTGGATACAGGAATCGAATCTTCGAACTCTTCAGACGTGCCCTGGCTAGATACAGGAATCGAGTCTGGAAATGTAATCAACAGATATGCCCTGGCTGGATACAGGAGTCGAATCTGGAAATAGTCGTCAACAGATATGCCCTGGCTGGATACAGGAATCGAATCTTCGAACTCTTCAGACGTGCCCTGGCTAGATACAGGAATCGAGTCTGGAAATAGTCGTCAACAGATATGCCCTGGCTGGATACAGGAATCGAATCTTCGAACTCTTCAGACGTGCCCTGGCTAGATACAGGAGTCGAGTCTGGAAATAGTCGTCAACAGATATGCCCTGGCTGGATACAGGAATCGAATCTTCGAACTCTTCAGACGTGCCCTGGCTAGATACAGGAGTCGAGTCTGGAAATGTGGTCAACAGATATGCCCTGGCTGGATACAGGAATCGAATCTGGAAATGTTGTAGTTGATTTGTTGAACACTTTTGACATTCGAATGCCCCAAGTGGTGGTGAAGGAGTCTTGAATCAGATTACTCTGCATATTGAGAGATTTCTTGGAATCTTGACTGGACTGCCCCAGGTTAACTGAATTTTGAAGGATCTGTTGGACCTTGACTGGACTGCCCCAGGTTAATTGAATTTTGAAAGATCTGTTGGACCTTGACTGGACTGCCCCAGGTTAATTGGATTTTGACATGTCATGCCCCTTGTTGATAAGGAAATTTGATGGAAGTGTTATCCTCTTGAAGTGATTTCGACTTACTGAGAGAGTTTTCGTTCCTCCGAACATTCGCTGTATGAATTTCTTCGCTGTCAAATAAAAGGGTCAAATGCAGACAGTGATATTCAAACAATGCAAAGTTTATGTTTGTCTCAAAGTTTTGAAAGATGCGTTTTTAGCGGAAACTTTTCATAAGACAAGTTAACACGAGATTTAGAGCAAAGCCTTACAGGAGTCAGGATACCTTTTGTAACAGTATGCTTTCGAACTAACCCATGCTTCAATTAGGACTTTTGGAGGGTTTGTAACGTGGCCTGGTTCACGGTTTAAGAAACAAAGGATAAAGGCTCAAAGCATATTTGTACCCACCCGCTCTTCGTGATGTTCTTCAACCTAAGCTCAGTTAATAGTGTGTCGCACTCTGTTTTGAGTTTGGAACGACTTTTGGGCGATGGTTCGCTAGTTTGAATTTTGGGGAGACAGTCATCTTCTCCTTTTCCTTTTTCAACACTTTTCGTGTTGTTGAGGGTTTTGTAATGACCTCACTATTTGATTTTGGTTTGTTATCCCTAACTTTTGCCTGACTGTTACCGTTTTCGGGATTACTGTCAGCGGGATGCCCCAGCTTTCTTAAGCCTCCTTTATAGGTTTTGGCTCGGTGGGCTTTTCTCTTTTGAGAGATTGACTGTCTATGTGATAGGGAACCACCCTGGTCTTTTGATTCCGAAGGAATGCTTTCTCTTTTTTCGACGTCATTCGTTGTATTGCGAACCGAGAGTTTGCGACTTCAATGCGCGCTTTCTTTTGAATTAACTGAGATACTATCCTGCCCCGGGTTTATATCAAAGGTTTCGATTGTTTAGAACGGGAAACTCCTACTTCTTTGGCTCGAAGGGGTTGACTAGGGATTAACTTCCTTATAACTCCAGTGTTTGGGAATTGAAAGAAATGCCTGTACATCATCAGCCAGGTCCGTTCAAAAACATACTGTATAAGATCACGGTATTGTTTCGTCATCCTCCCTCTAAAGGCTTGCAGCTTTTTATCAAGAGTCAAATATCATAAAGAAAAGCATAAGAGTAGTGAAACGAATGGGTGAATTCAAGACAAACATATGCAATGCATTAATGAAAACAGAGTTTAACATCAACAAATAATTGTTTGACAGCAAAAGAAAATTACAACTTTGAAAAAATTCAAAAAGAAGCAAAAGTCTTTCAGCTTCGAGCCTCGTCACTTCAAGCGGAGAACCCTTTAACGGAAGATCTTCATCTCGCCGTCTGGCATGAACCTCAGCACTCCAATGTCAATCAGATCTTGAATCCTGTTCTTCAAGGCCCAACAGCTATCGGTGTCATGTCCTGGGCTATAGGAATGGTAAACACAAAATGCATTGGGATGATAGTCAGGAGCGGAGGTATTAGGGTTCCGGATAGGATCCCTCAAAGCAGTCAGATTAACCTCCAACAAGCGCTCCAGAATTAGAGATGACGGTATGTCAGTCTCTGTGAACTGCCTTCCCGACGTTTCTTGTCTACGCCGATTGCCCCGCTGACGCCGGCGAGGTTGTTGATGGGTCTGTGACCCTGAAGCTAGCAAAGGAGCTTTCCCCTTGTCTTCTCGAGTGGATGGAGGCTGAGCGGTGACTTGCTCTTCGACCTCAGATGTTTGCCCCAGTTGGTTGTTTGGAAGCAGTTGGCGGACCAGAACTCTGAGTTCCTCTTGTCTTTGAGATAGGTCTTGGATGAGAGCCATCTGGCCCACCAAATATCCCATCATTTGGGTCCTTAGTGTTGTCAGATCAAACTGCAGCTCCGCAATCTGATCATTCCTGGCATTGTTGGAATTCCCCAAGCCGTTGGTGAGGAGAGCTTTCATCTCCTCTTGCCCCAGAGACAAATTCATGAACATCTCTTGCAGCTGAGCAGTCTGGTCTTGGATGTCTTTGACAGACCGTTCTAGAGCCATCTCTTGCTGAAATAAACAGCAGGAGAGTAAGGAAACCTGAAAAAGGAAAGATTGTCAAAATGCAATGCATGATATGTGGATGCATGCCTTCAAGGATCTCTTGGAGTAAACACAAGAAAAATGTTAGAGGTTGAACTCTGCTCCTGGATTGGAGAGCCCTGTACCGGTGGACGTCCTTCTACTAGAATCAAGCTCACCATGTCGAGTGGGTCATAGCCGCTGATTCAAGTTGTGGCACTTGAACTTTGACTGGATTGGTTAGAGGAGAGACCTCTGCTCCTTGATAGATGTCTGGTTCAACGTAACCCTGCATTAACAGAACCCTCGAGATCCTTGAAATGGTTATTGAAAATGCTAAAATGCTATGGTATGATGTTATGGTGTTATGTACATGTATGCACAAACAAGTAAGTGTATATACAGGCAGACAGTATTCACACAAAGCACACAAGGCCTTAGGTTTAGGCTTGCATGAGGTTCAGGTACTACCCTCTTTCAGTTTGTTGGTTAAAACCTGTCCTATCAAAAGTAACCGGGTTCTAGAGGTCCCAATGTCACTGGATTGCTTTCATTGTTCATCGTTTCGATTTAGCCACTGACTGGCGATCAAAATATCCCAAGAAAACAACCCTCAATTGAGTGTAGTATCGAGTATCAACCGACTTCGGAGTACACCAAAGTAGTCATCTCACTACCCTAAAGAGGCCAAGATGGTCAATTAAGGTTCTAAGGTCAGTTGATGCTTCACGACACCACGCGGCGGCCCCGTACTCTCCTTGATTGAACTCAAGGGTTACCGGTACACACCAAAGTGCCACATCAACGTAGCAGACTGCTTCAACCATGTCGGTATACCCCGCACAGTTCCCTCACAGCCTTGTTGCTACCTAAAAGGGTTTCCCCAGATCCGGGTTAGGATCTATAAAACTCCGATACAATGCCCACAAATGTAAAAGCAAACAAAGCAATCAATTGAAAACAAAAGTGATCTAAACCCTAAGGTAACCCCACTTTTAGAACTGTCCCCAGCAGAGTCGCCAGTTCTGTGATACGGTGGGAGAACTGACTAGTGTTTTGCGTTCGTATTCGCACTTGTGCGGTTAGCAAGAGTCGCCACCGACTTTTTATTTTATCCTAAAGGAAAGGTTAAAAAAAAGCACAGCAAAAACCTTTTGAGATATTTCGTGGGTTCGGGGGGTAGATTATGAAAAGGGAAGGTATTAGCACCCTTTTCATCCATGGTTATCCATGGGCTCTTAGTTACTTGGTTTTTTAGATCACTTGCCTTGTTTTTCGATTGCTTTGAAAATGGTGTGTGTGTGGGTGCTTTTTGAAAATGTTTTAGAAAAAGATGCCTTGTTTTAGGCAACTAATGTATTTGACTCGTGTTTGAGTGTTTTACAAAAGTGTGAATCTTTTCGAAAAGATGTTTTCAAATGTTTTTGAGAGTTTGTTTGAAAGTGTTGTGGATTGTGGTTTTTGAAAAGAAGGCAAGTGTTTTTGCAAGTTTGATCTCAAGTAACTAAGAGTTATGTCTACCTTATTGTACTCAAAGGTTTTTGTTATGTTTTAACCCCTTTTAACAATTTTGTTCCACCATTGAATTTGATGGACAATCTTGCGTTTAGGAAGTTTATTCGGGACGGGCACGGGTCATCGCATAGACCATGAATGCAATGATGCCAAGTGTCTTTGGCAATTTGTTTTGAAGGGACTATGATCATTCCGTTTAGGCAACTTTCGAAAGCGTCATCGAGGGACTTATGATCATTTGATTTTGTTTTGCCAAGGACATTCGACGTGCAAGCATGGCCCATTTTGGAAGGCAACATGTGGGATTACCCTAGGGGGTGCAAGTGTGATTGTGTATTGATTACATGCATTTGTCTTGTATTAGGTTATCTAGCGTTTGATTTTATGTACATACAAACCCTAGGTCTAACCATGGTATAATTGAAAACTGTAAATTGCGGAATATAAATCTACGCTATTACAAAATAATGTCCGGGAGTGGGGGTATAAATGTACAAGGGGATGAGACTTATAGTACCCAATAATTTACAACCAAATCGAATGTGCGATCAAAATGAATATCAAATATACAAATATAAGATAAAGTGTGTATAGGGCAATATATTGTGTGAGTGCAAATGTATATGTATTGTGTAAATGTAAATATGTACAAGTGCGAAATGTGAAGTTGAGCCGCATTAGGGTTTTGACCTAGATATACGTTTTAATCTGTATTTTGATTTATATGTTAATTATGTACAAAAAGAATGTTAAAAAAAGTTTAATTTTAATTACGTATAATATGTACAAACATGTTTTAATTAAAAGAGGTATTTTCAATTTAATTATGTACAAAAAGTATTTGGTTATTTTATATGCAAATGTGTATTAAGAAAATATTTTCAAATTTAACTTATATGATATGTACAAATATATTTCAAAAAAATGTTTTTTTAGTTAATTGTGTATAAAAGTATTTAGATTAAGTTAGTATGTTTAACGATATTAAGAAATAAATTGTATATGTTTTAGAAACAATGAAATAATTGAGTTAGTATATAAAAGAGTAAATATTGTTTTTTATTATAAGAATGAAAAGAGTTAGTGTTTTATAAAATAAGATTAGTATTAGAAAATGAGGTGATTTCTTGTTGGGCTTCAGAGGAGATTAGCAGCGGGTCTGGCCCAAGGTTTTGAAACAGAATTAGGGTTAGGCCATTGTTTCAGTTGGGAACGAAATTAGGGTTCGTCAGCAGCGGCGCGTTCGTGGTATTCGTCTTCTCCGATTAGCGATTTCTGAGCATTTGATTGTCTCCGGCCACCAGCATCATCCTCACGCTCTCTTCCCTCCAAGACAAGAATTCCACGTCCCTTGAAACAAGGTTGGTTCCAAACGTTTTATATTTTCCTCTTCCTTTCTGATTCGCGTAGAATTTATTCTGAGCTCTTTATTTTTCGTTTTATGAGGTGAAGGGGAAGAAGATTGCTACCTGATTTTAGGGGATGGAGGAGAGGCGGAGAGCGAGATGTTGAGGAGGCCGGAGCGGTGAAGCTTGATGCTTGATTTTGATGCCTTCCTGGTAACTTTGTTCCTTGTTTATGATTAAGGTTTTGATGATGATGCTCGATTTTGCCTGAAAAACCTTTCTTGAAATTCACTTTTTATCTTCTTCTTCCACAATGCGTTGCCTTGGATTGTTGCCTGTGTATGATATGTCTGAATATGATATGTCTGAGTATTTGCTCGTGTGCTTGCCTATGATGAAGCTTGCTTCTGAGGCTCTTTGAACTGCCTTTTGAGATTGCTACTGAGTTCACTTTGAATTGCTTCTTTCTTCTTCTTCTTGAGAGACTATGTGCTTGTTTGTGAGCTTGATGCTATGTGACTTGAGATGTTCAGCTTCACAGGGTTGTAGGCTTGGGTTGGTTTTGGTTATGGTTATCACTGATGCTTAAGCTTGAGGTTGTTCAGGTTATGGTATTGGTTTGAGACTTTAGCTTGTATGTGTTTGGTTCAGTATGTTATGGTGAGGCAAGTTTGGACATGAGGTTGGTATGTTTAGCATGAAGGTTGAGGCTTGAAATGTGTTATCAGGTTTGTGGGTTTAGCATGAAGGTTGAGGCTTGAAACATGTTAGGTTCAGATGATGGTTATGATTTTTTGTTTTTGATAAACTCAGTATGTTTGTGCTATGGGTTTTTGGATATGAGAGGATGTTGGTTTGAGACAACTCAGTTTTTTTTGCAAGTTTATGTTGTGTTTGTGTGATTTTGCTTCAGCTTGTATATATCTCTTTTATCCTCTGAACTGCTATATTGGCTGATGTGTATTGTGGTGAGGCAGAGTTGAGTGCTTGATGCAGCTACCTAGTTGTGTTTGCCTTGACAGTTTTTCATATTTCTCTCCTCTCTCACCTTACTTCTGTCTATTCTGAGTTGCCTAAACTGTGTTAGCTATTTTCTTTTCTATATTCACTCTTCTACTGTCTGCTGTGCACTGCCTTGTATTTTGCTGAGTTGGCTTTTGACTTTGGTATATCTCTCTTTGAATTGCCTGCTGAACTGTCTTGGCCTTGCCTATGCTTGCTTTGTACTGGCTTTTGACTTCTGCCCTGTTGCTACTGAACTGTCTTGTATATTTCCTTTTCTATTTCAACTTCTACTGTCTGCTGTACTGAGCTTGTGGACTTGTAGACTTGTATATCTTTTTCTGCTGTCTTCCTTACTGTCTTGGCCTGCTGCTGAACTGCTATGCCTAACCTGAACTACTTTATCTCTCTTTACTCTCTCTCCAAAGTACAGTTTGAAAATTTTATATGATTTTTGTTTGTACTTTTCTGAAGGGGCCCTAGATGGGAAGTGATGATTCTAGATTGCTTGCATTTTACATTTTACATCTTCATCTCTTTTGACAGTTTATGTGTGCTGACTTCCTTTTCCTTGATATCTTGGCTAAATCTTTTCATGACAGCTTGGGTACTTGTGACTTTCTTTGAGTGGACTTTGGGCATTTTGACAGTAGCCTTGGCTTTTGGATAGAAATTTTGGATTTGAACTTTTTCAGTTTGGATTGGATTTTGAATCTTGAATTTCTATGCAGCTTGAATTTGTAACTTATGCATTTTTTGACATTTGCATTTCATGAAGTAAAAATAATCTTCCCTCTCTGTGAACCGGGAGAAATCCCGTGATTTGCAGAGAGGGCAACTGATCCCAGTCAGTGGCCCCTAATGATGAGCAACTTTTTTACTGTCTTTTAATTAAATGTTTTCTGACTTTTCTTGTTTCTTTTTGCAGATGAAAGACGGAATGCCGGAGCGGAGTGAAGAACGAAGAGTATTTAGAAAATAGGATAGTTTTTCATTCTATTGTAATATTTAAATTAAATGTAAATTATTGTTTGTAACAACAATTTGTAAATAATTTAAATATCAATAAAAATTCAAATTATCCAATTAATTCTAATTTTCTTTATTGCTTATTTATTTATTTAAAATTCTTAGAATTAAAACAATTGAAAAATAAATTCAATCATTTAATTGCAGAATAATAAATAACTTAAATAAAACAACATTGGTCCAATAAACCTGTCTTATCCCACATCCAAAGCAAAGCAGTAATTAACTTAAATGGACTGATCAAATGCAAAAGTACTGTGAATTCAAAACTGCATCTTGTATCTGACTGGCCCAATCAAAACGTACTGAATTCAAAACCAATGTCTCTTTTGCTGATTAAACCAAGATAACGCGAATTTTAATCTGAATCTTGAAATAAACCGCAAAGTGCTGTGGAATTTAAATTCTTCTGAGAATATGCCCATGAAACCCTAATTCCTGATTAAATGCCAAATCACGCTCGCTTGATCAAAATTGAACCAAAAAATTAACCAAACCCTAAGCCCACTGTATGAAACAAATCAGAGTTCCGAAAATCAGTAAAAACCCTAGTTTTGCTTGACTGTCAAGAAAGGTCCGTTTGTCCGATTCTTGAGTTAGTTTGAGAAGTCAGGAAATGTTTGAAGCCGAGATTTCTTGGGGAAAAGCGCGAGGGCAAATTTTGGGGTACAACAGTTGCCCCTGTTCAATCTTCTTTGACCTGAAGAGTTAGATTGGCAAGTTTGCCTTTCGCGACTTGAAGGTAAAAGGAGATTGAACACTAAGGTGCCCAGAAAATTTGCGCTCGTCGATGTGACGGTGGAGGTGAATGGGCTTAAAGATGCCATTTGGTGATGGGCTTAAAGATGCCATCTGGTGCGAGAGAATTTTGTTGGGGGATGGGCTTAGAGATGCCATCTGAGAATGGGCTTACAGATGCCATTCGGCGACTGCTGGTAGGAGGATGGGCTTATAGATGCCATATGGTGATGTTGAACTGTACGTCATTGGTAAGTGGACGAGTATCAGAAGGGTATCCCTGCTTTGGGACATCTCTGAATTGGGGTCTGAACAAGCAACAGATTGACGTCCGTGTCTGGAGAATCTGTAAACTATTTTCAGGAGTTGGGACTGAACAAGCAATGGAGCAGCATCCGTTGTTGGGAAGCGTCCGTAACCTATTTTCAAAAATTGAGAAGAGTCTGAATCAGTTGGTAGATTGACATCCGTTGTAGGGAAGAATCCGTAAACTGTCTTCAAAAGTTGAGAAGAGTCTGAATCAGTCGGTAGATTGACATCCGTTGTAGGTAAGAATCCGTAAACCTGTTCCAGAAGTTGAGAAATTGAAGAGGAAACGGTGTAAGGTTACTGCTGATGCGTCTGAAGGAATCTGGAATAAGTATCAGAATGTCGCCGTGTCCGGGTCACATCTGAACTATTTCTGGACGAATCCTGGGAGTTGATCTGTGTCTGTCGACTGATCTTACCTGAAAAGGCAAAGGGTTAGTTGTATGCAATGTTATGATGCATGATGCAATGCATGTGACATTTTATGATATGAATGTAATGAGTGCACATGTAAGCTGATGAGCTAATCTTGCCAAGGATACATGATTCCGAGATGGCCGAAGATAAAAGCGTCTTGACTGCTGCCGGGGAAAATAAATCCTTGGCTGTCGCTGGGGAAGAGGATTCCTGATGACCTCTACTGGGGAGCTCCAACTAGTAGACTCATGCCGGGGAGACCAGATTGAGAATCCTTGGCCTGATGAGAGGTAACCCTGGAGACTTCACTGGGGAACTCAAGATTGCTTCCTTAAAACTCTGTGGGGAGAAGGTTTAAAAGTCTGACTTTGCTGGGGGTTGAAGGAACTCCGTTGGGGATAGGGAGAATTTTAGCGAGCGCGATCTTCCGTGGTGGTTAGCTTTGAGAAGAATCTGAACAAGCGATAGGTTATCCTCCGTTTACTTGGAGAAACCGTGAACTGTTTTCAGAAATCTTGAGGTTGAATCAGCAATAGAACAACATCCGTTGTTGGGAAGCGTCCGTAAACTAAATTCAAAGGTTGTATCTGAACAAGTTGATAGATTAACATCCGTTGTTGGGATGAATCCATGAACTGTTTTCAGAAGTCTGGATAAGAATCTGAACAAGTCGGTAGATTGGCGTCCGTTGTTGGGAAGCATCCGTAAACTGTTTCAGAAATCTTGAAGGGGAACCGGTGTAGGGTTTCCTGATGATGAGCTTGTGTAAAACTGCATCGGGTTTGAACACTTTTGACATTCGAATGCCCCAAGTGGTGATGTAGATAAAATCCTGGTTTATTACAGGTGTTGGTCTACAATCAGTCGTTCACAGATGTTTCCTGGGTTGTTGCAGGTGTTGATCTGGAATTCTTCAGACATGCCCTGGCTGGATACAGGAGTCGAATCTGGAATAGGTGATAGTTGATAGATATGCCCTGGCAGGATACAGGAGTCGAATCTTCAAACTCTTCAGACATGCCCTGGCCGGATACAGGAATCGAGTCTGGAAATGTAATCAACAGATATGCCCTGGCTGGATACAGGGGTCGAATCTGGAAATAGTCGTCAACAGATATGCCCTGGCTGGATACAAGAATCGAATCTTCGAACTCTTCAGACGTGCCCTGGCTAGATACAGGAATCGAGTCTGGAAATGTAATCAACAGATATGCCCTGGCTGGATACAGGAGTCGAATCTGGAAATAGTCGTCAACAGATATGCCCTGGCTGGATACAGGAATCGAATCTTCGAACTCTTCAGACGTGCCCTGGCTAGATACAGGAATCGAGTCTGGAAATGTAATCAACAGATATGCCCTGGCTGGATACAGGAGTCGAATCTGGAAATAGTCGTCAACAGATATGCCCTGGCTGGATACAGGAATCGAGTCTGGAAATGTAATCAACAGATATGCCCTGGCTGGATACAGGAGTCGAATCTGGAAATAGTCGTCAACAGATATGCCCTGGCTGGATACAGGAATCGAATCTTCGAACTCTTCAGACGTGCCCTGGCTAGATACAGGAATCGAGTCTGGAAATGTAATCAACAGATATGCCCTGGCTGGATACAGGAGTCGAATCTGGAAATAGTCGTCAACAGATATGCCCTGGCTGGATACAGGAATCGAATCTTCGAACTCTTCAGACGTGCCCTGGCTAGATACAGGAATCGAGTCTGGAAATAGTCGTCAACAGATATGCCCTGGCTGGATACAGGAATCGAATCTTCGAACTCTTCAGACGTGCCCTGGCTAGATACAGGAGTCGAGTCTGGAAATAGTCGTCAACAGATATGCCCTGGCTGGATACAGGAATCGAATCTTCGAACTCTTCAGACGTGCCCTGGCTAGATACAGGAGTCGAGTCTGGAAATGTGGTCAACAGATATGCCCTGGCTGGATACAGGAATCGAATCTGGAAATGTTGTAGTTGATTTGTTGAACACTTTTGACATTCGAATGCCCCAAGTGGTGGTGAAGGAGTCTTGAATCAGATTACTCTGCATATTGAGAGATTTCTTGGAATCTTGACTGGACTGCCCCAGGTTAACTGAATTTTGAAGGATCTGTTGGACCTTGACTGGACTGCCCCAGGTTAATTGAATTTTGAAAGATCTGTTGGACCTTGACTGGACTGCCCCAGGTTAATTGGATTTTGACATGTCATGCCCCTTGTTGATAAGGAAATTTGATGGAAGTGTTATCCTCTTGAAGTGATTTCGACTTACTGAGAGAGTTTTCGTTCCTCCGAACATTCGCTGTATGAATTTCTTCGCTGTCAAATAAAAGGGTCAAATGCAGACAGTGATATT
Source organism: Vicia faba (assembly GCA_948472305.1). Lineage (NCBI taxonomy): Eukaryota > Viridiplantae > Streptophyta > Magnoliopsida > Fabales > Fabaceae > Vicia > Vicia faba. The sequence goes on from OX451741.1 coordinate 337,024,141, forward strand.
CAAACAATGCAAAGTTTATGTTTGTCTCAAAGTTTTGAAAGATGCGTTTTTAGCGGAAACTTTTCATAAGACAAGTTAACACGAGATTTAGAGCAAAGCCTTACAGGAGTCAGGATACCTTTTGTAACAGTATGCTTTCGAACTAACCCATGCTTCAATTAGGACTTTTGGAGGGTTTGTAACGTGGCCTGGTTCACGGTTTAAGAAACAAAGGATAAAGGCTCAAAGCATATTTGTACCCACCCGCTCTTCGTGATGTTCTTCAACCTAAGCTCAGTTAATAGTGTGTCGCACTCTGTTTTGAGTTTGGAACGACTTTTGGGCGATGGTTCGCTAGTTTGAATTTTGGGGAGACAGTCATCTTCTCCTTTTCCTTTTTCAACACTTTTCGTGTTGTTGAGGGTTTTGTAATGACCTCACTATTTGATTTTGGTTTGTTATCCCTAACTTTTGCCTGACTGTTACCGTTTTCGGGATTACTGTCAGCGGGATGCCCCAGCTTTCTTAAGCCTCCTTTATAGGTTTTGGCTCGGTGGGCTTTTCTCTTTTGAGAGATTGACTGTCTATGTGATAGGGAACCACCCTGGTCTTTTGATTCCGAAGGAATGCTTTCTCTTTTTTCGACGTCGTTCGTTGTATTGCGAACCGAGAGTTTGCGACTTCAATGCGCGCTTTCTTTTGAATTAACTGAGATACTATCCTGCCCCGGGTTTATATCAAAGGTTTCGATTGTTTAGAACGGGAAACTCCTACTTCTTTGGCTCGAAGGGGTTGACTAGGGATTAACTTCCTTATAACTCCAGTGTTTGGGAATTGAAAGAAATGCCTGTACATCATCAGCCAGGTCCGTTCAAAAACATACTGTATAAGATCACGGTATTGTTTCGTCATCCTCCCTCTAAAGGCTTGCAGCTTTTTATCAAGAGTCAAATATCATAAAGAAAAGCATAAGAGTAGTGAAACGAATGGGTGAATTCAAGACAAACATATGCAATGCATTAATGAAAACAGAGTTTAACATCAACAAATAATTGTTTGACAGCAAAAGAAAATTACAACTTTGAAAAAATTCAAAAAGAAGCAAAAGTCTTTCAGCTTCGAGCCTCGTCACTTCAAGCGGAGAACCCTTTAACGGAAGATCTTCATCTCGCCGTCTGGCATGAACCTCAGCACTCCAATGTCAATCAGATCTTGAATCCTGTTCTTCAAGGCCCAACAGCTATCGGTGTCATGTCCTGGGCTATAGGAATGGTAAACACAAAATGCATCGGGATGATAGTCAGGAGCGGAGGTATTAGGGTTCCGGATAGGATCCCTCAAAGCAGTCAGATTAACCTCCAACAAGCGCTCCAGAATTAGAGATGACGGTATGTCAGTCTCTGTGAACTGCCTTCCCGACGTTTCTTGTCTACGCCGATTGCCCCGCTGACGCCGGCGAGGTTGTTGATGGGTCTGTGACCCTGAAGCTAGCAAAGGAGCTTTCCCCTTGTCTTCTCGAGTGGATGGAGGCTGAGCGGTGACTTGCTCTTCGACCTCAGATGTTTGCCCCAGTTGGTTGTTTGGAAGCAGTTGGCGGACCAGAACTCTGAGTTCCTCTTGTCTTTGAGATAGGTCTTGGATGAGAGCCATCTGGCCCACCAAATATCCCATCATTTGGGTCCTCAGTGTTGTCAGATCAAACTGCAGCTCCGCAATCTGATCATTCCTGGCATTGTTGGAATTCCCCAAGCCGTTGGTGAGGAGAGCTTTCATCTCCTCTTGCCCCAGAGACAAATTCATGAACATCTCTTGCAGCTGAGCAGTCTGGTCTTGGATGTCTTTGACAGACCGTTCTAGAGCCATCTCTTGCTGAAATAAACAGCAGGAGAGTAAGGAAACCTGAAAAAGGAAAGATTGTCAAAATGCAATGCATGATATGTGGATGCATGCCTTCAAGGATCTCTTGGAGTAAACACAAGAAAAATGTTAGAGGTTGAACTCTGCTCCTGGATTGGAGAGCCCTGTACCGGTGGACGTCCTTCTACTAGAATCAAGCTCACCATGTCGAGTGGGTCATAGCCGCTGATTCAAGTTGTGGCACTTGAACTTTGACTGGATTGGTTAGAGGAGAGACCTCTGCTCCTTGATAGATGTCTGGTTCAACGTAACCCTGCATTAACAGAACCCTCGAGATCCTTGAAATGGTTATTGAAAATGCTAAAATGCTATGGTATGATGTTATGGTGTTATGTACATGTATGCACAAACAAGTAAGTGTATATACAGGCAGACAGTATTCACACAAAGCACACAAGGCCTTAGGTTTAGGCTTGCATGAGGTTCAGGTACTACCCTCTTTCAGTTTGTTGGTTAAAACCTGTCCTATCAAAAGTAACCGGGTTCTAGAGGTCCCAATGTCACTGGATTGCTTTCATTGTTCATCGTTTCGATTTAGCCACTGACTGGCGATCAAAATATCCCAAGAAAACAACCCTCAATTGAGTGTAGTATCGAGTATCAACCGACTTCGGAGTACACCAAAGTAGTCATCTCACTACCCTAAAGAGGCCAAGATGGTCAATTAAGGTTCTAAGGTCAGTTGATGCTTCACGACACCACGCGGCGGCCCCGTACTCTCCTTGATTGAACTCAAGGGTTACCGGTACACACCAAAGTGCCACATCAACGTAGCAGACTGCTTCAACCATGTCGGTATACCCCGCACAGTTCCCTCACAGCCTTGTTGCTACCTAAAAGGGTTTCCCCAGATCCGGGTTAGGATCTATAAAACTCCGATACAATGCCCACAAATGTAAAAGCAAACAAAGCAATCAATTGAAAACAAAAGTGATCTAAACCCTAAGGTAACCCCACTTTTAGAACTGTCCCCAGCAGAGTCGCCAGTTCTGTGATACGGTGGGAGAACTGACTAGTGTTTTGCGTTCGTATTCGCACTTGTGCGGTTAGCAAGAGTCGCCACCGACTTTTTATTTTATCCTAAAGGAAAGGTTAAAAAAAAGCACAGCAAAAACCTTTTGAGATATTTCGTGGGTTCGGGGGGTAGATTATGAAAAGGGAAGGTATTAGCACCCTTTTCATCCATGGTTATCCATGGGCTCTTAGTTACTTGGTTTTTTAGATCACTTGCCTTGTTTTTCGATTGCTTTGAAAATGGTGTGTGTGTGGGTGCTTTTTGAAAATGTTTTAGAAAAAGATGCCTTGTTTTAGGCAACTAATGTATTTGACTCGTGTTTGAGTGTTTTACAAAAGTGTGAATCTTTTCGAAAAGATGTTTTCAAATGTTTTTGAGAGTTTGTTTGAAAGTGTTGTGGATTGTGGTTTTTGAAAAGAAGGCAAGTGTTTTTGCAAGTTTGATCTCAAGTAACTAAGAGTTATGTCTACCTTATTGTACTCAAAGGTTTTTGTTATGTTTTAACCCCTTTTAACAATTTTGTTCCACCATTGAATTTGATGGACAATCTTGCGTTTAGGAAGTTTATTCGGGACGGGCACGGGTCATCGCATAGACCATGAATGCAATGATGCCAAGTGTCTTTGGCAATTTGTTTTGAAGGGACTATGATCATTCCGTTTAGGCAACTTTCGAAAGCGTCATCGAGGGACTTATGATCATTTGATTTTGTTTTGCCAAAGACATTCGACGTGCAAGCATGGCCCATTTTGGAAGGCAACATGTGGGATTACCCTAGGGGGTGCAAGTGTGATTGTGTATTGATTACATGCATTTGTCTTGTATTAGGTTATCTAGCGTTTGATTTTATGTACATACAAACCCTAGGTCTAACCATGGTATAATTGAAAACTGTAAATTGCGGAATATAAATCTACGCTATTACAAAATAATGTCCGGGAGTGGGGGTATAAATGTACAAGGGGATGAGACTTATAGTACCCAATAATTTACAACCAAATCGAATGTGCGATCAAAATGAATATCAAATATACAAATATAAGATAAAGTGTGTATAGGGCAATATATTGTGTGAGTGCAAATGTATATGTATTGTGTAAATGTAAATATGTACAAGTGCGAAATGTGAAGTTGAGCCGCATTAGGGTTTTGACCTAGATATACGTTTTAATCTGTATTTTGATTTATATGTTAATTATGTACAAAAAGAATGTTAAAAAAAGTTTAATTTTAATTACGTATAATATGTACAAACATGTTTTAATTAAAAGAGGTATTTTCAATTTAATTATGTACAAAAAGTATTTGGTTATTTTATATGCAAATGTGTATTAAGAAAATATTTTCAAATTTAACTTATATGATATGTACAAATATATTTCAAAAAAATGTTTTTTTAGTTAATTGTGTATAAAAGTATTTAGATTAAGTTAGTATGTTTAACGATATTAAGAAATAAATTGTATATGTTTTAGAAACAATGAAATAATTGAGTTAGTATATAAAAGAGTAAATATTGTTTTTTATTATAAGAATGAAAAGAGTTAGTGTTTTATAAAATAAGATTAGTATTAGAAAATGAGGTGATTTCTTGTTGGGCTTCAGAGGAGATTAGCAGCGGGTCTGGCCCAAGGTTTTGAAACAGAATTAGGGTTAGGCCATTGTTTCAGTTGGGAACGAAATTAGGGTTCGTCAGCAGCGGCGCGTTCGTGGTATTCGTCTTCTCCGATTAGCGATTTCTGAGCATTTGATTGTCTCCGGCCACCAGCATCATCCTCACGCTCTCTTCCCTCCAAGACAAGAATTCCACGTCCCTTGAAACAAGGTTGGTTCCAAACGTTTTATATTTTCCTCTTCCTTTCTGATTCGCGTAGAATTTATTCTGAGCTCTTTATTTTTCGTTTTATGAGGTGAAGGGGAAGAAGATTGCTACCTGATTTTAGGGGATGGAGGAGAGGCGGAGAGCGAGATGTTGAGGAGGCCGGAGCGGTGAAGCTTGATGCTTGATTTTGATGCCTTCCTGGTAACTTCGTTCCTTGTTTATGATTAAGGTTTTGATGATGATGCTCGATTTTGCCTGAAAAACCTTTCTTGAAATTCACTTTTTATCTTCTTCTTCCACAATGCGTTGCCTTGGATTGTTGCCTGTGTATGATATGTCTGAATATGATATGTCTGAGTATTTGCTCGTGTGCTTGCCTATGATGAAGCTTGCTTCTGAGGCTCTTTGAACTGCCTTTTGAGATTGCTACTGAGTTCACTTTGAATTGCTTCTTTCTTCTTCTTCTTGAGAGACTATGTGCTTGTTTGTGAGCTTGATGCTATGTGACTTGAGATGTTCAGCTTCACAGGGTTGTAGGCTTGGGTTGGTTTTGGTTATGGTTATCACTGATGCTTAAGCTTGAGGTTGTTCAGGTTATGGTATTGGTTTGAGACTTTAGCTTGTATGTGCTTGGTTCAGTATGTTATGGTGAGGCAAGTTTGGACATGAGGTTGGTATGTTTAGCATGAAGGTTGAGGCTTGAAATGTGTTATCAGGTTTGTGGGTTTAGCATGAAGGTTGAGGCTTGAAACATGTTAGGTTCAGATGATGGTTATGATTTTTTGTTTTTGATAAACTCAGTATGTTTGTGCTATGGGTTTTTGGATATGAGAGGATGTTGGTTTGAGACAACTCAGTTTTTTTTGCAAGTTTATGTTGTGTTTGTGTGATTTTGCTTCATCTTGTATATATCTCTTTTATCCTCTGAACTGCTATATTGGCTGATGTGTATTGTGGTGAGGCAGAGTTGAGTGCTTGATGCAGCTACCTAGTTGTGTTTGCCTTGACAGTTTTTCATATTTCTCTCCTCTCTCACCTTACTTCTGTCTATTCTGAGTTGCCTAAACTGTGTTAGCTATTTTCTTTTCTATATTCACTCTTCTACTGTCTGCTGTGCACTGCCTTGTATTTTGCTGAGTTGGCTTTTGACTTTGGTATATCTCTCTTTGAATTGCCTGCTGAACTGTCTTGGCCTTGCCTATGCTTGCTTTGTACTGGCTTTTGACTTCTGCCCTGTTGCTACTGAACTGTCTTGTATATTTCCTTTTCTATTTCAACTTCTACTGTCTGCTGTACTGAGCTTGTGGACTTGTAGACTTGTATATCTTTTTCTGCTGTCTTCCTTACTGTCTTGGCTTGCTGCTGAACTGCTATGCCTAACCTGAACTACTTTATCTCTCTTTACTCTCTCTCCAAAGTACAGTGTGAAAATTTTATATGATTTTTGTTTGTACTTTTCTGAAGGGGCCCTAGATGGGAAGTGATGATTCTAGATTGCTTGCATTTTACATTTTACATCTTCATCTCTTTTGACAGTTTATGTGTGCTGACTTCCTTTTCCTTGATATCTTGGCTAAATCTTTTCATGACAGCTTGGGTACTTGTGACTTTCTTTGAGTGGACTTTGGGCATTTTGACAGTAGCCTTGGCTTTTGGATAGAAATTTTGGATTTGAACTTTTTCAGTTTGGATTGGATTTTGAATCTTGAATTTCTATGCAGCTTGAATTTGTAACTTATGCATTTTTTGACATTTGCATTTCATGAAGTAAAAATAATCTTCCCTCTCTGTGAACCGGGAGAAATCCCGTGATTTGCAGAGAGGGCAACTGATCCCAGTCAGTGGCCCCTAATGATGAGCAACTTTTTTACTGTCTTTTAATTAAATGTTTTCTGACTTTTCTTGTTTCTTTTTGCAGATGAAAGACGGAATGCCGGAGCGGAGTGAAGAACGAAGAGTATTTAGAAAATAGGATAGTTTTTCATTCTATTGTAATATTTAAATTAAATGTAAATTATTGTTTGTAACAACAATTTGTAAATAATTTAAATATCAATAAAAATTCAAATTATCCAATTAATTCTAATTTTCTTTATTGCTTATTTATTTATTTAAAATTCTTAGAATTAAAACAATTGAAAAATAAATTCAATCATTTAATTGCAGAATAATAAATAACTTAAATAAAACAACATTGGTCCAATAAACCTGTCTTATCCCACATCCAAAGCAAAGCAGTAATTAACTTAAATGGACTGATCAAATGCAAAAGTACTGTGAATTCAAAACTGCATCTTGTATCTGACTGGCCCAATCAAAACGTACTGAATTCAAAACCAATGTCTCTTTTGCTGATTAAACCAAGATAACGCGAATTTTAATCTGAATCTTGAAATAAACCGCAAAGTGCTGTGGAATTTAAATTCTTCTGAGAATATGCCCATGAAACCCTAATTCCTGATTAAATGCCAAATCACGCTCGCTTGATCAAAATTGAACCAAAAAATTAACCAAACCCTAAGCCCACTGTATGAAACAAATCAGAGTTCCGAAAATCAGTAAAAACCCTAGTTTTGCTTGACTGTCAAGAAAGGTCCGTTTGTCCGATTCTTGAGTTAGTTTGAGAAGTCAGGAAATGTTTGAAGCCGAGATTTCTTGGGGAAAAGCGCGAGGGCAAATTTTGGGGTACAACAGATACTGTTTATGGAATGTCATATTCCATAATGTCAGGATACCAGTCAACATCGAATGCAACAGTGGTGTCAGATAATGTTCAAAATTTGAACTCCCCTTTACAAGGATCTGCACCAGGAGGAAATAATAGAGGTAACCAAATTAGAGGAATGCCTTCTCAACCAATAGTACCGCCTCCCACTAAAATTTCAGCAGTAGTGTTAAGGCAACAAAAGGAAGATAATAACCATGAGTTGGTTAATATGTTAACTAGCCAAATGGGTAATGCATTTAATCCTATAGTACAAGAGTCGGTTGAGACTAATAGGCAGTCTATTGAAACAAATCGACAGGTGATTGCCCAATTAACACATTTGTGTAATTTTTTAGGTGCTCCCTAACACCTATTCGACAGGCGCCACTTGTTCGACTAGATGCCCCTGGTCAAATGGACATGGGGGAAATACAGGATGAAATTGTCCATCAGGGACAAGTGCTAGTATCTCCAAGGAATTTGATTGTCGATCCACCTAGGGCATTAGTACATCGACATCAAGAGACTGATCAAATTGTTGAACAAATTCGACAAGAGGATTTAGCCGTAGAAAATAATCTAACCACCATTGTCGAAAGAATTATGGCTAGGAATGGTATGAATACCACACTTCAGAGACCAACACATTATTCCCCTTTGTCTGAATATATCTTAGACTAAAAACCCTAGAGGATGGAAAATTCCTAAGTATACAAAATTCGGGGGAGAATCTGGAGAGTCGACAGTGGAACATATTGCCAGGTATTTGACTGAATATGAGGATATGTCAAATAATGAAAACTTAAGGGTAAAACATTTTCCTTCTTCCCTTACTAAGGTAGCTTTCACATGGTTTACCACTTTGCCTCCAAATTCGATTGACTCATGGACTAAGTTGGAAAAAAATTTCCATGAACAGTTTTATGAGGGTCATTCGAAAATTAGTTTGGTTGAATTATCAAACATTAAAAGAAGGTTTGCTGAAACCATTGATGATTATCTAAATAGAATTAGGTCATTGAAAGCAATATGTTTTACTCAAGTACCAGAACACGAGCTTGTTCAAATGGCTAGTGGAGGTTTAGATTATTCCATTAGGAAGAAAATAGATCTGACCTTCGTGAAGAGTATGTCACACTTAGCTGATAGAGTTCGACATCTAGAGCGTCTACGACTAGAAAATGTCAGACATACTAAGGCTAGGACTAAGAAAGAAAAAGTAGCCTTCATAGATTATCATGACACAGATCCCATTTGTGAGGCCGACTATACCTCAGCAACAGAGGCAGAGGTCGACATGGCTGAAATGAAGCCAGGGCCAGCATATGAATGTAAATCACTATTTCCTGCTAAAGGAAAAAATACGGTCGAAAAAAATCCAAAATTTCCAGCGAAAACTTATACGTTTGATGTCACTAAATGTGAATTTTTTTTATTTGTTAGTTAAAGATGGTCAAATTTTAGTACCCCCAGGTGCTAGTTACCAACATTAGAACAACAACAAAAAAGAGGTTTTTGTATATTTCATAATTATCTTGGTCACACAACCTCTCAATGTTATCTTTTCAGGGATCTCGTATAAAAATCGTTGCAGGAGGGTAGATTAAAATTTACTGCACAAAAAATGAAGACTGATACTGATCCTCTTAGGGAAGAGGAGGCTTTGTTTCTTGACCCTGTTGACATCAACATGGTAGAAATTACTGAGTTTCCTGATGATGATATGGTCAAAAAGGGTACTGGAGAAAGTCCTGATGTCGACTTAGCTGATGTGTACCCAAGGCCTGATGAGGACTTGCTAGACTTCCTTTATCGTTGTAATAATAAAGGTTCGTAAGCTTGCTTGTGTCCTAGGTGTGGCGCTTGACTGATAAAATAGCTGCTGAAAATTTCCAGAAGCTGCAGTTAGAAAATAACAAGGGCAAGTCGTACAATCGAAGGTTCCCTACACCAATGGCTTTTTGTGCGTTCAGGTGTCTATTAGCCTTTGTTGTACCCTAAAATTTTCCCTCCCATATTCTTCAAGGTTTGTCAAGAATCATCTTCAAATGGTTCAAGATTGCTCAAGAAGTTGCACAGTCAAACCATCTCCTAAGACAGCTGAAATTAGGGTTTTGGTTCTTTCAAGGAATTTGGGGGCTTTCAATGGTTCAATCAAGTCTCATAGGCCTATATACAGTCTCAAGCACCTACATGCCAAGTTTCAAGACTCACAGTGCCAATTTGCACAGTCAAAAGCCTCATTTGACCTACAGACAACTGCAGGGGCAAAATGGTCATTTTGCAGTCAAAAGTCAGAATTTTTGGTCAACATCTTATTTTGAGTCCACAGTCATCATTTGATCAAGTCTTGATCATGATTCCACAAGAATGGCTCAAAAATCATCAAGATGCAAAAGTTATTATTTTGGGACAGTAGAAAAGTCAACTGTATCTTGACCAGGGCATAACTTTTTCATGGTTCATCAGAAAAATCCCATCCAATGCTCATTTTTAATGGAATGCCATTTCCTACAATCCATCTTCACATTCCAAGTCCAAGAAATGCTCTCATAAAAAGTTATCAATTTCTACATTATAGGTCAAATTCAAAAGTCAACAAAAATGCACTTTAAGTCAAAGGCCATAACTTGAGATTGGTAAATCCAAATGACATGAGACCAAAGGCATTGGTTAGAGGACTTCAAGAGCTTTCCAAAATGTCAAAGAACATGGTCATATGATCAAAATTGAGCAAGATATGCATTGGAGAAGTTGGGAAATTTTTAGGAATTTGCAAAAGTCAACTTTGCTCAAAACACCTTATTTTTGCTAATGGGCCTCAAATCTCTTCTTGAAACTTCATCCATGGCCTATGCACGACCCATCAAGCTTAATTGAATTTATTTTCTTATTTTTTTTATTAATTAAATGGATTTTTAATTGACATTAATTCATTTAATCAATTTAAATTGTAGGAAAATACAAGATTTGGTTTTTCAATCTTTTTGTGAAGCAAATATGGTCAAGATATGCTGGCAATTTCGTGCACCAAGTCAAAGATGCAAAATCTCCAAAATTGGCAACTTTGTTCAATCATGAAAATGCAAAAAGATTTGATTTTCAATCAAAGATCAAATCATCAATTCAATGGATTCTTGTTCAAGATTTGACCTAATTCCATTCCTCTATATATATGCAAGCAAACCCTAGCCTTGGACACGTGAGAAAAGCTGCAGAAACAGACCCTAGCATATTGAAAAAACTCAAGAAAATTGCAAACTGGTTTTTGCATTCTAGGGCAATTTAAAGACTTTTGTTGATTCTAATACACTGCAGGAGGTTCCCAGAACGTGTTACAATCAAATTCCAGCTTCAAAGCTCGAGAAATCACTGAGAACAGAACCACGGTTTGCACGTTTTATCCATAATCGTAACTCTTAATTCATGAGCATTTAACATATTTTCTTGATTGTTTTGTGTTGCTAGAGGCCATATGAAGCTAATGATATCACTTAATTGGACTATAACTCCCTAAATCACAAGATGCCATGAACGGTTTTCTAGGGTTCTTGAGTTTGAAATTGGGGATTCCTAAACCAGGAAAAATTGAGACTTGTGAGACCCATGACTGAATTCGTTGAACCAAGACGAACAAAAACCAACCCTCGCGAAATATTTATGTGAACCACAGCGCTAATCGCTATTTTTCCTCATAGCATATTGTGGGGGTTAAAAACCCCCGCTATCTAATGTTATATTTGCAGGGCAAACGGAGAAGATGACTAGGTGTTGATACTCCATTGGCTTATTCAAAAACACGCGCGTTATTTTTTCTTTTTCAGCATATGAATTGATTTTTATATATTATATTTACTTGTTATTCTAATATCAAAAGCGTGCAAGTGGTGTAGTGGTTGTTGCGTTGGCTTGGAACCATTGGGACCTGGGTTCGAATCCCAGGTCCCCCAAAACATTTATTTCTTTTTTCTTCACATGATCACGTGCAGGTTTCAAAAGAAGGTTTACCATGTACCTCCAATTCACAAGCTCCATGTGTGTCCAAGCTTAGATCTAATGGCCATGAGTGAAGATCACCATACACCTTAGTCAATGAGCATACAGGGAATTGCTAAAGTCAAACGGGCTGGCAGCTTAATGGGCCACAAATTGCCAAAGATACCTCCTAATTGGGCCAACACCCCCCCTGGGTTAGTCTTTTATCTTCTTTTTATATTTTCCATTTAATTATTTTACTATTAATTATTATTATTATTATTATTATTACTTAATTAACTCAATTAAATTTTTCATAATAATCAGAAAACTAAAATATAATATATTTTTATTATTATTTATTAAATTCACCCTTAATTTATTATTTTTGTAAATAAATACTAACATAATTAATTTAGTTGTTTTAATTAGGTTAATTTCAATATTTTCACAATAATTTAAAAAAATTAGAATTAGGGTTCTTGACAACTTTCAATCATTTTTTTTATTTATTTCCTTGAGACATTAAAAAAACCAAAAATATTTCTTTTTATTAATTAATTAATGAGGTTTAATTTAATTTAATGCATAAAAACTCTCTTTCTTTCTCCAAAAGGGTCAAAACCCTAAGAACTTCTCTGATTCAACTTTTCTCGCGTATCTTATTTTTATTCCAATTATGTATCTGCTCCGAGGATGTAATAGATAATTAGGACTTTTTTATCGCTTTCTTTATTTTCCGCAATTTACTTTTCAAGGGTTGTTTTTGGCGATGTAAATACCCGACGCCTTGTAATAGCGTAGATTTATTTTCTGCAATATTTTAACCGTTAGATGTATGTTAATTAGGCTATGCATGACAAGACTTATCTCTGAAAATTAAAATCAAAACGTAGCTCACCATAACATGTTCAAAGATAATTTAACTGAATCCTGACACACTCGCACATACCACTCCTAGGGTACGCCTCACTTGGTTGCCTCGACGTGGTCATTGAGTATAGGGTGTTTTAGAGGTTGCTCTCTTGTCTAAAGATCCAAGTTGCCTCGAAACGGTTGCCTCGGATTAAAAAAAAGATCTAAGACACTAGGGTTACCACTAAGGCGTCCTACTATTGCTTTGGTGACCACATGTCCCTATAATCGAATTGACCCGAAACTCCAACGACGGTGCTACCTACTTCTCAATAGTGGGATAGTACTGTCTAAAGGACATTTACACAACTTAATTTCTTTTGAGTAGGTAGAGGTTCTCAGGTACTTGCTCTTTCAAAAACAAAAATACTTTTCGCACTTACACTTTTCTGACAAAAGTTTTCAAACAAACACTTCATATACTCTTGAGGACAGATACAAGAGTTAAATCGAAGTTTTCAAACAAAACTCTTTTTGAACCCACAAAACACAAGAAAAGAAAAATCTTTTGAAAACATAGTGAGCAAGTACCTAAGAGCCAGTGGATAACCACAGATAGAAAGGGTGCTAACACCTTCCCTTTCTATAATCTACCTCCCGAACCGAGAAACATCTCGAAAAGGAATTTTGCTGTGCTTTTGTCCTTTCCTTGTTGGAGAAAATAAAAGACGGTGGCGACTCTTGCTTACCGCGACATTTCGCGAACCAGCATTCCAAAACAGTCAGTTCTATTTCCACCGATCACAGCCTTCAATGCTAAAAAGATTTCATCGAATTTGCTAAAGGTTGTCAAGAATTCCAAGTGCATGGAGGTATACAACATGTTCCTGCAAGTGAATTACATGCAATTATAAAACCCTGGCCATTCAGAGGATGGGCTTTAGATGTGATTGGAGAAATAAAACCAGCGTTACCAAAACAGCAAAGGTATATTTTAGTTGGTATTGATTATTTTAAAAAATGGGTCGAGGCAGTAGCCTTAACAAATGTAGGTTAAGAAGCTGTTATTGATTTTTATACAAAATCACATCATATGTTGGTTTGGGATTCCATAAACAATTACAACCGACCAAGGATCAGTGTTTACTGGACGAAAAATGCAAGAATTTACGCAAGAAGTTGGAACTAAATTGTTAACTTCTACTCCTTACTATGCTCAGGCAAATGGCCAAGTCGAAGCTGCCAATAAAGTAATAATTAGCCTAATTAAGAAGCATGTAGGAAAGAAGCCAAGGAATTGGCATAAAACACTAGATCAAGCCTTATGGGCATGTAGAAATTCCCCTAAGGAAGCAGCAGGAACTACTCCATTTCGACTTGCATATGGGCATGATGCAATGTTACCAATGGAGATACATGTTCAATCAATAAGAATCCAAAGATAACATGAAATACCATATGAGGATTACTGGAATATGATGGCGAACGAGCTTGTCGACTTAAATGAAGAAAGGATGTTGTCCCTTGATTCGTTAATAAGACTAAAAGAAAGAGTTTCCAGAACTTATAATAAAAAAGTAAAAGATAAAGTATTTGTTGTCGATGATTTAGTATGGAAAGTAATATTATCTATGGACAAAAATGATAGAGTCTTAGGGAAATGGTTCCCAAATTGGGAAGGGCCTTTTAAGGTGATGCAATTTTTTTCAAATAATGCCTATGAACTTGAGGAGTTAGCCCCAGATCGACGGATCTTAAGGGTAAATGGTAAGTACTTAAAAAACTATAAGCCCACTCTTCAAGAAGTCAGAATTTCAACAGAATGAATATTCGTCGAATCAACAAGCTGTTAAAATTGTGTTTGAAACCAGCAAATTCAAAACATGCATAAAATGTGTACAATAGAAGAAGATATATATAAGACATATAAATAAAGGTGCCATTAAAATTTGGCTTAAAGAAATAAAAAAATCACAAGATTGTTGATACAATGATTAAAAATGTTTAAGTTTGTTTTGGAATGACCGCAGTTCACCATGGAGGTTTGCGGCCTGATATTCAAAATCTTCTGCTTGAGTCCTAAGTGTTTGAAGCTCCGTTTCGACAAAAGAAATTGTTTCACTTACGACTGCAACATCCACGACTATTTGGTCAGCCTTTGCTTGAGCTGGATTAGTAACGTTATTAATATCTTACTCTTGCTTGGCAATCGATTCTAATTCCTTGTTGAGAGCAAAAATCTGGTCACGTATTTTAGCAGCTCTTTTCTGTTTGGGACCCAGTTCCTATTTTTTCTTTCCAATAATTGCTAATAAATCAGTGATTTCTTCAGTGGCTTGTACCACCATATCCAAATTCTCTTTTACAAAAGCTTTCTTCGACTCGACCAGTTCCTCATTTGCCTTAATACTTTCAACATTTTGGAGTAGATGAATAAATAGTTTCTTAAATTTCGTTATCATTTACGTGGCTGATTCAGAAGTGTTGAGCTCTTTCATTTGAGTGAGAGTGTCTGAAAGTTCTGGGCCAAGAGTTGGATCAGAATGAAGCAGGTGAGGAAAATCAGGATTTAAAGCATGAGTCTAAATTTTAGTCATTAGATTTTTGGCTTTTATTGCTTCAGGACTTATCTTGTCATTGTGTGCTTGAGATTGGTTAGAGTCAGAAGAAAGAGTGCGAGAACTCACGAAGCGACACAGCCTAGAAATTTCTTATAGAGCAGAAGGCTTGACTCTCATGTGTTTTGGTTTAGTAGGTGAGTCGAACTTTGCTTTCCCATAAGAAGTGAGAGGCGTGCCTTCAGGAGATGGCGGGATTTGGGAGGTGGTAACATTTTTATCTGCTTCTGAACCCTGCAGGGAATCTGAGAGGCTAGAGTCAGAGCTAGTCGAACTATAACCCTTATGTTTGCTAGGACTAGTGACTGAGTCAGGGTCACTAAGTGTAGCCGGAATAGTCAGGTCAATATACTCACCATCAGCAATGTCGGAGTTCTCATAATGATGATGGGAAGAAAATTCTGACAAAGGAGTATAGTCAGGCACACTTAGTTGTTGTCCACAGATATTAACCTAAAGAAAGAAAGAAAATATATCAGCCAAACAAATTCAACAAATAAAAAGGAAAAAGAAACTAAAAAAATAATCAGCTAGTACCTGTGTCGACGAATCAAGATCGACAGACTCATCCTTAGCTAAAGCATCAACAACATCTCCCATTGGATTTGGAGCTTTATCAATTCTAGGAGCACGAGTTGGAGTGACAATGGTTGTGTCGACCACTATAGTTTCAACACCTAAATCTAAGGTAGCTTCATGATTTGGGGAACCCTTGTCAATAGGATTCAAAGGAAGAAGGCGTCACCAAATGATATGGTTTTGAGATGGAAGGCATGCTACTTTTCTATTCCTTAAGGGCTTGATCTCCTTAGAAAAAGTGGCATTCAACCATAATTATAAGAGCCAAAAAAGACCATGGACCAAGACATTCTTTTTCTTTGGATTAGTAGGGTCGAAACGCTTGATTTTATTAGCAGCTTCAATCAAGGATGCGTAAAGAAAGGTCAAAATCAGCTGGCCTAAAGCAACATTCTCACCCATGTGCAATTGGGTAGCCAGATAAGAAAATTTTTTGGCCACCTGCATCGACCTGGAGCAAAAAATAAAGTGAGATAGCCATAGGGTTAAAAATGCTACATGCTCTTCGTCAGTTATGGGGCCAGAAGTTTGAGCATGATGGTCGATGAAGTTGTTGTATGTTGGTTTACCAGCTTCACCAACGTCGGACTTTAGTGGCACAAGTTCAGCATCTCTATAGTTAAAAACTGCGCCAGATGGTTTTAACCCTATGATGGCAACAACGTCGAACATGGTAGGAGTAATCATACCACACTTAGTATGAAAGTGTTGGTCGACCCTTCCTAGAAATGTATGGAAGCTACGATCATGCCACTAGAGTAAGGTTGGCTACATCGAGAAAGTTATAACAATGTGTAAATTCCCATTCTTTTCCATTGATCTCCTTTGTGGGTTTCTAAATGTGCCATCCAAGCACGAAACTTAGGGCAATGTAGAGGTGGAGTAGTTCTAAAGTTCCTGTCAATGTACTTGAGCAAAATGGGGTTTGGAGAAGAAATTATGGGTTTGGTAATAGTGCTAGTAGGAAAAAATGCGTCCTTATCATCTACATAGATTTCGGAGGGTGCATCTGCAGGAAGTGGCCCTAAAAAATCTAGAGTTTTTTCTTCAAGAGAAAAAGGGATAAGTACGTGAGATTGCTAGATTTTGGCTTTCTCTTCAGCAAATGGAGGTTCCAGCACATAAGCTTTATCGTCGACGAGGCATAGTTGAAGAGCGATTGTGGAGAAGAAGTTTCATTATCAACATTTTCCATTATAAGAAGTTTGAAGGAGGATGGAGATGGGGAACAATGATGAAATTTGTAGGTTCTGCGTTTTTCTGAAGCAAGGGTGTGAAGAAGCAAAGAAAAGTAGAAAAAATGAGAAATAATGGTATTTATAGACTCTGAAAGGAAGGAAGAAATAATGGGGAAAATATTTGTGATTCCCTAAGTTTAAATCGTGCCATTTGAGGGACACATGCTGCAAAATCAACGTGAGTTAATGGGCTACATCTCCCACTAAAAGTTTAATGATGGCAAAAATTAAATGTCACACGTCTCGAAGCTGAAAAGCGTGATACGTTACCATGATTACATGACGTCACAAAAAAGGCACAATAGTAACGTTCACTTTTGGAGGGATGGAAACGGTTTGGTCAAATGGTAAAACTGACGCTTCAAAGATGCCATTATCTCATGAGTCGAAATTCGAAAATGGAATCTATGGGGGGCATTTTGTTACCTTGAAAAATCTTAAGGTATTCAAGCACGTGTATTAAATGAGGATATTCTCATAAACTAAGGGTCATCCTCTAAAGTAGGGGGTTTTGGGAAATTGGAGCCAAAGTGTTTGAAAATTTGGTTTTGTTAAACTAGATTTAATGTTTAAAGGGAATGTCATGCCAAACTGTAGAAACTGAGCCAGGTCGACCAAAAGGAAATAAAAGAATATATGTTAAGAAATGTTCGAAATTGGTTTAGTCGACCAAAGGGTGAAAGACAAGGAAAATGGTTGAAATTGGTTTTTATCAACCAAAAGGGTTTCTGGACATAGAGGAATTGTTGTTGATTTTTAAATCTTGCCAAAGGGAAAGTGTCGAAGCGAGTCAGAAGCGATTTACTTTCAGAAGCTAGGAGCGGGAAGATTTAAATTTCAAAGTCATCAGCAGTTGTCAGCGGTTTACAATTTGTTTAAGCGCCAAATAGGTGGCGACATCCAGTGAAGCGGTTGTCTCAAGATTTTAATATTGTTTGTAGATTTCATCTAGGCAGTTACATTGTAAATATTACAAATAAGCATATTTAGTGTAGTTTTTTGGTGTGTTCACTTATATGCTCAAATCATTTGTCAAAACTCTGTCATTCCGAGCGTTAAGAAACAAAGAGTGAAGAAGTGCTTGATGTACGTAAATCACCACTTTTATTTCAATGCAAATCCTTTATTTTTCAATTATCTCTTTTGAATACTTTATTTACTTTCTATGTACTATCGAACAAAGTCTTTACGTTATTTTCTACTTCACATAAACAATTCAATGCTCTCTGTCGGTCACGAGTCACTAGTCAGTTACTTTATTGAATCTTATTTTCATATGAATACCTTCTGTCAGTCACGAGTCACCGGTCAGTCGATTGATTCATAGTGTGGAAAGCCATTATACTTGTTCCCTTAATCATAGAAAACCATTTCCCCTGATAAGGATTTTTATATAATAAGTATAATAATAAACTCTTAGCACATGTCTTAAGATCAACGGGTCAATCTTGTGAGTTACCCTTAGTTTTAGGAATTTAGGAGGACCAACGGTTGTTTACCATTTTCCACAGTAAACACACATTTCTATATGCAATAGATCCAAATATATTCAGACGACTCAAGCTAGGCTTCACACCAGACCAACATTCTTCTGGAGTAATTCCTTCTAGATTCTTCATAGGTCATCTGTTCAAAATGTATGTTGCATTCGAAACAGCTCCACCCCAAAAAATATAGGTAAATTCTTGCAATTCAACATACTTCTCACCATATTCATGATAGTTCATTTCTTCCTTTCTGCAGTTCCATTATGCTGTGGAGTATAGGGTAGCACCACCTCATGCATAATCCCTTCCTTTTCACATAACACGTTGAAGTCTTTCGACACATACTCTCCACCACCATCAGTTCTCAAAACTTTGAGTTTTCAACCATTTTGTCTTTCGACCATGGACTTAAACTTGGCAAATACTTCGATCACTTCACTTTTCTTCTTGATCAGGTAAGTCCACAACTTTCGACTGAAATCATCTATGAATGTAACAAAGTATTTGTTACCTCCCATTGAATCCACCTAGATTGGTCCACATACATCAGAGTATATGACTTCAAGAATAACCTTCGACATGCTTCCTGCATTCTTGCTGAAGCTATTCTTGTGCTGCTTCACTTGTACACATTCTTCACATACCTCGTTTGGAATGTCGATTTCTAGCAATCCTGAAACCATATTTCTTCTCTTAAAATCTCTGATGTCTCTGAAGTTGAGATGGCCTAGTCAATAATTCCATATCCATTCATCTCTGCTAGCTGCAGTTGAAAGACACTTTTGCTCCATCATATTTAGTTCGATCTTGAAGGTTTTATTTTGAGACATAGGAGCCCTCAAGATTAATCTTCCATTTGTGTCGACAACTCTCATTATCTTATCTTCAATCAACACTTTATAATTCTTTTCGACCAACTGCCTTATACTGAGCAAATTTCTCTTCATGCTTAGTATGTACAATACATTAGAAATTACTGACCTCTTGCCATCTTTCCTCATAATCATAACATCACCAATACCTTCAGCTGCTAGGGTATTATCATTTGCGAATTTTACCATATTTTTCATTGAGGGCTTTATGTTGACAAACCAGTCTCTCCTTCCAGACATATGTGATGAGCATCCTGAATCCAAGTACCATTTGTCCTTGAATCTATCTTCATCTCTTGTTGTGACCATCAACATCATCTCTTCTTCTTCATGTTTTGAAAACTTTGCATCACGTTCTTGATTTTTTCCCTTTTCTAGACAATCACTCGAATAATGACCATACTTCTGACAATTGTAACATTGAACGTGAATCTTATCAGGTTTTTTACCACCACCTCTTCCTCTATTTGCAACACCACCTATTTGGTTGCCTTGGTATGTTTTTCTTTGATTCGACACATTTCCTTCGTTCTGGTTTCCTCTACCATTCGATTTGTTGTAGCTGCCTCTACCTATGTCGAACCATTTTCCTTTGCCTTTGGTTTCTTTTGTTGAATGTGCCTGCAAAGTCACATCACTCTTCAACTTTGTTGTACCCCAAAATTTGCCCTCCCATATTTCTCAAAACATTTCAAGAAAAATATCCAAGTGGCTTAAGGTAGCTCAAAAGTTGGTCAGACAAGCCCTCTCCTAAGGCAGTCTACCCCAAATTAGGGTTTTGTGTTGCATCAAGATCCTTGAGTCCAAATGACCTCAAGTTCTCCCCCATGTCCTAATATGTTCTCAAGATCATCCATGTCAAATTTCAAGCCTTGTAGAGGAAGTTTGCTCAGTCAATTGCTCAAAGGTCCAAAAATCGACTATGCTAGGGCAAAAGTCAACTGTGACCTATATACAGTCAAACTTCAAGATTTTTTTACCAACATTCTCATTTTTAAGGATATTTCATCATTTGATCAAGGGTTGATCATGATTCATCAAGGATTGCTCAAAATTCATCAAGACTCAAAAGTTGCTAAATTAGGGTTTTGTAGGAAAAGTCAACCCAACTTTGACCAAGAATAACTTTCTCATACTTTATTAGAAATGACCCATCCAAAGCTAATTTTGAAGAGGATGAAATTCCCTGAAATCCATCTTCATACCCCCAAGATCAAGAAATGCACTCACAAGAAGTTATGAATTTTGACATTATAGGTCATTTTTGAAAGTCAACAAAAACACCTTTTTTGCCAAAGCTTATAACTTGAGCACGAAATATCAAACTGAGATTAGACCAAAAGGTTTGGTTAGAGGACATCTAAATATTTCTAAAAAGTCCAAGAAAACTTCCAAAAGTTCAAAATTGAAGAAGTTATGCATTGTTGAAGTTGGACTTTTTTGCAAAATTGCCAAAAGTCAACTATCCCCAAAACATCAAATTTTGTCAAATAGGCCCATTCTTTTCCACTTGATTTGGGTTTGCATCATTGCCCATGTTCCCTAGCTTCATCCATGTGCCCATATTTCACTTTTATTATTTAATTTAATTTTTAATTGAATTTATTCATTTTAAATCAAATAAAATCATAAAAAATCCAAGGAATTAATAACTCATGATTTTCTGATTGTTTTAGGCTTTGTTCACAACTAGCATCACCAGCAAATTCGTATCAAATCAAATCATGTGCAAAAAGATCCAAATCAAACCAAATTTGGAAGGTTTTAAATGGAGATCAAATCACATTCATGTGCATTGATATGGAGGGATTTGATCCATGTTTTTTACCCTAATGCAGTACACATTACATAAGCAAGCAAAGGCATACGAAATCAGGGTTGAAAAGTGTTGAGAGAGGCATAGCAAAAACTGAAAAATTCACAAAAAAGTGAGAGATCAAAGTCCAAGTTAGAGGCCGTTTCAGGACACGAGACTTTATCCAATCGCTTTCTGGGCATTCACACAAGTTACCTGGATCAAAACCAAGCATTTTCAGACGCCCTAACACACTGTAAGTCGCACGATAGTCACCCCTATTCTTGATTTCGCAATTCTGAAATTAGGCATCTTTTTCATGAACTAATACCATATTTTGAATCTACAAAACATTTGCAAGCGATTGGTATCATTCAATTGCATTTATCTGGCCTGAATGGAGAACCACCATAGCTAGGGTTCTTCGTTTTGTTTTTAGGGTTTTCTGTTTCAGGTAGAATTGAGACTCAAGAAGAACATGGCTTTGATCAGGAGGCCATGACGAATTGAACCATGCTCTTGGATTGGATTTATATGGCCTAGAGAGAATTTTAGGATATGCCTGCGCTTTTAGCTGCAGATTTAAATCCGCAGGTATTCTTTTACAGGGTTGAGGACAGGGATGAATTTGTGTCATCCGTCCATTGGTGGATTCAAATACCGCGCGCGTTTTTTTGACTTTCTGGCCATTGACTTGTTTTCATATAATATATATTCTTTGCATTATAATAACAAATGAAGCAATGTAGCATGGTGGCAAGCGTGTTAGTGCAATCTCCTTCAGGACCTGGGTTCGAATCCCAGGTCCTCCACTTTCTCAATGATTTTGCTTTTCAGGTATTCCCATACAGGCGCCTATATGCAGTTCATCGTACTCCCTCATGCATCCAAGAGCCAGGTGGTCATTGGCCAGATCTGATGGCCAGGGCCTGAAGGTCCATAAAAGCGTTGGTCAATGCACATGTACCAAATCCAAAAAAGTCAAACAAGCCAGCACTAATGGGCCTTCCCATTGCTACCAGCACCCTTGAATCAGGCCCAATACTCCTCTCTTATTATTTATTTTTGTTTACTATTTTACTTTATTTTATCTTATTTCTAACAAATCAAAATCCTGTTTTATTAAATAAAATCTCCAAAAAATATTTTTTATTTCAATCAATTTTTTAACTTTTATTTTTCTCAAATAAATTTATTAATTAACTAGGTTTTAATTAGAAAACTTTAATCCATTTTTGTAAATAATTTTAATTAATTAGATTTAATTAGATATTAACCACCAATTTAATTAATTTTCTTTTCTTTCTTAAAATAATCAAAAACTCCAAAAATAACTCATTTTTCATTTAATTAATTTATTAACTTAATTTAAGAATTTAATTTAGGTTTAATTTCTTTTCCTTAAATAAAAATAATAAAAACAACAAAAAGATATCTTGTTTAACCAAAAGGGTCAAAACCCTAATCATGCGCCCGATTTAATTTTGCGTCATGATTTACTTTTCCTTATCCAATAATGTACCTGTTTCTGGATTGTAATAGTTAAATAGGACATTTAATTATTTGTATTGCTTTATTTTATTTTTCAAAAGGGTTTGTCTTTGGCGATGTAAATACCCGACGCCTTGTAATTTAAATTCCGCATTTTATTTCCGCAAATTATAACTGCTAGATGTTTGATAATAGGGTTTGCATGACAAGACTGAATGTTGATCTTAAAATCAAATTAGATCACCCTTAACATGTATAAAGATAAAAATAAACTGAAAACGACACACTCGCACATGCGCACTCTTAGGGTACACCCCACTTGGTTGCCTTTGTACACGGCCATTGAGTATAGGTCGCTTTAGAGGTCGCCCTCTTATCTAAAAGATCATAGTTTCCTCAAAACGGTTGCCTCAGATATTGTTGCCTCAAACAAATATCTAAGACATTAGGGTTACCGCTAAGGCGTCCTAACATTGCTTTGGTGACCATATGTCCCTCATTCTAATTGACCCTCAAACTCTAACGACGGTGCTACCTACTCATCAATAGTGGGATAACATTGTCAAAAGGACATTAGCATAGAACGATTCTTTTTTCGAATAGGTAGATAGTTCTTAGATACTTGCTCATCCAAAACAAAACTTTTTTCACACTTACACTCCTTTTCGAACAAAGTTTTCAAAAACACTTCATTACACTCTTGAGGACAGAAGCAAGAGTTAAATCGAAGTTTCAAACAAAAACTTTTTCAAACCCACAAGCACAAAGAAAACAATTTTGAAAACAATGAGCAAGTACCTAAGAGCCCGTGGATAACCACGGATAGAAAGGGTGCTAATACCTTCCCCTTCTATAAACTACCCCCCGTACTCAGAAATATCTCGAAAAAGGAATTTTTCTGTGCTTTTTTCCTTTCTTTGTTGGATAAAATAAAAGTCGGTGGCGACTCTTGCTTACCGCGACATTTTGCGAAAACAAATGCAAAATGCAAACCAGCATTCCAAAAAATAGTCTGTTCTTCCCACTGTATCACAGAACTTGCCTGCAGCTCTTTCATTCATTCTTTGTTCATGAGATTCAAGCTTCCCTTGAAGCTCTCCCTTTGTCAATTTCGACAAGTCTTTCCCCTCTTCTATAGCCACCACCACGTGGTTGAACTTAGGAGCCAAAGATCTCAAGATCTTTGAAACAACAGCTCTTGTTGGTAATGTTTCTCCATATGCCTTGATTTGATTCACTAGTTTTGCAACTCTAGTGAAGAAATCTGATATGCTTTCACTATCTTCCATATGAAGTAATTCATACGTTCTCTTGTAAGTTTGTAACCTCACTTATTTCACCTTTTCTACACCACCAAAGGACTTCTCAAGAACATCCCAAGATTCTTTTGCAGATTCTGAATCACTCACTTTTTCAAAATTTTCTGGACTCACACATTGATGAATTATAAAAGAGTGCTTTATAACTTAGCTTCTCAATTTCTGTGTGTTTCTTCTTTTCTTCTTCTGAAGTGTTTTCTCCAAGCAATTCAAATACATCTTTTACAAGATCCCAAAGACCTTGACACCTGAATAAAACTTCCATCTATTTGCACCAATTCTCATAGTTGTCTACTTTCAGAATTGGTAGAGTTGCTAGATAATTTGCATTCCCATAATTCGCCATCGTAAATTCTTTTTCTTCCTCAATCATTCTTGATCGATACTTCCCTTGAATCAAAATCGAGCTCTTGATACCAGATGTTGGAAATCCACCAAATATCTATGATGAATTTCTACACAATGACAATGAATTATAAGAAAGAAAAGAAAAGAAAGAAGACAATTATTTTTTGTAGAGTTTCTCTCTACCCACAAACTGTGGAAAAACATTATTATTCACTTTGTAACTGCAAAATACTGTGAATGACTTGATTAACTTAATTGTCTTGATTACAAACTTAGGGGTTACTCCCTGTGATACGGTGGGAGAACTGACTTGGGATTTGCGTTTGTGTTCGCAAATGTTTCGGTTTAGCAAGAGTCGCCACCGACTTTTTATTTTATCCTAAGGAAAGGTCAAAAAGCACAGGAAAGACCTTTGAGATGTTTTCGTGGGTTCGGGGGTAGATTATGAAAAGGGAAGGTGCTAGAACCCTTTTCATACATGGTTATCCATGGGCTCTTAGTTACTTGTTTTAGATCACTTGCCTTTGTTTTTTCAATTGCTTGAAATGGTGTTTTGTGTGTGTGGTTTTGAAAATGTTTTGAAAAAGATGCCTTGTCTAGGCAACCTTTGTAACAATTCGTTTGAATGTTTTACAAAGGTGTTTGTCTTTTTGAAAAGATGTTTCAATGTTTTTGAAAGTTTGTTTTGAAATTATGTTGAGATGTGTGTTTGAAAAATGGCAAGGATGTTTTTGCAAGTTTTTGATCAAGTAACTAAGAGTTATCTACCCTATTTTACTCAAATATCTTTCTTATGTTTTTAACCCTTTTAACAGTGTTGTTTCACCATTGTATTTGGTGAACAACCTTGTGTTAGGATGTTGAATGGGACGAGCATGGGACGTTTGCATAGTCATAGAAGGCAACATATGGGACGTTTTAGCAATGTCGTTTTAGGGACTAGATCATTTACCGAAGGCAACATCGAGGGTCATCGAGGGACTACGATCTTTTATCGAGGGTCTTTGCTAAAACGCCCATGCTCGAGGGACATGACTATTTTCCGAGGCAACAAGTGAGATTACCCTAAGGGTGCATGTGTGCAAAGTGTGTTTTATTGCATGCATTTGTCTTTGATTTTTAGGTTGTCTACTTGTTGGTTTTATCTTGCCATACACGCCTAATTACTAGCATTTGTACAAAGTAAATAAAATGCAAAAAGATAAAATCCTACGCTATTACAACCATATCGAAAGGCATACAAAATATGAAGGAAAAAATAAGATAAAAGTAAGAAAAATGAGTGTCTTTCGACCCAAGCAATAACACCCTTCGATTTGCATTCTGCTGGCCTTCTTTGATTGGGGCTAGCACCAGTGAGGTCATGGCCTTCAATCAGGGGCTGGCACCAGTGAGGTTCTGTCCTTCGATTGGCCTGGAAGTCAGTGTATGGCGAAGCCTTCTGGTTCTGCCTTGTTGTCCTCTTCGACTGGAGGTTGAAAGCAGTGAGGGAATGCCTTTCGACTGAGCCTGGAAGTCAGTGAAGGCATGCTTTTCGTTTGGGCCTAGAAGTCAACATGGTTTTCCTCCTGGTTGTCTCTTTCGTTTGACCTAGAGAAAGGGGGTAGAAGACAGAAGCTTCGTTTCCTATTTCATGTTTCCTGTTTCTTTCATTTCAAGCATTAAATGACAACATGGCCTGAGGCCATTCTAGTATTTATCTTTCAAACAGTTTAATAATTAAAGCTAGTTCAGGTAAACAGAAAGCAAAACGAAAGGGTTAACTTTTAAAAACATGTTAACAGAGTGGAAACGAAAGGAACAATGGTATATACTGAAGGAAAATTGCGATCAAAAGCGCAGCGGAATTTAAAATTTTCCTTTAGCGATCCTTACGAATGAACATGGTCAGTGATAGAAATATTTACCTCTTGTGGCGATTCAGACCTTTGATGTTGTGATCACGAGCGTTGATGAAGAACAACGCCTCTACTCAGTCCACACGAACAGATCGCTTCCGGTCACAGTGCTAGCTGATCACGAACGGAAACCTTGAGTGAGAGAGAGAATCAAAAATGAAATTGCATCAAGTGATATTGCTTCATCACAAGGGATCTATTTATAGAATCACTCGTGTGAGCTACAAGCTAAAACCCCAATTAAGGCTATAAGCTAAAATCCCAATTAAGCTTATGGACATCATACCTTATGATGTACCATATATCACTTATCCACGTGGTACCTTACCACTTTCCGTATTACACTTAAGTGCACCGTACCTTACGGTGTTCCTTATTTATTCTATCTCTCATCAACCTGTCCTTATGTGTGTGACCCTGTAGGTTTTCGCGACATTGGCAATTATATTAAATCACACATTTAATATAATAAACAGTGAGCGGTATCTAGCAACACATCACTGTTACCCAAGTCACGAAAATGTCATGTGATCTGACCAAACCTTTTCCGTGATAATATATGTGTTGTACAATTACCCTTTTTCCCTCATGTCTATATTGAACACAAGGCATACACTGTGTCACCCTTGTCCAGTTCAATATTGGGCCCTTAGACATTTATCCTGTTATACAGGATGAGCAAATTCCATCTAGGTCACTCATGTCCCTTAGCATGCTTTGTGAAGTACCCATCAACCGTCTTTATAGTCATCCAGTTACGGATGACGTTTGATCAGCAATAAAGTACTTGACTCTACATCTAGGGTCCATAGTGGTTTCAGGTCGAAGGGTGGTATACACCATTATCATCATGAGAATAACTTACGACACTTTTCATAACATTCTATGTAGTATTCTCATAGCGGGTCAATCCAGTATAAATATTACTCCTAATATTCATACCTATGTCAAGACTTGATAACTCCTTATCTATGATCCATGAGATTTGATCATCAATCTATCTTCATAATAATCTTAATGCTTTAATGTTATCCCACTTCACATTAAAGCTTGACTACGGATACTTTAAGAATAGTGTCTTATGTTTAATGGGATCTCATGATTAAGTCACACTTAAAATTTCATTAAACAAATAAACCATTCTAGGGACTTTATTATTTTGGAAAGCAAACATAATAAAGAAATGCCTTTTATTATTAATAAATAATTCGA
Source organism: Vicia faba (assembly GCA_948472305.1). Classification (NCBI taxonomy): domain Eukaryota; kingdom Viridiplantae; phylum Streptophyta; class Magnoliopsida; order Fabales; family Fabaceae; genus Vicia; species Vicia faba. The sequence goes on from OX451741.1 coordinate 337,051,268, forward strand.
TACAAGTACCAAAAGTATTGGCCTCTAGGGCTTACACCAACATATACATGCTTGAAACGAACAAAAGTATTATTTACATGTTATGCTATGAAATGAAAGGTTCAAGTGTAAGAATGACTTACCTTGATGGAGGCTTTGAATGGGTGTGGGACCTTGAGTGGAGGCCCAGGGTTCTGGATTTGAAAGAGGGGGCCAACAGTTGTGCTTGGAATGCTGGATTCGAAGGAAGGAAAGAAACAAGTCTTATGTTTCTTTCCAAAATGGATTCAAAGGATACTGAAGAGTACTTGTTCTTCAGAATCGAAGTATGTGATTCTGGGTTTGTTCTCACAAGTGTTGAAGGGACTTGAGAGATTTGTTGTGTTTGAGAAAATTTGGGGGATTCGTTCCTCTGGTCCAAAGATCCTCTCTTAAACATGTGTTGGAGCCTCTTATTTATAGGCAAAGTTGGCTGAAGCTTTTGGAGGGAAAACAAAATAATTTGAACAATTTGGGTAAACTACTCTTTGTAGCCTTTGAGGGACAGTGGTTGTATGCTATTTTGGTGCAAGAATGGGGCAGTGTTTCAGGACTGTTGTGCAGCAGTTTTGGCCAGTGTACCATGTCTGAACTTGGCAGCAAGCATCTTTGAATATTTTATCCTTTCATTTTGACCCTCCTTCGACCAGATTCTTCTTCCAACACATTGTTTGACTTTCCTCCAACAAGCGTCCTTCGAACGAATCATCTTTGTGCATCATTTGAAGGGGCCAAATGTGTGCTTCGAATGGACTAGTAAGGCGTACCCTTCGACAGGGACTCATATGTATGCCCCTCAAGTCCACCACTATATGTCTTTTGAGGGGGGCATCAACCATGTGCTGAAGTTTGTCAAGGATGGAAATGCAGCATACTAAAGAGAAATGATGTCCAGTCGAAGCTAGTACAAACATAGTCAATGTCTTGTCGAAGCCTGCATGGAGGAGGTCTAAACTTTGTGACTCCAAGCAAGCACACAAAAGGTCAATGCTCAAATAAAGACTTGCATGAAGGGAGCCACATGCCCAAACGAAAGAGGCATGTAGGAGGCAAAATGTCCAGATTCGAAAGAGGCATACATGAGGCAAAATGTCCAGATTTGAAAGAGGCAAATAGGGAGCAAGAGGTGCAAATTGAAGGATGTTAAAAGAGAGCCTTTTGCCTTGGAAATGAAATAGATTACAAGAGGCACTTTTCCTTGTGAATCCAAACCAAATTGTGTTAAAGGCCCATGCCCAGTCGAAGGATGCAAGCCAAGCTTGTGTCGAAAGAGGTCAAAAGGCCAATCGAAGGATGCAAACCAAGCTTGTGTCAAAAGAGGCCAAAAGGCCAATCGAAGGATGCAAGCCAAGCTTGTGTCAAAAGAGGTCAAAAGGCCAATCGAAGGAGCTGAAACGAAGAACACTTGTATTTCTCCAATTTTTGTCAAAATAATATTTTTATCTGTTTTCTCCCTTTTTGACAGTTTCCTTTTAATTTTGGTATTGGAAAATCCAAATGCACTTGTTCAAGCTTGAACTTTGAGAATCATTGTGAGAAATGCCTTGATAATTGAGAGGGCAAATTTTGGGGTACAACAGCTGCCCATGTTCAATCTTCTTACACCTGAAGTGTTAGATTGGTGAATCTGCCACTTGTGACTTGAAGGTGGAAGATGATTGAACACTAGACTGCCCAGAAATTTGCACTCAGTGATGTGATGGTAGAGGGAATGGGCTTAAAGATGCCATTTGGAGGGGTGATAGAATCCTATTGGAGATGGGCTTGTAGATGCCATCCAAGAATTCCAGTTGAATTGTAACTTTGTAAGTTGAAAGAAGGAACCTGTGTAGGGTTGCCTGATGATGAGTCCATGTAAAACTGCATCTTGGAAGGAAGGAACCTGTGTAGGGTTGACTGATGATGAGTCCGTGTGAAACTGCATCTTGGAAGGAAGGAGCATGTGTAGGGTTGAGTGATGATGAGTCCGTGTGAAACTGCATCTTGGAAGGAAGGAACCTGTGTAGGGTTTCCTGATGATGAGTCCGTGTGAAACTGCATCTTGGAAGGAAGGAACTTGTGTAGGGTTGACTGATGATGAGTCCGTGTGAAACTGCATCTTGGAAGGAAGGAACCTGTGTAGGGTTGACTGATGATGAGTCCGTGTGAAACTGCATCTTGGAAGGAAGGAACTTGTGTAGGGTTGACTGATGATGAGTCCGTGTGAAACTGCATCTTGGAAGGAAGGAACCTGTGTAGGGTTGACTGATGATGAGTCTGTGTGAAACTGCATCTTGGAAGGAAGGAACATGTGTAGGGTTTCCTGATGATGAGTCCGTGTGAAACTGCATCTTGGAAGGAAGGAACCTGTGTAGGGTTGACTGATGATGAGTCCATGTGAAACTGCATCTTGGAAGGAAGGAACCTGTGTAGGATTGCCTGATGATGAGTCCGTGTGAAACTGTATCTTGGAAGGAAGGAACATGTGTAGGGTTGACTGATGATGAGTCCGTGTGAAACTGCATCTTGGAAGGAAGGAACCTGTGTAGGGTTGACTGATGATGAGTCTGTGTGAAACTGCATCTTGGAAGGAAGGAACCTGTGTAGGGTTGCCTGATGATGAGTCCGTGTAAAATTTCATCTTAGAAGGAAGGAACCTGTGTAGGGTTGCCTGATGATGAGTCCGTGTAAAACTGCATCTGAATTTGAGAAGGAACCAGTATAGGGTTGCCTGATGATGAGTCTGTGTAAAACTTCATCTTGGAAATGAGAAGGAATCGGTGTAGGGTTTCCTGATGATGAGTCCGTGTAAAACTTCATCTTGGAAATGAGAAGGAACCGGTGTAGGGTTGCCTGATGATGAGTTCGTGTAAAACTGCATCCTGGAAGGAAGGAACCTGTGTAGGGTTGCCTGACGATGAGTCCATGTGAAACTGCATCTTGGAAAGAGAAGGAACCGGTGTAGGGTTGCCTGATGATGAGTCCGTGTGAAACTGCATCCTGGAAGGAAGGAACCTGTGTAGGGTTGCCTGACGATGAGTCCGTGTGAAACTGCATCTTGGAAAGAGAAGGAACCGGTGTAGGGTTGCCTGATGATGAGTCCGTGTAAAACTGCATCTGAATTTGAGAAGGAACCGGTGTAGGGTTACCTGATGATGAATCCGTGTAAAACTTCATCTTGGAAATGAGTAAGGAACCGATGTAGGGTTGCCTAATGATGAGTCCGTGTAAAACTTCATTTGAATTTGAGAAGGAATCGGTGTAGGGTTGCTTCATGATGAGTCCGTGTAAAACTTCATCTTGGAAATGAGAAGGAACCGGTGTAGGGTTGCCTGATGATGAGTCCGTGTAAAACTTCATCTTGGAAATGAGAAGGAACCGGTGTAGGGTTGCCTGATGATGAGTCAGTGTAAAACTACATCTGAATTTGAGAAGGAACCGGTGTAGGGTTGCTTCATGATGGTCAAGTAGATAATTGTCCTGTCTGGTTTCAGGTATTAATCTGGAACTTGAAAAGGTTGATGGTAGCCATCTGTTGATTGACCTTTTTCTGAAAAAGGTAAAATGTTAGTTGTATGCAATGTCATGATGTATGAAATGCACGATGTCATGATGTTCTCAAAGTAAATGAGATTGCGTTGTATGCACTTATCATGTATGTAAATAAGATGTATGAAATGCGAAATGTTAATGAATGTACTTTTGTCTGGGAAAATAAATCCTTGACAAATCCTGGACTGCTGTTGAAGAGTATATGTGTCTTCAAACTTTGCTTAGAATATTTCCAATGGATTCCTGTTTTGTTGTTTGAGGAGAACTCCGCTGGGGGATATTGAAAACTCTGTGGGGAGTATGTTTATTTCTGCTCGGGAAAAGAGTTTAGGAGTCTTAGTCGTCTGTTGCTCTACTGGGGAGTCGAAGTTGAACTGATATCTGGTCGGGTCCAGGTTTCGCAGTAACTTGCTGGAGATTATAGAGTAGTCTACTGGGGAAGAGGAGTTGTGGTCCTTTGATTTGTAGTAGTCGGAGAGGCAAACTCAAGCTGGGGAATCCTGGTGTTGTTGGGGAAATAAACCTTGTCGTCAGTCCGCTAGAGAGGTGACATCTTCGTTGGGGGAAGTCCTCGAGGATTCTTGAGGTTGATTCAGCTGGGGAAAGGTTTTCAGAGATTAAACCCTTGCTGGGAGTCATCCTATGAGAAGGAATTTGGGGAGACTTGTCATTGCCCCTAGTAGCGAATGTTTGTGGCATTGCCAAAAAGTTTGATTGTATGTAACCCTTTGTCGGGGTTGACGTTCAATGCCCCAAGTGACGGAGATGGAGACTTGCCCCTGGTTACTCTGCACTTCTTCAGAGATTTCTTGAAATCTTAACTGGACTGCCCCAGGTGTGCTGGATAGTGACATGTCATGCCCCTTGTTGATAGGAGATTTGTCAATGGAAGTGTCATCCTACTTGAAGTGATTTTGTTCACTGAGAGAGCTTTTGTTCATTGGATATTCATTGTGTGAATTTCTCCGCTGTTAAACAAATAGCTGAAACAACTGGCTGAAAATCATCAAACAATGAAGTCGCCATCAAACGTCTTTTATCCCACATGAAGGGAAAGGTAAACATCGAGGAAACCTGAAAAGGGTGAAATCAAGGTCTTGCGACCGAGAGATAAGGGTAAGGGAGTCTGTTACGCGAGGGGAAGGTATTAGCACCCCACACGCCCATAGTACTCTATGATATCCACTCTTATTATTTATCTTATGGGTGTGTTTGGTCTATGCTTACTGTCTATTACTGCTAAAGGGAAAGTGCATGCAAAAGAAAGGGGAAAAGAATGTAGGGAAAATAAAAGTTGTGCTCGTTCGGGCCCTACCCTGATGCCTACGTATCCCTTTTAAGGAATCAGAGCAGCCGTAGTTCGGCTTATGTTTTTGTTTGTTTGTATTTTCTTTAATGAACAATATTAATTTCGCCTTCTGCCGCAACTCGACCGTTGGAGACTTACGCGTCAGCACAGAAGTGAATTAACATGCTCTCTGAAAAGATTTGGAGAAAATGTGCTTGGGCGCGCAAAAGTTTGAATTTGGTTTAGGTTTTTAATGAACGATATTAATTTCGCCTTCTGTCGCAACTCGACCGTTGGAGACTTACGCGTCAGCACAGAAGTGAATTAATATGCTCTTTTTGAAAAGGTTTTGAAAGGAAGGCCCGAAGGCAAAAATAGTTTGTATTTGTTGTTTTTGCTTGTAGATAATAGCTAGTTAATCTCAAGAAAGAGATATTAGTCATTTCTCCACTTATTCATGAAATGAGTCTTTGAGACTTGAACCATACCAAAGCTTAGAATAAGAGAACAATAAGGTCGAGAAGGGACTCGCTTATCGTCTCACATACTTAACGAAGATATGATTCTCGTCAGTAAATTTTTTTAGTATTTTTGAAGTTTGAAAAAAAAAAGAGTTTTAGCTTTAGATGCGTATGCAAAAAAGTGGAAAGAAAAGTCAAGGGGATACTAGCCTATTTCTAAACCTAAAGTTATCAGGCATTGTTAGACCTAAAATTATATATTTCAAAGGAATTCTACCTGATGTTAGCATGCATATGGAGTATGGCAAAGTACGAAAATGAAGAATAAAATGGGATTGTGATGATACCGAACGGAGAAGGTCTGTTGCCTCTTCGAAGCCATGCAAGCGATAAATAAAAAATCTACCGAAAGCCTCTTTGAATCCCCTTGATGAAGGTTGTGCCTTAAATTTACTTTGAAGCCTGTCGAAACTCTTCAACAATTATCACACACAAACATCATATAATCATGCCAACATGTATCACGAATAAAACACCGTTATCGGATAAAAATTGGATTAAGAATCCATCACAAGGCTTACAAATCAAATGAACATTCAATGAAACAAAACAATCCATTTTTATCGAGTTTATGAGATTTTTTATGAACCTAACCACAAGCAAACAATTAATCAAGCAATTAAGGATCAGAACCCTGCATTAAACCCTTTATCATGCCAAAGAAATTGTATCAATTCGAAAGAACCAACGAGAACATGTTAAAATCCTAGTTCTAAACATATTCAAAGATCAATTCAATTCAATCCTAAACCAATAGATACATCATGAAAAAAATATCAATAAGTCGGGAATCCATATTTTTAATATATACACAAAAAATTAATCAAAAATTATGAAAGAAACATCAAAAATTAATTGCAAAAAATTCAAAGAAACAAAGTAAAGTGGAGAGAAAAGTTAGGGAGTGTAATCAGGATACAGGGGTATGAATTGAGATATCCAACGCATGGGCCCAGTCCAAATTCTATGTGACCAAGTCTTCCATTTCAATATTATTTTCTGATTTATTAATATATAAAAAGAAATAATAATTATAAAAAAATAAAGCTGATACAAATGTAAAACGGTGTAGTTTAGGATTCAAAACGCTAGTGATGTACAACTTCAATCGTTCTTCTTCCTTGTTCTCTCACCGACGGCGCGACGGCTTCATCATCCTTACCTTCTCCGATCGGTCCTCAACATGCAGCCGCGAAAGATCGTCTCACCTCGTCTTCTCCAAATTTGAAATGCCACGGTTTGCACATTGGAACGAAATCGGATCTTGCGTATAAACCTCCAGAAAGCTCTACCGCTGGTGAATGATAGCTTCAAGGAACCTTGAACCTCTCTGTAACCTTTGATATCTTATTGTGAATCCGAGACGAAGATGAGAGCGGCGGAATTATCGCGATGTCAGCGAAATAAACGCAAGCAGCAACTTCAATTCATGGATATGAAAGAGATGAACATATACGAGAATCGGATTCTGATGAAACAGTGAGAGAAAGAGCTTTCAGATGGTTGTCGTGAGAGGAAAAAGAGAGTTGGCATTGATTGAAGATTCTTGAGGTGTGTCGAGGTGCCGCAAGTTGAAGGTTGAAATGTAGATGGTGACGATGAAGTGGTATCAAGAAAATGGAATAGAGAGAGAAAGCTTTGATTGAAGATTCTTGAGGTGAGTTTTTCTAATCTTTCTGGGTTGAATAATTGTGAATGGATAATGATTTTGTGTTATTGTGAATCTGCAGATATGAGGATATCCATTTCTGTTAGAAGGTTGATGATGAACAAATGATGGTTGAACTAAGATGCTGCCGGGTAGAGCGAATGAAGAGGAGTGCCAAGATCTTTTTGTTTTTCTGTCTTTTGTGTGTAAAGATGGATCCTCATTGATCCCCCTGAAAACTGGATTATATAGTCGGTTGAGTCTGAGAAGTTGGCTAGAGATTGATTAGGTGGTTAGTAAATCTGTTAGAAGGTAGCTAGAAGTTTAGCTTAGAAAAAAAAACAGTTTGGAGGTTGTTAGAGAGTTTGTTACTCTGTTTGACAGCTAGTTAGTAGAAGTTAGTTTAAGAGGAATTTTGTTTTGTTACAAATTCTTAGAACTGAACTGTTAACTGTTATTGATTTTTGCTTTTTAATCTTTCTATGCAGGGCTGAACCGTGGACGGGCTAGGAGTTCCCTCCTGGACATCATTTTCCTTTAGCACCATTTGACACACGTATGCAAGGGTTACTTCTATGTCCACTACATTTAATTTCCACAATGAATTCAACAAAGTACCCTTATTGAGACGAATATGGGAGTCAACGTTTTCAGGGTAACTACCACTAGTTCTAAATTTCCTGCTGAGTTCTTTTTGATGTTTGTGTGACTTTGTGTATATTTTAACAGGTAAGGATTCGGCAACTTCAGTAGGCGAGGGAACAGATCCGATAGAAGATACAGAAAGGTGGGAAGATAAAACCACTGATTGCTGGTAAATTTCATCCAGAACCTCGAATAAGGCTTCAGCTAACATCACTATTCTTGATATGTTAGCTCTAGCATTTGTATCATCGTTCGAATTTGAATTATTCTCAAGGCTACTTATTCTGCATTCTTTTCAGCTTTATCATCAGCCTCATGATTTTGTATGCAAATATATGGAAGTCATCTTCAAGTCTCCGATTCAAAGCTCATACAGCTTTCCTGGTGCTAACAATCACTTTTGTCTATTCACTCTTCTTTGACAAAGTGGTGAATAGGAAACCAGATGCATATAGTCTCGTTTCATGTGCTTCCTTTGCTATCATGTCACTCAGTTTGTCAAGGCGAACTCATTGCGGAGTTGAAATTGATCTTCTCTACTTCTTCCTCGGATGTCTAATTGTGCAGCTCATGAAGATTAGCTTGCAGTTACTCATTCTTGGAGCAGGTTTCAGCTACTCCCTTATTATTCTTCGTTCTTCACTCTCTTCAACAGATGATGGAATAGAAAACGAGTATTTTGACCCGCAAGGTGAAAATTCACTTGTCCTTGAAATGGATTCATTACTACTGGAACAGCTTAAAACTTGTATGAAGGGAATTGAAGAGGAGAATTTGAATCTCGTAGACAGGCTTCTGGAGCTCGTGAAGGAATACAATCTAGATAAGAGTGAATTACATTTACTCGGTAAGTCTGATTATGTAATGGATTCTCTGTCATCAAGAAAGATCCATAATCTTAATGAAACAGTGAAGTTGATGGTAGCAGCTGGTTATAAGAAAGAGTGCTATGATGTGTATAGCAGTTGGCGCAAGGTATTCTTGAAGGTGTGTCTCAAAAGAGAAATATTTGGGTTGCCAAAGGAAAACATCAATTCCATCCATGAGTATGAAAGAGAGAAATATTCAGATATTATGTTTGATAGATGGATGACTGCTTTGGATGTAGCTATGATAATCTTGTTTCCCATTGAACAGAAACTCTGCAATCGTGTCTTCTTGGAGTTTTCCTCGGCAGCTTCTAGTTGCTTCTTTGAGGTTTGCAAAGAAGCAACATCTCAGCTGCTGTGTTTTGCAGATACAATTGCTTCTGGGAGCCCTACGAAATGGCGTTTATTCAAAATGCTTCAAATATTCGGGCATTTGGGTAATCATATTCCAAGATTCCAATCTCTTTTCTTGGATTCGACTTTACTGAACGAAGCAATCGCAGTTAGGAATAGATTAGGAGAAGCTAGCAGGGATCTTTTCATGGAAATGCATAATGTTATTTTCGGAGTTCCTGCAGCAAAGGAAACTGTTCTGACTCACGGTCTTCACCGAATTACTTTTGAGGTCATGAGCTACATGTCTCTTGCTTGCATGTCGCGGAAAAAGTTGGAACAAATTTTACAAGCATACCCCAAGGTTGATAATCAAGTGGAAGCATCTTCTTTAATATATAAAATAAATAGCCTTTGAACTTTCAAACAAACCTTTAAATTTTAAGGCTTGGAAATTGGAATTAGTGAATTTGTGTTGAAGTAGTATGAAGATTATGGTGAAAAGGTAAGGTCAAACTGTGGGATTTCGTGGAAGACATATGAAGATTAGGCTTTGGTGTTGTGTAGGATTTTTATAATTTCTTTTGTAACATGATGGTAAAATTGTAATGAAAATGTTTTAAATGCCATCTTGTATTGTAATATAGCATGGAATTAGTTAAACTTGCAATGTAATTTTGAGAATTCAATGATAATTTCTTCAATGTACCTTTCTCCTCGAAACTGATTTTGAAATTCCAAGTTCTTTTTCTCAAATATTTCCTTTAAATACCTTTATATGAATTTAAATAATCATGGTACGAATTCAAAATATTTGCAAGGTAATCATAAGAGACTTTAATCTTGAATGAATTCTTGAATGACTATTTGGATGAAACTATGGTTGTTGGATAGTATTTTCTTGAACCATGAATGAAAGGGTTTGAATAAATGTTTGAACGCATTGTGAACTTGAATCTGGAATAACGATGAACATCTTTGTAATGTGGATGAACTCCGACTTGAAATAAGACCTTGCAGTCTATACTTTACCTTCCAAGAAACAAATATGACCAATACTTATGACTCTTTGCCAATTTTAATCCAATCAAGCACTTTCGAACATCTTGAATTCAAATCAAACTTCAAATCCAAATCACACTTGCATTCTCAATGAACTCCTAACTTCAATCTTGAATCTAAATCAACTTGTATGGTAAGTAATTTGAATAGACAATAAAATCTTGATCTTTAAAAGAAAATTCACAACCTTGCCTTTTGTATCATGCCTCATATTCCACGATTCAATCCATAAGTCTCTTATCTTGACAAAGTCCTTCCCTAATTGACGACCTTAAATCATCAAAGATGAACGTAAATGGTAATGAAAGAATATGATCAAGATTAATATGAAACCTTATTTCCCCTGATCTTTAATTACTTGAACATTTATCAACGAATAAAAACCTTAATTTCTAATGAAATTTCCCTTTTTTTTTGAACTAATATTTCTTTTCCTTTACCGTACCATTCTTCAAATGCAACTCGATTGCCTAACATATATTAGATGAAAGTTCAAGGGAGACCTTGGTCCAAAAGTTATTTTTCAAAGCTTACTTTAACCGAAGTCAACAGATCTTATCCACATATCTTTGAAATTGGCCCATGATTATGCATCTCAAGGTCTCATAAGATCTTGTAAGCCCATCAACCAGGTATGCCATTTTGAACAAAACCCTGCCTTGAATGCCTTGAACCTTGAATTACTTTGCATGAATTCTTCCACGAGAAGCCTACTTCAATCCAAGTCTACTCGCATCGCAGATAACGAATGACAATGATGAGGACAATAATTGCCTTGGTTAAGGAGAAGTCCACGAATTCATATCTAAGGTCATGAACCGCGCTTCATAATTCAATCCCCAGCCCTTAGCGATCGGTTATTTCATCTTAAAATTAGTGCCATAAGGAACACCTTACATATGGATGATAAAGTCTGAATCACAAAAGAATTCCCTTGATGTGAAACCCTCACAATCTTGATTCCTCGTTTAGACACACAGAGAAATATCCGGATAAAACATCTTTGAACCATGATTCAACAAAACCTAAATTGATTAACTGAGGAGTAGATAATTGTCATGTCACAGTCATTAATCCTAATCGAGTGACAAACATACTTATAGGAAAGGACACCATGATTCGAAGCCCCCATATGCTAGGTCACGTCCTGGAATTCTTTACCAGAATGACCTACAATCGGTTGTCTATCAGAAGATATTATCCATGTAACTTGGTGGAGAAGAAGTCCAAAAATGAGCCTGAACCAAAATCTTAATTCCAAAACTTTGTACACCGAGAAGACCCTGGATAATCAAACTTATTCAACACATACACCTTTAATCAGCTGTAAACCCTAACTTCCTAACTGCTGATCTTTTGAACCTCAGGCGATCTATTTTATGAAAAATGTGTGCTATGCAAATGACCCCTTGGAATGATACGGATGAATGCAAAAAGTCTAAGCCCTAAAAGTGCAATTAGGAGGGCAAATTTTGGGGTGCAACAATAGCCATATGCAAATAATGATATTCAAGTAATGCAAAGTTTATGTTTGTCTTGAAGTTTTTTTGAAAATGCGTTTTAGCGAGTAAAGAAATTTTGCTAAGAAAATTCAAACTCAGGATTTAGAACAGAGCCTTACAGGAGTCAGGATACCTTTTGTAACAGTATGCTTTCGAACTAACCCATGCTTCAGTTAGGACTTTTGAAGGGTTGTAAAGTGGCTTGGTTCACGGTTTTAAGAAACAAAGGATAAAGGCTCAAAGTATATTTGTACCCACCCACTCTTTGTGATGTTCTTCAATCCTAAACTCAGTTAATTGTGCGTCGAACTCTATTCGAATTTGGAACGACGTTTTGGTGATGGTTCACACAAGTTGGATTTTGGAAGGCAGTCATCCTTTTTTTTTTTGCAACATTTTTCATGTTGTCTAGGATTTGTAATGACCTCGTTCTTTTGATTTGTTATCCCTAATTTTTGCCTGACTGTTCTTATTTTCGAGATTATAGTCAGCGGGATGCCCCAGCTTTCTTAAGCCTCCTTTATGGGTTTTGGCTCAGTGGGATTTTATCTTTTGAGAGATAATGACTGCCTATGTGATAGGGAACCATCACCGTCTTTTGATTTCAGAGGAATTTTTTTGATGTCGTTCGTTGTATTATGAACTGAGAGTTTTGCGACTTAAAGCGCATCTTTTGAATTAACTGAGTGACTACCCTGCCCCAGGTTTAAAGGTTTCAATTTGTGTTTAAAACATAAAACTTCTACTTCTTTGGCTCGAAGGGGTTGACTAGGGATTATCTTCCTTATAACTCCAATGTTTAGGATTTGAAAGAAATGCCTGTACATCATCAGCAAGGTCTGTTCAAAAGCATATTGTATGAGATTATGGCATTGTTTCGTCATCCTCCCTCTAAAGGCTTGTAACTTTTAGCAAGAGTTGAATGTCATAAAGAGAGTAAAAAGCATAGTTTAAATGTAATGAAAATGAAAGGATAAATTCAAGACAAACATATGCAATGCATTAATGAAACAGAGTTTGACATTAACAGATAATTGTTTGAATAACAAAAGAGATTACAGCTTGAAAATTCAAATGAAACAAAGACGCTCTCAATGATTCGTCAAAGGAGCATTGATTACGCTAGAGTCTCTGGAGGATCAAACTCAATCTCCTTGGCATCAATCATGTCTTGGACCTTGTTCTTCAGAGCCCAACAGTTGTTAGTATCGTGCCCCAGGCTACCAGAATGGTATGCACACCTTTCATTGGGATGATAGGTAGGAGCAGAAGTATTTGGGTTCCGGAGAGGAGCCTTTAATGTAATTAGCCCTATCTTCAACAGGTGTTGTAGCACCTGAGCTAACGACATGCCAATCCTGGTAAATTGTCTCCTAGGTGCAACCTTCTTGTGCTGATTCTTTAGTTGTTGTTGGCGAGGTTGTTGTTGGACCCGTGACCCTGAAGCAATTTGGGGAGCCTTTCCCTTGTCTTCTTGTCTCAAAGGAGGTTGAATGATGACTTGATCCTCAACCCTAGTTGTTTGCCCCACTTGGTTGTCTCGAAGCAGTTTGTTGACGAGAACCCTGAGCTCTTCTTGTCTTTGAGCCAGGTCTTGGATGAGAGTCAGCTGGCCCACCAGTTTCCCCATCAATTGGACCTTTATTATGGCTATCTCAGTTTGTAGCCACTCCAACTGGTCATCTCTGTCGTCCCCAGGATTTCCCACGATCATGCCCCTGGTGAGGAGCGCCTTGACCTCTTCTTGTCCCTTGGATAGGTTCAAGAACATCTCTTGAAGTTGAGCGTTTTGAGCCTGGATGTCCTTGATAGTCTGCTCTAGAGCCATCTCTACTGAAATAAACAGTAGGAAGATAAGGAAACCTGAAAAGGAAAACCTGTTACGATGCAATGCATGATATGTGGATGCATGTTTTCGAGGATCTCTCGGGGTAAACACAAGAAGATGTTAGAGGTTGAATTTCGATCAACATCTTTGATTGGAGAACTTTGTAATGGTGGATGTCTTTCCATGAGAATCAAGCTCACCATGTCGAGTGGGTCATAGCCCCCTATTCAAGTTGTTGCACTTGATCTTTGACGGTGTTTGTTTAGAGGAAAATGAAACCTCTTGCCCTTTGGTAGACGTCTGGTTCAACGTGCCCCTGTATCAAAAGATCCTCGAGATCCTTGAAATGGTTATTGAAAATGCTATGGTATGATGTTATGATGTTATGTACATGTATGCAAAAGTAAGCAAGTGTATATACAGGTAATCATGTTCACACAAAGCAGACAAGTCCTTAGGTTTAGGCTTGCATGGGGTTTGTAGGTAAGTACCCTCTTGAAGTTAGTTGGCTCAACCTGTCCTAAAATAGAAACCGGGTTCTAAGGAGCTCAATATCACTAGATTATTTTTTGTGTTCATTATTTTGGTTTAGCCACTTGACTGGCGACCAAAATATTCCAAGAAAACAATCCTCAATGAGTGTAGTATCGAGTATCTACCAACTTCGGACTACACCAAAGCCGGTCATCTCACTACCCCTAAAGAAAGGCCAAGATGGTCAAGTAAGGTTCTAGTTCATTAGTGCTTAATGACATCACTCAGCGGCCCCGTATTCTCTTTGATTGACTCAAAGGCTACCGGTACTCACAAATATGTCGCACTAATATAACTATTGCTTCAACCATGTCGGTATACCCCGCACAGTTTCCACAACGTATTGCTATCTATGAATGTTTCCCAAATCCGGGTGGAGGATTTCAAGCCCAACAAGAGAACCAAAATGTAAAGCAAACAAAACAATCAAAGTAAGCATGTATAGGTGATCTAAAACCCTAAGGTAACCCCACTTTTAGAAAACTCCCCAGCAGAGTCGCCAGTTCTGTGATACGGTGGGAGAACTGACTTGGGATTTGCGTTTGTGTTCGAAAATGTTCCGGTTTAGCAAGAGTCGCCCCTGACTTTTTATTTTATCCTAAGGAAAGGTCAAAAAGCACAGGAAAGACCTTTGAGATGTTTTCGTGGGTTCGGGGGTAGATTATGAAAAGGGAAGGTGCTAGCACCCTTTTCATCCATGGTTATCCATGGGCTCTTAGTTACTTGTTTTAGATCACTTGCCTTTGTTTTTTCAATTGCTTGAAATGGTGTTTTGTGTGTGTGGTTTTGAAAATGTTTTGAAAAAGATGCCTTGTCTAGGCAACCTTTGTAACAATTCGTTTGAATGTTTTACAAAGGTGTTTGTCTTTTTGAAAAGATGTTTCAATGTTTTTGAAAGTTTGTTTTGAAATTGTGTTGAGATGTGTGTTTGAAAAATGGCAAGGATGTTTTTGCAAGTTTTTGATCAAGTAACTAAGAGTTATCTACCCTATTTTGCTCAAAGATCTTTCTTATGTTTTTAACCCTTTTAACAGTGTTGTTTCACCATTGTATTTGGTGAACAACCTTGTGTTAGGATGTTGAACGGGACGGGCATGGGACGTTTGCATAGTCATAGAAGGCAACATATGGGACGTTTTAGCAATGTCGTTTTAGGGACTAGATTGTTTACCGAAGGAAACATCGAGGGTCATTGAGGGACTACGATCTTTTATCGAGGGTCTTTGCTAAAACGCCCATGCTCGAGGGACATGACTATTTTCCGAGGCAACAAGTGAGATTACCCTAAGGGTGCATGTGTGCAAAGTGTGTTTTATTGCATGCATTTGTCTTTGATTTTTAGGTTGTCTACTTGTTGGTTTTATCTTGCCATACACGCCTAATTACTAGCATTTGTACAAAGTAAATAAAATGCAGAAAGACAAAATCCTACGCTATTACAACCATATCGAAAGGCATAAAAAATATGAAGAAAAAAATAAGATAAAAGTAAGAAAAATGAGTGTCTTTCGACCCAGGCAGTAACACCCTTCGATTTGCATTCTGCTGGCCTCCTTTGATTGGGGCTAGCACCAGTGAGGTCATGGACTTCGATCAGGGGATGACACCAGTGAGGTTCTGTCCTTCGATTGACCTAGAAGTCAGTGTATGGCGAAGCCTTCTGGTTCTGCCTTGTTGTCCTCTTCGACTAGAGGTTGAAAGCAGTGGGGGAATGCCTTTCGACCGAGCCTGGAAGTCAGTGAAGGCATGCTTTTCGTTTGGGCCTAGAAGTCAACATGGTTTTCCTCCTGGTTGTCTCTTTCGTTTGACTTGGAGAAAGGGGGTAGAAGACAGAAGCTTCGTTTCCTATTTCATGTTTCCTGTTTCTTTCATTTCAAGCATTAAATGACAACATGGCCTGAGGCCATGTTAGTATTTATCTTTCAAACAGTTTAATAATTAAAGCTAGTTCAGGTAAACAGAAAGCAAAACGAAAGGGTTAACTTTTAAAAACATGTTAACATAGTGGAAACGAAAGGAACAATGGTATATACATGCTTGAAACGAACAAAAGTATTATTTACATGTTATGCTATGAAATGAAAGGTTCAAGTGTAAGAGTTACTTACCTTGATGGAGGACTTGAATGGGTGTGGGACCTTGAGTGGAGGCCCAGCGTTCTGGATTTGAAAGAGGGGGCCAACAGCTGTGCTTGGAATGTTGGATTCGAAGGAAGGAAAGAAACAAGTCTTATGTTTCTTTCCAAACTGGATTCAAAGGATACTGAAGAGTACTTGTTCTTCAGAATCGAAGTATGTGATTCTGGGTTTGTTCTCACAAGTGTTGAAGGGACTTGAGAGATTTGTTGTGTTTGAGAAAATTTGGGGGATTCGTTCCTCTGGTCCAAAGATCCTCTCTTAAACATGTGTTGGAGCCTCTTATTTATAGGCAAAGTTGGCTGAAGCTTTTGGAGGGAAAACAAAATAATTTGAACAATTTGGGTAAACTACTCTTTGTAGCCTTCGAGGGACAGTGGTTGTATGCTGTTTTGGTGCAAGAATGGGGCAGTGTTTCAGGACTGCTGTGCAGCAGTTTTGGCCAGTGTACCATGTCTGAACTTGGCAACAAGCATCTTTGAATATTTTATCCTTTCATTTTGACCCTCCTTCGACCAGATTCTTCTTCCAACACATTGTTTGACTTTCCTCCAACAAGCGTCCTTCGAACAAATCATCTTTGTGCATCATTTGAAGGGGCCAAATGTGTGCTTCGAATGGACTAGTAAGGCGTACCCTTCGACAGGGACTCATATGTATGCCCCTCAAGTCCACCACTATATGTCTTTTGAGGGGGCCATCAACCATGTGCTGAAGTTTGTCAAGGATGGAAATGCAGCATACTAAAGAGAAATGTTGTCCAGTCGAAGCTAGTACAAACATAGTCAATGTCTTGTCGAAGCATGCATGGAGGAGGTCTAAACTTTGTGACTCCAAGCAAGCACACAAAAGGTTAATGCTCAAATAAAGACTTGCATGAAGGGAGCCACATGCCCAAATGAAAGAGGCATGCAGGAGGCAAAATGTCCAGATTCGAAAGAGGCATACATGAGGCAAAACGTCCAGATTCAAAAGAGGCAAATAGGGAGTAAGAGGTGCAAATCGAAGGATGTTAAAAGAGAGCCTTTTGCCTTGGAAATGAAATAGATTACAAGAGGCTCTTTTCCTTGTGAATCCAAACCAAACTGTGTCAGAGGCCCATGTCCAGTCGAAGGATGCAAGCCAAGCTTGTGTTGAAAGAGGTCAAAAGGCCAATCGAAGGATGCAAGCCAAGCTTGTGTCAAAAGAGGCCAAAAGGCCAATCGAAGGATGCAAGCCAAGCTTGTGTCGAAAGAGGTCAAAAGGCCAATTGAAGGAGCTGAAACGAAGAACACTTGTATTTCTCCAATTTTTGTCAAAATAATATTTTTATCTGTTTTCTCCCTTTTTGACAGTTTCCTTTTAATTTTGGTATTGGAAAATCCAAATGCACTTGTTCAAGCTTGAACTTTGAGAATCATTGTGAGAGATGCCTTGATAATTGAGAGGGCAAATTTTGGGGTACAACACTTCCTATTTATAGATTTTGGTTAGCTCAAAACCCAAAACTATAAAAGCCCAAAATACCTATTTTGGTACTAAATCAAATCTATCTATTTTAGATCTAAATCAAATCTATTGAAATCTAAAACAAATCTAATTTGTGTGCTCTTTGATACACCATAGTTTTGACATTATGAATTACAATTTAACAATAAAGTCACAAAGTTGAGGAAATGAAGTTGGTGAATAATAGTCGAATTTAGCAAAATTACTGGTATTTTCATCAGTTATGATTTCCTGACTTTATGGCCATTTTAAAGCGTGTTACATGTATTGTTTTGACTCGGTGTTAACATAAAAGTTGTTCATCTACTTTCTCTCTCCAACTTTGATGTTGAGACTTCATCATAAGGAAGTCCACAACTCAAGTTACTGGGTCAAGAAGAGAGCAACATGGCCACGAATTCACGGTCATTATTTGTTTACATACACCGCCATTTCTCTATTTGGCAAAAAAATCACTACACCATGCATTTGTTTTGAAAAAAATACACTCAAAATAAATTATAAAACTTGTTCATTAAATGTTATGTGCTAGCTTATCATACACTACAATACTCTCTCCCTCACATAATCAACACTCACTAACACTCCATTTCACTCTCTATTATTTTCGGAGGACGATCTCATTCTCACGAAAACTCACAAAAAAAATCTAACAAACTCAAAATTCAGTTACAACTCCAATCTTGGATTGCTTCAACAACTTCAACTTCAAGAGATAGTGGGTTATAATAGTATTTACTAATAGCATTTACTTTTCTAGAATAGTAGAAGTTTTTGGGTCTATATAAAGACCAAATTTGTATTTTATTTTGAACAGCAAGAAGTAAAAGTTTTCTCCTTATTTAACAAATTGACATCAGAGCAAATGGAAAACATGATGAATCAAATGCTGTTGCCACGACTAACGAAGTCAAATTATGAAAACTAGAGTATCCAAATGAAAGCTCTTCTTGGATCTCTAGACGCGTGGGATGTGACCAGAGATGAGTTTGAAGAACCAAAAGATGTTGGGGGATATAGGCAGCTCAAAATAAGGCGCTGAAAGAGATGAGATCAAAGGACAAAATGATACTATACATGTTGTTCAAGGTTGTAGACGAATCAGGCTTTAAAAAGATTATTGGTTCGACTACGTCGAAAGAAGTATGAGACACGTTAGAAAAAGTGTTCAAAGGAGCAGATTGAGTGAAGCAAGTTCGACTCTAAACTCTTTGTGGCGAATTGGAAATGATACAGATGAAGGAGACATAAATTGTATCTAACTACATCACACATGTACAAAAGGTGGTGAACCAACTCACCAGAAATGGCAAAACAATAACTGATGCACGGGTCATTGAAAATATATTGAGATCTTTAACAGATAAATTTGAGAATATTATGTGTGCAATAGAAGTGTCGAAGGACCTTTCGATGCTCTCAGTCAAAGAGCTAGCTAGTTCTCTTGAAGCACATGAACAACAAAAGATGAAAAAGAAGGAAGAAGCAGTCGAAGAAGCAAATCAAACCAAGGAGTTGAACAAAGACGAAAAGGTACTCTTTTCTCAAAACTTCCGAGGAAGAGGACGTGGCCGTGGAGGTCGTGACAATGGTCGAAGTGGTCGAAGCAGCAACTTCGAAAGAGGACAATCGAACCAACAAAATTAGCGTGGCAGAGGACATGGTCAAAGAGGTGGTCGATCGAACCACTCCAACTTTGAATGCTACAAGTGTGGGAAGTATGGTCATTACACAAAGGATTGCAACTCCTACAAATGTTACAACTGTGATAAAGTGAGACAACTATCTTGTGTTTGGTGTAACGTGATTTACCACGTGACTTTCACGTCGCAACAATGTCAACGGTCATATTCTCTTTTTTCACATGCCTGCAAAAGCTGATCATGTCAGTCTGAATTAATTTGATTTTCCCTCTTAAATGTTGCGACGTGAATATCACGTCACAACTGACTTTTTCAAAATTTCAAAAATCCCTCCATCTTAACGTTAGACCAATTAAAATATTTTATATTATATTTTTACTAGCGGTGTGATTCCCACGTCGCAACATATTTTTTTTTTAAATTCAGACAATCATCATGCTTCTTTATTTTATTAATAAAACATGTTGCCACGTGATTATCACGTCGCAACTGGCTTTTTTTAACCACATGATAATCACGTAGCAAAAATACGTGGCTGGAGATGATATTTCTTGTAGTGAGTAGCTTATTTTAAAAATCAGATATATCTTTTTTAACTTACAAACTAAGTTTTTGTTAACAACAAGTGGAATTTTCATGTATATTTCTTTATCCAAATTTCCATAGAAAAAATTTGCATTTATGTCCTATTGGTGTAAATGCCAATTTTGAGAATTTGTTTAGAGGGGAGAAATCTAATGGTGGTCATTTTAACCACATGATCGAATGTTTCAAGGTAATTTAGAACTTCGGTTTGATTGAATCTTTTGAAAATTATTAACTGTGCCTTATATCTTTTAATAGTTTCATTAGCTTGAAACTGAAGTTTTTAAATCTATTTACAAATGAACATTTTGTTTGGTGAAAGAATAGTTAAATCCCAAACTTTATTGTCAATGAGGGGCTTAACTTCATTCTTTACATCTTGTTACCTATGGGGATCAAGAATAACATGCGAGCAAGAAGAAAGTTCGATAATAAAAAATAGTTTTAAATTAAAACATTATGATTAATTGTGATTATGGGATAGAAAATTACACGAAAGAACTATATGTAAGAGATATAAGGGATATAATATATTACACTAGCGATCTGTAAAGGTAAATTATGTTTACTTTGGTGTAGTGCACAAATATTGTCTTGGAGATAGGTTGAAGTTTTTCTAATTTAAATTAACATTTTAATTACTATTTATTATCTTTATTATTGAGTCTCATTTAAATTTTGCACATATCTTATAAATTAATATTTTGAAAAGTGAAAATGAATTTTAAAAGATATTACATTGTAGTATTATCGATGATATGACACAAATAATATTAAAGTGTAAAAATGAGAATTAATTTCTTATACTTTATTATTTTTATTAATATATTGAAAA
Source organism: Vicia faba (assembly GCA_948472305.1). Lineage (NCBI taxonomy): Eukaryota > Viridiplantae > Streptophyta > Magnoliopsida > Fabales > Fabaceae > Vicia > Vicia faba. The sequence continues at coordinate 337,071,733 of OX451741.1, forward strand.
TAATATAAAAAGTAAAAAATAAATGATATAATTAAAAAAAAAATAATTATTATTATATTAAAAAGTAAAAATAACAATTATTTTAAAATAAAAATTATTTATTAAAACTAGAGTTATTTTGAAACACAGAGAGAGTAATATATCGTAAATAAATAATTTTTATCAACAATTAATTTAGTGTACTATATAGAATTAACGGTATTTTAATATTTTTCCAAAGAGGCAAGTTGTTGGAGTGAAGCTGTGGTGCCTCACAGATTAACGGAAAAACAAAAACGCGCCACGTCAGCAAAAAATAGGATCATATGAGCCAGAAGTAGTGGTGTTTACCTCTGGTTTTCAAGTATTACAACAACCTCCTCTCCTTACTGCTAATGCTTCATTCCACTCTCTCATCTTTCTCACTCTTCTTTCTTCATCCATGGAAGTTAACTTCTGCTTCAACCACCACCACCGCGCCTTCCGATTAACCTCTCCCCTCTCCGTTTCCTCTAATCGCACACAGTTCCTCGGTTGCAATCGCAGTCTCCGACCACCTCCACCACCACCTTCATCAGTTCGCTTTTCAAACAAACACAGCAATAGGTTAGGGCTTCTTCGCCTCCATTCACCGCGCTTCGTCTTCAAGGCTTCTTTTCAGTCTCGTCCGCTTATAGTCGTTGTCGTCGTTGTTACTTTATCTGCTATTTCTTTCATTCACTTCACTCTCAACAAGAGAAAGAAGAATCTAAACCAGGTCAAATTACTCTACACTCTATACTCTTTCGATAATTCAGTTCCGCGTTATTATTCTGATTTTTGTACCGTTTAAATGTTCGTTTTCAGTTATATATATATTTCACTATATGGAAATTTAAGTTCGTTTTTAGATCTTCACGTGAACCTGCATATATACATATGGATATTAGTTGCATACTTTAGATAATTTATCATAGGTTCTAAAAAAACCTGTCTGTTTTTTTGAAAACGGTGTCGTAAGTGCTGATAACGATACCATTATTCACTTTGTTTTTATGATGAAAAAGAAATTGTGGTTAATTCACAATGCGACGGCTGCAATCAAAACTGCGACACCTTTACAGACCCAAAACTTGAGCTGATATTTAAAGCCTTCTTCAAACCACCATAGATGTTGTCAAATTCTGTTTGAAATTGAATTGTATAAACTCAGTTATTTAATTAAACAATTAGAATCTGATGCTGAGTTTTTTCTTCTTAGATGCATTTAATTTATTTAATTTTATACATATCGTGGTATGTTTCTGTTAAAACATTGCTAGCTATTAGCTAATGTTCGTAGTGTTTTCAGTGTTTCCTTTTTCGTTCTAGTTCGAACTTGAAGTATTTTTGAATTGATTGCATATGTTCTATACTTCTATTTTATATAATAATTAATAATATTGTATAAGTTTTATACTATCATCCAATGAGAATATGTTACTCTACCATGTCATACAATTAATTAAAAAATATCAAGTCTGACTTGGTGGAATACATGATTGTCATTGGTTGACAGTTTAAAATTAATTTACAATGTCAGTGCATCATTCATTTTCTCTTAATAATACCTTAATTAACATTTTCACTACTACTGATACTGATACAGGGACGTGCAAAATTTGCGTTATCACCACAAGGAAGTAATGTTGGGAACCAGGTTATTGATAGTCAGATTCTCGGTTTTCCAGAATTTCAAAGGGACAACTCACTGAACGAAGTTGGGAAGTTAAGTGATCACCAAGGAAAGGACAACCATGTTTTTGAGGACCAAGAGGTCCACCGTCAATTTTTGGAATCTTCCATGGTGCAGGAAACAGCCTTCAAGACTCGTACATTAGATTCATCTTCGTCTGTTCTTGACTCTAGTGTCAATGGTAACAGTTCCCATGTATTAGAGGAGCCTTTTTTATCTGTGGCTTTCCAATCAAGTCCATTGGAGCCTATAGCTTTTGCTGAGGAAATGACTCTACAGGTGGAAGAAAATCAAGATGTAGTTGACTCTAATCTCGAGTTGCCTTTGAGTATGGTCAAACCTGAGCAAAGTGCTTCTTCTGTTGGTTTAGGTAACGCGCTCGATCCAATCAATGGCCACATTGATGAAAAAATTGAGCTTCATGCCATCAAAAGTGATGTCCCTTTTGGTGAATCTGTTAGGGAAGGGTTGTACATGTTTTATGAGGACAATAATTCTGCACCCGGGTCCATTACACCCTTGAGTAGTAGCAAGTCATTTTCTCCCAGTGATTCTTTCGTGAATAGAACAGAACTGCCAGAAGCTATAAGAAATATCAGCCTGAATGGATTAGGATTATCAGCAGATGTTTGTCTACAAAATGCAGGTAATTACATAAAAGAGAATTCTAGATGATATAAATACTTTGATAATGTGGTTGGTCAAATCTTTTCATAACATCACTATGATGAGCAATCAAAATTTAGACAATACTTTAGTGTAAACCATGTTTGTTGTTTCAGAGTACATTGACAGAGAAGGCTACCCTCCGCAGCATACTAGTAAAAATTTGAGGGAAGCCAGCAGATATACAAGAGACGGGGAAAGGAACTATATGGATCGTAATAGTAACAATGATTTGCCCCAAAGTTCTCACATCATGGTGCAGGTGGATCAGAAAAATGATCAAATTAGGGTTCACGATGGTCAGAAAATCGATCCTTCAGAGCTTCTAAGCAAATATAATACCTTGCTAAAATCTGGGAGGTACTCCAATAAATGTTAAAGAACATAAAAATGTCTTTAGATCACTGCTTGTTGGAATTTTATGCATGTGACAAATTTGCTTTGAATGAAACTATGTGGTCAAACTCCTTCTTATGTTTCTTTACTTTTAATTTAAAGCTTGAAAAACTTATCCTGAAGTACATTGATTTTTGTCAGGTTACGTGAATGTGTAGAATTGCTTAAAGATATGGAAATGAAGGGTTTATTAGATATGACAAAGGTACATACATGCATATTTATGGTTTGTTTCCGGCCATTCTGTTATTTTATTTTTAGTTTTTCTTATATGCCATATTCAATTGTTATAGGTTTATCATGCCAAGTTTTTCAACAGCTGCAAGAAACAAAGAGCTGTTAAAGAAGCTTTTGATTATGTTAGGCTTATTCCAAATCCAATGCTGAGTACATTTAATATGCTTATGTCAGTGTGTGGAAGCTCCCAAGATTCCGAAGGTAAGGTGGTGCTTGTTACCCTCTAAAAGGTTCTTTCTTTGTCACCTTTTCAGTGCTTGACATTCATGTTTTATGTTCAGGGGCTTTCCATGTTATGCAACTTCTTAAGGATGCTCGACTAGATCCTGATTGCAAACTTTATACCAATCTGATATCAACTTGTGCTAAAAGTGGGAAGATTGATCTAATGTTTGAGGTACAATGTCTCTCTTCCGGGCTTTCTTAATTGATTCACCCTAGCTTGGCATTCTTAGGGATAATTATATTTTCTCTGAATCCCGTATATAGTAAAAATATTATTATGCGTGCTTAGGTGTTTCACAAGATGGTTAATTCTGGAGTGGAAGCTAATGTTCATACCTATGGGGCACTTATTGATGGTTGTGCTAGAGCTGGTCAAGTAGGTAAAGCATTTGGTGCTTATGGGATAATGAGGTCAAAGGTACAATTTTTGCTACATATTTTTCTAAAGAATTATATTGTCACCTATTGCGGTATTAGACGAGTTCCTCTTACATTTGTTAAATGTACATACTGATGAAATGTTTGTATGCAGTAGAATGTGAAGCCAGATCGTGTTGTTTTCAATGCACTTATAGCTGCATGTGCACAGTCCGGAGCAGTGTCTCGTGCCTTTGATGTGGTAGCAGAAATGGAAGCTGAAATACAGCCTATTGAGCCAGACCATGTAACTTTTGGTACATTGATGAAGGCATGTGCAAAGGCTGGTCAGGTGTGGATATTTCTTCCCCTATTTCTCTCCTAGTATACTTTTTTTTGTTGAGTAATTATTATGTTTTATGAAATGTATGTAATACTTAACAACAATGGGCTTTCTATAGGTTGAACGAGCACAGGAAGTTTATAAGATGATACAACAATATAATATAAAGGGATCTCCAGAAGTTTACACAATCGCAGTTAATTCTTGTAGTGAAACTGGAGATTGGGAATTTGCACGCAGTGTATACAATGATATGACCCAGAAAGGGGTGCTCCCTGATGAGGTATTATGTTTTTATTTTTGAATTTTTTGGGTGATATAAGTTATTGAAATCTGCATTTTTTGGTTTTAAATTTTAAAATTCTGCCTTTATGTGTATGGTGGTTTCTTGAAGTGGTTCTTGTATGCAGTGTGCTGTCCTTTCTCTACCACTGTTTGCTTACAGAAGTTATTGACTCACCATGCAGATGTTTATGAGTGCACTAATAGATGTTGCTGGGCATGCTAAAAAGCTGGAGGCTGCCTTTGATATCCTACAACAAGCCCGGAAAGAAGGAGTACAGATTGGAGCAATGACATATAGCTCGTTGATGGGTGCCTGTTGCAAGGTATGTATGTCTGGTCAAGTATAATGATTTAAAGGGAAAAACAACAAATCAAAATTGGCGCACAAGAAAATGATGTGAGTATAAGTGAACCATTACACATAGTTCACCATGGGCCATAAAAAATAACTTGGTATAGGTGATAATTCTTTTTTGTTTTATTGCATTTAAGTGTCCCTATTTTTCTTATTGCATGTAAGTGCCCACCATTGCTATGTTAACACTCCGCAAACTCATATATCAAAGCATTCCAGTTTACCATGTTTGGCTTCACACCCATCAATTTCCATACTATCCACCAAACCCAGCGCCTCATTTCAAAGTCTTTGTTCAACATTCAAAAGTGTGCTCTTTGAGAATGCCTAGATTCACCATCATGCCTGTGTTGTGATTTCTACAAGCAGAGTCAGTAATGCATTCGATACAGACAAATCAGGCTTGAGCATTTTATCAATTGTTGTTGGAGCGAAGCAACTTTGATTCTATCATTAGGATGCAATCTGTACCATATCCAGTCAAGTACAAAATGTCAGATCTTTTTCTTTTTTAATCTTGTCAGCGAGTTTACTGGGTTTTACTTTTTACCATAAACATTTTATCACTGAAACAATAATGAATTCACAATAGGGATGCAAACTTACATATTTTTTTAGTTACGATGATGTAAACCTAGATTTTCATCTCCTGCCGAGTTTATTGTTATGAGACGATGCAATGTCTCCCCCATTTGTAAGCATCAATATCTTTGTAGGGTCCGTCTAGCGACCCTCGTTTATTTCTTCTTCAGTTCCCCAGTTATCTATAGCAGCGTTGGATTCTTCTAACTTGAGTTGGATCCAGGGCTCTTTCTAAATCCGAACTGGGTGATTTCAAATTGAATGCCTTCTTGATCTTGTAAGAAGCAGCAGATGAGACGATAGTTGTATGGTGCATGAGTTAGTGGTTGGATGGTCGAGTTTGGAACAAAAATCAGAGGCTTCACCCAAATTCATTTAGGGTGTCTGGTCAGCTAGCAATTTCTAAGAAAAACAATAGATTACCGATAATCTGTGCTATTTAATAAGATAGTAATATATTTGTCAGTTGAGAGACGCGGTTCATCGCAAACCATATAAGTCACTGCCTCACCTTAGACTCCAGAAAATGAAATCATTGCTAATAACTTAATAAGTAATAAGTCTAGTCTTAGGAAAGTTTATTCCAGTTAAAGAACTATTATTGGATATTTTATTCGGATATGTATTATAAGTACTGGGTTTCACTATTTGAATATGTATTACAAGAAATTGCTTCTGTCTAAAAGGTAAAGCATAAATGTCTTATGAGTGTAGTAGTTACGTATTTTGTGTTCTGGTTGATGACCCTGCATCCAGAAGCTAAAAATAATGAATCTAAACTTCTTAATCTAAGAACCCTAAGTAGTACTTTGTTAAAATTGATATAGCTTGAGTGCAAGTTTCCTTAGGCAACTACAGCACCCTTTTGAGTTTCTTTTCCATGTTAGCTTATGTTATTTCAATACTTCTGTTGCATGTAATAAGTCCACCATTTACTAACTAGTGATAAATGCTTATTCCAGACAAGAGATTGGCAGAAAGCGTTGGAGCTTTATGAAAATCTTAAATCTCTTAAATTGGTGCAAACAGTTTCAACTGTTAATGCATTGCTCACCGCACTTTGTAAGTTTGACTTGTCCTTTTTTCCAATTTCATTTTTCGTTCATTCAGGGTTTTATGCTTCAACACTAAGTGATTGGTTTTGAGAAGTATTTCATACTCATAGTAAAAGTAACTACATTTGAAGGAAGATGGTAGGGCTAGTGAAGTTGGGTAACTATAAATTAGGTGGTTTAGTAAACAGATCTGAAGAGAAAGTTAATTGAAAGAAATCAAATTAATTAAAATGGTGAAGAAAGGCCAAAGAGATGTATGACGTGATTAGGCTGCTGATGTTAAAGATTCGATAAAAATTACTCTCCATTCGTACTTGGATAGCTAATAAGTTAGGGGACCAAGAGTCACAAGTGAAGGCAGAGAAACTGGCCACTGTTTACACAAATAACTAATCCACATCATTTTACATTTCTTTTTTCTAAAACATTTCCCGATAAAGACGGGTGAAAAGTGAAAACCATCTAACTTAGAGTTACCTGAAATATGGTCACTTCTAATTTTGTTTTCAATTTTATGTCTGCTTCAGTTGTTTGCCCCCTCCCCCTGATGTGTTCAGTTGCATTGTTTAAGTATAGCCATTTATTAGAAAAATGGACTTCAAAACATTCTAAGAGTTCCATACAGGTAACGGGGATAGATTTCAGAAAGCTTTGGAGGTTTTATCTGAAATGAAAGGTTTAGGATTGCGCCCTAACAGCATCACATTCTCAATACTTATTGTGGCCAGTGAGAAGTAAGCAATCTACTGGATTTGTTGTCGAACTAATGATTTAGCTTGGGTTCTTGACCAAATTTCTTTTGTGCTTGCTTTTGTAGGAAGGATGACATGGAGGCAGCTCAAATGCTCCTTTCTCAAACCAAAAAGGATGGTGCAGCCCCTACTCTAATCATGTGTCGATGCATAATTGGTGAGTGTTGTAGGATTTTGTTAGATTAATTAAATATTCTGTTTGTACTTGCTTTAAAAAGCATGCAGTTCCCAATGTTTCTTCTTCTTTTACTTTCCCTCATTTGGTGCTTTGTTGTCAAAAGACTATTGTCTCACTAGGTGATGTTTGCATATACATGGAAAGTTGGAGTTATATTTAACTTCTGCATTTTTCTTTCAGGTTCTTGAATATATTTTGTCAATTTTGTATTTTCCTATTTGTTATTTGTGTGTTAATTACATAGGAAGAATTCGTATAAACATCATTTTGTATAAAGAATACAGAAATATGATGAACTCTTATTCCTCCTCTTTAGTTATAAAAGTAAATGTATTAGTCATATGATTTTCATATCTTTTATATATGGATTTAGTTCTTTATTTGCTGGGAAGTTAAAACCATAGATCATGGACTTTGGTTAATTCGAGGCCTAAATCTGTTCATATATTATTCCTTGAGAGTTTCATGGTTTGTGAGTCCTGATAGTACTTTGATTTCTTTGAAAGGAATGTGCCTGCGTAGATTTGAGAAAGCTTGCCTTGTTGGTGAACCTGTTTTATCTCTTGATTCAGGACGGCCACAAGTAAATAATGAATGGTATTTTCTATATAATTTCTGAATCAGTTTTTAATATATGATTCTCTGTCATCACCAGTAAAGGATCAATACTAACTATTTATATATATACATTCTTTTAATTCTTGTTTTTTCAATTTTGGTATGTTAACATGCTAAATTATTATTGTGAAGCTATTGAATTTATTTGAGGTAATATTTTGTTTGGATTGGTTCAATTTTTTTCCCGTGTATAATCAATCAACTTTGTTGAAGAAGAAAAGAAGAGTTAGTAACATAAGTGAAGTCTGTAAAATATTTTGTTCTAGCCATTATTTTACTTGGCCTTTTCTTGTAGGTTATTTTCTTAGAGAAGTTTCTAATGCTGCATTTTACTCTTATAGGACATCATTGGCTTTAATGGTGTATCGTGAGACAATCGGAGCTGGTGAAAAACCTACAAGTGAAATGTTGTCACAAATCCTGGGATGCTTGAAATTCCCTTATGATACATGTATAAAAAATAGACTTGTTGAGAACCTGGGAGTAAGTGCTGAATCCTCAAAAAGTTCAAACCTCTGTTCATTGATAGATGGATTTGGTGAATATGATCCTCGTGTCTTTTCAATACTTGAGGTCAGTATGGATGGACTATGAAATTGAAACTAGTATAAAAAATAGTGTTTTAATGTTTCTAAGGGATCCGGATTATCATATGATACTTTACAAATCATGTAGGAAGCTGCTTCATATGGAGTTGTTCCATCTGTATCATTTAAAGTGAATCCTATTGTCATCGATGTTAAAGAATTGCATCCTTATACTGCTGAGGTGAGTTTGTCTAAAACTTAAAAGTACTCCTACAGTGATGATTTATGTTACATAAAAGGTTGCATTTTAACTGTCAAACACTAGAGAAAGAAAGTAATTGCATCTGGGATTCATTATCTCAATTGTAGTTGGGAAGTAAATCCTTGTATAAATCTATTTAAAGGAATTAGGGCATGTACAAGTCACATATCAAAGACCAGCCCAAAATTTTATAAGTCATGGTTTGCTTACTATTATCAACAAACGAGAAGTTTCACTTTTATATCTCTTTCAAGTGTGATTGATTATTGAAATATTTTCAAATTTGATGCAAACTCATGTGTCTATGAGGTGTCAGTTCAATGCTAATAGTCTGACCTTGTAATTTCAAAAGACAATTAATGATTAATTCCCCATTCTGTATTTTTGTTTTTTGATGTAAACTAATATAAAGTAGATAAACCTTTATGCATCTGTAATTGTGAAGTTCATATCCCTAAATCCATGAAATGTTCCAGGTATACCTCTTAACTGTTTTGAAAGGTCTCAAGCATCGACTAGCAGCAGGTAAGTTTTGTGTACATTTTGATAAGTTTTCATCCATTTTCTTTTTTCTATAATTATTGTGTAAAATATATGTTGAAATTTTTTTTTCTTTTTCTAAATTGAGTTTACTTATGATACATTCTCTTCACTTTTTGGAATTGATTCTGATATTTGGATATGGAAATAAGTTTAGTCTTAAGTGTAAATTTTAAGAATTTCATCAACAGTATGCCAATTCAATACTCTTCAACCTCTAGAAAATGTAACCAAACAATCAATATTATGCTAATTCAAAGGACTTGCAAGATTCCATTAGGCTATGTTTGGGAGTTTGGAGGGGAGGGGAGGGGAGGGGAAGGGAGGGTTTCCAAAAATAATTTTTTTTAAAAATATAAAGAAATTTTTAATATTTAAAAAAAAAAGATTTTGTTAAGAATGATAAAATAATGTTTAACATTAATGTATCTTTAGTTTTTGAAATACTATAACAACAAAAAATATATTTAAACAAATTGATTAAGCCCCCCAAAACCCTCCTCCAATACAAATTTTGAGTTCCCCCAAATTAGGGGTTTTTTGGTGTTATGAAGAGAAACAAACCCTTCAAAAGCCTCCTAAACAAAATCTTTCTACTCTTTTCACCCAATCCTTCCTATTTTTCAAAGCTCTCCTCTCCTTTCCCCTCCAAACTCCCAAACATAGCCTTAAAAAACCAAGAAATTTAACAAAATTGCTAGTCTGTGAATCTGTCTAAATGTTATGTTCATTCTTACTCCAAAGTTCTACATTGTTATTTCATCTTCTTGCCTTTTCTTTTATGAATATATTTCAACAAGACTCCAATTTCCAAAACAAGTACGATCCAGGAATTTTCAAAAAAGAGTCATCAAAATGCAATCACTATCAATTACTGTTTATCTTCCCTAAATGCATCAAGGAATGCTATAATATCATCAAGTGTAACAAGAAAGTCAGTAAGGAAAAACAGAGACTAAGCGTCTGTTTGTGTTTGTGTTCGATTCACCGTAGACATGTCTTTTTATTAAAGCTAGTATTATTAGCTTCTTATTTTCACATCTAAACTGCCCACAGATGCACGACATCAAAATTCCAATGCACAACCAAACCATCACTAACTAAAACCTTTTTCTTGCACACCCCTATTTTTAAGTAGTTCAGTCCAAGTCTCACAAACCTTGAAAATTGTTTTTGCACACTCATATTATCTATGTTTTGCTAATAATGGGATTATCACTCATAAGTTAGTTGCTCTCCACCATACTAGTGCATTTTTTCCTCTTTCCTTCTACCTAATGATTTTGCCAATATTATAAAAAGGCTTGTTTTCTGGAATTCCATGAAAGCGATTATGAACAAAGCTTTGCTGTCATGACCTTTTGCTCAATTTCTCGCTTGGTGATCGATTGTTTATTTTTTGATTGGTGATAATGTGAGTTCACACCCTGCAGTTGTTTTCCTCTTTGTTTTTTAACTGTGTGTGTAAATGAACTTGATTAATGATCAGTTTCCATATGCTATTTACAAGTTTACTAACCCAACAGTAGGCGGAAAGTAGTGTTGACATTATTGCCTACTGACTTCCTTGGTTGTTCCCCATGAAATTCTTTTCAGGTGCAAAACTACCAAATATAATCATTTTATTGCCCGTAGAAGAAACAAAAGTTTTGTTTCCCAATGGGGAAAAGATTATTATACTTGCAGAAAGGTGAGAATAGCCAATCACAAATGCATCTATGCCAGCATTTTTTAAATTCATATTTTTAAATTCATTATTTTCTCTACAGCAATTTTTTTCAAGCATATGATATGAGTTACTAATCAAAATTTATGAGCCAGAAGAACCCACCATATGTTTAAACTCAGAAGTATGTTAGACCCCGCTAAATCAAATATTGGAAATCTTTGTGCAACTATTGTCTAGATTTTTTATTTTTGGAAGAACTATTTGTTACTGATTTATTTTGGTGACGCGTCCACATGTTAGTGCCATGATGTATGTGTACAATGAATATTCTAAGTGTCCAAAGTTCATGCTTGAGCAACAGAAATTTCAATTTTCTTTTTCAATTTTTCTCGTAGTATTAGGTATATCATTTACTGTCACTGATAAGGTTGTCGGCAGGTTCATTTTAAATTTTTTTTCATTTTGCATTGTTTTTAGGAGAAATTGTCATAAATGTCTGACCAGGATGATATAATGGAAGATGATCTTAGTTGTTCTTGTTTGAACTTTTTAACTTTTTTTTTTTCAGTATAATATTTTCTCTTGCATAAAAAGTCTATATAAGATATTGTTGAAGAAGTTATGTATAACAAATATGCAATGTTTTGGCTTCAGAGGTGGCCAAGCAGTTGCAGCGCTGTTCAGGAGGCTTCATATTCCTTACCAGGGTAGTGAATCGAATGGGAAGCTTAGAATAAATAGTCCGGGCCTGACAAAATGGTATCAGCCAAAGCTTGCATCTCCCAAATTCGGTTTACAAGGTGACTGGAGCTCATCCCAAGCACGACTCGGCAAAAACATTAGCAATCAGCAGCGAAACATTCGAACTGGCAATCTATCTTTAGACTAAGTGTACATGCATCCATTACCACGGTTAATAATTTTTCAATAGATGTTGAAATCTCCTTCATCCTAATGGAGTCATGGTACAGTAGAAGAAGAGTAATCTAAACCCAAGAAAGCTGCATATAATGCTTTCTTGGGTGCTGAGGCCATTGAATTCGTAAGAGCAGGGAAAGTGTAGTACATATCATCAAGTACATTCTGATGAATGAATTTCATGTACAGATCTCATTCTTGTGATTACCCGTAGCTACGTGGCCTTTGCAACGCGGATTAAACAAATGTTTGATGACAGAGATACTGATATTGGGTGTATGTGTGTATTCTACCTGTACTTTTTTTTGCCAGAACTCTCTAGGTGTATACTAAAATGTAGGCATATAAAGAAATGATGTATATCAGATGATTTTGATATTTCCATTATATATTTTCCATCAGTCAATATGAGAATGGTTTGTTAATTTACATGTTTGAACTATTGTTAGAGTGACTCTCTTATTTTGTATTCTCTGTTTCCAACTGAAGAAAGAAAAGCAGATGTTATATTTGTCACGGCGATTTTGCTTATCTTAAAGACAAATGACTAATTCGACGAAAAAATTCATGAAAGTACATCATCATTTTGTATTGGTGTAGAAGACCAAAGTCAAAATTAAAAACCCATATAGATGGGAAGAAAGATAGGGAAACAGAAAGAATCAAGTGAATCATTGTAGTCTATACATAATTACATAGTACGTTTCATTTTATATTTCTAATCTAGTATACATTATTATATAGGGATTAATCTTTCACAAGGAACGTAGTTGTGAGGTAATATTGATGAAAGCATCTTCTTTGCAAGGAATCGTGAGACCACCCATAGGATGATTATATCCAAACTCTTCTTCAACTCTGTTAAGCAAGTCAAGAAAAGTGGGATGGTTCAAGTATGATATCGGAACCACAAACCGTTTCTTTTGCAGCTCTCCGACGTAGACTGCTATGTGCCCCTTCGGAACATTGTTGGAGTGTTTCGAACCGCTATGGAACTGTGGCGTCGAGGTGGACTTGAATATCTGTTTTGCTTGAAGAACAACAAATGGTAGACGAATGCCCATGATGCTATTACTATCTAATAACTATAACTATTAACCTTCAAACCTTTTTTGGACTCAAGAGAAAAAACTGTGTATATGGAATTGAGTTGTTGTGAAATGTGAAGATTCTATTGGTGTTATATATAGCTTGAAAACAGCTTGAAAACGGAGTGGAAAGCCATACATCAATGTCTAAACTAATTGTGGAGTGGAGTTCTTCGTGACACAAGATTGTGGGACCCATGATATAAAAATCTTATATTAAGAAATCACATGGCTTTGTTAAGCAAGCTATAAGAGCAACTAGAGCGGGAGTTTTTCAATCAGTTGGCCAGCACACCAAACGTCATTGTCAATTTAAAAATTATTGGAGTTATCCACCATGGAAAATCGTAAAACTGCAATGTAACGCTGCTTTGAAATAAAATAATAATAAAAATAAATATGGAAATTCTACAATATTGTATAACCCAATAAAATAATAATAATATATAATATAAAATTTAATATAAATAAAATATTAATATATAAAATAAAGTTGTCAATATAATTTTTTTTAGAGTTACTGTTTTTTAGAGTTACACTGTTTTTAGAGTTGCATTATTAAAATAAAAAATTAATTGAATTATTTACGTGATTTAATAGATTTCACAAAAAAAACTCAAAAATAAATTCACGATTGAAGATACTTTAACTCCGACATCTGAATCTCTTATACTTGTTTATATCTGCCAGCGAAGTTGTATTGGAATGGTCCTTTCAAATAATGAGAGCGCTACGGACAGAGTATGCAAAACCGAGTGCCGTACGCTGAAAAAGGAAAGCCGGTAGTTGTCACTTGAGTCTGTTATCTAACGTGATGTCAGAAAATGACTACAAAAAAGAAATGAAAATTGGATAAAAGAATAAAGTTATATTATATATTTATTTTTTAAATAATATAAATGGTGGTAGAGGTGTAAAATCAGAATTTTTTGTAGCAATAATTATGTTTTAAATAAAAAATATATAAACAACTATTTTTTAGATAAATTTACGTAAATAATTATGTTTTCGAAAACATTATAATGCAGTAACTAAATCAGATGATTTATACATTGATTTTATTAATGGAGGTGCTAATGAGATGACATCTAACCATCTTTTAAATTTTTTTAAAATTTTTTCTTTTTACCTGTAGATTTTCCTGCAATTTTGATGTTTCCTGAGAATTTATTTGTGGATTTCCTGCAGTCTATTTTTCTTCGATAATTCTATAGAAAAATTCGTAAATAAATCCGCAGATAATATCAATTCTGTAGAAAAATCTACACATAACTGAAAAATTTTAAAAATATATAAAAGAAATCAATTCAAATATCATCTTCTCTTTAATTCACTTATTTTTTAAACTATATGATTAGATTGAAATTATTATAAAAAATTGATTAATTTAATATTACAAGTTTAAAATTTGATTATTTAAAAAAAAATCGCAAAACCAAACAAAAACTTGTTGGGATATTGCTCATCTTTCCTAATAGTACTATTTTTGTACAAACAATTTATGAAAATATCTTTTTTATTTAATTGAATTCTTTAGAAAGAGAAGATTTTTTAAAATACTCTTCGGCTAAAAAGTCGGTCTATAAGTCATTCAGAAAAATCTTTTATACCTAAAAACTCAACCTGTTTTCGTAGATATAAGTAATGTTTTTTTTTTTTAATTATTATCAAAATTATTATACTTGGTACTACTTTTTATTGTTACTATCATTATTATATAGTTTATAATTTTTGTATAACCAAAATTATATATACTTGATGATAGTTCTTATTTTTTTTAATAATTTAAGCAATATTGACATATGCTATTTTTTAGATATTAAATGCGGTGTTGTATAATAGAATTAACAGAAGATATTATATAAAAACATTTAAATGTAATGTTAGAGCATAATAAAAACTTGTTATACAAATAAATCAAAATTAGACCTTAAAAATTATTCCCTCTTAACGATTTATAAGTAAATTTTATTTTGTAGATTCATTGAATAATTAATATATCTAGTCTATAAAGGAGAAACGATTATAACTGTTTTGGGTTGTTCAACATGGTGCACAGTGTAGCGGTAAAAATATTGAGATTAATTCATTGAATTGACTTAACTTGTACATATTAAATAAAAAAACGTCACCGCGCTTTATTGTTTTCAAATGAAATGAGAAAAGAACGAATAAACCTTAAAAAAGAGGGGGAGAGAATCTAGGTACGGGGGTTGGTTATGCAAAGAGAATGTATTAGTATCATAAACATCTACGGTACTCCGGTGGAAACTCTTTGAAAATCTGTGTATTTTAGCTATAAAAGGTGTATACAAAAAAATAGATGGTGGGAATGAGAAAAGAAGTATTTTTTTACAATTTTGTATCTGCCGCGGTTGCAAACCCTTAGTGCCTACGTACCACCTTCCGTGCAATAGGAGATCAGGGTACTCGTAGTTCACCTTAAAATTTTTAAAACACATGTGTGTTGGTTAATTTTAAGAGAAGAGACATCATCGTCATATCTGAGTGGAAAACATACTTACTACATACGATTATGAGAAATGAGAATTTGCATCATCTCAAAGTGGAGGATATAGCTTGAACTTTAAAATCAACAAAGCCTCACTCAACACTCAAGTGGAAAATATCTCGTTTCACTACATATGGTAGAAGTATAATAGCTCACATCACTACAAGAATCGACAAGAGTCTAATCTTTTGAGAAAAGTTTAAAACTAAAAAGTCAAAGTGGCGAAAATAGTTTGAATGAGGTTAACTGACTTTTAGTCTTGAGAAAGATGTCAAAGTATGATTAAATTGATTAAAGTTTGATTAAAAAAAGATTTTTTGAAAATGCATGGACCTAAGTCTAAGTTTATTATTAAAGCGGTTCAAGTTAGAAGACAAGAAGAGTTTTGAAAAGAAGGGAGAAGATTTTTTGAAAATAAAGAAGATGGAAGGAGATGAAGGGACTATCCTAAAGCATAAAGTACAAGCCAAGGACAAAAACGATCTAACCACCAAGAAGCCAACACTTGACATAAGAAGTCAATGTAGAATTCCCCATCCTTTGGATTAAAACCAAGCAAGCAAAAATACTAAACCTCTAAAGAACACCAAGCTTCAGATGAATTAAGTCTTCACAAAAATTGGACAGAGTAACAGTTGTATACAGAGGAATTCTCAATAACAGACAAAGTATAAAATCAGAATAACCTGCTCTCAAAGAAAATCAACCCAATGCCTTGGAGTAAACCCCAAGAACTTCAGACAGAATAAAAACAGAGCAACAAGGTCCCTAAGTATTAAGGCTTCTAATCCTAAGTCCGAGAGATCCACAACTCCACTATGCTAAAGATAGTAATCAGATAGTCCAAGTAACCTTAAAGCTTTTAATGTTCAAGTTGATTATTAAGTGTTTTCAAAAGAAAATAAAAGCTTAAATGAGCAAAGATAAAATGACATAAAGATAAATGTTCAAGTGAACAAAAGGGAAATAAAATGAGATGTAAATACTAAAATAAATGGTACATAAAAGTAAAGGTACAAAATAAAGCCATAAAGTAAAGTTAATTGTTAGTGAATTAGAAGTTAGAAGTCAAGTACAAAAGGTTAGTTTAATGACCATCTTGAAGCTTGCTTTTGAAAACTCATTAGAAGATTGATAAAATCAAAGCCTCTCAACAATAAATTTCATTTGATTTTTCTCAAGTATATCATTCATTTCAAGTGCTCGAAACAACCATATATGATCAACGATGTTCAAATGATTCACTTAGACCAAAATTCATGAAGTTCATTAGAGGATTGATAGAATCAAAGCATCATAACAATAAACTTTAAAGTTATTGGATCAAAGGTTTCAAATTAAACATACGTGGGCTTGCAAACATAGGTTTGGGCCACAAATGATCATTTTTTGAATCGAGCTAAATTTAGCGATATGTTAAGCAATCGTAAGTGGACTTATGTAGAAGTCACACCTATTTTGAGGTAGGTCAATAGCAATCTATGTATCAAACATGTTAGAGATATGATATGTAGATCATTCTCCAAAAATATATAGCAGAAATAGAAACAAGAAAGGGACAAAATGAAGAGGGAGGGGAATGATATGTAACCAATGTATCAGATGAAATTAGGGTTTCAAATATCATCAACATCATTCATCCATTTTGGTGGATTTGGTTTTTCAACCTCTCAACACTCAAGATCCAACGAGGTTGAGGAACTTGTCCAATAAAAACACTCAAGTGTCTCCAAATCAGGACCAATAAAAAAATAATAAAATATATTTAATATAAAACAAAATATAAATGATTTAAAAAGGAAATAATTGGTAAAATACACAACATGTATTAAAACACCAAATAAAAATCTTTAAAAAAAACTAGAAGTCAAACATAAATCAACAAGTGTTGAAAATTTTTTTTAGAATTTTTTAAAGTCAGAAACTATTTTTAAAATATAAAGAAATAAGCAAAATAAACCAAAATTTATGAAAAATAGTAAAATCAAAAATAAAAATAAAATAAGGTCACCAATATTTGTTAAGAGGTCATTGGATCCTTCCATAATTTTTTTCAAAATTTAAAAATCAAGAAAAATATTTTTAAACAATTAAAACAAGTCAAATAAAGTGAAAAATCATAAAAAATACCAAATCACATAATAAAATTATAAAAAAATAAAAATCAGAAAGATAATTTTTAAAAATATTTTTGTGAATTTTTTTCACAATTTTCAAGTTAGAAAAGATTTTTTTAATGAATTTTTGAAGTTTAAAACAATTAAAACAAAAATCAGAAAATAAAAATAAAACCAAAATGATGTGGTGCGTTGGATTTGAGTTGTCTATGCATAGTAATTACATCAAATAGTCTAGAGCGCGTGTGTACCATGTGCATTATTCCATTAAAAGCATCTAAACACATTTAAATGAACCAATCAAAATATGACAAAAGGCACACTCTCATTGGCTAGACGAGACATGTCATCATCTTCAACCTCCAGCCACACGCGAATTGCAGGTCCTTCAAACTGTAAAATTAGAAGCTCAGACCGGTTCCATTCGCTTCGTCTCATTAAGACGATTCCAATTATATCCTCGCGAAAAATTTATATTAACTACAATTTAGTCGATTTGAAAAAAACTAGAAGGAAAAGATGAAAAGGGATTTGAAAATTCATGAGCAAAACTCACTTCCAATTAAAAAAAAACGATGCTATGAGCATCAGAGTGATGAGAGCTACATTGTAGTAACAAGTTTGAAGAGAATTGGTGGAGAATTCTACCTGAACGAAGTTCAACAAATTGGATCTGCAACTTGACTTGGCTAACGCGATTTAGAGCACTTCAAGATTTGGTTCTTCTTCTGTTAACTTCAGTGAAGTTCAAGGATGAAGAATGAACAAAGAAATTGGATTGAAAAATAAGGAAAGAGTGAATTCTTAAGCTCAAAAATATGAGCCATGGAGAGAGTTTGGCAGGGTGATTTTGGCTGTTCAAGCTCGAGAAAAATAGTGAGGAATGATCCTCTATTTATAGGAAAATGAATGGTGATGAGAGTTGAGAGAAATTGTGAGCAAATCGTGTAAACCAAGTCAGCTATGATCATGTCAAACGTGTGACTTGAAATGCATCAAAACGACCTCAAACCAAGTGTAATTCATATCAAAAACGCATTTGAACAATTAGTTAAACATGTTTAGCAACTAAAACTTAAGTAATTCGATCTGTAATCCAAGTTTACTCATGGTAAAAATGATGATTCGAAGCAAAAAAATAGATTCCAGGTGACCAACTTCAAGAGCATAGGGCAAGCAATGTAGGAAGCTTTATGATCTCATTCTTTTTGCGTTGAAAAGATCTCACAAAAATTTCACAATGTGACAAGAAAGGTAGTATTTGGATGCTTGAGCAAAAAGTTATTCATCTTTGAAATCAGGAAAAACACATTGATTCTTATACTTAGAAAAATTTCTAAGTATAGAGCTTCAAAATGACCTATAATGATCTTCAAGGTTATATGACCTTCCACTAAAAATTTGATCTTGATCCTTGAAGATGAAATGAGTTAGACCCTTTGAATTTAATTGTGGAATTTAGATCACTCAAAAATCATAAAAATTGAAAGAGTTATGGTCTTTGGAAGATGATGAAATTTTTTGGAGAAATTCACAAAAGACCTATAATCTTTTCAATTTTTAACAAACTTTCCAAGAATTTTTAAGCCTAACACCTTGAAACAAAGTTTTAGTAGACATCATAAAGATTATTTTATAAAAAATAATGAGCTCAAGAATATAAAAAATGACCAAGTTATGATCATTTGAAGTCACACAAAAGAATTTTATAGTCTTTTCAAAGGATTTGTAATCTTCTTCAACTATTAGTAATCTTCCACTCAAAAATAGCCTTAAACCCTTGAAGATAAATTATTAAGGACCATTTAAAGATAATCATGGCTT
Organism: Vicia faba; assembly: GCA_948472305.1. Taxonomy (NCBI): domain Eukaryota; kingdom Viridiplantae; phylum Streptophyta; class Magnoliopsida; order Fabales; family Fabaceae; genus Vicia; species Vicia faba. Next base: position 337,090,932 of record OX451741.1, read on the forward strand.
TGGAATTAATCAAAAATCTCAAAAAATGAGCAAGATATGATCCTTGTAAGTCAGCAAACCCTAGCTCAGAGAGTGTCAAAATGACTTGGAACCCCTTTCAACTTTTGATGATTTTTCTTGCACAATTGGATCTTGTCATGTGAAGAAAATTTGTTGTAGATAATGATAAGAATACATATAAAAAATAACCAACTCAAAATATTTAAAATTGATAGAATTATATACTTGTGACCACTAAATCAAGCACTTGCTCAATTAGGTCAAACTTGTTGAATTAATCTTGAATATTTTTTTTATCTTCTTTGCAAAATAGAGCATGATAAATCACATTAGACCTTGAAATGATTTTATCTTGAAGCACACTCAAAGATGGAGCTTAAGTCTCAATAAAACTTGTTGAAGAAGGCATGAAATTAAACACATGAACCTATGAATCTACTTGATGAATACCACCACAAACTTTGAGGAAAACTTGACCTAAATAAGGTGAGAGAGCTCTTTGAACCAAAAAATTAATATCATAGACATAAACTTGAAACTTAAGCTCTTGAAATCCATTGAAGAACCAATTGACTGAGGACCATTCCTCAAAACCCTAGGTTAGATGGTGAGATGGATACAGTTGTGTCATCACCTACAATATGAACATTCAAAGAAACCTATATACATATCTTGATGTTTGTTAAGAGAACATATGTTCAAGATACACAATTCAAGGTGCTTGGTGATCCCTTAAGAGAAAACTTAAAGATAGGATGAAGTATAAGGGAGAACTAACCCTAATGTGTGATCTTGATGTATTGATAATATGAGATTATGAGAGATCTTATGGGCAAAAATTGGGGTATAACACACGGGAAGCCGTTAGATGCAAATCAATTGTTTTGATGGAAGGAGAGACTAAAGATGCTCCTATGGGTAATTAGGGTATTTTGATTCTTATCTTTTATGTTTGATTTTTTTTGTTGCAATTGAGTCCCTCACAATAGACTTGCACAAGAACTTCTTTTAAAATGACTTTTGCATGCATACAACTATTTTTTGACTGAAGTCAACGCAGTTGACTCAAATCAAGAAAATGTATGACTAAGTAGTTTGAGCCCCAGTGGTAAAGGATCTCCTACTAAGGATGTAATTCGGAGATTACCGGGTTCGATTGTTAGGTGAGAACAACGCTTGGCCAATGTCTATACCTCTTGGCAACGAGCTTTAGATTACTAGGGCTCATTTCCCTTGGGAACCAGAGTGCCAAAGCAAAAAAAAAAAAAAAACAAGCACTTTTGTTCAACATGACTCAAATCAAGAAATGTCTTGAATCAATTCCTGGATATTTTTGTTCACCATGACTTGAATCATAACTACGTTTGTTTTTCAAAAAATGAATTTGAGATATGTGACTCAATTCATGGTTTTATCTAAATTGAATCATGAGCATATTTTTACAAAATATTTCAATTCGAGTTTTGTGATTTGATTCATAAAATCTCATAATTCCGATCAAATTAAAATTTTCAAATTTTATTTTTGTTCAAGTTTTGTGACTAATTCACAAAGCCACCTAAGTTGAATCAAATGACACTTTTTCAAATTTTATTTCTATTCGAGAAACATGATTCAATTCATGTATTAGTGTGACCCGAAGCACATGACTCAAAACATAGCTTACAATTTTTCATCTTTTTAATCTACTTGATTTGACTCACTTCACTGATTGACTCGAATCAATCTCAATATTTTAACTTGAACCAAAATGTTATTTTTACACTATTTTGTGCCATTTCTCTAGCACATATAAAATCATTTTTCTTCATTACTTTCATAATATATCAAAAATCAAAAGAGTATTTTTTGGAAAAATTCATCTTCTTTCTCAAACACCAAAACTCCATCTTTTGCAAGAATGTTACTCAACTCAGAGAGAGAGAGAGAGAGAGAGAGAGAGAGAGAGAGAGAGAGAGAGAGAGAGAGAGAGATCGTTTTGTGAGGAATTCATTAGAGTGATAATGTTTGATTCAATGTTTCTAGCAAGAAGATTTATTCTTGAATTCTAGTAGTGAATTTTCAAAGAAGAAAAATGAAGGGTTTTCTCCAAAGGGTTTTGGAGTTTCTTGTTTTCTCATCTTTATTCAAGGATTTCAAGTGATTTCAGATAGAGTTTGAAGGATTGTTGTTGAAATAAAACATGAAGATCTTGAAAGTTTGAAGGTGATCCCGTTAAGAACAATAAGTGGATCTTAACAACAAGCTTTGTGAGATGTGTGCAAGTTTGAGGTGATTGTGCAATTGGAATTACTGGCTTAGGTGTTTGGCTCATTCTATAATATTTTTGTGATATCATTTTATACTAAACAACTATGTAACAAAATTGAATTATTGGAAGAAAAAATTCTAATGGACATCCATCAGAGGCTAGATTATATGCCACCCAAGGATGAAAGGTATCAAACTAGTATAAATCTTGTTGAATTGATCTTCTCTCTCTCTCTCTCTCTCTCTCTCTCTCTCTCGTTTATCCCATCTATCCTTTCAACTCTCTCTCTCTCTCTCTCTCTATTTTTTTAAAGATTTTGTATGTTATAGGTTTACTGCTTTGTTAGGTTCACACGATTTAGGTTTTTTGAGTCCTGCCAGTTGTGATTTTATTCATAAGTCTAGGTATGATTAGAATTAACTCTCAATTTTATCTATTAGCTAATTGTATCGTAAAATATATAACTTAGAATGTTTAAGAGTTTAATCAAGATCTATTAAAATCATTCAATTTGAATCTAGATAGATTAAAATCCAAATAGCTAATATCTATAGTTATTAATTTATTATCCTTAAGTTACTTAGTATAATTCTTCCAACCGCGCAATATTTTGAAAAGCTTTAATCATTTTTTACTTCAGCTTAAAAGTAATTTTTAATATTTTCAAAAAGAGGAAAATATACTCAATCCCCTTCGAGAATATTCTACCACCATATTCACCAACATAGACTCTCTCTCTCTCTCTCTCTCTCTCTCTCTCTCTCTCTCTCTCTCTCTCTCTCTCTCTCTCTCTATATATATATATATATATATATATATATATATATATATATATATATATATATATATATATATATATATATATATATATATATATATATATATATATATATATCAGATTTTGTATTCTATAAGTTTACTGCTTTGTTAGATTCCCATGATTTAGGCTTTTTGTTTTCTGTCAGTAGTGATTTTATTCATAAGTCTAGGTCTGATTAGAATTAGCTGTCAAATTTATTTATTAGTTAATTATATTGTAAAAGATATAACTTTTAATGTTTAAGAGTTTCAACTATGTTAGGTCTGTGATTTTATGGTTGACAATAATTTTGATAAAACAAAGAGTTGACAATAATTTTATCAAAATATGTTTCATTTGGAAAACATGTAATGCATCCTAATGTTTAACAAGATGTCATAACATCTTGACCAGTTGGTACAACAGAGTCTGCCGGTACTTTATTTGACAGATGTTTTATCAGATGTTTTAACATGTTACAATAGAACATCATGACAGTACAACTGGCTGATATCCTTGATTTGATTGAAAAATATGAGTTTCTGGAGGCTTCTAGTACTCCAACAGGCGCGTGCAATCAAGGATTTTTTAGGAATAATTGCGGACTTGATTTGTTTCATAAAAAGGATCTTTGAGACATTTTAGGAGATATTTGAAAGATTTGTTTTTTGTTTATATTTTTGTGGAGAAGATTTTGCAGGGATTTATAGCTGAAGATTAGATTCGATGGAAGAGTCCAAGCCCACTGGAGGAGTCTATTTAAGGGTACGTCCAAGACCTAGTTTTTTAAGCATTTTTTTATTGTAAAACCTTTTGAAAAATAAGGGTTTAGGGTTTGAGAGTTCCTTAGGTTTTTCGTGTGTTATTTGTACGTCCTCGTGTATCTTTTGATGCATTTGAGTTGCCTGACTGTTACTTGTTTATCTAGTTATTGTTCTCCTCTAAGCTTTTAAGAAAAGAGTTTATTATTGTTCTTAGTGAAGCTTTTAAGCAAACTAAGTATTGTTTATTGTAAGAATAATATTCTTTTTGGTTTCTTGAGACATTCCCTGGGATTGGGATTGTTTGATATCACTACGATGATAGGAAGTTGGATGGGTTCTCATATCTAGGAGGTTCTTAGGTAGAAATTTCATTGGATAGGAATTAATTGAGAAGTTGTAAATTGAGATAGTTTAGCTTTGAATTGATACTATTGATAGTGGATTTCCTTCTTGGCTTGGTATCCCTAGAGTAGGTAAGTTGTACCGAACTGGGTTAACAATTGATTGTGTTCTTTAAGTTTTGGCTATTTACTTTTTTGTCAGTATATGTTATAACATTTGTCGTTACATTGTGTGTTATTGAGATATCAGTCTTGAATCATGTTATTGTAAGTTCCAGAATTTCAATTGGCATCCAGAGCAGGCACCATATTCTATTTATTGGGTGAGATCCAGGGATATAATTTTCTGGAACTATGGAGAAAGAAGGAGGATATAACAACAAACCATCTATGTTGGATGGTTCAAACTATGACTTGTGGAAATTCAGAATGGTAGCTTTTTTGAAATATATGGATAACAAAGCTTGAAAGGTTGTTTTAAAAGGATGGGAGCATCCTGTTGTGAAGGACAAAGATAGGAAATACTCTTTAAAACATGAAGAAGATTGGGATGGAGCTGGTGATAAAGAAGCCATTGGAAACTCCAAGGCTTTGAATGCTATAATCAATGGAGTAGACAAGAATGTTTTCAGTTTAATTAATACTTGTACGATAGAGAATGATGCTTGGAAAATTCTCAAGACAACTTATAAAGGTACCTCTAAAGTTAAGATTTCAAGACTTCAGCTTCTCACTACCAAATTTGAAAATTTGAAGATGAATGATGATGAGAAAATTCAGGAATATCATATGAAGATTATTAAAATTTCTAGTGCATCAAGTGTCTTGGGAGAAAAGATGTCAGGAGCTAAGCTAGTTAGAAATATTCTTAGGTCCTTAGCTAGGAGATTTGACATGAAGGTTAAATCCATTGAAGAAGATCAGGACATCAACAACATGAGAGTTGATAAGCTTATTCGGCCACTTCAAACATTTAAATTGGCTATTGGTGATAAGACTGAGAAAAAGAACAAAAGCATAGGTTTTGTATCCAATACTGAAGATGATAAAGGTCAAGTTGAGCTGGACAGTGATGAGGATCTATCTAATACCATTGTGCTGCTTGGGAAGTAATTCAATAGAGTATTGAAAATATTGTACATAAGAGGGATACCAGATGTCAAGAACATCTCATATGACATTAGTAACAATGTTGATTCTCAAAAGAAAACAAGAACAAAAGAGAAGTCAAGTCAAAGCAGAGGCATTCAATTTTATGAATGTGAAGGATATGGTCATATTATACCTGAATGTCCCAACTTCTTCAAGAAACAACAGAAGGGTTTCACCGCATCTTGGTCTTATGATGATAAGTCAGAAGATGAAGATAATTCTGATACTGCCAAAATTGTGATGGCTCTATCTGGAAGATGGGCATATGAAGTTGAAGCTTGTGATGAAAATAATCTTTATGAAGACCTGGATGTGTCCTACAAGGAGATTTGTGACAGGTGTGATTAAAGCCACAGGAAAGAGGAAAATCATTTTTGATTTGGAGAATGAGAGGAAGCAACTCTTAAGTACTATTTCTCATATACAAATTGAGGTAACACACTTAAATTCCAAGATTGATAACTTGAAAGGTTCCATAAATATGGTGAAAGAGGATGAAGATACCATAGTTCATTATCAATCTGATAATAAACCGAGAAGAATGTCAGAAGAAAAGTTATTTCCTTCTGATAGGAAGAAAAATATCAACATGTCCTAACACATGTTACAACATCCTGGAAAATATGATGAATCTTCAAATCAACCTCAATCTACTTGGAGATATCTGGTCATATAAAACCTTTATGTTTCAAATTTTTTGGAGATCAAAAATCTTCATTTCGTTCCAAGGCTAATAAATTAAGCAAAAAGAGAAGTGTCGAAAATAGGGATATTAACCTTATAGCTCATACTTCCTTGAAAGATTCAACTAGTGAAGACTGGTACTTTGATAATGGATGCTCTTGACATACGTCAAAGGTCTAGAAGATGCTGGTGGATGTCAAGCCTCATCCTACAGGTTCTGTCAGATTTGGTGATGGATTTAAAGGTGAAATCAAAAGAGTTGGTAAGATGATGTATGTTGGATGTCCCAGTTTAAAGATGTGTTATTTGTGAAAGGATTAACTGCTAACCTTATTAGCATTAGTCAATTATGTGACCAAGGTCTGTTAGTCAACTTCTCAAAATCATAATGTCTGGCAAAATATGAGAAAGAAATTTTTCTAATGAAAGGTATAAGGTCTAAAGACAACTACTATTTGTGGGAATCTCAAATAATTACTTACTCTTCCACATGTTCAACAACCAATGAGGATGAAGTGAAGCTATGGCACCAGAAACTTGGACATCTTCATTTCAAAAGAATGAAGGAAGTCATATCTGAAGGAGCCATTAGAGATATGACAAAGCTCAATATTGAATAAGGAAAAGTCTATGATGAGTGTGTAAGTAAAAAGTAAATCATGATGTCACACCAAATGTTGCAACATCAGACTACTTCCAAAGTGTTGGAACTTCTTCATATGGATGTAATGGCACCATTACAGATAGATAACCTTGGAGGAAAGATGTATGTCTTTGTGGTTGTAGATGACTTTTCTGGATATACTTGGATGTATTTTTTTAGAGAAAAATCAGATACTTTTGAAGTGTTCCAGGATCTGTGTCAAAGCATTCAAGAGGAGAAGATGAGTATGATTGTCAAGGTCAGAAGTAACAATGACCAAGAGTTTAAGAATACAAAATTCTCTTAATTTTGTGATTCTGAAGGAATAGTCCATGGGTCATCTTATTCCTAGAAAACTCAGGGAGATGGAATTGTTAAGCAAAATACTAGAGTCATACATGAATCAGCTAGAGTCATGCTTAGTTCTAAGAAATTGCCATTTGAGTTTTGGGCTGAAGTTATGAATACTTCATGCTATATTCGTAATAGAGTCACTTTGAGAGAAGGTACTACCATTATTCTCTATGAGGTATGGAAAGGAAGGAAACCTAAAGTTAAATACTTTCATATCTTTGGAAGTAAATGCCAGATCTTTACTGACAAAGATCAAGTGGCCAAGAAGGATTACATAGGGGATGAAGGAATATTTATGGGCCACTCTTCAAACATAAGAGCTTATAGAGTTTTTTAACTCCAACACTGGAATTACAATGGAATCTATCAATTTAATAACCGATTATTCAATTGATGAAGAGAATGTGGATGTTAGAGACAATGTTGGAACATTATATGTGCAAACTGATGAAACACTAAGGGAGGAAATTTGTGAATTCACAAACACAGAATCAGTGAATTCTTAATCCAACAAAGATCTGTATACTAAAGGACAAATAGATAAATATAGGGATATAACTACAAGTCATCCTGAAAAAGGTAACATCATTAAATTTAAACAGAAGATGTCAAATACAGATGGATGTGTTGCCTTGAGGGAAACAAGAGAAATTTTCTCTGAACTGGTGTTGAAGAGACATGATGTCAAGAAGAATGTCATTAAATTTCATGGTGAAGATCTGAGTTCTTTCAGATATCTCATTCAATGTGGCTGGAACAAGGACCTTGGTAGTTGTAATCAAATGATCAAGAAGCTTATTGAATAAGAGGGGGAGACTGTGGAGCATATGGACAACAAGGAACAAATTACTGTTATAAAAACAATGGGATTGGAACTTATACTATTAAGGAGTTATATTAATTACAGATATGGATGAGTGCAACATTTAATGCATCTTTCCTCTATAATCTGAGGCATGACATGACTAGACAAATTGCTACTGAGGAGGGATGAAAGGAAGATATTCTGCAAGACAGTGAGGCTGTTGACAACACTAAGGAGTGCTGGAGGCTCTTTGACACGGGTAAGATGTGGAAGACCACCTGAAGTTTGGTTTCATCAATTGTTATGTTTACATTTGCGTGTGTTTCCAATGTGTTCTTCCATCTAAGGTATTGCTTGTGTGCAATATGTTTGGTTCCAAGGCTTTCTGTGTTTCCACGTGTGTATATTTACTCCAGTTTTGTCAATATTTTGGCTAAAAAGGGGGAGTAAAGTTTTAGTGTTTTGTGTGTTCTGATGTTACATCACATGTCTTAACAAACTTTTTGGTTGTGTTATGTGTTTACAAAGTTTACATGTATTCATGTAACTTGTGTTTGTGGTTTTATTCCTCTCTCAAAGGTTATTGTGCAATGGTTGTTTTAGTCAAAATTTGCCAAAGGAGGGAGATTGTTAGGTCTGTGATTTTATGGTTGGCAATAATTTTGGTAAAACAAAGAGTTGGCAAAATTTTTATCAAAACATGTTTCATTTGGAAAACATGTATTACAACCTAATGTTGAATAAGATGTCATAACATCTTGACTAGCTGGTACAACAGAGTCTGTTGGTACTTTATTTGAGAGATGTTCTATCAGATGTTGTAATATGTTACAATAGAACATCATGATAGTACAGCTGGCTGATATCCTTGAAAATTTGATTAAAAATATAAATTTCTAGACGCTTCTAGTACTCATAACAGGCGCATGCAATCAAGGATTTTTTAGGAACAATTGCATATTTGTTTTGTTTCATAAAAATTATCTTTGATACTTTTGAGGAAATATTTGAAAGATTTGTTTTTTTGTTTCTATTTTTATGGAGAATATTCTGTAGGGATTTACAACTAAAGATTGGATTCGATGGAAGAGTCCATGCCCACTGCAGGAGTCTATTTAAGGGGATATCCAAGATCTAGTTTTGTAAGCATTGTTTTTTATTGTAAAATATTGTGAAAAATAAGGGTTTAGGGTTTCAGAGTTCCTTAGGATTTTCGTGTGTTCTTTGTACGTCCTCATGTATCTTCTGATGCATTTAGGTTGACTGATTGTTACTTATTTATCAAGTTATTATTCTCCTTAAGCTTTTAAGCAAATAGTTGAGTATTATTCTTAGTGAAGCTTTTAAGCAAACTAAGTATTGTTTATTGGAAGATTAATCTTCTTTTTGGTTTCTTGAGACATTCTCTAGGATTGGGATTATTTGATATCACTGTGGTGATAAGGAGTGAGAGGGGTTCTCATATCAAGGAGGTTCATAGGTAGAAATTATATTGGGTAGGGGTTAAGTGAGAAGTTGTAAATTGGGATTATTTAGCTTTAAATTGATACTACTGATAGTAGATTTACTTCCTGGCTTGGTAGCCCCTAGAGTAGGTGAGTTGCACCAAATTGGGTTAATATTTATCCGTGAAATAATCTCTAGCCTCTTATTTAAATGTTACTTACAGGATCGACTACAATAATCCTAGACTTAATGTTTTGAGTGTTTTTGGGTTGAAAATTGGTTGATATTGGATAAAAGGGCAAAATATAAAGACAGTTGCAAAGTAGAGAAATTAAAGACAAGACTTGTAATTTCAAAGTAAAAACTGGAATTTGCTATGAATTTTAAGGTGGAAGCATTCATACATTGTTAAGTCTGAAACTCGTTTCTCTCTTAGACGTAGGTACTTTGAGTGTAATGCTCTAAATGTGAAGAAATGTGACCCTTGACACAAATACAATTATTTGCTTAAATAGAAATCCTAAATATGTAACCGACAACAGTTACTAGCCCATGTTGAGCCTTGTGGAGGACTGTTCCAAACTTGTGGAGGACTGTTCCAAAATGCTATTGAACATCTCACACATCCTTACTAGTTTGCATGTTGATAATCGTTCCCGCCATCATAAATCCTTGCTCGTCGACACCCTCACCTAACGATGACCGCATCTGAATCCAAAGCCTTTTGTTGACCAACTCCTTTTGGTCGATACCTTTCGCCTTGATCGACATGTTATGTTATTTTCAACAAACTTACGCCTTTTTAGCCAAACAAACCATACAACTTAAGGCTTCTTATCTTAGTCAAAAATTTCTTTTCAAGAAATTTCCCCCCAAAACGCCATATTCAACGGAGCCTTTGTAGATGGCAGAATTCTAGCATTTTCTCTTCCAAGTTTTCAACTGCATGCCTCTTTTAATATGATGTCGTGAGCAATCATGATCACTTTCTGCACAATAGTTCCCCATGTCACTTTAATCACCTCTCATGACTACTCATAGTTTTTAGGGCGTATGTTTTTAAACAGACCCACTAACTTTTCCGCTTATTTTGGCCTGCTCCCATTTTTTGAGTGACATTTGTTTCACTTTTAATGACTCTAATTTTACTTTTAAATAGACTTTCAAAGCCCTTAGTTTCCTCCTTCCTTCCTTATGTTTTAGCTTCACAACTCTGCAACTTCTAAAAACCTTAAGGAACTTACTCTGATTTCATCATGATCGCTCTACCTAGTACTCCCTTCAACACTAGTAATAACCCTATAACTTTCTTAATTTATGGGAAATAGAGTTTGAACTTCATTCCAGATCCTCCATCTAAAGTAAACTCCAAGGTCCAGGCATGGCAACACCAAATGCTCATTCCTTTTGTTTCAAAGAAACTCTTTGCATTCCATGGGCCTTATCCAGCCCAAGAGATGCATCCTAAAACCGTCAATCAATACTTTCCTTGTTTTCTTCCTGCTATCCTTTATGCTTTTAACCATACAAAACCCATTTATGTTAGGTTTATGGTCTCTCATATAGCAGTATTTTCCTCCATACCCACTCCAGGTAATACATCGTACCATGCTTGGCTTGATAGAGTTCAGGAACAATAGAAATCTCAGTGGGAAAAACTTGGCATCTTTGACACAATTCAAATTTCACGAAGCGCCCATACAATTGATCCCAACTTCATTCTTGCCTCACTTTTCTTTTGGGAAAGTTCAAATAACACTTCCTAACTTCCTTGTGAGATGTTGACACCTGCCCTATTTGATGTAACAACCATCACTGGGCTTTCCTTGTTGGGTATAACTTTTAACTAAACAGTGTCGGTGAAACACATATTTTGCTTCGACCAATCAAATTTCACCAGCTATATTGCTGATGATCATCTTATGGATATGAATGGTGTCTATGAAACTGAACACGTAAACTTTCTCACCCTCCGACTTTCTTATTTCTTGTTTTGCACATGACCTTTTAATACACTCCAGGATTTCATACCTCTTGCGATTCAACTCCATGAGGGACAAAACATCTCGCTGGGCAAGATTTTTCTAGCGAATCTTTACTAAACTTTGGGCAATGCTTCCATGCAACTGAAGGCACTCCCTAATCATGACAATGGCTTTAGGCTTTCAGGACTCTTTTGGCTTCTGCAACACTGGCTAAATGCCACATTCAAATTTCAGCTGGGTTATCCTGTTTTCAAAAAAATTCCATGTCTTAATAAATTTGAGCCATTGAAGGCCTGAGGTTATCCTTGACCACTCCCCTCCACAAACTTGATTTATTTGTGTTTATAAAGTATATCAATATGCTCATCGAAATGAAGACATTTATCTCAGCCATGACCCTTTATGTGGAACAGCGATTTGGTCTAGACTGGTTTCAAGAACCTTTTCCTAAAACTTCTTAAAATGTCGTTCGTATAAATACAACCTGTAGGGCCTTTCTAACACCCATAGTTCTTTCTTGTCGAATCAAAACCGGCTCAATAGGGTATGGTTTCATGGGTTACCAACCAAACTTGGTATCTCGATAATTGGGACTCTGCCAAATGCTGCCTTCGTCTTTATTCTATTGCCATGCCGACATCGTCTGGGTGGGTAGACAACTCACTGCTGAGGATCATCGGGCTTACCTCAAATTTCATCGGGCACCTCAACCTCTTGAACTCTCGGTGATTTACTTTGAACACTCCTTCTTTACTTCAAATTTTTTCGACCAACGGTGGCCCCAGTATCAAGAAAAATATTTCTCCATACCCAACTTTCTTCAAAGACTCATCAACGCCTTTAGTGCTCTAGAAACTCGACAACCCCCTATGTCGTTGATCCTTCAGGAATAAGAGCGCCCTTCGCTGGTCAAATTGAACCAAACTTCACCTTCTGAAAAAGTGCAGGAAACGACACCCTCCTTCTTTGTAGGCTCAGTCTCACAAAAGCACAATGTTGTGTCACCACACTTGGAGGTATCTCTTCTTATCTTCTATTTTCCGCTTCTAATCTTGTTCTTTATGCTAACTTGGAAATCCTCCCTAGGGGCTACCTTGTGTAGGCGACATCGAGCTGAATCCAACTAGAAACGCCCCTGTTGGTGACAACATTGCAAGGTCTATTCATCCAACTTTCATCAAACCTACCTATCATATTTTGAATGACGCTCCATCCCTCGACTCCGCCACCCGGAATGAGATTGAAGTGTTAAAGAAACGAGATCCAATGGTGGCCTTTAGAAGGATTAACCTTCTTTTTCATACCCCAATAGCTTCACCAGACCTTGGTTTGACGTCTCTACTCATTGTTGAACTGGATGCTGAAGTAATCCACGCGCTTCATGAACTAAGGTCATACCTGTTTGAAAGTGAGTTTTTAGCTATCGTCGAGGAGGACACTTTCATGGTGGTTGAGATTTTTAAACTTCTCGACACTATCTCTCAATATCCTCTTTCTGATTCCTTGGCTCATTACTTAATCGATTTTGAGGCTTTCTTCAACCAACTTGCAAAAGATCTCTCATTCTGTTGATACACCGACCTCAAACTTAAGACCAATGCAAATGAGATGAGAGGGGAGTGGGACTTAAGTGAAATATGTATGAAAAAGGATAATTACCTCAAGGCTAAAAGGAGGGGCCTTCTGGAGCAGCATTCAGCTGTTGACCAAGAAATCCTGAGTTATCAAAACCAAATCAAAGCGCTCAATTAGAAAATTATCGACATCGAGTGTTAGAAGGCTTTATTGGATTCAATATGATGGTCCTTCACCCAAAGAAGTTCAATAATCTACTCTTGAGGGAATAACGCATGTCGAGAAATCCCTTTAGCTCAAGAGCAAGGTTAATCACCTAATATCTAAAAGGATTCATCTCGACCAAAAGATTACTTATGAAAGAGCCCACTTGGAAAACCTTAAATCTCGGTTTCCTTTGTAATTTCCTTGTTGCCCATGTTTCAACTAGGATTTATTTTTTACTTATGTAATCCCATTGGGGAATTTAACAGCCATCTTGGCACTTGTCCATTTTGGCCAACGATATTTTGGTAGGCTCTATTTTTTAGTAATTTGAATCTCTTGAAGCATATGTTTATACCTTTTCAAATATTTACCATTTACTTTCAAGATTATTTGATCTAACCCTAACTCTTCGATCTCATATGCGTTATTGGTGAACGCTCACAGTACTTGAAATGGTCCTTCCCAATTCCATGACCACTTTCCCAAAATACTATCTTTTCGGTCCATAGGAAGAATAACTTTCCACATGTAGTCGCCAACTACAAACGTCTTTATCTTGGCCTTTTATTGTAGGCCCTTGCAACCCACTCTTTTTGTCAAATTAGCATATGTAGTGCAACTAATCTTTCTTCCTCTAGATCCACTATTTCATTAAACATCATATTCCAATATTGTTCTGACGAAAGTTTGTGTTGCCGCTATACTCGTATTGTCTGCAAGTGTACTTCAACTGGCAAGAACATATTGTGTCCAAATGCCAGTCAAAAAGGTGTTGATCCAGTTGCTTCTTTGGGAGACGTTCGACAAGCCCATAAAGCTTGATCCAACGTCTTATTCCAGTTCTTGGGTTTCTTAGAGACTTGTTTCTTAATTAACCCAATTATTACTTTATTGGCAGCTTCGACCTGGCCATTGGCTTGAGCGTGATAAGGCATGGATGTTACTAACTTGAAGCCTATTTCAACCGTAAATTCTTGCATCTTACGCCCAATGAAAACCGACCCTTGGTCTATAGTGATTGTCTCATGAATTCCAAATCTATAAATAATGTTCTTTTGAATGAAGTCAATCACTGCTTCTTGGTCGACATTTACTAATGGTATGGCTTCTATCCATTTAGTGAAGTTGTTTATTTTAACCAGGATGAACTTTTGTTGCTTCGACGAGGCTGGTCAAATTTCTCCTATGATATCCAGCGCCCATCCTCGTAACGACCATGGCTTAATAATTGTGTGCAATTTGTTTGCAGGTACATGTTGAACACTTGCACGATTTTTTCATTCTTGACACCCTTTAGCAAACTCAATACAATCTTTCAGCACACTTGGCCAATAAACACCATCTCAGAATAGCAGCCATTTCATTTTATGGCCGACTTGGTGGGCACCATAAGCTCCACTGTGGACTTCGACTTTTTCCAAACACGCTTCAGTATCTGTTAAGCACTTGAGCAAAACCCATTATGGAGTCTTTTTAAATAATTCATTTCCCATGCACACATAGCTCAAAGCCCTACACTTTACCTTTCTATCGACATTTCCATCTGAATTTTCCAAATAATTCACGATTGGCTTTCTCCAATCCGCGTCTCACAAATTTTCAATGGAAAAAACTTCAAAATTTTCAAAATTTTCTAACTTTGCCAAGTCATGTGTCCCCCAAGCTTTTGGGATTGACAATGTTGATAATGGTGTCGACACTACTTTTTCCCCTACCTCAATGAAACTTTTCAGCTTGTCAGTTGATACTTTGTACCGAGAAGCAATTTGTGCCAAATCATTAGCCACTTGATTTTTTAATCTGGGAACGTGTGTGATGCTTACAACTTCAAAATATTCCAACAATTGATTAACCACCACAAAATATAAAAACAAATATTCTTTAATGCACTTATATTCTCGATTTATTTGCTTGATCACTAGCTCCGAATCACCTTTAATTTCGACCCTCTTCGCGCCTAAGTCCTTCAAAAGTTTAAGTCCAATGATTAAAGCCTCATACTCCGCTTCATTGTTGGAGCATTTTCAATCTACCCTACATTTGAATTTTTTTGGCACTCCTTTTGGAGAGACAATTAGAACTCCGACACCAGTTCTATTCTTGTGGCTTGACCCGTCGAAGTATAACTTCCAAGGGTCAGTGGCTATCAAATTTACTGATTGCTCAACTATGGCGTGATCGAATATGAAGTCTTCCACAATTTGGCCTTTCATGGCCTTCAAAGGCATATAAAACAGTGAAAACTCAATTAAAGCAAGTGCCCACTTGCCAATTTGACTATGCAAAATTGGTTTAGACAACATATGTTTAATGACATTATAATGAGACAAAACATAAACATCATCTGGTTTAATATATTGCTTAAATTTAATACATGAGAAATACAAACATAGGCATAATTTTTCTATCATGCTATACCTAGTTTATTCATTTATTAATACACAACTAAGGTAATAAATGGGTCCTTCGACTCCGATATCATCCTCTTGGGATAACATGCTCCCTATTGTTAAAGCAGATGCAACTATGTATAGTCTCATGTTCTTATTTTGACTAGGTGGCAATAAAATGGGAGGCCTTGTTAAATACCCTTTGATTTCATTGAAGGCCTCTTGTTGTTCCTTTCTCTAATGAAAGTCACTTTCCTTCTTGATCTTCAATAATGGAGAAAAAACCTCAGTTTTTCCACTTAGATTTGAAATAAATCTTCTCAAGAAGTTGATTTTCCCCAACAAAGACTGCAGCTGCTTCTTTATCGAAGGAGCCTTGAGATCCAAGATTGCCTTTATTTTTCTTTGATTGATCTTGATGCCTTTTTTGTGTACTACAAAACCTAAAAAATTTATTGCATGCACATAGAAGGAACATTTTAGTTGACTCATTTTCAATACATGTTTCCTCATTCTTTCAAAGGATCGTCGAAGATGGTCTAGATGACCATTCTCAGATGAAGATTTTATCACAATGTCATCAATATATATTTGCACGGAATGTTCTATAAAATCGTGGAACACGACATTCATTGCCCTTTGATAGGTGGCTCCAGCATTTTTTAGACCGAACAAAATTACCACCCACTCATATGTTCCTAATTCCCCTGGGCATCTAAATGTTATTTTAGGCACATCCTCATCTGCTATAAAAATATGGTTATAACCAGAGTATCCGTCGAGCATGCTAAGATATTCATACCCTGCAGCCGAATCAACTAACATTTCTACTACAAGCATCGAATATTCATCTTTATGGGTAGCTTTATTTAAATCTCTATAGTCTATACAAACTCTAAGAGTTCCATTTTTCTTAAAAATAGGAACAATATTTTCTAACCACTCAACGTACCTTGCAGCTCTGATGAACTTACTTTTGAGCAGCCTTTCAATCTCCTGTTTGATCTTCAAAGTAATCTCGGGGGTGAATCTCCTAGGATGCTGCTTTACTGGCCTTTTACCTAGCTAAATAGGTAGTCAATGTTCCACCACCTTTCGACTTAACCCAGGAATCTCACCATAATCCCAGGAAAATCAATCTATATTCTCTTTTAGTGGCTTGATTAGCTTGACTTTCATTTTTGACTCAACTTTAGTGTTGATGTAATTCGGTCTCTTTATTATGCCATCTCCCAGATCAACTTCCTCTAACAGATCTTGGGCTTGCATCTTTTGTATCGAATTAAATGGGTTATTTTCAAACCCTAAAGGTTCATTGTCATATATACAATCTAACCTTCGACTTTCTGAAGTTGTTGTTTGGCCCTGTTGGAATTTATCTTGATTTTTTGTTTTGGATTCGACAACTATGTTTTGTAGCTTCTCAGCTTCCAAAGTCGATTTCCTATTGTTTTCAGCCACATAATCCAAAATTCGAGCCAAAATTTCTGACTCACTGGTCATCACGTTCGAATATAGACCACCCTGTAGGTGGAATCGACTCCCTAGGCACTGCTGCCTCTTCAGAATCCCATATAAACCCATGATTAGGATCCAAGTTGAGAAAACAATTTGAGTTTTCTTTGGTAGTGTAATTTTTATTATCACAGAGTGCTACATTCCAAAATGCTGATCGAAAGACTTTTTCCATTTTTAATCTTGTCGACCTTATAGTAGCTCTGATCAGCTTCTATATTTTCCACTACGCCATATTTCTTCCAAAAGGAAATCCTTTGATGCAAAGTCGGAGGGACTTCACCAATTCCATGGATCCATTCACGACCAAGTAATAAATTGAAGTTGGCTTTGGAATTTATGACCATGAACATAGTCGACTTGGTTGTTGTTCTGACAGTCGATTCAACTTGAATGATGCCCAATATACTACTGGTTTTTCCTTCATAGTTTGATATAAAAATGTTGTGAGGTCGAAGCTCTGACCCACACTTCCCCATCTTCTTAAACAGAGCATGTGGCATTAGATTTACATCTGCCCCACCATTGATAAACACTTTGTTCACTGGCATGCCATCCACCTTATTCCTTATGAATAAAGGTTTAAGATGATACAACATCATTGGGCTTGGTTTCTCAAACACAGCCTTCTATTCTTCGACAACGCCACTGTTCATCATATAGTATCATAGAGGCTTTTCTTCATCCGCTTCGTCGGAGGTAAAATCTTCTTCATTTTTTGATACGTCTGAGACCATGTCATATTCTATAGGAAGAATCAACATAATTACACAATTAATGATGAAGTCTTTACCATAATCATAGTCATCATCTACCATATCATCTTCTGGTGAAGGTTCATAATAAGTTTCTTCCTCTTCTTCACCTTCAGATGTAGGAGTATACTCAGATGTAGGAGTATATCCAACACTCTATGTTGCCACCAGTTCATTGTCACCTAAAGGAGCTACCCTCATAGACAACCTCTGATGAGTAGTAACCTTTTATTTTTCAATTAACCTTGACCTTAGATAAGATCCTTTTTGAACTGGAACTTCACCATGCTTCACAACTTTTGCTGGTTGCATGCTCTCAACACGCTTATTATTCTCGACAGGTTTCGACTGGGAAGTCGAAGCCTACTTTGCAGCCTTTTTGTTCCTCTGATAATGCTTGCACTGTGTCCTTGTCATTGGATTTCCCCCCTTATAATTAGGAGAAACTTGATAACCCTTCGACTCAACTTTCCTTTCTTGGGCCTCAGCTTCGTGTACAATCACTTTCCATTTTGGCCTTTTGTCACCCTTTTGGCTTACTGGTACCACACATTTCTCTTGTGGAGTGTCTGACAGAGGGAGAAAGGTTTTCTCCCGTGGTTGCTGGAATAATCTTTTGTATTCCTCCTTGCGCCGAGGCACTCCTTTCTTGTCGCAAACAAATTTCAAAACTTGAGGCTTCTCTTGCTTAAGAGCTTCTTTTTTGACAACTTTATATTTCTTAGCTGCTTCTTCATCATACACAGCGTTGCATCTTGGGCATAATTTTACCTTCGACCCTTTCACTCTGCATTTCTATTGAAAGTCATCCAAACTCTCTTCAGGATGAGGGTACACTGCCTTTAATCCCTCTTCCATATTTAGGTCGAAACTATCATTACTTCCAACCATCATGACTTCTATATCACCAATCATTATGACTTCTCTGTCTAGGCCCTCAGTAGCTTTGACCATCATGCAATCTAGAGGGTCTGAGTATAAATCCTCCTCCACCTTCAAAGGATCAGTGTCAACTTGTATCTTCATATTTCCCCCAAACTGGAGTCTGCCATCTTTTAAAGATTTCTCCACCAAATCCTTGAAAAGCACAAATTGAGAAGTTTATGACCAAGAAAATTATGAATTTTGCATAATCCCCTTTTCTTCTTTTGTTCAAGTGGGGGATTCTCCAGGCCCTAAGGGACCACAATTTGACCATCAAATACCAATACATCAAATATTTCATCACATTAGTTATATTGAAAGTATAAGTCTTGGTGATGGCTTTGCCATTCTTTTCGGTTTCGATGGGGGTTTTCCTGTTCGACGGTTTCAAAAGTTTACACGCATAAGGAGGTCTAGACTAGAGTTTAACCATATTAAACTCTATTTATTCCCCTAATTCATCTTCGTCAGAAGAATATTCATCATTTTCTACGTAAGCAACTTTTCCTTTCTTATGGTACTTGTTTGGCTTGGTTTTTTCAGCTTTCAACCATTCAATCAGTCGAACTTTGATAGCCAACTCAACCATATCTTTCAAATATTGAGTATCCAACAACTTCTTCCTAATGGAATACTCTAACCCATTTGCAGCCATTTCGACCAACTCATGCTCAGGGACTTGTGTAAAGCACCACACTTTCAGAAGTCTAAACCTGTAAGGTATTGGTCTATTGACTTAGTGCTTTTTTGTTTTACACTGGACAATTATGTTAGGCTTATTTTTGATTGCCCCATGTGGAATTGTTCATGAAACAATTTCTCTAACTAGGTCCACATGTGGACTGACTGTGGGGGAATCATTGTAAACCAAGTGAACACATTCTTTGTAAGGGAATTTGGGAAGTACTTCATCCTAAAATCCTCATTCACTACTAAGTCACTAAGTTTTGTTTGGTATCTGGCAACATGTTTGACAGTGGATTCTTCGACATCCCCTGCAAACTTAGTGAACTTTGGGAGTTTCTAACCTCTTGGTAACTCCGTTTGTAGCACGAAATCTGGAAATGGAGAAACATAAGTAGTCCTCTGACATCCAGTATTCATCCCATTCCTAACCATAATTCTTTCGACAATGGCTTCTAGGTTTTGTTCCCTAACCACTGTTTCTCATCGAACCTGCCTGACCATTTGGTCAACATTCTGGTTTTGATTTGCTATTACTACTGGGGGTTGTTGTACTATCCTAAGTATAGGGTCAACACGCTGGGGAGTTGGTTATTCTTGTTCGATTGCTTCGTCAACCACCTCCTCGTACTGCACCAGTTCCTCACACGGGGGAGGTGTAACTTGTCGAACTGGCACTCTTAGAGCACCAAGGAAGTCTCTGATACGAGTCATTTGAGTCACTAACGTCTGATAACTCTGCTTTGTATTCTGAATCAAATGTCTTAATATGAGACTCATTTGTTGAGTCAGCATATTGACCATTTCTTGGTTACTTTCATCCATCTGTTGCCTCATGATAACAACAGTACTTAGGGTGAAAGTAGGCATAATTTGGTTGGAAAATCCCAACCCATTCGAATTCCCAAATTGGTTTCCCGACAGCCCCATAGTACGATATGGGGAAATGCATAATTTTCGCCAAATATCGGACTGCTAGTATGCCGTCCTGCCATCATTGTTGTGGGCATTTCATACTCATGTATATTTCTTGCAAAACTCGACACATATTTCCCAAAAGTTGGAATCACACCATTGTGTGTTTCTCTTACAAAACTAGGCACATATTTCCCAGAAGTTGGAACCACACCATCGTGTATTTCTCTTGTAAAACTAGGAACACATTTCCTAGAAGTTGTAACAATTGGTGGTCTTACAGTTACTGGCTGTGTTGTGGTAACTATGCTTGGTGAAGTCGAAGACACGACCACCAGACTAGAACCAACACTCGCTGCCACAATGGTATTTCCTCCCAGATTTTGATTCCTTTCAGGAGTTCTAGGGTCTAAAATTATTCTACCACTTCTTAATTTCATACATGAAACAAGAAGACTCAAACACAAACGTGTCCCACTGGGCATGCCAATTTGCTTCTTCGTGAAACAATCGCTAGCCTCTTATTAAAGGTTACTTGCAGGATCGACTACAATAATCCTAGACTTAGTGTTTTTAGTGTTTTTGGGTTGAAAAATGGTTGATATTGGATAAAAGGGGAAAAGATAAAGACAATTTCAAAGTGTAATACGGTGGGAGAAATGACTTGGGTGTTTTGAGTTTTATCGCAGTTGTTGCGGATAGCAAGAGTCGCCATCGACTTTTCTTTTATCCAATAAGGAAAGGGTGAAAAGAAAAGGAAAGACCTTTGAGATATTTCTTGAGTTTGGGGGGTTGGTTATCAAAAAGGAAGGTGTTAGCACCCTTTTCATCAGTAGTTATTTACGGGCTTTTAATTGCTTGCTAGATCACTTGAAAATGATTTGTTTTAAAATGTGTTTTGCGATGGGTGCAAGTTTGAAAATATTTTTAAAACACCTTTGTCTTGGCAAACTTTGTAATGATTCTCGTCTCTGTAAGAATGTATACAAAGTTTTGGTTTTGAAAATAGTTCAAAGAGATGTTTGTTTTTGAAATATGTTTTGAAAGTGTAAGTGTGGAAATGTTTTTAATTTGTGAGCAAGCAACTACGAGCGTCCTACCTACTCAAAAGGTCTTTGTTTTTTCCTCCTCCTTTAGATGTTGCTATCTTATCATTGATTTGGAAAGAAGCCCCATCATTGGATGTGAAGAGACAGAGCGGGCAGTCGTATAGTCATAGAAGGCAACTTGTGAGACACTTTAGCAATTTTCGTAAGGGACTAGATCTCTTACCTAAGGAAACATCGAGAGACATCGAGGGACTACGATCTTTTTTTATCAAAGGTCTTTGCTAAAACGTCCCATATTCGAGGGACGTGACTATTTTTCAAGGCAACAAGCGAGGTTACCCTAGAGGAGCGCGTGTGAAAAGTATGTTTGATTCAAGTTAACTGTCTTGATTAGGGTGGTCTAGCGATTGATTTTATGTCTTACCATACACGCCTAATTACTATACAGTATAAAGAAAAACAGTAAATTGTGGAAATTAAAATTCTACGTTATTACAAAGCTTTCGGGAATGGGGAGTACAAATTTACAAATGGGGATGGATCGAATCGACAATGCAATTAAAAATCTAAATAAGCAATCAATACAACCAAATCAAATCGAATAATTAATTAAAACTACAACAATCTATGAAGTAAAAATTAATTAACAACATATGGGAATAAATTTTTTAATATTTTTGTTTGTGAGAAATTCGGAAAGAAAATAAATAATCTATTCTATTATTCTTATTTGAATTTATTATGTATAAACTAAACATTTTAAAAGAAAGTTTATTAAACTATATAAAAAAAGTTAACAAGATTACTTACAAATTTTTCCTAAATTAAATTTAAAACTAAACTAATTAAGAAAATTATCTAGTTTAAAAACAATATTATTAATTAAATTTTAAGAAAATTAAACTAAAATTTTAAAACAAATGAAACTAAAAAAACCTTTAATGATAAAACTAACTAAAATAAAGGTACAAATAGAAAATATGGGGGGCATGTTTTTTTTGAATGGGATTTAGAGGTTAAAGCCCAAGAAGTTTTTTTTATTACCAAAAAGAAGAAATTAACAATAAGAAAAAAAAGAGGAAAATGTCCCAGGGGGTCTCGAACCCGGGACCTTTCCTCTAAACCAACACACCTTAACCATCGCGCCATCCATTTCAGTCATTATTATTACAAATTAGTTAAAACAAATAAGGAAAAAGAATAGTGGATTGGGCCAGCAGCCCAATGGGCTGACCCGGCTGGAAAGAACAAAGAAAAGCTGGTAACCCTAATAATGTTAAGGCGCCGCTGCTAGCTATCTTGGGAAGAGAAAGTACAAGATTTATTATTATTAGTTCCAATGACCTTTTTGTTTTTTTCCCCAAGATTTACCGTAAAAATTAAACAAACCCTATTCTCCCTACAATCTTCATCTCTCTCTCTCTCTCTCTCTCTCTCTCTCTCTGTTCTTTGGTATGCAACCTTATATCCACAAATCTCATCTCCTTCACAAACCCCTTCACCTCATCGGGATGTCGCTTCTTTACCATCGTCATCACAAACACAAAAATCACTTCTTTCCTTGGCATCCTGGCATCTCGAATGATAACTTCCTTTGAAAGAAGAAAATGGAAAGATATTGACGAGTTTGTGAAATAGAAATTTGGGGGCGATTGGTTTTATAGAGAAAAAGGGAATGAATTTGGTAAAGAGCTGTTGGTGACGCCATGGAAGAGAAGAGAGTTGAGTTGTTGGATTTCGCGTGGGTTATAAAATCTGTTTACAGTGGGAGTTATGGGTATGTTGGTATGGTGGATACTGCACGTGAGAAAGAGGAATAAATGGTTATGTGTGGAGGCGGTAAGGTAGTGGTAAAGTGCGTTTGTTAGCGGCTGTAGCAGTTTGCTGTCCGGAAGGAGAATCCGAGGGAGTTGTATGGTGGGTTGATGGAGATAAGAAACAATAATATTTTTTGGATTTTTTTGTGTGTATTAAACAATTTTCTTTGTTCTTTTTGTTTTAAAAGAACCAACTCCTTGTCTTACGGCTTACATTACCAATAAATAACAACAACAAATCTTGTATAACAAATAAATCATGAATGATGAGCAAGGGTAGACGAAAAGTTACCTGTCAGAGCCTCTCCAACGAAGCTTCAGAATAAGTGAGTATCAAAAAGAAACTTTTCTGAACTATCTGTTTTGTTTATACTGATGCAATTATTGTAGCGTGAAAAATTCTGAATTTAGAATTGTTGTTGATGCAGGTATTGTGTATGAAGTTGGGGATTTATGTGGGTGAGTATGGAAGATTATTGATGAAATGAATAAGGACGGTTTGACAGGGAAGTTCCTTTTTTTTCTGTAAAATTATCTCTCTATCTTGCGTAGAATTTTTTGTTTCTGAAGGGTTGAAAGGGGAAAATGATGACTGAAAACGGGGATTTCTTTGATGTCTCACTTTTAACATAACTGTTGTTGTGTTACTATCTTATATTCATTTGAAAACAACTTTTGGGGTGAAAAGGATCTGGATTTCGAACACATTTGTTATGCTGCTTTGCTCCTTTTTGTTGCAGTTTTCTTATTCGCTAATTTTATGCAACTGCTGGACTATTTTTTGGTACAGATTTGGACATCAATGCAGGGATGCAATGCAGTCTTCTTTTTTGACAGTATTTGTTTTCTTGTGTTTGTCACTCTTTACAACAATGCAGGCTGGTTTTCTATTTTTGTTTTCTTTGTGAACCAAAATATGTTTTGTGATTTGCAATGAAAACATTTTTGGGCCAATGATAAAAAACTGATTGACAAAGATAAATGAGGCCTTTGTTGGGCTTTGGCAAATGATTTAATGGTGAATTCCCTAAACCGTGCACTGATTCTTTCGAGAAAACCCTAATGATGAGAAGAAAAATTCTTTGAAAATTCTTATTTCTTGTTGTAATACGGTGGCAGAACTAACTGTTTTTGTTACTACTGGTTTTGCGTTTGTGTTTGCAAATGTACGGTAAGCAAGAGTCCCCACCGTCTTTTATTTTATCCAACAAAGGAAAAGGGAAAAAGAATAGAAAAAACCTTTTTCGAGATGTTTCTGAGTACGGGGGGTAGATTATATAAAGGGAAGGTGTTAGTACCCTTTCTATACATGGTTTTCCATGGGCTCTTAAATACTTGCTAATTTTTAAATTACTTTTGTGTGTGTTTTGAAAAGTTTTGAAAATGCCTTAGTGAGGAGTTTCACTTTATGGTAACCCTTGTATCAGTCCTCAAGAGTGTGATAAAGTGTTTTTTTTGTTGAAAACTTTAGTTGAAAAGAGTGTGAAAGTGTAGGGTGTAAAAAGTTGTTGTTTTGAGCAAGTACTTAAGAGTTTCTACCTACTTTAAAAAAAAGACTGTTCATTTTCTTATTTTCTTTAGATAGTTCTATCCTACTATTAAGGAGTAGGTATCTCCATCGTTGGAGTTTGAGGGACAATCGAAAGGGACGATTACTGTCACTTAAGGCAACAGGGAAAGATCTCTTAGTAACTGTCCTAAAGTTCTAAGATCATTTTTTTTTACTGAGGCAACGTCGAAAGGGTCATCGAGGGACTAATGATCTTTCGAATTAGAGGACAGCCACTAAAAATTCCCATGTTTCGAGAATAGTGACCGTTTTCCAAAGACAACCGAAGTGGGGAAAAACCCTAGGAGTGAACATGTGCAAGTGTTTGTTTTTCAGTCAATTATCTTTGCACAATTAGGGTTTTCTACTGTTTTAAATATTGATTTATCTTTCGCATACAATCCTACACATACATCTAACAATTTATAATTGAAGAAATTAAAAGCGGAAAAGAAAACCTACTTATTACAGGGCTTCGGGGGATGGGGTTACATAAACAAACTTGGGGGAAAAGCGGTAAATAAAAGCAGTAATAAACCTAAGTTAAAAGCTATTACAAACTCGAAACAGATATAATAATTGGTAAAAATAAATAAATAAATGCGCGTGAGAATAAATTAAATATCCTAAAGAATCTACCTAAATAAAGAAAATATTTTTTATTTTTTTTACTGAGAAAACTAAATATTTGTGAATTAAACCTAATTTTTTCTAATTAATTTTACCTAATGAAAACAAATCAATTTAATATCATTAAATTAATTAATTTCCAAAAAAAAATTAATTTTGATAAAAAAAACCTAATTCTATATTTTTTGTGATTTTACTGATTTTATGATTTAATATTAAAAAATGATTTTTAAAACTATAAAACAAATAATATAAAATAATGAAATAAATGAGAAAAAACAAGAATGGGCCTGATGTTGGAAGTGATTTTGGGGGTGCAGCGCCTGGAAATATTGGGCCCATAATGCTAAGTCCAACACACTGAGTGATCCAATGGGATCTCAACTGGGAAGGTCCACCATAGGGATTGGTTGATTGGGCGCTACATCTGATCTTGGGAAGATCCAATGGTTAGATCTTGAGAATGCAAGATATACGCGTTAGATGTCACACACTGGAACCTGCAAGCAATATTAGGAAAATGCAAAATTGCTGGTTTCTGGGATCGAACCCAGGTCTTTGGTTTCACATGCTTACTCCTTTGCCATCTGCGCTGTTAACTCATTTGTGTATATAATTAAACAAAAATAAATATAAGGTAAGCATAACAGTATGCCCAACTGTCACGTGCGCCTTTTAGTGGGTCCCTTCTATTTGAATGAGCCAATCAACAAGCTTCCTCCAGCAACGCCATCATCTTCTCCAACAGCCTGTTGTTTTAGACCAAACACTTTTAGCTACAGTCCAATCCGTCACTATAGGCTATAGTGACGGTTTTTGATTGTATCTACAAATATGCAAAACTCTAAAACACAATTCAAGCAAAAATAAATTCCATCCAAAAATATGGGTCGACTGCAAATCATCCCCTGAACACGAAGAGGCCCTTAATTTGGCCCAATTTCGCCTCTAGCTAGGGTTCCCCAATTTGAAGCTTTGGAATCCTAACTATGGAAAATGACTGTACCTGCACTCAAACTCCAATTAAACCATTCCAACATGTTGTAAACATGACACCAAACGCAAAGATGTAAACAAAATATGTTTATGATGGATGCATCAGTGAAATAGAATTTGAAAGAAATACACAAACCGTGATGAATGATGGGCGTGATTTCGATGGCTTCAGGCTTTGGGAATGCTTGCAATGGCTTCAAAGGATGTCCAGGAGTGTTGTTATGTCCTTGGAATTGCTTGAAATGACCTGTAGAAAGGAATACGATCAGCACTTTTTGACAAAAAATGACACTCTTTCTTGCTCTTAGAGGTAGCTGCGCATCTCCAAACTTGTCTTTTAGGGTTGCAATACATTGGCATATGTAGTGAATCAGATTAGGGCAATATTTGTGGCAAGAATCGAAAGATTAATGGAATGGTTTAAAGAAAAAATCAAATCTTGAAAAGTTTCCATATGTGAATATTTTGTGTCCATTTGGCCTTGCACGATTTCTTTGGCTATTGACAGTATATGAGATCTCCATTCAATACAAAAATCATTCCTAAAACAAAGTATGTGATTTATTTGGATTTATTTGATTTTATTTGATTTTTAAATGAATAAAAATCAAAATAAATTAAATAAACAAATAAATAAGGCATGGAGGATCCCATAGGTCGTGGACCATGCTAGGACTGAGATTCAATCTTGAAAAGATGGGCCCATGTGGAAAAAAATGCAATTTTGAGCATTGTTGAATTGTGCAAATTTCCAAAAATGGCCAACTTTGACAATGCATATCACTCTCAATTTTGACCTTAAGAGGGTGTTCTTGGACTTTTTGTAAAGCTTAGGATATCCTCTAAACAACCCTTTTGGTTTCATCTCCATTAGATCTTCCATGTTCATGTAAGGAGCTTTGACCCAAAAGGTGTTTTTGTTGACTTTTTGAAATGACCTATGATGTATGAACTTGTATCTTTTGATTGAGGCATTTTTTGACCTTGAGGGATGAAGAGGAGCTGTAGGGAATTGGATTCTATTCAAAATGAGCCTTGGATGAGAAATTTATGGTAAAGTATGAGAAAGTTATGCCTGGTCAAAGTTTGATTGACTTTTCCTATAGGAACCCTAATTTAGCAACTTTTGAGTTTTGATGGATTAGGAGCATTCCTTGAGGAATCATGATCAACCCTTGATCAAAGGATGGATATCACTTCAAAATGTTGATGTTGACCAAAAATCTTGAAGTTTGACTGTATGTGGGTCATAGTTGACTTTTGAACTAGTAAAGTTGATTTTCAGGCATTTGAGCAGTTGACTGAGCAAACTTCTTGTGCAAGGCATGAAACTTGGCATGGATGATCTTGAGGACATATTAGGGCAATGGAAACCATTTAGGACCCTTGGAACTCAAACATCTTGATGAGGAGTGAAACCCTAGTTTGAGGCTCATTGTCTTAGGAGGAGGATTTGTCTGGTCAATCCTTAGTCAACTTGAGAAATTGAGGACCTATAGGAGTATGTTTTGAGTAAAATGAGAGGGAAAATTTTGGGGTGCAACAAATGCCCCTGTTCAATCTTCTTATACCTGAGGATGTAGATTGGCTTGTCTGCCTTTCGTGATCTGAAGGTGGAAGATGATTGAACACTAGAGTGCCCAGAAATTTGTACTCGCATGAAGTGAATGTCAATTGATAATATCGGGAATGGGCTTACAGATTCCATTTGGAAGGATACGGAGAATCGTCAGAGATGGGCTTAAAGATGCCATCCAGAAAAGATATCGGTTGCATAAGAGATTCCTTTGCGAGAATTCCTCTACTTGCCGTTGGGGAGGACTTCGCCAGGGAATGTTAATTTATGTCTTGGGAAATAGAGTCTAGGAGCTTCGGTTGTCCATTACTCTACTGGGGAATTAACTCTTGATTGATGAGACAAAAGTGAGCTGTTATCTGGTCGAGTCTAGGCTTCACAGTGATTGGTTGGGGATGATAAGGCTAACTGCTATGTGGTTGTATTCTAGGCTTCACAGCGACTTACTGGGAAAATGTGAAATCGACCGTATCTGGTCGGGTCTAGGTTTTACAGTGTTGTGAACTGTTGTCCGGAGATAAAAGAGAAGGAGCCTGTATAGGGATTTCTCAGGACACTTCCATGTAAAACTGCGTTAGGTAATTCATGAAAAGGAGTCTAGATAGTAGGGCTATGAGAAGGAACCTGGGTAGTAGGGTTATTTTGGAATAAATCCTAGATGGTAGGGCTGTGAGAAGGAACCTGGGTAGTAGGGTTACTTCGAAATAAAATCCTGTGTAGTAGGGCTATAAGAAGGAACCTGGGTAGTAGGGTTACTTCAACATAAAAGCCTGGGTAGTAGGGATATGAGAAGGAACCTGGGTAGTAGGGTTACTTCAACATAAAAGCCTGGGTAGTAGGGTTATGAGAAGGAACCTGGGTAGTAGGGTTGCTTCGAAATAAAAGCCTGGGTAGTAGGGCTATAAGAAGGAACCAGGGTAGTAGGTTTACTTCGACATAAAGCCTGAGTAGTAGGGATATGAGAAGGAACCTAGGTAGTAGGGTTACTTCTACATAAAAGCCTGGGTAGTAGGGCTATGAGAAGGAACCTGGGTAGTAGGGTTACTTTGATATAAAAGCCTGGGTAGTAGGGATATGGGAAGGAACCTGGGTAGTAGGGTTACTTTGAAATAAAGCCTGGGTAGTAAGGTTATGAGAAGGAACCTGGGTAGTAAGGTTACTTCAGAATAAAGCCTGGGTGGTAGGGCTGTGAGAATGAACCTGGGTAGCAGGGTTACTTCGAAATAAAAGCCTGGGTAGTAGGGCTATGAGAAGGAACCTGGGTAGTAGGGTTACTTCGACATAAAAGCCTGGGTTGTAGGGCTGCCTCATCTGATCACGTAGATTAGTTGACCCATTTGGTTTCGGGAACTAATTTTCCATTAGTTGTCTGCAGATATGACATGTATAACTTCATGGATTTAATCTTGAACTGTTGGAATTGTTGATGATAACCATCTTTCCTGAAAAGGTACATGATTAATTATATGCGATGCATGAAATTCATTGTGTGATGATGTTCTCAAAATAAATGAGATTGTGCTGTATGAAATATATATGCGTACATCATGATGTATGAACATGAAATGCTATTGTGACATATCCGTGTCTGGGAAAGTAAATCCCTGACTGCTGCTGGAGAGTACTGGAAATTGAATTCCTGACCATTATAGAAAAAATGGTTCTTCTACTTCCGTTGGGGATGGTGAACGAAGATGACTATGTCGTGGATTTACTCCTTTCTGTTTATGAATATTCTTCCGGGGAGAGACTTTGCTTGAGAATAAATCTGCGGGGGAATAACTCTATCTGAGAGATGAGATGCTTTGCGGGAAGATTTTTCCGATTCAGAGAAATAAACTCTGATGGGGGATGAACTTCTGTAACTGGAGGAATAAACTCTGTTGGGATTTGAGCTTCTGTATTCATAGAAATAAATTATGCTCGGGAGAAAACTTTATGAACCACTTGCAATTATAAAATTCAGCTGGGGAATATAGACGTCGGCTCTCTGAAGGAACTTTACTGGGGAAAGTAACTCTTGTTTGGGGAAGCCGATGTCAAAGCTTTGGTTTCCTCTACTCTGTGGGGAGTGTAGATGTCACGGGGTCTCTTGTAATGGTGACTTTGTTTCAAAGTTATCCATGCCCCTATTTCTTAAGTTATAAGCAAATGTCTTTCCATTTCTTATGTAAATATTTGTGAATAGCAATCATATTCAAATGCATATGTCAAGAATAAATCATTGGACGTTTTTGCAAAACAAAACAGAAAAAGAAAAACAAATGGTTTTGTAAAAGTGACTTGTATTAATTTCGAAGTTGGCCTATAACAGGCGTTTTTGTACAAGGAAGCTGACGCTCTAGTAAGAGAGCGCCTCCGTGTAAATGAAAGCTATACAATATTGTGTATAAAGAGAAGAAAACATCTATGTGTAATAATCCCATTGATTTTCAATCCTGCTATTGCCGCTATATTGTGTCTTCAAGTGTGTCATCACTTTGTTGCTTGTTCGAAGCTGACTAGATTGATTGATGCCGTTTTGAGCGTGATAGTTGATACTGAAGTCTGGTCGCAAGGTGATCTAATGAGACATAGTGATACGGTTTAAATCCCTAACTTTTTCCTGGACCGCCCTTTCAGGTTTTCAGTCCACCGAGATACCCTTTTTTGCCCAAGCTGCCTTTTTAGGTTTTCGACTTGCCGGGTGTACAAATTTTTTTTGTTTTCGTCTCTAATTTTTGCCCGAACCCTTTTGGTTCGTCGGGAAGCCCTTATTTTTGCCTAGGACAGTCAACCTAGCGGGTCTTTAATCATGCGTAGTATCTTTTCACTATGTCCGCATTGACAGGGTGAGGAAGGTCGTCACCATCCATGATGGTTAGAATCATGGCTCCACCAGAAAATATACTTTTGATCACAAATGGCCCTTCGTATGTGGGAGTCCATTTCCCCCTGGAATCACCTTGCGGAAGTATGATGCGCTTGATCACTAGATCCCCAACTTGATATGCTTGGCGTCTGACCTTTTTGTTGAAAGCCTTGATCATCCATTTTTGATACATTTGACAATGTCAGACAACAGTAAGTCTCTTTTCATCAATCATATTCAGTTGATCAAGTCGATTCTGGATCCAATCATCTTCATCCAGACCTGCATCCTTCATGATTCTTAGAGAAGGGATATGGACCTCAATAGGCAGGATAGCCTCCATGCCATATACCAGAGAGTAAGGTGTTGCCCCTGTTGACGTTCGTGCAGAGGTGCGGTACCCATGAAGAGAAAATGGTAACATCTCATGCCAGTCTTTGTATGTCACCGTCATCTTCTGTATGATCTTTTTGATGTTCTTATTAGGAGCCTCAACAGCGCCCTTCATCTTAGGTCGATAAGGGGAAGAATTATGGTGCTGGATCTTGAACTATTTACAGAGTTCGGTGATCATCGTGTTGTTGAGATTCATACCATTGTCAGTGATGATTCTCTCTGGAACACCGTACTGACAGATTAGGTTATGCTTGATAAACCGCGCCATAATGTTCTTGGTAACAGTAGCAAAAAAGGCAACTTTAACCCACTTCGTGAAGTAATCAATGGCCACCAGGATGAAGCGATGCCCATTGGAAGCGGTAGGTCTAATCTCTCCGATCATGTAAATTCCCCACATTGCAAAGGTCCAAGGAGACGTCAAGACATTCAAAGGAACCCGAGGCACATGCACCTTATCAGCATAGATCTGACATTTGTGACAAGTTCGGGAGTGCTGGTAGCAGTCTGCTTCCATAGTGGACCAAGAGTATCCTGCCCGTAGGGTCTTTTTAGCCATGGTATTTTCACTTGAATGGGTTCCGAAGGTACCTTCGTGTAGATCTGTCATAATCCTATCCGCTTCTCTCTTGTCTATGCACCAAAGTAAAGTAGAGTCATGGTTGCGCTTTTAGAGGATTCCATTACTGAGGAAGAATTTTGCGGTGAACCTTCTCAGAAACTTTTTATCGTTTACAGATGCCCCCTCATGGAATTCTTGAGCCTCGAGATGCATATTTACTTCATAGAACCAAGGTTTGTCTGCTACCTCTTCAGTATCAATCTCACATCAGTACGCTGGTTCATTCAACCTCTCAATGGTGATTCGGGGAGCTTCGTTGTCCCACCTGACCTTAAACATAGAAGACATGGTAGCTAGCGCGTCCGCTAACTGATTCTCCTCTCATGGGAATGTTCAAAGGTGACCTATTCAAAGTGTGGGAGCAATGTCAGCACGTGCTCTTTGTACGGGATGAGATTCGGGTGCTTCACATCCCATTCTCCTTTGATCTGACTTATCACCAAGGTTGAATCCCCGAAAACGCTCAAGAATTTGATCCTCAAGTCGATAGCAGCTTTGGGACCCATGATGCACATTTCATACTCCTCCATGTTGTTGGTACAGTTGAAGCATAGTCAGACAGTGAAAGGAGTATGGCAGCCCTCGGGGGATATAATTACAGCCCCAATTTCATTACCGAGTGCATTTAAAGCTCCGTCAAAAACCATAGTCCATCGGGATCCTTCTTCAGGCGCTTCATCTGGTCCAGGTTCTTCAAAGTCAGTCACTAGCATAATATTCTCGTTCGGGAACAAAAAATTTATGGACTGATAGTATCTACGGCCTGATGAGCCAAATGATCAGCTAATACACTTCCCTTGATTGCTTTCTGGGTTGTATATTAGATATCTTATTCGGTTAAGATCATCTGCTATCTTGCTATTCTTCCGGAGAGAGCGGGTTTCTCGAAGATGTATTTTATTGGATCCATCTTAGATATCAACAAAGTAGTGCGGGTCAACATATACTGTCTCAGTCGGCGAGCAACCCATGCCAAAGCACAATAAGTTTTCTCAAGCAGTGAGTATCTTGTCTCACAGTCAGTAAACATTTTGCTAAGGTAGTATATTGCGTGCTCTTTTTGACCAGACTCGTCATGCTGCCCCAACACACACCCCATTTAACTGTCTAACACTATTAAGTACATTATCAAAGGTCTTCCTTCAATTGGAGGCATCAGAATTGGTGGTTCTTAAAGGTATTCCTTGATTCTTTCGAAGGCAGTCTGGCATTCGTCATTCCATTTTACTACTTGATCTTTCTTCAGGAGCTTGAAGATTGGCTCACAAGTAGTAGTTAAATGGGAAATGAACCTAGCAATGTAGTTTAGGCGTCCCAAGAAACCTCTAACTTCCTTCTCATTACGGGGAGGCGACATCTCTTGTATGGCTTTCACCTTTGCAGGGTCTACCTGAATACCCTTGTCACTGACGATGAACCCCATAAGTTTACCATACTTTACCCCGAAGGTGCACTTATTTAGATTTAACCTCAACTTATATGTCTTCAATCTGTCAAACAACTTTTGTAGATGATCAAGGTGTTCTTCATCGGTTTGAGACCTGACTATCATGTCATCAACATAAACCTCTATCTCATGGTGAATCATAACATGGAACAAAGCTACCATGGCTCTCTTACAAGTCTCCCCAACATTCTTCAACCTAAAAGGAATCACCTTGTAACAGAAAATGCCCCACTGTATGACGAAGGTTGTCTTCTCCCTATCTTCGGGTGCCATCTTGATCTGGTTGTAGCCAGAGAAACCATCCATGAAGGAAAAGATTTTATGTTGCGCGGTGTTGTCAACTATAACATCAATGTGGGGAAGCGGGAAGTCATCCTTGGGGCTTGCCTTGTTCAGGTCTCTGTAGTCCATACACATTCGTACTTTACCGTCTTTTTTAGGCATTGGAAATACGTTGGCCACCCATTGGGGATAAGAAGTGACAGCTAAAAACCCAGCGTTGAACTTTTTCATAACCTCTGCTTTGATCTTCTCTGACATTTCAGGGCGCATACAACGAACCTTCTGTTTAACTGGAGGACAATCTTCTTTAGTCGGCAGACGATGTACCACAATATCAGTGTCTAAACTAGGCATGCATTCATATGACCAGACGAAGATCTCGATATAGTCATGCAACATTTGTATCAACTGCTGTTTGACACTAAGCTCCATATTTGCGCCAATCTTAACTTCCTTTCTGTCTACCTCTGTGCCCAAGTTTATTGTCTCAACTGGCTCTTCATGAGGCTGTACAACCCTCTCTTCCTGCTGTAACAGTCTAGCAAGTTCTCCCGGTACCTCACAATCTTCCTCACCTTCGTCCTCGGCTTGGTTGATCGGATTTTCGAAGTTATAACTGACAATAGCAGAACTGTTATCAATGGGATCCAGAGTGGATATGGATATGCAGTTTGATATGTGAGTGTGTGTAAGAGCATAACTGTATTGATAAAGTGAAAAGCAGAAAGAAAAACAGAGAGCACAAAATTTGTATGCAAGAATGTCCAATGTTTTATTGAAGACATATGATAATGACATATAATAACCCTCACAAATAAACCATTGTTCCTCGTGTAAGACAAAAGGCCATAGAGTTTATATTGTTTATTACAAATCCGAAAAACAAGTAAGACAAATACTGCTGAACAAAAGTAATTGACACAAAATCTTTGGCCCGTCCAGTTACTAGGTCCACCGTTGGTAGTAGGGTAGATCCAATTGTCAAATATCAGAATCCTCATCATCGTCTTCTATAGCATTGACCCCATGATTGCTAGTGCATAAGGGAGGTCCTTCATCCCGAGCACGTCGAACAGCCCTTTGAGCTCCTGAAGTAAAGCCCAAACCAAATTTGTCAGTTTTATAAGGAAAATCAGGGAGTTGTCCCTAAATGGTACACCCACCTTATTCAACTACTGCTATGGCGTCCTTGAGAGAAGCCATCTTCAAAGGAGGTCTGGAGATCTTCGGCACACTGGTGATAGTCTCGGTTGATGCTATAGTCTGGGGAACCTCTTCAAAATTTTGACAAGGGGTCTCTATGAACTCACCGTCCATCTCCACATACTTGAAAGAGTTCAGATGGCTTATCATGTACTCCTCTTCACCATGCACGGTGACAATCTTCCCCTTCACTGGATACTTCAACATTTGGTGCAGCGTAGATGTAACAGCTCCAGCTTCATGGATCCAAGGATGACCCAACAAACAAGAATAAGATGGCCTAATATCCATCACGTAGAAGGTGGATTCAAAGGTCCGGGAACCCACTTTGACAGGGATGTCCACCTCCCCGTGCACCATTCTTTTTGAACCGTCGAAAGCCTTCACCATAATATTACTGGGCTTTAATGTCAAACCTTCACAATCTAGCCTATTAAGAGCCTTCTTGGGCCGAACATTTAGTGACGATCCAGTGTCCACTAGCACATGGTCCATAGTAGTGCCCCTGCATTCGATCGAGACATGCAGAGCATCATTATGCTTTCTCCCCTTGGGTGTCAAATCAGCAACAGAAAAAACCAACCCATTACCAGCAGTCAGACTGGCCACACAGTCCTCGAATTGGTCAGTG
Source organism: Vicia faba (assembly GCA_948472305.1). Lineage (NCBI taxonomy): Eukaryota > Viridiplantae > Streptophyta > Magnoliopsida > Fabales > Fabaceae > Vicia > Vicia faba. The sequence goes on from OX451741.1 coordinate 337,126,170, forward strand.
GAGGTTTCTTACGGCACATGCGCAATCTTGAGAAATGTAACCAAAGCCTTCACATAGGCCTCGAAACACAATAGCAGAGCCAACATTGATATCTTTGAAGGGGTCTGCCCCAGCTGCTCGACCATATTGTAGTCGCTCTTCTTGATTATCTTTAAAATCTCCTTCATTTCTTGTTTAGAGGATTCCAAAATAACTTTTCTAGGTGCCTCCGTCCGGGCAAGCTCACCTACAACTTCTTTTCCCTGAGTCCCAGATGACTCATCGGAAGGGGTAACAACTGGAGTAAGGATGGGAGTAGTAGCAGGAATACTAGCCGGAACAACATATGGAATAACAACAGGCTTAGTAATAGTGTTCAGGGAGATCTCGGGAGAGAAAACCCTTCCACTTCGAGTAATTTTGCTGGTCCCGACAATGTTACTAATATCGGGATTAGCCTCTTCAGCTTTTTCGTCTTTAATGGTTAACAAATCCTGCTTGACGCCATGGTAGTAAACGTCAGCACCATAATTCCAAGGAACAACTTTGTCCGAGGAGTACAGTACATAGCAAAGAAAAGTGATTATTAATGGAGAAATTCTTGGAGCAGATGTAATCCTAACAGGTCTTTTAGAGGAGACTTTGGAAGGATTGGCGAAAATGGTTATGATACAACATCTTTATGTAGAACAGTTGGAAACAAAGTCTTTTCGAACAAAATCTCTTTGTTATCCATCAGGCGTTGAACACCTGCTTTCATCAAATAACAACTAGAAGGAAGAGATAAACACATGTGGCAACCTTCCCCACAACCCGGAAATAAACTGGCTAGCAACAAATTCTTCTTGACGATTATGAGAGGAGTAGAAACTTTATCAACAAAAGTAACGAATAGATCAGTATCAACAGTGTTAACACCATGGTTGTGCTTGGGCATGGGAGTAGTTATGACACTAGGCATCTCAGGAGCATCAAACTCAATCTCCTTCACTTCGATCAGATCCTGTATCTTATTCTTCAGAGCCCAACAATCGTTTATACCGTGGCCTGGACTCTCATAATGGTAAGCACATCGAGCGTTTAGATTGTAATAAGGAGATGTGGTGTTGGGGTTCTTGGGATCCTCCCTTAAGGTTTCCAAGTTAGATTTTAGAAGATGGGGTAAAACCTCAGATAACGTCATATTGATCCAGGTGAACTTCCTTTTAGGTCTTTCTACCCTTGGCTGATTATTTCATTGTTGAGTAGCCACATGCCTAGGTATCATCACAGCCCCTACCGTAGGACGATGCTCCGTTCTGCTATGACTTCTTGGATTGTAAATAACATTGACCTCCTTCTTACCCATGAATGGATTTTTCACTGTACTTGAATAGGTGTCTTTCTGGATCTTGCCACTTCGGATCCCAGCTTCTACCCTTTCTCTAGTCAATACCAGCTCAGTAAAACCACCCGAGGAGATACCAATTAAGTGATCAAAGAACGGACTAGATAGCATACCAAGAAACATGTCCACCAAATCCCTATCAGACAAAGGGGGTTGGACTCTCCCTGCCAAATCTCTCCACTTCTGAGCACAGTCCTTAAAACCTTCGCTTGCCATAGGTCGTGGACCATGCTAGGACTGAGATTCAATCATGAAAAGATGGGTCCATGTGGAAAAAAAATGCAATTTTGAGCATTGTTGACTTTGTGCAAATTTCCAAAAATGGCCAACTTTGATAATGCATATCTCTCTTAATTTTGATCCTAAGAGAGTGTTCTTAGACTTTTTATAAATCTTAGGATGTCCTCTAAACAACCCTTTTGGTTTCATCTCCATTGGATCTTCCATGTTCATGTAAGGAGATTTGACCCAAAAGGTGTTTTTGTTGACTTTTTGAAATGACCTAGGATGTATGAACTTGTATCTTTTGATTGAGGCATTTATTAACCTTAAGGGCTGAAGAGGAGTTGTAGGGAATTGGATTCTATTCAAAATGATCCTTAGATGAGAATTTTATGATAAAGTATGAGAAAGTTATGCCTGGTCAAAGTTTGGTTGACTTTTCCTAAAGGAACCCTAATTTAGCAACTTTTGAGTTTTGATGGATTAGGAGCATTCCTTAAGGAATCATGATCAAACCTTGATCAAATGATGGATATCACTTCAAAATGTTGATTTTTACCAAAAATCTTGAAGTTTGACTGTATGTGAGTCACATTTGACTTTTGACCTAGTACAATTGATTTTCAAGCATTTGAGCAGTTGATTGAGCAAACTTCTTGTACAAGGCATGAAAGTTGGAATGGATGATCTTGAGGACATATTAGGGCAATGGAAACCATTTAGGACCCTTGGAACTCAAACATCTTGATAAGGAGTGAAACCCTAGTTTGAGGCTCATTGTCTTAGGAGGAGGATTTGTCTGGTCAATCCTTAGTCAATTTGAGCAATTGAGGACCTCTAGGAGTACGTTTTGAGTAAAATGAGAGGGAAAATTTTGGGGTGCAACACTTGTTTCAAACATGAATTGTTTACTAACCATTTCTCTCGTTCTTTGTTACATGTACAAGCAAAATGGACAATGGGGAGAATTGGTAAAGAGTGACTTGAAGTGTTTGATGAAGACTTGAAGATGAAGAAATTTCTTTGTAGCTTAATATATTGTTAGGAATTTTGTAACATTGCGAATTTTGTGATTTGTATTTTGAGGTTTAGAAACTTGTAAAGTGTATTCCAATTCACTTATAAATTTAAACAATGAATTCCAATTCACTTTGTAAATTTAAACAAAGAAGCTTTGTTGCAATCTTGCATTCTTGATTCATCTTGAATTTGTTTCTACAAAACTTGAATATTCCTTTTTGATACAATTTAAATTATGAGCACAAATTGGATTCTTCTTTGTGGTCTATAAACTTAAAATGCCTCTCGAGAAAAGAATGAGACTTGAATCTTTGAAACATGCCTTGAATAATGCTTTGTATTTTCCTGTAGGATTGAATCATGAATTATTAGAAACTTGAAATGGATGTCTTGAATTTGGAATTGGAATTGATGTTGCACTTGTAATTGATATGAGAGAAAGATTGGAAATTTGAATGAAGATGGATGAAGTTGATGAATATAGTTCACATGAATGAATTTTTTCGAATATATAAAAATTGCGCCATAAACATATTGATCTTTTTGAATATCTTGAAACAAAAACAAATTCATGTGAATGAATTATGCCTTACATGCTTAAATTGAGTCGAAGTCAAAAAAATTATTTGAATGGATATTCGAATTTTCTTCATTAAAAATCTATATCTTCAATTCATAGTAAGTTGAAATATGAGCCAATACTACGAATCTTGCCTTTAAGAATTTTGATCAAAATCCCACTTCGGTCCAATAATCGTTATCGTTCAAATGCAAATGATTTGGAGTAAAAATAACAAACTATCCATGAACCTTCAAACTCAAACTCTTGTTGCAATGAATTATCTCATCATAATGATCAACATCTAGAAGTTAATAACATTCTAAAGTCAAGAAATTCCTATAGAATTTCAATAAATTTCATGGTCTTCCAAACACATTTTGACTTCAATCGTTGAAGCAATCTCATAGACAATGCTTTTTGTGATGCTTCGCAAAAAGAAACACTTCGGAAAATTGAAAATTGAAGAAGTTATGAACCTCGAAAATTAGACAAGAATTTCTCGTGATTAGGTCAAAATTTTCAAAATGACCTCTAAAGTATTCAAATTTTATGATGATCTTTCGCACGTAATTAGCTCTTGATTTGTGAAGAGAAATTGGGGACGATGTCAAGGAGAGTCATATGCAAAAAGAAACACTCAAAAGTATAGACTAATGAATAAGTTACAATCGTTTGAACTTGATCTTGCAAAGGTCAATTTTTGGGTCAATGCAGTTCATTTTCAGTCATCTGCACCATTGACTGAGCAAACTTGTGATGTGAGGCTTGAAACTTGGCACGAGCATCCTTGAGAATACATGAAGAACCATGAAGACCATTTGAAACTTTGGAAACTCAATTTTTCTTGAGAAATACCAAACTCTAGTTGATGACTCAATGCTTAGGAGGAGAATCTATCTGATCAAACCCTGAGCCATCTTGAGTATTTGAGAAACCCTAGGATAGTATCTTGAATGAAAAATGGGAGGGAAAATTTTGGGGTACAACAACTTCCCCTGTTCAATCTTCTTAAACCTGAAGATTTAGACTGACATGTTTGCCATTCGTGACTCAAAGGTGGAAGATGATTGGACATTAGAGTGCCCCGAAATTTGCACTCGCTTGTGCAAGAAGTACGCTTTGGGTTTATTGTATCCGGAATGGGCTTATAGATTCCATTTGGAGAGTGACGGAATATTATTGGAGATGTGCTTATATATGCCATCCAGAAGTGATTGAGAATTGTTGGAGATGGGCTTATAGATGCCATCTAGAAGTGACTGTTGATAGAGAAATTAGACTAAGTCTAAAGCTTTACTTCAGCTAGGAGAAGTATAAGAATGAATCTTTTGTCGATTAATCATGAGCCAGATAAAGTCCATTGAGAGAAGTATCAGAATAAATCTTTGGTCGATTTAATCTGAGCCAGTAAATGTCTTCAAATATTTATCTGGGAGAAGTATCAGAATAAATCTTTGGTCGATTTATACTGAAACAATAAATGTCTATATTTGTTTTTGTCTGGATAAGAATCAGAAAAATGTTAGGGTCGATTTAACTAAACCATAGAAAATGTCTACCGGAACAGAATCAGGATAAACCATTGGTCGATTTAAACTGAACCAGCAAAGGTTTTGAATAATCCTTTACTAGATAATGAATCAGTATAAATCTTAGGAGCTATTTAACTGAAAATAGAGAAAGTGTCTACCGGAACGGATATAGGATAAATCATCGGTCGATTTAAACTAAACCAGCATAAGTCTTGAAGGAAGCGTTTTTCATGTAGATAATCTTCGCGCCCTGTTTCAATAGTTAATCTACAATTTGTTTGTTGGTAAACCCGTCTTGTTTCAAGAGTTCATACCATTGGTAATAAAGATAGTTGCCCCGTCCTGTTTTGGGAATTGATCTTTATCTGATCAAAGGGAAAGAAAGATAGTTTCCCCGTCTTGCTTTGGGGGTTAATATTCAATCTACTCATGTAGATAGTTGTCTTGTCTTGTTTCAGGTATTAATCTATAATTAGTTTTTCACAAATAATTGTCTTGTCTTGTTTCAGGTATTAATCTGGAACCCGCTTTTTGTTGGTCGTAGAGATAGTTACCCTGGCTTGTTTCAGGAACTAATCTCTGACCTAAGAGAAAGAAAGATATTTTCCCCGTCTTGTTTCGGGAGTTAATCTTCAATATACTCATGTAGATAATTGTTTGTTCTTATTTCAGGTATTAATCTAGAATCAGTTGTTCACAGATAGTTGCCATGTCTTGTTTCAAGTATTAGTCCGGAACCTGATTTTTGTTGGTCATAGAGATAATTGCCCTGGCTTGTTTCAGGACTTAATCTCTGACCTATGAGAAAGAAACACAGTTTCCTCGTATTGTTTTGGGAGTTAATCTTCAATCTACTCATGTAGATAGTTGTACTGTCTTGTTTCAGGTATTAATCTATAATCAGTTATTCGCAGATAGTTGTCCTGTCTTGTTTCAGGTATTAATCCGGAACCTGTTTTTTTGTTGGTCATAGAGATATTTTCCCTGGCTTGTTTCAGGAATTAATCTTTGACCTATTTGAGAAATGTTGGTGGTATTTGCCTATTGATAACAGAAGAGGTCTTTTGTTGTCTGTCTTTAACTGGATGAAGTAAATCTAACCAGAAGAGGTCTTTGATTCGTCTATCATTAACTAGAACAGGTGAATCTATCCAAAAGAGGACTTTTGTTTTGTTGATTGACTTTTCCTACAAGGAATAGGGTTAGTTGCATGCAGATGTGTGCATGGCTTGATGATGTTCTCAAAATAAATGAGATTATGTTGTATGCATTTATCATGTATGCAATATGATGCATGAATTCCGAATGTTATCGAGGTGTATCTTTGAAAAATGTTGAGGAGATTCAGGAAGTCAAATCCTGGATTGCTGTTGGAGATGAAGAATATACATATCTTTGGACTTTGTTAAAAATTCTTCCGCTGGGGATTCCTTCTTTGTTGAGGAGAACTCCGCTGGGGAATATTGACTTTTTTTGAGGATACTCTGTTGGAGAGTGTTGATTTCTGCTTCGGGAAAGAGTTCAGGATTTCTAGTCATCCGTTGCTTTAGTGGGGAATTATCTCTTGAAAGTTAGTTGTTATCTGGTCGGATTCCAGGTTTCTCACCAACTTGCTGGGGATAAGGAAGTTAACTGTTATCTGGTCAGATTCCAAGCTTTACAGCAACTCACTGGGGATAGTGACAAACTTTAATGGGGAAGAGGAGTTTTGCTAATGATTCTATAGGAATTAAAATGCTGTTTGGATGGGTCCAGGCTTCAACAATTTTGAACTTGAGGTTAACTGGTATCTGGTCGGGTCCAGGTTTCAGTAACTTGAACTGTTAACTGATCAGGTCAAGGCTTCAACCATTGAAGAAGTCGAACTATTATCTAGTCGAGTCCAGGATTAAGTAACTTAAAATTGAGATTAACTATTATCTGGTCGGGTCCAGGTTTCAGAAACTCAAACTGTTATCTGGTCGGATCCAGGTTTCAGCAATTAAAGAAGTCAAACTATTATCTGGTCGGGTCCAGACTTTAGTAACTTAAAATTGAGATTTATTGTTATCTGTTTTGGTCTAGGTTTCGCAGTAATTAGTTTGGTGAGATGAAGTTGAACTAGTATTTGGTCGGGTCCAGGCTTCATAGTAAATTGCTTGAAAGAGAAAAGGAGTCAACTGCTATCTGGTCGGATTCCAGGCTTCACAACAACTTCGAGGATAGTAACAATTCCTTTGGGGATTGAAATTGCTTTACCGGGGGTTAAGGGGTTTCGTCCATTGATTTGTAATAGTTTGAGAAACAAACTCAAGCTGGGGAATTTTTAGCTTTGTTGGGGAAATAAACCTTGTTGAAGAGAATATTTGATGATCCACAGGGGAGATAAATTCTTTAGACAAAAACTCCACAAGGTTTCCAACTCAGTTAAGACTAACTCAGCCGGGGAATGTAGGAATAATTCCAAGCCTTGATTGTATCGGAGGAGATATTGAACGAGTATCAGAATGACATCCATATCTAGATCGTATCTGAAGTGTATATGAGGAGAGTCTAGAATAAATGTCAGAATAAATCTGTATTTAGATTATATTTGCATTGTATATAGAAGAGGCTTTTAAATAAGTATCATAATGGGTCTTTGTCTGGATCGTATTCGTACTGTATCTGCAAGAGAATCTGAAATGAGTATCAGACTGAATTTGCATGTAGATTGTGTTTGAACTGTATCTAAGAAGATGCATTTGAATAAGTATCAGAATAAATCTTTGTCTAGATCGTATCCGTACTGTATCTGCAAGAGAATCTGGAAGGAGTATCAGAATGAATCTGCATGTAGATTGTGTTTGAACTGTATCTAAAAAGATAGTAAATTGTTGGCAATCTCCCTCTGTTTTGGAAGTAATGTGATGTGTGTGTTCGTTGGGAGAAGATCAAACTCCTCTATTCGCTGGTGAATTTGACTATGTCATCGGATAAAGGATGCCCCACTTTAGTTTGGAGATGCTTCTGCACTTGTCGGGGATAGCCTTGTGACTCTGGCAATTTCACCGGGGATCACTTTATGAAGAGGACTTTTATGGGGGTTTGTCACTGCCCGTAGTGTTGTAGTACTACCGAAAAATGTTTGCTTGGTCGTACATGACCCTTTATATGTGGGAGCCTATTTTCCCCTAGAGTTAATCTGGTGCACTTCGACGTTTGAGATTTTGATCACATTTCGGTAGTCTTGAACTTCCTATGGATTTTTTCTAAGACCGTCGTGGAAGAAATCAAGGACATGATACTGACACCATCTGATACTACTGGAACAAACAAACAATTTGGTGGTACCCAATATCTTTGGTCAAGTCTCAGAATTTCCTAAGAACTGTCATGGAAGGATCTGAAGACATGATACTGACACCATCTGATACTCCTGGAACAGACAAACAAATTTGTGGTACCCAAGATCTTTGGTCAAGTCTCATAATTTTTAGGAACTGTCATGGAAGGATCCGAAGACATGATACTGACACCATCTAATACTACTGGCACAGACAAACAATTCGGTGGTACCTAAGATCTTTGGTAGAGTCTCAGAATTTCCTAAGAACTGTCATGGAAGGATCCGAAGACATGATACTAACACCATCTGATACTACTAGAACAGACAAACAATTGGTGGTACCCAAGATCTTTAGTCAAGTCTCAGAATTTCAAGGAACTGTATTGGAAGGATCCAAAGACATGATAGTGACACCATCTAATACTACTGGCACACATAAACAATTTGGTGGTACCCAATATCTTTGGTCAAGTCTCAGAATTTTACCAGAATTGTCATGAAAGAATGCGAAGACATGATCCTGACACCATCTAATGCTACTGGCACATACAAGCAATTTGGTGGTATGGCATTCTTCATAGTGGATTTTGTTCAAGCCCATGATCAACATAACATTACCCCTTGAGTGATCCGGATGGAGATTTGCCCCTGGTTATTCAACATTTATTTGAGAGATTCTTTGAATCTCGACTTGACTGCCCCAGATGTGTTGGACAACAGCCATGCCGTGCCCCTTGATTATGAGAGATTTTTCATTGGAAGCGTCTTTCCATTTGAAGTGACTTTGTTTATTGAGAGAGTTTTTGTTCACTGGATATCCGTCATGCGGATTTCTCTGTTATCAAACAATTAGCCACATGCAAACAGTGATATTTAAACAATGCAAAGTTTATGTTTGTCATGAGAATTTTTTTTTGAAAAAATGCACTTTTAAAGAGAAATTTTTTTTTGTAAGAATATGAATTCAACTTGGGATCTACAGTAAACCTTACTGGAGTCAGGATACCTTTTGTAACAGCATACTTATGAACCAACCTATGCTTCAATTAGGACTTTTAAAGGGCCGCAAATGTGGCCTGGTTCACGGTTTAAGAAACAAAGGACAAGGCTTAAAGTGTATTTGTACCCAACCCATTCTCCATGATTTTCTTCATCCCTATACTCAATTAATGGCGCGCTTGGATTCCAATTAAGTCTTGGAATGGTTTTTAGGTGATGGTTTGGAAACTGGAAGTTTATTTGAGAAGGCAATCGTTTTTTGGAACATTTTTCTATTGTTGAGGATTTGTAACGACCCCTTTTTTTATGACTTATTGTCCCTAATTTTTGCATGACTGTTCTTGTTTTGAGATTACAGCTAGCGGGATGCCCCAATTTTTTTAAGTCACTTTCATAGGTTTTGACTCAGTGGGATTTTCTTTTGAAAGATAATGACTGCCTATTTCATGGGGAACCATCACCGTCTTTTGATTCAGAAGGATGTTTGTGTATGAAGTGAAAGCTTGTGGCTGAATGCGCATTTGAATTAACTAAGAAACTACCTTGCCCCAGGTTATGATTGAAGGTTTCAATTTGTACGGAAAAGAAAACTCCTACTTCTTTGGCTCAAAAGGGTTGACTAGGGATTATCTTCCTTATAACTCCATTATTTTGGGTTTGAAACAATGCCTATACATCGTCAGCAAAGTATGTTCAAAAGCATACTGTATGAGATTATGGTATTGCTTTCGTCATCCTCCCTCTAAAGGCTTATAGCTTGTAACCGAGAGTTGAATATCATAGAAAACGAGCTAAAAGCATAATTTTAGTATAGTGAAAATGAATGGATTAACTTAGGACAAACATATGCAATGCATTAACGAGAGAAAACAAAGTCTGACATAAAGATAAGTGTTTAAGAAAACAAATAAATTACAACTGAAAATTCGAATGAACAAAAATTTCCCCGCCTAAACTTTGTCACTTCAGATGATGTGCCTTTGAAGGATGACAAAAAAACTCAAGTTGACTATCTTGTGTGAATTCCAACGCCCCTTCGTCGATCAAGTCTTGAATCTTGTTTTTCAATGCCCAACAGTGGTTAGTGTCGTGTCCAGGACTATTGGAGTGGTACGCACACCTTTCTTCATGATTGTAATGGGGAGAAGTAGAAATGGATTTTTGAGGAGGCTCCCTCAATGTAACCAGCTTGGCCTCCAACATATGATGCAATGCTTGAGCCAAGGGCATGTTGATCTCAGCAAATTGTCTTCCTTTCTTACACTGACCACCTTGTCGTGGTTGGTGAGGTTTTGTTGGACTCTTGGTATGGTAGCCATTTTGAAGGGTGTTCTTACGACCAAACCAACTTCTTGTCTCATCATAGGCTGATTAATGATCTGATCCCCAATTCTAGTTGTTTGTTCCATATGGTTGCATCTGTCTTGATGAAGCTTGTTGATTAGGGCTCTCAAATCTTCTTGTCCCCGAGCTAAGTTTTGGATAAGATCCATCTGACCCACCATTTATCCCATCATCTGGACTTTGATTGTTTCCATTTCAGTTTGTAATCACTCCAACTGGTCGTCCCCGTTGTCTTCAGGATTCCTCTTGGTCATGCTCTTAATGAGGAGTGCTTTAACTTCTTCTTTCCCCTTGGATAGGTTCAGGAACAATTCTTGAAGTTGAGTATTTTGGGTCTGAAGATCTATGACAGTCTGCTCTAGAGCCATCTCTACTGAAATAAAAAGTAAGCAGATGATATACTGTGTATGGGGAAAACCTATCATGATATGATACATGATATGTGGATGCAATATTTTCAAGGATCTCGCGGGGTAAACACAAGAAAATGTTAGAAGTTGAACTTTGATTACAACTTTGATTGAAGAAATTCGTATCGTTGAATGTCCTTCTAAAAGAATCAATCTCACCATGTCAAGTGGGTCATACACATGCTCCTTCTAATACATTTCCAGATAACAGTTAATTTCACTCTCCCCAAAAAGTTACTATAAAGTCTGGATTTCAACCAGAAAACAACAAACTTTCATCTCCCCAGTCCAGAGATAACTCCTTAGTAGAGCCATGGACAACTGAAGCTCCAAGACTCTATTCCCCATAGTGTTTTTCTCAAGCAGGAGGACAACATAAATCAACTTTCCCCAGTGGATTTCTCCTCAGACAACAGGAACAAGAATTCCCCATAAAGAGACCTCTTATGAAGTCAGCACCTACTTTGGATGGCATCTTTAAGATCATCTCTGATAACTCTCAGTTATCTTCTCCAAATGGCATCTTTAAGCACATTCCCTACACAAATCAACCATCATATCATCAAGTGAAAATTTCTAGGCACTCTAGTGTTCAATCATCTTCCACCTTTAGATCACGAAAGGCAAACAAGCCAATCTAAATCTCCAGGTTTAAGAAGATTGAACAGGGACAACTGTTGTACCCCAAAATTTGTCCTTACTTCTCTCAAGACATTTTCTCACGAGGATTTTCAAAAGTCCAAGTTTACACATATACAATTGGATTTTTGATGCCCCATATAGTTTCCATGGATCACATTAGGCCTTTAGGCTTTAAATTGAAGAAAAAGAAAGCTTGTTTTAATTTCCTAAGCTCCGATTGGACTTTGGCCTCCTTCAAGTTTGTTTCAATTTCCCAAGATTCGTTTGGACTTTGGCCTCCTTCAACTTACTTTCGATCCAAAAGGAAAAAGACTTCCTCTGGACTTGCTTTCGATCCACAAGGAAAAGACTTCCTCTGGACTTGCTTTTGATCCACAAGGAAAAGACTTCCTATGGACTTGCTTTCGATTCACAAAGAAAAAGGATTCCTTCGAAGCAACTTGCTTTCGATTCAAAATGCAAAAATACTTTCTTCATGCTTGCCTTCGATTCACTAGGAAAATACTTCCTTCGTTCCTGATTCGATTCACTAGGTAAATACTTCCTTCGTGCCTGATTAGATTCACTAGGCAATGGCCTCTTTTGTGCTTACTTTGATCCACAAAGAATTGGCCTCCCTCATGCTAGCATCCACAAGGAATTGGCTTCCTTTATGCTAGCTTCGACTGGGCAATGGCTCCCTTTAAAACGACTTGCTTCGATTCAACCTCTGAACCCTTCAACACACAGTTTCTACATTATGAACACACATTTGTGGCACATTTGAAGAACATATAAGGGATGTATGTGGGATATTTGAAGAAGCTCACAAGTGGTGCCTTCGAAGGACATACAATTGGTACATTCAAAGAACACACAAGTGGTGCCTTCGAAGGACATACATTTGGTCCATTTGAAGAACGCACAAGGGGTGCATGTGGTCTATTCGAAGAAACTCACAAGTGGTGCCTTCGAAGGACATACAATTGGTCCATTCGAAGAACATACAAGGTGCCTTCGAAGGATATACAGTTGGTCCATTCGAAGAACACAAAAGTGGTGCCTTCGAAGGACATACATTTGGTCCATTCGAAGAACACAAAAGTGGTGCCTTCGAAAAAAATACATTGGTGGCCCATTCGAAGAACACAGAGGTGGTGCCTTTGAAGGACATACAATTGGTCCATTCGAAGGACACATAATTGTTGGAAACAAGTTTGTTTTGTCTTTTGATTAGTTTTTGTTCAAGATGCTTGCTGGCCAAAGTCCTACATACTGCCAAGCCCAAGCCCCCTGCACAATTACATTCGAAGGAAATAATAAAAGAAGCTTCGACTGGCCATAATGAAGTGTTCGATTGGGCTAGTTGGATAGTTTGAGTTCAAGTAACTAAGGTAGATAATGGCTCAATAGAAGAATCTATAATGTTAAAGCCCAGAGCCATTGAAGGAAGCCACTCATAGGCAATCTAAGAACAAGGCTTGAGGGCATTCAAAGGAGTCAGGGAGTGAAACATGTCCAAGTTCATTCAAAACCCAAAAGGGTAGAAAATCCTTAAAAAAGGCAACCTGTTTAAGGCTTTCAATTTTGCCTTCAAATCCTGATTAATGGATGTCTCTTGCCATTTCCACTCACCACTACCCCCTATAAATACAAGGTTAAAGACACATTTCCAGGGGTGGAGAAAACACCTGTACAAGAGCTATACACAATTGTCACAAAAAAATACAAAAATTCGTCAAAATTCAAAAGTCCACTTCCAGCACAAGATCCATCAAAACCAAGCTTTGCATCATGTTCTTGAGACCCACAAGAATCCATATCAACCCATATCCACGCCTAAAGTATCCTAAAATCAGCAAATCGAATTACTCCATTTTTGGTAAAATTCTTACATGTGAATCTCTTAGTACATGTAGTTCAAATGAATTTAAAGCATATATTCGTGTTAATACTCTCATTTTGAATCTCTCTAACGTGTTACATGAAAAATTGGATGCAGAAATAAGGTTTTGCTATGTTTAGGGCATGATCTGGAATTGTGTTTGAACCAGATGATACAATGATGATCTTTTGAATCTAAGCCCGTATTCGAACTCAGAAGGAGATTTTAAGTAGGATGATGTATTTTATATGCTTTAAAAACATGTATTTTACAGATCCAAAAAAACTCCTCATCAGGGAAGATGGTGGAAACCACCCTTGGTGGTGGTTTTAAATATTTGACTACATGCATGGCAAATCAATGCGAGCTGATTGGTACGTTTCAAATAGAGGCGTGTGTGTTTTGTTTAATTGTCTGATGTCAGCATTTGTTTGTGTTATATTATCATCATTTTGTTATAAAACCGGATGAACACGCCACCTTAGTGGCAATACACGCGCACTTAAGGCTTACCCCTGCCAGGTCCTGGGTTCGATCCAGTCAGGGAGTAAGTTTTGTGATTTTGTTTTCTTTTTCTAACCCTTTGTCTTGCAGATATGTCCACGCCTGGGCCTCCTCCTATTTGGACCTAACACTTTCACATCCATACCCCTAATTTCTTTACAATGCTGCCCATTTGCATTTTTTTTTTTGTTTTTTTTATCTTTTGTTTTAGTTAATTTTTTTAATTAGAAAAGTAATCATAATCATAAAGTCATAAAAAAAAGTAGACTTAGGTTTTGGATTAATTAATTTATTTTTTACAATTAAAAATTAATTTAATTTAGTCATGATTTAGTTTTATTTTATTAATTGAACTAGAATTAATCACTTTAAACTTTTTTTATTACAATCAAAATAAATAAAAAATTAGGTTTTAGTCTTTTTTTTATTAAAATTAATTTCGTTAATTAATTATTAATTACTTAAATATTTTTATAAATTAAAATTAAGTAGATTTAGATTTTTCTTTTTCTTTTATTAAATAAAAAACAAACAAAAGACTTTTCTTTCTAGGATTTAGACGTATTCCCAATTCGCGCGCATTTTTGTTTTGGTATTATTATTTTTTATATTATTGTAATTGCCTACTGGGATGTAATAGTTTAAATTGATACCTTTACTTTTCTTCTTTATTTGTCCTAAAATCTTGGATGTGTAATTAAACCCTCTCCCTGATGCCATGTGTTGTACCCCAAAATTTGCCCTCCCATATTCTTCAAGATTTGCAAAGAGCATGCTTCAAGATCTCCCAAGGGTTGCACAGTCCAATAGCCTCTTAACAGTCAAAAATTAGGGTTTTGGTTCTGGCAAAGAAATTGAAGTTTCCAAGGGTCCAATCAAGTCCCACTTGCCTACAAACATTGTCAAGCATCCCTATGTCAAGTTTCAAGACTTACAGCACAAGATTGCACAGTCAAAAACCCTAATTGCTCAACAGTCAATTGCAGGGGCAAAATGGTCATTTGACAGTCAAAAGTCAAAATTTTTGGTCAACATCTTATTTTGAAGCCACAAACATCATTTGATCAATTCTTGATCATGATTCTCAAGGCATTGCTCAAAAAGTCTCAAGATGCAAAAGTTTCTATATTTGGACAGTTGAAAAATTCAACTGCAAATTGACCAGGGCATAACTTCCACATGGTTTATCAGAAAAATTCCATCCAAAGCTCATTTTGAAGAGAATGACATTTCCTACAACTCATCTTCACACTTCAAGTCCAAGAAATGCTCTCACAAAAAGTTATCAATCTCAACATTATAGGTCATTTTCAAAAGTCAACAAAAAGGCACTTTAAGTCAAAGACCATAACTTGAGATTAGTAAATCAAAATGAAATGGAACCAAAGGCATTGGTTAGAGGACTTCAAGACCTTTCCAAAATGTCCAAGAACTAGAAGAAAGCTTAAAAATTGAGCAAGATATGCCTTGTGGAAGTTGGGAAATTTTTGGGAATTTTGAAAAGACAACTTTGCTTCAAATGTCTCAAAATTGCTAATGGGCCTTAATTTCTTCCAAGAATCATCACCCAAAAGCTATGCACGACCCATTGACCCAAAGGGGAGTTATTTCATCATTTTTTATTAATTATTTGAATTTTTATCACCATTAATTCATTTAATTAAAATAAAATATGACAAAAATAGCAAAGCATGTATTTTAAATCTTTTTATGCAGCTAATAGGCTCTTTATTCACTCAAGATTTCGTGCATATGCTCAAGGGGACCAAATCTTCCAAAATTGGCATGTTCTTCATGGTGAAAAGATTGAAAAAATCATGGAAAATCACAAACTTGAAAATCATTAAAGACAAGGCTTTGGGATTGGATTGTTGACCTAAATCATTCCATGTACATATGCAAACACAACCCTAATCACAAGAACAAGCAAGCTGCGCTCAGAACCAAGAACCAACTTTGCATTTTTTCCAAAAATTCTCAAAACTGATTTCATAGCTAGAGTGTGTTTCGAAGCAAAAGAACCATTCCAAAGGCTTGCTGGGACCTTTTTGGACGTGACTCAATACGTTTCAAGTCCCCTAACCTCAAGAATTGGTATAACCGTGTTCCACTTTTCTGAAAAAATTTGATATTCGTATTCCATTTTCCATGCATGATTAATGTTTTTTAGTTGTTGGTTTATACTAATATGAGTATTCTAAAGCTAATGGTGTCATCCAATTGAGTTTTCAAGGCCTGTACAGAAATCCACTATGGAAGCATTCTAGGGTTTCAGGAGTTTGAATTTGGGGCTTTCCTCATCTGGAAAAATTAAGCCATGAAACTTATACCATTGAAACCGGGACCTTCATACGAACACAATCATCACATCGCGCCTTTTTTATGATTTCCCAATTTCTATTCGCTATTATTTGTGGTTTCAGGTTGTGGGGGTTTAAAACCCCCGCTATCTAGTTTATTTTTTCAGGCAAAACAAATAGCAATTGGAGAAGATGATGCATGGAGGAACGTGGTTGGTGGATTCAAACATTGGCGCGTTTTATTTTTGTCCAGCATAGCTTTGTTTTTTCACATATAATGTTTTTTGTCCACTAAACATAAAAGCAAACGCGCTAGTTCAGTTGGTGGCCAACGTGTAATACAGGTACTGGGACCTGGGTTCGATTCCCAGGTCCCCTCACTTCCTCAATATTATTTTGCTTAATATATTTCCATGCAGCGTCCCCTTCAGTGGTCTACCATGCACTCAATGCCTTGGCTTGCCAAATGTCCCAGAAGATGAATCTGAAGGTCAGGATGTGAGGCCCACCATACGCATCAGTCAACCACCAATACACAATCCCAGAAAAGTCAAACAAGGCCTGAATTCTTGGGTCAAATTGCTTGCAATGCACCTCCTCAATTGGGCCAGAAACCCCATCTTGTTTGTATTTCTTTCCCTTATTCTTTCTTCTATTTTTTATTATTATTTATTTTGTTTTAATTATTTTCTTTTAATTCCTTAAATAAAATTTTTATAACATGAAAATACAAAAAATCAGAAAATCATAAAATAAAAATATGCCTTTTATTTAATATTTAATTCACTAACTATTTTGTAAATAAATTTTGTTAATCAATTTAGTTTTAATTTAGGGTTTAAATTTTAATATTTTCTTAATAACTAACAAATACAAAAATTAGGGTTTCTAGCATTTTTGCTCTTTTTTCTCAATAATTAAATTTCTCCTCTTATTATTATTAATAATTAATTATCTTGTAAATAAATATGCAATTAATTAATTAGGTTAAATTAGGTCAAACTAAAACATTTTTCTTTAATAAATTAAAAACAATTTAGAACTAGGGTTTTATTTAACTTTTAATTCCAATTAATTTTCTTTAATTTCATAAATACAAAAAAAAACATCAAAAAGTAATTTCTTTCCTTTATTTAATTTAATTACTTTATAATTTCGATTTAATTTCTTTAACGGGTCCAACGCCCTCGCACCTTCGATTATAATTACATTTCGCGCATTTGCTTTTTATTTCCTTTTTAAATTTCATGTAATTGCCCCAAAGCTTTGTAATAGATAATTAGGATATTTATTTTCCATATTTTATTTATTCAAATCGGGTCTTGGTTTAATTTGGCGTTGTAGACCCGCGCCTTGTAATAGCGTAGGACCTTTATCTTTCCGCATTTTTATTTCCGCACCCCTTAACTGCTAATAATTCACATGAAAGAATGTATGCTCAAATAAAATCAAAGCGTAGATCACCAATGCATGACAAGACAAATAATAACTGAAAATGACACACAAATCACACACCACTCCTAGGGTACGCCTCACTGTTGCCTTGCCCCTCGAAAGGTGGTCGTCGAGTAGAGGACGTTTTAGTAAGTCCTCATGTCCATGAACATGGCATGGGGGTAGCTTCTAAGGTGTCCTCCTATTGCTCTGGTGACCACACTGTCCCTTAACGAATTGACCCAAACCCCTCCAACGGTGGTGCTACCTACCTCTCAATGGTGGGATGGCACTACCTTAAGGACATTTACACAGACTAATTCCTTAGGGTAGGTAGATGACTCGTAGATACTTGCTCTAATTCAAAACAAATCAAAAACTTCTTTTCACACCGACACTTTGCAAAAAGCTTTCAAAAACAACTTTTCAAACACTCTTGAGGACTGATACAAGAGTCGATCTGAAACTTTCAAAGAAACTTTTTTCAAACCCACTCACCTTGAAAAGCAAACAAACATTTTGAAAACACAAATGAGCAAGTATCTAAGAGCCCATGGATAACCATGGATAGAAAGGGTGCTAACACCTTCCCTTTCTATAAATCTACCTCCCGAACCGAGAGCAATCTCAAATAAGGAATTTTTCTGTGCTTTTGTCCTTTCCATATTGGAGAAAATAAAAGACGGTGGCGACTCTTGCTTCCGCGACATTTCGCGAACCAGCGTTAAACAGTCAGTTCCAGATCCACCGATCACAGAACTGACGACTCTGTTGGGGATACTTTTAAAGTGAGGTGTACCTTAGGACTAAGATCACTGTGTTTTCAATTGCTTTGACTTGTTTGCTTTAAATTGTGGGACTGTCTTGGGAGTTTTATAGATCCTAACCCGGATCTGGGGATACCTTCTTAGAAAGTAGCAACAAGGCTGTGAGGGAACTGTGCAGCGTATACCGACATGGTTGAAGTAGTCTGCTACGTTGATGTGGCACTCTGGTGTGTACCGGTAACCCTTGAGTTCAGTCAAGGAGAGTACGGGGCCTCCATGTGGTGTCATGAAGCATCAACTGACCTTAGGAACCTTAATTGAACTATCTTGGCCTCTTTAGGGTAGTGAGATAACTGACTTTGGTGCAGTCCGAGGTTGGTTGATACTCGATACTACACTCAATTGAGGGTTGTTTTCTTGGAATATTTCGGTCGCCAGTTCAGTGGCTAAATTGAAACGATGAACAATGAAAGCAATCCAATGATATTGGGACCCTTAGAACCTGGTTACTTCTAATAGGACAAGTTGAGCCCACCAACTTCAAGAGGGTAATACCCAGACCCCATGCTGGCCTAAACTCTAAGGGCTTGTCTCGTGTGACTTGTGTGCCTTATCATGTTTGCCTTTGTAAATATTTATGGTGTGTTTAATCATAGCATCATGACATCATACAACATCACATGCATTGACTAACCATTTCAGGGGTTCGAATCTTCATCTTTGTTCTTGTTTTGTAGGACATGGAAACTGTTCGCAGAAAGACAATTCAGATTAGCCTTGTAAGGATCCCTCCTCAGCTTAAGGAGCTTATATGCAGGATTCCCGAGAGCTCTTCATTCAGTGAGAGGCATGGAAGACTCATCAGCTTGGTCAACACCAACCTTGAGGAAGATATGATAAAGGTCCTGTTCCAGTTCTTTGACCCTATGCATCACTGTTTCGCTTTCTTGGATTATCAACTGGTGCCTACATTGGAAGAGTTCTCCCGGCTTCTGAAGATCCCTATCCTTGATCAACTACCCTACAACGGTATGGAAAAGGAACCCAAGCTTGAAGAGATTGCTAAAGCCTTACACCTACAATCATCTGACCTCAAGGGACATTGGGAAGTTAGAAGTGGCATCAAAGGGTTCTTAGCCAGGTTTCTGTTTGAAAAGGCCCAAGAATTTTGGAACTCCCTTGACCTACAAGCTTTTGAAGAAGTTGTGGCCCTCCTTGTCTATGGTTTGGTGTTGTTCCCTAACCCAGATCAGCTTATAGATATCAGTGCTGTCCAGATCTTCATGTCCAGGAATCCTATACCTACGTTGCTGGGGGACATCCTTCACTCATGTTACACTCGAACCATGAGAAAAAGAGGTGTTCTTATGTGCTGCACTCCTCTCCTGGGAAGGTGGTTTATTTCGCACCTTCCACAATCAGTTTTGAAGAACGAGCGGGGTTTGAGATGGTCACAACGGTTGATGACTCTTACACATGCAAATATACATTGGTGTTCTCGGTCTAGAGAGGATGTCATTATCATTGATCGTTGCGGGGAGTACCCTAATGTTCCTTTACTTGGAATCAGAGGAGGTATTACTTACAACCCGTGCCAGGCTTGGAGACAGTTTGGTTATGCTCGGAGGGACGGCCTTCATGACATGTTAATTCCTGACATAGTTTTTGACTTCGACAATGATGCACAAGGACTTCGCCAGAGATTTATCAGAGCTTGGAGGATGCCAAGTAGGATAGACAGCAAGACCCTGGGGCACAGGAATTCCATCCCATTGGAACCTTATCTCAAGTGGGTACGAGCCCGCTCCCAGAAGTTAGTAATGCCTTATCCTCATGTTCTCCCTGTGATCAAAGAGCCAGTCCTGGAGGGAGAGGTGTCCTACACCATTCAACATCCTGACATGCCCACGTCCTGGGAAGAGATGCAGAAGAGCTGGATCCAGCTTAAGGAAGAACGGAATTCTCTTGAGACCAGTCTACATGCTAGTGAAAAGAAGGTCTTGGAGCTCACCCGCCTACTGCACAAGGAAAGGAATCTCAACACCTACATAGCTCCAAAGAGGATGCGTAGTGTCTTTTGGGATTGATTTGCTTTGTAATATGTGCCCATGAGGCTTTGATGTACTGAACAATTATTTCCTTAATGATAACGTGTGTTCCTTTTTGTCTACAACAAATTTGAACTTTCGAACCCTTGAATGCATTGCATAAACACATATCATTCATCATGTGCATAGCAGGTACCCTTCTTTTCAGGTTGCTTACTGTTCTTCGCTGTTTATTTCAGCATCATGAACCCTGAATCATCAACCGAGATGTCTATCAAGGCCCTTCAGGCGCAGAACGCACAATTTCAGGAGCTGATCATGGGTTTGGCTCAAGGCCAAGAAGAGTTGAAGGCTTTGCTCCTGAAGAAGGAGAAGAAGAAGAAGAGAACTGTTCTTTTCAACTCGGGCCGGAGATTTGGTAATACTCTGCAGAACGAGGAAGCTGGTTCTTCTGTAGGCAAAGACAGTCCCCAGGGGGGAAAGGCTCCAAGTCCAGTAGTCTCTGACAACGAGACTGACTTTAATGAGGAGGAATATCCTCCTGCTGAAGACCGGTACAAGCAGTTGGAAGACAAACTGAATGCAATGGAGATCCAACAAGTGCCTGAGCCGGATTTCGGAGACTTGGGCTTATCTACTGGTGTGATTATTCCTCACAAGTTTAAGGCACCATCTTTCACCAAGTATGACGGGGCGTGTTGCCCTAAGTTACACCTCAGATCTTACGTGCGGAAGATTCAGCCGTACACTGTGGATAAGAACTTGTGGATCCACTTCTTCCAGGAGAGTCTTTCAGGGACTCATCTCGAATGGTTCTATCAGCTGGATGGGACCAAGTTTCGTAACTGGGAGGAGTTGGCTACTGCTTTTTAAAAGCAGTATCAATATAATGCCGACCTTGCTCCTACACGTACCCAACTCCAGGGTATGTCGCTAGGATCAAGCGAAGGTTTTAAAGAGTATGCACAGAAGTGGAGGGATCTGGCTGGAAGGGTGCAGCCTCCGTTAACTGACCGTGAGCTGGTGGATATGTTCTTGGGGACCCTCTCCGGGCCATTCTTCAATCATCTTATCGAAAATTCATCTGCAGGGTTCACTGACCTTATTCTGACTGGGGAGAGGATAGAGGCTGGAATGAAGTCCGGTAAAATTCAGAAGGGTGCATCTTCAAGTTCTGAGAAGAAACCCTTTAAGAAGGAGGCCAGTGCCGTATATGGGCCTAGAAGACATGATAAACCAGAACGCCGCCAATCTGTCAATGCGGTGGTGATTGCTAAGCCTGCTGTCGCTCCTCGGCAAACCAATCCACAAAGGGCTGAGAGACCCAGAAGAGAGTTTACCCGACTGAGTATGACCCTATCACAAATCTTGCCACAGTTGCTATCCACCAATTTGGTGACTGTCAGAGAGGCCCCAAAGGTTGTGAATACTGCCTCTCCCAAGTATAATCCAAATGCCCGCTGTGCTTATCACTCTGATAGCCCGGGGCATTCTACTGATGATTGCTGGGCCTTGAGGAATAAGGTGCAAGACCTTATTGATGCGAAGGAGATACAATTTGAGGCGCCTGAGAGGCCAAATGTGGTGATTGCTCCTATGCCCCAGCATGGAGTGAATGCCGTTGATGAAGATGTGTATGCCGTTTCTGTGAATGATATAGCTACCCCACTGGTGACTGTTAAGAGGAACCTACTGCTGGCCGGTTTATTTCTAGGTTGCAGCAAGGGTTGCCTGTTGTGTGCTGTTACCCCTACTGGTTGTCCTTTGCTGAAGTTAGGCATCCAAAGCCTGATGGACAACAAAGAGATTCTGTTCAAGAAGACCGCCGTTCCGTTTGTTCCTGTGGAAGAAGTATCTGTTGTTACCATTTTCAATAATCCAATCAAGGCTCCCCCGAGGAAGCCAGTTAAAATCATGACTGTCGCACCCATTGTTATTACTGTTCCGGGGCCTCTCCCCTATGAATCTGATAAGGCTGTCACATGGCACTATGGGGCAGATGTATATGTACATGGTATAAAGCAAGAGTTCAACACTGACACCAACGTCAGCAATATCACTGGTCCAGCCAAAGTTACCCGCAGTGGCAGGCTCTTCTCGCCTGACATTGCGCCACCAGCTATTCGAAGACCTCTCATTATAACACTTGCAAGTGCATCTGTTCCAACTTCTGATCAAGTTGTTTCCCCTGCTGCCGAGTCATCTAATGCTCGGGGCAAAGGGATTGAAGATGAGCCTGCCCGGATGGAGGCACCAAAATCTGTTAATGTTGAAGCCTCCCAACAAGAGATGGAGGAAATTCTGAAAATAATCAAGAAGAGTGACTTTAATGTTGTTGAACAGCTGGGGCATACCCTCTCCAAGATCTCTATGCTCTCCTTGCTGCTGTGCTCAGAGGCCCATGCTAAGGCTCTGATTTCATTTCTAAAGACGGCCCATGTGCCACAGGAGACACCTGCAGACCAGTTTACTGATTGCGTAGCCAATTTGACAGCCGACAATGGTTTGGGTTTCTCGGATGCTGACCTTACTGCTAAGGGAAAGAACCACAATGACGCCCTGCATGTCTCTATAGAATGTAGGGGCACTACTCTTGCGCACGTGTTGGTGGACACCGGTTCTTCCCTGAATGTGCTACCCAAAAAGGCCTTAGACCGATTGGATTGTGAGGGCCTGGAGCTGAAACCCAGCAACATCATTGTTCGAGCCTTTGACGGATCGAAGAGGATGGTTCATGAAGAGGTAGACATTCCTATTCGTGTGGGTTCTCAAGTGTTCGACTCAACTTTCTATGTGATGGATATCCGTCCATCGTATTCTTGTTTACTGGGCCGACCTTGGATTCACAAAGCTGGGGCAGTGACCTCTACCCTACACCAGAAGCTCAAGTACCCTGTCAGAGGGAAGATTGTCACTGTGCAGGGAGAGGAGGAGTATATGGTTAGTCACTTGAATTCCTTCCGATACATTGAGATGGACGGGGAGTTTATTGAAACCCCCTTTCAACATTTTGAAGAGGTACCTCCAACATTGGCAGCAGCAGAAACAGTGGTTGAAGAGGACTTTCCCTTGAAGATGGCTTCCCTGAAGGACGCCCGGGCTGTGATCAAGAAAGGTGAATGTACTAACTGGGGCAGGCTCCCTGATTTTACACCTAAAACTGACAAGTTTGGACTGGGTTTTACTGTAGAGACTCAGAGGGCTGTGCGCAAAGCTAGAACCGGAAGACCTCCTGTGCTCATCACCAATCCAGGAGTGAATGCTGTTGGGGATAAAGATGAGGTGGAAGAGTCAGAGTTTGATAGCTGGATCTACCCGACGACTGATGGTGGATTGACCAATTGGACTGCTAAAGATCATACTCCTGTTACTTTTGTTACGCAGTAATAAATTCCTTTGTTTTTGTTATTTGTAATAAACAATGAATTAAAACTCCATGGCCCGGTGTCTTACCCGGGGCACCGTGGCTTCATTTGTGAGGGAATATTAATTGTCATTTCATATATCATGAATAAAGACCTTGGACGTTTTCTCGCACTTCAAATCTTATGCTCCTTTTCTTTCTTTCCTTTCTTTATATATTGCAAAACAGCTGTATTTACACACACTCACTCATACAGGTTTCAATCCACTCTGGATCTCACTGGTAACGACTCTGCTACTGCCAGTTATGACTTCGAAAATCCGATCAACTTAGCCGAAGACGAAGGTGAAGATGATTGCGAAGTGCCTGGCGAGCTTGCAAGACTGTTACTTCAGGAAGAGAGGGCAATTCAACCACATGAAGAGCCAGTGGAAACAATAAATCTGGGTACTGAGGCAGACAGAAAGGAAGTCAAAATTGGTGCCAACCTAGAGCTCAGCGTGAAGCAACGGTTGACTCAGATGCTGCATGACTACATGGAAATCTTTGCCTGGTCCTACGAAGACATGCCTGGTTTGGATACCGACATTGTGGTCCATCATTTGCCTACCAAGGAAGACTGCCCTCCGGTTAAGCAAAAGGTCTGTCGTATGCGTCCAGAGATGTCTGAAAAGATCAAAGCTGAGGTTATGAAACAGTTCGATGTCGGCTTTCTTGCAGTGACTTCTTACCCTCAGTGGGTTGCTAATGTGGTGCCGGTACCTAAGAAAGATGGTAAGGTTAGAATGTGTGTTGACTATAGGGATCTGAACAGGGCCAGCCCCAAGGATGATTTCCCTCTGCCTCACATTGATGTCCTTGTTGATAATACTGCTCAACACAAGGTGTTCTCTTTCATGGATGGTTTTTCAGGGTATAATCAGATCAAGATGGCTCCTGAAGACATGGAGAAAACTACCTTTGTCACTCAGTGGGGCACCTTCTGCTACAAGGTCATGCCATTCGAGTTGAAAAATGCTGGGGCAACCTACCAACGTGCCATGGTTGCTTTATTTCATGACATGATCCATCATGAGATAGAAGTGTATGTTGACGACATGATTGCAAGGTCCCAGACTGAGGAGGAACACCTTGACCATCTGCAGAAGCTGTTTGACCGTCTGAAATTGTACAAGCTGAGGTTGAACCCGAACAAGTGCACCTTCGGGGTAAGATCTGGAAAGTTGCTAGGCTTCGTTGTAAGTGATAAGGGTATTCAAGTGGACCCTGCCAAGGTTAAAGCCATTCAAGAGATGCCAGTTCCTAAGACAGAGAAAGAGGTCAGAGGCTTTTTAGGACACCTGAATTATATTGCCCGATTCATCTCGCACCTAACTGCTACTTGTGAACCAATCTTCAAGCTGCTGAAGAAAGATCAGGTAGTACGTTGGAATGATGAATGTCAGGCCGCTTTTGACAGAATCAAGGAGTATCTCCAAGAACCACCCATTCTTATGCCACCGGTTGAAGGGAGACCTCTGATACTATACCTGACAGTACTTGACAACTCAATGGGGTGTGTGCTGGGGCAGCATGACGAGTCTGGCCGAAAAGAGCATGCCATTTATTACCTTAGCAAAAAGTTTACCGACTGTGAGACCCAATACTCACTGCTTGAGAAAACTTACTGCGCTTTGGTATGGGCTGCTCGCCGGCTGAGACAGTATATGCTGACTCACACTACCTTGTTGATCTCAAAGATGGATCCTATAAAGTATATATTTGAAAAGCCTGCTCTGTCTGGGAGAATAGCAAGATGGCAAATGATCTTGACAGAATACGACATCCAGTACACGACTCAGAAAGCCATCAAGGGAAGTGTATTGGTAGACCACTTGGCACATCAGGCAGTAGACGACTATCAGTCAATGAACTTTGAATTTCCTGACGAGAGTATCATGATAGTGACTGATTGCGAAGTACCTGGACCGGATGAAGGACCTGAGGAAGGATCCCGATGGTCTATGCACTTTGACGAAGCCTCTAACGCTTTGGGTAACGGTATCGGCGCTGTGATCATATCCCCTCAAGGCACTCATACTCCACTTACTGCCCGGCTATGTTTCAAATGCACCAACAACATGGTGGAGTATGAGGCATGCATCATGGGTCGCCAAGCTGCGATTGACTTAAGGATCAAGTTTCTGAGTGTCTTCGGAGATTCCGCTCTCGTGATCAATCAGATCAAAGGGGAGTGGGATACGAAACATCTGAATCTTATTCCTTACAGAGAATGTGTGTTGACATTGATCCCCCATTTCACAGAGATAACCTTTGAACACTTCCCAAGAAAGGAGAATCAGTTGGCGGACGCGTTAGCTACGATGTCTTCCATGTTCAAAGTCAAATGGGACAATGAGGCTCCCCGGGTCATCATCTGGAAACTGGACGAACTGGCATACTGTTGTGATCTCGAGACTGAATTGGTGACTGAGAAGCCTTGGTACCATGAGGTGAAGAGATACTTGGAAGCCCAGGAGTATCCTGAATGTGCCTCTGTCAATGATAAGAAGTTTCTGAGAAGGTTCGCAGCGAAGTTCTTCCTTAGCAATGGCATCCTGTATAAGCGAAACCATGATTCGACGTTACTGCGTTGTGTGGATAAGACTGAAGCAGAAAGGATCATGGCAGAGCTACATGAAGGTACCTTCGGAACGCATTCCAGTGGACATACTATGGCGAAGAAAATTCTTCGGGCAGGGTATTTCTGGTCCACAATGGAAGCCGACTGTTACCAACATTCTCGGACGTGTCATAAATGCCAGATTTATGCAGACAAGGTGCATGTTCCTCCAGTTCCTCTAAATGTTCTGACTGCACCTTGGCCTTTCGCAATGTGGGGCATAGATATGATCGGTGAGATTAAACTTACAGCATCCAATGGGCATCGCTTCATCCTGGTAGCAATCGATTACTTCACAAAGTGGGTTGAAGAAGCTTCTTATGCCACTGTAACCAAGAACGTTGTGGCACGGTTCATTCGGCATAACTTGATCTGTCGATACGGCATCCCTGAAAGGATCATTACAGACAATGGTACCAATCTCAATAACAAGATGATCACTGAGCTCTGCGAGCAGTTTAAGATACAGCACCACAACTCTTCTCCTTACCGGCCGAAGATGAATGGGGCTGTAGAAGCAGCGAATAAGAACATTAACAAAATTGTGCAGAAAATGACAGTGACTTATAAAGATTGGCACGAGATGTTACCGTTCACTCTACATGGGTACCGTACCTCAGCCAGGACGTCAACCGGGGCAACTCCTTTCTCCTTGGTCTACGGCATGGAGGCAGTCTTACCGATCGAAGTACAGATACCCTCTCTCCGGATAATGAAGGATGCAAATCTGAGTGAAGATGATTGGATCCAGACACGACTTGATCAGCTGAACTTAATCGACAAAAAGAGACTTGCTGCTATTTGTCATGGTCAGACGTATCAAAAACGGATGATCAGGGCATTTAACAAAAAGGTCAGACCACAAGAGTATCAAGTTGGGGATCTGGTAATGAAGTGCATCATCCTTCCTCAGAGTGATCCCAGGGGCAAATGGACCCCCACGTACGAAGGGCCATTTGTGGTTAAACATGTGTTCTCAGGAGGAGCCATGATCCTAACCACCATGGATGGTGACGACCTTCCTCACCCCGCCAATGCAGACATAGTAAAAAGATACTACACATGAAAAAGACCCGCTAGGTTGACATACCTAGGCAAAAATTAGGGCTTCCCGGCGAACCAAAAGGGTTCGGGCAAAATGAAGGGATGAAATGAAAAAAATATGTACACCCGGCAAGTCGAAAACCTGAAAAGGAGGCTTGGGCAAAAATGGGTATCCCGATGGACTGAAAACCCGAAAGGGAGGTCCAGGCAAAAGTTAGGGATAAAGCGTAATACTATGTCTCATTGGATCACTTTGCATCCAGAATCCGGTATCAACACCAAGTTCAGACGGCATCGATCAATCAGCTTCATCCTCGACTAGGTCATCAAGTGATGAGACGCTCGAAGATATAAAGGCGATAGCAGAGTTGGAACCCAGTGGGATTATTCTTTTCACACAGCTGTTTTATTTTCCTTTGTACAAATTTGTATAAACTCTTATTCGGCGGCGTTCTCTTACTAGGACGCCAGCCTCTTGTACATAAACGCCTATTTACAGGCAAACTCAAAATCAATACAAATTCACTTTTCAGCTACAAATTGCCTTTTGTTTTTTCCTTTTTCTGTTTTGTTTTGCGAAGAACGTCCAAGGTTCAATTTGTGATATATGCATTTGACACTAATTGCTAACTCATAAATATTTGCATACGAAACAAAGGATTAATTACAGGTAACATTAGAAACAGGGGCAATAATAAGTTGTCTAAGCTATCTAATTGCTCTGTCCACCAAGGTATCAAGGTAGGTTCAGCCGGAGAACATAACCAGTATATCTTAATTCCCCAGAGAGTGAGCCAGCAAGTCAATACACTCTCCCCAAGCAGAGCTATACAATCAGCCTTAAGGAAGTTGGGCATCCCCTGCAAATCTCAACATTCCCCAGCACAATATACGAATATTCTTAACAAGCATCCCCGACAGTCTTGGTCTAAGACTGTTCCCCGGCGGTATACCAGGCATTCAGTGGAGTCACTCCCAGTACATCTCAAAATTTCCCCAGGAGAGTCCAGTGTAGTTCAAGATTTCCCCAGGAAATGTTGAATCATCTCCCCAGCAGTAAGCTTATCCCCAGTAGATTCTGGAAGCTTATCCCTCGCAGAGCACGAACGCGTCCCCCGGCTTTATTCAAAGGTTATTTCCCTACCAGGATATAACTGGGTTATCCTCAGCCAAAAGCCACGGAAATATCATCCTCGACAAAGTCTTCTTATCCCCCAGCGAAGTCTATTAACACTTCCAACATAACAACGGTATCCCCAGCAGAGTTACCATCAATATCCTAGCAAAGTACCTCTCTCCCCACAGAGTACTGTTCCCCAGCAAGGTAGCTAGAGTATTCTCTCCCCGCAGAGTGATCCATTCGCCAAGTTTATTCCCTAACGGAGCTATCTTCTCCTACCGGTATTCTTGCAACTATCATCCCCAGCGGAAACAACAAAGCACTATTCTCCAACATCAGCCCAGGATGTGACTTCCCGGCACCCGTCAAGGATTTACTTTCCTAGATAAAAACATACATTCATAAACATCACATTTCCATACATTATAGCATGCACATATGCATCATATCGTACAATCTCATTTACATTGAGAACATCATTGCTTGATCCATATCATGCATTGCATATGACTGACCTTTACCTTTCAGGAAAGATCCAGTTAAGTTCTCAGCTAATTTCAAGACCTTCTCTGGTTCAGTCAGATCGACCCTAAGATCTCCCTGATTCTTATCCAGTTGAAGTTATTCCAAGACCTTGCCTGGTTCAGTTAAATCGACTCCTAAATATTTTCCTGATTCTTATCCTGTCAAAGGCCTTCTCTGGTTCAGTCAGATCGACCCTAAGATCTCCCTGATTCTTATCCAGTTGAAGATTCCAAGACCTTGTCCGGTTCAGTTAAATCGACTCCTAAAGATTTTCCTGATTCTCATCCTGTCAAAGGCCTTCTCTGGTTCAGTCAGATCGACCCTAAGATCTCCCTGATTCTTATCCATTTGAAGATTCCAAGACCTTGTCCGGTTCAGTTAAATCAATTCCTAAAGATTTTTCTGATTCTTATCCAGTCAAAGGCCTTCTCTGGTTCAGTCAGATCGACCCTAAGATCTCCCTGATTCTTATCCAGTTGAAGATTCCAAGACCTTGTCCGGTTCAGTTAAATCGATTCCTAAAGATTTTTCTGATTCTTATCCAGTCAAAGGCCTTCTCTGGTTCAGTCAGATCGACCCTAAGATCTCCCTGATTCTTATCCAGTTGAAGATTCCAAGACCTTGTCCGGTTCAGTTAAATCAATTCCTCAAGATTTTTCTGATTCTTATCCAGTCAAAGGCCTTCTCTGGTTCAGTCAGATCGACCCTAAGATCTCCCTGATTCTTATCCAGTTGAAGATTCCAAGACCTTGTCCGGTTTAGTTAAATCGATTCCTAAAGATTTTTCTGATTCTTATCCAGTCAAAGGCCTTCTCTGGTTCAGTCAGATCGACCCTAAGATCTCCATGATTCTTATCCAGTTGAAGATTCCAAGACCTTGTCCGGTTCAGTTAAATCGATTCCTAAAGATTTTTCTGATTCTTATCCAGTCAAAGGCCTTCTCTGGTTCAGTCAGATCGACCCTAAGATCTCCCTGATTCTTATCCAGTTGAAGATTCCAAGACCTTGTCCGGTTCAATTAAATCGATTCCTAAAGATTTTCTGATTCTTATCCAGTCAAAGGCCTTCTCTAGTCCAGTTAAATCGATTCCTAAAGATTTTCCTGATAAAGAATCAGTAGAAGACATCCAAGATTCTCTCACCATTACTGTTGAGGTAGTAATCGCCCCCAGGTTCTCTCATCGTTACTGTTGAGGTAGTAATCGCCCCCAGATTCTCTCATCGTTACTGTTGAGGTAGTAATCGCCCCAGATTCTCTCATCGTTACTGTTGAGGTAGTAATCTCCCCAGATTCTCTCATCGTTACTGTTGAGGTAGTAATCGCCCCAGATTCTCTCATCGTTACTGTTGAGGTAGTAATCACCCCAGGCTCTCTCATCATTCCGTTGAGGTAGTAACCATCCCTGATTCATTCATTACCGTTTGAAGCTCCAGACCTGATTCCTGTAACCAACCAGGGTGCGTCTATATAAAGAGTTTGAAGACCAACTCCTGTAACAGGTCAGGTAATCATCTCTCTTTTTTAGGTACGCAAGTTCTCGCTAAGGAATCTCTTACGCGGTCGACACCCAAATGGCATCTATAAGCCCATCCACCTATCCATCACCTCTCAACATGGCATCTGTAAGCCCATCTTCCTATCCATCAATCTCCAAATGGCATCTGTAAGCCCATTCCCACCATCACACTAACATGTGAGCGCAAATTTCTGGGCACTCTAGTGTTCAATCATCTTCCACCTTCAGATTACGAAAGGCACGTCAGCCAATCTACATCCTCAGGTCTAAGAAGATTGAACAGGGGCAACTGTTGTACCCCAAAATTTGCCCTCCCATATTCTTCAAGATTTGCAAAGAGCATGCTTCAAGATCTCCCAAGGGTTGCACAGTCCAATGGCCTCCTAACAGTCAAAAATTAGGGTTTTGGTTCTGGCAAAGAAATTGAAGTTTCCAAGGGTCCAATCAAGTCCCACATGCCTACAAACATTGTCAATCATCCCTATGTCAAGTTTCAAGACTTACAGCACAAGATTGCACAGTCAAAAACCCTAATTGCTCAACAGTCAATTGTAGGGACAAAATGGTCATTTGACAGTCAAAAGTCAAATTTTTTTGTAAACATCTTATTTTGAAGCCACAAACATCATTTTATCAATTCTTGATCATGATTCTCAAGGCATGGCTCAAAAAGTCTCAACATGCAAAAGTTTCTATATTTGGACAGTTGAAAAAGTCAACTGCAAATTGACCAGGGCATAACTTCCACATGGTTTATCAGAAAAATTCCATCCAAAGCTCATTTTGAATAGAATGACATTTACTACAACTCATCTTCATACTTCAAGTCTAATAAATGCTCTCACAAAAAGTTATCAATCTCAACATTATAGGTCATTTTCAAAAGTCAACAAAAAGGCACTTTAAGTCAAAGACCATAACTTGAGATTGGTAAATCAAAATGACATGGGACCAAAGGCATTGGTTAGAGGACTTCAAGACATTTCCAAAATGTCCAAGAACATGATCAAAGATTAAAAATTGAGCAAGATATGCCTTGTGGAAGTTGGGAAATTTTTGGGAATTTTGAAAAGACAACTTTGCTTCAAATGCC
Organism: Vicia faba; assembly: GCA_948472305.1. NCBI lineage: Eukaryota > Viridiplantae > Streptophyta > Magnoliopsida > Fabales > Fabaceae > Vicia > Vicia faba. Next base: position 337,157,816 of record OX451741.1, read on the forward strand.
TCAAAATTGCTAATGGGCCTTAATTTCTTCCAAGAATCATCACCCAAAAGCTATGCACGACCCATTGACCCAAAGGGGAGTTATTTCATCATTTTTTATTAATTATTTGAATTTTTATCACCATTAATTCATTTAATTAAAATAAAATATGACAAAAATAGTAAAGCATGTATTTTAAATCTTTTTATGCAGCTAATAGGCTCTTTATTCACTCAAGATTTCGTGCATATGCTCAAGGGGACCAAATCTTCCAAAATTGGCATGTTCTTCATGGTGAAAAGATTGAAAAAATCATGGAAAATCACAAACTTGAAAATCATTAAAGACAAGGATTTGGGCTTGGATTGTTGACCTAAATAATTCCATGTACATATGCAAACACAACCCTAATCACAAGAACAAGCAAGCTGCGCTCAGAACCAAGAACCAACTTTGCATTTTTTCCAAAAATTCTCAAAACTGATTTCATTGCTAGAGTGTGTTTCGAAGCAAAAGAACCATTCCAAAGGCTTGCTGGGACCTTTTTGGATGTGACTCAATACGTTTCAAGTCCCCTAACCTCAAGAATTGGTATAACCGTGTTCCACTTTTCTGAAAAAATTTGATATTCGTATTCCATTTTCCATGCATGATTAATGTTTTTTAGTTGTTGGTTTATACTAATATGAGTATTCTAAAGCTAATGGTGTCATCCAATTGAGTTTTCAAGGGCTGTACAGAAATCCACCATGGAAGCATTCTAGGGTTTCAGGAGTTTGAATTTGGGGCTTTCCTCATCTGGAAAAATTAAGCCATGAAACTTATACCATTGAAACCGGGACCTTCATACGAACATAATCATCACATCGCGCCTTTTTTATGATTGCCCAATTTCTATTCGCTATTATTTGTGGTTTCAGGTTGTGGGGGTTTAAAACCCCCGCTATCTAGTTTATTTTTTCAGGAAAAACAAATAGCAATTGGAGAAGATGATGCGTGGAGGAACGTGGTTGGTGGATTCAAACATTGGCGCGTTTTATTTTTGTCCTGCATAGATTTGTTTTTTCACATATAATGATTTTTGTCCACTAAACATAAAAGAAAACGCGCTAGTTCAGTTGGTGGCCAACGTGTAATACAGGTACTGGGACCTGGGTTCGATTCCCAGGTCCCCTCACTTCCTCAATATTATTTTGCTTAATATATTTCCATGCAGCGTCCCCTTCAATGGTCTACCATGCACTCAATGCCTTGGCTTGCCAAATGTCCCAGAAGATGAATCTGAAGGTCAGGATGTGAGGCCCACCATACGCATCAGTCAACCACCAATACACAATCCCAGAAAAGTCAAACAAGGCCTGAATTCTTGGGTCAAATTGCTTGCAATGCACCTCCTCAATTGGGCCAGAAACCCCATCTTGTTTGTATTTCTTTCCCTTATTCTTTTTTCTATTTTTTTATTATTTATTTTGTTTTAATTATTTTCTGTTAATTCCTTAAATTAAATTTTTATAACATGAAAATACAAAAAAATCAGAAAATCATAAAATAAAAATATGCCTTTTATTTAATATTTAATTCACTAACTATTTTGTAAATAAATTTTGTTAATCAATTTAGTTTTAATTTAGGGTTTAAATTTTAATATTTTCTTAATAACTAACAAATACAAAAATTAGGGTTTCTAGCATTTTTGCTCTTTTTTCTCAATAATTAAATTTTTCCTCTTATTATTATTAATAATTAATTATCTTGTAAATAAATATGCAATTAATTAATTAGGTTAAATTAGGTCAAACTAAAACATTTTTCTTTAATAAATTAAAAACAATTTAGAACTAGGGTTTTATTTAACTTTTAATTCCAATTAATTTTCTTTAATTTCATAAATACAAAAAAAAACATCAAAAAGTAAGTTCTTTCCTTTATTTAATTTAATTACTTTATAATTTCGATTTAATTTCTTTAAAGGGTTCAACGCCCTCGCACCTTCGATTATAATTACATTTCGCGCATTTGCTTTTTATTTCCTTTTTAAATTTCATGTAATTGCCCCAAAGCTTTGTAATAGATAATTAGGACATTTATTTTCCATATTTTATTTATTCAAATCGGGTCTTGGTTTAATTTGGCGTTGTAGACCCGCGCCTTGTAATAGCGTAGGACCTTTATCTTTCCGCATTTTTATTTCCGCACCCCTTAACTGCTAATAATTCACATGAAATAATGTATGCTCAAATAAAATCAAAGCGTAGATCACCAATGCATGACAAGACAAATAATAACTGAAAATGACACACAAATCACACACCACTCCTAGGGTACGCCTCACTGTTGCCTTGCCCCTCAAAAGGTGGTCGTCGAGTAGAGGACGTTTTAGTAAGTCCTCATGTCCATGAACATGGCATGGGGGTAGCTTCTAAGGTGTCCTCCTATTGCTCTGGTGACCACACTGTCCCTTAACGAATTGACCCAAACCCCTCCAACGGTGGTGCTACCTACCTCTCAATGGTGGGATGGCACTACCTTAAGGACATTTACACAGACTAATTCCTTAGGGTAGGTAGATGACTCGTAGATACTTGCTCTAATTCAAAACAAATCAAAAACTTCTTTTCACACCGACACTTTACAAAAAGCTTTCAAAAACAACTTTTCAAACACTCTTGAGGACTGATACAAGAGTCGATCTGAAACTTTTAAAGAAACTTTTTTCAAACCCACTCACCTTGAAAAGCAAACAAACATTTTGAAAACACAAATGAGCAAGTATCTAAGAGCCCATGGATAACCATGGATAGAAAGGGTGCTAACACCTTCCCTTTCTATAAATCTACCTCCCGAACCGAGAGCAATCTCAAATAAGGAATTTTTCTGTGCTTTTGTCCTTTCCATATTGGAGAAAATAAAAGACGGTGGCGACTCTTGCTTCCGCGACATTTCGCGAACCAGCGTTAAACAGTCAGTTCCAGATCCACCGATCACACCATGTAATAGCTAGGATTTACAATTCCCGCACTTTATATTTCCTGTACATATATTAACTGTTAGATGTACGTTAATAGGATTACATGATAAGACTAAAAACAAAACTCTATCAAACCTAACTTTAAATACAAAAATAACTAAAACACAATACAATTGCACATGCGCACCTCTAGGGTATCCCACTTTGGTTGCCTTCGGAAAAAATAGTCAGAACTCTTGAAACGTGAGAGATTTTAGTGGTTACCCTCCGGTTTAAAAGATCATAAGTCCCTCGATGACCCTCTCGATGTTGCCTCGATAAACAATGATCTTAAAACCCTAGGGTAGTTACTAAGATTTCTTGCCAAGTTACCTTCGTGACTATAAACGTCCCTTCGAATGTCCGTCAAACATCCAACGACTAAGGCTACCTACTCACTAATAGTAGGATAGCACTGTCTAAAGGAAAAGATGAAAAGAACAACCTTTCGAGTAAAGTAGATAGTTGTTAGATGCTTGCTCAACCAATTTTTACACTTACACAAAACTTCTTTCAAAAACATTTTCAAACACTTTGTATATGTTCTCCACTATTCTGAGAAACATTACAAAGTTCACTGCACTAATGCGCTTTCAAAAATACTTTTCAAAACACACAAAGCATAAGGTATTTCAAAATGAGCTAAGCATCTAAGAGCCCGTAGATAAATACGGATGGAAGGGGTGCTAACACCTTACCTTTCCATAATCTACCCCCCTTACTCAGAAAACTCTCAAAAAGTTTTTTTCTGTTCTTTTCACCCTTTCCTTTGTTGGATAAAAGAAAATTCGGTGGCGACTCTTGCTTACAGCAACATTTGCAAATACAAACACAAAACCAGTATAACAGTCGGTTCTACCACCGTATTACATGACTGGCGACTCTACTGGGGAGTTAAAAAAAGTGGGGTTACCTTAGAGTTTATTTCATTTTAAAATTGCTTTCCTTGTATGCTTTGCTTGCTTTACTTTTGAGGATTTGTTTGGGTTTACTTCTAAAGATCCTACACCCTAGCACACATTTTAGGTAAGTAGCAATAGATCATGGGGACTGTACAGGGTATACCGACACGATTAAAACAATAGCTACGTTGGTGTGACACATTTGTTGGTACCGGTAGCCCTTGAGTAGTCAAGGGGAATACGGGGCCACTGTGTGGTGTCATGAAGCACCAACTGACCTTAGAACATTTAATTGAACAACTTGGCCATTAGGAAGTTGTGAGATAGCCGAATTTGGTGCAGTCCGAGGTTGGTTAATACTCGATACTACACTTATTGAGATCTGACTTCTGGGATATTTCGGTCGCCAATAAAGAGGCTTGCACTGAAACAATGTCCGGTGAAGAAACATCAGTGATATTGAGATTCCCTAGAACCCAGTTGCTTTCTAGGATAGGTTGAGCCAACTAAACTTCAAGAGGGTACTTACCTTTGGAATCCATGCAAGCCTAAATCTAAGGATCTGTTTGTGTGCTTGTATATATGTGTTTGTACATAACATCATAACATGGCATGTCACACTAACCATTTCAAGGACTTTTAGGACTTATCTTTGTGTCTGTTTTGTAGGACATGGCTCCCATTCACAAAAATATTATCCAAGTCAACATCGTAAGGGTGCCTCCTCAACTCAAAGAGTTGACATCAAGGGTTCATGAGAATTCTCCATTCACCAAAAGACATGGTCGACTCCTCAATTTGGTCACCTCAAGACCTAATGAAGACATGGTGAAAGTTCTCTTTCAGTTCTTTGACCCTTTACATCATTGCTTTACATTTCTCGATTACCAGTTGGTGCCTACCATGGAAGAGTTTTCTCAGTTATTGGGAGTGCCTATTCTCAATCAATTACCCTACAATGGTATGGAAAGAAACCCAAAGCCCGAGGAGATCGCTCAAGCCCTATATTTACAACGGTCTGAAATTGTGACAAATTGGGAAACAAGAAGCGATGTCAAATGGTTTATAGCCAAGTTTTTGTTTGAGAAAGCTCACCATTTTTGGGATACTTTGGACTTACAAGCCCTTGAAGAGGTGCTGGCCCTTCTCATATATAGAATGGTACTATTCCCTAATCTGGACCAACTCATAGACGTGAATGCGGTCAAGGTTTTCATGTCTCGTAACCCGGTGCCTACTTTACTTGGAGACATTTTACACTCTTTTCACACTCACACCGTAAAGAGAAGAGGAACCCTTATGTGTTGCACTCCTTTATTGGCTAGGTGGTTTATTTTGCACCTACCTCGATTTGTGTTGAATAATGAACAAGGTATGAGGTAGTCTAATAGGTTAATGTCCCTCACACATTCAAATATTCACTGGTGCCCTCGAGCTGTGGAAGACGTTACCATTATTTATCACTGTGGGGGAATTCCCTAATGTCCCTCTCCTGGGCATTAGGGGAGGAATCACTTATAACCCTTGTTTGGCGTTGCGACAGTTTGGGTATGCTAGGAGAGATGGTCCTCATGATGCACTGGTTCAGAGGATTGCATTTAACTATGAGAATGATGTCCAAGGGTACCGTCAGAGGTTCATTCGAGCTTGGGGAATGGTGAACAAAGTGGATAGCAAGACATTGGGGCATAAGAACTCCATCCCTTTGGAGCATTATCTTAAGTGGGTACGAGCACGTGCTCAAAATCTCTTGATGCCTTACCCCGTCATCCTACCTATCATCATGGAACCTATTACCGAGACATATGTGCCTCGTAATATTTTCCATCCTGACATGCCGACTACTCTCGAGGAATTGCAAAGATCTTGGATTCAACTCAAAGAGGAACGAGACACCTCTGAAACCCAGTTCTACGTGTGATACAGTGGGAGAATTGACTTGGTCTTTTTGCGTTTATATTCACAAATGTTGCAGTTTAGCAAGAGTTGCCACCGACTTTTATTTTATCCAAAAGGAAAGGTGAAAAAGCACAGGAAAGACCTTTAGAGATGTTTTATTGAGTTCGGGGGGTAGATTATGAAAAGGGAAGGTGTTAGCACCCTTTTCATGCATGGTTTTCCATGTGCTCTTAGTTACTTGCTAGATCACTTGCTTTTGTTTGAATGTGCTTGTGGTGTGATTTTTGAAAGTATTTTAAAAACGTCTTTGTAATGGTTCTCGTCTCTATAAGAACGCGTACAAAGTGTTTGTTTGAAAAATAGTTCAAAGAGGTGTGTGTGGAATGTGTTTTTTGTAAGTGTTCTTGAAAAGATATTTTTTTAATAGTTCTCGTCTCTATAAGAACGTATACAAAAAACTTTTGTCTTTTGAAAACAAGTTTTTAATGTGAAAATGTTGGTGTAAAATGTTTGGTTGTGAGCAAGCGAGCAACTAGGAGCGAATCTACCTACTCAAAACATCTTCCATGTTCTTTTCCTCCTCCTTTAAATGTTGCTATCTTACCATTGATTTGATAAGAAGCTCCATCGTTGGATGTGAAGGGACGGGCACCGGACGTTTTTGTATAGTCATAGAAGGCAACTTATGGGACGTTTTAGCAATGTTGTTTTAGGTACTAGATCATTTACCGAAGGCAACATTGAGGATCATCGAGGGACTATGATCTTTTATCGAGGGTCTTTTTCTAAAACGCCCATGTTCGAGGGACATGACTATTTTTCCGATAGGAAACAAGGTGGAATTACCCTAAGGGTGCTAGTGTGCAAGTGTATTGGATAGAATGCATTTTAGTCTTCATTAGGGTTATCTATTTGTTGATTTCATATCTTGTCGTACACATCCTAATTACTAGCATTTTATATTTGAAAAGCGATAAATTGCAGAAATATAAAAGTTCTATGCTATTATAATATTTTAGGGATTGGGGGTACATACTTCACAAATGGGGGGTTGCAAGAAAATAAATCCTATTTAACTATTACAACCATATTAAAATGTACAACGCAAGAAATAAAAACGAATTTGTTTAGAAAATTGTTTTTTTGTCTTAATGGATTAAAAAAAAGAAATAAATTAGTTAGTAAAAAGAAAATATTTTTATGTCTTTTTTATATTGATAAAAAGAGTATTAATATTGAAAATGATAAAAAGGGAAATAAATGAAAGATAGAAACAACGTGCTGCTGCAAGCAAAACAACAAGGATCAGAAGGTTTGAAGCCTGGCGCGTTGTGACTCAGAAAGGAACATCAGTGGGAATCAAAAGTTCGGGATTGATACAATCAGAGGTCCTGCAACAAACGTTAGAGGGAAAGGAAACATAGGTTCTGGGTGGTATTTAGATAGTGAGCCAAAATCCATAAGTTCTGTGCGTTAAAACAGTAAGAAAACCTAGAAGTTCTGTGTGTGTTAAAACAATAATAAAGCCTAGAAGTTCTGTGTGTTTAGAGCATAAGAAGAACTCAGAAGATATGTGTTGTTCTAAAACAGTGAGTGAACATCAGAAGTTCAGTGTGTTCAAATTCTAAGTGTTAAAACAGCGAGTGGAAACATCAGAATTTCAGTGTGTTTAACAGTAAGGAGAACTCAGAAGTTCTGTGGTGTGCTAAAACAGTGAGTGAAAATCAGATGTTCTATGCCACCTTTCAACTCTTTCCTCATATTAATCAGCACATTAGTAATTTATTTAGTCCTTAACAGCAAATCAAGAGCACAACAATTTATAGAAGTTCTAATCCTAATCCTGAGCATAACCTTGATCAAGAAGTTCTGATCCACAGTTCTTTCTACTTATGCAATGATATGGATAGCATCAATACTATGATATTTACATTTTTAATGATGTTCTGAATGAAAAGATGCAAATTCATAAAGACTTACCTTGAACCTAACGCGTGTGCTTGGAACTTGGATTGCTACCTTTAGATGTTCTGGAGTCAGCAAGAGTAACGGAAGAGAAAATGCCAGGTTCTTTGACTCAAAGGGAAGAACAAAGGTTTTGGTTTTCTGTTTGGGAATTCTGTATTTTTACGAAGGTTTCACAGTTTTATTTTCTCTCTTTTGACAAATTTCTCTCTCCAAAAGCCAGCCCCTTGAACGTGTGATAAAGCCAATTATTTATAGATGGATTTGTTGTGGTTTTGGGGGGAAAAACAAATGGGATTTAAACCCTTTTGGTATACTGTTCCATTGCTTTTTAATCACAGTTTTTGTATGCTAATTTGGTGCAAATATAGGGTTTGATAAAAATGCAGGTGTGGACTAGATTAGCAGCAATTTGGAGTGTTATGGCAACTGGTTGCAGGACTGTGCTATAGCAGTGTAGCAGGTTGTTCAAACAAGGTTTTGGGGCTTTGTGATGTTCTGATCGAAGAAGACCAGAATGAAACTCGAAGGGTGATGCTATGATCGAAGCGTATGCTGAAGAGTCATGTTCTGATTGAAAAACTATGTTCAGAACCATGTTTGTAACTTCTGACTGCACTTGCATGGAGGCTGGCTCAGAAGTCCTGAAGTATCATATTCTCTTTACACTTAGAAAATTTTCTAAATGTTTAGAAATTTGATTTTTTCAAAGTAATTCTGACTTCTGATTTTTTTGATGAACCAATTTCATGTCTTGATGAAATATAATTGTTGAAACTTGATTTTTGATCTAAAAGTAAAAGTTTCACTTTTCAGTGTGCTTTTGACCATTTGGCCCTTGTGAATGATTTTCTTGAAAACTTATAATTCAAGACTTGAAACTTGATAGAAGCAAACCTGAGGGTCCAGGATGATCCTTTGAGAAATGAGAGGGCAAATTTTGGGGTACAATAGCTGCCCCTATTCAATCTTCTTAAGCCTGAGGATGTAGATTGGCTGGTCTGCCTTTCGTGATCTGAAGGTGGAAGATGATTGAACACTAGAGTGCCCAGAAATTTGCACTCACATGAAGTAATACTGATCGGTGATATCGAGAATGGGATTACAGATGCCATTTGGAGGGCGACGAAGAATCGTCTGAGATGGGCTTAAAGATGCCATCCAGAAAAGATCGGTTGCATAAGAGATTCCTTGGCGAGAATTCCTGTACCTGCTGTTGAGGAGGACTTCGCCGAAGAATGTTGATTTATGTCCTGGGAAGTAGAGTCTAGGAGATTCGGTTTTCCATTAATCAGCTGGGAAATTAACTCTTGATTGAGGAGGTGAAAGTAGAATGCATATCTGGTTAGGGTCCAGACTGTACATCGACTTACTGGGGAAATGTGAAATTGATCGTATCTGGTCGGGTCCGGGCCTTACAGTGTTATAAACTATTGTTTGGAGATAAGGGAGAAGGAACCTGGATAGTAGGGTTACTTCAAGATGAAAGCCTGGATAGTAGGGCCATGAGAAGGAACTTGGGTAGTAGGGTTACTTCGAAATGAAAGCCTGGATAGTAGGGCCATGAGAAGGAACCTGGGTAGTAGGGTTACTTCGAAATGAAATCCTGGATAGTAGGGCTATGAGAAGGAACCTGGGTAGTAGTGTTACTTTGAAATGAAAGCCTGGATAGTAGGGCCATGAGAAGGAACTTGGGTAGTAAGGTTACTTCGAGATGAAAGCCTGGATAGTAGGGCTATGAGAAGGAACCTGGGTCGTAGGGTTACTTCGAGATGAAAACCTGGATAGTAGGGATATGAGAAGGAACCTGGGAAGTAGGGTTACTTCAAGATGAAAGCCTAGATAATAGGGCTATGAGAAGGAACCTGGGTAGTAGGGTTACTTTGATATGAAAGCCTGGATAGTAGGGCTATGAGAAGTAACCTGGGTAGTATGGTTACTTCAAAATGAAAGCCTGGATGGTAGGGCCATGATAAGGAACTTGGGTAGTAAGGTTACTTCGAGATGAAATCCTGGATCGTAGGGCCATGAGAAGGAACCTGGGTAGTAGGGTTACTTCGAAATGAAAGCCTGGATAGTAGGGCCATGAGAAGGAACCTGCGTAGTAAGGTTACTTTGAGATGAAAGCCTGGATAGTAGGGCCATGAGAAGGAACCTGGGTAGTAAGGTTACTTCGAGATAAAAGCCTGGATAATAGGGCTATGAGAAGGAACCTGGGTAGTAGGATTACTTCGAGATGAAAGCCTGGATAGTAGGGCTTATGACATGTATAGCTTCATGGGTTTAATCTTGAACTGTTGGATTGTTGATGATAACCATCTTTCCTGAAAAGGTACATGATTAATTATATGCGATGCATGAAATGCATTGTGTGATAATGTTCTCAAAATAAATGAGATTATGCTGTATGCAATATGTATGTGCATGTCATGATGTATGAACATGAAATGCTATTGTGACATGTCCGAGTCTGGGAAAATAAATCCCTGACTGCTGCTGGAGAGCATATCATTCCTGACTGTTATAGAGAACTGTAATTCTTCTACTTTCGTTGGGGATGGTGAACGAAAATGACCGTGCCGGAGATTTTCTCTTTGTTGTTTGTGAATATTCTGCCAGGGAGAGACTCTGTATGAGAATAGCTCTACAGGGGAATGACTCTGTTGGAAGGTGGAATTTCGTACCTGAAGTAACAAGCTTTGTTGGGGATTGAGCTTCTGTATCCATATAAATAAACTCTGCTTGGGGAGATAAAAATTTCTGATGATCCGCTCGCGATTATGTGATTTGGCTGGGGGATATAGATGTCAGATTTCTGGATGACCCTGGCTAGGGAGGTTACTTCCTGTTCCGAGAGAACTGATATCAATGCTTTGATTACCTTTACTCTATTGGGAGTGTAGGCGCCACGGGGGTGTATGTACTGATAACTATGTTTCAAAGTTGTCTCTGCCCTGGTACCTGCTGGACCGAGTAACTGTCGGGTTTCACATTTTTAGTTTTTTGTCCCTGTTTCTTAAGTTACGAGCAATTGTCCTTCTTTTCCTATGCAAACTTTTGTGAGTAGAAATCATATTCAAATGCATGTCAAAAATAAACCATTGGACGTTCTTGCAAAACAAAACAAAAATGGAACAAAACTCAAAGTTTTTTTTTTGTGAAAATGATTTGTATTGATTTTTTGAAGTTGGCCTGTAATAGGCATTTTTGTACAAGGAGACAGATGCTCTAGTAAGAGAACACCACTGTAAAAGTAGAAGCTATACAATATTATGTAAAAAGAAAACAACTATGTGCAATAATCCCACTGGGTTCCAACTCTGCTATTGCCCCTATGTCTTCGAGCGTCTCATCACTTTGCTGCTTGTCTGAAGTTGATTAGGTTGACCGGTGTCGTTCGAGCTTGACAGTTGATACTGAGGTCTGATCGCAGGGTGATCCAATGGGACATAGTGATACACTTTTCATCCCTAAATTTTTCCTGGACCGCCCTTTCGGGTTTTCAGTCCACCGGGATACCCTTTTTTGCCCAAGCCTCCTTTTCCAGGTTTTCGACTTGCCGGGTGTACAGATTTTTTCGTTTTCATCCCTTATTTTTGCCCAAACCCTTTTGGTTCGCCGGGAAGCCCTTATTTTTTCCTAGGACAGTCAACCTAGCGGGTCTTTTATCATGCGTAATATCTTTTCACTATGTCTGCATTGACAGGGTGAGGGAGGTCGTCACCGTCCATGGTGGTTAGAATCATGGCTCCACCCAAGAAAATGTTTTTAATCACAAATGGCCCTTCGTATGTGGGAGTCCATTTTCCCCTAGAATCACCTTGCAGCAGTATGACGCGCTTGATTACTAGATCCTCGACTTGATACTCTTGACGTCTGACTTTTTTGTTGAAAGCCTTGATCATCTGCTTTTGATACGCCTGACCATGACAGACAACAGTAAGTCTCTTTTTGTCGATCATATTTTGTTGATCAAGTCGAGTCTGGATCCAGTCGTCTTTGTTTAAACCAGTGTCTTTCATAATCCTTAAAGAAGGAATCTGGACCTTGATGGGTAGGACTGCCTTCATTCCGTATACCAGAGAGTAGGGTGTTGCCCCTGTCGACGTCCGAGCAGAGGTATGGTACCCATGAAGAGCGAATGGTAACATCTCAACCCAGTCTTTGTATGTCACTGTCATCTTCTGTATGATCTTTTTGATGTTCTTGTTAGCCGCCTGAACATCACCATTCATCTTCGGCCGGTAGGGAGAAGAGTTATGATGCTATATTTTGAATTGTTTACAGAGCTCAGTGATCATCGTGTTATTGAGATTCATACCATTGTCAGTGATAATTTTCTCTGGTACACCATACCAACAAATTAAGTTATTCCTAATGAACCGCGCCACGACGTTCTTGGTCACAGTAGAAAAAGAGGCCGCCTCAACCCATTTTGTGAAGTAATCCATAGCTACTAGGATGAATCGATGCCCATTGGAAGCAGTAGGCCTGATTTCTCCGATCATGTCAATTCCCCACATTGCAAAGGGCCACGGAGCTGTCAATACTTTCAAAGGAACCGGAGGCACATGCATTTTATCAGCATAGATTTGGCACTTATGACAGGTTTGGGAATGCTGATAACAATCTGTTTCCATAGTGGACCAGTAATATCCTGCCCGTAGGATCTTTTTAGCCATGATATGTCCACTGGAATGTGTTCTGAAGGTACCTTCATGTAGATCGGTCATAATCCTCTCCGCTTCTCTCTTGTCTACACACCGCAGTAAGGTAGAGTCATGGTTGCGCTTGTAGAGGATTCCATTACTGAGAAAGAATTTCGCAGCGAACCTTCTAAGAAACTTCCTATCATTGACAGATTCCCCTTCGGGATACTCTTGGGTCTCGAGGTACTTCTTCACTTCATGAAACCAAGGTTTATCTGCTACCTCTCGGTATCAATCTCGCAGCAGTGCGCTGGTTCATCCAACCTCTCGATGGTGATTCAGGGAGCTTCGTTGTCCCACCTGACTTTGAACATAGAAGACATGGTAGCTAGCGCGTCTGCTAACTGATTCTCCTCTCGTGGGAAATGTTCAAAGGTTACTTCCTCAAAGTGTGGGAGCAATGTCATTACATGCTCTTTGTATAGGATGCAATTCAGACGCTTCATATCCCATTCGCCTTTGACTGACTTATCACCAAGGCTGAATCCCCAAAGACATTTAAGAACTTGATCCTGAGGTCAATAGCGGCTTTGAGGCCCATGATGCAGGCTTCATACTCTGCCATGTTATTAGTGCAGTTGAAACATAGTCGGGCAGTGAAAGGAGTGTGACAGCCCTCAGGGGATATGATTATGGCGCCAATGCCATTACCGAGTGCGTTTGAAGCTCCGTCAAAAACCATAGTCCATTGGGATCCCTCCTCGGGTCCTATACCTGGTCCAAGTTCTTCATAATTAGTCACTAGCATGATATTCTCGTCCGGGAACTCAAAATTCATGGACTGGTAGTCATCCACTACCTGATGAGCCAAATGATCAGCCAACACACTTCCCTTGATTGCTTTCTGGGTTGTGTATTTTATATCGTATTTAGTTAAGATCATCTGCCATCTCACTATTATTTTGGAGAGAGTGGGCTTCTCGGAGATGTATTTGATTGGATCCATCTTAGATATCAACAGAGTAGTGTGGGTCAGCATATACTGTCTTAGTCGACGAGCAGCCCATGCCCAAGCTAGCAAGTTTTCTCGAGCAGTGAGTATCTTGTCTCACAGTCAGTAAAATTTTTGCTAAGGTAGTATATTGCGTGCTTTTTTCGACCAGACTCGTCATGCTGCCCCAATACACACCCCATTGAACTGTCTAACACTGTTAAGTACAATATCAAAGGTCTTCCTTCAACCGGAGGCATCAAAATTGGTGGTTCTTGAAGGTATTCCTTGATTCTTTCGAAGGCAGTCTGGAATTCATCATTTCACTTCACCACTTGATCTTTCTTCAGAAGCTTGAAGATGGGCTCACAAGTAGCAATTAGATGTGAGATGAACCTGGCGATATAATTTAGGCGTCCCAAGAAACCTCTAACCTCCTTCTCTGTGCAAGGAGCCAGCATTTCTTGTATGGCCTTTACTTTTGTGGGGTTTACCTGAATACCCTTGTCACTGACGATGAACCCCAGAAGCTTACCATACCTTACCCCTAAGGTGCACTTGTTCAGATTTAGCCTCAGCTTGTATGTCTTCAACCTGTCAAATAGATTTTGTAGATGTTCAAGGTGTTCTTCCTCGGTTTAGGATCTGGCTATCATGTCATCAACATAAACCTCTATCTCATGGTGAATCATTTCATTGAACAAAGCAACCATGGCTCGCTGATAAGTTGCCCCAACATTCTTCAACCCAAAAGGCATCACCTTGTAACAGAAAGTGCCCCACTGTGTGACGAAGGTTGTCTTCTCCATATCTTCAAGAGCCATCTTGATCTTGTTATAGCCAAAGAAACCATCCATGAAGCATAAGATTTTGTGTTGCACGGTGTTGTCAACCAGAACATCAATGTGGGGAAGCGGGAAGTCACTCTTGGGGCTTGCCCTGTTCATGTCTCTGCAATCCACACACATCCGTACCTTGCCTTCCTTCTTAGGTACTAGAACGATGTTAGCAACCCACTGCGGATAATAGGTGACAACTAAGAACCTTGCGTCGAACTGCTTCATGACCTCTGCCTTGATCTTCTCTGACATTTCAGGGTGCATACGACGGACCTTTTGTTTAACCGGAGGGCAATCCTCTTTAGTCGGCAGGCGGTGTAACACGATGTCAGTGTCTAAACCAGGCATGTCTTTATATGACCAGGTGAAGATCTCAATGTAGTTATGCAACATCTGTATCAAATGCTGTTTGATCTTATCTTCCAGATTTGCGCCGATCTTGACTTCTTTTCCCTCCATATCCATGCCCAAGTTTATCATCTCAACTGGCTCTTCATGAGGCTGTATAGCCCTCTCTTCCTGTTGTAACAGTCTAGCAAGTCCTCCGGGTACCTTACAATCGTCCTCACCTTCGTCCTCGGCTTGGTTGCTCAAATTTTCGAAGTTATAACTAGCAATAGCCGAACTATTATCAATGGAATCCAGAGTGGATATAGATCTTCAGTTTGATACGTGAGTGTGTGTAAGAGCATAGCTGTATTGATAAACTAAAGGCAGAAAAGAAAAACAAAGAGCGCAAAATTTGTATGCAAATAACGTCCAATGCTTCATTGATGATATATGAGATGAAATATAATAACCCTCACAGATAGAACCATTGTGCCTCGGGTAAGACACAAGGCCAAAAAGTTTAAATTGTTCATTATAAACTCAGAAAATAAGTAAGACAGTTACCGCGGAATAAAAGAAACTGGTATAAAATCTCTGGCTGTCCAATTACTCAGTCCCACGATTGCTGATGCGTAGGGGAGGTCCTCCAGCCCGAGCGCGTCGAACATCCCTTTGAGCCCCTGAAGTAAATCCCAAACCAAATTTGTCAGTTTTGTGAGTAAAATCAGGGAGCTGCCCCCAATTGGTACACCCACCTTCTTCGACCACTTCTCTGGTGTCCTTGAGAGAAGCCATCTTCAGAGGAGGTTTGGTGCTGGTGGTGGTCTCGGTTGATGCCAAAATCTGGGGAACCTCTTCAAATTTTTGACAAGGCGTCTCTATAAATTCCCCGTCCATCTCTACGTACCTGAAGGAGTTTAGGTGGCTCACCATATACTCCTCTTTGCCATGTACAGTAACTATCTTCCCCTTCACCAGATACATCAACATTTGGTGTAGTGTAGAAGTAACGACCCCAACTTCATGGATCCAAGGACGACCCAACAAACAAGAGTACGATGGCCTGATGCCCATCACAGAGAAAGTGGACTCAAAGGTCTGAGAGCCTACCTTGACAGGGATGTCCATCTCTTCATGCACCATTCTCTTCAACCCGTCAAAAGACCTTACCACAATGTTACTAGGCTTTAAGGTCAAGCCCTCACAATCCATTCAATCTAGAGCCTTCTTAGGAAGAACATTCAGCGAAGACCCAGTATCCACCAGCACATGAGCCATAGTGGTGCCCCTGCATTCAATCGAGACGTGCAGAGCATCGTTATGCTTCCTCCATTTTGGTGTTAAGTCCGCATATGAAAAACCCAACCCATTATCAGCAGTCAAGCTGGCTACATAGTCTTTGAATTGATCAACCGAGGTCTCTTGTGGCACATGTGCAGTCTTGAGGAATGCGATCAAATCCTTTGCATGGGCCTCGGAACACAATAACAGAGACAACATGGATATCTTCGAGGGGGTCTACCCCGACTTCTCGACCATATTGTAGTCACTCTTTTTAATTATTTTTAATATTTCCTCTATATCTTGCTTAAAGGTTTCTACGACAATCTTTCTAGGTGCCTCCATCCGGGCAGGCTCACCTATAGCTTCTTTGTCTCGAGTCCCCGATGACTCGACGGTAGGAGTAACAAATGGAGTAAGAACATGAATAGTAATTAAAGTATCGGTAGGAATAGCAGGTGAAATAACAACAGGATTATTGACAGTATTCAGGGAAATCACGGGAGAGAAAACCCTTCCGCTTCTGGTGATCCTACTGGTCTCAACAATGTTACTGACATCGAGATCAACCTCTTCATTCTTTCGGTCTTGTTTAACGCCATGATAGTAAATATCGGCGCCATAATGCCAAGGGACAACTTTGTCTGAGGCGTACAGATAGGACCAGGATATGTGATTATTAACGGAGCGACTCTCGGAACGGGTGTAATCCTAACATGTCTTCTCGAGGAGACCTTGGAAGGATTGGCGAAAATGGTTATAATAGCAATATCTTCACACGAAACAGTTGGAATCAAAGTCTTTTCGAACAAAATTTCTTTGTTGTCCATCAGGCGCTGGACACCTGTCTTCAGCAAATAGCAACCAGAAGGCAGAGATGAACACATGTGGCAACCTTCACCACAACCAGGAAATAAACCGGCCAACAACAAATTCTTCTTAACAGTCATAAGGGGAGTAGAAACTTCATCAACTGAGGTCACAAACAGATCGGTATCAACGAAATTAACTCCATGGTTGTGCTTAGGCATGGGAGCAATTATGACATTGGGCTTCTCTGGAGCATCGAACTCAATCTCCTTGGCTTTAATCAGATCTTGTACCTTATTTCTCAGAGCCCAGCAGTCATTTGTATCGTGGCCAGGACTCTCGAAATGGTAGGCGCACTGAGCGTTTGGATTATACCGAGGAGACGTGGTATTAGGATTCTTGGGAGCCTTCTTCAAGGTTGCCAAATTGGATCTCAGCAGATGGGGTAGAATCTCAGTCAATGTCATGTTAATCCGGGTAAACTGCCTTTGCGGTCTTTCTACCCTTTGCTGATTTTTTCGTTGTGGGGTAGCCGCAGGCCTAAGTATCATCACAGCACCTACTGTTAAATGATAGTCAGTTCGGCTTTGCCATATTGAGCTATAAACGACACTGACCTCCTTCTTAGCCGTGAAGGGACTCTTTGCTGAACTTGACGAGGTATATTTATGTATTTTACCGCTCTAGATCCCAGCTTCTACCCTCTCTCCAGTTAATATCAACTCAGTAAAACCAGCCGATGAGCTACTGATCAAATGGTTGAAGAATGGACCAGAAAACATCCCTATAAACATGTCGACCAACTCCCTATCAGACAAAGGGGGTTGGACTCTCCCAGCCAAATCTCTCTATTTCTGTGCAATGTCCTTAAAGCCTTCACCTGTACCCATGGATATACTCTGAAGCTGAGTACGAGTAGGGGCAAGGTCGGCATTATATTGATACTGCTTGTAAAAAGTAGCAGCCAAATCCTCCCAGTTTCGGACATTGGTTCCCTCTAATTGGTAAAACCACTCAAGCTGAGTCCCTAACAGACTGTCTTGAAAGAAGTGAACCCATAAGCTCCTAGCAGTAGTGTGAGGCTGAATCTTCCTCACATAGGAACATAGATGAAGCTTGGGACAAGACACCCCATCATATTTTACGAAAACCAGAGCTTTAAATTTGTGTGGGATGACTACCCCGGGCACGAGTCCCAACTCTTCAAAATCTAGCCCTGGTATTCTCTAGATCTCCATAGTGCTTAACTGATCCTCTAACTGCTTGTACCTATCCTCAGTGGGAGGATACTGCTCATCATTGTAGTCTGTATCATTATAAGAGACTTCAGGACTAGGGTCCCCCTCCCTTGTTTCTCTCTCTTGATTTTCCCCTTCTTTGGACGAGGAGGTCAGATCGACATGTTGCTTTAGCGGCCCCCCAAATCTTCTGCCCATATTGAGGGCACCAACGAGCTTCTTCTTCTTCTTCTTCTTCTTCTTCTCTTTCAGGATGAGGGCCTTCAGATCCTCCTACCCTTTCGCCAGAGTTATGAACATCTGTTGAAATTGGGCATTTTGTGCTTGAAGATCTTTGATGCTTTGTTCAGAAGACATCTTTGCTGAAATAAACACCGAAGAAGATGAGAAACCTGTAATGGTACCTGTTTATGCAATGTTATGAATGATATGTATATGCAATGATTTCAAGGAAATTAGAGATTCAAATTTGCTTTAGACAAAAAGGAAACACATGTTATATTAATAAATCAAAGCTTGAGTACATCATGCCTCTTTGGGATTACAAAGAAATACAAAAACTTTAAGATAAAAAGGTTGTACGCATCCTCTTTGGTGCGATGTAGGAGTTTAGAGTCCACTCCTCATGAAGCTGTTTGGTGAGCTCCAGATTCTTCTTCTTGCTGGCATAGAATTGGGCCTCGAAAGTGTCTCGTTCCCCCTTGATCTGTATCCAATCCCTTTGTAAGTCTTCAAGAGAGGTGGGCATGTCAGGATGCAGGACAGTGTATGGAACATCTCCTTCCACAACAGGATCTACGATTACTGGGAGAATGGAGGGGTAAGGCATCATAAGACTTTGAGCACGAGCTCGTACCCATTTGAGGTAAGCCTCAAGAGGGATGGAATTCTTCTGCCCTAATGTCTTTCTATCTACCTTGTTTAACATCCTTCAGGCTCGGATAAACCTCTGGCGATGACCTTGATTGTCACTGTCGTAGTCAAATACTAACCCTTGAATCAGCATTTCATGGGGACCATCCCTTCGGGCATAACCAAACTGTCTTAAAGCTAAGCAGGGGTTATAGGTGATACCTCCCCTAATGCCAAGTAAGGGGACATTAAGGAATTCTCCACAACGGTCGATGATGATAATATTCTCTATATATCAGGAAGAAGGTTCAGAGGACCGGCTAAGCGAGCTCTAGATTTTGCAACCCCTTCAAATGAGGGGGACAATCAAGAAGATAAGCCAACAGAAGAAAACAACAACCCCGGGACTGATGAGGAAGAGGCTGATTACTCTGGGGAACAATATCCTCCTGCTGATGATAAATACAAATAGCTGGAGGATCGCCTCAATGCTATGAAGATTCAGAGGGTACCCAGGCTGGATTTTGAAGAGCTGGGACTGGTCTTAGGGGTGGTTCCCGCAGAAATTAAAGGTCCCCACATTTTCCAAGTATGACGGTGTCTCCTGTCCTAAGCTGCACTTAAGGTCATATGTAAAGAAGATTCAACCCCACACTACTGATAGGAATCTGTGGGTACATTTCTTCTAGGAAAGTTTGTCAAGGATGTAGTTAGAATGGTTCTATCAGTTGGAGGGAACCAACATTTGTAATTGCAAAGACATGACTGCTGCTTTTTACAAGCAATACCAATATAACGCCGACCTTGCTCTAACCCGCATATAATTGCAAAGTATGTCTATGGGTTCCGGTGAGGGTTTCAAAGATTATACCCAAAAGTGGAGAAACCTTGTGGGAAGAGTCCATCCTCCTCTGTCTGATAGAGAGCTGGTAGACATATTCTTGGGCACGTTGTCTGGTCCATTCTTCAACCATTTGATTGGAAGCTCTTTAGCTGGGTTTACTGAGTTGATTTTTACTGGAGAGCGGGTAGAAGCTGGTATCAAGAGTGGTAAGATTCAGAGGGATGCATCCTCAAGTAATGTAAAGAAACCCTTCACTAGAAAGAAGGAGGTCAACGCTACTTATGGCTAGAGAAATCAAAGCAAGACTGAACGTCGTCTGACGGTAGGGGCTGTTATGATCTCTAATCCTGCATCAAATCAACAACAAAACAACCAGCGCAGGTCGGATGCACCCAGAAGATAGTTCACTCGGATCAACATGACCTTATCCCAAGTTTTACCACACCTATTAAAGTCCGGTCTGGTGATTCTAAAAGAAGCTCCTAAGAATCCCAATACTGCATCTCCCCGCTACAACCCAAATGCCCGATGTGCCTACCACTCTGAAAGCTCGGGGCATGATACAAACGATTGTTGGGCTCTGAAAAATAAGGTGCAGGATCTTATTGAGGCAAAGGAGATTGAGTTTGATCTTTCTAAGACCCCCAACGTCATAACTGCACCAATGCCCAAGCATGAACCAAGAATCAGTGCTATTGATGTTGTTTCCGCTACAGAGGATGCTGACAACAATTGCGACATGGACAAGTGGATCTTCCCAACTATCGGCAGTGGACTCAATAATGGGAGTGCAAGGATTTTGTTCGTATTACTTTTATTCAAGAGTAATTGTCTTTTAGTTTTTTTTGGGATATGTAATATTTGAACAATTAAAACTCTAAAGCCTTGTGTCTTACCCGAGGAACAATGGTATACTTGTGAGGGTTTATTACTTCATCTTCATATATCATTAATGAATCATTGGACTTTGCATGCGAATTTTACGCGCCTTTTTTTTATTTTCTACTTTTTACTTTATAAAAAATAGCTATGCTCTCTTACACACACCCACATATCAAACTGTAGATCCACATCCACTCTGGATTCCATTGATAATAGTTCTGCTATTACCAATTATGACTATGAAAATACGATCTACCAAGCCGAGGACGAAGGTGAGGAAGATTGTGAAGTACCAGGAAAACTTGTCAGACTGTTACAACAGGAGGAAAGGGCAATACAACCTCATAAAGAGCCGGTTGAGACAATAATTTTGGGTATTGAGGAGGATAAGAAGGAAGTCAAGATAGGTGCTGATCCGGAGCATAGTGTCAGAAAATAGTTAATTCAAATGTTACATGACTATGTTGAGGTCTTCGCATGGTCATACGAAGATATGCCGGGACTTGACACTAATATTGTGGTTCACCACCTCCAGACAAAAGAAGACCGCCCTCCCATGAAGAAAAAGGTCCGTCGTATGCGACCATAGATGTCAGAGAAGATCAAAGCTGAAGTCATGAAACAGTTCAACGCCAGTTTCTTAGCTGTTACTTCTTATCCATAATGATTTGCTAATTTTGTTCCGGTGCTTAAGAAGGACAGTAAAGTACATATATGTGTGGATTACAGAGATCTGAATAGGGCAAGCCCCAAGGATGACTTTTTGCTTCCCAATATTGATGTTCTGGTTGACAACACCGCACAACATAAGGTATTATCCTTCATGGATGGTTTTTCCGGGTACAATCAGATCCAAATGGCGCTTGAGGATATGGAGAAAATAACCTTCGTCACGCAGTGGGGCACTTTCTGTTACAAATTTATGCCATTTGGGTTAAAGAACATCGAGGAAACCTATCAGCGTGCCATGGTAGCTTTGTTTCATGATATGATACAACTCGAGATAGAGGTCTACTTTGATGATATGATAGCCAGGTCTCAGACTGAAGAAGAGCACCTTTATCACCTGCATAAGTTGTTTTAAAGGCTGAAGAAATACAAACTAAGGTTGAACCCGAATAAGTTCACCTTTGGAGTAAGATCCGGTAAGCTCTTAGGTTTCGTTATCAGCGGAAAATGTTTTGAAGTAGACCATGTAAAGGTCAAAGCTATACTAGAAATGGCAACTCCTCGCACTGAGAAGGAGGTTAGGGGATTCTTGGGACGTCTAAACTACATTGCCAAATTCATTTGCCATCTAACCGCTACTTATGAGCCAATCTTCAAATTGCTGAAGAAAGATCAAGCAGTGAAGTGGAATGATGATTTCCAAATTTCCTTCGACAGAATCAAGGAATATCTTCAAAAGCCTCCAATTTTGAAGCCTCCGGTTGAAGGAAGACCTCTGATCATGTACTTAACAGTGTTAGAGAACTCAATGGGGTGTGTGTTGGGGTGGGGTAACATGACGAGTCTGGTCGAAAAGAGCATGCAATATACTACCTTAACAAAAAGTTTACCGACTGTGAAACAAGATACTCACTGCTCGAGAAAACTTGACGCGCTTTGGAATAGGCTGTTCACCGACTAAGACAGTATATGTTGACTCATACTACCTTATTGATATCTAAAACGTATCCTATTAAATACATCTTTGAGAAGCCCTCTCTCTCTCTCTCCAGAAGAATAGCAAGATGGCAAATGATCCTGACCGAATACGACATTCAGTATACAACCCAGAAAGCAATTAAGGGAAGTGTATTAGCTGATTATTTGGCTCATCATGTTGTGGACGACTACCAATCCATGAATTTTGAGTTCCCGGATGAGAACATCATGTTAGTAACTGATCGTGAAGAACCTGGACCAGATGAAGGACCTGAAAAAGGATCCTGGTGGACTATGGTTTTTGACGGAGTTTCTAACGCACTTGGCAATGGCATCAGTGATGTGATTATATCTCCCGAAGGCTGTCATACTCCTTTCATGACCAGGCTATGTTTCAATTGTACCAACAACATGGCTGAATATGAAGCATGCATAATAAGTTGCAAAGCTGCTATCGACTTGAGGATCAAATTCTTGAGTGTATTTGGAGACTCGGCCTTAGTAATCAGTTAAATCAAAGGAGAATGGGACACGAAGCATCCTAATCTCACCCCTTACAGAGAGCATGTGTTGACACTGATTCCATACTTTGAAGAAGTTACTTTTGAGCACTTTCCACGAGAGGAAAATCAACTAGCGGACGCGCTAGCTACGATGTCGTCCATGTTCAAGGTTAGGTGGGATAATGAAGCTCCTCAGATCACTATTGAGAGAATGGACGAACCAACATACTGTCATAAGATTGGTACTGATGAAGTAGTGGACAAACCTTGGTTCCATGAAGTCAAAAGATATCTTGAAGACCAAGAGTATCCTAAATGAGCTTCAGTCAATGATAAGAAGTTCCTAAGACAGTTCTCTGCCAAGTTCTTCCTCAGTAACGGAATCATCTACAAGCGCAACCACGATTCTACTTTGCTCTAGTGTATGGATAAAAGTGAAGCAGAAAAGGTTATGGCAGATTTACACGAAGGTACCTTTGGCACCCATTCTAGTGGGCACACAATGGCTAAAAAGATCCTACGGGTAGGATACTACTGGTACACTATGGAAGCAGACTGTTATCAACATTCACGAACTTGTCACAAGTGCCAGATCTATGCTGATAAAGTACATGTGCCTCCGGTTCCCTTGAACGTTTTGACTAATCCCTGGCCATTCGCAATGTGGGGCATCGATATGATTGGGGAGATTAGACCTACAACTTCTAATGGGCACCACTTCATCCTCGTCGCCATTGATTACTTCACAAAGTGGGTTGAGGCAACCTCATTTGCTTCTGTTAACAAGAACATTGTGGCCGGATTCATTAGACATAACCTCATCTATCGGTATGGTATTCCAGAAAGATACATTACGAATAATGGCACCAACCTCAATAATACTATGATCTCCGAACTTTGCATGCAATTCAAGATCCAGCACCATAATTCTTCTCCTTACCGGCCGAAGATAAATGGCGCTGTAGAAGCTGCTAATAAAAATATAAAAAGATCATACAGAAGATGACAATGACATACAAAGACTAACACGAGATATTACCATTTTATCTTCATGGTTACCGTACCACAATGCCCACATCAACAAGGGCAACTCCTTTCTCTTTGGTATACGATATGGAAGTTGTCCTACCCATCGAGGTCTAGATTCCTTCCTTGAGAATCATGAAGGATGCATGTTTGAATAAAGACGATTGGGTTTAGACTCGACTTGATCAATTAAACCTGATTGATGAGAAGAGGCTCGCGGTTGTCTTCTATGGTCAGATGTATAAAAAATGTATGATTAAATCTTTTAACAAGAAGGCCAGACGTCAGGTATATCAGACTGGTGACCTAGTAATCAAACGCATCATATTTCCGCAAGGTGATCCCAGGGGAAAATGGACTCCCACATACGAAGGGCCATTTGTGATCATGAATATATTTTCTGGTGGAGCCATGATCTTAACCACTACGGATGGTGATGACCTTCCTCACCCGATAAACGCGGACATAGTTGAAAGATACTACGCATGAACAAAGACCCTCTAGGTTGACTTGCCTAGGCAAAAATAAGGGCATCCCGGAGAACCAAAAAGGTTCTGGCAAAAATTAGGGATATATAATGGAAAAAAATCTGTACACCCGGTAAGTCGAAAACTTGAAAAGGCGACTTGGGCAAAAAAGGGTATCCCGGTGGACTGGAAACCCGAAAGGGAGGTCCGGGAAAAAGTTAGGGATTTTAAGCATATAACTATGACCCGTTGAACCACCTTACAGCCAATCTCCGGTAACAACTATCAAGCTGAAATTGTACTAATCAATCCAGTCAACTTCGAACAAGCAACAAAGAGATGAGATGCTCAAAGACATAAAGACAATAATAGAATGGGAAATCAATGGGATTATTTCACATAGCTGTTTTTATTTGTATACTATTTTGTATAATTTTCATTCTTACGACGACACCCTCTTACTAAGATATATGTCTCCTTGTACAAAAAATGCTTATCCAAATTAATACAAAATTATCTCTTTGAAAGTGCGAAACTACTTGTTTTTTATTTTTTGTTTGCAAAAACGTCCAGTGATTATTTTTGAACATATGCATTTGAATGTGATTACTGTTTACGAATACACACATAAAAAATAGAAATACAGTTACTAATGGCTTTAAGAAACGGGACAATGTCTAAAGGTTATCCACAAAATCCCCGCAGATACTTTCTCCAACAGGTACAAAGGCAGGGGCATCTTACTATAAAGTCACTGCCATATCCTTAGCATACAGCCTAATGATGTCAGGTGTTCTTATATCCCCGGTGGAGCAAGAATCTCCAATTACTTCCCCAACATCTTAAAGAATTCCCTAACCCGGTTCACAATCTTTTCAGGATCCCTCAACAGGTTTTCATAAAAATCCCCAAGCAGTTCACGGAGTCTCCCTTCCTCAACAGAGTTTATTTCTCTAACAATGGAAATCCATCTCCCAACATTTCAACTTCAAAAAAATTTGAAGACTTACAATCTTCATCCCCAGCAACAATCAAGGATTTATTTTCCCTAGTTCAACAACACAACAATAGAACGAATGACACGTTCATACATTGCATTCATACACAATTTTACAAGCGTCATAGCATATGCAACACGAATGCATATATCAAAATCTCATTTATTTTGGGAGCATCGCTACCCAATGCATCTCATGCACCATGACACTGCATACAACTGACTCTTTACCTTTTTCAGGAAAGTTAGCAAGCAGACAAATATCATTACCAATTTTCAACAAGTTCCAGATTAATACTTGAAACAAGTTAGGACAACTATCTGTGGATGACTGATTGTAGATTAATACCTGAAACCAAACAGGAAAACTATCTACATGAACATATTAAAGATTAATACCCGAAACCAGACGGGAAAACTATCTTTCTTTCTCTTAGGTAAGAGATTAATACCTGAAACCAGATAGGATAACTATCTCAATGGACGACAAAAACAAGTTCCAAATTAATACCTAAAACAAGACAAGACAACTATCTGTAAACAACTAATTGTAAATTAATACCTGAAACCAGACATGAGTTGATTGAATATTAACTCTCGAAACAGGATGGGGAAACTATCTTTCTTTCTCTAAGGTCAGAGATTAATACTTGAAACTAGACAGGACAACTATCTCAATGACCAACAAAAACAAGTTACAGATTAATATCTGAAACAAGACAAGACAAATATCTGTGAACGACTGATTGTAGATTAATACCTGAAACCAGATAGGACAACTATCTACATGAGCATATTGAAGATTAACTCCCGAAACAGGACATCGAAACTATCTTCCTTTCTCTAAGGTCAGAGATTAATACCTGAAACCAGACAGGACAACTATCTCAACGACCAACAAAAACAAGTTCCAGATTAATACCCGAAACAAGACAGAACAACTATTTGTGAATGACTAATTGTAGATTAATACCTGAAACCAGACATGAGTACTATCTATATGAGCAGATTGAAGATTAATTCCTGAAATAGGACAGGGAAACTATCTTCCTTTATCTCAGGTTAGATACTAATACCTGAAATCAGACAGGACAACTATCTCAGCGACCGACAAAAACAAGTTCCAGATTAGTACCTGAAACAAGACAAGACAACTATTTATGAACAATTAATTGTAGATCAATTCACGAAACAAGATGGGGTGACTATCTACACGACCAGATGAAGCAATCTTACACGAGTTCCTTCCATCCAGATGCAGCTTTACACGGGCTCATCCTGAAGCAATCTTACATGGGCTCCTTCTCTCCAGATGCGGCTTTACACGGGCTCATCCTGAAGCAATCTTACACGGGCTCCTTCTTTCCAGAGGCAGCTTTACACGGGCTCATCCTGAAGCAATCTTACACGGGTTCCTTCTCTCCAGAGACAGCTTTACACAGGCTCATCTTGAAACAATCTTACACAGATTCATTCTCATCAATCTCCATATGCAGTCTAACACAGACTCATCCTGAAGCGGCCCTACACAGGCTCCTTCTATTACATTTCCATATAACAGTTAATTTCATTCTCCCCAGCAAGTTACTATGAAGCCTGTATTTCAACCAGAAAGCAACAAACTTTCATCTCCTCAGTCCAGAGATAACTCCTCAGTAGAGCCATGGACAACTGAAGCTCCAAGACTCTATTCCCCACGGAGTTTTTCTCATGCAGGAGGACAACAAAAGTCAACTTTCCTCAGTGGAGTTCTCCTCGGACAACAGGGACATGAATTCCCCATAAAGAGACCTCTTATGAAGTTAGTACCTACTTTAGATGGCATCTTTAAGCCCATCTCCAATAACTCTCAGTTATCTTCTCCAAATGGCATCTTTAAGCCCATTCCCTACAAAATCAACCATCATATCATCAAGTGGAAATTTATGGGAACTCTAGTGTTCAATCAACGTCCATCTTCAGATCATGAAAGGCAAACAAGCCAATCTAAATCTTCAGGTTTAAGAAGATTGAACAGGGCAACTGTTGTACCCCAAAATTTTTCCCTACTTCTCTCAAGACATTTTCTCACGAGTATTTTAAAAAGTCCAAGTTTACACAGATACAATTGGATTTTTGATTCCCCATATAGTTTCCATGGATCACATTGGGCCTTCAGGCATCAAATCAAAGAAAAAGCAAGGTTGTTTCAATTTCCCAAGCTTCGACTGGACTTTGGCCTCCTTCAAGTTTGTTTCAATTTCCCAAGCTTCGATTGGACTTTGGCCTCCTTCAACTTGCTTTCGATCCACAAGGAAAAAGACTTCCTCTGTACATGCTTTCAATCCACAAGGAAAATACTTCCTCTGGACTTGCTTTTGATCCACAAGGAAAAGACTTCCTCTGGACTTGCTTTCGATCCACAAGGAAAAGACTTACTATGGACTTGCTTTCGATTCACAAAGAAAAATGATTCCTTAGAAGAAGCTTGCTTTCGATTCACAAGGCAAAAATACTTTCTTCATGCTTTCCTTTAATTCACTAGGCAAATACTTCCTTCGTTCCTGATTCGATTCACTAGGAAAATACTTCCTTCTTGCCTGATTGGATTCACTAGGAAATGGCCTCCTTTGTGCTTTCTTTGATCCACAGAGCATTGGCCTCCCTCATGCTAGTATCCATAAGGAATTGGCTTCCTTTGTGCTAGCTTCGACTGGGCAATGTCTCCCTTTGAAACGGCTTGGTTCAATTCCACCTCTAAACCCTTCAACATACAATTTCTACATTATGAACACACATTAGTGGCACATTCGAAGAACGCATAAGAGATGCATGTGGGATATTCGAAGAAGCTCACAAGTGGTGCCTTTGAGGGACATACAATTGGTCCATTCAAAGAACATACAAGTGGTGCCTTCGAAGGACATACTTTTGTTCCATTCGAAGAACGCACAAGGGGTGCATGTGGGCTATTCGAAGAAACTCACAAGTGGTGTCTTCGAAGGAAAAACAACTGGTCCATTCGAAGAACACGCAAGTGGTGCATTCGAAGGACATGCAGTTGGTCCATTTGAAGAACACATAAGTGGTGCCTTTGAAGGACATACATTTGGTCCATTTGAAGAACACACTAGTGGTGCCTTCGAAGGACATACCTTGGTGGCCCATTCGAAGAACACCTAACTGGTGCCTTCGAAGGACATACAATTGGTCCATTCGAAGGACACATAATTGTTGGAAACAAGTTTGTTTTGTATTTTGATGAGTCTTGGTTCAAGATGCTTGCTGGCCAAAGTCCTACATGCTACCAAGCCCAAGCCTCATGCACAATTACATTAGAAGGAAATAACAAAAGAAGCTTCGACTGGCTAAAATGAAGTGTTCGATTAGGCTAGTTGGATAGTTTCATATCGAGTAACTAAGGCAGATAGTGGGTCAATAAAAGAAGTAACAATGTTAAAGCCCAGAGCCATCGAAGGAAGCCATTCATAGCCAATCGAAGAACAAGGCTTGAGGGAATTCGAAGGAGTCAGAGAGTGAAACATGTCCAGGTTCATTCAAAACCCAAAAGGGTAGAAAATCCTCAAGAAAGGCAACCTGTTTAAGGATTTCGATTCTACCTTCAAAGCCTGATTAATGGCTGTCTCTTGCCATTTCCACTCACCATTACCCCTTATAAATACATGGTTAAAGATGCATTTCCGGGGGCGGAGAAAAACACTTGTACAAGAGCTATACAAAATTGTCACAAAAAATACAAATGTTGTCAAAATTCAAAAGTCCTCTTCCAGCGCAGATCCATCAAAACCAGGCTTTGCATCGTGTTCTTGAGACCAACTGGAATCCATATAAACCCATTTCCATGCCTGAAGTATCCTAAAACTGGAAAACCAAATCACTCCATTTTTGGTAAAATTCTTACAACTGAATCTCTTAATACATGTAGTTCAAATGAATTCAAAGCATATATTCATGTTCATACTCTCATTTTGAATTTCTCTAACGTGTTACATGAAAGATTAGATGCAGAAATAAGGTTTTGCTATGTTTAGGGCATGATCTGGAATTGTGCTTGAACCAGATGATACAATGACGATCCTTTGAGTCTAAGTCCAGATTCGAACTCAGAAGGAGATTTTAAGTAGGATGATGTATTTTGTATGCTTTAAAAACATGTATGTGATACGGTGGCCAGAACCGGGACTATTTTTGGAATACTGGTTTGCATTTTGCGTTTGTATTTGCAAAATGTCACGGTAAGCAAGAGTCGCCACCGACTTTTATTTTATCCAACAAGGAAAGGAAAAAAGTACAGAAAATTCCTTTTTTTGAGATTTTCTGAGTACGGGGGGTGGATTATAGAAAGGGAAGGTGTTAGCACCCTTTCTATCCGTGGTTTTCCACAGGATCTTAGGTACTTGCTCATCATTTTTAAAATTGCTTCTGTGTGTTTGTGTGATTTGAAAGGTTTTTGTTTTGACTTCGATTTAACTCTTGCTTCTGTTTTCAAGTGTGTTACAAAGTGTTTTTGAAAACTTTGTTTGAAAGGAGTGTAAGTGTGAAAAAGTTTGTTTGGATTGAGCAAGTACTTAAGAACTAATCTACCTACTCGAAAAAAAGAATGTTTCTATATTTGTTTCCTTTAGACAGTGCTATCCCACTATTAGTGAGTAGGTAGCACCGTCGTCGGAGTTTTGAGGGTTAATTCGAAAGAGGGACATACTGTCACCAAAGCAATTATGTGCTTGAAGAGCCTTGATGGCTTGATCGGTAGGTGTTTCAGAAGATATTTTGTGCTGAAATAAACAACGAAGAAGATAAGAAACCTGTAATGGTACCTGTAATGAGCTGCATGGTAATGGAACGCGTATGAAATGATTTCAAAGACTTTGGGAGATTCAAATTTGCGAACCAAGAAATAAACACACTTTATTAGATTCAAACTTGTAACAATGTTTAACAATGCCTTCAAGGCGTTACAAAAGAAATACTGAAAAGTAAATCTAAACTAGAAACAATAAAAGACATCAGAAATCCCATGGTCGTTTTCCCTTCGTGCTGACATAATCATTGATTGTCCTGCTCAAGATCTTCCGTTCCTGCTCATGATACTTCTCCCTGTAGGTATCCCTTTCTTCCTTTAACTGGATCCAAGATCTCTTCAATTACCCGAGATCAGTAGGCATATATGGATGGAGGACTGTATAAGGAACCCCTTCTTCATTAGTATGATCTACAATTACCGGCAAAACAGATTCGTATGGCATCCCCAGCTTTTGAGCACGGGCTCGAACCCACTGGAGATAAGGTTGCATCGGGAGAGAAGTCTTCAATCCTAGTTCTTGAAGGTCAGACTTGTTCACCATGCTCCAGGCTCGTATAAACCTTCGATGATGCTCATTCACGTCCCTCTTGTAGTCAAAGACAATGTCTGGAAGAAGTAGCTCATTGGGACCGTCTCTCCGAGCGTGACCAAACTGTCGTAAAGCCAAACATGGATTATAGGTTATTCCCCCTCTAATTCCAAGCAATGGTACATTAGGGTATTCCCCACATCGATCAATGATAGCTACTCTTTCCATATCCTTAGAACTCCAAAGAATGTCCGTATGAGCAAGGGACATGATTCTGTAAGCCCAACCTACACCTTCTTCATTTTTCAATACAGACTTGGGGAGGTGCGAAATGAACCACCTCGCCAGCAGCGGCGTGCAACACATGAGGGCCCCCTTCTTCACACAGTACGAGTATAGAGAGTATGTAGGATGTCACCTAGAAGAGTAGGCACTGGATTACAAGACATGAAGATCTTGACCGCATTCACGTCTATAAAGGAATCTGGATTCAGGAATAGAACCAAGCCGTAGATGAGGAGAGCCAAGATGTCTTCAAATGCTTTAAAGTCCTAGTTATCCCAGAATTGTTGAGCTTGATCCATCAAAAACTTAGCCAAAAAACCTTTAACCCTGCTCTGTGTCTCCCAGTTAGACACTACATCAACCTTTTACAAGTGTAAAGCTGAAGCAATGTCCTCAGGTCTAGGAACCTCCTCTAAACCGGTGAAGGGTGTCTGCTCGAGAATGGATATACCCAACAAATCAGAAAACTCCTCCAAAGTAGGGACTAGCTGATAATCCGGGAAGGTGAAACAATGATGCAACAGATCAAAGAACTGGAACAACACGCTCATCATTTGCTCATCCAACTTTAAAGTGACCAGACTAAAGAGATGACCATGTCTTATAACAAATGAAGAAGTATCAGGAACTTTTGAAACTAAATCTCTGAGCTGAACAGGTATCTGCACGAAGTTGACACAAATGGTATTTCTGCGCATAGAAGTCATGATCTGCAAAACAGAACAAAGATGAATCCCCTTGGTCTTTGAAATGGTTAGTCTAATGAAATATGCATGCTATGTCATGATGCATGATGTCATGATAAAACACACAATAGGTATCACAGATAGTAGACATGGTAAAGGCAAACAAGTCACACAATAGCCCTTAAGTTTCAGGCTTGCATGAAGTTTAGGTATTACCCTCTTGAAGTTCAGTTGGTTTCAACCTGTCCTAATAATAGTAACCGGGTTCTAGAGGTTCTCAATATCACTGACCATCCTCCATCGGTCATGGTTTCAGCTCACGCAATATTTTCTTGCGGCCGGAACTATCTCGAGAGTATGGTCTCAATGAGTGTAGTATCGAGTATCAACCAGTTCCCAGCTCTATGCCGAGGCCGGCTATCTCACTACTTCCTATGGCCAAGTTGGTAAATTATAGGTTCTAAAGTCAGTTGATGCTTAACGACCCATATAGCAGCCCCATATTCTTCTTGTTTCTCCACAAGGGATATCTGTACCAACTAATGCGTCACATCAACGTAGCTACTGCTTCAACCGTATCGGTCTACGCTGTACAGTTCCCTCACAGTCTATTGCTACTTACCTAAAAGGTGTCCCTCAGATCCGGGTTAGAATCTATAGTAACTCTGATACAAAGCCCACAAAGATAAAGCAATCAAATCAAACAATAGAAGCAATATGATGAACTAATCCTAAGGTATACCCCACTTATTAAGTCCCTAGCAGAGTCGCCCGTTCTGTGATACGGTGGCCAGAACCGGGACTATTTTTGGAATGCTGGTTTGCGTTTTGCGTTTGTATTCACAAAATGTCGCGGTAAGCAAGAGTCGCCACCGACTTTTATTTTATCCAACAAGGAAAGGAAAAAAGAACGGAAAAATTCCTTTTTTTTTGAGATTTTCTGAGTACCTTTTTATCCGTGGTTTTCCACGGGATCTTAGGTACTTGCTCATCATTTTTAAAATTGCTTCTGTGTGTTTGTGTGATTTGAAAAGTTTTTGTTTTGACTTCAATTTAAATCTTACTTCTGTCTTCAAGAGTGTTACGAAGTGATTTTGAAAACTTTGTTTGAAAGGAGTGTAAGTGTGGAAAATTTTGTTTGGATTGAGAAAGTACTTAAGAACTAATCTACCTACTCGAAAAATTGAATGTTTCTATGTTTGTTTCCTTTAGACAGTGCTATCCCACTATTAGTGAGCAGGTAGCACTGTCGTTGGAGTTTTGAGGGTCAATTTGAAAGCGACATACGGTCACTAAAGCAATGTTAGGACGTCTTAGTAGTAATCCTAATGTCTTAAATCAATTATTCGAGGCAACAATATCTGAGGCAACCATTCCGAGGCAACTTTTCCGAACGGGACTTTGATCTTTGTTTAGACAAGAGAGCGACCACTAAAATACCCTATACTTAAAGATCGTTTACTGAAGGCAACCGAAGTGGGAGTATACCCTAGGAGTGCGCATGTGCGAGTGATTCAATTTCAAGTTTATTATCTTTGCACATTTAGGGTTAGCTAACCGTTTTATAGTTAATCATACATTCTTGTCATGCATCCCTATTATTCATACATCTAACAGTTAATATTTGCGGAATTTAAAGTGCGGAAATTAAACTACGCTATTACAAGGCTTCGGGTATTGACATAGCCAAAAACAAACCCTTAAAAAAATAATAAATGAAAAGTAAAAGTCCTAATTAAGCTATTACAACTTGTGAGCAATTACATTAATAGGGTAAAAATAAATGATAAAGCGCGCGCGAGGAAATTTAGATCGATAAGAAATTATGATTTTGACCCTTTCTAACCTAATTGAAAGAAAAAAAATGTTTTTGTTGTTTTTAATTATTTTTAAGAAAAGAATTAGGTTTTTAAATTAAATACAAAATTAATTAGTTAATTAAATTAATCAAAGAAAATAATTAAATGACCTATTTTTGTGTTTTGTTATTTTTTAAGAAAAAGAAAATAGAATTAGATTAAAACCCTAATTGTTCTAATTAATTTTAATTTATTTACAAAAGGAATTAAAATTACCCTAGAAATTAAATATCCTAATTTAATTAATTTTTGTATAAAAAGAAAAAAATAAATATCCTAAATCTAATTGGGTGAAAAACATTTTTATGATTTTTTTTTATAAAAATAATTATTAATTTGTTAGTAAAATAAATAAATAAACTAAATAACAAAATATAAAAAGAAAAGATTAAAGAGATTGGGCTTGAAATAACAATCTGAGGGGGTGTGAATATCCAAGTCTGGGCCCAAAACAGGGTGGTCCACGTTGACTCTTTGCATCCCATGCCATGCGTTGACTAGGCGTACCATGGTCCTTCAAATGATGGCCATCAGATTTGGCCATCTGGAGATCCAAGGGCTAGATCCTGAGGGCATATGGTGATCCCTTAACTTTGTATGCGCGCCTGATCCTGAAGGAAAAATAATGTGAAAGAATGGGGGGGACCTAGGATTCGAACCCAGGTCCTGAAGCATTTTACACTCGCCTGGCTACCAACTGCGCTACATGCATTAGTTGTTCATATAATCAACATAAAGCATAATATGGGAAAACAACAAAACTCCAAATCCAAACGCGCGAATTTTCGAACGCGCGAATGATGGCTTGCCACGACATCTTCTTCCTCCTTGCTCCGTTGGTAAAAGTCACAGACTTTTACCTACGGCCATTTGTCCGTAGTTACAGACCCTACCATTCTTAAAATCAAGTACACACGAGATAAATAAAAACTAAGGCCATGGGTAGATTCGTCTGGACCTGCTAGGTACGATGGTGCCCCTTTCATGGACCAATTTCACCTGTAAATAAAGATCCCAAATCGAAGCTACAAACCCTAACAATGGTGGAATCTCATACAGTCCATAAAAATGCAATTAAACGTTCCAGATAGCTTGCATATGTGATGGTGAACAAGAATATGTGATTAGGATGTGATGAATGTGCAAGAATTACACAATTCGATTTAAAAAATAACCCAAGGTCGTGGCTCACTTATAGTGAGTTATAGGGCTGAAAACTCCTTTTTCTTGATTGGTTTTGCTTGCTGGTGATCCCAGGAAGCAATTGGGATGGTCAGGAGACTTTGTAATTGCCTAGAAGTATGAATTCAACTCAACACTTTTTGTGATTTTTTTCAAGTTTGGTTCTTGTTCTTGCGCCTCTTTCTAGCCTTGTTTTAGGTCTGTAAATGCTCAATATATATCAAGGATTGGATTAGGGTTGAAAACATGATTTCAATCTTCCTCCATCATTACTTTTGATCTTGATTTGATTCCTATGAATATCTTTCCAAAAATAGCTAAAACCAATCTTTTTGTGCACACCAAGGCTTGGCACGAATTTAATCACTTGCCAACTGGATATAGGACCTGAAACATGTACAAGATCTTGAGATTTCAATGATTTGGATTTTCTATGATTTGTTTTGATTAAAATTGATTTAATTCAAATAAAAATCAAAATAAATAATAAAAAATAAGATAAAGGCAAGTGGCAAGAGCTAGGGATCGTGGACAATGCTACCAACTCAATACAAGTGCAAAAAGTTAGGTCCATTTAGCAAAAATTACAATTTTAGGCATAGTTGACTTTTGGCAATTTTGCAAAAAAGGTCAACTTCACCAATGCATAACTTACTCAATTTTGATTCTTTGAAGGTGTTCTTGGACTTTTTATAAATCTTGAGATGTCCTCTAAGCAACCCTTTTGGTCTCATATCAATTTGGTATTCCATGTACATGTATAAAGCTTTAACAAAAAAGGTGTTTTTGTTGACTTTTCAAAATGACCTATAATGTCCAAATTCATAACTTCTTGTGAGTGCATATTTTGAACTTTGGGGATGAATATGGATTGTAGATAATTGCATCTTATTCAAAATGAGCTTTGGATGGGTCATTTCTCATAAAGTATGAGAAAGTTATGCTTGGTCAAAGTTGAGTTGACTTTTCCTACAAAACCCTAATTTAACAACTTTTGGTTCTTGATGAATTGTGAGCAATCCTTGATGAACCATGATCAACCCTTGATCAAATGATTAAATATACTTCTAAATGAGGATGTTGACCAAAAATCTTGAAGTTAGACTGTATGTAGGCCACAATTGACTTTTGCCCTAGCACAATCGATTTTCAGGCCTTTGAGCAATTGATTGAGCAAACTTCCTCTGTAAGGCTTGAAACTTGACATGGATGATCTTGAGAATATATTATGACAATGGTGAGAATTTGGGATCCCTTGGACTCAAATATCTTGATGCAACATGAAACCCTAATTTGAGGTAGACTGCCTTAGGAGAGAGCTTGTCTGGTCAACCCTTGGACTTCTTTGAGCAACTTGAGGATCTTTCTTGAAATGTTTTGAGAAATATGGGAGGGAAAATTTTGGGGTACAACAATGTATTTTACATATCCAAAGAAACTCCTCATCGGGGAAGATGGTGGAAACCACCCTGGGTGGTGGTTTTGAATATTTGACTACATGCGTTGCAAATCAACGCGAGCTGATTGGTCTGTTTCAAACAAAGGCGTGCACATTTTGTTTGATTGTATGATGCCAGCATTTGTTTTTGTTATATTATCATCATTTTGTTATACTAACAGATGAACACGCCACCCTAGTGACAACGCACCCGCACTTAAGGCTTATCCCTGCCAGGTCCTGGGTTCAATCCAGGCAGGGAGTAAGTTTTGTGATTTTGTTATCTTTTTCTAACCCTTTGTCTTGCAAATAAGCCAACGCCTAGGCCTCCTCCAATTTGGGCCTAACAATTTCACATCCATACCCCTAATTTCTTTACAACGCTGGCACATTTGCATTTTTTGTTTGTTTTGTTTTATCTTTTGTTTTAGTTAATTTTTTTAATCAGAAAAATACTCATAATCATAAAAGTCATAAAAAAAGTAGACTTAGGTTTTGAATTAATTTATTTATTTTTTACAATTAAAATTTAATTTAATTTAGTCATGATTTAGTTTTATTTTATTAATTGAACCATAATTAATCACTTCAAACTTTTTTTTATTAAAATCAAAATCACAAAAAATTAGGTTTTAGTCTTTTTTTTATTAAAATTAATTTTGTTAATTAATTATTAATTACTTAAATATTTTTATAAATTAAAGTTAAGTAGATTTAGATTTTTCTTTTTCTTTTATTAAACAAAAAACAAACAAAAAACTTTTCTTTCTAGGATTTAGACGTATTCCTAATTCGCACGCGTTTTTATTTTGGTATTATTGTTTTTCATATTATTGTAATTGCCTACTGAGATGTAATAGTTTAAATTGGACCCTTTACTTTTCTGCTTTATTTCCCCTAAAGTCTTGGATGTGTAATTAATCCCTCTCCCAGAAGCCATGTAATAGCTAGGATTTACAATTCCCGCACTTTATATTTCCTGTACATATATTAACTGTTAGATGTATGTTAATAGGATTGCATGATAAGACTAAAAACAAAACTCTAGCAAACCTAACTTCAAAGACAAAAATAAATGAAACACAATACAATTGCATATGGACACCTCTAGGGTATACCACTTTGGTTGCCTTTAGAAAAAATAGTCACAACTCTCGAAACGTGAGAGATTTTAGTGGATACCCTCCGATTTAAAAGATCACACGTCCCTCGATGACCCTCTCGATGTTGCCTCGGTAAACAATGATCTTAAAACCCTAAGGTAGTCACTAAGATTTCGTGCCAAGTTTCCTTCGTGACTATAAACGTCCCTTCGAATGTCCCTCAAACATCCAACGACTAAGGCTACCTACCCACTAATAGTAGGATAACAATGTCTAAAGGAAAAGAGGAAAATAACAATCTTTAGAGTAGAGTAGATAACTGTTAGATGCTTGCTCAAATAATTTTTACACTTACAAAAAACTTCTTTCAAAAACATTTTCAAACACTTTGTATACGTTCTTCACTATTCCGAGAAACATTACAAAGTTCGCCGCACTAAGGCGCTTAAAAAAAACTTTTCAAAACACACAAAGCACAAGGTATATCAAAATGAGCTAAGCATCTAAGAGCTCGTAGATAACTACCGATGGAAGGTTACCTCTTCAAATTAAGAAATTGATAGTGTCCCTTAAGATAAAGGGAAATAAACATGCAAAGAAGGCGTCTGCTAAGAAGAAAAGGAAGGGAAATCTCAGTAAAGGAAGGATATTCATGAGGAAGAATGATCGTCATCATTCTTCCTTGATGTTCACTCCTGGTGGTTTAACCTATTTTATATTTGTTCTACCTTTGGATCCAAATCCCCCAGGACCAACAAGGATTTCCTTAATATTGTCATGAAGAGTGACTTTGAGTATTTAGCCAAGTTAATAAGCAATACTTACCAAAAAATGGTTGTAGAGTATATTCACGATATTTAAAAGCTCCTTATTTCACTCTCCCTGATAACTGGTAGAAAGGATGAGGCATTTTCCTAGAAATACTTTGTGATGATAGGAATTCCATAAAGAAGTGGTTGAATACCTTTAACACGTATACGAAAAAAATCCCTTGAGAGGGAGATCAAGCTAAAAGAAGAACTTGATTCTTCTAAAAAATCTTATCAAGAATTCCCTAATAGGTTTGATAACTATGACAAGCACACCAAGAAGTTTGAGCTCAGAGTTAAAAATGAAGAGGTAAAATATTAGGAACGATGCAAAAAATCAACGGAAGTCCATTGGTAACAAAAATGTCGATCTTAGCAAAGTCTGAGAAGCTTTGACTAAAAAGGATAACACCCTAAAGTAGGATCGTGAAGCTCTAAATAGTAAGGAGACTATCCTCAAAGAAGTTTTGGAGGCCTTCACCAATGAGGAGACAACTCCCAGCAAGGCCCAAGAAGTTATGACTAAAAAGTGGAACAATGTCAAAGAAGCTCAAGAATCTTTGAACGAGGTGAAGTAAGAGAAAGTGCGCTTGGAGAAAGAACTTACAGACTTCCTAAACGATAATGTTTCGTGTATCAAAGAGCCTTTTGAAAATTCCTTAGGTAAAATAGAGCTCAAACACCCTGAGGTTAAGATCTCCAAAAGGAGGATCAATTCCGAGCAATGAGTTATGGATATGAAGATAGTCCTCTTTTAAAATGCTTAGTTTTTCTTACTTTGCATTTGTATCTTATTCTTTTTAATGTCCTTTGTTGGAAACATTATTAATGAAGTTTTAATTTTTTTTCTTTCATATAATTTTCTTTGCTTCAATGTCCAATAGATTTTTGTTTGTTGCCTCTAAAGATTTTAGGTACACATAAACATGGAAGCTTGGTGTATACATGTTCTCAATCGACCCATTTATTCGAGGTTTATGTCCCCGACTCTTGTGTCTATTATAGGGATCTATGTCATGCTATCTCTGGACTTCTCTGAAAACAAGTCGGACCAAGGATGTGCTTCCATTCCCTGACCCATAAGTGAGAACTTAGTTCAAGGTTTATAGTCTTGATGTCGCGATTATTTCCTTTACATAGTAGCTAGCTAACAGATGGGCCCCACCATGATATGTTTGTGCACCACCTATGTGTTCTAGGTTTTGTGTTTTTCATGCATCACCCACACAATGTCAAATCCATGGGGACAATGTAATTAGGGTGGAAATCCTTGGGTTTTATCTTCTTGTACTACCTGGTTGCCGTAACTTGCTTGACAACATCATCAGTGAGTAAGGAATTTTTTTTTTCATCTAGGAAGTACAACTCTTACTAGATTTATTGTGAGTTTTCCTTGCAATGATGAAATATGTTTCTCTCCAGCTAAGCTTTCTAACTTCTACGAGGAAGACATCCTTAGTGCCGTATGTTAGCCTAAAAGGGGTATATCTTATTGTAAAATAATCAGTGGTTCATTATCCCCATAGGAAAAGATGGAGTTATTATGCCCAATTTTCCTTGGAGCTTTCTAATATTCTTCTCAATCCTCTTAGTAAGACTATGTCATCGACCTCTTAGTGGCCATTAGTTTAAGCGTTCTCGACTAATGTAAATTGGGGCTTGACTTCCAGGTCCTAAAAGAGTTTTTTGTGTGCAAGTTTTGTCTGTGAATTGGGTTTCATTGCCTTTTATCACAGTCTAGGGAATCAAGTACCAGATAGTACACTTTTATCAAAGAATTTTAATGGTTGTTATTTTGACCAAAACTTCAACCTTAATCCACTTGGTGAAATAATCAACAACCACTATAAGGAATTTCAAATTCCCTAGTGCAAGTGGGAAGAGTCACGTCCATGACTCACTGAGAGAACTACCATGAAGCAGTTAGAGTGTTGAGTTTATTGAGAGAGGTTATGTGAATGTCTTTGTGCTTCTGAAAACTTTCACTCTTCATCACATATTAGTTGGTATCATGGATCATAGAATTCCAGTATTATGTATGTCCTCCAAGATGTTGTCTGGATATACCCTTACGGACTTTGTTGAGGGTGTTCACAAGTTCTTCGTACTCTAAAAATTCGAGTAGGTTGGAGAGACCTCTAATGTATAGCTTACCCCTATAATTGAGTATGTGCGTGCTCTTAACTTAACGAGATCGACTTTACTAGGATCTGTTAGTAGGATCCCTTTCTTAATGTAGGTTATGATCAACATGATCCTTGAAGTTTCTAACGTCCTTGCTGTTACAACAACCACATAGATTGTCATGGAGAACATGTGTCTCTCAAATGTTATCGAGAATCAAAGGTGTGATCAATACCGCTTTCCATTTCGATTGAGAAGTCCAAAAGAAATCTTATTTTATTTTTAATTAAAAAAAGACATTTTAATATGTTTCACTTTTGACTGATATTCAACACTCTTATTGTAAAATCTATTATTTATTATGGTGATAGTAATAAAATATTTTTCAGTGACATTGCAACTAATAAAAAAGTTCTCCTTCTTATATTTTTCTTTAAAATTTTATATCTATTTATAAGAAGAGAACTTAACATCTCTTCTAATCTAATTTCATAATCTTTTTGATAAAAGTCGTAATTAGAATTAGATTATATGCTAGGGAAAAAGTAATGTTTAGTTTTAATGTTCATGGAAAGATACATATAAAATGCTTAAACAAAATCACATAGGTGTTTGTTGATTCAAAGTTTGAAGAGACAAAATATACTTAAAAATTTGAAATGGCTAAAGGAAATTTGGACCTTTTAGGTTATGATAATTTGAAATAACCATCGATAAGCCATTTTGTCAAAAAGTAAAAGTTAAAACCCTCGATAAGCCATTCTCATACTAGTAATACTTTTATATTATAATATTATATAAGAGTGAGGACAAAATTTTACTGAGAATACTAAGTTCATGACGAGTTTATGAATTTTTTGGGGAAAAAAATTGATTCTTGTGCAATAAATTCTATAAATTATTATGTGTGATTATTACTAAAGTGAGTTCAAGTATTTTAATTTATAAATCTTTTTCTGGAGTTTGAGGAATGTAATATTAGTCATTATTATAATTGTCTTTTTAAAGGACAATTTTATGTAGAGGTTATGGTTAATTAAGGATATAGTTATGGTAGATGCTTTGGTTTAAAGGGTTTATCTGTTTAAATGAAATAAATTTATTAATTTAACGTATGTTCACTGAGTAACTTATTTTTGAAATTTGTGGATGATGTTTTTGAAAGTGCTTTGAATTAGAGAATTTATCTACCGCAATGTATGTTCATTGAGTAACTCATCTGAGGTTCTGACTTTGGCTGTGATCTGGGTTTGCAGATTCCACTCAAAGGAGATTGCGTGATGATGTTGGCCTCTTCGTGATAGCTTATGTTCATTGAAGTTATATCTTGCATTTATTATTTATTCTAATGCATTCATGTTTTGTCTTAACAATGACATTCTCTATGAACAATTGTTATGCTTCCATTGAGGTCTTGAATGAGTCTAATTATAAAAAATGGAAGTAAAACTTAGAGTTTTTATGAGGGATTGTTGATTTTGACATGGCGTTGCGCGAAACCGAATTCGTGATCAATGCTTAGAGTATACCTGAAGAGAATGAAAAATTAGCTAAGTGGGAGAGGAGTAACTGACTTAGCTTGTTCGCTATTAAGAAGACCATTTATGAACATCTGATCAGCAGATTACCTGAGAAAGATAATGCTAAAGAATATCATAGTGCTATTGGAGAGAGGTTTCATGTATCTAATAATGCTAAATCTGGATATTACTGAAACAACACACATACATGAAATACGATAACAACGTGGGTGTTAGGGAGTTTATTCTTAGAATGGTTCATGTCCAAACCAAATTGAAATCCCATAACGTTGACTTGAATGAGAATTTCATTGTGTCTTATGCCTTAAATCACTTACCTATTGAGTTCACTCAAATTAAAACTGCCTATAATATATTTGGTTATAAGTTGACAATCAATAACTTTATTACCAAGTGTGTAGTTGAAGAAGAGAAACTCAAAAAAGAAATAAGTGATTTAGTCCGTCTGGATGTTCATGATAAGCCCCATTATGAAGAATTTTAAAAAAAGTAAGAAAAATATTAGTAGTGCTTCTCATATAAATCCTGATTTTAGAAAACTATATAATGGTCAACACAATAACATAGAAGGTCCTAAACCCATTATTTTTTTAAAATTCTTTTAATGTAAGGAAAAAGAACATAAGAAAACTAATTATCATGCTTTTAAAACTGGATATGACTGACACAGAAAATAGAACTAGATTCAGCCCTATCTTATCGATGCAACTTCAATACTTTTTTATTAGAAAATTCAAACTGCATTTTGGATTTTATCAAAATATAACTTTAAAATTTAGGCAGAATAAAGATTGCCCACAACCAAAAAATGTAATAATTTTTTTCTCTAGAAAAAGGCTATGGGTGATATAACAAAACATATAAAAATATGAGAAAATTAAAATAATTAGTTTTAAGTTAGGAAGAGCGACAAATAGGAGTATGGGAGAGATTCCAAATATTTTGGGATTTGTAGTGTTTATTAGATGAATAGTGCCACCAAATTATTTTCAATATTATTTTTTATGGGTCTCAATGAATTCAAGTGATGGGTTATCTCAGCAAGTGATATGAGTTTTATTTGATTGAAATCTACCATTATATACTTCTAAATTTGTTATGATTGAAATCTATCATTATACTTCTAACTTTGTTATTTATTTTGATGTTTAAGCCAGACAGATCGGTAACAAATATCAGATGAGTAAATTCTTTATCTGATCACGCTTAGGGAATGATATCTCTATTTATAAAATGATTGAATTTTGATACACTAAATGTAATTGCTATATTTATTAAGGTGATCTCGATGATTATTAATAGATAAATACATATTATTTGTTAATATAAGTGATTTTGAGATAGGTGGCAAAACCTATACGGTTTGAATATGCTCTAGATAGTTCAAAAATGTAAGAGCACTTTAGTGCTTCTAGATGCATTGGATTTTATAATATCACGTGATACCGTCTATTAGTAATGAGTGAATATGAATTGTTCATGGTCGCTAGTAGATTATTTGTGCCATTTCTAATTTCATATTTTTTTTTCTATTCGCTAATAGATTATTGCTACTGAACTTTTTTCTTTCTATTCGCATAGTTTCCTTTACTGCGTTTCTCTTATTCCATTTTTTTCTTGGTACTTTTGATCCCCATCTCATTGTTATTTCTTCTCTGTTGTAAAGAAGTTCAATCCATATGTAGTTGAACCTATCAATTATGAGAAGACTTTATGTGTATCTGATCT
The DNA here is from genome assembly GCA_948472305.1 of Vicia faba. Taxonomy (NCBI): domain Eukaryota; kingdom Viridiplantae; phylum Streptophyta; class Magnoliopsida; order Fabales; family Fabaceae; genus Vicia; species Vicia faba. The sequence continues at coordinate 337,201,012 of OX451741.1, forward strand.
TTTGATTGAGCCATTGTTCTACGAGGATTGGAAGAAGTTAATATTGTGGAGTATGAATTACCAAGTGTAATATTATGGTTGTGTTTATAGATAGATTCAACAATTTCTATGATTCTAAGGGTTTTAAAAGTGTTTGGTTGTGCAAATGTAAAAAATAAATGGATATTTCAGTGTTAATATTGAGGAAACTTGTTAGGGGTAGATTTTTTCATTAGTATATTCATGTGTAATCATTGGTCAACAATATGTTCTTCTACTCAGGTATTAAAATTACTACCTATTTCTCTCACACTACAACGAAAAACGTCTTTTACCTCAGTTGAAAAAGAGATCTTACCTCAATTTTTTAGACGAGATAACGAAGGACATCCTGAAAAGTCTTGGGGTTTTACCTCAGTTTTAAAACAACCGACGAATAATGTGTAAACGTCATGGATTCGATCCCCATAGAGATCTTTTTTTGTAATTATGAAATGGTGAAAACACCTTTCCCATTGGTTTTTACTTTCAACCAACGGGTATAACACTTTTTACCTCGGTTTAGAAACAAAACTGACAGGGAAAACAAGCTTGAGCTTATTAAATCTAATGTGGATTGCTTATTTCAATAAACTCTAACTAAACATATAACAAATCAAAATTGGTTAGAAAAATAATTATATGAACAATTATGTTATATTTTAAGAACAACTTACACTAATGAATTATTTTGAAGCACCATGTAACTCATCATTCATCTCACATTCTTTCATGGTTAAAATCTCTTCAATATTTCAAGTTATTTATTCAACACTTCCTTTTCTACCAATTCATTCTTAAAAGCATAAATTTGATGCTTTGAAAAATAAATAAATATGGAAGAATGTTGAACAAAAATTAGAATTATTTGAGAGATTTTAATTATAAAAGAGCATGGGATAAATTATGAATTGTAGAATGCTAGAAAATCATTAATCAGTGTAAGATATGTTTCTAATACAACATAATTTTCCATATGATTATTTCCAAAATCAATTTAATAGATTATATGTTCAAAGAGGGGTTACTGAAATAAACAATCAACATTAGATATAATAAATTAAATTTGATGGAACAAGATGGGAGCTGCACAAAGAATCACAAAAGCATAAACTCAATATCAATAACAACAACTAAACTATAACATATATAATTTTCATAACTTTGGATAGTAGAACAACTAAACAAGAACAACAATAACATCAACAACAAAAACATCAACAACAAAAACATCAACAATGAGTTTCAACAACAACATCTTAAAACCTTTAGGGTCTCAATAATGAGTCTCAACAACAACAACAATATCAACAATAAGATAAAACCTATAACATAAATCTGTTTAAACAACATCAGCAACAAGATAAAACCTATAACATAAATATGTTTAAATAGAAACAACAATATGATAAAACCTCTAGGATTTCAGATCTCAACAACAACAACAACAATACGAGCAGTGAGGTTTGGTGTACCAGATCTCAGAAGAAGAAGTGAAAGAAAATGATTTGGATCTTTGAAGAAGAAACGAGAGTCCTAAACACATATCATTTTCGTACTGAAGATGATATGTGTTTATGGTCCTCGTTGTTTAAGACTCTCTTGTTGACACTCTTGTTAATGGATCTTCATTAGGGTTCTATTTGTGTTGATTAGAAAAGTGAAACTGAATGGCACAAGCTAAATTTATATATATTAGAGAAAAAAATTCACATCGGTTCAAAAACAAAATCAAGGTGAAAATTGGCGTATTTTTGGATTAAAAATAAATATTCAGGAAGACCCCACTTTTAAGGAAATAAAAACATAATCTGAAGATGATGGGATTTGAAGCATGTACACGAAACAACTTTACCCCTCGGTTTTCATAAAAATCAAGGAATGAATTTTAGATTAAAAATAAAATATTCAGTAAGAGATCACTTTTAACCAAATGAAAATATAATTGGAAGTTATTGGGATCAAAGCATGTACACTAAACTAGTAAACCCCTCGATTTTTTACAAATCGGCAAAATAAATTATATATTTTTTAAGGAAAAAAACATGGCGCGTCCATGGATTATACCTCGTTTTTTTTATGTGTGAGATGAAATTGTTGTCATAAAAAGTAGTTTTTATAGTAGTGCCAACGTATCTCATTTATTACTCAACAACTTGAGATCTGTTGTATTGCCTATTGAGAATATTTCAATTCCCACATTGGTTGAAGATAGAGCCTTGAAAGAGTTTTACAGAGTGGCACCCCTCACCTTACAAGCTGGTTTTGTAAGGATGAGTTAGACCAAACTCTTATATTACTTAATATGCGATGTCTTTCAGTATTAAGTACAACAATATTAAGTTCCAACAGTGATATACATACTTTGATTACCAATTATCAATACTCTATTAAATCTAACCCTATGTCTAGGCATTAGCATCCAATAGATAGAGACTTGGATCTAGTAACGACCAACAACTCATGTATGTCAAGTCGTACCATGAAAACAAAGTTTAGATAGCTAATCCAGAATAAATATTAAGAATGAAGAATCATCAATATTAAAACGTAAGTAGAATTACATAAAATTCCATGACCAAATGAAACATGAAAATAAAATGTACATTTACCCCAACAAAGAGATTTCATAGTTTTACAAGTATATAGAGAAGACAAATTTAGAGAGCCATTTGCAAGTGTCACTGCGAGCAGTGCTTCAGCCTTTAACCCCTATCTCATATTCTCCTATTGAGACCTATTTCAACATACTACCTTCATGTACTCCCTTGAAGCCACTGTATCTCACTGAGAAATAAATTTGATTGTCCTATTTATAGGCTAGAGAAAGGTGTGTTCACTAGGTGCATGGCCCGTCCTTTCCTAGTGCACCTACTTTCCTCTAGGTTAAGAAATGTCAGATCACCTTCCAACTAGTCCTATCCTTCCCATCTCGCTAGGTGTAACACACATCTTTGTTTAGCGCACAGACACTTCCTTCACAGTGAATTACTTAGGCTTGAAGTCTTCTATCGTCGTGCTAGCCTAGCGCGCCCATGAATGTGGCCTAACAAGCCTTACTTGTAGAAAGTTGATATTGGCAAGGTCTATATGTGTTTCTTGGTGAATTTTAAGTACTTTTCACCTGATTTTGATAAATATGCTAGTATAAAGTCCAATCAGGTGTTTTACACTTTACATAGATGAATATAGTTGTTTTTTAATTATTGCTTGTAAAATAAGTCAACAAGTGCCTACATATTTATGTAATTTTGACCCTTATCAACTCTCCTCAACTTATCTTTTTGTTTATCCTCAAACAAAATTCCTTTTAATAATTCATAAGTTTTGAAATGCATGTTTCATGAAAAGGTTGAATGACTAGGTCAAATATTTTTGAAAGTAATTTGAATGACATGATATTATTTCTAATACATGTTCATGATCAACATCATAAATATCCACAAATCATAGCATGGAGATAAACTAAATGCTTGAGTAAAGTGAAATTTCAAAACATATCGAATTGATATCATTTAAGTAATATAAAAAGATAAATCATCAATCATGGAACACTAAGGTATTTCTTTTGGCTGTATCGTGACCGAGCTTACAAAAATAATTAGTTTTTCTTAGGATCCAAAATCCTAAAGATAAGAGATCAAAATTTCAATTGATAAATCATTGCTATTCAAAAGTTTCTTTCTTTAATTCCTCTCTTTTACAACCATTTCTCTTTTGGTGATTTTCTTTTGTATGCATTGACTTTTGACTTTTTTTTTCAAAATCACTTTTCTTTTAACCATTACTTACCTTACTATTATTTTTCATACATTTCTTTTTCTATCCAACTTAATTTTTGAAACACCCTTTCATTTTAAAATACTCTCACATCCTTAAGACAATGTGGTGAATATTGTTTTTATTTTAAAATTGGCTAAGCGTTGTAGCATTTAAAGATCAAATTTTTTCATTTTAGGATCAAAAAGGTTGTAAATGGATAACACTCAGTAGGTAGGCTTTTTGGTCAAGTGATTTTCACTCAAAATTAAACAGTTCCTTGATCATATCCATGACTTCAAATCTATGTGGTAATAGCAAGATTGATGCAAAATACACATAATTAACATACATGCTCACTAATTATTTAAGTAGAATATGATGTTGCACACTTCTCACTTTGGCAGGCTTAAGATTCTTGACTCATTTGACTTGTTTTCACTACACAGTAGTAAAATGAAATTTTTTGTATACAATTATTTCATAGTCATGCTATATTTCACAAAAAGTCAATTATTGACATTTGTTATTAACCTAGATTTTGTGCTTTCCTTGCATTTGGCTTTTCCAATCATCCTCTGAACTAGTTGCAAATAAACCTTTAAAAAAACAACTTTTGTATTTTTTTTTTAAATTAAACAAGTATACACCATGAAAACTATTAATATTTGAATATAGAATATTCCATAGAATATTCTTTAGCCTATCTAGAATAACATAGAATATACCATAGTATATTATTTTATGTAATTAATATAATAAGCTATAAATATAACTATATAATGCAATCTCCATAGTGTTATTCGATACACAATTTATTCAAATGTATCAAATTCTCTTATTCGAAACAAATGATATCTTTATCAGCATCAAACTTCTCTTGTCCAGAGGTTGACTTAGAACGTCTACCAGATCTTCTGTAGCCTCTGAACTTATTCTATCTTTGCGTCTAGAGTGGAATAACTCTTATGGACAACATAAACACCTCGTCCTCTTCATCAGAATCTTCTCCAGATTCTTCTTTTTCAACTTGAAGAGCTATAGTCTTTTCATACTGGCCTTTAGACTCCAAAACTACAAACTTTCCTCTCTTATGAGGTTCATCTTCTTCTAGCTCAATCTCATGACTTTTTAGAGAGCTAACAAGCTCTTCCAGAGTTATAATGTTCAAATTCTTTGACACCTTAAGTGCAATCACCATTGGCCTCCATTTCTTTAGTAAGCTTCTGATGATCTTCCTCACGTGATCTGCATTAGTGTAGCCTTTGCTCAAGACTTTCAAGCCAACAACAAAAGTCTAAAACCTTGAGAACATATCCTCAATAGTTTCGTCTTCTTCCATTGTGAAGACATCATACTTTTAAATCAAGGTTATAGCCTTGGTTTCTTTAACTTATTTGTTTCCTTCACGAGTCATTCTAAGATAATAAAATATAGACTTTGTAGAGTCTCTATTTGTTATCTTTTCATACTCAGTGTATGAGATAACATTTAACATAATAGTTTTTAACCTATGGTGAATTTTTTTGTTCTTATTCTGTTTCTCACTCATAGCACTTCTTTCCATTTTGACTCCATTTGCTTTCAAGGGATGTGTGTAACCATCTGTGACCATGCCCCACAAATCTGCATCAAAACCAACGAAGAAACTTTCAATTCTATCCTTCCAATAATAAAAATTGTCACCATAAAAAACTGGAGATTTAGCAGAGTAGTGATCTTTATCATTATTTGTAAGTGGAGGTACAATCGCCATAGATTTTCAAGAATTTGATCTTTATCTTACACGATTAATTGTTTGATATGAAAATACATAGTAGAACTTGAGCTCTGATGCCAATTGAAGGTGCGAAGAAACATAAGAAATGGGGATTAAATTTGGGTTTTTCTCTGAATGTGTTACCCAAGGAGGCATTAGACCGTCTTGATTGTGAAGATTTAATCTTGAAGCCAAGTGATATCATCGTAAGGGCGTTTGATGGATCAAAGAGGGCTGTTCATGGGGAAGTAGATCTTCAAATAAAAGTGGACTCCCAAATCTTCAACTCCACCTTCTATATTATGGATATTCGCCCTGCCTATTCTTGTCTGTTAGGTCGCCTATGGATTCATAAAGCTGGGGTAGTGACCTCAACCCTCCATCAGAAACTCAAATATCTGGTCAAGGGAAGAATAGTCACCGTCCGTGGGGAAGAAGAGTTTATGGTGAGCCACCTTAACTCTTTCAAGTATGTAGAGATGGACGGAGAATTCTTTGAAACCCCATGTCAAGCCTTTGAGGTTATACCACTGATGATTGCTGCTACTAAATGTTCTTCTGATGAGTCCAAAGCTGTCAAGGCCACGCCAAAGATGGTTTTAGTCAAGGATTCCCGCGTGGCAATTGAAGAAGGAAACTACGATACTTGGGGGAAACTTCTCGATATCCCTTTTAAGGCAGACAAATTTGGTTTGGGCTTCACCATGGAAGCTCCGAAGGAAGCAAGACGTGCTCGTGCTGGAAAGCCACCTCTCCGCATTGGAAGCCATGGAGTCAACGCCGTGGCTGATTCTGAAGAAGAGACTACATTTAAAGAGTGGGTGTATCCAACCACTACGGAGCTGAAGAATTGGCATACAAAGGACTTTGTACCAGTCTCCTTCATCGAGGAGTAATCTACTTGTCTCTGCTTTTCTTTCAATTCAAGAACTTATTGTCTGTAATATTCAAACAATAACTTTTAAGCCATGTTCCTGGCCCAGGGCATTTTGGTCCATTTGTAAATGGTTTTATTTATATTCATCTAATCATATGATCATTCAGTACATTGGACTCTTTTGCATTCAAATATTCGTGTTCAATGTCGTTCTTTTCTTACAAATACATTTTTTTTAAAAAAAATAGCCATGTAACTTACATGCTCACGCACACACTCTTGCAGGTCCACATCCACTTTGGATCCTATTGCCAATGACTCTACTATTGACGAACATGACTTTGAGTGTCCTATCAACCAAGCCGAAGACGAAAGCGAGGAAGATTGTGACATACCGGGAGAACTAGCCAGACTTCTATTACAAGAAGAAAAAGCTATTCAACCGCACAGAGTCAGTTGAAGTTATCAACCTGGGTACTGAGTCAGATAAGAAGGAAATCAAGATCGGCGCTAACTTGGAAAGCAGTGTCAAGAGCAGGTTGGTTCAGATGTTGCATGATTATGTGGAAGTTTTTGCTTGGTCTTATGAAGATATGCCTGGGTTGGATACCGACATCGTAGTTCATCGTCTGCCGACAAAAGAAGACTGTCCACCTATCAAGCAAAAGGTTCGCCGCATGAGGCCTGATATGTCTGAAAGATCAAAGTTGAAGTGATGAAACAATTTGATGCATGGTTCCTAGCTGTGACATCCTATCCTCAATGGGTTTCCAATGTGGTGCCAGTGCCAAAGAAAGATGGGAAAGTTCGCATGTGCGTAGACTATAGGGATCTGAATAGGGAAAGCCCCAAAGATGATTTCCCTCTACCATAAATTGACGTCTTAGTTGATAATACTGCTCAGCATAAAGTCTTCTCTTTCATAGATGGCTTCTCAGGCTATAATCAAATAAGGATGGCTCCTGAAGACACGGAGAAGACTACTTTCGTTACGCAATAGGGCACCTTCTGCTACAAGGTCATGCCGTTCGGACTAAAGAATGCAGGGGCAACATATCAAAGGGCTATGGTAGCTTTATTTCATGACATGATTCATCATGAGATAGAGGTATATGTGGATGATATGATTTCCAGATCACGAACCGAAGAAGAGAATCTCGATCACCTACACAAATTGCTTAAGAGGCTGAAGAAGTACAAGCTAAGGTTAAACCCTAACAAGTGCACGTTTGGAGTACGATCTGGAAAGCTTCTAGGTTTTGTCGTCAGCAATAAAGGCATTGAAGTTGATCCTGCCAAGATAAAGGCCATCCAAGAAATGCCAGTCCCTCATTCTGAAAAAGAAGTCAGAGCATTCTTGGGTCGTCTCAATTACATTGGCCGTTTTATATCTCACTTAACTGCTACTTGTGAGCCACTCTTCAAACTCTTGAAGAAAGATCAGGTAGTCAGATGGAACGATGAATGCCATATTTCTTTTGAAAAAATCAAAGAATATTTACAAGAACCTCCTATTCTCATGCCTCCAATTGAAGGAAGACCCTTGATCATGTACTTGACTGTACTAGAGAAATCTATGGGGTGTGTGCTGGGCCAACATGATGAGTCTGGCCGAAAAGAGCATGCTATTTATTACCTGAGCAAAAATTTTACCGACTGTGAAACCAGATATTCACTGCTCGAGAAAACTTGTTGCGCCCTGGCATGGGCTGCTCGCCGGCTAAGACAGTATATGTTGACTCATACCACTCTGTTGATTTCTAAGATGGACCCAATCAAGTATATCTTCGAGAAACCTGCCCTTTCTGGACAGATAGCCAGATGGCAAATGATCTTGAATGAGTACGACATTCAATACACGACCCAAAAAGCCATCAAAGGAAGTGTACTAGCAGATCATTTGGCCCATCAAGCCATGGATGATTATCAGTCAATGAACTTCAACTTCCCTGATGAGAACATCATGCTGGTAACCGACTGTGCGAAACCTGGACCGTATGACGAACCTAAACAAGGATCCCGATGGACTATGGTATTCGATGGGGCTTCCAATGCCTTAGGTAACGGAATTGGTGTTGTGATCATCTCTCCTAAAGGTTGCCACACTCCTTTTACTGCCAGACTATGCTTCGATTGCACAAACAATATGGCTGAGTATGAAGCATGTATCTTAGGTCTGAAAGCTGCTATTGATTTAAGGATCAAGCATTTGAATATGTTCGGAGATTCCGCCTTGGTGATCAGCCAAGTAAAAGGAGATTGGGACACTAAACACCCTAATCTTATCCCTTACAAGGAACTTGTGCTATCCCTAATTCCTTACTTCAAAGAGATCACGTTCGAGCACTTCCCTAGGGAAGAAAACCAGTTGGCTGACGCTTTGGCAACCATGTCTTCAATGTTTAAAGTCAGATGGGACAATGAAGCCCCTATGATAACAATTGAAATATTCGATGAACCTGCACATTTCTATGAGCTTGACACTGATGCGGAAAAGCCATGGTACCATGAGGTGATGAGATACCTTGAAGCAGAAGAGTATCCAGAGGGGGTATCTATCAATGAAAAAAAGTTCTTGCGAAGATTTGCAGCCAAATTCTTCCTAAGTAACAGGATATTGTACAAACGCAACCATGATTCGACTCTACTCCGATGTATGGACACGAAGGAGGCAGAGGAAATTATGGAAGACATGCACGATGGTCTCTTCGGTACTCACTCAAGTGGGCATACGATGGCTAAGAAAATATTAAGAGTAGGTTACTATTGGTCAACGATGGAGACTGATTGCCATCAACATTCAAGAACCTGTCACAAATGCCAAATCTATGCTGACAAGGTCCATGTGCCTCCTATCCCTCTGAATGTCATGACCGCTCCGTGGCCATTTAAAATGTGGGTCATTGACATGATTGGAGAGTTCAAGCCCATAGCTTCCAACGGACATCACTTCATTCTTGTTGCTATCGACTATTTTACAAAATGGGTCGAAGCCGCCTCGTTTGCCTCAGTCACCAAGAATGTGGTAGCCAGATTCATCAGACACAACCTTATCTGCCGTTATGGTATCCCTGAAAGGATCATCACCGACAATGGGACTAACCTCAATAATGCTATGATTACTGAGCTTTGCACTCAGTTTAAGATCAAGCATCACAATTCTTCTCCATATAGACCAAAAATGAATGGCGCAGTCGAAGCGACCAACAACAATATCAAGAAGATTGTGCAGAAGATGGTAGTGACCTATAAGGATTGATATGAGATGTTTTCATTTGATCTACATGGCTACCGTACTTCAGCTAGAACTTCAACTGGGGCAACTCCCTTTTCCTTAGTTTATAGCATGGAAGTTGTTTTGCCAATAGAAATTTAGATCCCCTCGCTAAGGATTATGAATGAGGCAGGCCTAGGCGAAGACGAGTGGATTCAAATGAGATTGGATCAGCTGAAATTGATTGATGAAAAACGATTAGCTGCTGTTTGCCATGGTCAGACGTATCAAAAACGGATGATCAAGACTTTCAACAAAAAGGTCAAGCCTTGAGTATATCAAGTTGGTGACTTGGTGATAAAACGCATCTTTTTACCACAAGGCGACCCTAAAGGCAAATGGACTCCCACCTATGAAGGACCATTTGTTGTCAATAGAGTTTTCTCTGGCGGTGCCATGATGTTGACTACCATGGATGGAAAGGATTTCCCACATCCCATAAATGCGAACATAGTTAAAAAATACTACGCATAAGAGACCCGTTAGGTTGACACACCTAAGCAAAATAAGGGCATCCCGGCAAACCAAAAGGTTTGGGAAAAAAATAGGGATATATGGAAAAGATTGTACACCCGGCAAGTTGAAAACCCGAAAGGGAGACTTGGGCAAAAAAGGGTATCCTGGTGGGCTGAAAACCCGAAAGGGCGGTCCAGGCAAAAATTAAGGATTAAAAGCGTATGACTATGTCCCGTGGAATCAATACAGTCAATTTTATCACCAAGGTCCAAGTCCAAACAGTCCAAGATCAATCCAATCAACTTCGATCAACGACAAAGGACACTCGAAGACATTGGGGCAATAGTAGAGTTGAAAGGCAATGAGATCATTTCACATGGCTATTTGTTTTCATTCTTAATTCTGTTTTCCTTTCGACGATTTTCTCTTACTAGGATCTCCGTCTCTCTGTACAAAAATACGCCTATTCATGGGCATAATATCAATACAAATACACTTTGAAATGCAAAATTTCTGTCTTTGTTTTGAATGCAAATTTGTCCAATGACTAAAATTGAATGAACATATGCATATGAATATAATTAAAAACTATTTGGCACATGTGTCCTGCTAAGAAGCAGTAAGCATCTCTTTAATGTATATGAAATATCCCCAGAGTTATCTCATTATCATTATCCCCATGAGGACGACTGCAATAAACCTTTCCCCAACAGGTTTTACTTCCCAAATATATAATTGAGGAACCACAAAAACTCTCCAGCCGAGTTCAAATTTCCCCAACAACAATCGAGGAACCAAAATTTCCCCAGCGGAGTACATCCTCCCCAACCGAGTTTGTATTCCCTCGGCATAGCCTATCTTCCCCAACTAGGCCTGTTATCCCCAGTGAGCCTGTTATCCCCAACTGAGTGTATCCTCCCCAAGCTGAGTCTGTCCTACCCGACTGAGTCTACACTCTCCAGTTTGAATTTTCCTTACATATTATTGCAATTCATAGGTGAAACTACGCGGCCGGAACTCGTCATCTGGATGTTAATGAAACATCAATGAAGTTGCCACCGAACATATTTTATCCCGCCGAAAGGGAAGGGTAAACATCGAGAAAACCTGAAAAGGGAGAAATCACGGTCTTTCGACCGTGAGATCGGGTAAGGGAGTCTGTTACACGAGGGGAAGGTATTAGCACCCCACACGCCCGTAGTACTCTACGGTATCCACTCTTATTGTCTAATCTAAATGGGTGTGGTCAAATCCTATGTCTATGGTGAAGGGGTGAAAAACACAAGAAGGGGGGGGGGTTGAATTGTAAAACTGGAAACTTAAAGCAAATGACAAGGTATTTTTATCCTGGTTCGTTTGATCTCAAACTACTCCAGTCCACCCGATCAAGGTGATTTCGCCTCTCTCCAACGAGGTCTTAATTCACTATATTCAACTGAATACAAATCTGCTTTAGCAACTGCTAAAACCTTCTTGATTCAAACCACAATCCGGTTTGTCAAGGCAACACTTTCTTACAAAGGTATAATCAAATGTGTGTGAATGTTTCTACAAAACTATATCACAACTGTGATGTTTACACAAATGAAGCTTAGGATTCTAGGATGCTAAACGCTAATAAAGTATCAGAGTTTGTTGGTTTAGCAAAACTTGTAGAGTGAAGATTATTGTTCAGCTTTGTGCGTGTAGAGAGTTTGGAAGCATTAGCCGTGATAATCTTCAAAGCTTGGTTTATATAGCACTTTGAGAAGATGAACGTTGAAGCAAATATTCTTGATTCAATGCTATTAACAAGCTTTCCTTTTTGAGCAGATCTTGTCTAGAATGATGCCGTTGGTATTGATTAGCTTTCAATGCACAGTACCGTTGCTTCTTCAATGCACGATCTGGCTTGGCTCATTCTGATTCTGCTTCGCTGCTGATGAACTAATTTGTTTCTGTATCAGAGTGTTTTACGCGCAGTTCTGTTCATCAAGCTTCAGCATGTGCAAGCGTTGATCATCTGATCTTGACGTTCTGATTCAGCAACTTCTGATGCTGATGCACAAACTCATATTCTGATGCTGAAAACGTGATCTTGCTTATTTTAATCAGCATATCTGCAAGTCAGATCATAGTAATTTTAGGCAGCATATAATTCAATCATAAAAATATTTAACTGCTATATCTTTTCACTTTGTTATCATCAAAACTTAATTATAGGGTACTAGATTCAAACATTGTTCTAACAATCTCCCCCTTTTTGATGATGACAAAAACTAGATATTTTAAATGAAAAATAACGTGAAAAGTTATCAGATCTATGTATCAGAATAAGAAGTACAGAGAAGTCAGAGTTAAGAGATACTCCCCCTGAGTTTGTTACTTCCCTTTGATATGTGTGTTCTTCAGAGTCAGATCTTTTTCTATCTTTGAGCATCAGATTATAAGTCTTTGACTTATCAGAAAGCAGAGCTTCAGAGCTTTTCCTGTCAGAGCTTTGCTTCGGATCAGAGTGTTAGGTCGATCAGATCTTCATATATCAGAACTTCATATTTGATCAGAGCAACATGAGCTTCTAGTTCTTAGTCTTCATAGTGTTCAGAGCTTCCTTGTGCCTGTAGACTTAACAACAAAACAGAAAAACATTTCAAGTAATAGAGTTAGAATGTTTGAGAATTTCTGTCTAGTTAGCCGTTATTGATTTTAAATATCATTCTTGTTCTCCCCCTTTTTGTCAGCAATCAAAAAGTGTTAGTGATGTGCTAAAACAATTTAGATCAGAAAAACAAATTATATTAAAAATAGTTCAGATCACAAGAGCATTACACAAACATAGTCAAAACATAGTCAAAAGTACATCAGAAAATGAAGAAAATATAGAGAATGTCATGCATGAAAAAATTTCAAGGTTGTGGGGGCATGCGTGAGAACAGGCTTTCCAGCATTGCTTGAATCTTTTCAGAAGTTGCATTCTGCTTCTGAACCATGGTGACAACAGTATCAATTTTGCTGTCCTGGACATTCATTCTTGCTTCCATCTTCTGATTATTCTCATCCATCCGCTGCTGTAGACGCAAGTCATTCAGCCTTAATTCTTCCAGAGCCTGCCTGTCCAAGGCAGCTTGAGAACTTTCAGCAGGAGGAGGCTTCTCAGAACTTTCAGCTACATCTTCTGCTGAATTCTCTTCCTGAAGAGTCTTGTCTTCTTCTGAAGGTTGCACCTGTGCAGCTTGCTCTTTCTCAGACCACGATTCAGAGTCCAGAGAGAGCACAACTTCTTGAGGCAGCTGACTCTCAACTTCCTTCAGCAGCTTGCTAAAGTTCTGTTGAGCCTGCTCATAGTTGACGTCCTGCAGCTTGAGTGCTTCAGCACGAACCCATACTCTGAACTGTGACCAGAGCTGATCAGAAGCAGCTGGGTCGATCATCCCGGGACAGACTTGCTTCAGAGAAGCAATCCACTGCAGCATACCTGTTTCAAAGTCCAAAATACCAGAGCCAACATCTAATTGCTTTGGTTTGGGAATGGCCAATTTGTGTCTTAAATCAGCAAGACGTTCAAGACTTGTTAAGTCAATGAAAGTTTTGCTGGGGTTTTCAGAGGATTGGCTTTCAGAGGTGTGCTGAGGTGCTGTTTGTTTTGGTGGATGGTTATCAGAGTCAGAGGATATGTCTATTGGAGTGGTTGGAGTTTTTGGAGGTGTTGATTCCTCTGATGATGGTAGCTGGGGTCTGACAATGGTGGTTCCACATGGCAACTGTATTGCCAGCGGTGAAGGTTGAGGTGAGTGGGGATCAGAATGATGAGGAGATGGGGTTTCATAGCGATGAAACTCTGTTTGAGGTGAGGGAGGATTATTTTCTGGTTGAGGAGGTGGAACTTCTGATTGTTCAGGGATCAGAGGTTCTTCTGTGATAGGTTGTTGTGCTTGTGGTTCTGATTCTTGTTGTGGTTGAATTTCTGGTTCTGGTTCAGGTTGTGGAGGAGGAATATTTGATGGTTCAGAGTGAGATTGAACAGAAGTATGTTCACGCTCAATATCAGCTAGCACTCTATCAAGTGCTGGTGTTGTGGAAACAGTTGGTTGTTGTTTGGGAATTTTGATGGGAATTTTAATTCTGGTTCTTCTGAGTTGTAAGGCCTCAGAAGGGTCTTCTGGTATGTTTTCATCAATAGTGGGGATTGGAATGGAAATTCTGTGAGAGGTTGGAGGAGGAGCAACAGATGTTGGAATAGTAGAGGAAATTGAAATAGGAGCAGCAGATGAATTACCTCGTTTCTTTGGAGTCTGGTGAGATGATCCTTCTGCTTTCCTCTTCTTTGACTTCTTCTGAATCACTTCAGGTTGAACTTGACTCAGATCTTTGATCTTCAGCTTTGAACCTGCAACTTCTTCCTTGTGAGAATCTGGATACTTGGCAAACATATCAGGATGGGATTCCATTTCAGAAAATCTTGGGAAATCACTCAGAGGCACTCTTCTTCTGGAGATGTCAGCAGTTGAAGAAGCTCTGGGTTCCTTCCTGATATTGTCTATCAGCTTCATCTTTTTCAGGTTCTTGGCATTCAGCGGTTTTCCAACAGTTGGTTCGAAATTGCCCAGTACTTTAGCTTCGCTCAGATAATCTATCAGCTTATTCTCTGTCAGAATATCTGATATGAGCCTCCCAAATGGTATCCAGTCCCTTTTGGTCCTTTCTTCTTCTCTAGTCTCTTTCACACTAGTCTTCAGATGATTGAACAGGAAGTGTGCCAAATTGATCTTCACCCTCTGATCAATAAAGTAGATCAGAAATTGCTGATCCACGTTTATATAGTCAGGAGAGCTTGTTGGCTTCCTGTGATTGAAACAGCCTAGAACAATCTTGGCCCACACTCTGCAGTGATCCTTCAGATCCTTGATTTTGCTGCTGGGAAAACCAAGAGTGAAAATGCAGTGTGCTACCACGCCTATATCAGGGCACCTATCAGCCATGTCCACACAACGGACTCCACCACCACTTTGACCTATTAATCTAGCAATGAGGTCTTCAGAAATTATTATCTTCTTTCCCATAACAGAAGAGACGACTAGATGTTTATCAATCTTGGCATGAATCCAAAATTCTTTGACAAGCTCTGGGAAGGTTGGTCCAACCAATCTATCAAAGTACCTCTCCCACTTTTGAGCTTTGACTTCAGCAGATAGGTCAAATCCATTATCCTTCAAACTTTCGAAATCGATGATTAATTCAGAGAGAACCTCAAGATTCTTGACCGGTGTGAGAAGAGTTCTGGTAGGCGCTTGATATTGCTCAGAGGTTTCTTTCTTCTGATTTCCTGCAGAAATGCTGGAGGATGCCATTGTTCTCACACAAAAAGCTTGAGAGTGATTTGAGAAAAGCTAGGGTTTTTGAAGGAGATATGCAGAAAAATTCTTAAGAGATTATGAGTAAGCGTAAAGATTAAGAATGAAGAGTAATGTGCTTAAATAGAATTTTCAAAAATTATTTTGAAAAATAAAACGTTTTTAAGAGAGAGAAAAAAATAATGATTGCCATTAACAAGCGTGATTACTTTTGCATTTAATGCTTGCTGATTTTGGGGGATTTGAGAAAGATACTTAAAAACGGTTACCAGACATGTGTCTCAATGCACCCAATCAGCGCTTTGCCTTCTCAGAAACGTGCACGCGTTCTGCTTCAGGGATTTGCTGATGATTGGATGACACTTGTTTGATGTAGTGATCAGCACGTCTGTATTTGAGATTAGACTCTCAGATCTTTAGACTTGCCTCTGATACAATCTGCATGTTCTAACTTTCTGAAAGAAGATTGATCAGAAGTTCACAGTAATATAAATACATTCTGAAAGATAAGAATATGGAATTAAAGCATTTTCATTCTGGGCATACTTTCATGCTGAGATGTTTCAGAATGAAATTAAACCTATCTTCTGAAAGGGGTTTTGTAAAGATATCAGCCCATTGATGGTCTGTATCTATAAATTTCAAGTTTAAAATACCTTTCTGAATATAGTCCCTAATGAAATGATGTTTTATTTCTATATGCTTAGCTCTAGAATGTAAAATAGGATTCTTACTTAAGCAAATAGCAGAAGTATTATCACAAAGAATAGGAATGTTACTCTCAAAAATCTGGAAGTCTTCAAGCTGACTTTTCATCCAGAGCATCTGTGTGCTACATCCAGCTGCTGCTATGTACTCAGCTTCTGCTGTTGACAGAGCAATAGTTGATTGCCTTTTGCTGGACCACGAGATCAGATTTTCTCCCAGAAACTGGCAGCTTCCAGAAGTACTTTTTCGTTCCACTCTGTCTCCAGCAAAATCAGCGTCGCAGTAGCCTACTAAACTGTAATCACTAGATTTTCTATAAAACAAACCCAGATTAGTAGTACCTTTCAGATACTTGAAAATTCGCTTAACAGCTGTTAAGTGAGATTCTCTAGGATCTGATTGGAATCTAGCACACATACATACGCTGAATAAAATATCAGGTCTTGAAGCAGTCAGATAAAGGAGAGAACCAATCATACCTCTGTAGACTTTCTGTTCTACGCTTTTGCTTACCTCTTCTCTTTCCAGAATGCACGTGGGATGCATTGGAATCTTTGATGGCTTACATTCTGAGAGGTCAAATTTCTTCAGAAGATCTCTGATGTATTTGCTCTGATGAATGTAAGTTCCCTCTGGAGTTTGATTGATCTGAATTCCTAGAAAGAACTTCAGTTCCCCCATGAGGCTCATCTCAAATTCTGCCTGCATACACTTAGCAAATTTTCTTCCAAGAGAAGGATTAGTAGATCCAAAGATTATATCATCAACATAAATTTGACATACTAAAATGTCACTCTTAACTGTTTTACAGAATAGAGTGGTGTCCACTTTCCCTCTGGTGAACTCATTTTCAAGCAGAAAGTTACTTAGCCTTTCATACCAAGCTCTGGGAGCTTGTTTCAGACCATACAGTGATTTTTTCAGTTTGAAAACATGTTCTGGATGTTTTGAATTTTCAAAACCTGGGGGTTGGTGAACATACACTTCTTCTTCTATATAACCATTTAAGAATGCACTTTTGACATCCATCTGATACAGAGTGATGCCTCTATTAACAGCAAATGAGATTAAAAGTCTGATAGATTCTAACCTGGCGACTGGGGCAAAGGTTTCTGTATAGTCTATCCCCTCTTGCTGACTATAACCTTGTGCAACCAGTCGTGCCTTGTTTCTGACGACTTCACCTTGTTCATTGAGCTTGTTTCTGAACACCCATCTTGTTCCAATGACGTTGAATCCTTTTGGTCTTGGAACGAGATCCCAAACGTCGTTTCTGGTGAATTGATTCAGCTCTTCTTGCATTGCCAGAATCCAGTCATTGTCCAGAAGTGCTTCATCAATAGAAGAAGGTTCAATCAGAGACACAAGTCCCATCAGAGTTTCTTCAGAGTTTCTGAAGCTTGCTCTTGTTCTGATTGGATCTTCCTTTCTTCCTAGAATAGTTTCTTCTGGGTGATCCACACTGCTTCTGGGTAATCTCTTCTGAGGTTGATCAGCAGCAGTTGTAGGATTTCTAGCATTGCTTCTTTCAGACGTTGAAGGAATGTCTGTGTTGAGAGCTTCTGATGACTTGTCTTCAGAACCTGCAAATTCAATTTCTATACCTGCAAGATTTTCATTCTGCTTTGACTTTTCAGAGTCAAGCTTGTCATCAAAACGAACACTGATTGATTCTTCCACAATCTGTGTTTCTGTATTGTATACTCTGTACCCTCTTGAGCGTTCAGAGTATCCTAACATAATACACTTCTGTGCCTTAGAATCAAACTTGTTCAAATAATTCTTAGTGTTTAACATATAGCAAGTACATCCAAATGGATGAAAATACGAAATGTTGGGCTTTCTGTTCTTCCACAATTCATATGGAGTCTTTTCCAGAATAGGTCTTATTGAGATTCTATTCTGAATGTAGCACGCTGTGTTTATTGCCTCTGCCCAGAAAGTCTTAGCAACGTTTGTCTCGTTGATCATGGTTCTGGCCATTTCTTGCAATGTTCTGTTCTTTCGTTCTACAACTCCATTTTGTTGGGGAGTTCTAGGACAAGAGAAATCATGCAGAATGCCTTTGTCATTAAAGAATGACTCAAAATCTTTATTTTCAAATTCTCCACCATGATCACTTCTGACTTTAACGATTCTAAGATCTTTTTCATTCTGAACTTGGTTACAGAAGGTAACAAACACAGAGTGTGACTCGTCCTTGTGTCTTAAGAACTTTACCCATGTCCATCTGCTATAGTCATCTACGATTACTAACCCATACTTCTTGCCACTGACAGAAGCAGTCTTAACTGGTCCAAATAAGTCAATGTGCAGAAGTTCTAATGGCTTAGAGGTAGAAACAACATTTTTGGATTTAAAAGAGGGTTTTGCAAATTTGCCTTTCTGACATGCTTCACACAGAGCATCTGAATTGAACTTCAAATTTGGAAGTCCTCTGACCAGATTGAGTTTGTTAATCTGAGATATTCTTCTCATACTAACATGTCCCAATCCTCTGTGCCAGATCCATTGCTCGTTGTTAACAGACAGAAGACATTTTACGTTCTGACTCTTAAGTTCAGAAAGTTTGATTTTGTAAATGTTGTTTTTCCTCTTACCATTAAATAGGATAGTCCCATCTTTCTGACTAACAGCTTTACATGATTTTTGATTAAAGATTATATCATAACCGTTATCACTTAATTGACTTATGGATAACAGGTTATGCATCAATCCATCAACAAGCAGAACATTATTAATAGAGGGAAGATTTCCGTTACCTACAGTTCCAGAGCCAATTATCTTTCCCCTCTGATTGCCTCCAAAGCCAACGTGGCCTCCAGGCTTAAGTTCCAGGCTTTGGAACATATGCCTTCTTCCCGTCATGTGACGTGAGCAGCCAGAGTCCAGGTACCATGACTGGTGTTTCTGACTTGCTGCTAAAGATATCTGCAACATGTATTATTTTATCCTTAGGTACCCAGATCTTCTTGGGTCCTGATTTGTTAGTTTTACCAAAACTCTGGTTGAATTTTGGTTTCACAAAGTGATTACTACTAGTATATTTGATGTCATGTGTGTGACCATACACAAAGTGTGAATTTAGAGGTGTGTGTTTAATAACTAAATCCATGACATTTTTAGGTGTAGGAACCTTACCTAGGTATCCTATTCCTTTCCTGCCGTTTCCGCTAACTCCATAGATCATTGAAGCCATTCTGCTTCTATCTATGCTTTTAGCAAGGAACTTCTGGAAACTATGATCATACTCCTTGATGATCTCATCAGCGTTGCTGGGAGTTTCAGAAATTGGTACCTTCTGAGAGTTTTGTAAAGAGTTTTCTAATTTTAAAATTTTATCTCTCAGCTCAGAGTTTTCCAATTTGAGACTCTCAGACTTATTAGAGTCAGATTCAAGAGTCCTTTTCAGGTCTCTGAATTTAGCTCTAATCTGCTGATAACGTTCCAGAATTTCATTGAGGCTTTCAGCAAGTTCAGCCTTTGTAAAATTAACAGCGAAGTTAGGGAATACATCTTCTGTGTCTGATTCTGAGTCTGAGTCAGAAGCTTCACTGTCATCTGGAATGTTAGCCATAAGCGCTATGTTCGCCCTTTCATCATCTGATTCTGAGTCAGCTTCAGACGAGTCAGAGTCATCCCATGTGGCCATGAGACTTTTCTTCTTCTCTCTTCCAAACTTCCTTTTTGGCTTTTCCCTCTGAAGCTTTGGACAGTCACTCTTGTAGTGACCTTGCTCATTGCACTCGTAGCAGATGATGTCTTTTGTATTTGGCTTCTTGCTACCTGAGGAGCCTTCAGATCTTCTGTATCCAGAGGAAGAATCTGTTCTTCTGTATCTGGAAGAAGACTCGTTCTGATCAGATCTTCTGGGATTCCTGAACTTCTTTTGTCTTTGCTTCCACAGTTGATTTACTCTTCTGGAGAGAAGAGAAAGCTCGTCTTCTTCTGATGAGGATCCATCAGATGTTTCTTCAACTGCCTGCAAAACTTTAGATTCAGATTTTCTGTTAGATTTTAAAGCTATAGGCTTACCTTGCTTCTGAGGCTCGTCAGCTTCCAGCTCTATCTCATGACTTCTGAGGGAGCTTATGAGTTCCTCCAGAGTGATTTTGTTGAGATCTTTCGCCAGCTTCAGAGCAGTAACCATAGGCCTCCACTGCTTGGGTAAACTTCTGATTATCTTCTTGACATGGTCAGCAGTAGAGTATCCCTTGTCCAAAACTTTGAGACCAGCTACCAGAATCTGGAATCTAGAGAACATAGTTTCAATGGATTCAGATTCTTCCATTTTAAACGCCTCATACTTCTGAATGAGCGCCAGAGCCTTTGTTTCCTTGACTTGAACGTTGCCCTCATGCGTCATTCTGAGAGAATCAAAGATGTTCTTAGCTGTGTCTCTGTTGGAGATCTTCTCATACTCAGTATATGAGATGGCACTGAGAAGGATGGTTCTGGCCTTATGATGATTCTTGAAATCACGCTTTTGTTGATCAGTCATTGATTTTCTATCAATCTTCTGACCAGTTGCATTAACAGGGTGCGTGTATCCATCTGTCACCATATCCCACAGATCAGCATCATGTGCTAGAAAGAAGCTTTCAATTCTGTCTTTCCAGTAGTCAAAGTTTTCTCCATCAAAGACTGGAGGTTTGCCGCTGAATCTGTCTCTATCCTCATTGTTGTCATTGCTGAAATGAGAGTTGTTTCCTGACATAGTGTTTTTCTGACGCTGGATCTTTTACTGACACGGTTAAGTGTTTTTAGCTCAGAACCAGGCGCTCTGATGCCAATTGAAGGGGTGAAAAACACAAGAAGGGGGGGGGGGGTTGAATTGTAAAACTGGAAACTTAAAGCAAATGACAAGGTATTTTTATCCTGGTTCGTTTGATCTCAAACTACTCCAGTCCACCCGATCAAGGTGATTTTGCCTCTCTCCAACGAGGTCTTAATTCACTATATTCAACTGAATACAAATCTGCTTTAGCAACTGCTAAAACCTTCTTGATTCAAACCACAATCCGGTTTGTCAAGGCAACACTTTCTTACAAAGGTATAATCAAATGTGTGTGAATGTTTCTACAAAACTATATCACAACTGTGATGTTTACACAAATGAAGCTTAGGATTCTAGGATGCTAAACGCTAATAAAGTATCAGAGTTTGTTGGTTTAGCAAAACTTGTAGAGTGAAGATTATTGTTCAGCTTTGTGCGTGTAGAGAGTTTGGAAGCATTAGCCGTGATAATCTTCAAAGCTTGGTTTATATAGCACTTTGAGAAGATGAACGTTGAAGCAAATATTCTTGATTCAATGCTATTAACAAGCTTTCCTTTTTGAGCAGATCTTGTCTAGAATGATGCCGTTGGTATTGATTAGCTTTCAATGCACAGTACCGTTGCTTCTTCAATGCACGATCTGGCTTGGCTCATTCTGATTCTGCTTCGCTGCTGATGAACTAATTTGTTTCTGTATCAGAGTGTTTTACGCGCAGTTCTGTTCATCAAGCTTCAGCATGTGCAAGCGTTGATCATCTGATCTTGACGTTCTGATTCAGCAACTTCTGATGCTGATGCACAAACTCATATTCTGATGCTGAAAACGTGATCTTGCTTATTTTAATCAGCATATCTGCAAGTCAGATCATAGTAATTTTAGGCAGCATATAATTCAATCATAAAAATATTTAACTGCTATATCTTTTCACTTTGTTATCATCAAAACTTAATTATAGGGTACTAGATTCAAACATTGTTCTAACATATGGTTTACAACTGAAAAGGGAATGCATGCAAAATGAAAAAGGAAAATAATGTAGGGAAAATAAAAAATTGTGCTCGATCGGCCCCTACCCCAATACCTACGTATCCCTTTTAAGGAATCAGAGCAGTCGTAGTTCGGCTTATGTGTTTTGGTTGGTTTGTGTTTTTTTTGTTAAGGCAAGCAAAAACAATCAAGATGGCAAAACATCGAATGAAACAACAAACAAATGAGGTGATCAAACATCGACTAAATAATAACAAAGTAACATGTCAAAGATGGCGAAACATCGAATGATAAAATAACACACCTAACAATGACATTGAGGGTCAAAGTTAGATAATCAAACATGTGCGATAGCGAAACATCGGCTTCAAACAAATGTGCGATGGCGAAACATCGGCTAAGAGGTAATAAAGATATCATGGCAAAGATGACGAAACATCAATAAAACAGATGACAAAACAAATCACAACCGACAATGATATTGAGAATAAAAGTAGGATAACAAACATGTGCGATGGTGAAACATCGGCTTCAAACAAATGTGCGATGGCGAAACATTGGCTAAGAGATAACAAGGTATCATGGCAAAGATGGCGAAACATCGATAAAACAGATAGGAAAATATCACACCCGACAATGATATTGAGAATCAAAGTAGGATAACAAACATGTGTGATGGCGAAACATTGGCTTCAAACAAATGTGCGATGGCGAAACATCGGCTAAGAGATGACAAGGTATTATGGCAAAGATGGTGAAACATCGATAAAACGGATAGCAAAATATCACACCTAACGATGATATTGAGAATCAAAGTAGGATAACAAACACGTGCGATGGCGAAACATCGGCTTAAGGATAACACGGACAAAGTAAGATTGGTTTGTATCTTTTACTTTGAAGAAGGGTTTGAGTTTATTAGAAGTTTCTTATGATTTGCCAAGAAAACAGCTTTTTGTTTTAAGATGCAGAATGCATAGAAAGGGAAAAAAACTAAGGGAAACTAACCTAGTACTATCCCTAGTGTTATCATACCATGGTCGACCCTAAGGTTAAGGATAAAGAAAATACCTACCCTATGTTATCATACATGGGTTCCTACCTTAATTAACATGTCAAAGAAAGCTTAACAAAACTATCCTATAGGGAACATGCAATGAGAGCGAAGTCGTGATCTCAATTTCTAAATTGAGTGACTCATCGATCAACAATTAAAGAAGAAAAGCAATAAACATCCTATAGGGAACATGCACTGAGAACGAAGTCGTGATCTCAATTTCTAAATTGAGTGACTCATCGATCAACAATTAAAGAAGAAAAGCAATAAACATCCTATAGGGAACATGCACTGAGAGCGAAGTCATGATCTCAATTTATAAATTGAGTGACTCATCGATCAACAATTAAAGAAGAAAAGCAATAAACATCCTATAGGGAACATGCACTGAGAGCGACGTCGTGATCTCAATTTCTAAATTGAGTGATTCATCGATCAAAAACAAACACAACACATGCATCAGACAAAAACCAGAGGGCCTCCTGACATATATCAGCAACAAAGGTCCTATCATACAGTCAGAGATTTATGCAAAATGAAGATGGGAGAAAGGAAGTGGTATAATACCAAACAAATAACTATCTGTAGCAGTCAAGCAAGAATAAAATAAACCCAGAGAAACTTCAAGCAAGCTGGCATCAGTAGACAAATTGAGTCAGGAATTACACCATCAGGATGTAAGCAATTTATCAGATATGAACAAATCTCAGGGGCAATGTGCAACATTCACAATCAAATGTATATGTCCTGCATGGAATATCAAATATGCCAAATACGATAGGAGTGCCAATATAACAAGTTGTGTTTCACAAATAAAGTGAAACACAAAAGCCTTAGGTCAAAAGTGGAAACTTTCTCAGAGTACCTCGCACATTCAACAACCAAGTTAGTATTCCATAAGGTGAATGATGGCTCATACATGGGATGGATGCAACATGATGAAGTTAGAAAAACATAATAACAATTATCAAACATTAAACGTGATAGAAAAAGAGGACACAAGCATATGCACAGAATAGGTCAAAAGAATCAGAGAAATGTTGCTCCTTTCTATCACCATGTTGAGTTGACAATTGAATATCAATCAAGGATCATAAGAGCTTGAGAATAAAATGAACAAAGACCATGAAGGTCAGTAGAAAACACATTTTAATCATGCACAATTAATTCAATCACAACTTCATGAACACAATAAAAGATAGAACCTACATAATGCACTAGAAGGTTCAAACATTCAAACATGAGGCATTCAAATGAAATGGCTTAAGCTAACATGGACAATCAGAATCAACATGATCATTAGGTTCCCAATTATAGGCATCACTCAAGTTCATTGGCCATCAAACAAATGGCAACAAGACATGCAAACATAATTGGATACCTTCACTTCACAATTACATCAAAAATAGAAATAATGGTCCATAATTCCAACAAAAAAAGTACTAGCATCTTCGAAAGGTATAGAAGTCAGAATTAAATCCCTAAGTTCATGAATGATTTAGGAGGAGACCAAATGAAGCTCAAAGTTCAAAGACTAGTTGGCAAGACTACCAAGCTAGACAAGTTTTCAAAATAATTTGTGGAAAAATGTCAAACCAAGTTAAAAATCAAGATGAATGGTTTTGAGATCCTCCATGCATTCATGAACCATAATCAAGACCTGAATTCCAATAAAAGTCGAAGGCACAAGGGTTTTGAACATGAAACTTGCACCATAAGCAACAAACCCTAGATTTTGACTTTTAATCCTAAATATTAATTAAATAGGATCAAAACTCAAACTAATTAAACCAAGGTCATGCCAATCACCAAGCAACCTTAAATGTCAGAAGATATATTTTTTCATATTTTTTTGAATTAGGAAAAGTCAAAAAAATAAATTAAACTCAAACAATTATTCAATTAACAAATATTCACATATCAAAATAATATTTAAATCAAAAATTCAGAAAAATTCCCAACAAAAATTATATTCAAATATTAGAACGAAAAACACACATCCCTAATTTTTTGTGGAATTTTTGAATTAAAGGAAATATTAAATTAAAAAAACAAACAAACAATTAATAATTCAACTATTTTTTAAGAGAAAAAAAATGTAAACCCTAACCAAAAATCACAAAAAGGTCAAAATAAAAATAAGTTCAGATCCTATGATTAAAAAAAAGCTTACCTGATTTTTTGAGAATTTTTGAATTAAAGGAAATATTAAATCAAAAAATCAAACAAAAAATATTGCAAATAACCTTTGAAATTATATTTTAAATCAAAAATAAGAAAAATGATAAACCAAAATCAAAATCAATTTTTACATTATTTTATGAGTCTAGAATATTTTTTGTGGATTTTTTAGAACAAAGGAACTATTAAAATAAAAATAAACTTTGATCAATTAATTAATTAAACCTATGAATTTTTGAACCAACCAAAACATTTTCAAAAATTATCAAAAAAATACACAAGGTCAGAAATATTATTTTGAATTTGTGATAATGTTTTCAGAATTTTTCAATCAATTTTGAGTAAGAAATGAAATTATAGAAATCAATATATAAAACAAAATTCAAATGAATTAAAGAAATAAGCCAGCCAACCAGAGGAGGCCACGTAATCATCTTCAACCTCTGGCTAGGAAAAAAACGCGCGCATGATCCAGTTCAACCTCTCATTTTCCAGTCAACATAACATGCTCAATTCTACACCATTTTCCATGAAATTTCGTGCAAATTCAAGCTAGCATTTCATACTTCACATTGCAATTTGAATCAAAACAAATAATGAACCATGGATCAAGAACAAATCATGCAAAAATGTCAAAAACTCACTTGACCAGAAAAATTCAGATGCATCATTCATGCATATCTCATCAAATTAAAAGTTCTGAAGCTTCAAAAACACTTAATGGACTTCAAATAACATGATTATGAACTTAAATCTCATAATGCACGGCTAGAAATCAAAATCCAAAGTTGGGAATTCAAACCTTTGAGAAAAAATGGATCTACTGTCTCCTTCACTCCAGTTTCAAAACAAGCCTCGATCTACAATCGTTATCACTTGGAGAAGAGAATGCAAGAAAAATTGACCAAAACACGCAAGGGAGATGGAAGAATCAAAGAAAAATGCAGAGCAACAAGCTATGGAGTTTCTGACTTTGATTGATGAAATGAAGCATGAACCCCTCTCACTGAGGCTTGCTTCTCAATATATAGAGCATCAGGAGGAGGGTAGGATAGGTTTTTCGTGCTGAAAGTTCTTGGAAAGAATGAAATCTCCTTTTGGCCAAAATCAAGTATGCACATGCAGCCCCCTAATCCCTCGTGCGTGGGTTTGCTTTTTACTTGCATTTCAGTCCATTTTACCTCAGGAAGAGATTAGCAACAAAATTAAGACTTAAATCCTTGTATTAAGCTAGTGTTGGTGATTAGGCAACTTCATGCCACTTTTTGCAAAATCACGAATTCCCTTTGCATTTGCCCATGTGCAGCTCAAGCTTTGGCATGATGGGCCTTGGTACGTTGCATGTTGGTCATGGGCCAGGTTTGAAGTGAAACAAAAGGCCACAAATCAAGTTATCAACAATTTGTAAATTGCATGGCATGCATGAATTCAATGAAAAGCCACAAAATTCCAAAGTCCACAACTTGCTCATACTTTTGAGTTTTGATACAAATGAGAACAATTTGGTAAGGTATTGAAAAGATCTACAATCCCTTAGTTTTGAGTTTTTGCAATTGAGTTCATTAAGTTTCTAAAAATTTGGCTTAAAATTCACTAATTTTGGAAAATGACCTATAATTTTGGTGACTTCAAAAGACCATAACTCCTGATTCCATTTCAATTTGGACATGAGACCAAAAGGAGGTGAAATATAATTCTCTTAGATTTCCAAGCATACTTCATTTGTATTTTTGTAATCAAAGGTGAATAAAAATGAATTTTTGAAATTAAGTCCTCATTTTTTCCAAAATTAGAAACTTTTAGGGTTTCTTCAAGAACAAGTTTCAACCCAAACTTCAATCTCCTTGATCCAATGACCAAAATGGACTTGAAATATGAAAAGTACATCCTTGAATTGATGGTTGGCCAAAAGTTCACTTAGTCAACCTTGATTTTGACTGATCTTGACCAAAATGACCATTTTGCCCCTCTAAATCAATTGATCCACTTCCCTTCAAAATTGATGATCAAAACTTTAAACATATGATCTTCCAAATATATAGAGGCCATGTACAAAGTTTCAATCCAAAATTATCAAGAAATCCTGATAAAAACCCAAACCCTAGTTTTGATCAACATCTCAAGAGACTGATGAATCATCTTCAACACTTCAAATCCTTTGGGTATCCTGGCCAATTTCTTGTACAAAGACTTTTCAAATACCAATGAAATGTTGTAGCTTCCAAATCAAGACTTGTACATTAATCAATAGCCTTGATCAAACAAAACCCTAATTTGACTAGTGAATCAAAAAAGTGATTCTTCTTATAATCACACAAACTTCAATCCTCTGATGATCCAAAGAGATGGATGAAATATCTTGAGATATGCAATAACTTTTGAGCTTGAAATATCCAGAGGTTTAGATGATAAGATTCTACTTGAGCAACTTGTCAATGCAAACAACCTTCAAGGCTTGAGGAAGACTTGATAACCAAAGTACTTTGATCCCATCACAATGTATGAATGCAA
This sequence comes from Vicia faba, assembly GCA_948472305.1. Taxonomy (NCBI): domain Eukaryota; kingdom Viridiplantae; phylum Streptophyta; class Magnoliopsida; order Fabales; family Fabaceae; genus Vicia; species Vicia faba. Next base: position 337,228,707 of record OX451741.1, read on the forward strand.
TGCAATATGATACTCATGATGAAACATAAGCAAAAATCAAGAGGGTAAATTTTGGGGTGTAACAGCTGCCCCTATTCAAATATCTTCAACATGGTAAGTGAGAAAAGTGACAACTTTCGAGCGTTCAGAGTTGAAGATGATTGAATACGAAAGAACCCTAAAATTTACACTCTTGAAGAAGAAAGAAAAAGAAGCAGAAAACCCCCAAGACATGCGTCAGAATGGAGCTGTAACGCAAATTGAAACAGAATAGAAACAAAGAAGAGTAGACACAACTAAACTCTTGGACAAATGTGCCAGGGCAAAACCAGGATTCAAAAAGGGTGAGATAAAACTCAAACCACATAGTATAGGCGAAACTAAGCTCTAGAAAAGAAAATGTACGCGGGTGAGGAGACGAAACTCTAAGCTTGACCCAAAGCAAAAGTGGCTAGAGTGCGTGATTCTAGGAGCACTTTCTAATCTCAACTAAGATAGACAGTATGAAGGAACTGGAAAAATCTCAGAGATGAGGAACAGAAGCGAGAGGAAACTCGACTCAAAAACCAGTTAGACGAAACTAAACTAGATGAAGACCAGGACGAAACTGAATTTCACTCACGGGTAACAAGGAAAAACTCGACCCAAAGCAAAGTGATGAGAGTGCATGTTTCTCAGAGCACCTGCTGGTCTCAGATCAATGGATAAACAGTGACAAAAACTGATAGAAGAATCCAAGGAACAAAAGAGACTGATTTCAATCCAGGGACACAGTACGAACACTGCACTCGGTAAATGAACACCGTCAAAGGGTCCAAGGTATGAAAGCAAAAACGAGATGAAACCCGACTCAATAACTAGTTAGACAAAACTAAATTAGATGAGTACTAGGACAAAACTGGATTTCATGCACAAGCGACAAGGCGAAACTCGACCCAAAGCAAGGAGATTAGGACGTACACCTAAAAACCTGCCGAAAACGAATATCATGACGAAACTGGTATTCGAAAAGGTGCATCAATAGACATTGGAATGAACCGAAGAGGGTAGTGAAGACTAAACCCGAGAAGACCGTGCCAGGGTGAAACTGAACTACAGTCAAAAGTAGACACTCAAACAAAAAATGATTGACGTCAGAAGGATATTGGTATGGGGAGTAAACTTATATAATGAGGATGAAGACCTCGCTGGGGATATAATCTAAAGTAAAAGAAAAATCACTGGGGATGACGAAAATAATAATGGCTTATATTCTGATGCATGCTTGGATTTCTTTTATATAGCGCAATGCTTCATATAATGGAAATGCTACGCGTTTTGGTAGATGCAAAGTAATGATGCATGCTTAAAAGTTTCACTGGGGATTGGCTAATTGAGAGGCCAATAACCAAGAAGTCAGGATCTGACATGACTTGCAAAAATAAATTGCAAAATCCAAATGAGAAGAGAAAATATGGGGAACCACTAGAGAGAACATTGAAGAGATGAAGCTTCGCGGGGAATAACATCCGAGCAACCAGTAGAAACGGGCCACAAACACTCGAGAGGAACTGCAAAAATAAATTGCGAATTCCTAGGGAAGATCAGGTCGAAACTGCAGCTTCCGGAGAGGGATGCCTATCTGAAGATTAGACATTTGAGAGAGAAGATCATGGTAAGACTATAATCTCTGGAAAGGACAACACGCGGCCGTGTTGAAGGATGACACCAAGACAACAAACTCCACGTGAAGGGTGAACACCCTTGCTGGGGGAACAAAGCTCTGCTGAAGAGGTGGGACTTCACCAGGGAGATGGAACTCTGTTGAAGATTTTTGTTGGAGAGAGTTTTTCTTGGAGTGCAACCTTTTGGATGAAACATGCAGATAATCACACTGTAACGACCTTACTGAGGAATGAGAGAAGATCTTTAACATAAGGATGCCCCAGTCAACAGATCGGCCGGGAAATGAGAGGTCAAAGCGAGGGATCCCTGTTGGCAATTCTCGTTGGGGAGTAGAAACTTCTTCAGAATGTGAGTTCCTACTTAAACGACTCCACCGGGGATGTGCGACATATCCAAACTTGATGTCTTAGAATGAAGCTTTTTGAAAAAGAAGATTCTTGGGACAATAAAACTTCATTGCGGAGACGAAACTTCACTGGGGATAAGAAACTTCACAGGGGAAAATAAGAGTCCTAAACATACATGGGCTCTGTCCAAGTAGGAGAAAACCAAACATTCCCTTCCTGACAATCATTAAGCTCTTTATAGGTGTTCAATGTGTAAACCCTTTTTGATGCCAAGCAACTGTTTTGCATGCAGAAAGATATTTATTTTGGGAATGACATACCTGATGCGATGATTATTTAAGCCTTGAAGTTGAAAACTTTAACAGAATATTGCATCTCTGTTGTGAATAGATCACTGGCTAGAGTGCAAAAATTTTACAACCCTTTTTTCTTTTTGACAGACGAGTCAAGATGCGGGTGATAAGATACCAACATGAATATGCAGCGCATATTTGGGAGCTTAGGAAATGTTATCCTGTTGTAGTATGCTTTCGAGTTAAACCCTAGTTTCAGTTAGGACTTTTAGAGGTTGTAACGTGGCCTAGTTCGAGGTTCTTTTGAAAAAAAGGTTTTTCAAGGCTCAAGTTATTTGGGTGCCCACCCTCTTCGTGATAATCTCCTGTCCTAAATTCAGTTGACTTATTACAAGCATTCATCTTTCAAAAGGATTTATGATGGTTGAGTGATCATGACAAATACTCCAACATGATTGTCACTTAACTTTTGCTACTTTTGTTTTTGACATTATTGTTCCTCTTCTTTTGATGAAAATTTTATTGAATAATCTCTTTTCGGTCTTTTAGGCTCTCTTTTCCCTAACTTTTTCCTGGACAAAATCTTTTTAATTTCAATTTCAGAAGTCCAGCGGGATGCCCTAACTTTTGCCTAAGCGACTTGTTTTCAAGTTTCGACTTAGCGAGGCTTTTTGTTTCTTTCTTATTCATGCTTTCCACCTCGAACAAGTCAATGTGACTTTAGATCTTTGAACTTTTTCTTTCTTTCTCTCTCTCTCTTTTATTTGAAGAAAACAAATGCCTCATTCCTTGGTCGGTGAGGGATAACCATTATTGTATCGATTCGATCTCGACCTCAGGGCTTTGTGAGGAAATGAACATCGTGGTTTAGACATTTTTCCTGATCTCTTGATGCGAAAGATAAAATGTGGTGATCCTCAGATGGGACATTACTTCTGAAATTTGAATGCTTGGGTAAATTAACTGAACATCTACCCTGCCCCTGGTTAAAAAAATAAGGATTTTTTTAACGGAAAAGAAACTTCTATTTCGAAGGCTCAGAGGGGTTAACGAGTGTCTAACTCCCTTATATCTCTGGTGTTTGGGGGTTGAAAAAATGCATGTACATCATCAACGGGGTTCTACTCAAAAGCATACCACTACAGTCATCGTTATAATATAAACTCCTTCATCCAAACTCTTGGCTAAGCAATAGAATTGGCACAGTTGATATCAAAATGCCCGAAAAAATCGATTAAAGAGTGATACTGGATGGATTAAGTAAAATGAAACAATTTTTTTTCAAAGCAAAAATATTCAACGCATCAGGACTAACATTCGGCCATAAAAAAAATCCTATATGCAGACAAAGCCAAAAAATCAATCAAGATAACACATGAAAATGCGGCAAAGAAACGTAATAAAAGCCATTATGGAGAAGAAATATCTCCAACTAGGTTCGCCGACCTGCCGTAATCTTGATATTACCCTGACCCAAGACCTTTACCAACAACATGGAGCGGTGAAACAAATTGGCAAGGCATCCACCAACAAAGTGAAGGAGAGATTCACAAAACATGGAGCCAAACATGCCCCTTGCGCAGTAGAAATTGTGTTTGTTATCCATATTTCAAGCAATTAACCAACCATAACTCATATTACCATTTCCGTGTAAAGCCCACAGAGTTTATATGCATATGCTTATAAAAAATATTGGACGTTTTTGCAAACAAAATAGTAAAAAGGGGGAAAAGAAACGCATACGTATACTTGAAAGAATATATTTTATTGATTTTGATAGATCAGCATGTGAAAAAGGCGTTTAAATTTAGAAGCAAGTAATTACAAAATCAAAACAAACAAGTGTTTACAAATGGCAATGTAAAATGTGAATATCTATCAAGTCCCAACTCTGCTATGACTCTTATGACTCTCATCTTCCTGCTTTCATACAAATTGTTCTTGGATTAGCCTCGAGCTCATGCCAGGTGATGGATCAAAGGAAGGAAACAAAGGAACTCAGGCTGAACGTAGTCATTTTCTTTAAGTTCCTAACTTTTGCCTGAATCGTCCTTTCGTGTTTTCAATTCACCAGGACACCCTCTTTTTGCCTAAACCGCCCTTTCGGGTTTTCAATTTAGCAGGCTCTTATTATTTTTTATGCAAAGTATTTTTTAACTACGTCGGCATTCACAGGGAGGGGGAAGTACTCTCCATCTATAGTCGTGAGCATCATCGCTCCTCCAGAGTAAACTTTTCTGACCACAAAAGGACCTTCATAAGTTGGAACCCACTTTCCCCTGGGATCTCCCTGGGGAAGAATTATCCTCTTCAGCACAAGGTCACCTGGCTTGTAACACTGAGGCCGTACCCTCTTGTCAAAATCTTTCCTCATCCTTTGCTGATATACCTGACCGTGACATACAGCCGTCAACCTCTTCTCGTCAATAAGTTACAACTGATCTAGCCGATTCTGTACCTATTCACTTTCATCCAGCTTTATATCTCTCATGACCCTAATAGAAGGGATCTCGACTTCTATCGGTAATACTGCTTCCATGCCGTAGACCAATGAAAATGGGGTTGCCCCAGTTGAAGTATGCACAGTGGTGCGATAACCATGCAAAGCGAAAGGCATCATCTCATGCCAATCTTTATAGGTTACCACCATCTTCTGTATGATCTTTTTGATATTCTTATTGGCCACTTTGACAGCGCCGTTCATCTTTGGTCGGTATGGGGAAGAGTTATGATGCTTGATTTTGAAGGACTCACAAAGCTCCTTCATCATCTTGTTGTTCAAATTAGACCCATTATTGGTAATGATCTTTTCAGGCACTCTGTAGCGACAGATAATATTGTGCTTAATGAACCGAGTTACCACCTGCTTGGTGACATTGGCATAAGATGCAGCTTCGACCCATTTTGTAAAATAATCGATGGCAACCAGAATGAAACGGCGCCCGTTGGACGCAGTCGGTTCAATCTTGCCGATCATATCAATTCCCCACATCACAAACGGCCAAGGGGAGGTCAAGACATTAAAAGGTACTGGCGGCACATGCACCTTGTCATCATAGACTTGACATTTGTGGCAAACCCGTACATGATTGTAACATTCAGTCTCTATGGTGGACCAATAATAACCTGCTCGCAAAATCTTTTTGGCCATGGTATGCCCATTGGAATGGGTCCCGAAATCACCTTCATGTATCTCCTCAATGATTCTAGCTGCTTCTTTCTTGTCAACACATCTGAGCAGTAAACCGTCATGATGCCTTCTATACAACACACTGCCACTGAGAAAGAACTTGGCTGGGAATCTTCTCAAAAACTTCTTACCTGTGACAGATGCCTCTTCAGGGTACTCTTGTGTTTTGAGATATCGTTTAACATCATAAAACCAAGGATTACCATTTGATTCCAAACTAGCCTCAAAACAGAAAGCTGGCCCACTCAAACTTCTGATGGTAATGGAAGGTGCCTCATTAGCCCACTTAACCTTGAACATAGAGGACAAAGTTGCCAGTGCATCAACTAGATTGTTTTCTTCTTTGGGAATATGCTCAAACGTGATCTCTTCTAAGTACGGAATCAACTTCATAACATGATCACGATAGGGAATTAGGTTCTGATGGCGAGTCTCCCAATCTCCATTAATCTGGCTGATAACAAGATTGGAATCCCCGTAAACTTTCAAGAATTTGATGCGCAGGTCGATCACTGCTTCAATGCCATAAATGCAAGCCTCATATTCAGCCATGTTGTTAGTGCAATCGAAACAAATACGAGCCGTGAAAGGAATATGGTATCCCTCAGGGGAAGTGATAATAGCTCCGACACCTTTGCCCACGGCATTAGAGGCACCATAAAAAACAAGCGTCCAACGTGATCCCGGCTCGGGTCCTTCGTCTGGGTCTGGAATATTACAATCCCAAATATACACAATTTCCTCGTCTGGAAAATCAAACTTCATCGGTTCATAATCGTTCATGGGCTGATGAGCAAGATGGTTGGCAAGTACACTACCCTTAATTGCTTTTTGAGTAGTGTATTGGATATCATATTCGGTGAGTATCATCTTCCAACGGGCTACCCTTCCTGTAAGAGCTGGCTTCTCAAAAATATACTTGATTGGATCCATTTTGGATATCAAGTAGGTGGTGTGAGTTAACATGTATTGCCTCAAACGTTTGGCGGCCCATGCAAGTGCACAACAAGTCTTTTCCAGCAATGAGTACCTCGACTCGCATTTTGTAAACTTCTTACTCAAGTAGTAAATAGCCTGCTCTTTCTTCCCTATCTCGTCGTGCTGACCAAGGACACAACCCATTGAGCTCTCCAACACAGTTAGATACATGATTAATGGCCTTCCCTCTACTGGCGGCATGAGTATCAGAGGTTCTTGCAAATACTCCTTTATTTTGTCAAAGGCCTTCTGACAATCCTCATTCCATTTCACTGTCTGACTTTTCTTCAACAACTTGAACATAGGTTCACAGGTGGTTGTGAGATGAGAAATAAACCTAGAAATGTAGTTTAACCTTCCCAAGAAACCACGTACTTCCTTCTCTGTCCTTGGTTCAGGCATCTCATGTATCGCTTTTACCTTGGCCGGATCCACCTCAATACCTTTTTCACTTACAATAAAACCCAATAGCTTGCCGGATCTCACCCCGAAGGTGCACTTATTCAGATTCAACCTCAGCAAGAACTGCCTCAGCCTCTCGAACAATTTTTCTAGATGAACAAGATGTTCCTCTTCCGTGTCAGACTTAGCAATCATATCGTCTACATATACCTCAATCTCTTTGTGAATCAAGTCATGAAAGAGAGTGACCATGGCGCGCTGATATGTTACCCCGACATTTTTCAAACCAAATGGCATCACTTTATAGCAAAAAGTTCCCCAAGGCGTGATGAATGTTGTCTTCTCTATGTCCTTTGGAGCCATCTTAATTTGATTGTAACATGAAAAGCCATCCATGAACGAGAACACCTTGGAATGAGCAGTATTATCGACCAACACATCAATATATGGAATAGGGAAATCATCTTTGGGGCTGGCCCTGTTCAAATCCCTATAATCCACGCACATCCTGACTTTACCATCTTTCTTGGGCACATGCACAATATTTGCAATCCATGGCGAATAATTGACAACCTTTAAGAAATTTACGTCCAACTGCTTCTTGACCTCCTTCTTGATCTTCTTGGACATCTCAGGATGAGTTCTTCGGAGCTTCTGCTTGACAGAAGAGCAACCTTCTTTGAGCCGTAGTCGATGCACCACTATGTCTATATCTAACCCAGGCATATCCTTATAAGACCATGCGAAGATATCAGAATACTCACAGAGTAGCACAATCAATCTGACCTTTATACTTTCTTCGAGATCTTCCCCTATCTTGACTTTTCTTCTTACCTTTTCCATGCCAATATTCACTACCTCAATCGAATCTTGATTCAGATGGATAACTTTCTCCTCTTGTTTTAGCAATCTTGCTAATTCCTCCAAAAGATCATAATCCTCATATGTTTCTTCTTCAGCTTGATAAATAGGAGTATCAAATTCATAATAAGCCATAGCAGGGTCGTTATCAATAGAATCAGTGGTGGAAGTGCATCTACATGAATGACATTTTGGCGTTTTTTAGTGACAGTGTGTGAAAAGAGAAACATTGCCATAAAAAGAAAAAGAAAAAGAAGCAAGATTTTGAATACAAAAACGTCCTTCATTTCATGATAAACTATAAAATAAACATGGTGGCCTTACACAAATGATCCACTACGCCTTTGGCAGAGCGTAGGAATTATGATATGATAATAAAAGAAACAAGAAAATTACTCCTCAGCGCTTGAAACTTGGATAACATCCACAGAAGTCCAATTGTTGAGTGTCTGGCCTGGAGTACTTGGTCGAATCCAATCTTTGATATTGTAGCCATCAACCCTATCGTCGCCAATTGCATTGACGTGTCCTTCTTGAGTAGCACAAGGGCGGGAAAACTTCACAGGAGTAGATAAATTAGATGCTCTAGGAGTTGCACTCTGCTGACCTGGGCTGAAACCAAGACCAAATTTATCAAACTTTGGGGTAACGTCCAACACCTGACCCTAACCTTCAGGGTTACCACTTTCCACCACAGCTCTCGCATCCTTGAGAGAAGACATAACAGTTTCCGGTTTCCTTTTCTGCTCCGGAGGAGGAAAGTTGACGACATGAACTGTCTCAAACGCTTGAAACGGAGTTTCATGAATCTCTCCTTCAACTTCAACATAGCAGAATGATGTCAAATGACTCACGATGTACTCTTCCTTGCTGCACACAGTTATCACATTTCCCTATGCAGGATACTTGAGTTTCCGATGAAGAGTAGAAGTGACTGCCATTGCTATATGAATCCACGGCCTCCCCAACAAACAATAGTATGCTGGCTGTATATCCATCACAAAAAAAGTGGTCGTGAAGGTGCGGGGAAATACCTTGATTGGTAACTCCACCTCCCCAAATACTAACCTTCAAGACCCATCAAACGCCTTCACCATCAAGTCACTAGGATGCAACTCCAGTCCAGAATAATCAATCTTCATCAATGCTGACTTGGGCAATACATTTAAAGATGATCCAGTATCTACTAAAACCCGGGATAACGTAGTGCCCCTGCACTCCATTAAAATATACAACGCTTTGTTATGGTTTGGCCCCTCCGGAGGAAGATCAAAATCTGTGAAGCCCAAACCATTCCCGACGGATATGTTAGCATAAACATTCTCAAACTGATTGACAATTATCTCATGTGGCACAAACACATTCTTTAACAATTTCATCAGAGCATTTCTGTGAGCTTCTGAATAAATCAACAAGGACAAGATAGACATCTTAGAAGGAGTATGGCTCAGATGATCAATTATGCTATAATCGCTCTTTCTGATAATTCGCATTAACTCTTCAACCTCATCGGGAACTGAAGAAGCTTTTGGTATCAGAATTGGTTGAGTCACATTGGCTGGCGTAACCCTGGGATTACCAATCGTTACCTGTTGTTTTCCTTTTTCCCTTGCAGAAGCATCTGCCGCATCTTGCACATTGGAAGGACCAAATACTCTCCCGCTTCTAGTCATTCGACCCACACCAGAAAAGTTATGGACTTCCTCTTCATCACCTTCAGCACGTTCTTCCTCAGACAAACGAGCATTGACCTCCTGCTTTACCCCATGGTAATAAACATCAGCACCGTAATGCCACATGACCGCCTTCTCACTGGTATACGACATGGGACCAGGTACCATAATCATCAGAGGGGGTGCCCTTGATGGGGCAGGAATGCGCGCAGGGGTGTAAGGAATATATATCACAACAACATCTTTGGTGACCTTATGGTAGCTCGGTTTTATATCAAACTGTAGGAAACCCTCCTTTATCATCAACTGGATACCGACTTTTAAATCATCACAGCCCTTCGGTTGCTCTCTACACTTGGAACACTCTGAAGTACAACTTGGGAAAATAGAATTATCGAGCTAATACCTCTTAACACAGCTTAACAGAGTAGTTACTTGTTCCACATTCATGTTCAAATTCAACACTTCACCGTTATCATCAACCATATTAACAACACCCCCTCCATGCCTTGGCATTGGGTTCTGAGTAACATTCGGACCAATTACCGGGGTAAACTCGATGGCCTTAGCGTCCAATAAGTCTTGTACCTTGCACTTCAACGCGAAACAATTGTCAGTAGAATGACCAACTCCGAATGAATGGAATTTGCATCTTGCATTAGCATCATAGTTAGGAGGAAGTCTTTCGGGTGGTGGCGACATATTTCTTAAACTGATCAGCTTCAAATCAAGCAGGTTGTGGAGTGCTTCATTAAGAGTTATTGGCAAGGGATCAAATTTCCTTGGCTGTCTCTGTTGTTGGTTATTATACTGACGGGGAGCATCTTGCTGCCTTTGTTGTTGAGGCACTGTATTTGGTCTCTGCTGCGGAGGAGCACTAACAGGAATAGAAACAACATTGATTTGTTGGTGTTGACGATCCTCTCTTCTTCCTCTATGAGAGTAAACTGCGCTTGCGTCGCCTTCCCTTTTCTTAGGGTAAGTGTTGAATTGTTTCTTACTGCCCCTTGATGAGCCACTGGAACCTCCAATCTGAATCTTCCCCAATTTCAAACCTACCTCAATTCTTTCACCATCCATAACCAAGTCTGCAAATCCTGCTGAAGTACTTCCTATCATGTGCTCATAGAATGGCCCTTGTAGGGTACTCATAAACATATCGATGAGTTTTATCTCCATGAGTGGAGGTTGAACCCTCGCAGCCAACTCACGCATCTTCTGAGCGTATTCCTTGAAAGATTCTTTCGGTCCTTGTGACATATTCTGTAAATGAGTGTGATTAGGCGCCATATCCACATTGTACTGATAATGTTTGACAAAAGCCCAAGCAAGATCATTCCAGCAACGAATATGAGTTTTCTCCAACTTCATGTACCATTCCAGGGATGCCCCAGATAGGCTATCCTGGAAATAATGAATCAAAAGCCCTTGATCATCAGTATGCACTGACATCTTTTGGAAATAAGAAGTGGCATGAGTAATAGGACATGATGTTCTGTTGTACTTTTCAAATGTTAGAGGTTTAAACTTCGGAGGAACTTTCACCCCAGACACCAACCCGAGATCATTAGCATCCATACCAAGGACTCATTGCCCTTCCACATCCTTCAAACGCTCTTCCAATAAACGATACTTCATATCCTCAATCTGAACCCCCGGCTCTGAACACCGCATAGAAAACTGATCTTCATCATGGTCAAAGTCATAATCCTGTTCCTGATAATTCCTTACACCGCCCTGATTAAATCTTCTGTTCCCCATAAGACGAGGTCCAAGAGACGGAGGAAACTGCCCTACGTTGCGCAAGAAAGGGTTTCCCAGCATCCCATGAAAATTTCCAGTAGGCTGATCTTACACATCCCCCAATCCTACATAAACATCCTGATAGAGCCCTTAATTTCCACCATCCCCTGGATAGCGGCGCTGGTTGTTGACAATGGCAACTAGTTCCTCTTGTCGGCAATTCACATTGGTGATGACTTCCATGAACTGAGTCATCTGAGTATCCATCTGGGCCCTCATTTCAGCGAGTTCAGCTTGAACCTGTTCCATCTGTCTTGGCAAATTATTTCTGGTGGAATACCGATGAGTAGTCGTCTTGAATTATGAATAAGAAATGCAGCAGAATAAGAAAACTGTCTTGAGATAACATGTAATGTTATGAAATGCATGATGTGCATGATATGTTTGTCATTTCCAAGTATTCAAGAGCCCTTTTATTCATTAGTCACGGCGTGCGACCATACAATCAAAAGAGAAAGGACAATAAGATGAAAACTTCAATTATTTACAAACAGAAGAAATGATGTTCGGGTGACTTCGGACAATTAAGAGCATAATGGTAAACAACTAAATACATATCTCAACAATAAAGAAAAAATAACTGAATGATAACAAAAATCAAACGGTCCCTTCCAACAATTATGGGGGTGACCAAATATACCAAAAGTAAATAACAAAACTAAATCTCCGGAACTAAACATGCTTCAAGATGCTGACAGTACTCTTCAAGTCTGGCTTTCTCCTTCAAAAGTTGATATGCGACTATTTTACTTTCTTGGAACCGATCTTCTGCGACACGCTTCTGGGCTACTTCCTTCTCAAGCTGAGCATCTTTGTCTTTGAGCTGTTTCTCTAAGTTCTGAATCTTCTTCCTGTAGCTATTCTCTGATGCCTGAAGCTTCTGGTACTCTTGCTGGGTTTTACTCAACTCTTCTTCTATTTCAGCATGAGACCTCTTCCTAAAACTGGTTGCATCAAAAGTTTCCCCTTGAGCTTCTTTGAGTTTGCGAGCTAAGTCGGCCCTTTCTTGATCTGGTCAATAAAGTTTCATCCCCGCCTCACGGTCTTTTGCACGAAGCTGAATGTTCTCAACATGAACCTGGGTGAACATCTTGGTTGATACTGTGTTACTTAGAATAGCACGAGGTTGCTCTTATAGAGGAGCCGACCTTGCAAATGGTAACCGTAAGATCTTAACCTTGGCTTTAACCCACTCCATGTAAGGAACCCTAGCAATAGGAACCTTCTTGCCCAAAGTAGTTCTATCCTTCTTGTGAATTCCCTTCCAAGCACTTGTCACTCTTTTTAACATCACAGGATCACTTCCTCTAGCGAAATACACTGATTCAAACACCTCCTCAACCTTTGGCGGTCCATCCATTGCATATCCCAATTGACAATAAGCAAGCACATGATTATAGTTGATACACCCCTTAGTCCCTATGAGGGGAACATTAGGGAAATGTCCGCAACTAGTGATAACACTTCGTATTTCCCCCATGTCATAGTTCCATCGGATATCAAATGAAGTGAGGTTGACAAGTCTTAATGACCACCAGAGAGAATGCCTGGTATCCACAAAAGTACCACTTATTGGTAGATGCATATTAAGCCATTGATACAACATCGAATGACATAAACTTACATTACCACCTTTTCCATGCCTGGAATGAATGGTATAAAGAGTATCTGCCAAGAGTGTCGGTATCGGGTTCTTGTTTCTAAAAACACAAATAGCCGCCAAATCCACAAAATTTCTCTTGTGAGGGAAGAGGACAATCCCGTATATCATGAGAGCAAACAGAGAGCTGAAGTCATTCCAATTCCCTTTCTTTGCCCAGTCTTCAGCTTTCTTCACTAGAAAGTCCAAATAAAACCCTGTAGTACCCTCACTGGACTTCCAATTATCTTTCACCTCTTTCCAACTCAAATAGAGAATTTCGGGAATAACTTCGAACTTCGGCTTTTCCGACACTTGGACAAAAGGAACTTCATCAGACAAATTGATATTAAGTAGGTACGCGTACTCTTCTAGAGTGGGAACCAGTTGATAATCTTGAAAAGTAAAACACCGTAGCTCCTTGTCATAGAACTGGAAGAGGGTGATCAAAGCCATTTGGTCAACTTGAGTGTTAAGGACTAGTAACAAATTGCCATAATTTTTGTTGAAACTATTCAGAACATCACCCTTCAGATAAGAACTCAACCTCTTCAACTCGGACACATCAATGGTAGGAATCTGATAAGAGAAAGTATGCCTGGTGAGCTCTTTAACACGAACTAAATCAAACTCAACTGACAGGAGGCCAGCCATTTCTGATGGAAAGAAGACTCTTGAATGTCCCTGGAATATGACATGCACATGCTAGTTATTTTTTATACATCATTTTTTTAGAAATAAATATGCTATGATGCAACATGACAGGATCAAAGTTTCACACTGGATCATGGCTGGACCATTACAGAACAACACCACTCGAGATCAAAGGAAAATCCCGAAGCTTCAAGACCAACATGGGAACCTGAGTCACCTTCGCAACACAAAGTCACCAACAGTACCTGTGCCTGTAAGAAAAGTTTTACCGCCCCTCCGACGGGTGTAGTCTAGGTCAAGGTAAGATGGAAAGCTAAATCAGAGTACGAGAGCTCGTATGTCGGTATCATCATATGATACCACCTATCCGAACTACCTACGAAGTCATGGGTCTCATGGTAAGGTCTACAAAGCATCTGCCTCGTAGCTGCCATGGCCACTCTATTCCTAGTTCCTATGGAATTCACTCATAGCCTGGGTATGAGGCCTTTTACCTCATGGAACAACCCACCCACTAAGAAATCCAAAATCCAAACAGTCCAGCCAAATCCAATATGCAGAAAGTAAAGCTCACATAGGATGTAATGCAAGCAAATAAATATTCAAAGTGGTAAAAATAAACACCCAAAAAGAAAACAAACAAGAGCTAGGATCGACTCCGGGATGGACCATCAAAAGGTCAATATGTCCCCAATGAAGTCGCCAGCTGAAACTACACGGCCGGAACCCGTCATCTGGATGTTAATGAAACATCAATGAAGTCGCCACCGAACGTCTTTTATCCCGCCGAAAGGGAAAGGTAAACATCGAGAAAACCTGAAAAGGGAGAAATCACGGTCTTTTGACCGAGAGATCGGGTAAGGGAGTCTGTTACGTGAGGGGAAGGTATTAGCACCCCACATGCCCGTAGTACTCTACGGTATCCACTCTTGTTGTCTAATCTAAATGGGTGTGGTCAAATCCTATGTCTATGGTTTACAACTGAAAAGGGAATGCATGCAAAATGAAAAAAGAAAATAATGTAGGGAAAATAAAAAATTATGCTCGATCGGGCCCTACCCCAATGCCTACGTATCCCTTTTAAGGAATCAGAGCAGCCGTAGTTCGGCTTATGTGTTTTGGTTGGTTTGTGTTTTTTTAGCTAAGGCAAGAAAAAACAATCAAGATGGCAAAACATCGAATGAAACAACAAACAAATGAGGTGATTAAACATCGACTAAATAATAACAAAGTAACATGTCAAAGATGGAGAAACATCGAATGATAAAATAACACACCTAACAATGACATTGAGGGTCAAAGTTGGATAATCAAACATGTGCGATAGCGAAACATCGGCTTCAAACAAAGATGCGATGGCGAAACATCGGCTAAGAGGTAACAAAGATATCATGGAAAAGATGACGAAACATCAATGAAACAGATGACAAAACAAATCACACCCGAAAATGATATTGAGAATAAAAGTAGGATAACAAACATGTGCGATGGCGAAACATCGGCTTCAAACAAATGTGCGATGGAGAAACATTGGCTAAGAGATAACAAGGTATCATGGCAAAGATGGCGAAACATCGATAAAACGGATAGGAAAATATCACACCCGACAATGATATTAAGAATCAAAGTAGGATAACAAACATGTGCGATGGCGAAACATTGGCTTCAAACAAATGTGCGATGGCGAAACATCGGCTAAGAGATAACAAGGTATCATGGCAAAGATGGCGAAACATCAATAAAACGGATAGCAAAATATCACACCTAACGATGATATTGAGAATCAAAGTAGGATAACAAACACGTGCAATGGCGAAACATCGACTTAAGGATAACACGGACAAAGTAAGATTGGTTTGTATCTTTTATTTTGAAGAAGGGTTTGAGTTTATTAGAAGTGTCTTATGATTTGCCAAGAAAACAACTTTTTGTTTTAAGATGAAGAATGCATAGAAAGGGAAAACAACTAAGGGAAACTAACCTAGTACCATCCCTAGTATTATCATACCATGGTCGACCCTAAGGTTGAGGATAAAGAAAAATCCTACCCTATGTTATCATACATGGGTTCCTACGTTAATTAACATGTCAAAGAAAGCTTAACAAAACTATCCTATAGGGAACATGCAATGAGAGCGAAGTCGTGATCTCAATTTCTAAATTGAGTGACTCATCGATCAACAATTAAAGAAGAAAAACAATAAACATCCTATAGGGAACATGAACTTAGAGCGAAGTCGTGATCTCAATTTCTAAATAGAGTGATTCATCGATCAACAATTAAAGAAGAAAAGCAATAAACATCCTATAGGGAACATGCACTGAGAGCGAAGTCATGATCTTAATTTATAAATTGAGTGACTCATCAATCAACAATTAAAGAAGAAAAGCAATAAACATCCTATAGGGAACATGCACTGAGAGCGAAGTAGTGATCTCAATTTCTAAATTGAGTGACTCATCGATCAAAAACAAACACAACACATGCATCAGACAAAAACCAGAGGGCCTCCTGACATATATCAGCAACAAAGTTCCTATCATACAGTCAGAGATTTATGCAAAATGAAGATGGGAGAAAGGAAGTGGTATAATACCAAACAGATAACTATCTGTAGTAGTCAAGCAAGAATAAAAGAAACCCAGAGAAACTTCAAGCAAGCTGGCATCAGTAGACAAATTGAGTCAGGAATTACACCATCAGGATGTAAGCAATTTATCAGATATGAACAAATCCCAGGGGCAATGTGCAACATTCACAATCAAATGTATATGTCCTGCATGGAATATCAAATATGCCAAATACGATAGCAGTGCCAATATAACAAGTTGTGTTTCACAAATAATGTGAAACACAAAAGCCTTAGGTCAAAAGTGGAAACTTTCTCAGAGTACCTCACACATTCAACAACCAAGTTAGTATTCCATAAGGTGAATGATGGCTCATACATGGGATGGATGCAACATGATGAAGTGAGAACAACATAATAAAAATTATCAAACATTAAACATGATAGAAAAAGAGGACACATGCATATGCACAAAATAGGTGAAAAGAATCAGAGAAATGTTGCTCCTTTCTATCACCATGTTGAGTTGACAATTGAATATCAATCAAGGATCATAAGAGCTTGAGAATAAAATTAACAAATACCATGAAGGTCAGTAGCAAACACATTTTAATCATGCACAATTAATTCAATCACAACTTCATGAACACAATAAAAGATGGAACCTACATAATGCACTAGAAGGTTCAAACATTCAAACATGAGGCATTAAAATGAAATGGCTTAAGCTAACATGTACAATCAGAATCAACATGATCATTAGGTTCCAAATTATAGGCCTCACTCAAGTTCATTGGCCATCAAACAAATGGCAACAAGACATGCAAGCATAATTGGATACCTTCACTTCACAATTACATCAAAAATAGAAATAATGGTCCATAATACCAACCAAAAAAGTACTAGCATATTTGAAAGGTATAGAAGTCAGAATGCAAGCCCTAAGTTCATGAATGATTGAGGAGGAGACCAAATGAAGCTCAAAGTTCAAAGACTAGTTGGCATAACTACCAAGCTAGACAAGTTTTCAAAATAATTTGTGGAAAAATGTCAAACCAAGTTAAAAAATCAAGATGAATGGTTTTGAGATCCTCCATGCATTCATGAACCATAATCAAGACCTGAATTCCAATAAAAGTCCAAGGCACAAGGGTTTTGAACATGAACTTGCACCATAAGCAACAAACCCTAGATTTTGACTTTTAATCCTAAATATTAATTAAATAGGATCAACACTCAAACTAATTAAACCAAGGTCGTACCAATCACCAAGCAACCTTAAATGTCAGAATATATATTTTTTCATATTTTTTTGAATTAGGAAAAGTCAAAAAAAGAAATTAAATTCAAACAATTATTCAATTAACAAATATTCACATATCAAAATAATATTTAAATCAAAAATTCAGAAAAATGCCAACCAAAAATTATATTCAAATATTAGAACTAAAAACACACATCCCTGATTTTTTGTGGAATTTTTGAATTAAAGGAAATATTAAATTAAAAAAACAAACAAACAATTCATTATTAAACTATTTTTTAAGAAAAAAAATGTAAACCCTATCCAAAAATCACGAAAAGGTAAAAATAAAAATATGTAAAGATCCTATGATTAACAACAAGGTTACCTGATTTTTTGAGAATTTTTGAATTAAAGGAAATATTAAATTAAAAAATCAAACAAAAAATATTGCAAATAAACTTTGAAAGTAAATTTTAAATCAAAAATAATAAAAATGATAAACCAAAATCAGAATCAATTGTAACATTATTTTATGAGTCTAGAATATTTTTTGTGGATTTTTTAGAACAAAGGAACTATTAAAATAAAAATAAACTTTGATCAATTAATTAATTAAACCTATGAATTTTTGAACCAACCAAAACATTTTAAAAAATTATCAAAAAAATACACAAGGTCAGAAATATTATTTTGAATTTGTGATAATTTTTTCAGAATTTTTCAATCATTTTTGAGTAAGAAATGAAATTATAGAAATCAATTTATAAAACAAAATTCAAATTAATTAAAGAAATAAGCCAGCCAACCAGATGAGGCCATGTAATCATCTTCAACCTCTGCTTAGGGCAAAAACACACGCATGATCCAGTTCAACCTCTCATTTTCCAGTCAACATAACATCCTCAATTCTACACCATTTTCCATGAAATTCCGTGAAAATTCAAGCTAGCATTTCATACTTCACATTTCAATTTGAATCAAAACAAATAATGAACCATGGATCAAGAACAGATCGTGCAAAAATGTCAAAAACTCACTTGAACAGAAAAATTCAGATGCATCATTCATGCATATCTCATCAAATTAAAAGTTCTAAAGCTTCAAAAACACTTAATGGACTTCAAATAACATGATTATGAACTTAAATCTCACAATGCACGGCTAGAAATCAAAATCCAAAGTTGAGAATTCAAACCTTTGAGAAAAAATGGATCTACTGTCTCCTTCACTCCAGTTGCAAAACAAGCCTCGATCTACAATCGTTATCACTTGGAGAAGAGAATGTAAGAAGAATTGACCAAAACGCGCAAGGGAGATGGAAGAATCAAAGAAAAATGCAGAGCAACAAGATATGGTGTTTCTGACTTTGATTGATAAAATGAAGCATGAAACCTGCTCACCGAGGCTTGCTTCTCAATATATAGAGCATCAGGAGGAGGGTAAGATAGGTTTTTCACGCTGAAAGTTCTTGGAAAGAATGAAATCTCCTTTTGGCCAAAATCAAGTATGCACATGCAACCCCCCAATCCCTCGTGCGTGGGCTTGATTTTTACGTGCATTTCAGTCCATTTTACCTCAGGAAGAGATTAGCAACAAAATTAAGACTTAAATCCTTGTATTAAGCTAGTGTTGGTGATTAGGCAACTTCATGCCACTTTTTGCAAAATCACGAATTCCCTTTGCATTTGTCCATGTGCAGCTCAAGCTTTGGCATGATGGGCCTTGGTACGTTGCATGTTGGTCATGGGCCAAGTTTGAAGTGAAACAAAAGGCCACAAATCAAGTTATCAACAATTTGCAAATTGCATGGCATGCATGAATTCAATGAAAAGCCTCAAAATTCCAAAGTCCACAAATTGCTCATACTTTTGAGTTTTGATACAAATGAGCATAATTTGGTAAGGTATTGAAGAGATCTACAATCCCTTAGTTTTGAGTTTTTGCAATTGAGTTCATTAAGTTTCTCAAAATTGGGCTTAAAATTCACTAATTTTGGAAAATGACCTATAATTTTGGTGACTTCAAAAGACCATAACTCCTGATTCCATTTCAATTTGGACATGATACCAAAAGAAGGTGAGATATCATTCTCTTAGCTTTCCAAGCATACTTCATTTGCATTTTTTTGATCAAAGGTGAATAAAATATGAATTTTTGAAATTAAGTCCTAATTTTTTCCAAAATTAGAAACTTTTAGGGTTTCTTCAAGAACAAGTTTCAACCCAAACTTCAATCTCCTTGATACAATGACCAAAATGGACTTGAAATATGAAAAGTAAATCCTTGTATTGATGGTTGGCCAAAAGTTCACTTAGTCAACCTTGATTTTGACTGATCTTGTCCAAAATGACCATTTTGCCCCTCTGAATCAATTGATCCACTTCCCTTCAAAATTGATGATCAAAACTTCAATCATATGATCTTCCAAATATATAGAGACCATGTACAAAGTTTCACTCCAAAATTCTCAAGAAATCCTGATAAAAACCCAAACCCTAGTTTTGATCAACATCTCAAGAGACTGATGAATCATCTTCAAAACTTCAAATCCTTTGGGTATCCTGGCCAATTTCTTGTACAAAGACTTTTCAAATACCAATGAAATGTTGTAGCTTCCAAATCAAGACTTGTACATTGATCAATAGCCTTGATCAAACAAAACCCTAATTTGACTGGTGAATCAAAAGAGTGATTCTTCTTATAATCACACAAACTTCAATCCTCTGATGATCCAAAGAGATGGATGAAATATCTTGAGATATGCAATAGCTTTTGAGCTTGAAAGATCCAGAGGTTTAGATGATAAGATTCTACTTGAGCAACTTGTCAATGCAAACAACCTTCAAGGCTTGAGGAAGACTTGATAACCGAAGTACTTTGATCCCATCACAATGTATGAATGCAATGCAATATGATATTCATGATGAAACATAAGCCTAAATCAAGAAGGTAAATTTTGGGGTGCAACAATAGGGCCACAACCACTCATCCCCAGTAAATCCGTCAGCAAAACCTTTACTATTTCCAAAAAGTTACCGTGAAACCTGGACCCGACCAGATAACAATTAATCTCAATTTCAAGATACTATAAAACCTGGACCTGACCAAATAATAGTCTAACTCTTCAAAGATATAGAAGAACCTAGACTCAACCAGACCCAAGTTTAACTTCTTTTCCCCAGTAGAGTTTTCCTTTACCCCAACAAGTTATTGTGAAGCCTGGATCCGACCAGATAGCAATCACCCTCAGAGATTCGTTGTGAAACCTAGAAACCGACCAGATAAAAACTAAATTCCCAAACAGTTTATTATGAAACCTGGACCCGACCAGATAGCAATTGAACTCATCAACCTCAGAAATCCGCAAAGCCTGGACCCGATCAGATGGTATTTTTTCAAACAGCTTATTTGTGAAACCTGGAGCCCGACCAGATAACAATTAAATATGATCCCCAGAGAGACACTATGAAGCCTGGACTCGACCAGATAATAGTACAACTTTCCAAAAACCATGAAACCTGGACCCGACCAGATAGTAGTTACCACTTCAAGTTACTACGAAGCCTGGATCCGACCAGATAACAGTTAACCTTTGTATTCACAACAAGTTGTTATGAAGCCTGGATCCTACCAAATAACTATTCAATTTCAAGAAATTTTCTGCAAAGCCTAGAATCCGACCAGATAGCAGTTAATTCGTCTCTTCCCCTAGTAAGTTACCATGAAGCTTGGATCCGACCAGATAGCAGTTGACTACTTCATCCTCAGCAAATTGTGAAGTCTGGATCCGACCAGATAGTAGTTGACTACATCATCCACAATAAATTGTGAAGCCTAGATCCGACCAGATAGCAGTTGACTACTTCATCCTCAGCAAATTTGTGAAGCCTGGATCCAACCAGATAACAGTTGACATTCAAGAGATATTCCTCAGCAAACGCATCCTTTCAACAAAGTTTGAACATATGCATATTCTTCATCCCCAACAGCAATCAGGGGTTCAACCTCCCAGAATTTCCATAGCAGCAGTCAGGGATTCTCGGACAGAAACATAAATGTCACATTCATACATCATAGAATGTACATGCCCTATGCATTTAGTATAATACCACATATGGTAAACATCATGCATGTATCTACATTTTACTAACTCTTTTTCTCACAGGTAAAACACCAAGTTTTAGTATAAATCAACAAGAGATTTGTGCTGATATTTCTTCTAATGTTTATCAACTTTCCTCCAAATGGCATCTATAAGCCCATTCACCATCCATCTTCGAGTGCAAATTTCTGGGCACTCTAGTGTTCAATCATCTTTCACCTTCAAGTCACAAATGACAGACTCACCGATCTAACTCTTCAGGTTTAAGAAGATTGAACAGGGGCAGCTGTTGTACCCCAAAATTTGCCCTCTCATTTCTCAAGGATTCTCTCACAAGATCTTCTATGACGTCAAGTTTACAGCACTCATACATCAATTTAGGCTTGGAATTGGCACAAGGGAAAAATGGTCAATTGCATATTAGAAAGTCAAACTTTGACTTTTTGGTCAACATTACATTCCAAAGATTAAATTTCATCAAGACATGCAAGAATATCAAGCTTGATCATCAAGAAAGTCAAGACAGTCAAAAGTCAACTTGAAAAGTCAAGATTTCCAAGACTTAGAAATTTCCTGTGTTTTTATACATGATAATTTCATCACTTCATGCCATTCTTTCATCATGATTCAAAATGATTCAAAAGAAACTTTCAACATGAAAGTTGTAGATCTCCATGATATCTACAACATTGCTTTACACAGCTTGTTCTATATTTGATGGGATCTCAAGTTACAAATTCATGAAGTCATGACACTTTCATTTAACACTTAGAGAAATTTTCAACAGATTTTGGTCAGGATTTTACCCCAACTTCTTGGCATTTTTTCACATAGTTCCAAGATGATTTTGTCAAAATGGCCAACATGAAATTTATAGAGGATGTGTCAAGCTTTCCAAAACATCCAAGAGCATAAATTTATCATACTTGAGCTAGGATATTCAAGGGCTTGAAGTTGGCCATCCATCTTTGATTACAAGTCATTCTAAGTGAAGAACACATAAAAAAAACTCTCATGATTTGCTGCAAATATAATGTTGTAGGCTTCTTTGATTGCAAATCTCATCATAATTTAATGCTTACACCCACTCTTGAGCTATTACCTAAGTGTTTAAACCGTTGTCCAAAAGATCTTTCCATTTATGGCATAAAGGCACCATTGCTATTCTTGAAAAGCAAGCTTTTTGTACAAAGTTTGTCTTGAGTCCACACCTTGCTTGTTGCTGATTATACTCAACCATAAATCATGGGAAGTAGCTCCTCTATACCAGCAACTTTGGTACTTAATATTGGGACTATGGAGTACTTAACTTAGTTTGATCTTTGTAATCCAACCAAACCATAACATGCAGTCTTATAAACCTAATCAGATCATATGCACAAACCACTTGCCTATAAATAGAAGAAGCAGTTGCAAGAGAAAGAGGTTGGAAAAGGTTAGAAAAATAGAGAGAAAAGCCAGAAGTCTTGCTGTAAACTAGCCATCAAAAACCATAACTGTCCAAAAAAGCTTCCACTCTTGAGTTTTAAAGTCCAAATATTTGGAACTCTCACACCTTGCAAGCTCTGTCTAAACATCTAAGCACCTCACATACATCACCTAGAAATAGTTTAAACTCAAGAACAAGCTTCTACAACACCTCTGTTTTCTCTTCCAATTTCAATAACAGTCAAGACAACAACTCAAATTCAGAGTATAAAGATCCAACTCCAAGGTAAGTTTCTTGACTTTAGTAATTCATTTTTTGATGACAAAAATGTAGTAACCATTGTCCTTAAAGATAATATTTTGTTTATCTTCCATTATTTTCATTATGTGTTGAGATCTAACCCATGTATGCAGAAAAACAACGTTGAAGTAGAAAAAATGACATTATGAGTCGACACATAGCCATATGAGTCGATACATACTACTTTACAGGCCTAAAACAGAAGGAAAAACAATGTATGAGTCGACATAAAGCACGTATGAGTCGACACATGCAGTGTATGAGTCGACACATACCATTATGTATCGACTCATACTGAGTTGATTTGGCAATACAGGGGCAAGGAAAGTTATGTGTCGATGCATATGAGCTTGTGTCGACACAAAATAGTTCAAAATGCATTTTTCCTTCCTTTTACACTGTTTTTACATTTCCTTCATGTTTATTCAATTTGGTTGTAATATTTAAGTTCCTACTTCATCCCCATTTGTAAATTTTACCCTCATCCCCTAAACGATGTAATAACGTAGGACTTTATTTTCCGCAATTTAACGCTTTCAAATACAAATGTTAGTAACTAGGGTGTGTATGGCAAGATAAAATCAACAAGTAGATAATCCTAATCCAAGATTAAATGCATGAAAATCAAACAAACTATCCACACATGCACCCTTAAGGTTAACTCCACTTGGTTGCCTTGCAAAAATGGCCATATTACGCATGTAAGGTATCTTAGCAAAAACAAGCAAATACAAGATCATAGTCCCTCGATGACGCTATCTAAGTTTCCTTACAATTGATCTTAGTCCCTCAAAAAAGAATTCTAAGATACATTGCAACATTGCTAATCATGGCTATACGATGACCCACGCCCGTCCCGCTTACATGCAAAGATAGGGTTGCTTACCAAATCAATGGTAAGACAACAATGTCAAAGGAAAAGAAAATGAACAAGAAAGACATTTGAGTAGGTAGATTTCTCCTAATTACTTGCTCCATTTCAAAACAAACATCCTTTCTATTTTCAAAAATAATCACCTACACTTTCAAAAACGCCTTCCAAACTTGAAAATATTTTCAAAAGATCAACACTTTGTATACATTCTTACGAACGAGAATCATTACAAAGTTTGCCTAAACGATGACGCCTTTTCAAAATACTTTCAAAAAACCACACAAAGCACAATTTTAAACAAAAGCAAGTGATCTAGCAAGTAACTAAGAGCCCATGGAAAAAAATGGATGAAGAGGGTGCTAATACCTTCCCTTTTCCTAATCTACCCCCCGAGCTCAAGAAAACATCTCAAAGGTCTTTCCTGTGCTTTTTCACCTTTCCTTTTGGATAAAAGAAAAGTCGGCGGTGACTCTTGCTAACCGCAACATTTTGCGATAAAATACAAAACACCCAAGTCAGTTCTCCCACCGTATCACACTTAGATTAGGATTTTATTCACTTGCTATTTTTACCTCAATTTTGTGGTTTTGTACCCCCTCTTCCTCGAAGAATTGTAATAGCGTAGGACATTTATTTCCTGCAATTTACTGCTTTTCTTATTACTATATAGTAACTAGGAATGTGTGGCAAGATCTAAATACGAAATGTAGAAAACTATAATCAAGATAAATATCTGAATTGAATCATTATTCACACACGCACTTCTAGAGTAACTCCCCACTTGTTACCTTTGAATAAAAACAATCATGTCTCTCGAACGTGGGAATACTTTAGTAAAGTCCCTCTGATACAAAAGATCATAGTCCCTCGATGACCCTTTCGACGCTGCCTTCGGTAAATGATCTAGTCCCTTATGATAAATTGCTAAAGCATCCTTACAAGTTTCCTTTATGATTGTACGATGACCCGCGCCCGTCCCTTCACATTTATTGATAGGGCTTCCTACTAACTAATGGTAGGATAACACTATCTAAGAAAGAGGAAAATAACACGAAAGACTTTTGAGTAAGGGTAGAATATTGTTAATTGCTTTCTCACACAAATAACATCTTTTCACACAAACACTTTTCTCTGATATATTTTCAAAACAAACATTTTGTATGCGTTCTCAACTGATACGAGAATCATTACAAAGTTTGTCGAACTTAGGAATTTTTCAAAATATATTCAAACATGCATAACACAATGAAACTTTCAAATCAAAGTGAGCTACTGATTAAAAGCCCGTAGATAACCACATATGAAAAGGGTGATAACACCTTCCCTTTTCATAACCTACCCCCTGAACTCAGAAAATTCTCAAAGGTATTTTCTGTTCTTTTCACCCTTTCCTTTTTGGATAAAAGAAAAGTCGGTGGAAACTCTTTTTAACCGCATCATTTGCGATAAAATGCAAAACCAAGTCAGTTCTCCCATCGTATTACAACCCCTATTTAAGTTTCTTCTATCTGATGAGGTGAAGATCGAAATCTTCATCTCGGGATGATTGGAGAAACTTGAATACAAAATTTTTGGCCCTAAGAGGCTGCAATGATGCTTATCATATGACATGAATGCAATGGACTTTTTTTACACACATTTTTTGTATATGATGATATATGAAAGACAGACTCTGGGAATCAATGAGGTAACACAATAGAATTGCAGCGGGAAAATTTTCCTGGGGAAAGGAAATGGCGCTGCCAAACAATCTTAACTAGTGTTGATGAAAGAAAATAAATGATGACTGGCATTATCTAGTGTACTAATGAAGGGAAATAAAGATAAAACTACATCAGCTAATGTATTGATAAAGGATATAAAGCAATGATAAACATCAACTAATGTACTGATGAAGAAAAGAAGGATCAATCCCCATCAACTAATGTACTGATGAAGAAAAGCAGGACCAATCCACATCAGCTAATGTACTGACGAGGAAACAGAAAATTGACCTACATCAGCTAATGTACTGATCAGGGAACAACCAAATCTACCTACATTAGCTAATGTATTGGTTAGGGAACAACAACATTGACCTATATCAGCTAATGTATTGATGAGGGAAAAACAAAAACAACCTACATCAACTAATATACGGATGAGAGAATAAAAAAATCGACCTACATCAGGTAATATGGTGATGAGGAAACAATATAACATCGACCTACATCAGCTAATGTATTGACAAGGAGACAACAAAATTGGCCTACATCAACTAATGCACTGATGAGGAAACAACAAAGTTTACCTACATTAGCTAATGTAACGACGTGGGAAAGCAGAAAATGATGACGGACATCAGCTAATGTACTGATGAAAGTTGTAAAATGAGACCTACATTATCTAGTGTACTAATGAGGAAAAACGTCAGACATCCAAGAATACCATTGAATGATGTGGGAAACACTCTACTGAGGAATATGATATCTAGTTACTGACTTTGGATAAAAGTGAGAAGTAACATATCCAAGAATATTATTGGATGGAAAGAGAAATAGAAGGACACAAATCTGCTTTGGTAGGTGCCAAGTAAGTTGGACTTTAACCACAAGATAAGATGTCGACAGTAAAAAGGCCTCTGAGGGAATGCACATG
This sequence comes from Vicia faba, assembly GCA_948472305.1. Lineage (NCBI taxonomy): Eukaryota > Viridiplantae > Streptophyta > Magnoliopsida > Fabales > Fabaceae > Vicia > Vicia faba. The sequence continues at coordinate 337,255,349 of OX451741.1, forward strand.
AGTATGAAACAACCTTCAAGTTATGCATGATATTGAATTTTTTCTATACATGATATATGAAATTCTGGTATCAAATATGTGATGTCGAAGGAGATGTCATGACACAAATATCTGAGGACAATATAAAATGCAACAATATAAAAGCAGTAAAAACACAGGGATTGTTAACCCAGTTCGGGGTTCAATAACACCTACTCTGAGGGATACCAAGCCAGGGATAAGTCCACTAAATAGTATCAATTCATAGACCCTCAGTAAACATACAGTTTACGATCTAATCACTTAATCACTACCCGTACTATACTTTTACCTAAGACACACATAGGTATGAGATCCTCCTCAAGTCCCTTTAATCACTAATAATGAAGAACAACATAATTATTAAGTTTGAAAAACTTCAATCATTATATACTTAAAATCTTATGAATGATCCACAATTTACAACTAAAACTAACAAATTACAACAAAAGTATTGAAACAATAATAGAGTGTATTACAATTAACAGATTCACATTTTTAAACACAAGGAATATATTTTTCTTCAATTGTTGTTGAACGAATAAGGTTGCAAGTCCTTATAAAGGCGCAATAACTTCTATATGGGCTTGGGCTGAAAAACAAATATTGCAATATATTGAATCCCTTGAATATCTCCACGAAAGTATACCAAGATATAATCCATAAAGATAAGACAAATTGAAAAATATCCCTCCATATTTTTCGCAAGTTATAAACCACAAAACCTGAATAAGGCGCGTTTAAAAACAGGAAATATAAAATATGAAAAACACATTCAGACCAGAAGGCAGATGTTTAGAAATCTGCTTTGACGTCATTCAAAATCAGTTCAGATGATTTACTTCAAATGTCAAGACATTAAGCAAAACATTACCAACGTAGTGTTTTACCAAAATTAATGCCAACAAAAACTTACAAACTCCCCCTTTGGCAAATTTTGGCTAAAACATTATTTAAGCACATTAATAGAGCAACATCACAAGAAAAAGAAACGCAGTGAGCAGTTAGTAGTGGAAGATGTCAGGAAATCTTATGAGACATGAAGCTCCCCCTCAAACTTACCAGTCAGTAGACAATCAGTCAGTCAGTCATTTTCTCTCCTTCTTTTTAGACATAATATGCCAAATAAACAAGCATTCAAGAGAGCGGTATAAAATAGGAGTACGAACCAGAATATCCAAGTATTAAGCACATACAAGTGCTAAAGAAAAAATAGCATAAGAATTAAAACCCAAAAGAAAAAAACAAAAATAAAGAACCAGCAAGAGTCTAACTATCTTCAGGACCAGTATTCTTGGGAACTTCAGAACTTCCTTCATTATCAGAATCTCCTCTTTCAGTACCCACTATATCATCAAGACGGTTATCCTTCTACAGCTCCTTGATCAGATTTTCAAATTTTAGCTTTCTTGCTGAGCTAACTATGATTACCTCATAAAGTTCTTTGCAAAGTTCCATTAATTCAGTAATTATATCATCCTTGCTTGAGGTCTTGTTTTCAAAGGATGTAGATGTCAAAACAATGTTTGGGACACGTTTACCTGAAAATAGCTTGAAGTGAAGGGACATGGTAGACTTCCTTTTGCAAACCACATCAGTGCCATACAGAATTCTAAGATGTTGGTTTAGAATAATTCCATAAATAAGAAATGGAAAGGCAATAGGCATCTTTATAGCACATGTTCCTACATGCTTTACAGTCTATTTAAAAATGTAAGCACCATAATCAAACAACTTTTTATTTCCAACAACATAGATAAATTTTCCTAAACCAATTGTAATGGTTGAGGTATGATTTCTAGGGACCTAGTTAGCAGCTCCAATTCTATGAAGGATAACATATTTCACACTTAACTTACTAACATGAAGCTTATTCTTCATAGGCCAATCACTCACTTGGTTTGCAGTGATGGCTTTGCACACTTGATTATCAGTCACTTCCAACTCACAATAATCATCTTCAGACCTGCCCAGATATCCATTGATGACAGCAGGGGAAAATTCAACGCATCTACCTCTAACAAACACCTCCCTATATTCCTTACTTCTGTGATCAGCACAATCTATTGGAATATTAATAAATTCCCTTACAAGAGTTTCATAATAATTTGTGATCCTGGTGACAGACTTCATCAAGACAACAAAATAAATCAACTCCATAATCTCTTTGCACTCCAGTGCACCTGCTCCAAAGTCTCTTTCAAGAGAAATCCTTCTTTGGAAGACATATTTTGATTTTCAGCATTGCCAACAAAATGGAAGGAAATGCTGTCAAGAGGAGCGACGACAAGGACTTTATCAAGGGAGAGATCCTCAGGATGGTTGACAGACTTTGATCTAGAAGCCTTAGATTTATCAGAAGAGCACTTTGAGGGATACGAAGCATGATGTTGAGACATCCTTAAATATTTTTGAACAGTGAGATGAAAAATAACAAGGGTTCTTTTTCTATAAAGGAGAACGAAGAGGTTGTGAAAATAGAAAGAAGTAATGTCGTAGTGCGTGGGAGAGTATTTGAGATAATCTTGAAATGATTGCTTAAGATACTTAATTTGTTGGAAACATAACAAATGATATAATATCACTTTAATGATATTGCCACACGCCCTTAATTGCTACAAACACTCATATATGCAAATCCCTAGTTTTCCTCTTAAGTTCTCAAACTGGTTTGCATCCAAAGCCTTAGTGAAAATGTCATCCAGTTGTAGTTTAGTAGTTACATGTTCTAAGGCAACAATCTTTTCTTCAACAATCTCTCTTATGAAGTGATGACGGATATCAATGTGTTTGGTCCTACTGTGTTGAATATGATTTTTGATATATTTATGGCACTCAGATTGTCACAAAATAATGTCATGACATGTTGTTTGACATTATATTCTGTCAACATTTGTTTCATACAAACCAACAAAGAATAATTGCTTCCTGCAATAATATACTCAGTCTCAGCAGTGGACAGAGATACACAATTTTGCTTCTTACTGAACCAAGATATGAGATTATTTCCCAGAAAGAAACATCCTCCTGATGTACTTTTTCTATCATCATCACTTCCTGCCCAATCAACATCACAATAACAACTTAAAGTAGAGCTAGATCCATGAGATAATAGCACACCATAGTCACTTGTCCCATTCACATATTTAAGAATTCTCTACACATGGTTGGCATGGCTAACTTTAGAATCAACTTGATATCTAACACACACCCCTACATCAAAGGTAATGTCAAGTCTTCTAGATGTGAGATATAGATGACTTCCTATCATACTTCTGTAAAGGCTTTGATCCACACTTACTCCTTTTTCATCTTTAGACAACTTCATATGTGTGGGGGCAGGTGTTCTCTTATGACTGGCATTTTCCATCCCAAATTTCTTTAGTATATTCTTCACATATTTGCTTTGAGATAAGAATATGGAATCTTCCATTTGTTTAACTTGCAGTCCAAGAAAGTAGGTTAACTCACCAACAAGACTCATCTCAAATTCTGACTGCATTTGCTTGACAAAATGTTGAACCATCTCATTTGACATCCCACCAAACAAAATATCACCAACATAAATTTGTGAAATCATTATCTTCCCTTCTTCTTCCTTGACAAAAAGAGTCTTGTCTATGCCACCTTTCCTATATCCATTCTCACCAAAAAATTCTTTCAATCTCTCATACCAAGCTCTTGGAGCCTGCTTTAATCCGTACAAAGCTTTCTTCAGTTTGTACACATGGTTAGGAAATATTGGATCAACAAATCCCTTAGGTTGTTCCATATAAACTTCCTCATTCATATAACCATTTAAGAAGGAACTCTTTACATCCATTTGAAACAACTTAAATCTCAGAATGCAAGCAACTCCTAAGAGTAGTCTGATTGATTCAAGTCTAGCCACAAGGGAAAAGGTTTCATCAAAATCAACTCATTCAATTTGAGTGTATCCTTGTGCAACTAATATTTCCTTATTTCTAGTAACCATTGAAGAAGTGAAAAACACAAGAAGGGGGGTTGAATTGTAAAAACTGGAAATCAATTGCAATCAACACGATATTTTTATCCTGGTTCGTTTGATCTCAAACTACTCCAGTCCACCCGTCAAGGTGATTTCTCCTCTCTCCAACGAGGTCTTAATCCACTATATTCAACTGAATATTACAATCTGCTTTAGCAACTGCTAGAGCCTTCTTGAGTCAAACCACATACCAGTTTCTCAAGGAATTACTTTCTTACAAAGAATTGAAATCTAGGTGTGTGAATGTTTTCTACAAAACTGTTTATCACAACTGTGATACTACACAAATTAAGCTTAAGAGAACTAGATTGCTAAAATAATTGAGTAAGGAATTTTGGAGCTTTTAGCAAATTGAGAGTGAGGAAGATGATGAATAGCTTTTTGGCGTGTAGATTGTTGTAGAGCATTTGCCAATTCAATCTTCATTGACTTGTTTATATAGCATTGGAAATAGTGTATGTTGGAGCAATAATTCTGTTTCAATGCCAATAACATTCTTTCCTTAATAAGCAGATCTTGTCTGGAATAATGCCGTTGGTAATAAATCATCTTGAATGCACAGTACCGTTGCTACTTAAGCGTGTTCTGGCTTTGGCTCATTCTGACGCTGCTTAGGTGCTGATGAACTGTTGTCTTTATCAGAGTTCAGAGTGTTAAGCGCAGATCTGTTCATCAAGCTTCAGCATAAGCGCAAGTTGATCTTCTGATTCTGGTATCTGATATAACATCTTCTGATGCTGATGTGGATATCCAATTTTCTGATGCTGATGAGGATGTTCTCATGCTGATACCTATCAGAGTTTCTGTAAAACAGAGTGTAATTTTTAGGTAGCAAATAGTTCTTACATGAATCATACAATTAATATATCTTTGCATTTTGTTATCATCAAAAATGAAACTTAGGGTAGTAGATTCAAACTTTGTTCTAACAATCTCCCCCTTTTTGATGATGACAAAAACTAGATGTTTTTTAATTGAAAATTAGCGAGAAAAGTATCAGAGATAACCAAATAGTAAGTTGTATCAGAATTAATTAGGAGGTTATCAAAGATAAGGGATAAAGAGATATCAGAGTTTAGATCGGAGATACTCCCCCTGATTTATTACTTCCCTTTTTAATTCCAAGAGTTCTTCAAGATCAGATCTTTATTGACTTTCTTTGAACATCAGAATATCAGAGCTTCAGTTCAGAATATCAGAGCTTCGAGCTTCAGTGTATCAGAGGTGATTAACTTCTTGTACCTGTAGACTTATGAAAAAACAGAAAACATTCAAGTATATCAGAGTGTTAGAATGTTTGAGACTTTTTGTCTCAGTAATCCGTTATTTGAAAAATATCATTCTTGTTCTCCCCCTTTTTGTCAGCAATCAAAAAGTGTAAGTGATGTGCTAAAACGATCAGAGCAGAAAAACTTGTTATATTAAATTCAGAGCCATACAAAACAGTACAGATGATATGCAAAGAAAACATTGAAAATATCATGAATGAAAAACTAAGGTTGGGGTGGGAAGCGTGTGAACAGAGTCTCCAACATTGCCTTAATCTGATCAGCAGTTTCATTTTGCTTGTGCACCATGCTGACTACTGTATCTATCTTGCTGTCTTGCACATCCATCCTTTCCTTCATCTTTTGATCATTTTCATCCATTCTTTGCTGCAGACGAATATCATTCAGCTTCAGCTCTTCCAGAGTCTGCCTGTCCAAGGCAGCTTGAGAAACATCAGAAGCAGGAAGCTTCTGAGAGCTTTCTGCAACATCTTCAGCTTGTCTAACCTCTTCAACTTGAGTTGTCTGATCTTCTTCTGGCTGCACTTTTGAAGCTGGACGCTTCTCAGACCATGGCTCACTATCCAGAAGGAGCACTTCTTCCTTCAGCAACTGACTTCCAACTTCCTTCAGCAGCTTGCTGAAGTTCTGTTGTGCCTGCTCATAATTGATATCTTGCAATGTGATCCTCAGTGATCACAATCTTCTTTCCCATTATGTAGGAGGTGACTTGATGCGTTGATGAGTACGCATGAATCCAGAACTCCTTGACCAAGACTGGGAACGTTGGTCCAACCAACCTATCAAAATATCTCTCCCATCCCTGTGCCCTAACTTCTTCTGTCAAATCGAATCCATTTTCTTTCAGACTGGAGAAATCAACAATTAGTTCAGACAACACTTCCAAATTCTTCACTGGTGTAAGGAGTGTTCTGAAGGGAAATTGGCATTGTTCAGAAGAAGCCTCCTTCTGAGAACCTGCAGAAACGTTGCTGGAGGTTGCCATGTTCACACTTAGGGTTTTCTGAGAAAAACTTGAAAAATGGGTTTCTTTTGAGAGAGATGAACACAAGGAAAATGCAGAAAATATTTGTAAGATTGTAAGAAACGGTAAAGGATTAATGTGAGATGTTAATGTGCTTAAATAGATTTCAAAATATGTTTTGAAAATGTAAACGGTTTCAAGAAAGAGAAATAATTCATGATTACATTTTTAAAACATGATTACGTGCATTTAATGCTTGCTGATTTTGGGGGATTTGAGAAAGATACTTGAAACGGTTACTAGACGTGTGTCTCAATGCACCCAATCAGTGTTTTTCCTTCTCAGAAGCGTGCACGCGTTCTGCTTCAGAGATTTGCTGATGATTGGATGACACTTGTTTGATTTAGTGAGCAGCACGTCTATCCTTTAGCTGAAACGCTCAGATCTTTAAGAATAGCATCTGAGACAATCTGCATGTCTATCTTTCTGAAAGGAGATTGATCAGAAGTTCACAGTAAAACAAATACATTATGGAGGTTAATATATAAAATTAAAACATTTTCTCTCTGGGTAGATTTTCATGCTGAGATGTTTCAGAATGAAATTGAACCTATCTTCAGAAAGGGGTTTAGTGAAGATATCAGCCCATTGATGATCTGTATCAATAAATTTTAAGTTCAAAATTCCTTTCTGAATATAGTCCCTAATGAAGTGATGTTTTATTTCTATATGCTTAGCCCTAGAATGTAAAATGGGATTCTTACTTAAGCAAATAGCAGAAGTATTGTCACAGAGTATAGGGATGTTACTCTCAAAAATCTGGAAGTCTTCAAGCTGACTTTTCATCCAGAGCATTTGTGTGCTACATCCTGCTGTTGCTATGTACTCAGCTTCTGCTGTTGATAGCGCAATTATGGATTGCCTTTTGCTGGACCAAGAGATCAGATTTTCTCCCAGAAACTGGCAGCTTCCAGAAGTGCTTTTACGCTCTACTCTGTCTCCAGCAAAGTCAGCATCGCAGTAGCCTACTAAGCTGTAATCACTAGATTTTCTATAAAATAAACCCAGATTAGTAGTACCTTTCAGATACTTGAAAATTCGCTTAACAACTGTTAAGTGAGATTCTCTAGGTTCTGATTGGAATCTAGCAAAAATACATACGCTGAATAAGATATCAGGCCTTGAAGCTTTCAGATAAAGGAGAGAACCAATCATACCTCTGTAGACCTTCTGTTCTACCTTTTTGCTTACCTCTTCTCTTTCCAGAATGCACGTGGGATGCATTGGAATCTTTGATGGCTTACATTCTGAGAGGTCAAATTTCTTCAGAAGATCTCTGACATATTTGCTCTGATGAATGTAAGTTCCCTCTGGAGTTTGATTGATCTGAATTCCTAGAAAGAATTTCAGTTCCCCCATGAGGATCATCTCAAGTTCTGCCTGCATACACTTAGCAAATTTTCTTCCAAGAGAAGGATTAGTAGATCCAAAAATAATATCATCAACATAAATTTGACAGACTAAGATATCATTCTTAACTGACTTACAGAATAAGGTAGTGTCCACCTTCCCTCTGGTGAATTCATTTTCTAACAGAAAGTTACTTAGTCTTTCATACCAAGCTCTGGGAGCTTGTTTCAGACCATATAGTGACTTCTTTAGTTTGAAAACATGTTCTGGATGTTTTGTACTTTCAAAACCAGGGGGTTGGTGCACATAAACCTCTTCTTCTATATAACCATTTAAGAATGCACTCTTAACATCCATCTGATACAGAGTGATGCCTCTATTAACGGCAAATGAAATTAAAAGTCTGATAGATTCTAACCTGGCGACTGGAGCAAAGGTTTCTGTATAGTCTATCCCCTCTTGATGACTATAACCTTGTGCTACCAGTTGTGCTTTGTTTCTGATAACTTCACCTTGTTCATTTAGTTTGTTTCTGAACACCTATCTTGTTCCAATGACGTTGAATCCTTTTGGTCTGGGAACAAGATCCCATACGTCATTTCTGGTGAATTGATTCAGCTCTTCTTGCATTGTTAGAATCCAGTCGTTGTCCAGAAGTGCTTCATCAATAGAAGAAGGTTCAATCAGAGACACAAGTCCCATGAGGGATTCTTCAGAGTTTCTGAAGCTGGCTCTTATTCTGATTGGATCTTCCTTTCTTCCTAAGATAGTTTCTTATGGGTGATCCAAGCTGCTTCTGGGTAGTCTCTTCTAAGGTTGATCAGCAGTTGTTGTAGGATTACTAGCAGTGCTACTTTCAGATGTTGAAGGAGTGTCTTTGTTGAGAGCTTCTGATGACTTGTCTTCAGAACCTGTAAATTCAACTTCCATACATGCAAACACTTCATTCTGCTTTGACTTTTCAGAGTCAAGCTTATCATCAAAACGAACACTGATTGATTCTTCCACAATCTGTGTTTCTGTATTGTATACTCTGTACCCTTTTGAGCGTTCAGAGTATCCTAACATAATACACTTCTGTGCTTTAGAGTCAAACTTGTTCAAATAATTTTTTGTATTTAACATAAAGCAAGTACATCCAAATGGATGAAAATATGAAATGTTGGGCTTTCTGTTCTGCCACAATTCATATGGAGTCTTTTCCAGAATAGGTCTTATTGAGATTCTATTCTGAATGTAGCACGCTGTGTTTATTGCCTCTGCCCAGAAGATCTTAGCAACGTTTGTCTCATTGATCATGGTTCTGGCTATTTCTTGCAATGTTCTGTTCTTTCGTTCTACAACTCCATTTTGTTGAGGAGTTCTAGGACAAGAGAAATCATGCAGAATGCCTCTGTCATTAAAGAATGACTCAAAATCTTTGTTTTCAAACTCTCCACCATGATCACTTTTGACTTTAACGATTCTAAGATCCTTTTCATTCTGAACTTGGTTACAGAAGGTAACAAACACAAAGTATGACTCGTCCTTATGTCTTCAGAACTTTACCCATGTCCATCTGCTATAGTCATCTACGATTACTAACCCATACTTCTTGCCACTGACTGAAGCAATTTTAACTGGTCCAAATAAGTCAATGTGCAGAAGTTCTAATGGCTTAGAGGTAGAAACAACATTTTTAGCTTTGAAAGAAGGTTTTGCAAACTTGCCTTTCTGACATGCTTCACACAGAGCATCTGAATTGAACTTCAAATTAGGAAGTCCTCTGACCAGATTGAGTTTGTTAATCTGAGATATTCTTCTCATACTAACATGCCCCAATCTTCTGTGCCAGATCCACTGCTCGTTGTTAACAAACAGAAGACACTTTACATTCTGACTTTTCAGTTCAGAAAGTTTGATTTTGTAAATGTTGTTTTTCCTCTTTCCATTAAACAGGATAGTCCCATCTTTCTGACTAACAGCTTTACATGATTTTTGATTAAAGATTATATCATAATCGTTATCACTTAATTGACTTATGGATAACAGATTATGCATTAATCCATCTACTAGCAGAACATTATTTATAGAGGGAAGATTTTCATTACCTACAGTTCCAGAGCCAATGATCTTTCCCCTCTGGTTGCCTCCAAAGCCAACGTGGCCTCCAGGCTTAAGTTCCAGGCTTTGGAACATATGCCTTCTTCCCGTCATGTGTCGCGAGCAGCCAGAGTCCAGGTACCATGACTGGTGTTTCTGATTTGCTGCTAAAGATATCTGCAACATGTATTATTTTATCCTTAGGTACCCAGATTTTCTTGGGTCCTGATTTGTTAGATTTACCAAAACTCTGGTTGAATTTTGGTTTCACAGAATACTTACTGCTAGTGTATTTAATATCATGTGTATGACCATACACAAAATGTGAGTTCAGAGGAGTGTGTTTAATGGTTAAATCCATGACATTCTTTGGTGTAGGAACCTTACCTTGGTATCCTATTCCCTTCCTGCCGTTTCTGCTAACTCCATAGATCATTGAAGCCATTTTGCTTCTATCTATGCTTTTAGCAAGGAACTTCTGGAAATTGTGATCATACTCCTTGATGATCTCATCAGCGCTGCTGGGAGTTTCAGAATTTGGTTCCTTCTGAGGGTTTTGTAAAGGATTTTCTAATTTTGAAATTTTATTTCTTAGCTCAGAATTTTCCAATTTAAGACTCTCAGTCTTATCAGAGTCAGATTCAAGATTCCTTTTCAGGTTTCTGAATTTAACTCTAATCTGTTGGTACCTTTCCAGAATTTCATTAAGGCTTTCAGCAAGTTCAGCCTTAGTAAAATTAATTGCAAAGTCAGGAAATACCTCTTCAGTATCTGATTCTGAGTCTGATTCAGAAGCTTCACTTTCTTCTGAAATGTTGGCCATGAGATCTATGTTTGCTCTCTCATCATCTGAGTCTGAGTCAGCTTCAGACGAGTCAGAGTCATCCCATGTAGCCATGAGACTTTTCTTCTTTTCTCTTCCAAACTTCTTTTTGGGCTTTTCCCTCTGAAGCTTTGGGCAATCACTCTTGTAGTGTCCTTGCTCATTGCACTCATAGCAGATGATATCCTTGGTGTTTTGCTTTCTGCTTCCTGAGGAGCCTTCAGATCTTCTGTATCCAGAAGAAGAATCTGTCCTTCTGTATCTGGAAGAAGACTCATTCTGATCAGATCTTCTGGAGAGGAGAGAAAGTTCGTCTTCTTCTGATGACGATCCATCAGATGTTTCTTCAACTGCCTGCAAAACTTTAGACTCAGATTTTTTGTTAGATTTTAATGCTAAAGGCTTACCTTGCTTCTGCGGTTCATCAGCTTCTAGCTCTATCTCATGACTTCTGAGGGAGCTGATAAGTTCCTCCAGAGAAATTTTGTTGAGATCTTTTGCTAGCTTCAGAGCTGTAACCATTGGCCTCCACTGCTTTGGTAAGCTTCTTATGATCTTCTTGACGTGATCAGCAGTAGAGTATCCTTTGTCTAGAACCTTGAGACCAGCCACCAGAATTTGGAATCTTGAGAACATTATTTCAATGGATTCACTTTCTTCCATTTTGAATGCCTCATACTTCTGAATGAGCGCAAGAGCTTTAGTTTCTTTGAGCTGAACGTTGCCCTCATGCGTCATTCTGAGTGAGTCAAACATGTTCTTTGCTGTGTCTCTGTTAGAGATCTTTTCATATTCAGCATAAGAGATGGCGCTGAGAAGGATGGTTCTGGCCTTGTGGTGATTTTCGAAGTCACGCTTTTGTTGGTCATACATTGCTTTCCTATCAATCTTCTGACCGCTTGCATTCACAGGGTGCGTGTATCCATCTGTCACCATGTCCCACAGATCAGCATCATGTGCCAGAAAGAAGCTTTCAATTCTGTCTTTCCAGTAATCAAAATTTTCTCCATCAAAGACTGGAGGTTTGCCGCTGAATCTGTCTCTGTCTTCATTATTGTCATTGCTGGTGTGTTGATAAGTTCATGCCATTGTGTTTTTCTGACGCTGGATCTTGTACTGACACGGTTAAGTGTTTTAGCTCAGAACCAGGCGCTCTGATGCCAATTGAAGAAGTGAAAAACACAAGAAGGGGGGTTGAATTGTAAAAACTAGAAATCAATTGCAATCAACACGATATTTTTATCCTGGTTCGTTTGATCTCAAACTACTCCAGTCCACCCGTCAAGGTGATTTCGCCTCTCTCCAACGAGGTCTTAATCCACTATATTCAACTGAATATTACAATCTGCTTTAGCAACTGCTAGAGCCTTCTTGAGTCAAACCACAGACCGGTTTCTCAAGGAATTACTTTCTTACAAAGAATTGAAATCTAGGTGTGTGAATGTTTTCTACAAAACTGTTTATCACAACTGTGATACTACACACATTAAGCTTAAGAGAACTAGATTGCTAAAATAATTGAGTAAGGAATTTTGGAGCTTTTAGCAAACTGAGAGTGAGGAAGATGATGAATAGCTTTTTGGCGTGTAGATTGCTGTAGAGCATTAGCCAATTCAATCTTCATTGACTTGTTTATATAGCATTGGAAATAGTGTACGTTGGAGCAATAATTCTGTTTCAATGCTAATAACATTCTTTCCTTAATAAGCAGATCTTGTCTGGAATGATGCCGTTGGTAATAAATCATCTTGAATGCACAGTACCGTTGCTACTTAAGCGTGTTCTGGCTTTGGCTCATTCTGATGCTGCTTAGGTGCTGATGAATTGTTGTCTTTATCAGAGTTCAGAGTGTTAAGCGCATATCTGTTCATCAAGCTTCAGCATAAGCGCAAGTTGATCTTCTGATTCTGGTATCTGATATAACATCTTCTGATGCTGATGTTGATATCCAATTTTCTGATGCTGATGAGGATGTTCTCATGCTGATACCTATCAGAGTTTCTGTAAAATAGAGTGTAATTTTTAGGTAGCAAATAGTTCTTACATGAATCATACAATTAATATATCTTTGCATTTTGTTATCATCAAAACTTAAACTTAGGGTAGTAGATTCAAACTTTGTTCTAACAACCATCCCCTTTTCATCGAATTTATTCTTGTACACCCATTTAGTGCGAATCACATTTGTCCCTTTGGGTCTTGGAACCAGATAACAAACTTCATTTCTTCTAAATTGTTCTTGCTCTTCTTGCATAACATTAATCTATAACTCACCAATTAAGGCTTCTTTAACATTTTTAGGATTGATTTTTGGTACAAAGCAAGAGTTTGACATCCCTTCTCTTGATCAAGTAGTAACTATTTTATTTAGATCTCCTATAATAAGTTCCTTAGGATGGTCTCTTTGAGTTTTTATTGAAGGCCCTTTATTGAGTTGACTGGGCTCAGGATCTTCTTGAGTTGGATTAGGATCAATATTTCTGTCATTAGATTCTGTTGGAATTTCTGACAAAGATGTTCCAACATCTTCTAAGACATCTTCTTCATCGTTCCATCCTCTATCATCAATGATAATATTTATGGATTCCATCATAACCTTAGTTATGGAGTTAAAGACTCTGTAAGCTCTGCTATTTGTAGAGTAACCCAGGAATATTCCTCATCACTCTTGGGATTCATCTTCCTTCTTTGTTCACGATTAGCTAAGATGTAACATTTACTTCTAAAAACATGAAAGTATTTGACAATAGGTTTTCTTCCCTTTCATATTTCATACAAGATGGTTGAGGTGCCTTTCCTTAGAGTGACTCTGTTATGGATATAACACGCAGTATTCATAGCTTCGGCCCAAAAGTTGTAGGGTAAGTTCTTAGCATGAATCATAGCTCTGGAAAATTCCTAAAGAGTTCTATTTTTGCGTTCCACAATCCCATTTTGCTGAGGAGTAATGGGAGAGGAAAATTCATGACCTATTCCTTCAGAAGAACAAAAATAGAAAATTTATTGTTATTAAATTCCATTTATGATACGGTGGCAGAACCGACTGTTAATACTAGTTTTGCTTTTTTTATTCGCAAATGTAGTGGTAAGCAAGATTCACCACCGACTTTTCTTTTATCCAACAAAGGAAAGGGTGAAAAGAACAGAAAAAACCTTTTTCGAGATTTTCTGAGTAAGGGGGGTAGATTATGGAAATGGAAGGTGTTAGCACCCTTTCCATCCGTAGTTTTCTACGGGATCTTAGGCACTTGCTCATTTTTGAAATTTGCTTTCGTGTTTGTGTGAATTTTTTTTTGTTTGAAAATGCCTTAGTGCGCCGATTCGCTTTATGATAACCCTTGTATCAGTCCTCAAGAGTGTGATAAAGCGTTTTGAAAACTTTGTTTTAAAAGTGTTTAAAAATATGGTGCGTAAAAAAAATTGTTTTAGCAAGTACCTAACAGTTATCTACCTACTCGAAAAAAGTTTGTTCTTTTCCTCCTATCTTTTAGACAGTGCTATCCTACTATTAGTGAGTAGGTAGCCCTAGTTGTTGGATGTTGAGGGACTATCAAAAGGGACATACGTCAATAAAGGCAATTGGGAAAAAACTCTTAGTAACTGTCCTAAAGCCCTAAGATCACTTTTTTAACTGAGGCAACAATCGAGAGGGTCATCGAGGGACTAGTGATCTCTTAGACTCTAGGACAACCACTAAGATTCTCACGTTTTGAGAATTGTGACCGTATTCAAAGGCAACCAAAGTGGGAGATACCCTAAGGGTGAGTATGTGCAAGTGTGCTTAATTCTGTTCATTTATCTTGCGCATTTAGGGTTATCTATGTTCAATTAATCGTTATCTTTCATGCAACCCTATTAACCATTCATCTAAGCAGTTTATTATGCGGGAAAATAAATGGCGGAAAAATAAAGTTCCTAACTATTACAGGGCTTTGGTGCAAATACATAATTAACGACTGAAAAGTAAAGTGCAGAAATTATAAACCCTAATTAAACTATTACAAACTGGGCGCAGTTACATCAATAATAAAAGTAATCGAACGACAAAATAATAACTCACGAGAATTAAAATTGGAGAGAAAGTTCAAAACCCTAAAAAAATCTAATTGGCTCATTGAAAATATTTTTGGGATTTTTTATGAAAGAAAGATTTGAAATTTAACTTAATCTCTTAATTAATTTTAATTAATGAAAACAAGTTAATATTTAATTAAATCAATTTGCAAGAATGAATTTAAAAAAAAAACTTAAATCTATTTTTTTTTTATTTTTGATGATTTATTTGAAAATAAAATTAATTAAAACATATTTTTTGTGTTTTTCATATGAAAGAAAATTAAATTAAGCATGTGAATGAACTCTAATTTTCAAGTTAATTAAATAATTAAATTTATTTACAAAAAATTTAATTAATTAAAAAAATTGTGTTTATGAAGAAAATTAACTTGTTATGTGAAATTCGATTGGTTTGAAAAAGGTTAATTTAAATTTGTTTTAATAAAAAATACTTTCCTTTTTTATAAAATAATAAATAACCAAAATAATGGAAAATAAAACAATGGTGACAACTATGTTGTTGTTCCTGTTAGATAAAAATAAAACAAATAATATATATAAACATTAAATTTAAATTTCAAAAACGCGCGCAGGTGACAACTCATTATCGTTTTCGTTTGAAATACACAGACCCTTTAGTGACGATCGTTGTCGCCACTAAAGGCTTTCGTGACGCTCCTCACCGTAGCTATAGCACCTGCAAACATCAAACTTGTGAAATAGCAACTAAAAATTCCCCCCATGCCTATGGTTCAACTCGCGTTGTTCTTCTGATAACATTGGTGGCCCTAATTTGGCATGAATTTGCCTGGAATTAGAAAACCCCAAATTGAAGGTTTCGAACCCTAACAATGGTGAAACACCATACTGGTACCTAAACATCAATTGGACAATCCAGAAACCCTTTATGCATCCATACAAACACAAATATACAATTGGAATTGATTAATAATGCAAGAATGTAAGAATACAAATTTGGAAAAAGTGTGGCAAATCGTGACTTGTAGGAATCGTATTCTAATGCTTCAGGGCTTGAGGGTGATCGTGACACCTTCAGTAATAACCAGGGATTGTTGTTGAGTCCTCAAATGCCTTTTAATTCACCTCAAAATCCAAAACCGATTCATACTTTTCTCTTGAAAATTTGGAATTTGAACATGAGTTTTGTGCGGCCAACCTCTTCCTTTATGATCAAGTTTTGTCATCAATATATAATGGAACGAATTAGGTTAACAAAAATAGATGCAATCTTGAAGAATTATGGAGAAAAGATTTGATTTTCCATGGATAATTTTAGTTTCTAAAATAGGCCAAATCATGCTCTTTTTGTTCCAATCATCCCTTGCACGAAATATTAGATTTTCCAGCTGATTCTAGACTCACCATGTGGTCATAAAAACAAATCTTGGATTTTATTTCATTATTTCACTATTTTATTTGATTTATTTTGATTTTTAATGAATAAAAAATCAAAAAAAATAATAAAAATAATGAAATAATGTATGAGTGAGCTTAGGTGTCGTGGGTCATGTTAGGAATAAGTTTCAAGCATGGAAACATGGGCCCCTTTGGGAAAAAAATCAAGTTTGGTCATTATTTTCTTCATGCACATTTCCAAAAAATGGTCAACTTTAGCAATGCATATCTCTCTCATTTTTAAGCCTAAGAGGGTGTTCTTTGACTTTTTAGAGAGCTTAGGATGTCCTCTAAGAAACCCTTTTGGTTTCATCTCTATTGGACCTTCCATGTTCATGTAAGGAGTTTGACCGAAAAGGTGTTTTTGTTGACTTTTTGAAAGGACCTATAATGTATGAACTCATATCTTTTAATTGAGGCATTTCTTGACCTTGAGGTCTAAAGAGAAGTTGTAGGGAATTAGATTCTCTTCAAAATGAGCCTTGGTTGGAAAATTTCTGATAAAGTATGGGAAAGTTATGCTTGGTCAAAGTTTGGTTGACTTTTCCTATAGAAACCCTAATTTGCCATTTTTGACTTTTGATGAGTTAGGAGTATTCCTTGAGGAATCATGATAAACCCTTGATCAAATTATGGATAATACTTCAAAATATTGATGTTGACCAAAAATCTTGAAGTTATACTGTATTTGGGCCACAATTGACTTTTGACCTAGTACAATTGATTTTCCAATACTTGAGCAGTTGACTGAGCAAACTTGTTGTTTAAGGCATGAAATTTGGCATGGATGATCATGAGGACATATTAGTACAATGGAGAACATTTTGGATCCTTTTGACTCCTACATCTTGCTTGAAATTGAAACCCTAATTTTAGATTCATTGCCTTAGGAGATGAATTTGTCTGGTAAATTCTTGGTCATCCTAGGACAAGTGAGGGGATCTTAATGGGCATGTCTTGAGTGAAATGAGAGGGAAAATTTTGGGGTACAACAGCTGCCCCTGTTCAATCTTCTTATACCCGAGGATGTAGATTGGCTGGTCTGCCTTTCGTGATATGAAGGTGGAAGATGATTGAACACTAGAGTACCCAGAAATTTGCACTCGTCTGAGACGATACTTGATTGTGTAGGTAATATTGGGAATGGGCTTACGGATGCCATTTGGAGAATGTGATCGGAAATCGTCAGAGATGGGCTTAAAGATGTCATCCAAAGCAATGTTGATTTTATGAGATACTGCTTTGTGGGAACTTCTATTCTTGTTGCTGAGGAGGACTCCGCTGAGGAACGTTGGTATCTGTTTTGGGGAATAGAGTTTATGAGCTTCAATTGTCCACTACTATACTGGGGAGTCATCTCTTGATTGGAGAGATAGAAGTGAACTGCTATCTGGTCAGGGTCTAGGCTTCACAATGATTTGCCAAGGATAATAAGGCTGAGTGCTATCTAGTCGTATTCCAGGCTTCAAAGCGACTTATTGGGGAAATGAGATTAAACTGTTATCTGGTCGTACTCCATGCTTTGCAGTTTCTTAAACTGTTTTCTTGTTGGAATCCAGGCTTCAGTGACTTGGGTTGTTATCTTGTCCTGTCTAGGCTTCACAGTTTCTTTAGCTAGAATAAAAATCAGAAAAAATCTTAGTGTCGATTTAACTGAACCATAGAAAGATCTTGAGTTGTCTTCCACTGGAATAGAGATCAAGAAAATATTAGTATCGATTTAGTTGAACCAGAGGAAAGTCTTGAAATAACTTTGACTGGAACGGAAATCAGAAAAATCTTAGTACCGATTTAACTGAACCAGAGAAAGGTCTTGGGGATTTCCTCTTTCTGTTTGAGGATATTCTGCCAGGGATTGACTCTGCTTGAGAATAAACTCTACGGAGAGAGATGTGTTATAGGAATATTTTTCCGTTGTAGAGAAATAAACACTGTTGGGGAATGAACTTCCGTAGTTAGAGAAATAAACTCTGCTCGGGAAGAGGTTTTATAACTGTTGGGTCATACAACTCGGTTGGGGAATACAAATTTCAGCTCTCTGAAGGAACTTTGCTGGAGAAGATAATTCCTGCTTGGGGAAGGAGAGATCAAAACTTTGATTGTTTCTACTTTGTGGGGAACATAGATGTTACGGGGTCATATGTAATGGTGACTTCGTCTCAAAACTGTCTCTGCCCCTATGCCTGCTGGAACGAGTAACTTCTCAGGATTGAAATGGTTTTTAGACTTTGCCCCGTTCCTTAAAGTCATGAGCAACTATCTTTCTGTTTCTTATGCAAATATTTATGAATAGCAATCATATTCAAATGCATATGTCAAGAATAAGTTATTGGACGTTTTTGCGAAACAAAACAGAAAAATAAAAAACAAGAAGTTTTGTACTTCCAAAGAAATGATTTATATTTATTTCTGAAGTTTGCCTATAACAGGCGTTTTGTACAAAGAGGCTAAAGTTCTAGTAGGAGAACACCGCCGTGAGAGTGAAAACTATACAAAATAGTGTACAACGAGAAGAAAACAGCTCTGTGTAATGATCCCATTGAGTTTAAATTCTGTACATCGAGTGCCTCATCACTTTTCTACTTATCCGAAGCTGACTGGATTGATCGGTACCGTTTGAGCTCGATCGTTGATACTGAAGTCTGGTCGCATGGTGATCCAATGGAACATAGTGATATGCTTCAAATACCTAACTTTTGCCTGGTCCTCCCTTTCGGGTTTTTAGTCCACCGGGATACCCTTTTTTGCCTAAGCCGCCTTTTCAGATTTTTGACTTGCCGGGTGTACAAATATTTTTTGTTTTCATCCGTATTTTTTTCCCGAACCCTTTTGGTTCGCCGGGATGCCATTATTTTTTCCTAGGCCAGTCAACCTAGCGGCTCTTTACTCATGCGTAGTATCTTTTCATTATGTCCGCATTAATAGGATGAGGAAGGTCGTCGCCATTCATGGTGGTCAGAATCATGGCACCACCAGAAAATATGCTTTTGATCACAAATGGCCCTTCGTACATGGGATTCCATTTACCCCTGGGGTCAACTTGCGGCAGTATGATGCGCTTGATCACTAGATACCCGACTTGATATACTTGGCGTCTGACCTTTTTGTTGAAAGCCTTGATCATCTGTTTTTGATACATTTGACCATGACAGACAACAGTAAGCCTTTTCTCATCAATAAGATTCAGTTGATCAAGTTGAGTCTAGATCCAATCGTCTTCATTCAAACACGCATCCTTCATGATTCTCAGAGAAGGGATCTGGACCTCAATAGGCAGGTCATCCTCCATACCATATACCATAGAGTAGGGTGTTGCCCATGTTGACGTTCATGCGGAGGTGCGGTACCCATGAAGAGAAAATGGTAACATCTCATGCCAGTCTTTGTATGTCACCGTCATCTTTTGTACAATTTTCCCAATATTCTTGTTAGCAGCCTCCACAGCACCAATCATCTTCGTCCAGTAAGGGGAAGATTTATGATGCTGGATCTTGAATTGTTTACCGAGTTCAGTGATCATCGTATTGTTGAGATTTGTACCATTGTCAATGATGACTCTCTCTGGCACACTGTACCGACAAATCAGGTTATGCTTCCAAAACAAAAGATGGTGATGGTTCCGAATAATCATAAAGATAGGCAGTCGTTATCTCTCAAAATAAAAGCCCATCAAGTCAAAACCTATGAAGGAGACTTACAAAACTGGGGCATCCCGCTGACTGTAATCACAAAAGAAACAGTTCAGGCAAAAAACAGGGATAATGAAATCAAAAAGAAAGAGGTCCTACAGACTCTCAACAAAAAATAATTGACTTCCTATTCAAAATAAACTATCAGTATCCGAACCATCACCGGAATATCAGAGCAAGGATTCAAACAAGATCTAATGCACGATTAGCTGAGTTTAGGATCGAAGGACATCACGAAGAGCGGGCGGGTACAAATAAAATTTGAGCCTTTATCCTTTGTTTCTTAAACCGTGAACCAGGCCACGTTATAACCCTTAAAAGTCCTAGCTGAAGCATGGGTTAGTTCGAAAGCATACTGTTACAAAGGTATCCTGACTCCTGTAGGGCTTGCTGTGAAATCCTGAGTTGACATCACATTTTACAAAAAATTCGCTTGTTTTATTGAAAACTGCATTTTCAAAAACTTCAAAACAGACATAAGCTTTGCATTCTTACAATAACATTGTTTGCATATGACTATTTGTTCGAACAACAGAGAAATTCGCACGACGAATATCTAGTGAACAAAAAGCCTCTTCAATAAAAAAGGTCACCTCAAGTGGAAGCAACACTTCCAATCAAGGGGCACGACATGACCATTGTTCATCGTCTGGGGCATTCCAGTCAAGATTCAAGGAATCTCTCAAGGATGCCAAATAGCCAGGGGCAAATCTCCGCCTGATTCACTTGGGGCGTTGGACATGGATTCCAGCAACGAATCTTGCATGATCAAACATCTTCTGGTGGTATGGCAACACAACACTACCGACAGTGATAACTCCCTTCATCCTGAGGGAATAGACATAGTAAAAAAAAATACTGCGCATGAACAAAGACCCGCTAGGTTGACTAGCCTAGGCAAAAACAAGGGCTTCCCAGCGAACCAAAAGGGTTCGGGCAAAAATAAGGGATGAAAATGAAAAAATCTGTACACCCGGCAAGTCGAGAACCTGAAAAGGCGGCTTGGGCAAAAATGGGTATCCCGGTGGACTGAAAACCCGAAAGGGCGGTCCAGGCAAAAATTAGGGATCAAAGCGTACGACTATGTCCCGTCATCTCGTCACTTGCCTACCAGAAGAAGATTTGTCAATCGGCAGTTATCAAGTACCTCATATGCCCTCTTCTCCCGCAGAAGCTGGGGAAATAAGAATTGTCTGAACTGTACAAGTTGCTCTGTCCTCCAGGTACAAGGTAGATTCAGCTTAAGAATATGACTAAGATACCTTCACTCCCCGCAGAGTAAGACAAGAGTCAGCCGTGCTCTCTCCCCAAGCAGAGTTGATCTCCCATTAGCCCTAAAAAGGCACAATATCTCCAGCAAGTCAACAATACTCTCCCCCGAGCAGAGTTGGTCTAACATCAGTCCCGAAGAAGTTGGGTATCCCCAGAAGATCTTAATATTCCCTAGCAGAATATACAAATATTCCTCAGCAAGCATCCCCGGCAGTCTTAGTATTCCTCGACAGAAATATAAGATTGTTCCCCGGCAGAATACAGACACCCCAGTGGAGCCATTTCCCCAGTGCAGTCCAAAAAGTTTCCCCAGGAGAGTTGAACCATCTCCCCAGTAGATTTTGGAAGCTTGTCCCCTACAGAGTACGAATATCTCTCCCAGCCATATTCAGAGGTTATCCCCACCAGAGTCTAACTGGGTTATCCTCAGTAAATTGCAACGAAAAGATCGTCCTCAGCAAAGTTCTTCCTATCCCCAGCGGAGTTCATCAAAATCCCCAGCAGAGCTTATCAACGGAGTCCCCAGCGGAATTATCGTGAAAATCTCAGCAGAACATCTCTTCCCCACAGAGTAATTCCCCACAGAGTAATATCTTCACCGGTTTATTCCCCAACGAAGTCATCTTCTCCTACCGGTTTATTCTTGCAATCATCTTTGTTCATCATCCTCAGCGGAAACGAAGAACTCTACTCTTCAACATCAGCCCAGGATTTAACGAACTCCCGACATTCGTCAAGGATTTATTTTCCCAGACGAAAATACATTCATAAACATTTCACATTTCATATCTCCTATTTACATACGTGATAAAGTGCATAGGACACGATCTCGTTTTGAGAACATCATGACATCATGCATTTCATACATCATGACATTGCTTACAACTAATGCTTTACCTTTTCAGGGAAAGGTCAATCAAAATATGATTACCATCAACCTTTCTTAAGTTCCGGATCAATACCTGTATCTAGCCAGGGAGTATCTGTGAGCGACTGATTGTAGATCTACACCTGTATCTAGCCAGGAAAGTATCTGCATGAAGAGATTGAAGATCAATACTTGTATCTAGCCAGGAAGTTATGTTTCATTCTCAGGTCAGAGGTCTACACCTGTATCCAGCCAGGAAAGCTATCTCGACCAACCTTTTTTTTGAAGTTCCAGATTCGATACCTGTATCTAGCCAGGGAATATCTGTGGACGATTGATTGTAGATTCAATACTTGTATCTAGCCAGGAAAGTTATCTACATGAAGAGATTGAAGATCAACACCCGTATCTAGCCAGGAAATCATCTTTCTTTCTCAGGTCGGAGGTCTACACCTGTATCCAGCCAGGAAAGCTATCTCGACCAACCTTTTTGAGTTCCAGATCAACACCTATATCTAGCCAGGAAATATCTGTGGACAATTGATTGTAGATTCGATACCTGTATCTAGCCAGGAAAGTTATCTACATGAAGAGATTGAAGATCAATACCTGTATCTAGCCAGGAAACCATCTTTCTTTCTCAGGTCGGAGGTCTACACCTGTATCCAGCCAGGAAAGCTATCTCGACCAACCTTTTTAAGTTCCAGATCAACACATGTATCTAGCCAGGAAATATCTGTGGACGTTTGATTGTAGATTCGATACCTGTATTTAGCCAGGAAAGTTATCTACATGAAGAGATTGAAGATCAATACCTGTATCTAGCAAGGAAACCATCTTTCTTTCTCAGGTCGGAGGTCTACACCTGTATCCAGCCAGGAAAGCTATCTCGACCAACCTTTATTTGAAGTTCCAGATCAACACCTATATCTAGCCAGGAAATATCTGTGAGCGATTGATTGTAGATTCGATACCTGTATCTAGCCAGGAAAGTTATCTACATGGAGAGATTGAAGATCAACACCTGTAACAGGCCAGGAAATTATCTTTCACTCTCAGGTCAGAGGTCTACACCTGTATCCAGCCAGGAAAGCTATCTCGACCAACCTTTTTGAGTTCCAGATCAACCCCTGTATCTAGCCAGGAAATATCTGTAGACGACTGATTGTAGATTCGATACCTGTATCTAGCCAGGAAAGTTATCTACACGAAGAGATTGAAGATCAATACCTGTAGCAAGCCAGGAAGACAATCTTTCTTTCTCAAGTCAGAGATTAATACCTGAAACCAGACAGGACAACTATCTACTTGACCATCATGAAGCAACCCTACACCGGTTCCTTCTCTGCCAAAATGCAGTTTTACACGAACTCATCATCAGGCAACCCTATACAAGTTCCTTCTTTCAACCTACCAAGTCACAATTCAACAAGCATCTCCATATGGCATCTTTAAGCCCATCTCCACAACTATCCATTACAATTCCAGATGGCATCTATAAGCCCATCCCCGACAAGATTCTGTCACATCTCCAAATGGCATCTATAAGTCCATCCCCCTATCCATTACATTTCCAGATGGCATCTATAAGCCCATCCCTGACAAGATTCTGTCATCTCTCCAAATGGCATCTGTAAGCCCATTCCCGACATCACATTGTTGATACTTTACCATGCGAGTGCAAATTTCTGGGCACTATAGTGTTCAATCATCTTCCACCTTCGGATCACGAAAGGCACGCAAGCCAATCTACATCCTAAGGTTTAAGAAGATTGAACAGGGGCAACTGTTGTACCCCAAAATTTTCCATCCCATATTCTTCAAGGTTTGTCGAGAATCATCTTCAAATGGCTCAAGATTTCTCAAGGGTTGCACAGTCCAAATACCTCCTAAGCCAGTCAAAATTAGGGTTTTGTTTCTTTCAAGGAATTTGAGGTTTTCAATGGTTCAATCAAGTCTCATAGGCCTATACACATTCTCAAGCATCTACATGCCAAGTCTCAAGACTCACAGTGCCAAATTCCACAGTCAAAAGCCCTATTTGACCCACAGTCAACTGCAAGGGCAAATGGTCATTTTGCAGTCAAAAGTCAGAATTTTCGGTCAACATCTTATTTTGAGTCTACAATCATCATTTGATCAAGTCTTGATCATGATTCCACAAGCATGGCTCAAAAATCATCAAGATGCAAAAAGTTACTATTTTTGGATAGTAAAAAAGTCAACTGTATCTTGACCAAGGCATAACTTTTTCATGGTTCATCAGAAAAATCCCATCCAATGCTCATTTTGAAGGGGATGACATTTCCTACAACTCATATTCACATTCCAAGTCCAATAAATGCTCTCATAAAAAGTTATCAATTTCTACATTATAGGTCAATTTCAAAAGTCAACAAAAATGCACTTTAAGTCAAAGACCATAACTTTAGATTGGTAAATCCAAATGACATGGGACCAAAGGCATTGGTTAGAGGACTTCAAGACCTTTCCAAAATGTCAAAGAACATGTTCATATGATCAAAATTGAGCAAGATATGCATTGGAGAAGTTGGGAAATTTTTGTGAATTTGCAAAAGTCAACTTTGCTCAAAACACCTTGTTTTTGCTAATGGGCCTCAAATTTCTTCTTGAAACTTTATCCAAGGCCTATGCACGACCCATCAAGCCTAATTAAATTTATTTTCTTATTTTTATTAATTAATTGGATTTTTAATCAATTTTAATTCATTTAATTAATTTAAATTGTAGGAAATACAAAGATTTGATTTTTCAATCTTTTTGTGAAGCAAGAATGACCTAAAAAAGCTGGCAAATTCGTGTACCAATCAAGGATGCAAATATCTCCCAATTTGGTAACTTTCTTCAATCAAAAAGATTCAAAAAGATGTGATTTCCAATCAAATATTCCATCATCATTCCATGGATTTCTTTGCAAGATTTTGACCTAATTCTCTTCCTCTATAAATACACAAGCCAACCTTATTCATGCAGATGTGAAATTGTTGCAAACAAATCCATAAGCATATTGAAAAAATTCAAAGAAAAGTGAAAACTGTTTTCCATATTTTAGCACGATTCAAAGGCTTTTATTGCTTCTAACGCATTGCAGGAGTCCCCAGGAACGTGTAGGAATCAAAACCAAGCGTTGAAGCTCAAGGAATCACCAAGAACAGTTTCACGGTTAGCTTGATATTTTGAAAATCGAATAGCTTAATTCATGCATCATTAACACGATTTATTGTTTGTTTTACATTGCTTGAGTCCATATGCAGCTAATGGTATAGGTTAATTGAATTATGACGCACAGAATCACAAGATGCCATTGATGAATTCTAGGGTTCATAAGCCTTCAAATTGGGGCTTTGCAGTACATGAAAAATTAAGCCTTGAGAGACCCATGGTTAGATTCGTGAGAACCAGACGAATCAAAAGCCACCCTCGCGAAATATTTATGTGTACCAGGATTCTATTCGCTATTATTCCTCATATCAAATTGTGGGGGTTAAAAACCCCCGCTATCTAGCTTTGTTTTTTACAGGAACAGCGAGGACGATGAAGACGTGTGAGCGTATGGTTGGACCATTCAAAAAAGAAGCGCGCGTTTTTTCTTTTTACAGCATATTGTTTGGATTATTAATATATTGTTTGTTTAGTGTTATATTATCAAACGCGTGCACATGGTGTAGTGGAAGATGAGCTGGTTGGTGATCATTGGGACCTGGGTTCGAATCCCAGGTCCCCCAAATACCTGTTTCTATTTTTCTTTACCTATTCACATGCAGGCTTCCTAAATGATGTCCACCATGCACTTTCAAATCCCAGGCGCCAAGTGGCCACAAGCACAAATCTGAAGGTCATAAGTGGATGACCACCATACTCCCAGTCAAGGCGTATCATGGACAATCAGGGAAAGTCAAACAGGCTTGAGATTAATGGGCTAGGAATTGCCAAAGAGACCTCCATCTGGGCCCAACACCCCCTGGGTTTTGTTTCTTATTTTTTCTCTTTTATATTTTATCTTTAATTGTTTTACTATTAATAATAATAATTATTACTATTATTTAATTAACTCACAAATTAATTATTTTTCATAATAAATTAAGAAAATTAAATATTATTATTATTATTATTATTATTATTTATTTCACCTTTAATTTATTATTTTTGTAAATAAATTCTAATGTAATTAATTTAGTTAATTAGGTCAACTTTAACTTTTTTTTTCACAATAAATAAAATCCACATAGAATTAGGTTTTTGACAACTTTTAATCATGCTTTCCTTTATAAGAAACTTAAAAAATATTTCTTTTATTTAACTAATTAGAATTAGGTTTAATTAAATGCAAAAAGGACCAAAATTCATTCTTTTCTCAAAAAGGGGTCAAAACCCTAAGGACTTCTCCGATTCAATTCTTATTCGCGCATATTATTATTTTTTGATCATATTTATGTAATTGCTCCGAGGATGTAATAGCGTAATTAGGACCTTTTTATCGCTTTCCTTTATTTTCTCGCAATTTATCTTTTCAAGGGTTATGCTTTTGGCGATGTAAATACCCGACGCCTTGTAATAGCGTAGATTTACTTTCTGCAATTTACTTTCCGCAAGTTATTAACTGTTAACTATGCATGACAAGACTTTCCTGAAAATTAAAATCAAAACGTAGCTCACCATAATACATGTGCAAAGATAATTTAACATGAAACCTGACACACTCGCACATGCCACTCCTAGGGTACGCCTCACTTGGTTGCCTTGAGGTGGTCATTGAGTATAGGGTGTTTTAGAGGCCGCCCTCCTGTCTAAAAGATCCAAGTTGCCTCGAAACAGTTGCCTCATATAAAAAGGATCTAGGACATTAGGGTTACCGCTAAGGCGTGCTACTATTGCTTCAGTGACCACACATGTCCCTATAATCGAATTGACCCGAATAACTCCGACGACGGTGATACCTACTTCTCAATAGTGGGATAGTACTGTCTAAAGGACATTTACACAGCTTAATTTCTTTTGAGTAGGTAGAGGTTCTTAGATACTTGCTCTTTTAAAAAACAAAAAAATACTTTTCGCACTTACACTTTTCTGACAAAAGTTTTCAAACAAACACTTCATGACACTCTTGAGGACTGATACAAGAGTTTAAACGAAGTTTTCAAACAAACTTTTTCAAAACCCACAAACACAAGAAAAGCAAACATTTTTGAAAACATAGTGAGCAAGTACCTAAGAGCCCGTGGATAACCACGGATAGAAAGGGTGCTAACACCTTCCCTTTCTATAATCTACCTCCCGAACCGAGAAACATCTCGAAAAGGAATTTTGATGTGCTTTTGTCCTTTCCTTGTTGGAGAACATAAAAGACGGTGGCGACTCTTGCTTACCGCGACATTTCGCGAACCAACATTCCAAAACAGTCAGTTCTATTTCCACCGATCACAACAGCCTTCTGGAGATATGATTACAGCACCAATGTCATTGCCGCGTGCGTTCGAGGCTACGTTAAAAACCATAATCCATCGGGATTCTTCTTCAGGTCCTTCATCCGGTCCAGGTTCTTCATAGTCAGTCACTAGCATAATATTCTCTTCTGGGAACTCAAAATTCATAGACTGGTAGTAATCCACAGCCTGATGAGCCAAATGATCAGCTAGTACACTTCCCTTGATTGCTTTATGGGTTGTGTATTAAATATCATATTCGGTCAAGATCATTTGCCATCTTGCTATTCTTCCGGAGAGGTCGGGCTTCTCAAAGATGTACTTGATCGGATCCATCTTAGATATCAGAAAAGTAGTGTGGGTCAACATATACTGTCTCAGTCGGCAAGCATCCCATGCCAAAGTGTAACAAGTTTTCTCGAGAAGTTAGTATCTTATTTCGCAGTCGGTAAATTTTTTTCTAAGGTAGTATATTGCATGCTCTTTTCGACCAGACTCGTCATGCTGGCCCAACACACACCCTATTGAATTATCTAACACTGTTAAGTACATTATCAAAGGTCTTCCTTCAATCAGAGGCATCAGAATTGGTGGTTCTTAAAGGTATTCCTTGATTCTTTCGAAGCCAGTCTGGCATTTGTCATTTCACTTTACCACTTGATCTTTCTTCAGGAGCTTGAAGATTGGCTAACAAGTAGCAGTTAAATGGGAAATGAACTTGACAATGTAATTCAGTCGTCCTAAAAAGCCTCTGACCTCCTTCTCAGTGCGAGGAGCCGACATCTCTTGTATAGCCTTTACCTTTGCAGGGTCCACCTGAATACCCTTGTCACTAACAATGAAACCTAGCAGTTTACCAGACCTTACCTCGAAGGTGCACTTGTTTGGATTCAACCTCAGTTTATATGTCTTCAACCTATCAAACAACTTTTGTAAATTATCAAGGTGCTCTTCCTCTGTTTGAGACCTGGATATCATGTCATCCACATATAACTCTATCTCATGGTGAATCATGTGATGAAACAAGGCTACCATGGCTCGCTGATAGGTTTCCCCGACATTCTTTAATCTAAACGACATCACTTTGTAGCAGAAAGTTCCCCATTGCATGACGAAGGTTGTCTTCTCCATATCTTTGGGTGCAATCTTGATTTGATTGTAACCAGAGAAATCATCCATGAAGGAAAAGATCTTGTGCTATGCAGTGTTGTCAACCAGAAGTCGATGTAGGGGAGTGGAAAGTTATCTTTGGGGCTTCCCTTGTTCAAATCTCTGTAGTCCACACACATCCGTACCTTGCCGTCTTTTTTAGGCACCGAACTACATTGGCAACCCATTGGGGATAAGTGGTAACGACTAAGAAACCAGCGTTGAACTACTTCATAACCTCTTCTTTGATCTTCTCTGACATTTCAGGGCGCCTGCGATGGGCCTTCAGCTTTACCGGAGGGAAATCTTCTTTAGTTGGCAGACGGTGAACCACAATATCCGTATCCAGTTCTGGCATGTCTTCATATGACCTGACAAAGATCTCGACATTATCATGCAACATTTGTATCAACCGCTGTTTGACATTAAGCCCCATATTTGCGCCGATCTTGACTTCTTTTCTATCTTCCTCTGTGCCCAAGTTTATTGTGTCAACTGGCTCTTCATGAGGTTGTATAGCCCTCTCTTTCTACTGTAAAAGCCTAGAAAGTTCTCCAGGTACCTCACAATCTTCCTCACATTTGTCCTCGGCTTGGTTGATCGGATTTTCAAAGTCATAACTGTAAATAGCAGAACTGTTATCAATGGGATCCAAAGTGGATATAAATCTGCAGTTTGATACGTGAGTGTGTGTAAGAGCATAGTTGTATAAGCAAAGTAAAAGTAGAAAATAAAAACAGATATCACAAAATTCGTATGCGTAAACGTCCAATGCTTTATTAATGCCATATGAAAATAAAACATGACAACCCTCACAAATAAACCGATGTGCCCCAAGTAAGACACGTGGCCATAAAATTATATACTTTATTACATATCTTGAAAACAAGAAAGACAATTACTTATGAATAAAAGTAATCGGTACAAAGTATTTTTCTGTCCAGTTACTGGGTCCACCGTTGGTAGTAGGGAAGATCCAGTTGTCCATGTCATTATCACCGTCTCCGTCTTCTAAAGCGTTGACCCCATGATTATTGATGCGTAGGGGAGGTCTTCCATCACGAGCACGTAAAATAGCCCTTTGAGCCCCTGAAGAGAAACCCAAACCAAATTTATCAGACTTGTATGGAATATCAGGGAGCTGACCCCATATGGTAGACCCACCTTCTTCGACAACCGCTTTTGCATCCTTGAGAGAAGCCATTTTCAAGGGAGTTCTGGTGATTTTTGGCATATTGGTAACAGTTTCAGTTGTAGCCAGAGTCTGAGGTACCACTTCGAAATTCTGGCACGGAGTCTCGATGAACTCAACATCCATTTCCATATATCTGAAGGAATTCATGTGACTGACCATGTATTCTTCTTTGCCGTGTACAATGACAATTCTCCCTTTGACTGGGTATTTCATCATCTGATGCGGAGTGGATAAAACAGCTCCCGCCCAATGAATCCAAGGGCGACCCAATAAACAAGAATAAGATGGTATGATGTCCATCACGTAGAAGGTAGAGTCGAAAGTTTGAGAACCAACTTTGATAGGGATGTCCACCTCCCCGTGCACCATTCTCTTTGAACCGTCAAAAGACCTTACTACAATATTGATGGGTTTCAAGGTCAAACCTTCACAGTCTAGTCTATCTAGAGCATTATTAGGAAGCACATTCAATGACGAACCAATATCTACTAGGACATGGGCCAAAGTAGTGCCCTTGAATTTGACAGAGACATGCAATGTATCATTGTGCTTCCCCCCTCTAGGAGTCAAATCAGCATCAGAAAAGCCCAAACTGTTATCAGCCGTCAAACTGACCACACAATCTTTAAATTGGTCAGCAAAGGTTTCCTGGGGCACATGGCCAGTTTTCAGGAACTTCACCAAAGCCTTCGCATGAGCTTTGGAGCACAACAACAAGGCTAGCATAGAAATCTTTGAAGGGGTCTACCCCAACTATTCGACCACGTTGTAGTCGCTTTTCTTGATAATTTTCAAAATTTCTTCCATTTCTTTCTTGGAAGCCTCTGTGATAGATACGGAATGCGCCTTCGTGTGGACAGGCTCAACCAATATGTCTTTGCCCCGACTTTCGGTCGACTCGGTGATAGCCGTGTCAGCAGGGGTAATCACAGGGATTGTAGTAGTAGTGTCAGCAGGAACAAAAGTAGGAATGATCACATGACCAATAACAACTTTCGGAGGAGAAATGTTAGGGGAGGACACTCTTCCAGTTCTGCTTATTTTGCTGGTTCCCACAATGTTGCCAATGTCGGGGTTAGCCTTTTCAGAAACCTGGTCTTCATCAGCCAGCTAATCTTGCTTGACGCCGTGGTAGTAGACGTCACCCCCATAGTTCCAAGGGACAGTTTTGTCCGAGGAGTATGGGATTAGCCCTGACATAGTAATTATCAATGGAGTAACCTTCGGAACAAATGTAATCCTGACAGGTCTTTTGGTGGATACCCTGGGAGGATTTGAGGAAATGGTTGGAACGGGATTCTTCTCAAACAAAATCTCTTTATCATCCATATGGCGCTGAACACTTGCCTTCAACAAATAACAACCAGTCAGTAGAGATAAACATAAGTGGTAACCTTCGCCACAGCCTGGAAATAAACTGGCCTTTAATAAGTTCCACTTAACATTCATAAGAGGAGTAACAAGCTCTTCAACAGTAGTAACAAACATATCATCTTCAATAGCGTTGACACTACAGTCGTGCTTAGGCATAGGAGCAGTGATAACATTTGGAATTTCAGGGGCGTCAAACTCAATTTCCTTCGCCTCGAGAAGGTCTTGTACCTTTTTTCCAAAGCCCAACAGTTGTTTGTATCATGACCTGGACTTTCCGAATGATAAGCACAACAGGAATTTGGATTGTAGCGGGGAGAGGCAGTGTTGGGATTCTTTGGAGTTTCCCGCAAGGTTACCAGATTAGATTTCAGCAAATGAGGCAAAACTTGGGATAAAGTCATATTTATCCGGGTAAGCTATCTTATTGGCCTTTTTGCTCTCTGCTGATTATTCCCCTATTGAGTGGGTGCATGCTTAGGGATCATGATAGCCCCTACCGTTGGACGGTGTTTAGTTATGTCCTGATTCCTTTGATTGTACACAACACTAACCTCTTTATTCCCAACAAATGGCTTCCCTACTGCACTGGAGGGTGCATCCTTTTGGATTTTACCACTCTTAATTCCAGCTTCCACTCTTTCCTCTGTCAAGATTAATTCAGTAAAGGTGTCAGAGGAACTTCCAATTAGGTAATTAAAGAATGGACCACACAGGGTACCCAGGAACATATCCACTAGCTCCCTATCATACAGGGGAGGCTGGACTCTTCCTGCTAAGTCCCTCCACTTATGAGTGTAGTCTTTAAAGCCCTTGCTCGAACCCATAGCCATACTTTGGAGTTGAGTACGGGTGGGAGAAAGGTCTGCATTATACTGATACTTCTTATAGAAAGAAGCGGCCAGTTCTTCCCAATTTTGAATGTTGGTCCTTTCCAACTGGTAGAACCAATCTAACTGAGTTGCGGATAGACTATCCTGAAAGAAGTGGACCCATAAGTCCCTGTCAGTAGCGTGAGGTTGTATCTTTCTCACATAAGATCGAAGGTGCATCTTGGGACATGAAACCCCATCGTATTTGGCAAACACTGGCACCTTGAACTTTGGTGGAATGACAATCCCAAACACCAAACCCAGCTCTTCAAAGTCCAGTCCTGGCACTTTCTGAATATCCATTGCACTCAGACGCTCTTCCAGATGTTTGTACTTTTCACTGGTCGGAGGATACTGTTCTTCATTGTAATCAGTCTCATTATCAGATTCCCCCGGACTAGGGTCTTCCTCTCTTGTCTAACCCTCTTGGTTATCTCCTTCTTTGGATGAAGATGTCATCTCAACTACTTGCCTTAGCAGTCCTTTGAATCTCCTTCCCAGATTTACCACACTAGTTGTCCTCATTGGCTTCTTGGTCTTGTCCTTAATAATCAGAGCTTTTAGTTCCTCTTGCCCTTTGGCTAGAGCTATGATCATTTGTTGAAACTGAGCATTTTGAGTTTGTAGATCATTCACTGTCTGTTCGAGAGCCATTTCTTTACTGTTGAAATAAACAACGAAGAAGATGAGAAACCTACTATGAAACCTGTTTATGCAATGATATGTATGATATGTGTATGCAATGATTTCAAGGATTTCGGGAAATTTAAATTTACGAATCAAAATGAAATAGAGGTTTTATTAATAGAATTAAAAATATAATTTCCTTTTAGGCGTTTCAATTGAAGATTCAAAAAACTAAAAAAGTCAGGTTTCCCATGGGCGCTTTCTCTTCGCGCCGAAATAGACATTAAGACTTCTTTCCTCATGAAGTTGCTTCGTGAGCTCTAAAACTTTCCTCTCATGGGCATTGAATGGTCTCTATAGGCACCCCTCTCTTTCTTCAGCTGAATCCAGGATCTCTGCAGTTCTTCAAGATCAGTGGGCTTATCAGGATGAAGAACCGTATAGGAAATATCCCCTTCAGAAATGGGCTCCACAATAACTAGTAAGATGGCTATATATGGCATCATAAGGTTCTTAGCACGAGCTCGTACCCCTTGGAGATAAGGTTCCATAGGAATGGAAGTCTTCAGCCCCAAAGTCTTGATGTCAAATCGGTTTACCATGCCCCAAGCTCGTATGAACCTCGGGCGATACCCTTGAACATCATCCTCATAGTTAAACACAACGCCCTGGATAAGCATCTCGTGAGGACCATCCCTTCGAGTGTAACCAAATTGTCACAAAGCCAAAGAAGGATTATAGGTTATGCCTCCCCTAATGCCAATTAGTGGGACATTAGGGAATTCCCCGCAGCAGTCAATAATAGAAATATCTCCCATAGATCGAGAATACCAGAGAATATCCATGTGAGAAAGTGACATTATCCTTTACGACCAGCCCAAACCTTCTTCATTATTCAGTACTGACTTAGGGAGGTGAGAAATAAACCACCTCGAAAGGAATGGTACACAACACATAAGAATCCATCTTTTCTTTGTGGTACGCGTGTGGAAGGTATGCAAGATGTCTCCGAGTAAAGTGGGTACAAGGTTGCGAGAAAGGAAGACCTTAATAGAATTCACATCTATGAGTAAGTCTGGATTAGGGAACAATATTAACCCATAGATGAGAAGGGCCAAGACCTCCTCAAAAGCCAGGAAGTCTAAATCATCACAAAATAGTTGAGCCTTCTCTATTAGGAACTTGGCTAGAAAACCCTTAACTCCGCTTGTTATTTCCCAGTTGGCTACAACATTAGACCATTTCAGGTGTAAAGCTGCTGCAATGATCTCCGACTTTGGAGCTTCTTCCAAACCAGTGAAAGGAAACTGATTCAAAATAGGTATACCCAATATCTGAGAGAACTATTCCATGGTGGGAACTAACTGATAGTCTGGAAAGGTAAAGCAATGGTGCTTAGTGTCAATGATTTAAAAGAGCACACTCATCATCTTCTCATCAAAACCAGAGGTAACCAGATTAAGGAGTCGACCGTAGTTCTTGGTGAATGAAGAATTCTCAGAAACCCTGGATACTAGCTCTTTTAGTTGAAGAGGTATTCTCACAAAGCTGATTCTGATGGTATTTCTACGAGCGGAAGCCATGATCTACAAAACAGAACAAAGATAAAATCCCCTGTCCTAGAAATAGTAATTGGGAATTTAAGGAGTCTCAATATCACTGATCTTTCTTTATCAATATTATTTCATTTTAGAAATCTTTTCTTGCGACCGAAACATCCCAAAAGTACAATCTCAATGAGTGTAGTATCAAGTATCAACCGATTCTAAACTTTACACTGAGGCCGACTATCTCACTACTTTCTTATGGCCAATTTTGTTCAACTAAGGTTTTAAGGTTCGTTAGTGCTTCCTGACACCACGTGGTGGCCCTGTATTCTTCTCGATTCAACACAAGGGATACCGGTACCAACCATAGTGTCACACCAACACATCTATCGCTTCAACCATATCGTTCTATGATGTACAATCTCCATGATCTATTTCTGTTTACCTAAAAAGATGCCCCAGATCCGGGTATAGGATCTATAGTAACCCAAACAATACCCTCAAAGATAAAGAAGTCAAAGCAAACAAAGAAAGCAATTTTAAAATGATCTAGACCCTAAGGTAAACCCCACTTTATAATTTTCCCCAGCAGAGTCGCCAATTCTGTGATACGGTGGCAGAACCAACTGTTAATACTGGTTTTGTGTTTTTTGGTCGCAAATGTCACGGTAAGCAAGATTCGCCATCGACTTTTCTTTTATCCAACAAAGGAAATGGTGAAAAGAACAGAAAAAAACCTTTTTCGAGATTTTCTGAGTAAGGGGGTAGATTATGGAAAGGGAAGGTCTTAACACCCTTTCCATCTGTAGTTTTCTACGGGCTCTTAGGTACTTGCTCATTTTTGAAAATTGCTTTCGTGTTTGTGTGAAAAGTTTTTTGTTTGAAAACTCCTTAGTGCAGTGATTCGCTTTATGATAACCATTGTATCAGTCCTCAAGAGTGTGATAAAGCGTTTTGAAAATTTTTTTTGAAAAGTGTTTGAAAGTGTGGTGCGTAAAAAGAATTATTTGAGCAAGTACCTAACAGTTATCTACCTACTCGAAAAAAGTTTATTCTTTTCCTCCTATCCTTTAGACAGTGCTATCCTACTATTAAATGTTGGATGTTGAGGGACTATCGAAAGGGACGTACGGTCACTAAAGGCAACTGGGCAAAAACTCTTAGTAATTGTCCTAAAGCCCTAAGATCACTTTTTTAACTGAGGCAACAGTCGAGAGGGTCATCGAGGGACTAGTGATCTCTTAGACTCAAAGACAGCCACTAAGGATTCTCACGTTTCGAGAATTGTGACCGTATTCGAAGGCAACCAAAGTGGGAGATACCCTAGGGGTGAGCATGTTCAAGCGTGCTTGATTCTGTTCATTTATCTTGCGCATTTAAGGTTATCAATGTTCAATTAATCGTTATCTTTCATGCAACCCTATTAACCATTCATCTAAGCAGTTTATTGTGCGGGAAAATAAATGGCGGAAAAATAAAGTTCCTAACTATTACAGGGCTTTGGTGCAATTACATAATTAATGACTGAAAAGTAAAGTGCGGAAATTATAAACCCTAATTAAACTATTACAAACTGGGCGCAGTTACATCAATAATAAAAGTAATCGAACGGCAAAATAATAACGTGCGAGAATTAAAACTGGAGAGAAAGTTCAAAACCCTAAAAAATCTAATTGGTTCATTGAAAATATTTTTGGGATTTTTTATGAAAGAAATATTTGAAATTTAACCTATTCTCTTAATTAATTTTCTTTAATGAAAACAATTTAATATTTAATTAAATCAATTTTCGAGAATGAATTTAAATAAAAAAAAACTTAAAAATATATATAGGGGGGGGGGGTCGCTGAGACTTGAACCCAGGACCCCTGCTTCATTGGCCTGCAGCTTGACCACTTAACCATGTTGTTGTTCCTGTTAGAGAAAAAGGAAACAAATAATATATATAAACATTAAATTTGAATTTCAAAAACGCGCCCAGGTGACAACTCATCATCATTTTTGTTTGAAATACATAGACCCTTTAGTGACGGTCGTTGTCGTCACTAAAGGCTTTAGTGCCGGTCGTTGTCGTCACTAAAGACTTTAGTGACGCTTCTCATTGTAGCTATAGCACCTACAAACATCAAACTTTTTAAATAACAACCAAAAATCCCCACATGCCCATCGTTCAACTCGCCTTTTTCTTCTGATCACGTTGGTGGCCCTAATTTGGCCTAATTTTGCCTGGAATTAGAAAACCCAAAATTGAAGGTTTCGAACCCTAACAATGGTGAAACACCATACTGGTACCTAAAATTCAATTGGAAAATCCAGAAACCTTCTATGAATCCATACAAACACAAATATACAATTGAAATTGATTAATAATGCAAGAATGTAAGAATACAAATTTGGAAAAAGTGTGGCAAACTGTGACTTGTAGGAGTGGTATTCTGATGCTTCAGGGCTCGAGGGTGATCGTGACACCTTTAGTAATGTCCAAGGATTGTTGTTGAGTCCTCAAATGCCTTTGAATTCACCTCAAAATCCAAAATTGATTCACACTTTTCTCTTGAAAATTTGGAATTTGAACATGAGTTTTGTGCGGCCAACCTCTTCTTTTCTGACCAAGTTTTGTCATCAATATATAATGGAACAAATTAGGTTAACAAAAACAGATGCAATCTTGAAGAATTATGGAGAAAAGATTTGATTTTCCATGGATATTTTAAGTTTCTAAAATAGGCCAAATCATACTCTTTTTATTCCAATCATCCCTTGCACGAAATATTTGATTTTCCAACTGATTCTAGACTCATCATGTGGTCATAACAAGAAATCTTGGATTTTATTTCATTATTTCACTATTTTATTTGATTATTTTGATTTTAATGAATAAAAAATCAAAACAAATAATAAAAATAATTAAATAATGTATGAGTGAGCTTAGGGGTCGTGGGTCATGTTAGGAATAAGTTTCAAGCATGCAAACATGGGCCCCTTTGGAAAAAATTCAAGTTTGGTCATTATTTGCTTCATGCACATTTCCAAAAAAGTGTCAAATTTAGAAATGCATATCTCTCTCATTTTTAACCCTAAGAGGGTGTTCTTTGACTTTTTAGAGAGCTTGGTATGTCCTCTAAGCAACCCTCTTGATTTCGTCTCAATTGGACCTTCCATGTTCATGTAAGAACTTTAACCCGAAAGGTGTTTTTGTTGACTTTTTGAAAGGACCTATAATGTATGAACTTGTATCTTTTGATTGAGGCATTTCTTGACCTTGAGGAATTAAGATAAGTTGTATGGAATTGGATTCTCTTAAAAATGAGCATTGGTTGAAAAATTTCTGATAAATTATGAGAGAGTTATGCTTGGTAAAAGTTTGGTTGAATTTTCCTATAGAGACCCTAATTTGCCATTTTTGACTTTTGATGAGTTAGGAGCATTCCTTGAGGAATCATGATCAAACCTTGATCAAATGATGGACAATACATAAAAATATTGATGTTGACCAAAAATCATGAAGTTTGACTATATTTGGGGCACAATTGACTTTGACCTAGTATAGTTGATTTTCTAATACTTGAGCAGCTGACTGAGCAAACTTGTTGTTCAAGACATGAAATTTTGAATGGATGATCCTGATGACATATTAGGACAAAGGAGAACATTTAGGGTCCTTTGGACTCCTACATCTTGCTTGAAATTGAAACCCTAATTTGAGATTCATTGTCTTATGAGGAGAATTTGTCTGGTCAATTCATGGTCATCCTAGGACAAGTGATGGGATCTTAATGGGCATGTCTTGAGTGAAATGAGAGAGAAAAGTTTGGGGTATAACACCTTTCCATGATCAAATTTGATTCTGATGACATGACTATCCTTTTCTCTTTGAAGTTTTTGACAAAGATCTTTAAAGACTTCAAAAGTTTCTGATTTTTCTCTGAGAAAACTTATCCACGTGTACCTAGAGAAGTCATCTACAATAACATAGACATACTTCTTTCCACCAAGACTTTATACCTATATAGGTCCCATCAAGTCCATGTGAAGAAGTTCCAAAACTTTTGATATGGTGAGATGTTGGATCTTCTGATGTGACATCTTAGTTTGCTTTCCAATCTGGAATTCACCACATACCCTCCCTTCCTTTATCTTGATCTTAGGAATCCCTCTTAAGGCTTATATAGATATGATTCTTTTCATTCCTTTCAGATGCAAGTGTCCCCGTTTTTGATGCCACAATTTAACTTCATTTTCTTTGGCTAAAGCACATGTCGAGGAGAAGTTCAACTCTTGTGGAACCCATAAATAGAAATTGTCGTTAGATCGAATTCCTTTCGTAATAACTTCATTCTTCTCGTTGCAAACGAGACATTCTGTCTTGGTGAAGTTTACTTTGAACCCTTGATCACACAGTTGACTTATACTTATTAGGTTAGCTGTTAACCCTTTAACAAGTAACATATTATCAAGTTTTGGGATTCCTAAACGTTCCAGTTTTCCAGTTCCTTTGATTTAACCTTTGGCTACATCACCAAAAGTCACATAACTGGTGGAGTGAGATTTGATATCTACCAACAAATTCTTAACACCTGTCATGTGTCTAGAACAACCACTTTCAAAGTACCAGTCATCTTTGGTTGAGACTTTGAGAGAAGTATGAGCTATGAGACTAGCAACAATAGTCTTGGGAACCCATTGTTTCTTCTTTTTGCTATTTTGAGAGATCTGTTCATCCCCGGGAAGAGGAGCAATTTTAGGGTAACCATATAACTTGACATAGAAAGGTCTTATGTGACCAAACCTTCCACAGTGGTGACACCTCCAGGGCTGGAATTTCTCTCTGGTGTGATTAAATTTTTTCTTTCCATGATGTTTTCTGTGATGTTGAGACATTTTATTCAACATCTTTGGTTTAGACTTGGGATGGGTGGAATCTGATGAAGGTTCTTCTGAATAAGGTTCCTTTTTCTCATTATACCCTAGACCATAATTGTCTTCTGTCATTCTTCCCACTTCAAGAATTTCATCCAATGTGTCAGTCCTATTATTCAGCATCTTGAATGATTTGACCATTCTGTCAAGATTCGAATTCAGAGAAGTCAATTCACTTTCTAGACTAGAGATATTTTTCAGATGCTCTTTCCTTTCTGCCTTCAGCTGAGTTATGAGAGATTTTTGTATCTCCCCTTCTTGTCAAAGTTCTGCACTTCTGAGACACAGTTCTCTATATGAGGCAGCTAACTCGTCAAAGGTTA
Source organism: Vicia faba (assembly GCA_948472305.1). Classification (NCBI taxonomy): domain Eukaryota; kingdom Viridiplantae; phylum Streptophyta; class Magnoliopsida; order Fabales; family Fabaceae; genus Vicia; species Vicia faba. The sequence continues at coordinate 337,294,693 of OX451741.1, forward strand.
GTTCACCATCACTAGAATCTTCATCAGAAACATATTTTTGCTATTAATGCTTTAACATAATTTGCAGATTCCTCTTCAAGATCACCCTCAAAGTCATCTTCAGACCAAGTAACAAATATATTCTTCTTCTGTTTCTTAAGATATGTAGGACATTAAGCTCTAATGTGAACAAAACCTTCACATCCATGACACTGTATTCCCTTCCCTTGAGTGGATTCTTGTTAAGCCCTTTTTCTTTCAAACTCATTTGACTTATGGATGTCAGATGGGTTGTTATTAACCATTCATCTAAGTAGTTTATTGTGCGGGAAAATAAATGGCGGAAAAACAAAGTTCCTAACTATTACAGGGCTTTGGTGAAATTACATAATTAACGACTGGAAATTAAAATGCAGAAATTATAAACCCTAATTAAACTATTACAAACTGGGTGCATTTACATCAATAATAAAAGTAATCGAACGACAAAATGATAACGCGCGAGAATTAAAACTTGAGAGAAAGTTCAAAACCCTAAAAAAATCTTATTTGCTCATTGAAATTATTTTTGGGATTTTTTATGTAAGAAATATTTGAAATTTAACCTAATATCTTAATTAATTTTAATTAAATATTTAATTAAATCAATTTTCAAGAATGAATTTTTTTTAAAAACTTAAAAATATATATAAGGGGGGGGGGGGGGGGGGGGTCGCTGGGACTTGATCCCAGGACCCCTGCTTCATTGGCCTGTAGCTTGACCACTCAGCCATATTGTTGTTCCTGTTAGAGAAAAAGAAAACAAATAATATATATAAACATTAAATTTGAATTTCAAAAGCGCGCGCAGGTGACAACTCATCATCGTTTTCGATTAAAATACACAGACCCTTTAGTGATGGTCGTTATTGTCACTAAAGGCTTTAGTGACGCTTCTCAACGTAGCTATAGCACCTGCAAACATAAAATTATTGAAATAACAACCAAAAACCCCCCCACCATGCCCATGGTTCAACTCGACTTGTTCTTCTGATCACGTTGGTGGCCCTAATTTGGCCTGATTTTGCCTGGAATTAGAAAACCCCAAATTAAAGGTTTCAAACCCTAACAATGGTGAAACACCATACTAGTACCTAAACTTCATTTGGACAACCCAAAAACCTTATATGCATCCATACAAACACAAATATACAATTGAAATTGATTAATAATGCAAGAATGTAAGAATACGAATTTGGAAAAAGTGTGGCACACTGTGACTTGTAGGAGTCGTATTCTGATGCTTCATGGCTTGAGGGTGACCATGACACCTTCGGTAATGTCCAGGGATTGTTGTTGAGTCCTCAAATCCCTTTGAATTCACCTCAAAATCCAAAACTGATTCACACTTCTCTCCTGAAAATTTGGAATTTGAACATGAGTTTTGTGTGGCCAACCTTTTCCTTTCTGATCAGGTTTTCTCATCAATATATAATGGAACGAATTAGGTTAACAAAAACAGATGCAATCTTGAATAATTATGGAGAAAAGATTTGATTTGCCATGAATATTTTTAGTTTCTAAAATAGGCCAAATCATACTCTTTTTGTTCTGATTATCCTTGCACGAAATATTTGATTCTCCAGCTGATTCTAGACTCATCATGGGGTCATAAAAAGAAATCTTGGATTTTATTTCATTATTTAACTATTTTATTTTAATTTATTTTGATTTTAATGAATAAAAAAATCAAAACAAATAATGAAAACTAATGAAATAATGTATGAGTGAGCTTAGGGGTCGTGGGCCATGTTTGGAATAAGTTTCAAGCATGGAAACATGGGCCCCTTTGGAAAAAAAATTCAAGTTTGGCCATTATTTGCTTTATGCACAATTTCAAAAATTCGTCAACTTTAGCAAGGCATATCTCTCTCATTTTTAACCCTAAGAGGGTATTCTTGGACTTTTTAGAGAGCTTAGGATGTCCTCTAAGCAACCCTTTTGGTTTCATCTCAATTGGAACTTCCATGTTCATGTAAGGAGCTTTGACCCAAAAGGTGTTTTTGTTGACTTTTTTCAAGGACCTATAATGTATGAACTTGTATCTTTTGATTAAGGCATTTCTTGGCCTTGAGGACTACATAGAAGTTGTAGGGAATTGGATTCTCTTCAAAATGAGCCTTGTTTGAAAAATTTATGATAACGTATGAGTGAGTTATGCTTGGTCAAAGTTTGGTTGACTTTTCCTATAGAAACCCTAATTTGCCATTTTTGACTTTTGATGAGTTAGGAGCCTTCCTTGAGGAATCATGATCAAACCTTGATCAACTGATAGATAATACTTCAAAATATTGATGTTGACCAAAAATCTCGAAGTTTGACTGTATTTGGGCCATAATTGACTTTTGACCTAATATAGTTGATTTTCCAATACTTGAGCAGTTGACTGAGCAAACTTGTTGTTCAAGGCATGAAATTTGGAATGGAAGATCCTGAGGACATATTAGGACAATGGAGAACATTTGGGATCCTTTGGAATCCTACATCTTGCTTGAAATTGAAATCCTAATTTGAGATTCATTGCCTTAGGAGGAGAATTTGTCTGGTCAATTCATGGTCATCCTAGGACAAGTGATGGGATCTTAATGGGCATGTCTTGAGTGAAATCAGAGGGAAAAATTAGGGGTAAAACACCTTTCCATGATGACATATGATTTTGATGACATGACTATTCTTTTCTCTTTGAAGTTTTTGACAAAGATCTTTAAAGACTTCAAAAGTTTTTGATTTTTCTCTGATAAAACTTATCCATGTGTACCTAGAGAAGTCATCTACAAAAACATAGGCATACTTCTTTCCACCAAGACTTTCAACCTGTATAGGTCCCATCAAGTCCATGTGAAGAAGTTCCAAAACTTTTGATATGATGAGATGTTGGATCTTTTGATGTGACATCTTAGTTTGCTTTCCAATCTGGCATTCACCACATACTCTACCTTATTCTATCTTGAGATTAGGAATCCATCTCATGGCTTCTATAAATATGATTCTTTAAATTCCTTTCAGATGCAAGTGTCCCAGTTTTTGATGCCATAATTTAACTTCATTTTCTTTGGCTAAATCACATGTCAAGGAGATGTTCAACTCTTGTGGAACCCATAAATAGAAATTTTATTTAGATCTAATTCCTTTCATAATAACTTCATTCTTCTCATTGCAAATGAGACATTCTATCTTGGTGAAGTTTACTTTGAACCCTTGATCACACAGTTGACTTATACTTATTAGGTTAGTTGTTAACCCTTTAACAAGTAACACATTATCAAGTTTTGGGACTCTTGAACATTCCAGCTTTCCAACTCCTTTGATTTCACCTTTGGCTCCATCACCAAAAGTCACATAACTGGTGGAGTGAGATTTGACATCTACCAACAAATTCTTAACACCTGTCATGTGTCTAGAACAACCACTGTCAAAGTACCAGTCATCTTTGGTTGAGACTCTGAGAGAAGTATGAGTTATGAGACTAGCAACAATAGTCTTGGAAACCCACTGTTTCTTCTTTTTGCTATTTTGAGAGATCTGTTCATCCTTGGGAAGAGGAGCAGTTTTAGGGTAGCCATATAAATTGAAATAGAAAGGTGTTATATGACCAAACCTTCCACAGTGGTGACACCTCAAGGGCTGGAATTTCTCTCTGGTGTGATTAAATTTTTTCTTTCCATGATGTTTTCCATGATGTTGCGACATTTTATTCAACATCATTGGTTTATACTTGGCATGAGTAGAATCTGATGAAGGTTCTTCTGAATAAGGTTACTTTTTCTCATTATACCCTAGACCACTCTTGTCTTCTGTCACTCTTCCCACTTGAAGAAGTTCATCCAATGTGTCAGTCCTATTATTCAGCATCTTGAATGATTTGACCATTCTGTCAAGATTCGAATTCAGAAAAGTCACTTCACTTTCCAGACTAGAGATAGTTTTCATATGCTCTTTCCTTTCTGCCTTCAGCTGAGTTATGAGAGCTTTCTGTATCTCCCCTTCTTGGAAAACTTCTGCAGTTCTGAGACACTGTTCTCTATACGAGGCAGCTAACTCATCAAAGGTTAGTTCACCTTCACTAGAATCTTCATCAGAAACATATTTTCCTGTTAATGCTTTAACCTACTTGACAGATTCCTCTTCAAGATCACCCCCAGAGTCCTCTTCAGACCAAGTAACAGATATATTCTTCTTTTGTTTCTTAAGATATGTAGGACATTAATCTCTAATGTGAACAAAACCTTCACATCCATGACACTGTATTCCCTTCCCTTGAGTGGATTTTTCTTCATCCCTTTTTCTTTCTAAGTCATTTGACTTATGGATGTGAGATGAGATGTTCTTCTTCAGACCAAGTAACAGATATATTCTTCTTTTGTTTCTTAAGATATGTAGGACATTAATCTCTAATGTGAACAAAACCTTCACATCCATGACACTGTATTCCCTTCCCTTGAGTGGATTTTTCTTCATCCCTTTTTCTTTCTAAGTCATTTGACTTATGGATGTCAGATGAGATGTTCTTGACATTTGATCTTGGGTTCCTATCCATCTTCTTTATCACTTTGTTAAACTGTCTTCCAAGAAGAACTAAAGCATTAGATATTCCTTCATTTGTATCTAGATCACAATCCTCCTCTTCATCTTCATTATTGGTTACAAAAGCTATGCTTTTGTTCTTCTTTTCAGATCTTTCATTGATGCTAACTAAAATTTTTGAAGGGATCCAACAAGTTCATCCACTATCATCTTGTCAATGTCTTGTGCTTCTTCTATGGTAGTCACTTTCATATCAAATCTCTTGGGGAGAGACCTAAGCATCTTTCTCACAAATTTGTCTTCGGGTATTTTTCCTCCTAAAGCACCTGATGCATTAGCAATCTCAAGAATGTTCATATGGAAGTCAATAATACTTTCATCATCCTTCATTCTCAGATTTTCAAATCTGGTGGTGAGCAATTGAAGTCTTGACATCTTAACTTTGGATGTCCCTTCATGGGTAGATTGAAGAATCCCCAAGGAATCCTTAGCTACTTCACATGTGTTCACTAATATGAAAATGTTCTTGCCAATTCCATTTAATATAGCATTCAAGGCTTTAGAATTTCCAAGTGCAATTTCATCCTCTTCTTTAGACAAATCTTCTTCTGGATTTAACTCAGAAGTAGGTTCTCCATCTTCTCCCAATTTGACAGGGTGTTTCCATCCTTTTAAGAAAGCTTTACAAGCCCTACTATCCAGAATTTTAGAAAGGCCACCATACATGGTTTCCAATAGTCATAATTGCTTCCATCCAGAATGGGAGGTCTGTTCACAAATCCTCCTTCATTTTCCATAGTACAGAAAGTGTCTTCCCTAGATCACACCCAGATATAGAGCAGGATGCCTGCTCTAATACCAATTGAAATTCTGGTATCAGATATGTGATGTCGAAGAAGATATCATGACACAAATATCTGAGGACAATATAAAATGCAACAATATAAAAGCAGTAAAAACACAAGAGATTGTTAAACCAGTTCGGTATACAACAACACCTACTCCGGGGGTTACCAAGCCAGCTATAAGTCCACTAAATAGTATCAACTCACAAACCCTCAGTAAACAGCCAATTTACAATCTAATCACTTAATCACTACCCGTGCTATACTTCTAGGCAAACCCCCTCCTGGGAAAAGGGTCTATAACTAGGGTTTTGAGTTTCTCAAGGAAGATTGGGTTTCAAAGGTCTTAAGTGGTTTACATGGTTCTTCATATGTCTTCAAGGATACTCATATCAAGTTTCAAGCCTTGCATCACAAGTTTGCTCAGTCAATGGATCAGATGATTGAAAATCAACTATATTGAATAAAAAGTCAACTATGGTCAACATATAGTCAAACTTTAAGATTTTTGGTCAACATCAACATTTTGAAGTAATATTCATCACTTTATCAATGTTTGATCATGATTCCTTAAGGAAAGCGCTCAAATCATCAAAAGTCAAAAGTTGCCAAATTAGGGGTTCCTTAGGAGAAGTCAACTAAACTTTGACCAAGCATACCTTTCACATGCTTCATCAACTTTTACCCAACAAAAGCATATTTTGAAGGAAATTCAATTCTCTAAAATTTTGTTTTTAATGTCAAGTCCAAAAATTGCTTCATTTGAGAGATACGAGCCAATACATTACGGGCCATTTCAAAAGTCAACAAAAAGACACTTTTTGTCAAGGCAACTTACATCAAGATAAAGTCTCCAAATGCAAAAATGATTAAAATAGAAATTGTAGTGGACATATTAAGCTTTCCAAAAAGTCAGATACCACCTTCTAAATATGAAGATTGAGAAAGTTGTGACCAGTGCAAGTTGGATAATTTTGAGAAAATGCATGAAATGCAAAGTGAGAAAACTTGAAAATTTTAAACTAGTGAACCTATCTTTTGATTTTCAAACATGTTCACAATGTGTTAGAGGTCCTCTAAATCCATTCACATATTTTTTATGATTTTTATTTCTTTTATTTGAATTTTTATTCATTTAAATACAAATTAAATCAAATAAAATATGAAATATTGGTATAAGGCGCATGGGCTTTTAGTTTCAATCATATGGAGGCCCAAGAATCATTAAATAACTATGAAAAACTGTGTGAGCATGAAAATGGAAAGAAATCTCTCAAATTGGAAGTTTGATTTTGTCTAAACATGTCTATGATTGCATGATTTCCTGCCATGTTTGTTGATCCATTTTCATTCTCTATATAAACACAAGAGGTCAGATGCAAAATGACACGAAATCACTGCCTCATGCACACTCCCAAAGATTTCGAAATTTGTATATATTAGGGCAAAGTCAAATCATATCCTCCAACAAGTTTCAATCAGTGTTGAGCATTCCATTATCATCTTGAGACTCCCAGTAAGTTATTCCAACTGTTCCTGAAGCCTGAAGCGCGCCATAACTCTGTCTCTCAAACACACAGGTTGGATTCTATACAATCAGCCAGCGCACTGATCCTTCTCCCCCACCTCATCATCACCATATCTTCATATTACCAAGATCCAACGTCCCAGATCTGGCATGTGCACCGTGAGTCCCCTGGAGCCAGCCACGCTGGATTATCACAGGCGTGTGGGCTCTTTGGTTTGGGTCTGGATTCCTTTCCTTTCAGCACCCCCAACTTATTTCTTCAAGCCCATCTTCCTTTTTTATTCTTTCATTCTAATTTCTTTTTTTTAATAATTAAGTTTTTTCTCTAAATTAATTAAAACTAAATCAATTTGACCTTTTTCTAATAAAAATAAAATTAACTTAATCTTTTTTAATTAAATTAATTAAATTAATTGTTAATTTAATAGTTAAATTAGTTTCTTTAGGTTTTTTTTTATTATTAATAATCAATTTCTTTTCTAAATTAAAAAAGAATTAGGTTAGATCAATCATTCCATATCTTTCCATGTTTACGATCTTCACGCTTTTCTTAATTTTGCATGAATTTTATCATAACTATGTAAGTGATAAAGATTGTAATAGATCTAATATGTTTTTTTTTTGCTTCTATTTCCCCTAATTTTTTGGTTTGTATTCCCCTTCCCCGAAGCTTGGTAATAGCGTAGGAAATCTATTTTTTGTCTTTACCGCTTTCCTTATATCTGTTAGATGTATACTAATAGGCTTGTATGGAAAGACTAAAAACAAACAATAGCTAACCCTAATTAAAGATTAAATTAACTTAAATGAAATCACTTTTCACACACACACACACACACACACACACACACACACCTCTAGGGTGACTCCACTTGTTGTCTTTGGAGAACCATCATGTCCCTCGAACTTAGGGATACCATTAGCGAAGACCCTCAGTTAGAAATCATCATAAAGATCATAGTCCCCCGATGACCCTTTGATACTGCCTTCGATAAATGATCTTTTCCCTCGATGTTGCCTACGAATAAATGATGATAGTCCCTTAGAATTGCTAAAGGTATCCCTATATGTTGCCTTTATGACTGTACAATGACCCGCGCCTGTCCCTCAAACATAAAACGATAAGGCTTTCTACTAACCAATGGTAGGATAACACTATCTAAAGGAATAGGAAAAGAACAAAAGACTTTTGAGTAGGTAGATAGTTTTTAATCGCTTGCTCGCAAACATTTCAAAACATTTTTCACACAATGACACTTTTTTCAAATATTTCCAAAACAAACACTTTGTATGCGTTCTCAACGATACGAGAATCATTACAAAGGTTCAAAACTTAGGCATTTTTAAAATTATTTTCAAACATACAAACAAAAGCATTTTCAAACAAAGTTAGCTAGCGATTACGAGCCCGTAGATAACTATAGATAAAAAGGATGCTAATACCTTCCCTTTTTATAACCTACCCCCCTTACTCAGAAAACTTCTCAAAGGTCTTTCCTGTTCTTTTCACCCTTTCCTTTATTGGGTAAAATAAAAGTCGGTGGCGACTCTTGCTATCCACAACATTTACAATAAAACGCAAAACCCAAAGTCAGTTCTCCCACCGTATTACAGAACTGGAAGCTCTGCTGGGAAATTTTAAAAGTGGGGTTACCTTAAGAGTTAGATTACATTTAAAATGATTTACTTTCTTGATTTGTATGCTTTACATTTCGGGGTTTTGCTCGGGTTTATTTTTGTAAAGATCCTATACCCGGATCTGGGGGCATTTTTGGTAACTAGCAATAGATCGTGAAATTGTACGATGTATATCGATACGGTTAAAGCGATGTCTACTTTAGTGTGACACATTGGTTGGTGCTGGTGTCCCTTGAGTTAAGTCAAGGAGAATGCTGGGCTGCCGCGTGGTGTCATAAAGCACTAACTGACCGTAGAACCTTAGTTGACACAACTTAGCCATTAGAAATTAGTGAGATAGACGGATTTGGTTAAGAATGAAGTTGGTTGATACTCGATACTACACTCATTGAGATCAGACTCTCGGGATATTTCAGTTGCAAATCAGATGCTTGTGTTGAAACAATGCCCGAGAGAAAGATCAGTGATATTGAGGCTCCTAGAACCCAATTACTTATTTTAGGACAGGTTGAGCCAACTAAAACTTTAATAGGGTACTCACCTTCAAATTCCATGAAATCTTAAACCTTAGGCCTTGTGTGTTTTGTTTGTGTATGATTAATTGTTCGAACATGACATCATAACATAATGACATCATACCATATCATTTTCACTAACCATTTCAAGGACCAAGGGATTTATCTTTGTTCTTTGTTATAGGTTATAGCCTCCGCTCATAGAAACACTATCCGGATCAAATTTGTAAGGATGCCTCCTCAACTTAAGGAGTTAGTCTCAAAGGTTCCCAAAAGTTTTCCGTTCATCAAAAGGCATGGTCGACTACTCAGTCTTGTTACCCCATGTGTAATACGATTGGAGAACTGACTTGGGTGTTTTGTGTTATGTTGCAAGTGTTTCGGATAGCAAGAGTCGCCACCGACTTTTCTTTTATCCAATAAAGGAAATGGTAAAAAGAACAGGAAAAACCTTTGAGATGTTTTCTTGAGTTCGGGGGGTAGGTTATGAAAAGGGAAGTTGTTAGCACCCTTTCCATCCGTAGTTATCTACGGCCTCTTAGTTGCTTGCTAGATCATTTGAAAATGCTTTGTTTGAAAATGGGTTTTATGGTGGGTGTAAATTTGAAAGTATTTTGCAAAATGCCTTTGTTGCGGATAACATTGTAATGATTCTCGTCTCTATAAGAATGCGTATAAAGTGTTGATTTTGAAAATAATTTAAAGATATGTTTGTTTTTTGAAGATGTTTTGAAAGTGTAAGTGTGGAAATTATTTTAATTTGTGAGCAAGAAACTATGAGCATCCTACCTACTCAAAAGGTCTATGTTCTTTTCCTTCTATTTTAGATGTTGCTATCTTACCATTGATTTCTTAAGAAGCTCCGTCGTTGGATGTGAAGGGACGAGCGTGGGTCAACTGTATATTCATAGAAGGCAACCTATGAGATGCTTTAGCAATTTTCGTAAGGGACTAGATCATTTACCTAAGGAAATACCGAGGGACTATGATCTTTTTATCGAGGGTCTTTGCTAAAACGCCCATATTCGAGGGACATGACTATTTTCCGAGGTAACAAGTGAGATTACCCTAGGCGTGTACGTGTGTGAATAGTGTGTTTGATTGCGTGTATTTTTGTCTTTGAAACTGGGGTTGTCTACTTGCTGATTTTAAATCTTGCCACAAACACCCTAATTACTAGCATTTTATATGAAAAGTGGTAAATTGCGGAAAATAAATGTCCTACGCCATTACATATTTGGGTATGGGGGATACAAATTTACAAATGGGGGGTAGAAAGCAATAAAAGTCCTAATTATTACAACCATATTGAATAGCAATGAAAGAAAATATATAGAAAAATATAAAAACAAAAATAGTGCAAAAGAGAGAAAGAAAAGAAATATTGGATCGGAGCTTGTGTCCTTCGATTCACACCCCTTTTGTTTTCTTTTGTTTGGGCCTACAACCAGTGTGTATAGAAGCCTGCATCCTTCGATTCACACAACCTTTTTTATTTCCTTTGGGCCTGCAAATTAGTGTGTTTCGAAGCATACACCCTTTGATTCACACACCTTTTTTTGTTTTCTTTCGTTTGGGACTGGATAGCAGTATGGGTCGAAGCCATGCTAATATTGTTTTATGGTCTGTACAAGTTAGTTCTTAACATGTATTTGGACAAGAAAATAAAACAAACGAAAGGGTAGAAACGAAAAATAAACACAAGGTTATTTACATGTTACACCTAAAACGAAAGGTTTAAAGTCAAGAAGAATTACCTTGAAGCTGGAATGTATTTTGAACTTTGGGTTGCTGCCCTGAATATTCTTGAATTCGAAGGAAAGAATGAACTTGAGTTCAAAGGATAGGCAAACTGGGATTCGAAATAGAGAACAAACAAATGTGTTGTATTGCTTTGGTTCTGGATTCGAAAGAAAAGAAGAAAAGGTGTCTTTTTTTTGGTTTTGGGTTTAAGAGTGTTTAAGTGTTCTCTCCTCTCTTTGCCTTGCTAACAATCCTCTCTCTAGCCACTCAAAAGACACCCTTAGATGTGTTGTGAAACATCTTATATAGATGAAGTTTGCTGAGATTTGGGGGGAACTCAAATGAAATTTAAACAGTTTGGGTATGCTATTTTCATAGCTTTCAAGGTGAAGCTCTTATATGCTAGTTTGGTGCAAATTAGAAGCAATATAGCAGGACTACTTTGCAGCAGTTTTGGAGTGTTGTGGTAGCTTGGTGCAGGACTGTTTCATAGAAGTACAATAAACATGGGCTTGGCAGCATTAAGACTTTGTTCAGCAGCCTTATACCACACTCATCAAAAGAAAAAACACCAATTGTGTGTTCTTCGAATGGACCCATTTTATGTCCTTCGAATGGACCAATTGTATATCCTTCGAATGGACCACCAAATGTAGGTTCTTCGAATCCAAAAAAATCATGTTCTTTGAATGGGCCTTTTGTATGTTCTTCGAATCCACCAATTGTGTGTCATAGCGTAGAAATTATATGTGTTGAAGGGTTTAAAGGTGGAATTGAAGCAGGCATGAAGGAAGCCATTGCCTTGTGGATCTTAGAATGAGGGAAGCCTTTGCCTTGTGGATGCTAGCATGAGGGAAGCCATTTCCTTCTAGATGCTAGCATGAGGAAAGCCCTTGCCTTGTGGATGCTAGCATGATGGAAGCCATTGCCTTGTGGATGCTAGCATGATGGAAGCCATTGTCTTGTTGATGCTAGCTTGAGGGAAGCCATTGCCTTGTGAATTGAAGCAAGCATGAAGAGACCCAATGCTCAGTTGAAGCATTGTGAAATCAAAGCAAGCTTGAAGGAAGCCAAAGTGCAATCGATGCTTGGGAAATTGAAGCAGGCTTGAAAGAGGCCAAAGTCCATTTGAAGCTTGGGAAATCGAAGCAAGCTTGAAGGAAGCCAAAGTCCAGTCGAAGCTTGGGAAATCGAAGAAAGCTTGAAGGAGGCTAAAGTTTAGTCGAACTTGGGAAATCGAAGAAAGCTTGATCTTCTTTGATTTGATGCTTGAAAGACAAATTTGATCCATGGAAACTATCTGGGGCATCAAAATCCAATTGTACTTCTGAAAACTTGAAATTTTGAAAATCATTCTGAGAAGTTGACTTGAGAAAAGAGAGGGAAAATTTTGGGGTATAACAGCTGCCCCTATTCAATCTTCTTAAACCTGAAGAGTTAGATTGGCGAGTCTGCCATTCGTGACTTGAATGTGGAAGAGGATTGAAAACTAGTGTGCCCAGAAATTTGCACTTGACCCTGTGCTAGTTGATTGTGTAGGGAATGGGCTTAAAGATGCTATTTGGAGAGATGATGAAGAGTTTTCAGAGATGGGCTTATAGATGCCATCCAAAGGTGATTGTTGATAGGAATATAAAGCTTGACTGCAACGTATAATGAAGGAATATGACGACTACTACTTCAACAGGTAATGAAGGAATCTTGGATAACTACTACTTCAATAGGTAAAGAAGGAATCTGATGACTACTACTTCCACAAGTAATGAAGGAATCTGGAGTACTACTACTTCAGCAGGTAATGAAGGAATCTTTGACGACTACTACTTCAACATGTAATGAAGGAATCTTTGACGACTACTACTTCAATAGGTAATGAAGGAATCAGATGACTACTACTTCAACGGGTAATGAAGGAATCTTTGACGACTACTACTTCAACAGGTAACGAAGGAATATGATGACTACTATATCAACAGGTAATTATGAATCTTTGACGACTACTACTTCAACATGTAACGAAGGAATATGATGACTACTACTTCAACAGGTAATGAAGGAATCTGGACGACTACTACTTCGACAGGTAATGAAGGAATCTTATGACTACTTCTTCAACAAGTAATGAAAGAATATTTGAATACTACTACTTTATTAGGTAACGAAGGAATTTGATGACTATTACTTCAATAGGTAATGAAGGAATCTTTGACGACTACTACTTCAACATGTAACAAAGGAATTTGATGACTACTACTTCAACAGGTAATGAAGGAATCTTTGATGACTACTACTTCAATAGGTAACGAAGGAATCTGATGACTACTACTTCAACAACTAGTGAAGGAATCTGGACGACTACTACTTCAGCATGTAATGAAAGAATATTATGACTATTACTTCAACAGGCAATGAAGGAATCTGGACGACTATTACTTCAATAGGCAATGAAGGAATCTTTGACAACTACTACTTAAACAGGTAATAAAGGAATCTGATGAATACTACTTCAATAGGTAATGAAGGAATCTTTGACGACTTCTACTTCAACAGGTAATAAAGGAATCTTTGAAGACTACTACTTCAACATGTAACGAAGGAGTCGGATGACTACTACTTCAGCAGGTCGTGTAGATAGTTTCCCTGGCTTGTTTCAGGTTATAATCAGTTACTCACAGATAGTTGTCCTGTTTGGTTTCAGATATTAATCTGGAACTTGCTTTTTCTTGATCGTAGAGATAGTTGCCCTAACTTGTTTCAGGAATTAATCTCTGACCTATTGAGAAATGGTTGTGGTATTTGCCAAAAGAGGATTTTTGTTGATTGACTTTTCCCTGCAAGGAAGAGTGTTAGTTGCATGCAGATGTATGCATGGCTTGATGATGTTCTCAAAATAAATGAGATTATTCTGTACGCATTTATCATGTATGTAATATGATGTATGAATGTTATATTTGTTGAAATGTATCTTTGCTTCGAAAAATAAATCCTTGACAAGTTTTGGGGAGCTTTGGGAAGTTAAATCCCAGAATGTTGTTGGGGATAAAGAGTATGCACATATTCAAACCTTATTTAGAATATTTCGGACGGGGATTCCTGTTTTGTTGTTTTGAGGAGAAATTCGATGGGGAAGATTGGCTTTCGCTTGAGAAATCTCTGTGGAGAGTGTTGATTTCTGCTTGGGGAAAAGAGTTCAGGAGTTTTAGTTGTCCCTTTCTCTACTGGGGAGTTATCTCTTGATTGGAGAGAATTGAAGTTAACAACTTGTTGGGGATAAAGAAGTTAACTGTTATCTGGTCTGCTTCCAGGCTTTACAGCAACCCACTGGTGATAGTGGTAAAATCTACTGGGGAAGAGGATCTTTGTTAAGGACTTCATTGGGGATTAGGGGTTGTGGTCCCTTAATTTGAGAGGCGAACTCAAGCTGGGGAATCTATAGTTTGTTGGGGAAATAAACCTTGTTGAAGAGAATATTTGATGAACTGTTAGGGAGGTGTTTTCTTATGGAACAAATCCTCGAGGATTCTTCTTAACACCAATTCAACTAGGGAGAGGTTTTCCGGAGATTGAAACTCTGGCTGGGGATTACCTGAATCCAACTTTGTAGGGATAATTTTGTGGATATATCCATGAGTTTGGCCTTGTGAGGTTTTGACCCTTATTTGTGAAGATTATTCAGTGGGGATAACCTTATAGAGGTAGCTCTGGTGACTTTACCGGGGATCACCTTGTGAAAGGGACTTTGTGGGGATTTGTCATTGTCCACGACACTAAGTGTTGTAGTTACTTCTAGAAATTTTTTGATTGATTGTACATGCCCCTTTGATGGGATTCATGTTTAATGCCCCAAGTGATTCAAATGGAGACCTGCCCCCGACTATGAGAGATTTCTTGGAATCTTGGCTTGACTGCCCCAAATGGGTTGGACAACAATCATTTATGCCCCCTGATTATGGAAGATTTGTCAATGGAAGTGGTTATGTTCATTGAGAAATTTCGTTCATTCGATATTCGTCGTGCGAACTTCTCTGTTGTCAAACAAATAGCTATATGCAAACAGCGGTAATCAAAATAATGCAAAGTTTATGTTTGTCTTGAAGTTTTGAAAATGCAGTTTTAACAAGTAAAAGAGTTTTGTAAGAATTCAAACTCAGGATACATTTTGTAACAGTATGCTTTCGAAACAAACCATGCTTCAATTAGGACTTTTAAGAGGTTGTAACGTGTCCTGGTTCATGGTTTCAAGAAACAAAGGAAAAGGCTAAAAGTGTTTTGTACCCACCCGTTCTTCATGATATTCTCCAGTCCTAAACTCAGTTAATTATGTTAGAACTCCTATTGAGTCTGGAATAACATTTTGGTGATGGTTCGAAAACTGAAACTTTATTTGTGAAGGAAGTCATTTTTGCAACATTTTTTTTGTTGTTGAGGATTTGTAGTGACCTCTTTTTGATCTAATGTCCCTAATTTTTGCCCAATTGTTCTTGTTTTGAGATTACAACCAGCGGGATGCCCCTATTTTTCTTAAGTCTCCTTCATAGGTTTTGACTTAGTGGACTTTTCTTTTGAGAGATAATGACTACCTATTTTACAGGGAACCATCACTGTCTTTTGATTCAGAAGGATGCTTGTGTATGAAGTGAAATAACGCGACTGAATGCGCATTTGAATTAACTGAGAAACTAACCCTGCCCCAGGTTTTGATTAAAGGTTTCAATTTGTATGAAAAAGAAAACTCCTACTTCTTTGGCTCAAAGGGGTTGACTAGGGATCATATTACTTATAACTCCAGTGATTAGGAATTAAAAGAACGTCTATACATTGTCAGCAAGGTCTATCCAAAAGCATACTGTATGAGATTGTGGTATTAGTTTCGTCATCCTCCCTCTAAAGGCTTGCAACTTTTAACGAGAGTTGAATATCACAAAAACAAGGGAATAAAAGCACAATTTAAATATAGTTAAAACAAATGGATTAATTCAAGACAAGCATATGCAATGCATTAATAAAAGTAACCAAAGTATTACATAAAGATAAGTGTTTAAACAAACAAAGAAATTACAATTGAAAATTCAAAATGAATTGGACGCTCAATGATTTGGCATAGGAGCAGTGATCACGTTGGGAGTTGCCGGAGGGTTGAATTCAATTGTATTGTTATCAATTAGGTCTTGGATTTTATTCTTTAGATTCCAATAATCATTGCTATCGTGTCCAGGGTTATTTGAATGATAAGCACAATTGGCATCGGGGTTGTATTGAGATGAAGATATATTGGGATTTTGTGTAGGGTCCCTTAGTGAAATGAGCTCAGTTTTACGTAAATGTTACATGGCTTGTGTAGGGTCCCTTAGAAGCGAAAGTATTTTCTCCCCAGAAATATCTCCAAAGACTGTTGCTACACCTGTTCGAGTCACCGTTACCAAGTCAACTGCTGAGGCTCGGGGTAAGGATCCAATAATAGAGCTTTCCCAGACGGAGGCGCCCGAAGAAATCACAATTGAAGACACCTCTAGACAAGAGTTAGAAGAGGTACTGAAGATTATCCGCAAGAGTGGCTATAAAATTATTGAACAGTTAGGGAAGACCCCATCCAAAATCTCCATGTTATCCTTATTGCTATGTTCTAAAGCCCATGCACAGGCTTGAGTAAAATTATTGAAGACTGCCCATGTGCCACAAGAAATTTCTGCCGATCAATTTGGAAGTTATATTTCTAGCTTAATGACCGACAATGGTTTAGGTTTCTCTGATGTAGATCTGACTCCGAAAGGGAGAAATCATAATAGGGCCCTGTACATCTCCATTGAATGTAGGGGCACTACTTTGGTTCATGTACTAGTTGATACCGGTTCTTCGCTAAATTTTCTACCAAAAGGCGCTCTTGAGAGACTGTATTGTGAAGGGGTTATGCTGAAACCCAGTGATATTATAGTATGACCCTTTGACGGGTCAAAGTGGATGGTACATGGAGAAGTAGATCTCCCTATCAAAGTGGGTTCAGAAATATTTGAATCCACCTTCTATGTAATGGAAATTCGGCCAACTTATTCTTGTCTATTGGGATGCCCTTGGGTCCATGGGGCAGGAGTTATTACCTCTACGTTGCACCAAAAATTAAAGTACCCCATAAAAGGAAAGATTGTTACTGGCTGCATAGAAGAAGAGTATATGGTCAGCCACTGGAATTCATTTCAGTATGTAGAGATGGACGGAGAATTCATAGAGACTCCTTGTAATACTTTTGAAGTCATCCCTCCTGCTGCTACTGAGATGTTTCTGCCATTCCTAAGGTCACCAGGATTCCACATAAGATGGCTTCCTTGAAAGATGTCAAAGCTACCAAAGAAGAAGGTGGTTGTACTATTTGGGGTAGGCTTCCTGATATCCCCTATAAATCTGACAAGTTTAGTTTGGGCTTTACTGATGAAGGACAAAGAGTTATTTGTCACGCTCATGCTGGAAGACCTTCATTTCGTGTCATCAATAACATATCCAATGCTATAGAATATGCTAATAATAATTGTGACTTCGACAACTGGATATTTCCTACCATTGGCAATGGACTCGACAATTGGATATGGGAAGACATTACCCCTATCTCCTTTTGTTAGGAGTAATAGCTATATTTCTGTCTTATTTATTTAAAAGGATTTTGGTTATGTAATAAATAATTACTCTAAACCTCATGCCTTACCCGGCGCACGATGGTTCATTTGTTAAGGCTTTACAATTCATAAACATTGTTCATTTAATAAAAACATTGGACGTTTTGCATTCAAATTTTGCTCTCTCTATTTTTATTTTACTTCATTTTCAAATAGCTATGTGTTCTTACACACACCAACACACTACATTGTAGATCCACATCCACTCTGGATCTCGTTGATAACAATCCTGCTATAGCCACTTATGACTTTGAAAATTCGATCTACCAAGCTGAGGACGAAGGTGAGAAAGATTTTGAAATACCTAAAGAACTTGCTAGACTCTTAATACAAGAAGAAAAGGATATCCAACCACATGAAGAACCAGTCGAAGTGGTAAACTTGGGTCCTGAGACAGACAAAAAAGAAGTTAATATAGGAGCCAACTTAGAGAGCAGCGTCAAGAACATGTTAATTTAGATATTGCATGACTATGTTGAGATCTTTGCTTGGTCGTGCGAAGACATGCCAGGGCTCGATACTGATATTGTGGTCCATCGTCTGCCAATGAAAGAGGGTTGTTCCCCGATTAAGTAGAAGGTTCGTCGCATGCATTCCGAGATGTGAAAAAAGATCAAAGACGAGGTTATGAAGCAATTCAATGCAGGCTTCTTAGCAGTGACATCGTATCCTTAATGGGTTGCTAATATTGTCCTGGTACCAAAGAAATACGACAAAGTTTGTATGTGAGTAGACTACAGGGATCTGAACAGGGCAAGCCCCAACGATGACTTTCACTGCCACATATTGATGTTTTGGTCGACAACATTGCTCAACACAAAGTGTTCTCTTTCATGGACGGTTTCTCAGGTTATAATCAGATCAAAATGGAGCCTAAAGATATGGAGAAATCTACCTGTGTCACACAGTGGAGCACTTTCTGATACAAGGTTATGCCTTTTGGGTTGAAGAATATCGGTGAAACTTATTAATATGACATGGTAGCTTTATTCCATGACATGATTCATCACGAGATCAAAGTCTACATTGAAGAGATGATAGAAAGATCAAAAACTGAAGAAGAGCATCTTGATCATATGCATAAACTATTTGAAAGGCTGAAGAAGTACAAGCTAAGGTTAAATCCGAACAAGTGCACCTTTGGGGTGTGATCCGGTAAACTCCTGGGTTTCGTCATCAGCGGTAAAGTTATTGAAGTTGATCCCGCCAAGGTAAAAGCCATTCAAGAAATGGAGACTCCTCGTGCTGAGAAGGAAGTCAGAGGTTTCTTAGGACGACTAAATTACATTGCCCGATTCATTTCTCATTTGACTACTACTTGTGAGCCAATCTTCAAGCTACTGAAGAAATATCAAGTGGTAAAATGGAATGACGACTTCCAAACAGCCTTTGATAAAATTAAGGAATACCTATAAGAACCTCGGATTCTGATGCCACCAGTTGAAGGAAGGCTTATAATAATCTACCTAAAAGTGATAGAGAACTCAAAGGGGTGTGTATTGGGGAAGCTTGACGAGTCCAGTCGAAAAGAGCATGCAATATACTACCTTAGCAAAAAGTTTACCCTCTGTGAAACAAGATATTCACTGCTCGAGAAAATTTGATGGGCTTTGGCATGGGCTACTCGTCGGCTAAAACAGTATATGTTGACCCATACTACCTTGTTGATCTCTAAAATGGATCCCATCAAGTACATATTCGAGAAGCCAATTCTCTCAAGAAGAATAGCCCGGTGGAAAATGGTCTTAACATAATACGACATTTAGTACACCACTCAAAAAGTAATCAAAGGAAGTGTATTGGCAGATCATTTGGCACATCAAGTTGTAGACGAATATCAGTCTATGAATTTCAAATTCCCGGACGAGAACATTATGCTAGTCACAGATTGTGAAGAACCCAGACCATATAAAGGACCTGAGCCAGGATCCCATTAGACTATGGTTTTCGATGGAGCTTCAAACGCACTTGGTAACGGGATTGGTGCTATAATTATCTGTCCTCAGGGTTACCATACACCCTTCATTGCCAGATTATGCTTTGGTTGTACCAATAACATGGCCGAATACGAAGCATGCATTTTAGGTATTAAAGCTGCTATTGACCTAAGAATCAAGTTCTTAGATGTATATGGGGACTCAACCATAGTGATCAGTCAGATCAAGTGAGAATGGGATACAAAGCACCCAAATCTTATTCCTTATAAAGAGCATGTGTTAACCTTAATCCCGTATTTCAAGGAAATCACCTTTGAGCACATCCCACGAGAAGAGAATCAGTTGGCAGATGCATTGGTAGCAATGTCATCTATGTTCAAGGTCATATGGGACAACGAGTCTCCCAGAATTACCATTAAAAGAATGGACGAACAGGCACACTTCTATGATGTTGACACTTACGGAGTAGTAGAAAATCCTAGGTTTTATGAAGTGAATAGGTATCTTGAAACTCAAGAGTACTCTAAGGGGGCGTCTATCAATGACAATAAGTTCCTATGAAGTTTATCATCTAAGTTCTTCTTTAGAAATGGAATTTTATACAAGCGCAATTATGATTCGACTCTGCTTCGTTGTATGGACAAGAAAAAAGAAAAAAAGGTTGTAGAGGATATGCACGAAGGCATCTTTGGAACTCATTCCAGTGGGCATACTATATCTAAGAAGATTTTGAGAGCATGTTACTATTGGTCGACTATGAAAACCAACTGTCACCACCACTCGAGAACATGTCATAAATGCTAGATCTACGCTGATAAAGTACATGTGCCTCCAATACCTCTGAATGTCTTGACTGCTCCTTGGTCATTCGTGATGTGGGGCATTAATATAATTGGAGAGATTAAGCCTACTGCTTCTAACGAACATGACTTCATCCTCACTTCCATTGATTACTTCACAAAGTGGATTGAAGCAGCCTCGTCCTCCTCTATTACCAAGAACGTTGTGACCCAGTTCATTAGGCATGAACTTATCTGTCAGTATGGTATCCCCGAGAGGATTATCACAGACAATGGTAATAATCTCTACACCACTATAATCACTGAACTCTGCATGCAGTTCAAGATCAAGCACCATAATTCTTCTTTGTATCGACCAAAGGTGAATGGTGCAGTGGGAGCCACCAATAAGAACCTAAATAAGATTGTGTAAAAGATGGTTTTGACCTAAAAAGACTGGCACGAGATTTTACCGTTTTCTCTCTACAGCTATCGCACTTCAGCCTTAACACTAACTAGGGCAACCACATTCTCTCTATTTTACAGTATGGAAGTTTTTCTACATGTCGAAGTTCAGATTTCTTCTCTGAGAATTATGAAAGATGCAGACTTAGACGAAGACGAGTGGATTCAGACTAGGTTGTATTAGTTAAATCTAATTGACAAGAAAAGGCTTAAAGTTGTCTGTCATGATCAGATGTATCAGAAGCGTATGATCAAAGGATTCAATAATAGTGACTCTAATGATGGACAAACTCTGAAGATTTGGAAGTATGTGTTCCCCAGGAAGGCTCTCCCATGTCATTTTTTCTGTTATGCGTTTGATCTTTTTGAGTTCCTAAGATAGTTGGAAATGATGCTGATTGATGTATGATGCAATGTTGGGTTTGTGATCCCGCTTTCCCCTGTCAGGTTTTGATTCATTTTCAATTCGGGTTTATATGGTATGAAGCCTCTACCCCAGATTCCCCAGTAAGGTCTTTCGCTAATGTGACGAAAGTCCCTTCTCCCTTTGCGTGCTGAGGTGAAATCATTTGTAAAATGCCTCCCTTTTGGAGTGTTGGCATTATTTTTGTTTTTTATTTCTAAGGAAACTAGACGAGGGCAATATTATTTCTAAGAAGTGCTGAAATAGTTTTCAATGTTTTGGGTTTTCTCCCACCAAGTGTTGGGCTTGAATTAAAATACCCATAAGTTTTATTTCTTAGTGTATTGTTTGACTTCTTAAATCTCCAAGTTAGGCAGAGATAACGTATCTCCCTGAAAATTGTTATCCCCATGAGGTTTCATAATTTCTCCCTAGAGAAGTTGGTGCAATCATCACTCCCAGTATTGAAAAATGTATGTTGGGTTTCTGTAGATGATGTGGTGTTGCCCTCCTCAGTGATGTCGACACGAGGTCCCCAGTTGATATCTCGATGATGTGGTTGTCATCTACCCTTTTGAAATCAGCATTGCAATTCCCCAGTAGAAGTTTAGACCTTGAAACATCTATTTTCCCCATCGAAGTTTGTGTGATATTCCCCGGTGAAGCTTGGATGAGGATGTTATATCCTTGTATCTATACTGATTTATTGTTATGATTTGATTATTTTCGGATCATGATCCTTCCCATTGGATTTAAGCTGTGAAATAGGAATTTGTTTCCTCAGTTGGTGCTTACTTTCTTATGAAATTTTTATCCTGGATGTGAGTTAGCCGAGTGTTGACACTAACCAAGTTGGTTTTGTCTGGTTATCTCTAGTGTTTTGTGTACGGTTTGTCAGCATATACATGATAACATTCAAACATTCATACATACATCATGCATTTGCTGAATTTAGAAAATCATTGCTCATTTGCATATTTTGTAGGCATATTACCCTATTTTGTAGAGTTGTGTTACCCTCTCTCCAATAGAGTGTCAACCTTAATAAGAAAGTGTATATCCTTTGAATTCCCCCACTGAGTTATCCTTCATGGAAGAATTTTGCTTCAGCTTCCTTGTCCATCCCTTTGTCAGGGTAGAACGTAGTTCCCTCTTGAGTTTATTTCTCATGAAGTGTTATTCTGGTTGACTATTTCATCCCGATTTATTTCTGGTTTGAGTTGGTGGTCCGTGGCAACATTATTATTTTGATTTCTGCAAGCTTTAAGCTCTGATTTTAGAATGTGCATTTATTTTACACGTGAAGACTCTAGTACCTCAGTAGGAATATATTGGCATCTTCCCCAGGAAGTCCAATTTCATCCCCAGGAAACCATTATTGCAATTCCTTCTCATAACAACAAGTGGCATGTCTCTTTACTTGAGCAACCTATACTTCCCCAGTAAGTCTGCCAGTTCCAAGAAAAGATTCAGATTTTATTACTCCAATGAAAGGTAGCCTCGTCATTATGGGAGGTAGTTTGTTGTTGAGATTTGTTACTCCAATGAATGGTAGCCTCGTCATTATGGGAGGTAGTTTGTTTTTGATATTTGTTACTCCAATGAATGGTAGTCTCGTCATTATGGGAGGTAGTTCGTTGTTAAGATTTGTTACTCCAATGAATGTTAGCATCATCATTATGGGAGGTAGCTTGTTGTTGATAATTGTTACTCCAATGAATGGTAGCCTCGTCATAATGGGAATTAGTTTGTTATTGAGATTTGTTACTCCAATGAATGCTAGCCTCATCATTATGGGAGGTAGTTTATTATTGAGATTTGTTACTCCAATGAATGGTAGCCTCGTCATTATGGGAGGTAGTTTGTTGTTGAGATTTGTTACTCCAATGAATGGTAGCCTCGTCATTATGGAAGATAGTTCGTTGTTGAGATATTTTTCCGATGCATGGTAGTCTCGTCATTATGGGAGATAGTTCGTCGCTGAGATTCACATTACTTTGAAGAAGTTCATTTGTTTCCAATTGTGAGTACTCACACTAATCATTTATTACTTACCATAATATTGGTATTTACCGGTATTATCTTACCACTTCCTTCCCCGGTGGGTCGATGTTACTTTTTTTGCTATCTCCTTAGTGAGTGGATAGTTCACAGTCATTTGTCGATCACTTTTATCATTTACCTTCTCTCCTCAATCATTGAGTTGATGATACCTTATCTCCTCTTTGGGATTTACCCTAATAGAGTATAGTCTTCTATTCACCAGTGATTTATTTTCCTGGTCAGGTTTTTCTTTTGATCTTGGTCTTATTTACTACATCCCCAATGGTATTTGGTTTCACTTTTTTGGATTTGTTCATTTTCATTGATAATCATAAGCATTGCATGGAAATCTTTGGGCAAAAAATAGGGCTTATTTTATATTTAAGTATCCTCAATCGCGTCGGCACGAAGATTTTAACCTTTACATCTCCAGATAGAATACACTTAAATAAGGGCACCTGTTTTACCCTAATTTTTACCCATAAGATTCCTCTATCATCTGACACGATCACAATGCAATAAGATCACACAATAGGGTTTTGGGTACCTATCCTACTTTATCACATATTTAGGTTTGTCCATGAGGGATCACAAAGTACCTTGAATTGTGTATCTTGTACATATATCCTTTTGACTAACATCAAAGTATATGTATATGTCTCTTTGAATATAATCTTGTAGGTAATGGCACAATTGCATGTATATTACCATCTCCTAGCACAAAGGATCAAAACTAGGGTTTGGAATTTAATCAGTAAATCTATGAATTTTTGGGTAATACATGATTTCATGTTTCTCTATATGTTCATGAGCATCTATAATTGGAAATTTGATCATCAATTTGGGTTTGAAATGGCTCAATTGGTAAAAGGGGGTAAATTGGTCATTTTGTCAGAAATCAACCAAAGTCAACTGTTGACCAAGGAGAAATTTGGAAAACTATCAATTCAATGTCTCTATTTTCATATTTCATGGTCAATAGTGGCATAAAATCAATAGGGAATTTGAATTGGAGATAACTTGTCAAGGAAGTTATTTGAAAATTTTAATATTTTCTAAGTGTTGATAGTTTGCTGAACTTTGATTGGTCATAACTTTCTCAGTTTTTATTGAAAATGTACAAACTGTACATGCCTGGAAAGGGGAAACAAAATCCTTCAACCTTGTATTAGAGGCCTCAAGTCCATAAAATGAAAGGATAAAAAGTTATGGAGCTTAGAAGTTTTTGGACACTTCGTGAAATTTCTCAAATATACACAAAAATTTGATTCCTTCATGATTAATTTTGAATGTCCATTTGAGCTCAAATCAAAAAGTTGTCAACATCAAAGTTAAAGTATAAAGTGTGGGCTTCATTTTTGGTTCAAGTATCATTTCAATTGTGTGAAATCAAGCTTTCCAAATGTTTTGATAAAGACAAGCTAGCATGCAAAAATGAATGGATCAAGATAGAAGATTCATTTCAAGCAATATTCATTGATCAAGATCAACATTTCAAGACTTATGGCTTAAGGTATATGAGATTTTTGATCTTATGCTCTTAGTGCTCAAAACTATTTTTAATCATGCATTTAATTTATTAAAATAATATTTTGAGTATATACTAAGTATGATTAAAAAAGGATAGTTTAAATTGTTTAAAATCTTTGAAAATAATGTTTTTTCAATTTTTGTACTGAAGCAATCGATTGTCATAAAACGACAATCGGTTGCATCCAAGAAACATTTGATTATGTTTGACATGCAATCAGTTGTTTTCTGGAAGCAATCGATTGTCATGTGTTTTATTTTTTAATTTTTTGAACGTTGGCTTTAGAGAAACCAATTGCTCCTCAATGATAATCGGTTGTCCTAGTTATAATTTTCAATTTTTTTAAAACGTTGCTATGCTGCAATCGATTGCTGCTCTGGTGCAATCAGTTGTTGTGCCTTAAATTTTGAAAATTTTATTTTTCCAGCAACCTTTGGTAACACCTTTTCATGGCAATCCTTGTATCTTTTCATATACATTGTTTTAGTAAAAATGGTCTAAACATTGCTATGTTTCATTGAAAAGGAATTACTATACTATAAATTATTTTCACTTTAGAATTTTGAAAATAAATAAAAAATACATCAAAAATTATACAACAACAATCACTAACAACTTTCTTTATTTTTGATTATACTCTTTATACTCAAGACTTTGTTCATCATTTTCATATGCATTCTGAAAATTGTTCTTGAGCACTTAGAAGAGTATTCCATCTTAAATTTCATATTGATAAGAAAAGATCAATCAAGTGATTGACATTGCTTCTTCATTATTCAAACTCTTATACAAAATCAAACAAACTATTGTACTTGTTTTCAGGATTGTTAAAAACAAGAAAGACACTTAGGGAGGATTGTTCTCTTTGTGGTCTTAGTGAAAATCCAAGAGGACTGTTCTTGGCTTATTAGGTAGTCTTGTACAAATTACCAACAATAAGGAAATCTCTTTCATGTTAAAAGGGGACTGGAGTACTCTCGGACTGTGAGGGGAACCAGGATACATCATTGTGTTCTTTACTTTCCGCATTTACTGCTTTCATCACTTATCAGAAAAAGAAAGAAAAGAAACACTTGCAAAAATATTCATACAATTCAGAAAAAGTTTTAAAGAACCTAATTCACCCCCCCTCTTAGGCGCATCTGAACTTACAATTGGCATCAGAGCAGGTTATAGGTAACCTGTTCCTACTAGATCCAGAATGGCTTCCGCAAACAACAATTTTGTGTTTAGAGATGGTGGTAGTAGCAACAAGCCTCCTCTATTCTGTGGTGAATATTTTGATTTCTTGAAGATCCGTATGAAGGCTTATCTTGAAGCACAAGGTGAAGAAATATGGGATGCTGTCCAAAATGGTCCTTTTGTTTCGGTAACTGTAGTAAACGGTGTTGGTTCATCAAAACCTAAAACTGTATGGGATGATGATGATAAGAAAAAGGTCTTGTATGACAAAAAGGCAATAAACCTCCTTTAAAGCGCACTTAGTATGGATGAATTCTTCCGTGTCTCAGCATGTACAACGGCAAAAGAAATTTGGGATACATTGGTTGAAACACATGAAGGAACAACTGAAGTTAAGAGATTGAGACTTAATACGTTAAGTCAAGAATATGAATTGTTCTGCATGCAACCCGGAGAATCCATTCTTGATTTACAAAAGAGATTTGTGCATCTAACAAATCATCTAAGGGCACTTGGCAAAACATTGACTAATGATGAATTGAATCTAAATGTGCTCAGATCCTTGACTAGAGAATGGCAACCAAAGGTAATGGCAATCTCAGAAAAGAAGAGTCTCGCTACTATGACATCCGCAACCTTGTTCGGAAAACTTCAAGAATACGAGACAGAACTTGGTAGATTGGAAAAGCGTGAAAATCAAGAAAAGAAGTCTAAGAACATTGCATTGAAGATTGACTCCAAGGAAGACGAAAAGAAAGATAATCCTGATGAAGATGAAAACTTCATGCTTCTCGTTAGAAGACTTGGAAAATTATTTGGTAAAAATGACAAAGCCTTCTCGCACTCAAAGAAGAAGAAACACTTCAAGAAGAAGTAAGGATCCTCATCAACACAAGAAGTTACTTGTTATGAATGTGGTAAACAAGGTCACATCAAACCGGACTGTCCAAAACTTTCAAAGAAAAGTGGCTACAAAGGCAAGAAGGAATCAAAAGATAAGAAAGCATATGTTGCATGGGAAGATGTTGAACTAAGTTCGTCATCCGACTCCGATAGCGACGAAAGTGCCAATCTTGCATTAATGGCATCACACCACTCCGAAAGCGAAGATGATGAGGTAAGCTTGATGACCACTTCAAATCTATGGTATCTCGATATTGGTTGTTCCAAGCATATGACGGGAGATATCGACAAATTTTCACATCTAACGCTTAAGGCCAAGGGTTATGTGACGTATGGAGATAACAACAAAGGAAAGATTCTTGGCATAGGAAAAGTTGGTGGTCCACCTTTCACATTAATTGAAGATGTTCTTTATGTCGAAGGACTAAAGCACAATCTTCTAAGTATTAGCCAACTATGTGACAAAGGCTTAAAGATCAAGTTCACTAAAGATGAATGTTTGATAGAAGACGAAGTCACACATGAGGCTAAACTTAAAGGTAAAAGAGTAAATAATATTTTTATGATTTCCCTTAACGATTTGTCTTTGAAGGTTAAATGTCTCATGGCAAACAACAACGACTCATGGCTATGGCACAAAAGAATCGCTCATATTCATATGGAGCACCTAAACAAATTGATTAAGCATGACCTTGTTGTTGGACTGCCTAAGATAAAGTTCATCAAAGATAGACTTTGCGATGCATGTCAAAAGGTAAAGCAAACAAAATCAACTTTCAAACCCAAGAATGTGGTGTCCACTACTAGGCCACTACAATTGCTTCATATGGACTTGTTTGGCCCTTCAAGAACAAGAAGCTTCAGAAGAAATGTATACGCTCTAGTTATTGTTGATGACTTTTCTAGATATACTTGGACACTCTTTTTAGTACAGAAAAATGATGCATTCAAGGCGTTCAAGAAATATGCAAAGGAAATTCAAAATGAGAAGTCACTATCTATTGCCTCCATAAGAAGCGACCATGGTGGAGAATTCGATAATTCCTCCTTTGAAGATTTCTGTGAAGAACATGGAATATCACATAATTTCTCAGCACCAAGGACTCCTCAATAGAATGAAGTTGTAGAAAGGAAGAATAAGTCTCTTATTGAACTTGCAAGGACAATGCTTAGTGATTCAAACCTTCCAAAATACTTTTGGGCGGATGCGGTAAGCACGTCATGCTTTGTGAGCAATAGAGTTAATATTCGACCTATCTTGAAGAAAAATCCGTATGAACTCTTTCGAGGGTGGAAACCAAATATTTCATTCTTTCATGTCATTGGCTGCAAATGTTTTGTCCTTAACAACAACAAAGACAACCTTGGTAAGTTTGATGAAAAATCAAATGAAGGTATTTTTCTTGGTTACTCCTTATCTAGTAAAGCTTATCGTATATACAATAAAAGAACATTAACTATTGAGGAATCTATGCACGTATCATTTGATGAATCTAACCCTTCCGAGGAGGATACTATTGTTTTAAATAATGATGATGAGATTCTAGATATTCCTCAAGAAGATGGCTCCAAGACCAACAATGAGAATCAATTGAAACAACAAGAAGAACAAATTCCGGATGAATCAAATGTCAATGATCTACCTAAGGAATGGAGAACCCATAGAGATCACCCTATTGATAAAATCATCGGTGACATAAGTCAAGGCATTTCAACAAGATTGAATCTCAAAGATGCTTGCTTAAACATGGCGTTCGTTTCTCAAATCGAACCTTCCAAAGTCGACGACACATTAGGAGACGACCAATGGATAATTGCTATGCAAGAAGAATTAAATCAGTTCGAGAGAAATCAAGTTTGGGAACTTGTTCCTAGACCAAGTGACAAACACTTCATAGGTACAAGATGGGTGTTCAAAAATAAACTTGATGAGAACGGTATAATTGTCCGAAATAAAGCAAGATTGGTAGCCCAAGGATACAACCAAGAAGAGGGAATTGACTTTGAAGAAACTTTCGCTTCGATTGCAAGGTTAGAAGCTATCCGTGTTTTACTTGCTTATGCTTGTTCATTGAATTTTCAGCTTTACCAAATGGACGTCAAAAGCGCTTTCCTAAATGGGTACATCAATGAAGATGTTTATGTCAAACAACCCCCGGGCTTTGAAGACTTCAAGAATCCTTCACATGTCTTTAAGTTGAGAAAAGCTCTTTATGGCTTAAAACAAGCACCTAGAGCATGGTATGATAGAGTCAGTACATTCTTATGCGAAAAAGGTTTCGAGAAAGGTAAAGTGGATAAGACTTTGTTCATAAAGAAGATCAAAGGTAACACTTTATTGGTACAAGTCTATGTCGATGATATTATTTTTGGTTCAACTAACCAAGATTTGTGTGAAGAATTCTCGTTGATGATGCAAGGAGAATTTGAGATGTCTATGATGGGCAAGATGAACTATTTCCTTGGATTGCAAATTAAGCAACTGAACGATGGTATCTTCATCAATCAATCAAAATATTGCAAGGAACTTTTGAAAAAGTTTGATATGGATAATTGCAAATCAATGCACACACCAATGGGCTCCGATACTTATGTTGATCAAGATGAATCCGGTATTTCCATTGATATTACTAAATATCGAGGCATGATTGGCTCACTATTATACTTGACGGCAAGTCGTCCTGACATCATGTTCAGTGTATGTCTGTGTGCATGATTTCAAGCAAACCCGAAGGAATCTCACCTCATGGCGG
Organism: Vicia faba; assembly: GCA_948472305.1. Classification (NCBI taxonomy): domain Eukaryota; kingdom Viridiplantae; phylum Streptophyta; class Magnoliopsida; order Fabales; family Fabaceae; genus Vicia; species Vicia faba. The sequence continues at coordinate 337,324,165 of OX451741.1, forward strand.
TAAAAAGAATCATCAAATATCTCAAAGGAATAACCAATGTCGGCCTCTGGTACCCAAAAGGTAACATATGCAATTTAATTGGTTATTCTGACGCTGATTATGCAGGATGTAAAACAGATAAAAAAAGAACAAGTGGCACTTGTCACATTTTGGGAAATGCATTAGTCTCTTGGGCATGCAAGTAACAAGCTTGTGTGGATCTTAGTACGGCCGAGGCGGAATATATTGCAGCGGGTAGTTTTTGTGCGCAAATTCTATGGCTCAAGCAACAACTCCGTGACTATGGACTCGACCTTGGATGCATTCCACTCCGATGCGACAACACAAGTGCAATCAACATTACAAAGAATCCTGTGATGCATTCTAGAACAAAGCATATCGACATTCGACATCACTTTCTTCGTGATCATGTACTTCAAGGAGATGTCGAAGTCACCTTCGTGGATACACATAATCAACTAGCAGATATATTCACTAAACCGTTGGCAAGAGAACCATTTTTCAAGATCCGAAGAGAGCTAGGTATCTTGGACGAAAATGACATTATCTAATTAAGGTACATGGCTATGATTTTAATCTTAACTTTATGGTAATATGTCTCAATCCATGTTTTTATTACTAAACTTATGATATATGACCATGAAATGCACAAAAATCAAGTATTTCTCACTTTTTTGCTAATGACAATCGGTTGTCATAGAGTGACAATCAGATGTATCTTATAAATTTTAGATTCTGTCTTCATGACAATCGGTTATCACTCCACGACAATCGATTGCACAGTTTGAATTTTTGAAATTTTTTATATTTTTTCAGTTACACTCTTTTTATTCTTTCTCTTCCATTGCCATTACTAATATTTATTGTGTACAAAGATTCTTATTCTCTTTTTGAATGTTTTAAGTGTTTGGTCAACAACTTTTAAATGCATAGTCCTTTCCTATGACAATTTTTTTTGGATACTTACACACTCAAGAATCTCTATGGTACAAGTCTTTACTGTTTTGACTAAACCATTGCATGCCTTACCTAACCATTCAATACCTATCCATCTATAAAAGCTCAACCAAAATCTAAGCCTCATATATCCTCTTTTATCTCAAGAAAACCCTACAAACACCAAATATCCTTTCCCCTTCCAATTCTCTCATTTCTCACCATGTCAACATCAAAGAAAGGCAATTGAAAAGCTTCCTCCTCATCTCAAGGTGATGATATCTCAAGACTCATTCCATCAAGAAGCCAAAGGGAAAGATTTGTGTCTCACTTTCAGAAGATGACGGTTCTTTTTCCAAGGTTCGGTAATCTTGACAACTTTTATTTCGAATGCTTTAGTTTTCCAGCATTATTTAGATCTCAAGGGATATACAACTTGATTGGTGTTAATGGACCCATTTACCCCAGTTTGGTAAGGATTTTCTATAGCAATCTAACCATTAGTAGAGGATGCATGATTTCAAATGTCAAAGGGGTTCCTATAGAACTCAAAGTGCAAAACTTTGGTGAAGCTTTGGGTATTCCAAATGATGGTGCTTGCATTAAACTTCTCTCAAATGCAAATCTGCCTGGCTACAACAAAAGAGACTTCTACTATGGAATTGCAAGAATTCCCGAGCATGATTTTATTTAGAAAAGGCAAAGACTACTTGGTGGTACTCCGAAGAGGAACTCTTGGTCTGCAGGAATTCTCACTATTGATGATGGTTTGATCCACTACTTTTTGGCGTATGTGGTTATGCCAAAGTTCTCAAATATTTCCAATGTCAATGATTGTGAGATGCATATTTTGTATGCGATGAAGAATGGGATTGAAATCAACTGGTCTTATGTGATTCTACATCATATGGCACTACATAATGAAAATGCTTCTGTTTTGCCCTATGGCTCCTGGCTTACCCTTGTTTTTGAGAAGTTCAATGTTCCCTTGTCTGGTGAACACATGGTGCCTATGTCTGACCCCAAACATGAAATCACTCCGAAGAAAGTATGTAATACCAAAACCGGCGTCAAATTTGATCCAATTAATAGAACCATCACATACATTCATACTCCTCCACAAAACCAACCTCAACAAGAACAACAACCTCAAAACCAACCTCCACAACCAATGGGAAACTCTTACAATCAAGTTTTTGACTATCTTCAATACATGAACAACAACATGAACAATCAATTTTCTCATCTCTATGCCCATACCAATGTCCCTCCTTATGAAGCTCAACCTTACCATTACCCTTTCATTCAACCTCAAACCAATGAAGGCAATGATGGTGAAGGTCAAGATGATGAAGACTTTGTTGAAGGCATGGATGATTAGTTTTTAAGTTTTTATGTTTTTAGTACTTTATGTTCTTATGTTTTATGTCGTTTTTCTAGTTCCGTTTAGGACACTTCGTGTATTGTGATCCTTTTCGTTTTGTGCACTTTGTTTCTGTTATGTCTATGTATGCAAACTTTATTTATGCTATGTTGTTTCTATGTGCAATGTTATGATCTTCTTTCCCATTCCTTTTTGCTAATGACAAAGAGGGAGAATACTTTGTAGTTTCTTTTGTGTTTCTCTAACCCAAATTGCAGCAAGCAAGCAATCTTTAAAATCCTCATGCAATAGATCAAGGGGGAGTCTTTGATTTAGGGGGAGTTTTTAAGCAACTTTTATTAGAGAAAACCAAGATGCACTCCAAACTTCAAGCAATGGTTGTCATCGTCAAAAAGGGGGAGAATGTGAAATCAAGCTTTCCAAATGTTTTGATGAAGACAAGCTAGCATGCAAAAATGAATGGATCAAGATAGAAGATTCATTTCAAGCAAGATTCATTGATCAAGATCAACATTTCAAGACTTATGGCTTAAGGTATATGAGATTTTTGATCTTATGCTCTTAGTGCTCAAAACTATTTTTAATCATGCATTTAATTTATTAAAATAATATTTTGAGTATATACTAAGTATGATTAAAGAAAGATAGTTTAAATTGTTTAAAATCTTTGAAAATAATGTTTTTTCAATTTTTGTACTGAAGCAATCGATTGTCATAAAACGACAATCGATTGCATCTAAGAAACATTTGATTCTGTTTGACATGCAATCGGTTGTCGTCTGGCAGCAATCAATTGTCATGTGTTTTATTTTTAAATTTTTTGAAAGTTGGCTTTAGAGCAACTGATTGCTCCTCAATTACAATCGGTTGTCCTAGTTATAATTTTCAATTTTTTTAAAACGTTGCTATGCTGCAATCGATTGCTGCTCTGGTGCAATCGGTTGTTGTGCCTTAAATTTTGAAAATTTTTATTTTTCCAGCAACCTTTGGTAACACCTTTTCATGGCAATCCTTGTATCTTTTCATATACATTGTTTTAGTAAAAATGGTCTAAACATTGCTATGTTTCATTGAAAAGGCATTATTACACAATAAATTATTTTCACTTTAGAATTTTGAAAATAAATAAAAAATACATCAAAAATTATACAACAACAATCACTAACAACTTTCTTATTTTTGATTATAATCTTTATACTCAAAATTTTGTTCATCATTTTCATATGCATTCTGAAAATTGTTCTTGAGCACTTAGAAGAGTATTCCATCTTAAATTTCATATTGATAAGAAAAGATCAATCAAGTGATTGACATTGCTTCTTCATTATTCAAACTCTTATACAAAATCAAACAAACTATTGTACTTGTTTTCAGGATTGTTGAAAACAAGAAAGACACTTAGGGAGGATTGTTCTCTTTGTGGTCTTAGTGAAAATCCAAGAGGATTGTTCTTGGTCCAAGAGGATTGTTCTTGGTCCAAGAGGATTGTTCTTGGCTTATTATGTAGTCTTGTACAAATTAATTACAATAAGGAAATCTCTTTCATGTTGAAAGGGGGCTGGAGTACTCTCAGACTGTAAGGGGAACCAGGATACATCATTGTGTTCTTTACTTTCCACATTTACTGCTTTCATCACTTATCAGAAAAAGAAAGAAAAGAAACACTTGCAAAAATATTCATACAATTCAGAAAAAGTTTTAAAGAACCTAATTCACCCCCCCCCCCACCCCCCTCTTAGGCGCATCTGAACTTACAAATTGTTCAAGTGTGGAGAGAGATATATTGCTTAGGATTTAGGACCTGGAGATGGAATTTTGCCCAGCCACGTGCATGTTAAGCCAAGCATTTTATCAAGCAGTTTGTGGGCATGCCTTCACCATCATTTTTCTCCTTGAAATTTTGATTATTTTGAGAAATGTTCAATATCAAAGATTAAGCCCTAAATATGAGGAACAACTTTGCTTCAGAAAGTTTCTCAAAATGACTCCTACATTTTGAGATATAATCATGGGAAGATGGTACCATGCAAACTGAATTTTTTCCCAACACAAGGCATGTCACACGCGCGCGAAGCCAAGCATTCCAGCAAACACGTGATGTGCATACACTCATGGCTATTTATCTCATTGATTCAAGCTTTTTTTTGAAAAAAATTGAACATGAAAGTTAAAGTATGTAATGCCCTCTCCATTTTTTATTCAAACTTTGTTCCGTTTCATGCACTAGTGAGAGAGATATAATGAGAGGAAGTCATGATCATGATTTTTTTCCAAGACTGCATGTAAGTGCATGGAATTCGTATCAGCCAAGCCATAACTTGCCAGCTCACGTGCACATGCGTTCCTCACTTACTCAAAACGCACGCATTGCATTATCATTTAAACACAAAACGCAGAACTCACCTCATCACCTTACTTTCACGTTTCATTTTCCCATTTCTACCCTTTTATTCACTCCTCACTCTATAAAAGCAAAGCTTATTTCAATTGAAAGGTTGGACATAAAAATAATAAGGTAAGCTATCCCTCACTATCTCACGAAGATCTTCTCTCTTTGCACCTAAATTTTCCTCTTCTATCTTTGCAAATCCAGAATTATTCATCTCTCTTTGGAATCTCAAGAAAGCTTCCTCCATTTTTAAGCTTCATTCCCATCTCTCCCCATTCATTATCTTTGAACCTTCAAGTCAAGAATCTCTGATTGCTTGCTATTTTTTGAGCTAAAGCATCAACAAATTTACTTCCAGGTAGATGCTTCACAATTTCTCTCTCTTGACTGTAACTTGCGTTCTTTTTTTATCCATAAGCCTTTTGAAAAAACCATGAGCATATTCAATTTCCTTGCATTTTTGTTATAAATTTTGATTTTTGGATCGTTTAATTTGTTGGAGATTAGAAGGATAAATTTGAGTTGGAAATTTGTTTTATGAATTGTCCAAATCAAAAGCGTGTTCATGTAGAAATATTCCACCTATTTTTCTCTATCATCAATGCATCATTTCTTGGAATTTCTGATTCTATCGTGTTCGACTAATTTCCATCTTGAACTTTGATGTTTGCATTTTTGATTTTCATCAAGAAACGCATGAGATATTTGGATCAGAAAGTCATGTTTCAAAACTGAAAAAAAATAGAAAGGGTGTTGTTTGGTAGGGATGATAACGTGGCATGTTCTGATTGAACATGTTCTTGCTTCATTTTACAACGCATTTGGATAAGAACAGTTGTAATAGGCCTTTTGTATTTTTAAATTTTCTTTGTTTTCTCAAAAAAAATTTAAATATTTTCCTCACTTCATTTTTTTGTCATTTTTATTAATTAAAAAAATTCAAGTAGTTAATTATTGTTTTAATATTCTTTTATGTTTTGAAATTTTATTTTCTTATTTCTACTAAATAGAAAAATCCCTAAAAAAACGTTTTTAAGTGTCCTTCTATGTTTTCTTATTAAAAATAATTTTTTTCCAATTTTATAAAATTCTTGGGTTACAAATTAAATCATTTGTTGGACATATCATCTTTTCTTTATCTTTTTTGTTGGCTTGTGTAAATAATTTTCATTTAATTATTTATTTTGGGATAAAATTCAAGGAAAATATACTTACTAATCCTTAGAATTTTCTTGACATTTAAGTTATATTAAATTAAATTTATTTGAATTATAAAATAATTTGACTAATTTTGCACTCAATTTCCCTTTTTTTAGGGTTTTGTTTGATCATTCACACTAATTGATTAAATTTCTAATTTCACATGCCTATAAAATTAGAGATGAAGTTGTTTAGAATGCTTGAACAAGATGAGGTCACAAAGATTATTTTTATTGAATTGTAAAATGTGATTTCATATTTTTGACAAATTGTTTTCCAAAACATCTCTAGTTTAAGCTTTTTGCTAGCTAGTGTCAAAGTTTATATTTTTAAATCAAATTTCAACCTCAATCTAGGAACTCTAAATTTTATTTCTGACTTTTATAGAACTTTAGGAAGTTAGGGTTTTAATTTCATAATTTTACAAGTTATTTTCCTATTTTAAATCTAATTTTTTATTTAGGTTTGTACTTTGGGTTTTACTTTTGATCAAGACTTGTAATTGGGAACTTTTGTACATAACTCTTGTTTAGTTTTTGATTTGGAATTCAATACTGACTTGGAATTAATTTTGGGACAAATTCTTCAATATCATTGGATCTTGGGTGTTGATAGGTTGAAAAACCAAATCCATCAAGATGGATGAATGATGTTGATGATATTTGAAACCATTTTCATTTGGTACATCCCCTCCCTTTTCATATTGTCCCATTCTTACTTGTTCTAAATGTTATTGGAGAATGGCTTACATATCATTTCTCAAAACATATGGTACATAGATTACTATTGACCGGCCTAAAAATAGGTGCGACTTCTATATAAGTCCACTTACGATTGCTTAACATAGCGCTAAATTTTGTCCTGATTCGAGAAATGATCATTCATGGCCCAAACCCATGTTTGTAAGCCCAAGTATGTTAATTTGAATCCTTTGATCCAATAAACTTGAGATTCATTGTTAGGAGGATTTGGTCTTATAAATCCTCTAATGAGTCTTCATAGGCTTTGGTCAAAACGAATCACTTAAACATCGTTGATCATTTATTGTTATCTTAAGATTTTTAAATGAATGTGTTGTACCCCAAAATTTTCCCTATCATATTTTCCCAATATTTTTCCCTTACATGGTGGTTACAAACACTTGGTTAAAGAAAGAGGAAAATTTTTAATATTAGCAAAGTGTCTTTCGATTGGAAGTTTAACAATGTCCTTCGATTGGCAGTTAAACAGTGCCCTTCCATTGGCATAACAACAAGTTTCGACCGAGCTCTTAAAATCCTCCGATATAAGCTTGACCCATAAGTCTTCGATTGGGCATTTAACACCCTTCGATCAAGCTTTGGTTTGCAAGTCTACAATTGAGCTTTGTTTTCCTTTGAAATGGATCCCTTCGATTTAGAAAGAAGGGGAGCTCCTTTTGGCTTCCTTCGTTTGAAACACCTCTGGCTTCTTTCATTTGGAGCATCTCTAGGCCTCCTTCATTTGAAACACCTTTGGTGGCTTTCACACAGGCCCATTTGGACATATTGTCTGCTTGCCTGCCTGTACAAGGTAGGAATTTTCTTCATACCTACAAGGCAAACACCTGGTACATGCCTGCCTGCACAAGGCAGGAACTTCCCTCATGCTAAGTTTTGACAGCCCAATTTCTACACTATGGCATTCCAAAAGTCCATTCGAAGGATGCATATTATTGGCCATTCGAAGAAGCATGCAAGTGGTTTAATCAAAGGGAAAGGATTCAAGGCATTCGAAGGACGCATATTGATGGCCATTCGAAGTACACATATTGCTGGCCATTTGAAGAAGCTGAATCAGAGCCATTCGAAGAAGCATGTAAGAGGTCTAATTGAAGGCAAAGGATTGAAGGCACTCAAATGAGCCAATTTGTCCACATTCACTCAATTTTAAAAGAGGACAAGATCCCATGTTTTTGGCCACAGTTACAAAAGTTCATTCATGACCTTGAAAACGTTTGTTTATGGAAGTTAAACTTTTGTCTTCTTGTCCCCTCCCTCCTACTCTATATAAGCATCATGCTTGCAAGCCAAAAAAAAAGACACACGCGTTGGAGATACACTGCCCATAAATCCACCATAGTTATCAAAAAATAATCCAAGAGTATCCAACAACTCTAGTCCCCACTGTACCGGTAGAAATGTTTAAGACTAAGCCATTGGGTTGACTAGACTTTATACAAATCAAAATAAAAATCGCCACCGTGCTTTATTGTTTCCAAAGGAATGGGAAAAGAGAGAATAACCCAAAAAGAGGGGGAAAGATTCAAGGTAAGGGGGTTGGTTATACAAAGGGAAGGTATTAGCACCCTAAACATCTACGGTACTACGCAAGAGCCTCTTTGTAAAAATCTGTATATTTTGGCTATAAAAAATGTTGTATAAAAATGGATGGTGGAGGTTATAAAAGAAATATATTTATTTTATAATTTTTTGCACCCGTCGCTGTTGCGAACCTTTGGTTCCTACGTACCACCTTTTCATGCAATAGGGGATCAGGGTACACGTAGTTCCTCTTTTTAAAAATTAAAAAAAAACCACAAATGTGCTGGTTAATTTTATGAGATAAAACATCAGCATCACTGTCCGTGTGGAAAACATACCTACTACCCACAATTATGAGAAAGGAGAATTTGCATCATCTCAAAGTGGAGGATATGGCCTGGATCTTAAAATCAATAATGCCTCACTCAACACCCAAGTGGAAAATATCTCACTTCACTACATATTATAGAAGTACAGTTGTTTGCATCACTACAAGGATTGACAAGAGTTCAATCTTTTGAGAAAAGTTTAAAGATAAAAGCCAAAGTGGAAAAATTGTTTGAAATGAGATTGATTGACTTTTAGTCTTCTCACAAAAAAAGTCAAAGTATTATTAAGTTGATTGGAGTTTATTTATGAAAATATTTTGAAAATGCATGGACATAAGTCCAAGTTTATTATGAAAGTGGTTCAAATTTAAAAACAAGAAGAGTTTTCAAAAGGATGAAGAATATTTTTTAAATTAAAGAAGAAGAGACTATCCTAAAGCATAATGTAAAAGCTAGGGATAAGAACCACCTAATCAACAAGAAGCCAACACTTGACATTATGAGCCAAGATAGAATTTCCATTCCTTGGATTGGAACCAATCAAGAAAAAAAATACTAGACCTCTTGAGAGAACCAAACTTCAAGTATATTAAGCCTTCACAAAAAATTGGGCAGAGTAACGGTTGTATACGGGTAAATTCCAGATTACAAACAAAGGGTGTAATCACAAAAACCTGCACACAAAAACAAACATGCAACCCAATGTCTTGAGGTAAACCTCAAGAGCTCCAGACAAAATAATCAGATAAGGTCACAAGGTCTCCAAGATAGACAAGGGTTTCTAATCCTAAGTCCAAGAGAAGTCCCATACTCCATAATGCCAAGGATAGTAACTAAATAGTCCAAGTACCATTAAAGATTTTTTAGGGTTTAGGTTAATTATTAAGTATCTTAAAAAAAGAAAATAAAAGCTCAAGTGAGCAAAGTAAAAATGACAAGAAAGTAAATGCTCAAATGAGCAAAGATGAAAATGGCATGAAATGTAAATGCTAAAAGTAAATGGTACACAAAGCATAAAAAACTAAAAGCATAAAGTAAAACAAGTAAATAACTAGTGGTTAGTTGGATGACCATCTTGAAGCTTGCATTTGGAACTCATTAGAGGATTGGTATAACCAAAGCCTCCACAAAATAAGTTGCATTTGCTTTTTGTCAAGTATATCATCCATTTGGAATTTTCAAAAGTGTCATTTAATGATCAACGATGTTTAAGTGATCCGCGTTGACCAAAGGGGTTGTAGATCCATTATAGGATTGGTAAAACCAAAGCCTCCATACATTGAATCTCAAGGTTATTGGATCAAAGAGATCAAATTAACATACTTGGGCTTGCAAACATAAGTTTAGGTCACGAATGATCATTTATTCGAATTGAGACAAAATTTAGCGCTATGTTAAACAATCGTAAGTGAACTTATATAGAAGTCGCACCTATTTTGAGGTCGGTCAATAGAAATCTATGCACCATTTATTCTGAGACATGATATAGAGATCATGCTCCAACAACATTTAGTGCAATAAGAAGGGGATGAGATGAAGAGGGATGGGAGAGAATATACAAACCACTTTTGAATTAAATTTAATCAAACTATTATTAAAATAATTCATCCATTTTTATGGAGTTAAACTCAACACCATGGATCCAATGATGTTAATAAAGTTCATGATCCAAAATTTAATCCAAGATCAGCCAGAAAATTGTCACAAAATAATATTACATTTTAATATATACAAAAGGGTTTAAAAATAATGTTTAAAAATAGAAAATAAAGAGAAAAATATCTAATATGTTAATTAATCAAGAAATAAAAAGTAAGACCATAGAAAAATCAGAAAAAGGCTAAAATAATTTTACAACATTTTTGGTAATTTTTTATAGTCAGGAACTATTTTTAAAATTTAAAGAAATGGGTAAAATAAACCAAAAATAATTTAAAAAAATAGTAAAGTCGGAAACAAAAATAAAATAAGATCACCAATATTTGTCACAATATCACTGGATCACTCCATAATTTTTTCAGAATTTAAAAATGTATAAAAGTATTTTTAAACATTTAAAACAATTCAAATAAAGTGTAAATTTATAAAAAAATACCAAAACAAAAAATTAAATTGTGAAAAAATGAAAATCAGAAAGAGAATAATCAAAATATTTTTTCATAATTTTTTCAGATTTTTTGGACTTAAAATGAATTTTCTATGATTTTCTGAAGTTTAAAACAATTAAAATATAAAAATCAGAAAAGAAAATAAAAGTAAAAATATGTGGACCATTGGATGAGAGTCAAAACATGCTAGTAATCAAATCCAAGGGATCTGGCACGCTGTGCATATCATGGTCATTAGTGAATAAAGTACAAAATCAAATATAAATCAGATTTTCAAAAATAACAAGTGGCGTGCCATCATTGGTAGGAAGATGACACGTAGGTCATCTTCAACCTCTAGCCAACTTAATTTATAGGTCTTTCAAACTGTAAAATCAGAAGCTCAGACTTATGCCATTCGCTTCGTCTCTTCAAGACGAAGACAACCACACCCCCGCACCAAATTTATATAAACTGTAGCTTAAGCAATTTGGAAGGAAAGTTTTGAAAAGGGATTTGAAATTTCATGGTCAAAACGTGTTTCCAGTAAAAGATAAGTGTTGCGACTAGAACCAGGGCAATGAGAGCAACACAATGATATCAGAGTTTTGAAGAATTGATGAAGAAATCTACCTATTGAAGTTGAGTTGTAGAGCTCTGAAACTGGACTTCTATGGAGCAGTATAGGGCACGATTCTTGAATGTAATTATGTGGTTAGCTTCAGGGGAGATCAAGGAAGGTGAATTGATGGAAAAATTGGATTGAAAAAGGCTTGAGAATGGATTTTAAAGTTACTGAATTCTGAGTTGTGGAACAAGTTTGGCAGGGTGATTCTGGCTATCCAAGCTTTAGAAAACGAATGGGATAGTTCATGTATTTATAGGAGAAGAAAATGGGATCAAAAGGAAGGGTGGATGATGCATTTTGGAGGGAATTCGTGTGGGTCTGCATCATGAAGAAAATGTGACTTCTCTTTTGTCAAAACTCATCCAAAGTGTGTGTTTCGATGCACTAATCAACTTGGGAAAGTTGGCTAATCATGTTTAGACCTAAAACACGTGTTAATTTAAAGTTTTGAGGTTGTAACATGAAATTCAAATTCTGACTTGCAATGAAACTTCAATTCCAAGTTACCACTTTTGAAATAATGGCATTCTCATCTCAAGGTGTCTTAGGGCATGATTCTCGATGCTTTTGAAAGATGAGGTTACAAGCTTTGCAATGGAAAAAGAATGGAGTTAAATGGATGCTTAAGCTGAAAGTTGTGTTGAGTCAAAGTTGGAGAAAAATAGTTGACTTTCCATAGTTAGAAATATTTCAAGTACTTCTTCAAAAATGACCTATAATGTCTTGCATCCAAACATGGCCTTCCACTTGGAATTTGCTCTTGACTAAAAAAGATGGCATGAAGTAGATCTATTGAATCTCATTTTGAAACTCGAACCATTCAAAATATACAAAAATTGAGAGAGTTATAAATTGTTGAAGTTGGCAAAAAGTCATGAAATGACCTATAATCTTTTGCATCTTTAAGGAAACTTCCATCCATTTTCTCACTTTTCACATAAAAGAAGGCATAAATTCCACCCCTTCAAGATCATTATGGAAAAAGAATGGGCTCATGGTGATAAAAATTGACCAAGTTATGATCATTTGAAGTCACACATGGAAAATTGGGGATTCATCTGGAGGACTTGTAATCTTTCTTCCTCATTAAGTCTCTTACTCATGACAACTCCTTGAAACTTTTGAATTTATTTATTGATAAACCTTTAAAGAGAAATATGTATTTGGAATCACTCAAAAATACCAAGAGATGAGAAAGATATATTCCTTTGAAGTTCAAAACCCTAGCTCCTTAAATCAAGAGAATTCTTTGAGGAACTTTGACAATTTTGAACAAACTTCTTGTACTAACACACATGATTTGTAAATAGAAGTTCTTGAGGATGATAATGAGAACTCATAGCAACCAAAACCACTTCCATATCTTGAACATTGAGAGAAATATGCACTTGTGACCAAATGGAATAAAATCTTGTCCAACCATGATAACTTCTCCAATCAATCCCTTGTGCTTTTCAACCGAATTTGATAAACTTGAAATGTGATGAACCAAAACAACCTTGCCATGCCAATTCTTCCAAAACCAATCCAATGGTTAGGTTTGAACTTCTAACGCTTTATTGACTAGGGCATGGAAATAAACTCATGAGCCCATGGGGTAACTTGTTAAATACCATTTCCTTTGCCTACATGGATTACAAGCAAGACAAACCAACATTGCATTTTATTTAGTTAAAAGAAGAAATCAAGACAAAAACAATATTTATGATCACAAAAGAACATAAGTCAAGGTGCTTGGTGATTCCTCAAAAAGGTCAAAGAAAAATATAGGGAGGGGAACCAAGAATCCTAGTGTGATCTTGTTGTGAATGAATCAACATGGTATGATGAAGGCATCTTAGGGGAAAAAATTGGGGTACAACATCTGCCCTTATTTAAGTTTCTTCTATCCGTAGATACGAAGGTTAAAAATCTTCGTTCGAAGCGATAGAAGATACTTAAATATAAACCAAACCCTATTTTTTGCCCTAAGATGCCATGCAAATGTTTATGATCATGAATGCACATGGACAATTCCAAAGGGACACAAATCACCACTGGGGATGTAACAAAATAAAGAAACAAGGGAGCAACCCTACCAGGAAAATAAATCACTGGCGGACCAAAAGACCTGAATCAAAGAGGATGGTTGAATGGTCAAAGGATGCACCAACTTCTACCGAAGGCGAAGCTACCAACGTTTTACTGAAGGCAGAGAGAAAGATAACAAACATCGATGTTCACTGTCGATGTCCTACTGACATTCAATGGAGGTAGACAGAAAATAAATATCATAGCACGACCATTCACTGACGATGAACTACCAACGTTAACTGAGGGTAGAAAAAAGATAACCAACATGGACGTTCATTTTCGATGTCCTACCGACTTTCATTGAAGGTAGAAAGAGAAAAGAAATATCATAGCACCGCCGTTCACTGACGATGAACTACAAACGTTCACTAAGGGTAGAAAAAAGATAACCAACATCGACGTTCATTGCCGATGTCCTACCTACTTTCACTGAAGGTAGAGAGAAAAGAAATATCATAGCACCGCCGTTCACTGACGATGAAATACCAATGTTCACTTAAGGTAGCAAAAATATAACAAACACCAACTTTCACTAATGGTTATTACCAACTTTCACTGAAGGTAGAAAGAGAATATATCATAGCACTGCTGTTCACTAACGATGAACTACCAACATTCACTGAGGGTAGCAAAAAGATAACAAACACCAACTTTCACTAATGGTGATCTACCAACTTTTAATGAAGGTAGCAAGATAATATATCATAGCACCGCCGTTCATTGACGATGAACTACCAACGTTCACTGAAGGTAGAAAAAAGATAACAAACAACAACTTACACTGATGCTGATCTACCAACTTTCACTGAAGGTAGAAAGAGAATATATCATAGCACCGCCGTTAACTGACGATGAACTACCAACATTCACTAAAGGTAGCAAAAAGATAACAAACACCAACTTTCACTGATGGTGATCTACCAACTTTCAATGAAGGTAGAAAGAGAATATATCATAGCACCGCCGTTCATTGATGATGAACTACCAACGTTCACTAAAGGTAGAAAAAAGATAACAAACACCAACATTCACTGATGGTGATCTACCAACAATCACTGAAGGTAGAAAGAGAATATATCATAGCACTGCCGTTCACTGACGATGAATTACCAACGTTCAATGAGGGTAGCAAAAAGATAACAGGCACCAACTTTCACTGATGGTGATCTACTAACTTCCAGTGAAGGTAGAAAGGGAATATATCATAGCACCGTCGTTCAATGACGATGAACTACCAACGTTCTTTGAGGGTAGCAAAAAGATAACAGGTTTCCCCAAGATTTTGGTGTTTCACCTAGAACGGGTCTTAACTTATCCTTTGACTAAGGCACTCTGCCTGGAAAGGATAATATATAAGTTGTCTCAAATAAAAAGACTTCCACTTACAAATATTTCACAACGATCTGTTTCTGTGATACTGAAAGTCTTGCCATCTGTTGGCGTAAGCTTACGATAAACTGCGAACTATTCACTCATAGAGGAGATAACAAAAAATGATACGTCGACTTTTACAGGGAAGCATAAGTTACTCAAATAAAGAGACCTGCTACTTGTTTTCATGGAGGATTGTAAAAAGAAATGACTTTTTGGGGAGAGAAATATGACTTCCTGGAGAAAGAAATATGACTTCCTAGAGAGATGCCACAATATTTCTGTTGAGGAGATAAAGTCTTCTCGTGCAAAATAAATGCACCATCCAAAACTTGAAGTTTTCAGAAATCCAAAGTAAATAATATTGTTATGGAACCCATAGATTCAAACCAGAAATAAACTAGAACAAAACGGTCAACCAGAATACATCCTTTGAGAAATAAACTCAAGAGGGAAAACCAAATCCATCAAAACCAGGAGCTGTACAGGAAGGCTAAAGCAAAAATCTTCCACTAGGGACAACTTAGTGGGGAAATTGAAAGAATATAAGCTTTCTGCTTAAGGCTAACACTCTATTAAAGAGAGGACAACGTAACTCTGCAAAATAGGATGATATATCAACAAAAATATTAACAAATGTCAATGAACAATGATTTGCCAATTTTAGCTATGCATGATGTATGTATGAATGTATGAGTGTTATCGTGCGTATGCTGACAAAACAGATATACAACATTGGGAATAACCATGCAAAACCACCTCGGGCACTAACAACACTCGGCTAAACTTCATCCAAGAAGATCATTCCAAGAAAAAGTAAATGCCAACTGAGGAAACAAAACCTACTGGCTGCTTTAGCTTTACTGGGGAGCGACATAATCTGGAAGTAAGCATAACGAAGTCACAGAATAGTATAGGTACAGGGATAGAACATCCTCCTTCAGGCTTCACCGGGGAAACAAGTGTTTTTTACAAGTAACATTCCTACTGGAGATTGCAAAACCAATATCAAGTAAAGCAGACTAACACCAAAGCATTAAAACATTCAATGGGGAATTCATTCCTACTTTATTGGGGAGGTTAACACCACATCCACAAAGGGAAAAACCACAATACATCCTTCACTTAGAGAAACCAGGGACCTGCGTTCTTCAAGAGTTATAATGATACCAACTTCTTTGGAAAAAGAACTTCTATTAGGTCAAACGAAAACTTCACTGGACAAAATGCGGATTGAAACTTTACATCATGAAAAATCAGAAAAGAGGAGAAATGAATCCAAACTTGACTGAGGATACCGAAATCATAAACCCAATACGGCGAAAACATCCCGAGTAAACCTTCCCGAGGGAAACAAAAACTTCTCAAAACAACTGGAGTTTGTCCATTCCTGGGATCACCATTTTTGTTGTCATTATTTCATTACAAATCTCAAAGTAAAAGCAGATTGTAAAATCTTTTTTTTTGAAAAATCAATTTTGTTATTTAATATTTTTTTGCTTTGAAAGTTATTATCAATAATAAATTGAGTCTTTGCAAGCTAAATAAAATAAGAAATGCAAAGAATTGGGTAAAAGCTCAAATTTCATTAATAGAATGGTAGTCTGCGAATGGCGAGACTCCATAGCTGATTACAAAGTTTGAAAAATGGTAATATATAATGGAAAAGATACATTGAGATACAATGACACTATCCCCTCTAACAAATTTTGAAATCCTGAGTAGCAGCTTCTGTTGAAGTATGGTGAGGATCCGAGAAGATTGTTGCTTCAACAATCAAGTCTTGTCTGACGTAGTTACTTTCCAAGAAAGTCCCTAACTTTTGCCTAAGCTGCCCTTGCGGGTTTTCAACTTAGCGGGAAATTTATTCTGTTTAGGTCTCTAATTTTTTCCTAGACCTCCATTTCGGGGTTTTGGACTACCGAGACACTACTTTTTTGCCTAAGCCGCCCTTTCGGGTTTTCAACTTAGCGAGATGTTATTTTATTTCTTTAGGCGAAGTATTTCTTGACTGTGTCAGCATTCATGGGACGTGGGAACTCCTCGCCGTCCATAGTTTCAAGAATTAATGCACCACCAGAGAAGGCTTTCTTGACAATATACGGGCCTTCAAAATTGGGAGTCCACTTGCCCCTAGAATCAGCATTGAAAGACATGATCTTCCTGAGCACGAGGTCGCCTTCTCTGAATTCACTAGGTTTGACCTTTTTATCAAAAGATTTTTTCATTCTTTTATGATATAAATGTCCATGACATAAAGCTGGCATCCTCTTCTCCTCAATCAAATTCAATTGGTCAAACCTGTTCTGGACCCATTCGGCCTCTGTCAATTTGGTTTCCATTATCACGCTCAACAAGGGAATCTCTACCTCGACTAGGAGTAAAACTTACATTCCATACACCAGGGATAACAGGGTTGCTCCTGTTGGAGTGCAGACAAATTTTCGATATCCATGTAGAGAAAAAGGGAGCATTTCATGCCAATCCTTATAAGTAACAACCATTTTCTGGATAATTCTCTTGATATTCTTATTAGCAGCTTCGACAACCTCATTCATCTTTGGACTGTATGTAGATGAATTGTGATGGACAATCTTGAATTCTTCGCACAGTTCTGTCATCATCTTGTTGTTCAAATTCGAGCCATGACCAGTGATGATTCTTCTCAGCACACCATACCGACATATAAGGTTATTCTTAATGAATCACGCAACCATCTTCTTAGTAACATTGGCATATGAAGCATCCTCCACCCACTTGGTGAAGTAATCAATTGCTACCAAGATAAAACAGTGTCCGTTCGAAGCTTTGGGTTCTATCATCCCAATCATGTCAATACCCCACATAGAGAAAGGCCACGGGGAGAAAATCACATTGAGAAGTGTCAGAGGCACATGGACCTTTTCTGCATAAATCTGGCATTTATGGCACTTCTTTGCAAATTTATAACAGTCGGACTCCATTGTCAGCCAATAGTAACCTGCCCTTAACATTTGTTTATCCATCAAATGTCCATTGGTATGAGTGCCAAATGAACCTTCATGAATCTCATGCATCAACATGTCTGCTTCGTGTCTATCCACGCATCTGAGCAAGACCATGTCATAATTTCTCTTGTACAACACATTTTCACTGAAGAATAAACCGCATGCCAATCTTCACAATGTCTTTCTATCTTTCTTCAACGCACCAATCGGGTATTCCTGAGTCTGAAGAAAATGCTTGATATCATAATACCAAGGTTTTTCATCTGCTACCTCCTCTTCTGTAAACATATGAGCGGGCCTATCCAGTCGTCGAACCGTAATTTAGGATATATCATTCCAAGTATTCACTTGGTACATAGAAGCCAGAGTTGCCAGAGCATCCGCCATTTGATTTTCATCTCTAGGAATGTGATGGAATTCAACTTTATTGAAGAAGGGTAATAATCTTCTAGCATAATCTTTGTAAAGGATCAATCCGGGGTGACAAGTATCCCATTCTCCTTTAATCTGATTTATTACCAAAGCTTAATCACCATACACATCTAGAATTTTAATTCTGAGATCAATAGCTTCTTCAAGACCCATGATGCAAGCCCCGTATTCGGCCATATTATTAGTACAGTCAAATGTTAACCTTGCAGTAAAAGGAATGTGCGATCCATGAGGAGTGACATCACAACACCAATTCCTTTACCATAAGCATTCACAACTCCATCAAATATCATACTCCAACGAGATTCAGGGTCAGGACTTTCCTCAGGCAATGGTTCATCACAATCTTTTACTTTCAGGAACATCACATCCTCATCGGGGAATTCATATTTTCTATAGACTGGTGATCCTCCACTGGTTGGTGAGCAAGATAATCTGCCAACACACTGCTTTTAATAGCTTTTTGAGTGCGGTATTCGATATCATATTCAGATAAAAACATCTTCCAGCGGGCAATTCTCCCAGTAAGAGCAGGCTTTTCAAAAATGTACTTGATTGGATCCATTTTGGAGATCAACCAAGTAGTGTGATTCAACATATACTGGCGCAAACTCTTAGCCGCCCAGGCCAAAGCACAACATGTTTTTTCCAGCATGGAATACCGCAACTAACAATCAGTGAAGTTTTTACTGAGATAATAAATGGTTAACTCCTTCTTCCCTGTTTCATCCTGTTATCCCAGAATACATCCCATGGATTTATCTAACAATGTCAGATACATAATCAACGGTCTTCCTTCTACAGGAGGGGGAAAGATAGGAGGTTCAAGCAGATATTCTTTAATACTTTCAAATGCCCTTTGGAAATCATCCGTCCACACACAACCTTGATCTTTCTTTAACAACTTAAAGATCATTTCACATGTTGCAGTCATGTGGGAGATGAATATGGAAATATAATTCAAACGCCCGAGGAAACCTCTGACTTGCTTTTCAGTTCTTGGTGCTGGAATCTCTTGAATCGCCTTGACTTTATCAGGGTCAACTTCAATTACTTTGTGGCTAACAATGAAACCCAACAATTTCCCTGATTGGACACCAAAGGTACACTTATTTGGATTCAAGCGGAGATGATACTTCCTCAAACGCTAAAACAACTTCAACAAATCTTCTACAGGCCATTCTTCAGTCTGGGATTTTGCAATCATATCATCAACATATACTTCGATTTACTTGTGCATCAGATCATGGAATAGGGTTGTCATAGTCGTCTGGTACGTTGCACCAGCGTTCTTCAACCTGAAGGGCATCACTCTGTAATAGAATTTTCCCCAGGGTGTAATAAACGTTGTTTTTTCCATGTCCTCCAGAGCCATTCTTATTTGATTATACCCGGAAAATCCGTCCATGAACGAGAATACCTTAAATTTTGTTGTTCTATCCACTAACATATCAATGTGTGGCAATGGAAAATCATCTTTTGGACTAGATTTATTTAGATCTCTATAATCTACGCACATGCAGACCTTTCCGTATTTTTTCGGTATTGGGACAATATTAGCAATTCATTGAGGATACACTGATGTCACAAGAAAACCAGCATTAATCTGCATTAGAACCTCCTCTTTGATTTTTACTGCCATATCTGGGTGATTTCTTCTTAACTTTTGTTTAATTGGCGGACACTCTGGCTTCAACGACAAACGGTGCTCTACAATATATGTATCTAGACCAGGCATATCTTGATAAGACCAAGAAAAAATATCCACATACTCTTTCAACAGCTCAATCAACCCGCTATTCACATCAGGATCCAACAATGCTCCAATCTTGACATCCTTCAGATCTTCTTCTGAACCCAAATTGATCCCTTCGAATGGATCTTTATATGGCTTAATGGTATTTTCCTCGTGCTCAAGAAATCGTGAGACCTCTTCTGGAATCTCATCATAATCTTCTTCTTCTTCAGCCCCATACACAGAACATTCAAAGTTGGGAGAGGGTGCATGGTCATTGTATTCAACGAGTTTTTTAATTAATCTGCACATATGATTTGTGATTGTATTTAGAAACTGACACATATAACAAGTGATTATGCATATTGAATTTTAGTTATTATTTATTTTGAAAGGTTTATTTTATTACCATTTTCCAAGAAAAAGCAAAAAATAAAAACATAATTTGGGAAACAAAGGCAACTTTTATTATTGATTTTAAAAGTCACAGCAAACAGATAAGCCCTACAACATTAATACTTCCACCTTCGGCAAAGTGAAAGCTTTTTCAAAAAGATTAACAAAACAAATTACTTTGAAACATGTATGCAAGAGGGAACATCAATGGTGATCCATTTATGAACCCTAACTCCTTGCGTCACATAATTCGGCATTTCTTTCTCTAATTCATCTTCCACGATGGCGTTAATTCTGGAAACAGTCAGATGAAGATAACCCCCACTACGGAAAATATCTTGATACCTGTCTGCAGCAGACATCGGCTTCATGCCCTTACCTTTGTCATTCTTCGAAGAGAACCCTA
The DNA here is from genome assembly GCA_948472305.1 of Vicia faba. Taxonomy (NCBI): domain Eukaryota; kingdom Viridiplantae; phylum Streptophyta; class Magnoliopsida; order Fabales; family Fabaceae; genus Vicia; species Vicia faba. Next base: position 337,344,800 of record OX451741.1, read on the forward strand.
AGCCAGTTCTGTTCTTGTTCACAGGTGGATCCACAATTCGTCCCCAAACTTCATTAGGACCATTACGCACAACCTGTTGCGCGTCCTTAAGAGAAACCACAGAGTTCTCATTTCCTCTTATGTTGTCAATGGATGAGGCTTGGAACTGGGTTCCAACAGCAGCTTCATTTGCCTCTACAATTCTGAAAGAGGACAAATGAGATATCAACAATGCTTGATCCCCATTTATGATCATTACTTTCCCTTCACGTACAAATTTCAGCTTCTGGTGTAAAGTTGAAGTGATAGCCCCTGACTCATGTATCCACGACCGTCCTAGCAAACAGCTATAAGCGGGAATAATGTCCATGACCTGGAAAGTTATCTGAAACAAATGTGGTCCTATATGAAAAAGCAAGTCCACTTCACCAATAACAAATTTCCTTGACCCATCAAACGCTTTCACAGTGATGCCACTCGGGCGCATAGGCGTTCCTTGATATTTCAACTTCATAAGCGTACTCCTCGGTATAACATTCAACGCGGATCCATTATCAATCAGCGTATTGGATAGTGAATCATTCTTGGAGTTCATAGAGATGTGGAGGGCCAAGTTGTGATTCCTTCCTTCATATGGTAATTCATCATTGCAGAAACTTAAGTTATTACATGAAGTAATGTTTCCTATTATGGTGCTTAATTGGTCTATTGGCATATCACTCTCCACAAAAGCTTGGTCCAGTACCCTCATCAAGGATTCTTTGTGAGCAGAGGAGTTCATCAATAAAGCTAAGATAAATATTTTTGAAGGAGTCTGCAGTAGATGATCTACAATTTTGTTGTCGCTCATCTTAATTATCTTCAAAATATCACCCACTTCCTTCTCTAACGTAGCTCCACTAGTCTCACCCATAGCCTTCTTAGGTTCATCATTCTCAACAATTTTCTTTCCAGCACTAACATCTCTTCGAACAACTGGTGCAAACAGACGACCGCTGCGAGTCACCCTGCTATTTTAAGCTATATTTCCAACATCAGGCATTAGCTGGATGGGAACTTCCACTCCATCCTCTAAGATTGTAGCGTTATATTTGTAAGGCACAGCCTTATCTGACTTGTAGGGGATATGACCCGACAAACTAATCACTAATGGGGTAACAGCTGGCTCACTATGATACTCAACTTCAAAATGGGCAGGTGCACCAAAACAAGGCATGATGACATTTACCCCTTTTTCAACATAATCAGTCATTAGTAAGTCATTTCTGGAAAACAAATCTTCGTCTAAAGAGAAATACTCATTCGCGGAGGCATACTCTTCATCTGACTCTTCTTCAATCAAACAAACCTTTACCATATCAACTTCATGCTAATCATCCCTCTGACCTATGACCTTGATAGTTCCATTATCTAACAACAACTGAACACCCTTCTTCACGATTGAACATCCTTGGGGGTCTCGACAACAAACTCGGCAAGATCTATATTGGTGTTCCACCTGACAAGCCGTATGGCAGAAGGTAGCATGCAACTACATGAGGTCCTCATTCATATACTCTACACCAAAAATTATGAATTCTCCAGGGCATCCAGAAACCATATTCACTTCCTCTTCATACTCTTCCCTAGGCCTGATTATATGGATTAGGCCCTCATCCATCATCTCCTGTAAATAAGCCTTTATCTTATCGCAACCATGTATGCATGTACTACAAATAGCACAACCGACATGGTTATATGTGTAGTAGCTAAATTCAGTGGTCTGCATGCATTTTCACCAAATCTTCTCTAACCAGATTAATATCGAAAATCTGGAAGTCGCCTGGACAATAGGCTACCATATTCACAGCATTTACTCCCCCATGCTTCGGTAGAGGATTATCTTTCACATTAGGTCCCATGTCCTTCGAAGATAGAACACCAGACTTCACCAATTTCTGTACCTCAGTCTTCAAAGGATAACAATTCTTAACATTATTCCATGGTTATCCCTAATGAAAAGCACGTGTTTGGTCGGCCTTGTAATACCAAGGCAGCGTTGATGGTACGGCGGGAGGTGGTCGGGTCTGAACAAAATTCTTCTGAATCAATGCCGGTAGTAACTCTGTATAGCTCATGGGAATAGGGCCATAACTCTCCCTTCTTTGATTATACCCTTGATTCCCTTGCTGGGACGATCTCTAATAAGCAACGATAGTTGGAGCGGCATTCAGAACAGGAGTAACTGAGGAAATTTGCTGATGACGCTGATAATTCCTTCTAGGAGTGTTTACCCTCCTCTCTTGTATAACAACATTTGCATCTCCTTATTTCTTCTTGGTAAACCCATAAGGTGGCTTCTTCACACCTCCATATCCTCCACTCCTCGTTAAATGTCCTTCTCTTACAGCCTCTTCTAAGCAGATACCTATTCCTACCATTTCAGTAAAGTCATTTGGCGCACTTGCTACCATCCTCTCGTAGTAGAAAGCACCCAGCATCTTCAAGAAAATCTTAGTCATCTCCTTCTCTTCCATGGGAGGAATCACCTGGGTGGCTACCTCATGCCATCTCTGCGCATATTCTTTGAATTATTCCCTGTCTTTTTGAACCATGGCCCTGAGTTGATCACGGTCAGGCGCCATGTCCATGTTGTACTTGTATTGTTTGATGAATGCTTCTCCCAAATCATTAAAAGTATGGATATTGGCGCTGTCCAAACTCATATACCACTTCAGTGCAGCACCGGTCAAACTATCCTGAAAAAAGTGAATCAATAGACACTGAGCATCAGTATGGGTAGACATTCTCCTTACGTACATCACCAGGTGAGCACGATGGGAATTGTTTCCCTTATACTTCTAAAACTTCGGGACTTTAAACTTAGCAGGTATCTTAACATTTAGGACCAAGCATTCTTCCCAAATAGCTCTTTTCCCCTTAGGGCCTTCATCTCTCTTTGCATCTTGTCAAACTGCTCTTGAAAATTATCCATTCTGTCATAAAGACCCAACTCTTCACTCGATGGAGGGAAAGGACGATGCACATCATCATTAAGAAACAAAACCATATTCACCGAAGGAGGTGAAAAAGGAACATGCACCACAGGAGGTGCAGGAGTCACAATAGTCTGAACAACTAGAGTCTCTTGAGGACCAAGATTGAAACCTTCAGGTGTAAAATTCTCTGGCATTCCCCATGGAAACCTTGGGGCATGCGATTCTAAACAACAGCTGGAGTAGCAGATATGGGAACAGTCGGAGCTTCTGTAGTTTCCCTTATTGGTTGAGGTTGAACACTCAATGGCTGATTCTGACTGTAGTCAGATTGGCCATACCGGCCTTCAAACAGAAACTTCCTCGCGTAGCTCGCGATTCTCTTGTTCTAAGTTGTCCATCTTCTTTCTGAAATTAGCCCGAGTGTTGTAGTGATGAGTCAACTTGCTGAACGAAGTAAAGAAGATTGGTAAGACACCTGGATATACATAACAAATGCAAGAAAAATGTGCAATATGATGCATGATATGTAATGCACATGATTATTTTTATTAGAGTACCAAGTTTGAAATATCAGAGTAATAACACGTTTGAAATACTGAAAATTTTATTATAATATCTTCAAAATGGATTACAAGTTTCAATGATCCCAAGTACAAGATGAAAATAAAATCTGAAACCCTAAGAAATAGAACTGATGGAGATCACTCTATATACGTTGGCGCTCCCCTGTGAGCCTGGCAATCTGAGCCTTCAACCTCTGGTTTTCTTCCACATGTCTGATGGAAACCTCCTTCCAATCATCTGAATTAGGAAGTGAGTAATTAGCAGGTCAAAGACAAATACTATCAACTTTTGCAGCAAGTCAAAGATTAATGCCCGAAACCATACGGGGAAACTATTTGCACGACCAAGTGGTATGAACTCCCGAAACAAGACGAGTTTACCAATAAATACAATATGCCATGGATTAATGCCCGAAACCATATGGGGAAACTATCTATCTGACTAGCAAAACAAGTTCCAGATTAATACCTGTACAAAGCCACGAGAACTATCTATGGACGACCGATTGTAGATTAATACCTTTAACAAGCCAAGAATACTATATTTCTTTCTCGGGTAAGAGATTAATACCTGGAACCAGACATGACAAATATCTCAACGACCGACAATCTTAAAATTCCATATTAACACCTGAAACCAGATAGGACAACTATCTGCGAACAACTGATTTGTAGATTAATACCTGAAACCAGACATGAAAACTATCTACACGACCAGACAGAGCAACCTTACATGGGTTCCTTCTCATATATCTCTGGGTGCAGACTAACACAGACTCATCCTGGAACATCCCTACACAGGCTCTTTCTAATACATCTCCAGGTAACGGTTAATTCCATTATGCCCATAAAATCAACCGAAACCTGGACTTTAACCAGGATACAGTAAGCTGTCATTTCTCCAGAGATAACTCTTCAGCAGAGCCTTGGAAAACTGAAGTTCCTAGACTCTATTCCCCACCATATTTTCCTTAAACAGGAGAACAATAAAAACCCACATTCCCTAACAGACTCCTCCTCAGACAACAGGAATAGTAACCCCCAAGGGGACCATGTGTAAATCAGCAGCTATTTTGGATGACATCTTTAAGCCCATCTCTGACGACTCTCTGTCATCTCCTCTAAATGGAATCTATAAGCACATTCCTTACATCATCAATCATTAGTGTTATTTCATGCGAGTAAAAATTTCTCGGAACTCTAGTGTTCAATCATGTTCCACCTTCAGATCACGAAAGGCAGGCAAGCCAATCTAAATCCTCATGTTTAAGAAGATTGAACAGGGGAAGTTGTGTGCCCCAAAATTTGTCCTCTCATATTTTCCCAAGATTTTTCGCTTACATGGTGGTTACAAACACTTGGTTAAAGAAAGAGGAAATTTATGAATATTAGCAAAGTGTCTTTCGATTGGCATAACAACAAGTTTGGACCGAGCTCTTAAAATCCTTTGATACAAGCTTGACTCACTAGTCTTCGATTGGGTATTTAACACCCTTCGATCAAGCTTTGGTCCGCAAGTCTACGATTGAGCTTTGTTTTCCTTTGAAATGGATCCCTTCTATTCAGAAAGAAGGGGAGCTCCTTTTTGGCTTCCTTCATTTGAAGCACCTCTAGCTTCTTTTGTTTGGAGCATCTCTGGGCCTCCTTCGTCTGAAGCACCTTTGGTCTCTTTCACACAGGCCCATTTGGACAAATGACCTGCATGCCTGCCTGCACAAGGCATGAATTTTCTTCATACCTACAAGGTAAACATTTGGTACATGCCTGCCTGCACAAGGCAAGAAATTCCTTCATGCTAAGTTTTGACAGCCCAATTTCTACACTGTGGCACTCCAAAAGTCCATTCGAAGGACGCATATTGTTGGGGATTCGAAGAAGCTGAACTAGAGCCATTCGAAGAAGCATGTAAGAGGTCTAATAGAAGGGCAAGGATTGAAGGAATTCAAAGGAGCCAATTTTTCCATATTCACTCAATTTCAAACGAGGACAAGATCCCATGTGTTTGGCCATAATTACAAAACTTCATTCATGGCCTTGAAAACCTTTGTTTATGGCAGTTAAACATTTATCTTCTTGTCCCCTCCCTCCTACTCTATATAAGCATCACGCTTGCAAGCCAAAAAAAAAAGACACACACGTTGGAGATACGCTGCCCATAAACCCACCATAGTTATCAAAAAATAATCCAAGAGTATCCAACAACTCTAGCCCCCCCACAAGTTCAATTTTCCAGCAAGGTAAGTCCCCTTGACCTTGTACCTTTCGTTTTAGCATGGCATGTAAATAACATCTATTCACCTTTTATTTCTGTCCTTTTCAATCGCATGTTTTTCTTGTCTAAATATACATGTTAGAACTAACCCTTGTACATACTCAAACAAACAAAAAAGGACTAGTGTGAAACAAAGCCTTAGGCTTCGCCTCTCATTGCCTGACAGCCCCAAACGAAAGAGGCACCTTCATGATTGTTTTGTAGGTGCACATCCCTTCACAGTCAAAATGAACTAGGTAGAAAAGAGTCCAAACGAATGATCCTCATACTGCTTCCCAGCATAATTGAAGGAGGCCAAGATAGTTCAATCGAAGGCTGCTCACGCCAGCTTCCCAGCCTAATCGAAAGAGGCCAAAGAAGGGGTGAATCTAAAGCACATCTTTCCCCGTTGAATCGAAAGACTCATTCCCCTTTTCTCTTTTGCATGCCTAAGTCCATTTGGTATTTTTCTTTTTGTATTATTTCTTATATTTCTTTTTATTATTGTTTTCTGTTGTTTAATTAACCAAATATAAAAGAAAAAACTCACTAAAAAAATTAGGTTTAAATTTCTTAATTAAAAAATTAAGTTCTTTAGTTAATTAATTAATTGAAACTTTAACCTTTTTCTTAATTAAGAACTTATTATAATTTAGGACTAAATATTTTCTTTTCATAATAATAAAAAAAACTAAAAAGAAATTATTTTATTTTTCTTAATTTAAATTTATTATATAGACTTTAGGATAACTCACTATTTTTCTTAAATCAAAAAAATCAAAAAAGGATTTTTCTTATTAGTCTTTTTTTTACGAACTTTTAGTCTTTCGCGCGTTATTTATTTTTCTCATTTTTACATAATTATATCTGCTGACAGTATATAATAGATTAAATTTTGAGTTTTACCGCTTTCCTTATTTTTTCTTCATCCATGTTTTGTTTATTGTAAATATCTCTCTCCCCAAAGCCATGTAATAGCGTAGGGTTTATTTTTTGCACTTTTCATTTTCCTGTATATATATTAACTGCTAGTAACTAGGCATGCATGACAAGACTAATAACAAAACATTAGCAAACTTAACACAAGACATAAATAACTGAATACAACACACATTTCACATATGCACCTCTAGGGTATCCCACTTTGGTTGCCTTCAAAAATAAAACAGTCATGAGGCAGGAACACTTTAGCAAAGACCCATAACTAAAAAGATCATAGTCCCTCAATGACCCTATAGTTGCCTTCTCGGCAAATGATCTAGTCCCTAAACAAAATTGCTAAAGCATCTTCATAAGTTTCCTTCGTGAATGTAACGTCCCTTTTGAATGTCCCTAATAAATCCAACGATAAGGCTGCCTACTCACTAATAGTAGGATAGCACTCTCTAAAGGATATGTGGAAAAGAACGATGCTTTTCGAGTATAAAAGTAGATAGTTGTTAGAAGTTTGCTCAAAAAAACATTTTGCACTTACACAAATACTACTTTTCAAAAGCAATTTTCAAAACATCTTCTTTACTATCACTCTTGAGGACTGATAAAAGAGTTAAACACAAAGCAAATCACCTCACTAAGGCATTTTCCAAACATTTTCAAAACATACAAAGCACAATGGTATTTCAAAATGAGCAAACCTCTAAAAGCCCGTAGAAAACTATGGATGGAAAGGGTGTTAACAATTTCCATTTCCATAATCTACCCCCCTTACTCAGAAAATTCTCAAAAAGGTCTTTTTCTATTCTTTTCACCCTTTCCTTTGTTGGATAAAAGAAAAGTCGGTGGCGACTCTTGCTTACTGTAACATTTGCAAACACAAATGCAAAACCAGTATATAACAGTTGGTTCTGCCACCGTATCACAAATTGATATACTTAAAAAAAAGCAAATTAAACTTGTTGTTGAGAGGCTTTTATTTTATCAATCTTCTAATGAGTTTCAAATACAAGTTTCAAGATGGTCATTCAACTAACCTCTAATTTCTAACAATTGACTTTACTTTATGCTCTTTACTTTAAGAACTTTTATATTAGAATTTACATTTCATACTATTTTCATCTTTGCTCACTTTAGAATTTACTTTTATGTCATTTTTATTTTTCTTACTTGAGCTTTTCATTTCTTTTTGAAGATACTTAATAATCAACTTGAAAAAATAATGCTTTAATGTTACTCTGACTACTTGGTTACTATCCTTGGAATTAAGGAGATTGTGGACTTCTTGAACTTAGGATTAGAGACCTTAACCTACCTTGGGACCTTGTGATCTAAACTATTATTTTGTCTGGAGTTCTTGGGGTTTACCCCAAGATATTGGGTTGTTTGTTTTCTTTGTGTGCAGGTTATTTTGATTACATGATTTGTCTGTGATCAGGAATTCATTTGTATACAACCGCTACTCTGCCAAATTTTTGTGAAAACTTAATGCAATTGAAGTTTGGTTTTCTGAAGAGGTTTATTATCTTTTCTTGTTTTGTTTCAATCCAAAGGATGGGAATTCTATGTTGACTCATTGTGTCAAGTGTTGGCTTCTTGTTCGTTAGATGGTTCTTTTTCCTAGATTTTACCTTATGCTTTAGGATAGTCCCTTCATCTCCTCCCACCTTCTTTAATTTCAAAAATATTCTCCCTCCTTTTGAAAACTCTTCTTGTTTCTAAACTTGAACCACTTTCATAATAAAATTGGACTTAGGTTAATGCATTTTCAAAAACATTATCTTAATCAAATTTCAACCAATTTAATAATACTTTGACATTTTTGTGAGAAGACTAAAAGTCAATCAATCTAATTCAAACCATTTTTTCCATTTTGACCTTTTCCTTTATAATTTTCTCAAAATATTAGACTCTTGTCAGTCCTTGTAGTGATGCGAGCTACTATACTTCTACGATAAAGTCCAAGTCATATCCTCCACTTTGATATGACGCAAATTCTCCTTTCTCATAATCGTGTGTAGTAATTATGTTTTCCACTCGGATAAGACGATGATGTCTTGTCTCTTAAAATTAATCAACACACTTGTGTTTTAAAATTTTTAAAGGTGAACTACGAGTACCCTTATCCCATATTGCATGGAAGGTGGTACGTAGGCACTAAAGGTTTGCAACCGCGGCGGGTGCAAAAATCATAAAAGTACTTATTTTCTCATCTCCAAAATCTATTTTTATACAACATTTATAGCTAAAATACACAGATTTTCAAAGAGGTTCCTGCGACTACCGTATATGTTTAGGGTACTGATACCTTCCCTTTGCATAACCAACCCCCGAACTTAGATTCTCTCCCCCTCTTTTGGATTTTTTGCTCTTTTCCCATTCCTTCGTAAACAATAAAGCGCGGTGGCGATTTTTAATTTGTTATGTGAGAGTCAATCAAACCATTATATTAGTCTCAACATTTCGACCGCTACAAAGAAAAACAACGACTTCACTGGGGAAAGGTCGACCAAATGTTGGTCCATTCCTAAGTTGTTGAGCCTATCCTTGTTTATCTATGTATGTGCTATGATTGTTGTATATTATATGTTGTATATATATGTTTGTATGGATTTTCTTGGTTTTCAGGGTGCTTGGTGATTTCTCATAAGTCTTATACACGGACTTGGGAAAACTTAAGATAGACAAACGATATAGTCATGTTAACTTTGAGGGAGTAATCCTAAAAAAGGAGACATGAGATCCCCCACTCAGTGTAGGCCCCTTTTAGAACCTTGTTCAAGTGACTTAAAAGTTGACTCTTTATTAATATCTCAGGTACTTTTTGACTATGGATTCTGGAAAAAGAAAGACTAAGAAGTACAGTTTCAAAGATCCCAAGATAAATGAGTTGGTGAATCTGGTTCCTGAGATCGAGAGTTCTACATATTTTTAGAGGAAGTATGGGTCCATCATTTCTCTTATGAAGCTTGGGATGAAGAAGGGTATTCTCTCGACTTTGGTCCAGTTCTATGATTCGATGTATCGATGGATTAATTTCCCTGATTATTAGTTGATATCTACATTGGAAGAGTATTCTTATCTACTGGGTTTACCTATTATCGATCGTGTTCCTTTTACCAGTTTGGAGGGGGAGCCAAAATCTCATGAGATTGCTGCTTTTATCTATTTGGGTAAGTTTGAGGTTGAAGCCCACATGACTACCAAATGGGGGATTATAGGATTACCCACTCATTTCTTATTGGAGAAAGCTTGCTACTTTTCTAGGATGAAGAGTACAGTTGCTTTTGAGGCCATCTTTTCTCTACTTGCTTATGGTTTCCAATGTCGACTAGTTTGTGGATATCAATGCCATTAGGATTTTTATGATTGGGAACCCAATTCCTACATTATTGGGTGATGCTTTTATTTTATTCATCTTCGGGATTCTTACCATGGAGGGATGGTCATTTGATGCACGCCTTTGTTGTATCAATTGTTTATTTCTCACTTACCTATGTTTGATGCTTTCTGGGATGTCAGGAAGGAACCTCGTTGGAATACAAAGATTATGGCCCTGACTCAGATATTATTTGGTATCATCAGGCTTACTATGATGTGGAAATTGTCGATAGTTGTGGTAGTTTCCCCAATGTACCTCTTCTTGGTACAAAGGGAGGAATTAACTATAATCATGTTCTTGCACGACGACAGCTTGGATATCTGATGAGGGATAAGTGAAATAGTAATCATCTTGGTGGTTTCTTCATTAAATAGGGAGATGTTCATAGGGAAGCTAAAGAAGATATGGAAAATACTTGGCATCATATTCACAGGAAGAGTAGGGAGGAATTGGAACCTAGAGAGGTTGTCTCTTTGGAACCTTATATTCAGTGGGTACAACCAAGAGTCATCCAGTTGAAGATGTTGTATTCCCGTGAAGCACCTATGCATGATATGTTTGTGAAGACCACTTCTCCCATATTAGATGATATGGAAGAGTTTCATATTGACTTAGTCAGGATGCGTCAGGAAAATGAGGCTTGGAAGAATAAGTGTCAGACTTTAGAGATTTCCTACCGAGCAGACCTGAATGAGAGAGATGATATGATTAAGATTCTCGAGAGTCGTGCTGTAGAGATGATGGAGAGGCAAGAGTATTTATTTTCCTCTAGAGATCAGTCAGGACCTAGTTGCTCACTTCTCGAATCTGATGATTAGAAAGAGGTCGCCGACAGGTATGCAGAAGAGAACAAGTAGTTGAAGGCTCAGATTGTAAGACTCACAGGGAAACGTCAGTGTGTGGAGTCATCTTCATCAACTTTGCTTTCTTAGGATCTTAGATTTTTATCTTATCTTGTACTTGGGATTATTGAAACTTGTACTAAAAAGTTGTAATCCATTTTGAAGTTATTATAATGAGATTTTAATATTTCAAATGTGTTAGTACTTTAATATTTGCAAATTGTCCATAAATGTTTGAGTTCCTTGAAATATTAATAATAAAATAAATCATGTGCATTGCATATCATGCATCATATTGTACATACTTCTTGCATTTTTGTTTATACCCAAGTGTCTTATTGTGCTTCTTTACTTCATTCAGCAAGCTGACTCACCAGTACAACACTCGGGCTAATTTCATAAGGAAGATGGATAATCTAGGCCAAGAGAATCACGAGTTGCGCGAAGAAGTTATTGCTTTGAAGGCTGGTATGGCCAATCTCACTGCTTTGATGGAATCGTTTATGGCTGCTCATAATCATCCACAACTTTCTTAACCACAATAAACAACGATTGCTCTGAAGGACCATCAGTTCCCGTTTCTGTTACTCTAGAAATTGTCGCTCAAAATCATATGCCTCAGGGTTACCCGTGGGGAATTCCAGAGAACTTCATGCTAAAAGGTTTTAATCTTGTCACTCAAGCTTATCCATTTATGTTAGTTGTTGCTACTCTCGCACCTGCTATGGTGCATATTACTCCTACTGCTAAAAATGAGATCCAATATGTTTCACCTCCTTTGGTGAATTCTATGTCGTTTACTAATGATGAAGTTTATCGTCTTATTCCTCCACGAAGTGAAAGTTTGGGTTTCTATGACCAGTTAGATGACTTTCATGACCAGTTCAATAAGATGCAGAAGAAAATGAAGGCCCTTGAAGGAAAATAATTATTTGGACAAAACGTCAGTGAGCTCTGCTTGGTTCCTAATGTAAAGGTGCCAACCAAGTTTAAGTTACTGGAATTTGAGAGGTATAATGACAACTCTTGCCCTCGTGACCATCTTGTGATGATATCAGGAAAATGTCTACACATACTGATGATCAGCGTTTGATCATTCATTTCTTCCAAAATAGTTTAATTGGTGCTGCTTTGAAGTGGTATATGAGTCTGGAAAGTAGTAGTATCAGCCCATTCAATGATTTGGGAGAAGCCTTCATCAAATAGTACAAGTCAAATATCTTCATGGAGCCTGAATATGACCAGTTAAGGGCAATGGCTCTGAGAGATAAGGAGTCATTCAAAGAATATGCGCATAGATGGCACAAATAGCTGCCCGGGTGGTCCCACCTATGGGAGAACAAGAAATGACCAAGGTCTTCCTGAAAACACTTGGATCATTTTATTATGAAAGGATGGTCGCCTGTGCGTTGAGTGATTTTACTGAAATGGTAAGCATGGGTGTTTGTTTGGAAGAGGCTGTTAGAGAAGGGCGCTTGACAAAAGAGGAAGGGATGAAGAAGTCATCGTATGGGTTCTCTCGAAAAAAAGAAAGTGAAACGAATGTTGTTATTGAGGAAATAAAGATTAGACTAACTAGAAGGCAATAACGGTACCAGTAATAGGTTGCTTCTGTAACTCTAGTCTTTAATTTAGCTCCAACCACTATTGCCTATCAGAGACCATCCCCTCAAGGAAATTAAGGGAAAAGTTATAAGAGAGAGTCTTTTGACTCTATTCTAATGAGATATGCAGAGTTACTCCCGGCTTTGATCAAGAATAAGTTGGTTCAGACCAGGCCACCCCCTGTTATACCATCACCTTTACCTTGGTATTATAAGGCAGACCATATGTGTTCTTTTTATCAGGGAGCACCAGGGCACAATATTGAGAATTATTATCCTTTCAAATATGAATTACAAAAGATGGTGAGATATGGCCTTTTATCCTCTAAAGATGTTAGCCCTAACGTGAAAGATAATTTGTTTCCAAAGCATGGAGGAGCAAATACTGCAAACATGGTTGCTGGTTGTCCAGGGGACTTTCAGATTTTTGATATCAACCTGGTTAGAAGAGATTTGGTAAAGATGCATGCTGACCTCTGCGAGTTTAGTTACTATACACACGACCATGCTGGTTGTGATATATGCAGTACCGATATCCAGGGATGTGATAAGATAAAATCTGATCTACATGAAATGATGGACGAAGGCCTCATTCATATAATCAGGCCTAGGGAAGAGTACGAAGAGGGTGTGAATATGGTCTTTGGATGTCCTGGAGAATTCAGTATTTTTGACGTGAATCATATGAATGATGATTTGGTGCAGTTGCGCGCTACCTTCTGTCACATGGATGGTCAAGAAGAACGCCATTATGGGTCTTGTCAGATTTTCTGCAGAGATTCTCATGGTTGTTCCATTATGAAGAAGGGTGTTTTGTTGTTATTAGACAATGGTACTATCAAAGTTACAATGGGATTAATCTGATTGAAGATTTCTTGGTTGAGGCTGTGTCGGACGATGAGTATGTCTTTGCAGATGAATTCTTTTCCTCATATGAATATATGTTCTCCAGCAATGATTTTGTAATGCCCAAATATTCTGAAGAAGGGGTGGACATTATTGTGTCGTGTTTCAATGTTCCTGCCCCTGTAGAGAGTGAGTACTATAGCAAGCCAGTTGTTTCTCCAGTGGTGATTTTCTTATCGGGTCCTGTTCCTTATGATAATATAGGATGGTGTGGAATATCCCATCCAGCCTTTGTTTGATGTCAAGAATATTGCTGAGGTCAGTAGAGTGACCCGTAGTGGTCATGTTTCCACACCTGTCATTCGAGGGAATGTTAACGTTGATAAGGAGGTTGTTGAAAGTGTAGAAACTAAGAAAGTAGCGGGGGAATCCAACGGTGCTACTCTGAAAAAAGATATGGATGATATATTGAAAATTATCAAGATGAAAGACTACAGGATCATAGATCAATTGTTGCAGACACTGAATCTACTGGAAAAAACCCAGAGCCGTCACCGAACTTTATTTATCCCGAAGGAAGGGGAAATATCGAGAAAACCACAAGAGGATGGATAATATGGTCTTGTGACCAAGAGAAAGGGTAAGGAAGTCAATTATGCAAGGGGAAGGTATTATCACCCCTCACATTCATTGTACTCAATGGGGTCTATTTTGTTTGTTTGCTTCTAAGGGTGTGTTTATCTATAACTATACTTGCTAAGGGGAATGAAATGGTTTTTTATTAGTGCATTCGTGAGGGTCTCACAACCCTTTGCCTACGTATCGAGTGAAGGAATCAGAACACCATAGTTCTTCTAGAAAATGTTGGTTTGTTGGTGTTGTTTTAGTGGGCAAAATTAACACACACATTATAGCAATAGGCACGGCCTGTATCGCGGTAGAACGGAGATAACATGCCCTTCACGGGAAGTTTATAATGGTCGAGTGTTTTGCGACTTTTAAAATGAATTTGAATAATGATTAAATGTTTTTGGATTTTTTTATTTGTGAATGATAAGTTTTAATTTATTACAAAATAAAAATCTAGAGGGGTAAGTCTACCCTAATGTTATTATGTACTTGATGGGCTAAAAGTCTACCTCAACATAAAACGGTCGAAACAGGATCTAATTGCCTCATGGAGTTACCTAACGGAGTATAGTATCAAGATTTGAACAAGAAAATGAATAAAAAACTTAAATTCTAAATATTTTTATGATTTTTATCAAGTAATAAATTTAAAAGTAAATTAAAACCTACTTATAATTTATTTATGTGATTTTTAAGTTAAGAAAAATAAATAAAATAAAATTAAAATCTAATTCTAAATATATTTGTTAATTTCATGTAAAGAAATGTAAACAAAATTTAAAAATTCTATTATAAACCATCAAACCAAATAGAAATTGCAATGATAAATAAACGGGGTTTGAAGCAGAATTATGGGGAGATGGCTAGAAATCCAGTCAGGCTTGTATGGGTCAGGCCCAACAAGGTTTTTTAATCATTTGTGAGAAAATGAAAACATTATGGCTTATTTTCCAAAAATAAAAATTATACCTAAATTGAAAATGAAACCAGATGAAATTGCCTTTAACTGATGATGGAACCTCAAAACCAACATGAAACCCTAGTCTTGCACGAATACCGCTTCTTGAACCAAAGCGCTTTATTCAATGAAATGCGTGATATGCAAATGAACTAGTGGAGATGATGTGGATGAAATGCAAAGTCTAAACCAGAAGAAAAAAAAAGGTAGGACAAATTTGGGGTATGACATACACCATCAAATATATCTATTCTAGCCTTGTTGATGAACTCTTATGACCACAGGGAATCTTTGATAAGAGTGTTGGATCAAGCCTTCATGGAAAGTGATATGACTTTGGACCAATTCAGTAGTGTGGTAGGGAATATTACATCCTGTAATAACCTAAGTTTCTGTGATGACGAATTTCCTGACGAAGGAAGGAACCATAATTTGGCTCTCCATATATCCATGAACTGTAAAAACGATTCATTATCAAATGTGTTGATTGATAATGGGTCTGCCTTAAATGTCATACCAAGGAGTACACTTATGAGGTTGATGTACCGAGGATCTCCCATGCGCCCAAGTGGCATAATTGTAAAAGCTTTCGATGGATCAAGGAAGTATGTTATTGGGGAAGTGGATCTGCCTATTCATGTAGGCCCACACTTGTTTCAGATTGCTTTCCATGTTATAGATATTGTGCCCGCTTATAGTTGTTTACTGGGACGACTGTGGATACACGAAGCAGGGGCTGTCTCTTCAACTCTGCACTAGAAGTTGAAATTCGTGCGTGAAGGAAAAGTGGTCATCATAAATGAAGAGAAAGCATTATTTATATCTCATTTATCTTCTTTCAGTGTTGTGGAAGAAAATTAGGCTGCTGTTGGAACTCAGTTCCAAGCTTTATCCACTGATAACATAAGGGAAAATGAGAATTCAATAGCTTCAATGAAGGATGCTCAACAGGTAGTGCATAATGGCCCTAATAAAGTATGGGGGAAGATTGTGGATCCACTTGTGAATAAGAATAGAGCTGGTTTGGGATTATGTGTGAAGAATGATAAAGGTGAGAACATGAAGCCGAAGTCTGCTTTGGGCAAATATCATGATATCTATTGCAGAGGAGGTTATCTTCATCCAACTGTTCTGAGGATCAATGCTATTGTGGAAGGTGAAGTAGAGTAAGAGATGCCGAACTATGTGATGCATGGAGTCAGAGTCCAGAACTAGGTCACTATTGATGTTCCCTCTTGCATTCATATCTCAAAGTAATTTATATTTGTTAATCTTTTCAAAAAGCTTTCACTCTCCCCAAGGTGAAAGTTGATATTGTATGGGCTTATCTGTTTGCTTTGATCATTAAAATCTTAAAAAAAAATTGTCTTTAATTCTCAAATTGTGTCTCTATTTTTTGCTTTTTCTTGGAAAAATGGTAATGAGAAAAAAAAAACCTTTTGAAATAAATAATAATTGTAATCTGCATAATCATTTGTTATGTGTGTTAGTTTCTAAAAGCAATCATATGTTCAGATTAATTAAAAAACATGTTGAATACAATGACCCTGCACCCTCTCCCAACCTTGGATATCCTGTGTATGGGACTGAGGAAGAAGAATATGGTGAAATTCCCGAAGAGGTTTCATGGTTTCTTGAGCGTGAGGAGAGTGTCATTCCGCCATATAAAGAGCCGTTGGAGACAATCAATTTGGGTTCAGAGGAAGATCATAAGGAAGTCAAGATTTGAGCATTGTTGCATCCTGATGTAAAGAGAAGGTTGATTGAACTATTAAAAGAGTATGTGGACATCTTTGCTTGGTCATACCAAGACATTCCGGGTTTGGATAATGATATTATGGAGCATCATTTGCCGCTAAAGCCAGATTGCTCGTCAGTCAAGCAGAAATTGCGAAGAACTCACCCTGATATGGCAGTGAAAATTAAAGAAGAAGTTTTAAAGAAGATTAATGCCAGTTTTCTTGTGATATTACTGTACCCTCAATGGATTGCCAATATTTTCCCAGTACAAAAGAAAGGCGGAAAAGTTCGCATGTGCGTTGATTATAGAGATTTAAATAAATCTAGTCTAAAAGATGATTTTTCATTGCCACATATTGATATGTTGGTTGATAGTACAAAAAAATTCAAAGTATTCTCGTTCATGGACGAATTTTTCAGATATAATCAAATAAGAATGGCTCCTGATGATATGATTTCTAAATCCCAGACTGAAGAAGGGCATATAAAAGATTTGTTAAAATTGTTTCAGCATTTGAGGAAGTATCGTCTCCCCTTGAATCCAAATAAATGAAGCTTCAGTGTCCGATCAGGGAAGTTGTTAGGTTTCATTATCAGCCAAAAAGGAATTTAAGTTGATCCTGATAAAGTCAAAGCAATTCAAGAAATGCATGCACCAAGGACTGAAAATTAAGTTAGAGGCTTCCTTGGGCAGTTGAATTACATTTCCAGATTTATTTCCCATATGACCACGACGTGTGAATCGATCTTTAAATTGTTAAAGAAAGATCAGGGTTGTGTGTGGATAGATGATTGCCAAAGGTAATTTGAAAGTATTAGAGAGTATCTACTTGAACCTCCTATCTTCCTCCCTCCCGTTGAAGGACGACCGTTGATCATGTATTTGACAGTGCTAGATAATTCTATGGGTTGTATTTTGGTATAACAAGATGAAATATGAAAGAAGGAATATGCCATTTATTATATCAGAAAGAAGTTTACTGGCTGTGAGTCACGGTATTCTATACTGGAAAAGACATGTTACGCTCTGGCCTGGTCGGTAACGCGGTTGCAACAATATATATTGAATCATACTACTTGGTTGATTTCCAAAATGGTTCCAATTAAGTATATCTTTGAAAAGCCTGCTCTTAATGGAAGAATTTCCCATTGGCAGATGTTGTTATCTGAATATGAAATTGAATACCGTACTCAGAAGGCTATAAAAAGCAGTGTGTTGGAAGATTATCTTGCTCACCAACCTGTTGATGATTATCAATCTGTTAAATATGATTTCCCTGATGAGGATGTGATGTTCTTGAAAATAAAACAATGTGAGGAACCTTTTCCTGAGGAAGGCCTTGATCCTAAGTCTCAGTGGGGTATGGTATTTGATGGAACTATGAATGCTTATGGGAAAGTAATTGATGTTGTGATTATCACTCATCATGGATCGCATATCCATTTTACCGCAAGGCTGACATTTAATTATACCAATAATATGGCAGAGTATGAGGCTTGTATCATGGGTCTCGAGGAGGTCATTAATCTCAGAATCAAAGTTCTAGATGTATATGGAGATTCAACTTTAGTAGTAAGTCAGATTAAAGGAGAATAGGATACTCGTCACCCTGGCTTGATCCCTTATAAATACTATGCTAGAAGATTATTACCCTTCTTTAAAAAAGTTGAATTCTATCATATTCCCAGAGATGAAAATCAGATGGCAGATGCTTTGGCAACTCTGGCTTCTATGTATCAAGTTAATGCTTTGAACGATATGCATCATATCACAGTGCGGAGTTTGGATAGACCAGCTCATGTGTTTGTCGTAGAGGGAGTAGCAGATGAAAAACCTTGGTATTATGATATCAAGAATTTTCTCCAAACTCAGGGATACCCGACTGGTGCGACAAATAAAGATAGAAAGACATTGAGGAGGTTGGAAAGTAGCTTTTTCCTCAACGAAGATGTGCTATACAAGAGAAATTATGACATGGTCTTGCTCAGATGCATGGATAGACACGAAACAGACATGTTGATGCATGAAACCATGAAGGTTCCTTTGGTACTCATTCCAATGGACATTTTATGGAAAATAAGATGCTTAGGGAGGGTTATTATTGGCTGACAATGGAATTTGACTCTTATAAATTTACGAATAAGTTCCATAAATGCTAGAATTATGCTGGAAAAATTCATGTTCCTCTAACACTTCTCAATGTCATTTCTTCCCTGTGGCCTTTTTCTATGTGGGGTATTGACATGTTTGGGATGATTAAACCAAAGGCGTCAAGCGGACATCATTTTATCTTGGTGGTAATTGACTACTTCACCAAATGGACGGAAGCAGCTTCATATACTAATGTTACTAAACAAGTAGTAGTACACTTTATCAAGAACAATGTCATGTGTCGGTATGGTGTGCCAAGCAGGATTATCATCGACAACGGCTCAAATCTGAATAATAAAATGATGACGGAACTTTGTGAAGAATTCAAGATTGTCCACCACAATTCATCTCCCTACAGGCCAAAGATGAATGGGGCTTTTAAAGATGTTAATAAAAACATTAGGAAGATCATCCATAAGATGGTTGTTACTTATAAATATTGGCATGAAATGCTCCCTTTTGCTTTGCATGGGTATCAAACATATGTCTACACTTCAACAGGGGAAACCCTATTCTCCCTTGTGTACGACATGGAAGCAGTACTCCACGTTGAGGTTGAGATTCCCTCTTTATGCGTGATAATGGAAACCATGTCGTCAGAGGCTGAATGGGTCCAGAACAGGTTTGACTAGTTGAATTTAATTGAAGAGAAAAGAATGACGTTCTTGTGTCATGGTCAGTTATACCAGAAGAGAATGAAGAAAGCTTTTGATAAGAAGGTCAAGCCTTGTGAATTCATAGAAGGAAACCTCGTGTCCAAGAAGATCATGTCTTTTAATGTTGATTCATGGCAAAATAGACTCCCAATTTTGAAGGCCCGTATGTTGTCAAGAAAGCCTTCTCTGGTGGTGCATTGATTCTTGAAACTATGGATGGCGAGGAGTTCCCATGTCCCTTGAATGCTGATGCAGTCAAGAAATACTTCGCATAAGAAATAAAATAACTTCTCGCTAAGTCGAAAACCCGAAAGGGCGACTTAGGCAAAAAGGAGTGTCTCGGTAGGCTGAAAACCCGAAAGGGAGACCTACGCAAAAGTAAGAGAGATAAAAAGAATAAATTCTCCCTCTAGGGTGAAAACCCGCAAGGGAAGCCTTGGAAAAAGTTAGGGATTTTCTGGCAAGTAACTGCGTCAGACAAGACTTGGTCATTAAAGAAACAATCTTCTTGGATCTTCACCATTCTTCAACTGAAGTCTCTGCTCAGGAATTCAAAGTTGTTAAGGAGAATAGTGGTCATTGTATTTCAATGTATCTTTTCCAATATATTACCAGTTTCCAAACTTTGTAATCATCTATGGGGTCTCTCCATTTGCAGACTACCATTCTATTAATAAAGTTTGAGATTTAATCCAATTCTTTGCAATTTTTATTTTATTCTCCTTACAAATACCTACTTTTTTATTGATTTTAATCTTCAAAGCAAACATATTAAATAGAAAAATTATCCTTTTGAAAAGAATTTACCAATCACTTCTTGATTTAAATTTTGTGACTCAAGGAGAACAAAAATAGTGACTCCAAGGATGGAGGAACTCTGAAGTTTTGTAAGTATGTGTTCCCCAGGAAGGCTCTCCCAGGTTATTTTTGCTGGTATGCGTTTGATCTTTTTGAGTTCCTCAGATAGTTGGAAATGATGTCGATTGATGTATGGCGTAGTGTTGGGTTTGTGATCCCGTTTTCCCCAGTCAGGTTTTGATTCATTTTGATTTTAGGTTTGTATGGTATGAAGCCTCTGTCCCAAATTCCCAAGTAAGGTCTTCTATCATGTGACGAAAGTCCCTTCTCCATTTGCATACTGAGGTGGAATCATTTGCAAAACATTGCACTTTTGTAGTGTTGGCATTATTGTTGTTGTTTATTTCTAAGTCAACTAGACGAGGGCAATATATTTTCTAAGAAGTGTTGAAATAGTTGTCAAATTTTTGGGTTTTCTCCCTCCAAGTGCTAGGTTTGATTTAAAATCCCCATAAGTTTGATTTCTTACTGTATTTTTTGACTTCTTAAATCCCCAAGTAAGGCTGAGATAACGTATCTCCCTAAAAATTGTTATCCCCATTAGGTTTCATAATTTCTCCCTACAGAAGTTGGTGTAATGATCACTCTTAGTATTGAAAAATGTATGTTGGGTTTCTCTAGATGATATGATGTTTCCCTCCACAATGAAGTCGGCACGAGGTCCCAGTTGATATCTCGACGATGTGGTTGTCATCTACCCTTTGAAATCAGTATTGCAATTCCCCAGTAGAAGTACAGACCTTGAAACATTTGTTTTCCCCATCGAAGTCTGTGTGATATTCCTTGATGAAGCTTGGAGGAGGATTTTAATTCCCTGTATCTATACTGATTTATTGTTATAATTTGATTATTTTCGGATTATGTTCCTTCCTAGTGGATTTAAGCCATGAAATAGGAATTTGTTTCCTCAATTGGTGCTTACTTTCTAATGAAATATTTATCCTGGATGTGATTTAGCCGAGTGTTGACGCTACCCGAGTTGGTTTTGTCTGGTTACCTCTAGTGTTGTGTGTCTGTTTTGTCTGCATATACATGATAACATTCATACATTCATACATACATCATGCATTAGCTGAATTTAGCAAATCACTGCTCATTTGCACATTTTGTTGGCATATTACCCTGTTTTATAGAGTTTTGTTATCCTCTCTCCAATAGAGTGTCAACCTTAAGCAAAAAGTGTATATCCTTTCAATTTGCCCACTGAGTTATCCCTCATGGAAGAATTTTGCTTCAACCTCCTTGTACATCCCCTTGTCTGGGTAGAACGTGGTTCCCTCTTGAGTTTATTTCTCATGAAGCATTATTTTGGTTGACTGTTTCATCCCGGTTCATTTCTTGTTTGAATTGGTGGTCCCTGGCAACATTATTATTTTGATTTCTGCAAGCTTTGAGCTCTGATTTGAGAATGTGAATTTATTTTGCACATGAAAAATCTAGTTCCTCACGAGGAATATATTTTCATCTTCCCCGGGAAGTCCTATTTCTTCCCCAGGAAATCATTATTGCAATTCCTTCTCATAGCAGCAAGTGGTAGGTCTCTTTATTTGAGCAACTTGTACTTCCCCAGTAAGTCTGCCAGTTCCAAGAGAAGATTCGGATTTTGTTACTCCAATGAATGGTAGCCTCGTCATTATGGGAGGTAGTTTGTTGTTGAGATTTGTTACTCCAATGAATGGTAGCCTCGTCATTATGGGAGGTAGTTTGTTGTTGAGATTTGTAACTCCAATGAATGGTAGCCTTGTAATTATGAGAGGTAGTTTGTTGTTGAGATTTGTTACTCCAATTAATGGTAGCCTCATCATTATGGGAGGTAGTTCGTTATTGAGATTTTTTACTTCAATGGATGGTAACCTCATCATTATGGGAGGTAGTTTGTTGTTGAGATTTGTTACTCCAATGAATGGTAGCCTCGTCATTACGAGACATAGTTTGTTGTTGAGATCTTTTTCTGATGGATGGTAGTCTCGTCATTAGGGGATTTAGTTCATCGTTGAGATTCACATTACTTTAAAGAAGTTCATTTGTTTCCAGTCGTGAGTACTCATGCTAATCATTTATTACTTACCATAATATTGGTATTTACCGGTATTATCTTACCACTTCCTTTCCCGGTGGGTCGAAGTTACTTTTTTTCTATCTCCTCAGTGAGTGGATAGTTCACAGTCATTTGTCGATCACTTTTATCACTTACCTTCTCTCCTCAATCTTTGAGATGATGATGCCTTATCTCCTCTTTGGGCTTTATCCCAATAAATTCTAGTTTTTTGTTCACCAGTGATTTATTTTTCTGGACGGGTTTTTCTTTAGATCTTGGTTTTATTTACTACATCCACAGTAGTATTTGGTGTCACTTTTTTGGATTTGTTCATTTGCATTCATAATCACAAGAATTTCATGGCAATCTTAGGGCAAAAAATAGGGCTTGTTTTATATTTAAGTATCTTCAATCGCGTCGACACGAAGATTTTAACCTCTACATCTCCAGATAGAAGACACTTAAATAAGGTCAGTTGGTGTACCCCAATTTTTCCCCCTAAGATTCCTCTATCATCTCACACCATCACAATGCAACAAGATCACACATTAGGGTTTTGGGTACTTCTCCTACTTCATCCTATCTTTAGCTTTGTCCATGAGGGATCACCAAGCACCTTGAATTGTGTATCTTGTACATATATCCTTTTGACTAACATCAAAATATGTGTATATGTCTCTTTGAATGTCATCTTGTAGGTAATGACACAATTGCATGTATCTTACCATCTCCTTACACAGAGGATCAACACTAGAGTTTGGAGTTTAATCAGGAAATCTCTAACTTTTTAGGAAATACATGATTCCATGTGTCTCTATATGTTCATGATCATCTATTATGGGCAATTTGATCATCAATTTGGGTTTGAAATGGCTCAATTGGTAAAAAAGGGGGTAAATTGGTCATTTTGTCAAAAGCCAACCAAAGTCAATTATTGACCAAGAGGACTTTTGGTCAACTATCAATTCAATGTCCCTATTTTCATATTTCATTGCCAATGGTGGCATAAAATAAATAGGGAATGTGTATTGGAGATACCTTTTCAAGGAAGTTATTTGAAATTTTCTAAGTGTTCATAGTGTTGAATATTGATTGGTCATAACTTTCTCAATTTTTATTGAAAATGTACAAACTTTACATGCTTGGAAAGGGGAAACAAAATCCATCAACCTTTTATTAGAGGCCTCAAGTCCAAAAAATGAAAGTAGAAAAAGTTATGGAGCTTGGAAATTTTTGCACACTTAGTGAAATTTCTCAAATATGCACAAAAATTTGATGCCTTCATGATTAATTTTGAATGTCCATTTGAGCTCAAATCAAAAAAATTTCAACATCAAAGTTGAAGTATGAAGTTTTATCTTCATTTTTGGTTCAAGGATCATTTCAAATGGTCAAGTGTGGAGAGAGAGAGAGAGAGAGAGATTGCTTAGGATTTAGGGCCTGGAGATGGCACTTTTCCCATCTACGCGCGCGCTAAGCCAATCATTTTATCAAGAAGTTTGTGGGCATTCCTTCATCGTCATTTTTCTCCTTAAAATTTCGATTATTTTGAGAAATTTCCAATACCAAAGATAAAATCATAAATGAGAGGAACAACTTTGCTTCAGAAAGTTTTTCAAAATGACTCCTACATTTTGAGATATAATCATGGGAAGAAGGTACCATGCAAACTAAATTTTTGCCTCACACAAGGCATGACACACGCGTGCGAAGCTAGGCATTCCAGTGAACACATGATGTGCATACACTCATGGCTATTTTTTCTCATTGATTCAAGCTTTGTTTTGAAAAATTTTGAACATGAAAGTTGAAGTATGTAATGCCCTCTACATTTTTTCTTCAAACTTTCTTGCGTTTCATGCACTATGGAGAGAGATATAATGAGAGGAAGTCATGATCATGATTTTTTGCCAAGACTACATGGAAGTGCATGGAATTTGTACCAGCCAAGCCATAACCTGCCAGCTCGCGTGCACATTCGTTCCTTACTTACTCAAAACACACACATTGCATTATCATTCAAACACAAAACATAAAATTCACCTCACCACCTCACTCTCACTTTTCATTTTCCCATTTCTACCCTTTTATTCACTCCTCACCATATAAAAGCAAAGCTTGTTTCAATTGAAAGGTTGGACAGAAAAATCAGAAGGTAAGTTATCCCTCTCTATCTCATGAAGATCTTCTCTCTTTGCAAGCTCAGTTTTCGTCTTCTATCTTTACAAATCCAGAATTATTCATCTCTCTTTGGAATCTCAAGCAAGCTTTCTCCAATTTTGAAGCTTCATTTGCATCTCTCTCCATTCATTATCTTTAAACCTTCAAGCCAAACATCTTTGATTGCTTACTCTTTATTTGAGCTCAAGCATCAACAAATTTTCTTCAAGGTAGATGCTCCACAATTTCTCTCTCTTGACTGCAACTTGCGTTCTTTTTCTATCCATAAGCCTTTTGAAAAATCCTTGAGCATATTCATTTTCCTTGCATTTTTGTGATGAATATTTATTTTTGGATCGTTTAATTTGGTGGAGAATTGAAGGAGAAATTTGAGTTGGAAATCTGTTTGATGAATTGTCCAAATCAAAACCGTGTTCATGTAGCAATATTCGCGCGCGTTTTTCTCTATCATCAATGCATCATTTCATGGAATTTATGATTCTATCGTGTTCTACTAATTTCCATCTTGAACTTTGATGTTTGCATTTTTTATTTTCATCAAGAAACGCGTGAGATATTTGGATCTAAAAGTCATGTTTCAAAACTGAAAAAATAGAAAGGGTGATGTTTGGAAGGGATGATAACGTGGCATGTTCTGATTGAACATGTTCTTGCTTCATTTTACAGCATATTTGGATAAGAACATGTGTAATAGGCCTTTGTATTTTTAAATTTTCTTTGTTTTCTCAAATTTTATTTTAATATTTTCCTTACTTAAAAAATTATCACAAAAATATTTTAAACTATATTTTCCATATATTTTCATATTTTAATTTTGATTTCATTTTTTTATTTATTTTTATTGATTAAAAAAATTCATGTGGTTAATTAGGATTTTAATATTCTTTTATGTTTTAAAATTTTTATTTTCTGAATTCTACTAAATAAAAAATCCCTAAAAAATTTTTTTAAGTGTCCTTCTAAGTTTTATTATTAAAAATAGATTTTTTTTCCAATTTTATAAAATTCTTGGGTTACAAATTAAATCATTTGTTTGACATATCATCTTTTCTTTGTCTTTTTGGTTGGCTTGTGTAAATAATTTTTATTTAATTCTTTCTTTTGGGATAAAATTCAAGGAAAATATACTTACTGGTCCTTTTTTTAGGGTTTGGTTTGATCATTCACACTAATTGTTTAAAATTTGTAATTTCCCATACCTATAAAATCAGAGATAATGTTGTTTAGAATGCTTGAACAAGATGGGGTCATGAAGATCATTTTTCTGGAATTCTAAAATGTGATTTCATATTTTTTAAAATTTTTTTTCCAAAACATCTCTAGTTTAAGCCTTTTGCTAGCTAGTTTCAAAGTTTATATTTTTGAATTAAATTTCCACCGCAATCCAGGAACTATAAATTTTATTTCTAACTTTTATAGAAATTTAGGATGTTAGGGTTTTAATTTCATAATTTTAAAAGTTATTTTCCTATTTTAAATCTAATTTTTTATTTAGGTTTGTACTTAGGGTTTTACTTTTGATCAAGACTTATAATTGGGAACTTTTGTACATAATTCTTGTTTAAATTCTGATTTGGAATTTGATATTGACTTGGAAGTAATTTTGAGACAAATTCTTCAACATCATTGGATCTTGGGTGTTTATAGGTTGAAAAACCAAATCAATTAAGAGGGATGAATGATGTTGATGATATTTGAAACCATTTTTATTTGGTACATCCCTTCCCTTTTAATCTTGTCCCATTCGTACTTGTGCTAAATGTTATTGGAGAATGGTTTACATATTATTTCTCAAAACATATGGTATAGAGATTGGTATTTACCGACCTCAAAATAGGTGTGACTTCTATATAAGTCCACTTACGATTGCTTAACATAGCGCTAAATTTTGTCCTGATTCGAGAAATGATCATTCGTGACCCAAAACCATGCTTGTAAGCCCAAGTGTGTTAATTTGAATCCTTTGATCCAATAACCTTGAGATTCATTGTTAGGAGGCTTTGGTATTAGCATTCCTCTAATGAATCTTCATAAGCTTTGGTCCAAATGAATCACTTAAACATCGTTGATCATTTATTATTTCCTTGAGATTTTTAAATGAATGATATACTTCATGAAAAGCAAATGAAACTTGTTGTTGAGAGGCTTTGATTTTATCAATCTGCTAATGAGTTTCAAATGAAATTCTCCAAATGGTCATTCATCTAACCTCTAATTTATAACAATTGACTTCATTTTATGCTCTTTACTGTAAACACGTTTATTTTAGCATTTACATTTCATGCTATTTTCATCTTTGCTCACTTGAGCATTTACTTTTATGTCATTTTTATTTTTCTCACTTGAGCTTTTAATTTATTTTTTAAGATACTTAATAATCAACTTGAACAATAAAAGATTTAATGTTACTTGGACAACTTGGTTACTATCCTAGGCATTATGGAGATTGTGGACTTCTTGGACTTAGGATTAAAGACCTTAACCTACCTTGGAACCTTGTGATATCAATTGTTATTTTGTCTGGAGTTCTTGGGGTTTATCCCAAGACATTGGGTTGTTTGTTTGCTTTGTGTGCAGGTTATTTTGATTACATGATTTGTCTGTGATCGGGAATTCATCTGTATACAACCGTTAATCTGCCCAATTTTTGTGAAGACTTAATACAATTGAAGTTTGGTTTTCTTAAGAGGTTTATTATCTTAGCATATTTGGTTTCAATCCAAAGAATGGGAAATCTACGTTGATTCATTGTGTCAAGTGTTGGCTTCTTGTTGGTTAGATGGTTCTTTTCCCTAGCTTTTACCTTATGATTTAGGATAGTCCTTTCATCTCCTACCACCTTCTTTAATTTCAAAAATATTCTCCCTCCTTTTGAAAACTCTTTTTGTTTCTAAACTTGAACCACTTTCGTAATAAACTTGGACTTAGGTCCATTCATTTTCAAAAACATTTTCGTAATCAAATTTTAACCAAATTAATAATACTTTAACATTTTTGTGATAAGACTAAAAGCCAATCAATCTCATTCAAACTATTTTGGCCATTTTGGTCTTTTACTTTAAAATTTTCTCAAAAGATTAGACTTTTGTCAATCCTTGTAGTGATGTGAGCTTCTATACTTCTACGATGTGTAGTGAAGTGAGATATTTTCCAATTGGATGTTGAGCGAGGCTCTGTTGATTTTAAAATCAAATCCAAGTCCTCCACTTTGAGATGACGCAAATTCTACTTTCTCATAATCGTGGATAGTAAGTATGTTTTCCACTAGAATAAGACGATGATGTCTTGTATCTTAAAATTAACCAACACACTTGTGTCTTAAAATTTTTAAAGGTGAACTACGAGTACCCTGATCCCCTATTGCACAGAAGGTGGTATGTAGGCACTAAAGGTTCGTAACTGCGACTGGTGCAAAAATTATAAAAATACTTATTTTCTCATCTCCACAATCTATTTTTATACAACATTTATAGCCGAAATACACAGATTTTTAAAGAAGTTCCTTCGGAGTACCATAAATATTTAGGGTGCTAATACCTTCCGTTTGCATAACCAACCCCAGAACTTAGATTCTCTCCCCCTCTTTTGGGTTATTCACTCTTTTCCCATTCCTTCAGAAACAATAAAGCGTGGTGGCGATTTTTAATTTGATATGTGCGATTCAAGTCAATCCAATGGCTTAGTCTCAACATTTCTACGGATACAGGCGGTCGAAGAAAAAGTTAGGGATTAAAGCGTATGACTATGTCTCGTTGGATCACTCATAGCAAGCCTTTTTACCAACATCAGGTTTAAAATGGTACAGATCAGTTCAATCAACTTCTTCTGACAGCAAGGGATGAGATGCTCGAAGACATAGGGGCAATAGCAAAGTTGAAACACGACTAGATTATTTTCACATAGCTATATGTTTTCACTTTATAATCTTTCTTCATTTTCGCGATGATTTCCTCTTACTAGGATTTCTGTCTCTTTGTATAAAATCGCTTGTTTATAGGCAAACTATCAATATAAATACCATTTCAAAATTCAAAGGTTTTGTTTTTTCTGTTTTGTTTGCAAAAACGTCAAATAACTAAATTGAATGAACATATGCATATGAATATGATTACTGTTAACAAATATATGCATAAAAACAGGAATAAGCATTTGCTCAAGATTCTAGGAGTAGGGATAATGTTCAAGTCTCCCATAAATCCTCACAGGATTAACCCCACAGAGTCATATTTGTAATCTCATTTTCAACAAGGATACACTCCTTACAAGGATGAAATAACTTAATTCGCCAGCAGATTTTCCCTAGCGGGTGAGGGAATATAATCTTTTCCCTTACAACATAGCTAACTAATGGAGTCCTAACCCTTTTCAGAGATTATGACATCAACACAGTTCATAGGAATTCTTTTCCCCAGCCGAGATTATTCCTCTGAAACTATAAAATCCCCTGCAAAATTCTTTTCTCCAGCAGAGCTTATTTGCTTCACATGAGTATTCCTCAGCAAAGTGTTTCTCCAACATGTTTAGGGTTTATTTCCCCAACACGGTTTATTTCCCCAATTGGGTTTATTTTTCCAACAAAAAACACTCTCCCCAACTTGAGCCTATTTCTATGACTACTAAAAATCACCAGCAAAATCCCTTTCTCTGGCAAAGGGTAGTCCAGGTTGCTATCCCCAGTAAGTTGCTACAGAATCTGAAATCGGACCAGATATTGTTCAAACTTATCCTCTCCAGAAGAGTAACCGTCCATATCAGAAACTCGGTTAGACAACGCCTCGAAAGGTTATCCATCTCTTTTATCCCCATTCAAGGTATATAAGAATAAAATTTTCCAGTAAAGCGATGAACGACCAATGATTTTGAACTCTTCTCCTCAAGAAAAAATCAATGTTCCCCATCGGAGTTTCCTCAAATAGAGAGAAGAAGTCCCCAGCGGCAACATTTCAGACGAGATTGAAGATTACACATAATCTTCAACCCCAACGCTATTCAGCGATTTACTTTCCTTAGCGAGATGTTATACGGAGCTACACTTCAACGACATTTCACATTCATCCATCATTTACAAACAACATAGTATATGCATATGAAACGCATATGGAAAAATCTCATTTACTTTGAGAACATCATTAGGCAATGCATTCCATACATCATGATATTGGATATAGCTAACTCTTTATCCTTGCAGGTAAAGTCTACAAACATATGAACATCATCAATAATTTTCAGACAGGTTAAAGATTAACTCCCGAAATAGGACAGGGAAACTATGTATACAACTGAGCAAAAATTAACTCTTGAAACAGGACGGAGAAACTATCTTTCTTTCTTTATGATCAAATAAAGATCAATTCCCGAAACAAGAAGAGGCGAATATATTTATCACCAATGGTATGAACTTCTGAAACAGGACGGGTTTACCAACATACTAATTATAGATTAATTTTCGAAACAGGACAAGGCGACTATCTACATGAACAAATTGAAGACTAACTCCCGAAATAGGACGGGGTGACTATCTTTATCTCCAATGGTATGAACTCCAAGAACATGACGAGTTTACCAACAAACTGATTGTAGATCAATTCCTGAAACAGGACGGGGCGACTATCTACTCGAACAGGTCAAAGATTAACTCCCGAAACAGGATGGAGAAACTATCTTTCTTTCTTTATGGCCAGATAAAGATCAATTCCCAAAACAGGACGGGGCGACTATCTTTATCACCAAGTGGTATGAACTCCCAAAATAGGACGGGTTTACTAACAAACAGACTGTAGATTAATTCCAGAAATAGGACGGGGAGAATATCTACATGACGAGCACGTCCCTTCAGGATATTCATTCTGAAAATCACTTTCCTTCAGAAATTCACTCTGAAAAAGCACTTCCTTCTGATAGAATTGAATAGGTTTTGTCTGAAAACCATCCTCAGATACGGTCCAGTGTAGACTCCTTCTGATAATTCTATTAATTGTTACTCCAACGAATCTGCGTTACCTCTCCAAAATGGCATCTTTAAGCCTATTCTCGATATTATAAATCTATAGCGTTATCTCCTGCACATGCGAATGCAAATTTCTGGGCACTTAAGTGTTCAATCATCTTCTACCTTCAAGTTACGAATGACGGATATGCCAATCTAACTCTTTAGTTTTAAGAACATTGAACAAGGGCAGCTATTGTAACCCAAAATTTTCCCTCCCATTTTCTTCAAAAACATTCTTCTAAGGGTCTCAAGTATTCAAGGATACTCAAGGGTTGACCAATCAAACCTCCTCCTAAACAAAAGGTCTACAACTAGGGTTTTGAGTTTCTCCAGGAAGATTGGGTTTCAAAGGTCTTAAGTGGTTTCCATGATTCTTCATGTGTCTTCAAGGATACTCATATTGTCGTACCCCAAATTTGTCCTACCGCGACGACTATATTTTTTGAGATTGAAATTAAGAAAATACTTAATTAAAGACGGTACAACAATATCTGGTGGTCCGTCTTTATCTGACTAGGGGGTGTATATTTTTTTTAAATTCAGGAAAGTGGGGCCTTTTAGATCAGAAAGACTCGCGTATCCGTGAATCCATTCGCAGTGCATATTAGAAATTGGCCCATGCGATTCGAAAATGGAAGTTATTTCAAAAGAATAATAATTATTAAGTTTTTAATTATGGCAGCCCGTTTAATAATGGTAGTCGTTGTTACCTTAAAATTAAAAGTCCATTTTTAAACATAAAGGTGGGTACAATTTGGAATACAGGCCCATTATGTTTTTTTTAAACGAAGGCCATTAATGTTTTTACTGTTTATTTAAAGAAATTATTTGGTTGATTGTTGTTTGGTCCAATTGAGGCCCAATATGAATTGAAAACAAAAGGTGCTGAAAAATTGCTTGTGGCCCATTTTGTATTTTAAAATTATTGTTAATTAATTTTTTAAATTATTATTAATTTTAATAAATCATGTTTTAATAATAAAGGGTCTTGTTTAGAAATAAATAGGGTGGGCCCAACTGTACTAAAAAAAATGCATGATGTAATAAAAAAAAGAGGATGTTGTTCAAATAATGCACAGGCCCATATTGGGTTAACAAGTAATGTGCAAATCTCATCTAAGATCATGCACGTTTTACTCCATAAGATATTACTGTAGAAATTGGCATTGAAACCAAACCTTTTACAATGCAATATCAAACTGAAAAAAATCTAAAAATTATACAGATTTTTTTACTCAATTAAATCCTGAAAATCAATTAAATCCAAAAGAATATTTACGCACGTTTTCTTCAATATAACAAATACTGTAGACATTTATTTCTGCAAATCAAATCTGCTAAAAAAAGCCAATTCCAGATTCTTTTTACAGTATGAAAATCTAAAACTGATCGAATCTTAAAATGAATTTCAAATCATATACAATAGAGTCCAAATCCAAAATTACAGAATTAAAAAAAAAACGAATATAAGTTTATACGAAGGAAATCTCAGAAATTATACAAGTTGAATCTAATCTTACAAACGGAACAAATCAAGGACAAATCAAATATTGCAGAGTGAAGTGATTTCTGAATCAATTACAAATCCTTAATTTCTCTCTAACTATCCCTAAATCTGGGCTAAACAAATTATAACAACCCTAACTGCTAACCCTATAAATATAAAACTAAAAGAAGACAGAAAGGGGTCGGTTGTAGAGAAAGAAGAAGCTGAGAGACGGAGGGACCGAAATCTGGAAAAAATACTTTTGCCGTTGGAGATCCAGAAGAAAAGTGACTATAGTTTCCAGACCGGAAACCCTAATCACCATTGGACGCTGCTACCTCTCAACCTCCTTCACCGTTACTTTCAATCGGAGCCGGATACTTGGATATTCGAAGGGGTAATTTTTTCTCTATTCAATTTTGTTTGTTTTATGATGTAGGGCTATGAGGTTATTGGGGGTAGATCGATGTTGCTCTCTCTGACGCTGCCGTGGTAGTGACTTTAAGGTTGACAAGGAAAAGAGAGTGAGAGGGTTTATGTTGTTAGCGAGAGAGAGAGAGAGAGAGAGAGAGAGAGAGAGAGGAGAGAGAGAGAGAGAGAGAGAGAGAGAGAGAGAGAGAGAGAGAGAGAGAAAGGGGATGCAGAAAGTCCACTGTAAAAACAATAAGTGGTTTGTAAAATTAAAAAAAATGATTTATGTTCTGTGTTGATCCCGTACGAGCGCGTTCATGTTAATTATTATGTTCCTTCACTTATGATCCATTTGATTTTAATCTAACGGCCATGATGCCAAGCCATACGATAGGATCCATACGCCTCACTACACTGGAATACACAACAAACCCCTTTCCAAACGCGTTGGGCTTAGGCCCACTGCTCTTCACACCCTCTTTCCAGCATTTTTCTAAAATGCAAAGCCAGATACACCCCCTGGGAGTTTACACTCGGGCCTAGCCCAGTTTATTTTTAATACCTCACAGTTTTACTTTATAACTGAAAACGTACCCCCTGTTCTAATGATAAAAAGAGAAATTGTAGAGGACATCTTAAGCTTTCTAAAAATTCAAAGATCACCTTCAAAAGATCGAGATTAAGAGAATTGTGACCAGTGCAAGTTAGGGAATTTTGAGAAAATGCATGAAATGCAAAGTGAGCAAACTTGACATTTTTAAACTAGTGGGCCTAACTTTTGATGTTCAAATATGTTCACAATATGTTAGAGGACCTCTAAATCCATTAACATATTTGTTATGATTTTTATTTCTTTTATTTGAATTTTTATTCATTTAAATGAAAATTAAATCAAATAAAATATGAACTATTGGTATAAGGCGCACGGGCTTTTGGTTTCAACCATATGGAGACCCAAGAATCATTAGACAACTTGGCAAAACCGCGTGAGCATGAAAATGGCAAGAAATCTCTCAAATTAGAAGTTTGTAAATGTGTTTGATTTTGTCTAAACATGGATATGATTGCATGATTACTTGCCATGTTTATTGATGCATTTTTTCTCTATATAAACACAATAGATTAGATGCAAAATGACACAAAAACACTGCCTCAAGCACACTCCCAAAGATTTCTAAATTTTCAAAGATTA
Source organism: Vicia faba (assembly GCA_948472305.1). Taxonomy (NCBI): domain Eukaryota; kingdom Viridiplantae; phylum Streptophyta; class Magnoliopsida; order Fabales; family Fabaceae; genus Vicia; species Vicia faba. The sequence goes on from OX451741.1 coordinate 337,378,469, forward strand.
GGGCAAAATTAAATCCTATCCTTCAACAAGTTTCAATCAGTGATGCGCCTTCCAATTATTCCTGAAGCCCGAAGGGCGTCAAAACTCTCTCTCTCTCTCTCTCTCTCTCTCTCTCTCTCTCTCTCTCTCTCTCTCTCTCTCTCTCTCTCTCTCTCTCTCTCTCTCTCAAACACACTGGTTGGATTCTATACAATCAGCCAGCGTGCTTATCCTTCTCCCTCACCTCATCATCACCAGATCTTCATACTACCAAGATCCAACGTCCAAGATCTGGCATGTGTATCGTGAGTCCCCTAGAGCCAGCCACGCTGGATTATCACAAGCGTCTGGGTTCTTTGGTTTGGGCCTGGATTCCTTTCCTTTCAGCACCCTTAACTTGTTTCTTTAAGCTCATCTTCCTTTTTTTTATTATTTCATTCTAATTTTTTTTAATAATAAAGTTTTTTTGTCTAAATTAATTAAAACTAAATCAATTGACCATTTTTCTAATAAAAATTAAATTAACTTAATATTTTTTAATTAAATTAATTAAATTAATTATTAATTGAAATAATTAAATTATTTTCTTTAGGTTTTTTTATTATTATTAATAATCAACTTCTTTTCTAAATTAAACACAATTAGGTTAAATCAATCATCACTTTTTTTTATCAAGACAAATTTTCCTTATCTTTCCTTGTTTACAATCTTTACGCTTTTCTTATTATTGCATTAATATTATCATAAGTATGTAACTAATAAAGATTGTAATTGATTAAATAGGTTTTTTTAATTTTCTTTCTATTTCCCCTAATTTTGTGGTTTGTATTCCCCTTCTCCGAAGCTTTATAATAGCGTAGGAAATCTATTTTTTGTCTTTACCACTTTCCTCATAACTGCTAGATGTATGCTAATAGGCTTGTATGGAAAGACTAAAAACAAATGATCGCTAACCCTAATCAAAGATTAAATTAACTGAAATCAAAGCACTTTTCACACACGCACCTCTAGGGTGACTCCACTTGTTGCCTTCAGAAAACAGTCATGTCTCTCGAACGTAGGGATACCATTAGTGAAGACCCTCAGTTAAAAATCATCATAAAGATCATAGTCCCTCAATGACCCTTCGATGCTGCCTTTGGTAAATGATCTTGTCCCTCGATGTTTCCTACAAATACATGATGGTAGTCCCTTCGAAATGCTAAAGGTATCCCTATATGTTACCTTTATGATTGCACGATGACCCGCGCCTGTCCCTCAAACAACCAACGATAGGGCTTCGTACTAACCAATCGTAGGATAGCACTATCTAAAGGAAGACGAAAAGAACAAAAGACTTTTGAGTATGTAGATAGTTCTTAATCGCTTGCTCGCGAACATTTCAAAACATTTTTCACACAATGACACTTTTTTCAAATATTTTCAAAATAATCACTTTATATGCGTTCTCAACGATACGGGAATCATTGCAAAGTTACCGAACTTAGGCATTTTCAAAATATTTTCAAACATACACACAAAAGCATTTTCAAACAATGTGAGCTAGCGATTAAGAGCCCGTAGATAACTACGGATGAAAAGGGTGCTAATACCTTCCCTTTTCATAACCTACCCCCTTACTAAGAAAAATTCACAAAGTTCTTTCCTGTTCTTTTCACCCTTTTCTTTATTGTATAAAAGAAAAGTCGGTGGCAACTCTTGCTATCCGCAACATTTGTGATAAAATGCAAAACACAAAAGTCAATTCTCCAACCATATTACACATACCAACAACAGTTATGGGTATTTCGTTTTGATCATCCTCCCTCCAAAATTTGTATAATTAAAAGAAGGTAAACAAGAGAAACATTTTAAAACAGAAAGCAGTAAATGAAAGTCAATTGAATCAAAACATGCAATGCTCATTTCATTAAAAATAACATGAAAGTACAAACTGTGTTTGAAAGAAACAATTTAATACAATTAAATGAAAATGAAAACAGGAAGAGACATATCATAGTGACTAATCAACAACAAGGATGAGCTATCCTATTTGAAACACTGGCTTTTAGGAAGTAGGCTGAGTCTAACTTAAGCTTCACATGTCAAGGCCTAGGAAAGGATTGTCAACAACATTGAGATTCGTATCTTTAAAAAAAGAATCTTTGACCTAACAAACTCTTAAACTATTGCCTTCAGAGGGAAACATATTTCAAAATCATGGCCTACTTCATCTTGATGGAAAGGACAATGGAGATCAGATCTGAAACCTTCTTGGAGATGATTTGGAGGAGGTGGCATAACCCTAGTTGTAATCAACCATTTAAGGACCAAATATGGATATAACTCAGTAAAAGTTATGGTAATATGATCAAAGTTAACCATATTGCAAATCTTATTCAAGTTGTTTTTGCGAGGAAGAAACAATGGTTGTTGATTTAGAGCCTTGGGAAGCATATCAGGTGGCTGCCCCTGATCTGGAGAAATAATGGAAAAGGTTGTAGAAGCATCGACTTGCATTATAGCGGTCGGTGGAGGATTACCTTCTCTTTTCTACAAGGATTATAGGATTCCTATAATCTGGTCCATCTGGAACTTCAACTGTTTGATTTCCTCCCTTAACAACTCTTAGTCTCACTGAAGTTCTTCCAAATTTTTCTGAAACATGCTTCCAGTCCAAAGTGTTAAAAACAAGTTTGATGGTAAATGAACAACTGAAGAAGGAGACAACTAGATGGAACTTCTTGACAACCTAGATGTATGCCTGAATTATGCAAATGTTGGTTTTTATTTGAGTTTCAAAGAACTTAGGATATTAATTTATAAACATCAAAGCATAGAAAATGAAAATCCTAAATTGGATCAAAACATTGATCAAGTTATCATAAAAATCAATCATCCATTTTGGTGGATTAGGGTTTTCACCCCATCAATACCCAAGATCCATTGAGTTTGATAAAACTTATGATGTTTACAAAGAAAGACCTCAAAATTCCTTGAAAAACAAGTGGAAAAGAGTTTCATGAATGCATGAATGCATGGTTATGTAACAATCACAATCAAGATCACAAACAAGGTTCAAAGGTTTCAAAGTCACAAGAATGGAGTCAATGGGTAAGAATAAACCATAAGGTATAGACTAAGGGTTTCAAACACCTAGAACAAGGTTCTAAAAGTTACCGGAGTCTACGATCCTCCTTCGGATATTACCAAAGTTCCAATTTACTCACTAATCAGTAATATTCTTAAGAGAAACTCATTTAAGTGCAGTATCACATGACAACTATTTTAGGATTACTCCGTTATAGTCTCTGCACTACATCTAAAAGGATAAGATGGGTTAAAAGTTCTACAACTCTCAGCTTCTCCGGATCCCATGTTGAAAGCAGCAATGTCTTTCCGATTACTCGGTAAACAAATAATACAGTCAAAGGAGCCTCCACTAAGCGGGGGATCTCATGCCATCTTATTCAGGACTACTCCTTTAAAGTTAAATGACTATACCACTCATCCTAAACTTAGGTGTAACTTGAGTCCGGGGATATCACTTGTCTTTGTGAAGATCATCAAAACACCTAACAAACAGGAAATAGCAAACAAATAATAATAATATAAACACATATATAACAAGTTAGGTTTAACCCAATTAGAGATTTTGTCCACATTGAAGTCGCCTTTTATGTAGCGGTGAAAAATTTGAGACCAGGACATTGATTGACTTGACTCATTATAGTGAAGTTCGCCACCACGCTTTATTATTTTCAAGGGAATAGGAAAAAGCAAAATAAAACCCATAAACATGCAAAGTAAAAGAAACATTAAAAGTAAAGCAGAAACAGTGTATTTAAAGAGATTTAAGGCACGAGGGTTGGCGATAAAAAATGAAGGTACTAGCACCCTATGTATCTATAATATCCTATAAGAACCTCTTGAAATATATATGGATTTTGGTTAAAATTAGTTGTTTGCTAAAAATATTTTGGGGTTTTAAAGATCAAACACTAAATCAAGGATAGTAAAAGGAAACAACAAACAAGCATTTGAGTCAAGATTAAAACATGACAAGATTGTTAAAAAATGTGATCCCTTCCGTTGGATTAAAATACAAAGACCACAGACATAACACTCATCAACACATGGTACGGTGAAGAAAAAATAATCGTAAATAAATTAAACAAATAAATGGTTAACAAACAAAATTAATTAAATTATTGAAAAAATATTTAATAAAACTAATTGATCGCATTAATTAAATTAAATAAAACTAATCAATAAAACTACTTAATAAATACCAAATATCAAAAATGAAAAGGGAACAATTAAAAAGACAAGGACATTAACACAAATAATTGTTAATAACAACTAACAAAATAAAATAAAAATATTTAAAGAAAATAGGAACAATTAACAAGACAAACATATTATTAATAAAAAAACATAGAATAAAACGATAGTAAAAGAAGAGGAAAACTAATATCAATAATATAAAGATGGGTTGAACTAACAAAAAAAAGGGTGTAACAAGATTTTCGAATGGGATATAAGCTAGGCAAAAAAAAAACAGTAAAACTAAAATAAAAATAAATTAATGAAATGGGTTGCAATAGGTGTAATTTGGAATGGGTTGTGCTGGGAGGGCCTAAACAGAATCAAACTTAAAGAAAACCCTAGAAATTGTAGAGGACATCTTAAGCTTTCTAAAAATTCAAAGATCACCTTCAAAAGATCGAGATTAAGAGAATTGTGACCAGTGCAAGTTAGGGAATTTTGAGAAAATGCATGAAATGCAAAGTGAGCAAACTTGACATTTTTAAACTAGTGGGCCTAACTTTTGATGTTCAAATATGTTCACAATATGTTAGAGGACCTCTAAATCCATTAACATATTTGTTATGATTTTTATTTCTTTTATTTGAATTTTTATTCATTTAAATGAAAATTAAATCAAATAAAATATGAACTATTGGTATAAGGCGCACGGGCTTTTGGTTTCAACCATATGGAGACCCAAGAATCATTAGACAACTTGGCAAAACCGCGTGAGCATGAAAATGGCAAGAAATCTCTCAAATTAGAAGTTTGTAAATGTGTTTGATTTTGTCTAAACATGGATATGATTGCATGATTACTTGCCATGTTTATTGATGCATTTTTTCTCTATATAAACACAATAGATTAGATGCAAAATGACACAAAAACACTGCCTCAAGCACACTCCCAAAGATTTCTAAATTTTCAAAGATTAGGGCAAAATTAAATCCTATCCTTCAACAAGTTTCAATCAGTGATGCGCCTTCCAATTGTTCCTGAAGCCTGAAGGGCGTCAAAACTCTCTCTCTCTCTCTCTCTCTCTCTCTCTCTCTCTCTCTCTCTCTCTCTCTCTCTCAAACACACTGGTTGGATTCTATACAATCAGCCAGCATGCTTATCCTTCTCCCTCACCTCATCATCACCAGATCTTCATACTACCAAGATCCAACGTCCAAGATCTGGCATGTGCATCGTGAGTCCCCTAGAGCCAGCCACGCTGGATTATCACAAGCGTCTGGGTTCTTTGGTTTGGGCCTGGATTCCTTTCCTTTCAGCACCCTTAACTTGTTTCTTTAAGCTCATCTTCCTTTTTTTTATTATTTCATTCTAATTTTTTTTAATAATAAAGTTTTTTTTGTCTAAATTAATTAAAACTAAATCAATTGACCATTTTTCTAATAAAAATTAAATTAAATTAATATTTTTTAATTAAATTAATTAAATTAATTATTAATTGAAATAATTAAATTATTTTCTTTAGGTTTTTTTATTATTATTAATAATCAACTTCTTTTCTAAATTAAACACAATTAGGTTAAATCAATCATCACTTTTTTTTATCAAGACAAATTTTCCTTATCTTTCCTTGTTTACAATCTTTACGCTTTTCTTATTATTGCATTAATATTATCATAAGTATGTAACTAATAAAGATTGTAATTGATTAAATAGGTTTTTTTAATTTTCTTTCTATTTCCCCTAATTTTGTGGTTTGTATTCCTCTTCTCCGAAGCTTTATAATAGCGTAGGAAATCTATTTTTTGTCTTTACCACTTTCCTCATAACTGCTAGATGTATGCTAATAGGCTTGTATGGAAAGACTAAAAACAAATGATCGCTAACCCTAATCAAAGATTAAATTAACTGAAATCAAAGCACTTTTCACACACGCACCTCTAGGGTGACTCCACTTGTTGCCTTCAGAAAACAGTCATGTCTCTCGAACGTAGGGATACCATTAGTGAAGACCCTCAGTTAAAAATCATCATAAAGATCATAGTCCCTCAATGACCCTTCGATGCTGCCTTTGGTAAATGATCTTGTCCCTCGATGTTTCCTACAAATACATGATGGTAGTCCCTTCGAAATGCTAAAGGTATCCCTATATGTTACCTTTATAATTGCACGATGATCCGCGCCTGTCCCTCAAACAACCAACGATAGGGCTTCGTACTAACCAATCGTAGGATAGCACTATCTAAAGGAAGACGAAAAGAACAAAAGACTTTTGAGTAGGTAGATAGTTCTTAATCGCTTGCTCGCGAACATTTCAAAACATTTTTCACACAATGACACTTTTTTCAAATATTTTCAAAATAATCACTTTATATGCGTTCTCAACGATACGAGAATCATTATAAAGTTACCGAACTTAGGCATTTTCAAAATATTTTCAAACATACACACAAAAGCATTTTCAAACAATGTGAGCTAGCGATTAAGAGCCCGTAGATAACTACGGATGAAAAGGGTGCTAATACCTTCCCTTTTCATAACCTACCCCCTTACTAAGAAAAATTCACAAAGTTCTTTCCTGTTCTTTTCACCCTTTTCTTTATTGTATAAAAGAAAAGTCGGTGGCAACTCTTGCTATCCGCAACATTTGCGATAAAATGCAAAACACAAAAGTCAATTCTCCAACCATATTACACATGCCAACAACAGTTATGGGTATTTCGTTTTGATCATCCTCCCTCCAAAATTTGTATAATTAAAAGAAGGTAAACAAGAGAAACATTTTAAAACAGAAAGCAGTAAATGAAAGTCAATTGAATCAAAACATGCAATGCTCATTTCATTAAAAATAACATGAAAGTACAAACTGTGTTTGAAAGAAACAATTTAATACAATTAAATGAAAATGAAAACAGGAAGAGACATATCATAGTGACTAATCAACAACAAGGATGAGCTATCCTATTTGAAACACTGGCTTTTAGGAAGTAGGCTGAGTCTAACTTAAGCTTCACATGTCAAGGCCTAGGAAAGGATTGTCAACAACATTGAGATTCGTATCTTTAAAAAAAGAATCTTTGACCTAACAAACTCTTAAACTATTGCCTTCAGAGGGAAACATATTTCAAAATCATGGCCTACTTCATCTTGATGGAAAGGACAATGGAGATCAGATCTGAAACCTTCTTGGAGATGATTTGGAGGAGGTGGTATAACCCTAGTTGTAATCAACCATTTAAGGACCAAATATGGATATAACTCAGTAAAAGTTATGGTAATATGATCAAAGTTAACCATATTGCAAATCTTATTCAATTTTTTTTTTGCGAGGAAGAAACAATGGTTGTTGATTTAGAGCCTTGGGAAGCATATCAGGTGGCTGCCCCTGATCTGGAGAAATAATGGAAAAGGTTGTAGAAGCATCGACTTGCATTATAGCGGTCAGTGGAGGATTACCTTCTCTTTTCTACAAGGATTATAGGATTCCTATAATCTGGTCCATCTGGAACTTCAACTGTTTGATTTCCTCCCTTAACAACTCTTAGTCTCACTGAAGTTCTTCCAAATTTTTCTGAAACATGCTTCCAGTCCAAAGTGTTAAGAAACAAGTTTGATGGTAAATGAACAACTGAAGAAGGAGACAACTAGATGGAACTTCTTGACAACCTAGATGTATGCCTGAATTATGCAAATGTTGGTTTTTATTTGAGTTTCAAAGAACTTAGGATATTAATTTATAAACATCAAAGCATAGAAAAATAAAATCCTAAATTGGATCAAAACATTGATCAAGTTATCATAAAAATCAATCATCCATTTTGGTGGATTAGGGTTTTCACCCCATCAATACCCAAGATCCATTGAGTTTGATAAAACTTATGATGTTTACAAAGAAAGACCTCAAAATTCCTTGAAAAACAAGTGGAAAAGAGTTTCATGAATGCATGAATGCATGGTTATGTAACAATCACAATCAAGATCACAAACAAGGTTCAAAGGTTTCAAAGTCACAAGAATGGAGTCAATGGGTAAGAATAAACCATAAGGTATAGACTAAGGGTTTCAAACACCTAGAACAAGGTTCTAAAAGTTACCGGAGTCTACGATCCTCCTTCAGATATTACCAAAGTTCCAATTTACTCACTAATCGGTAATATTCTTAAGAGAAACTCATTTGAGTGCAGTATCACATGACAACTATTTTAGGATTACTCTGTTATAGTCTCTGCACTACATCTAAAAGGATAAGATGGGTTAAAAGTTCTACAACTCTCAGCTTCTCCGGATCCCATGTCGAAAGCAGCAATGTCTTTCCGATTACTCGGTAAACAAATAATACAGTCAAAGGAGCCTCCACTAAGCGGGGGATCTCATGCCATCTTATTCAGGACTACTCCTTCAAAGTCAAATGACTATACCATTCATCCTAAACTTAGGTGTAACTTGAGTCCGGGGATATCACTTGTCTTTGTGAAGATCATCAAAACACCTAACAAACAGGAAATAGCAAACAAATAATAATAATATAAACACATATATAACAAGTTAGGTTTAACCCAATTAGAGATTTTGTCCATATTGAAGTCGCCTTTTATGTAGCGGTGAAAAATTTGAGACCAGGACATTGATTGACTTGACTCATTATAGTGAAGTTCGCCACCACGCTTTATTATTTTCAAGGGAATAGGAAAAAGCAAAATAAAACCCATAAACATGCAAAGTAAAAGAAACATTAAAAGTAAAGCAGAAACAGTGTATTTAAAGAGATTTAAGGCACGAGGGTTGGCGATACAAAATGAAGGTACTAGCACCCTATGTATCTATAATATCCTATAAGAACCTCTTGAAATATATATGGATTTTGGTTAAAATTAGTTGTTTGCTAAAAATATTTTGGGGTTTTAAAGATCAAACACTAAATCAAGGATAGTAAAAGGAAACAACGAACAAGCATTTGAGTCAAGATTAAAACATGACAAGATTGTTAAAAAATGTGATCCCTTCCCTTGGATTAAAATACAAAGACCACAGACATAACACTCATCAACACATGGTACGGTGAAGAAAAAATAATCGTAAATAAATTAAACAAATAAATGGTTAACAAACAAAATTAATTAAATTAATTGAAAAAATATTTAATAAAACTAATTGATCGCATTAATTAAATTAAATAAAACTAATCAATAAAACTACTTAATAAATACCAAATATCAAAAATGAAAAGGGAACAATTAAAAAGACAAGGACATTAACACAAATAATTCTTAATAACAACTAACAAAATAAAATAAAAATATTTAAAGAAAATAGGAACAATTAACAAGACAAACATATTATTAATAAAAAAACATAGAATAAAACGATAGTAAAAGAAGAGGAAAACTAATATCAATAATATAAAGATGGGTTGAACTAACAAAAAAAAGGGTGTAACAAGATTTTCGAATGGGATATAAGCTAGGCACAAAAAAAAAAACAGTAAAACTAAAATAAAAATAAATCAATGAAATGGGTTGCAATAGGTGTAATTTGGAATGGGTTGTGATGGGAGGGCCTAAACAGAATCAAACTTAAAGAAAACCCTAGAAACATAAGTCAGTTGTCACTTCCTCTCTTGGTTCTCTCAAATCCGGTTAATTGTTTTTTGCTTATTACTTATTTTCAATTAAGAGTGTACTAGGAAACAAAAATAAAGTTATGACAAATCTATCTTTTCACATGAGTTACTTACTCTCTGATTTTCTTCTATTTTTTTCATCTTTATCCCTCTCTCATTGTACACTACTTCTATCTCTATGCTTTTCACGATTTCTCTTCTCAAACTCTCACCATATTCTTAATTTATGCTCAAAATCTCTTTGTTTCTCTCGTGACTCTCTCGCTCTCACCCTTTCTCAACATATTCAAATTCAATCCATCACAAATAACAATGAAACACAATAAAGTGGAAACAATGGATAAAGATCAAAGGTATTGTTGGCTTGCGGCGAAGAAGGGAGCCATGAGATCTATTGGAGGGTTCCTGTGCAGCGGATGGAGGTGATGTGATGTGATAACAACGATCTTGGCCGGTGTCAAAAACACACAAGTACGAAGGTGTTCGGTTCGTCTAGCAAGAGTGGAGCTTCCCGCTGCAGTCGGATGCATCGTGTAACGAAAAATTGTGTTCGTGATTGGAACAGGGGCCTTCGTGAAAAGGGATGGAGATAACAATAAGGTATTGGTGATGGTTTATATTTTAGTTTTCTAGTTTCATTGGATAAATTGGTCCATGTTTTGTGAATATGGTGATCTGTAATAAGGTTTCATGTGTTTTCTTTTACAAAAAAAGGTGGTGAATAGTTGAGAGATTGGTGTGTATAAATCTTGGTAGTGATGCTGAAATCGTCTATATGAACGTTATTGGAAACTCAGATAAGAAAACAATAACAACAAATTTAATATGGAACAAGAACAACAAATTGAATTAATATACTTAAATCACTTAACAACTTATTTAACGTTTATCCAAATGGTACTAGTAAATATATTTCCAATGGCAATATTTAAAAGAACTAGTTGAATCAATTTATCAAACACTTGGTGTGTAACTGAATTTTCAGAATTTTACCTTTAGTTGTGTTAAGTGATTATAAGTTATATCAACACTTGATTTACAATCAAAAGAAGTTCTAAAAATGCTTACAATTCAATTGATAACGCAATGCTATTTGACAAATTCATGTATGAATATCAAAGAAAGTAAAAGCAAAAATAAAAGAGACACGAGGAATTTATCTTCGTAGTTCTTTACTAGCGCCCTTGCGTGTAGGTACGTCTGTGCCTAGTTCCAATGGAATTAAGATAATTATTACTATGCAAAATTATTGATACAAGAGAAGTGTTTAAGAGAAACTCCACAAACCCTAAGCTTGTTGTTAATGGAACCCCTTCTCCTCTTTTAATCTTGAGAAAGACCAAGACACAATAGATGCAAATTGACTGTCTGGAGCTTGCTACTCCTTTGCATTCTTTATCTCTAAATCTTTCACGCGTTGTCAATTTCAACTATTGCAACACAAGAATTAAATTGTAATGCGCCATTATCGAGCTACTTCCTTGGCATTCTTTATCTCCAAAGGATCCCTTGCATTCTTTATCTCCAAATGACTTCACTTGACCGCAGTTACCTCTTGAACTTCTTGCACGAAAACCCCCAAATAAACCAATAATGTTGGAGAACAAACCCGTGGTTTTTCCTATATGAAAACCCTTACAAAGCTCAACCCAATACATAATTAGACACTATTAATCCTCGTCTATATTGCACCCTAACAGAACATCATTACAATGTAATGTCAGTGTGTATGCATAGATTAGAGGTTGAAGATAGACAGAGATGTAGGCTAATTTATGGTTTCACAAAGTTATGAATGATGCATGAGAGAGTATTTATAGATTTGGAACTTTTAGGGAAAAAGGACAAATTAGGAATAAAAAAGATTTGGAAAAATTGACCAAACAAACAGAATGTGTCGACCTATATATTGTATGTGTCGACACATACCTGATTTTTAAGTTATATGTGTCAACCTGTATAAGGTTATGTGTTAATCGAACCAAGTCAGGGGCTACAGGATTTAAAACGAAAGTAAATGTGTCTGTAATACGGTGGGAGAACTGACTTGTTTTGCATTTTATCTCAAATGGTGCGGATAGCAATAGTCTCCAACGACTTTTATTTTACCCAACAAAGAAAGGGTGAAAATAACGACAAAATACCTTGAATATTTTGAGTTCGGGGGGTAGATTATGAAAAGGGAAGGTGTTAGCTCACTTTTCATCTGTAGTTATCTACGGACTCTTAATCTCTTAGCTCACTTTGAAAATTGCCTTGTGTGTTTGAAAATATTTTGAAAAGTTGCCAATGTAAAGAGAGACTTTGTAATGATTCTCGTATATGTCATCGAGAATGCGTACAAATTGTTTGTGAGTAAGCGATTAACAGTGTTCTACCTACTCAAGGTCATTCTTGTAATTTTCCTCATCCTTTAGATAATGTTATCCTACCATTAGTTAGTAGGAATCCCTATCGTTGGATGTGAAGGGACATGCGTGGGTCATCGTACAATCATCGAAGGCAACTCGTAAGGACTATTTAGAAATTATCATTAAGGGACTAGATCATTTATCGAAGGCAACATCGAAAGAGTCATCGAGGGACTATGATCTTTGTTTTTGAGGGACTTTGCTAAAGCGTCCCTACGTTCGAGGGACATGACTGTTTATTTTTCCAAAGGAAACAAGGGAGGTTACCCTAGAGGTGTACGTTTGCAAGGTGTGTTGTGTTCAATTATGTTTATCTTTGAGATTAGGGTTAGCTATCGTTTGTTTTTATCTTTCCATATAAGACCTAATTACTAACAGTAATATAGTAAAATAGAAAACCAGTAAATGTGAAAAAAAGTAAAAGCGGAAAATAAACCTAAACCTATTACATCGCTTTGGGGGAGATAAATAAGAAAAGCTGAAAGTAAAAACTAAGCTATTGCAAACTGGGAAACAATTACATAATCGAAAAAAATGTGAGAATAATAAACTACGTTCACAAAAGTACGGTTGATCTGAAAAATGGAATCGAAGGAAAAAGAAATGTTTTTTTTTTTGTTTTTTTATGAAAAAGATATTTGTAATTAATTAATTAAATAGACCTAAAAAACCCTAATTAATTTTAATAATAATAATTTAATTAAAAATACCTAAGAATCTAATTAATTTTAATTAAGAAATTTCATTAATTCAAAAGGGTGATTAAAAACTAAACCTAAGTAAATAACCTAAACTAATATTTTAGTATTTTAATTAATAATAAAAAACAAATAATTAAAACAAAAGAAGAAAAATGTAAAAAGAGAAAAAAATTGTAATATCAAGCTTCTCAAATGATTCTCAATGCACTTTGTTTTGATGAAGACAAACTATATTGGCAAGAAGGCAAAGATTTTGATCAAGCTAAAAGCATCATTCGATAAAAGACTTTGTCTCAAGTTCTTGGAAAATTTCAAGGTATAATGACAATACTTCTTTGAACTTAAGTCTTAAATGTTCAATGATCAAAAGAAGTGTTTTTATCTTGTCCAAAATTTTTCTCAAGTTTTATAAGCAAAAAAACAATTTTCACTTATGTGAAATCGATTTGCATGTTGGTGCAATCGATTGTATGCTTCACGTTTTCACAGTGTTAGATATTGTTTCTAAGTGCAATCGATTTACATGTTTGTGCAATCGATTGCTCTCTATCAAATTTTGATACTGTTTTAAAGTGCAATCAATTTACACACATGTGCAATCGATTGCTCACTGAAAATATTTGAATTTTTTAGCTGTTAAAACCTGTGCAATCGATTTACACAAGGGTGCAATCGATTGTATGCTGAATGTTTTAGAAAATCAGCAGCTTTGAACATACATTTTCATAACACCATTTCATGGAAACTTTTCATTGAATCTTGGCAATTGTTCATGATTCATTTGCAGAAACTTATTTTGTTTCAAAGGGGTGCTATGAACATATAAATACTTAATTTTCAAAATCATTTTAAAAAAAACTCTTCCAATAAATAATTTCTTAATTTTAAAATATTAAAACTCAAGCTTTTTCTTCACTTTCATAGTTTTTCTGCATATTTTCATATATTGTTAAACAGAAAACTTTGAGCATTCTACAGTCTTGAGTCATTGTATATTATTTTTATTGGAAGAGAATATCAAGTCATTGATAAAATTACTCAAAGTGATTATTGCACTACAAACTCTATCAATCAAATATTGCTATACACTTTCTTATTTTTCAGGATTGTTGAAAATAAGTCCAAGTGGTTTGGTAATCTTGTTTTTCTAGGATTGTTGGATACAAGTAAGGTCACCTTGAGAGGATTGTTCTCATTGTTGACATATTGAAAATCCAAGAGGATTGTTGTTGGTCCAAGAGGATTATTCTTGATGGTTTTATTGGTTAGAGTCTTGTATAGAAGGACTAGGGTGTCTTGTCTAGAGATCTAACAATAAGGAAATCTCTTTCATGTTGAAAGGGGACTGGAGAACTCTCGGACTGTGAGGGGAACCAGGATACATCTTTGTGTTCTTTACTTTTCTCCATTTAGAGCTTTCATCACTAGTCATAAACCAGAAAAGAAAGAAACACATTTGTAAAATCATGCACTAAACCAGAAAAATAATATCCATCATCACTAAAACTAGAAAAAATTTAAAGTACCTAAATCACCCCCTCTTAGGCGCACTCTTATACTTACAATTGGTATCATAGTAGGTTATAATTAACCTATTCCTAAAAGATCCAGAATGGCTTCTGCAAATCAAAATCTTGTTTTCAGAGATGGTGGTAGTAACAACAAGCCTCCTCTATTTTGTGGTGAATATTTTAACTTCTGGAGAATACGCATGAAGGCACATCTTGAAGCACAAGGAGAAGAAATACGGGATGCTATCCAAAATGGTCCATTTATTCCTATAACTATGATCAATGGTGTTGGTTCATCAAAGCCTAAAACTGCGTGGGATGAAGATGATAAGAAAAAGGTCCTCTATGATAAAAAGTCAATCAATCTTCTTCAGGGTGCATGCAAAATAACGAAATAAAAATGAGATACCTTGGTATAGACTCATGAAGGAGCCGTTGAAGTTAAAGGATCGAGATTAAATACATTGAGTCAATCCTCGACTTGCAGAAAAGATTCGTGCACTTGATAAATCATTTGAAATCACTCAGTAATACATTAACTAATGATGAACTTAATCTTAAAGTGCTTAGATACTTATCCAGGGAATGGCAACCAAAAGTGACTATAATATCTAAGAAGAAGAATCTATCAACAATGACTTCCGCCACTTTGTTTGGAAAACTTCAAGAATATGAAACGGGACATGCAAGACTTCAAAAGAATGAAATCCAAGCAAAAGATTCAAAAGACATTGCTTTAAATACAAGGATAAAGAATCATGATAGAAATCAAGAGGATGAATCCACTAGTAGTGAAGATGATGATCTCATCATGAAGATTGAAAAGGTTCTACGAAAAGAAAGAAAAAGGGAAGCACCAACAAGGAAGGTCATATGCTTTGAATGTGGAGAAAAGGGACATGTTAAAAGTGAATTTCCTACACTTGAAAAGAAGAATAAATATTTCAAGAAAAATAAAGATAAGAAGTATGTGATACGGTGGGAGAACTGACTTGAGGGTTTTGCGTTTGATCGCAAATGTTGCGGTTAGAAAGAGTCACCACCGACTTTTCTTTTATCTAAAAAGAAAGGTGAAAAAGCACAGGAAAGACCTTTGAGATTGTTTCTTGAGTTCGGGGGGGGGGGGGGGGGGGGGGGGGGGTAAATTATGAAAAGGGAAGGTATTAGCACCATTTTCATCCATGGTTTTCCATGGGCTCTTAGTTACTTGGTAGATCACTTGCTTTTGTTTGAAATTTTGCTTTGTGTGGTTTTTGAAAGTATTTTGTAAAGAGGCCATTTTTTAGGCAATCTTTGTAATGATTCTCGTTCGTAAAAATGTATACAAAGATGTTGATCTTTTGAAAATGTTTCCAAGTTTGTAAGATATTTTTAAAAGTGTAGGTGTTTGTTTTGAAAATAGCAAGGATGTTTGTTTTGAGATGGAACAAGTAATTATGAGCAATCTACCTACTCAAATGTCTTTGTTGTTCATTTTCTTTTCCTTTGACATTGTTTTCTTACCATTGATTTGGTAAGCAACCCTATCTTTAGATGTAAGCGGGACGGGCGTGGGTCATCGTATAGACATGATTATCAATGTTGCAAGGTATCTTAGCATTCTTTTTTTAGGGACTAAGATCATTTGTAAGGCAACTTAGATAGCGTCATCGAGGGACTATGATCTTATATTTACTTGTTTTTTACTACGATACCTCGCATGCGTAATATGGACATTTTGTATAAGGCAACCAAGTGGAATAACCCTAGGGGTGCTTGTGTGCAAATGTGTTGTTTTCATGCTTTGTTTTTGTCTTGAATATGGGTTGTCTATTTGTTATTTTTATCTTATCATGCACACCCTAATTACTAACAACACATGAAAGCAATAAAAATGCGAAAAAGTAAAGTCCTATGCTATTAGAAACATTAGGGGGATGGGGTGTACAAATTTACAAATGGGGATTGAAAATTAAATCAAGTCCTAAGTTACTATTACAACCATATTGAATGAATAAGAATGTACAAGAAACGTAAAATGAACTTTGTTTTGTTTAAGAACAGAGATAAGTTTTTTTTAAGAAAATATTTTTGATCTTTTTGTTTAAAGAAGTAAGATAAAGCATGTAAAAAAATGAAGAATGTTTTTTTGGTGTTTTTTTTTATTAATGAAATAAAAAATGATAGCAAAAATAGTGAGGAAAAAGGAAATAGAATCAGCGTATTGCTGATTAAATGAGATAAGAAGTTCTGACTTTGGCGTGCTGCAAAAACATAAATCACATTAGTAGAAATAAGTAAAGTCATAAGTTCTGGGTCCGCTGGGAACAAAGAAGATTTCAGAAGTTTTGATACCACTGGCAGAACTTAGTCTCCCTCTCCATGCTAGTCAGAACATCTGCAACTTGGTCATTTCTCAACAAAACAGAAGATGCGCATATAATAGTTATGGCAGGTTTCATAATGATTCAGAAACAAGAGATATCAGAACTATAAATCATAAGAAAAGCATGAATTTGCTAATCCTAATTCTGGGTTCTAATTTCTTCAAGAAGTTCTGAACTGAAATTCTCTCTACTTAGGCAGGCAAATATATGAGAATGTGTACAACATCAGAATCAGGATGTCTACATTGTAATTTTGAACAAAGTTTCCTGACAATGCCTAAGTAATGTGATGAGAGTCAGCAGAAGCTTACCTTGAAGCTGGAAAATGTTCTGTGAGCTGGAGTCTAGCCCTGACCGCTTGTGATGTTCTGAACAGCTTCCTCTCATGTTCAGCAGGCTGGAAACTTTCAACTTGGGTTGTGAGTGATTAGAAAATTCTAGAACATCCAAGGAGAAAAGTTCTTACTTCTTTGAGGTGGATATTGATGGTTAGTGTGTCACAGTTTGACTACAGAAGTTAGGATGGCTTTTGAATGTATATCAAAAACTGTATGGGCGGTTTTGGTCGAGAAACGCTTGAGGAAAAATGGAATTTGAATGCAAGAATCAAAATCTAATAGGTTTTGTATTTTGTGTTTGCAGTTTTTGGACTCTTGGAATTTTAACAGGGGTTCAGGGCTTTTCTTTCTCAAATTTCCGACCCTTTTACAGTTGCCAATTGCTTTCAATTTATAGGCAAAGATCTTGTAGCTTGGAGAGTGCAACCATCACATGCTAGGGTTCTTCCTTTCTGTTGAAGCAAGTATGGTGGTTAGTAACCTTAGCAGCGCCTAAGTTGGAATTGTAAGCATGAATTAAGGAAAGGTAACTTCAAAAGAAAAAGCAACGCATGGGCCCAACACACTTTTGTACAAGAGTTTGCTTTTCCAAGACAGTAAAGGTACTTCTATGCCACACGTGGAGAAATCCTTTGAACAAAGACCCAGAAGTGGTTGTGAGCATTAAATGATGATGAGATTGATCAAACCAGAAATCATGCAACGTGATATTCTGCATCATTGCTTAGTTCTGGATCATAAGTTTAACTTCAATGTAACTTAAAATAGACATCCAACTTCTGATATTTGTATCTCCTTGCTCTAGTATGTTCTGAAGGAGCTCTCAGACTTTCCAAGAAGCTTGCAACATGCTTTGTAACCTTCTTTGAATTACCCTTACAAACTCTGACTGAACCTTTGTTAAAACTGGCCCAGAAGTTCTGACCAAAATTTGTTTTGAAAGTGTACAGAATTTATTGAGTGCTTTAGTTTCATGGACGTGTCTTTGAGGAGTTATAACTTGAAATCCCAACATTTCTAGGAGAAGTTCTGTTCTGCGATGTTTTAGATCTCATTGGAATCTATAACTATTGTATCAGAAGTTCTTCCAGAATCAGCTTGCATCATGGTGAAAATCTGGCCAGAAGTTCTGAGCTTGTCATATTTCTTAAATACTTAGAAAAATTCTAAGTATTTAGAAGTTTGACTTTTCCAAAGTAACTTTTGAGTTTTGAATTTCTAGATGAAACAAACTTCATATCTCAACATGTCTTGATGAAATATGACTCTTGAAACTTGATTTTGATCAAAAGTTAAAGTTTGACTTTTCAATATGCAAATGACCATTTTACCCTCGTGAATGACTTTCTTGGAAAATTTGTAAATCCAGGCTTGAAATGGGAGGAGAGCAAACCTGAGGATTCAGGGTGATCCTTTGAGAAATGAGAGGGCAAATTTTGGGGTACAACAAAGTCAAAGAAACAAAAATGAATATATTAAAAAAAATGCCTAGACCGGAGAGGCGTCGGAGCCCTAGCTCCAGACGTCTTCTCCGATGAGTGTGTTTTTTAAACATGCAAAACTACAAACATTAGAGGTCCCAAAAGACCCTACCCCCCTGATTAAAGGCCTGCGAAATCAATGAGAGTATTGTTTTAGGCTGAAACATATTGTAACAAGAGATATGGCCAGAATAAATATAATCAGTGCAATTATGGTGATGCACAATTCCTACACCACGGTACTCCTGCGATGGTCCATTCCTGCACTAATGAATCTCAAAAACGCATCAATAATGTTAGCTTCAATCAAAACATCAAGAAAACTGAAATATGAATTTATGAAATAATAACAAAATGATGATGCATACGATGGTGTTTCTAGCCCTTTGGATCATTAAAAAATGATCCATTCTCACCCTACTCTGCTCCAGGAACTAAATAGAAGGGTTAATATGCCTCGAGAGTGGCTGCAATGAGGGTTTGCAAGTTGCCCTAATTTGAATGATTTTTGGAGTTTTTTGGAAGGTTGTTTTTGCATAAAGATTTCGCGTCTTCATGATGTCTGAATGAGTGAGATTATATAGCTTGAACTTAGGTCAAATATACATGGGCATGGACTTGTGTAAGAAGCTTGGTCTTTTTTCATTTTATTTTAACTTTTAAAATAAATCAAAATTAAAATAAATCAAAATTAAAATAAAGAAAATAAAGAGTTCAAGGGGTGCATGAAGTAACTCAGAGGTTCATGTGAAGTGTATAATAAGTATGGACCTTGAAACAATAGCCCATTAGCCAAAAAATTCAAGTTTGCTCAATTTGAACTTCATGCATTTGCTCAAAATTTCCCAACTTGTACCAATCATAACTCTCTCAATATTTACCATTTGAAGCTGAACTTTGACTTTTTGGAAAGCTCAAGATGTTCTCTACAATCCCTATCATGATAATTTTTGTATTTGAAGAAGTTATCTTGATGTAAGGTACCTTGACAAAAAGTGTCTTTTTGTTGACTTTTGAAATGACTTATAATGTATTGGCCCATATCTCTCAAATGAAGCATTTTTGGACTTGAGCTTAGAGATTCAAAGTTGTAGAGAATTGAATTTCCTATAAAATGAGATTTGGTTGACGAAAATGTGATGAAGCATGTGAAAGTTATGCTTGGTCAAAGTTCAATTGACTTCTCCTTAAGAAAACCCTAATTTGGTAACTTTTGACTTTTAATGATATAGGAGTTTTCTTGGTTAATCACGATCAACCCTTGAGAAAATGATGAATATGACTTCAAAATGTTGATGTTGAACAAAAATTTTGAGGTTTGATTGTATGTTGACCATAATTGACTTTTTTTTCCAATATAGTTGATTTTTAGTCATCTAAGCCATTGACTGAAGAAACTTGTGATGCAAGGCATGAACTTTAGTATGAGAATTCTTGGAGACATATGAGGAAACATGAGACCAGCCTGAGGAATTAGAAACCAAATCTTCCTTGTTAAAAGTGAAACCCTAGTTGTAAGTCCATTGCATAGGAGGAGAATTTGTCTGATCAATTCTTGAGCAACCTTGAGCATTTGAGAACCCTAAGAGAATGTCTTGAATAAAAATGGGAGGGAAAATTTTGGGGTACAACATCTGCCCCTGTTCAATCTTATTAAACCTTAGGATTTAGATTGGCATGTCTGCCATTTGTGATATGAAGGTGGATGAGGATTGAACACTTAAGTGCCCGAAAATTGGCACTCGCCTGTGCAAGAAGTAACGCTGTTAGTTGATAATATTGCTTGAATGGGCTTAAATATTCCATTCGGAGAGGTGAAAAAATGTCATTGGAGATGATCTTATAGATGCCATCAAAGTAGTTGTTGATAAGAGTATCAGAATGAGTCCTCACTCGACTATATCTGAAGAATTCTTTCCAGAGTGAACCTCAGGGGAAAGTTCTTAAGTAGCTGCTTGTCAGATTTAGTTTCTAAGGGAAAGTTCTTGTTTGAATTCAGTCTCTGAGGGGAATTCTTGCCATGTAGATAGTCGCCCCGTCCTGTTTCGGGAATCGATCCACAATCTTCTTTTATTGGTAAACCCGTTCTAATTCGGGAATTCAACCACCCGACTGTATCGATAGTTTCTTCATCCTATTTTTGGAGTTAATATTTGCCTGGTCATATAGATAGTTTCGCCGTCCTATTTTGGGAGTTAATTTTTGCCTGGTTATGTAGATAGTTTCCACGTCCTGTTTCAGGAGTTAATCTTGGACCTTCTTTTTATTGGTAAACCCATCCTGTTTCGGGAGTTCATATCGCCTGGTCGTATAAATAGTTTCCCCGTACTGTTTCAGGAATTAATCTTGGACTTGGTCAAATAGATAGTTGCTCCGTCCTGTTTTGGGAATTAATCTTGGACTTGGTCAAATAGATAGTTTCCCCGTCCTGTTTCGACAATTAACTTATGACATGTTTGAAAGTTGTCGATGATATTCGTTTGTTTGTGAACTTTACCTGAAAAGATAAAATTAGTCTTTATGCAATATCATAATGTATGTAATGAATTGCGTAATGATGTTCTCAAAGTAAATGATAGTTTGTTATATGTGTTTCGTATACATATTCTATGATGTATGGATGTGAGATGTCGTTGAAGCGTGTTGGTAGCTTTGTATAACATCTTTGACTGGGAAAAATAAATCCCTGACTGTTGTTAGGAATGAAGAATATGAATCCTCAATCTTGTCTAGAATATCTCCCCTAGGGATTCCTGCTTTCTGTTTTGAGGATATTCCGCTGGGAATGTTTGACTTCTGCTTGGGGATAGAATAGTTCAGGAACATCGTTCGTTCATCGCTCTACTGGGGAATCTAATTCTTATATACCCTAACTGGGGATAAAAGAGATGGATAACCTTATGACGTGCTGTATGACCGGGTTTTAGATATGGACGTCCATTATTCTGGGGAGCATAAAGTTAATGATATCTAGCCCGGTTTTAAATTTCGTTGCAACTCTTTGGGGATAACAACCTTGGACTACAATTTACTAGAGAAGCAAATTTTTCTGGAGATTTGCAATAATCGGAGAAATAAACACTGCTTGGGAAATTAAATTTTGTTGGGGAAATAAACCCTGCTGGAGAAATATATCCTGCCGAAGAAATGAATTCTGCAAGGGATTTTGCAGCGCTGGAGAAATAAACTCAGCTGGGCAATTAAGTTCCTGTGAATTGTGTTGAGGAAGTTTCCACCGTGTGCTGGGGAGATGATCAAACTCCTATATCCTCTAGGGGGATCTGTTAGGGAGTATGATTATGTGAACTGCTGGAATATGCCCCAATTTCTGTCTTGAAGGCATATTAGACTTGCAAGGGAATGTATCTTTGTTAGTGATGAATTACGAAGGTAGCTCCACAAGAATTTTTCCGTGGAAATTTTCTCTCTGGGGACTTGTGGATGACTTGAACGCTATCCCAACTCCTAGAGTCTTTAGTAAATGCTTATTCATGTTTTTATGCACATATTTGTTAGTAGTATTCATATTCATATGCATATGTTCATTCAATTTAGTCATTGGACATTTTTGCAAACAAAACAGAAACAATAAAACAAATTTGAATTTTGAAATTTCAGGTGTATTGATAATTTGCCTATAAACAAGAGGTTTTGTACAAAGAGACAGAGATCTTAGTAAGAGGAAATCTTCATAAACATGAAGAAAAGTACAAAGGAAAAAAAAGAAAATAGCTATGTGGAGACGATCCCATAGAGTTTCAACTCTTCTATTGCCCCCATGTATTCGAGCATCTCATCCCTTGTTGTTGGAAGAAGTTGAATGAATTGATTTATACCATTTGAACTTGGTGTTGGTAATAAAGCTTGTTGTATATGGATGATCCAACAGGACATAGTTGTATGCTTTAATCCCTAACTTTTTCCTGGACCTCCCTTTCGGGTTTTCAGTCCACCGGATTACCCTCTTTTGCCCAAGCCGCCTTTTTAGATTTTCGACTTGCCGAGTTTACAATCTTTATATATATATATATATATATATATATATATATATATATATATATATATATATATATATATATATATATATATATATATATCCCTAATTTTTTCCCGAACCCTTTTGGTTCGCCGGGATGCCCTTATTTTTGCCTAGGTCAGTCAACCTAGCGGATCTCTTTTTTTATGCGTAGTATTTTTTAACTATGTCCGCGTTCATAAGGTGTGGAAGATCGTCACCATCCATGGTGGTAAGTTTCATAGCACTACAAGAAAATATCTTCTTGATTACAATGGCCCTTCGTAAGTGGGAGTCCATTTTCCTCTTGGATCAACTTGTGGCAGGATGATACGCTTTATTACCAAATCATCGACCTGATATACCCGATTCTTGACTTTCCTGTTGAAGGACTTGATCATATGTTTATGGTACATCTGACCATGAAAAATAGCCGCAAGCCTCTTCTCGTCAATCAAATTCATCTGGTCCAGTCTAGTCTGAATCCACTCGTCTTCGTCTAAACCTGCATCTTTCATAATCCTTAGGGAAGGAATCTGGACTTCGACATGTAGAATAATTTTTATACCGTAGACTAGAGAGAATAAGGTTACCCCAGGTGATGTCCATACTGAAGTGAGATATCCATGAAGAATGAATGGTAACATCTCATGCCAATCTTTATACGTCACCGTCATCTTCTGTATAATCTTCTTAATGTTCTTATTAGCGACTTCCACTGCGCCATTCATCTTTGGTCGATACAGAGAAGAGTTGTGGTGCTTAATATTAAACTGCGCACAGAGTTCAATGATTATAGTATTGTTCAAATTAGTACCATATTATGTGATAATTATCTCATGGATGTCGTACCGGCATATGAGGTTATGTTTGATGAACTGAGCCACAACATTCTTGGTGACAGAGGAAAATGAGGCTGCTTCAACCCACTTCGTGAAGTAATCAATGGCGATGAGAATGAAACGATGACCATTAGAAGCAGTAGGATTAGTTTCTCCAATCATATCAATGCCCCACATTGCTAACATCCAAGGAGCAGTCAAGACATTTAGAGGATGCGAAGGCACGTGTACTTTGTCAGCATAGATCTAGCATTTATGACAAGTTCTTGATAGGTGATGGCAATCAATTTCCATGGTCGACCAATAATAACCCGCTCTCAGAATCTTCTTAGCCTTGTATTCCCTCTAGAGTGAGTACCAAAGACTCATTGATGTATATCTTCTATAATCTTCTATACTTCCTTCTTGTCTACACAATGAAGCGGGATCGAATCATGGTTGCGTTTGTATAAAATTCCATTGCTCGGAAAGAACTTAGCAGAGAGCCTCCGTAGAAATTTCTTGTCGTTAATAGATGCACCCTCGGGATACTCTTAAGCTTCGGGGCACCTCTTCATTTCATGAAAACAAGGCTTATCCTCTACTCCGTCAGTATCAACTTCGTAGTAGTGTGTCGGTTCGTCCAATCTCTCAATGGTAACTCGAGGAGCCTTATTGTCCCATCTGACTTTGATCATGGACGACATGGTATCCAGTGCATCTGCCAACTGATTCTCCTCTCGTGGAATATGCTCAAAAGTGATTTCCTCAAAGTATGGAATTATCATCGGTAACTGCTCCTGATAAGAAATGAGATTCAAATGATTCGTATCCTATTCTCCCTTAATATGACTGATGACTAGGGCTGAGTCCCAATATACACTCAAGAATTTGATTCTCATATCAATAACAGTTTTGATACCCATGATGCACGCTTCATATTCGGCCATGTTGTTGGTATAGTCAAAACAAAGTCTAGCAGTAAACGGCATATGGAAACCTTTAGGAGATATAATCATAACACCAATTCCATTACCAAGCGCATTGGAAGCTCCATCCAAAACCATAGTCCATCGGGATCCTGGATCAGGTCCTTCATACGGTCCAGGTTCTTCATAATCTGTAACTAGCATAATATTCTCATCCGGGAACTCAAATTTCATTGATTGATAGTCGTCTATAGCTTGATGATCCAAATGGTCTGCCAGTACACTTCGTTTGATCATCTTCTGAGTGGTGTACTGAATGTCATATTCTGTCAAGACTATTTTCCATCTGGCTATTCTTCTGATAGAGTGGGCTTCTCAAATATGTATTTTATCGGATCCATGTTAGAGATTAACAAAGTGGTATGAGTCAACATATACTGTCTTAGTCGGAGAGCAGCCCATGCCAAAGGGCAACAAGTTTTCTCGAGCAGGGAGTATCTTGTTTCACAGTTAGTAAACTTTTTGCTAAGGTAGAATATTACATGCTCATTTCGACCAGACTCGTCATGCTGCCCCAATACACACCCCATTGAATTCTCTAACACTGTCAAGAACATGATAATAGGTCTTCCTTCAACTGGCAACATCAGAATCAGAGGTTCTTGGAGGTACTCCTTGATGTTGTCAAAAGTGGTCTGAAAGTCGTCGTTCCACTTCACTAGTTGATATTTCTTTAGTAAGTTGAAGATTGGCTCACAAGTAGCGGTCAAATGGAAAATAAATCGGGCAATGTAATTCAGTCGTCCCAAGAAACCTCTGACTTCCTTCTCAGTATGGGTAGCCGGAATTTCTTGAATATATTTTACCTTGGCAGGATCGACTTCAATACCTTTACTACTGATGACGAAACCCAGGAGCTTATTAGACCTCACCCTGAAGATGCACTTGTTCGAATTTAACCTCAACTTGTACTTCTTCAGTCTCTCAAATAGTTTATGTAGATGGTCAAGATGTTCCTCTTCAGTCTGAGATCTAGCTATCATGTCATCAACATAAACCTCTATCCCGTGATGAATCATGTCATGGAACAGAGCTACCATGGAACGCTAATGTGTTGCGCCGATGTTCTTCAACCCAAAAGGCATAACCTTTAACAGAAAGTGCCCCACTTGTAACGAAGTTAATTTTCTCCATATCTTCAGGTTCCATATTGATATGATTATAACCTAAGAAACCGTCTATGAAGGAGAATACTTTGTGCTGAGCGGTGTTGTTGATAAAAACATGAATGTGCGGAAGCAGAAAGTCATATTTGGGGCTTGCCCTGTTCAGATCCATGTATTCTACACACATACGCACTTTGCCATCTTTCTTTGGTACATGGACCACATTTTCAACCCAATTATGATAGCATGTAACAACTAAGAAACCTGTGTTAAATTGCTTCATAACCTCATCCTTGATTTTCTCGGACATCTCGGGACGCATACAACAAGCTTTCTACTTTATTAGAGAACAACCCTTTTTAGTCGGAAAACGGTGAACCACAATATCTGTATCGAGCCCTGGCATGTCTTTTTACGACCAAGCAAAGATCTCAACATAGTCATGCAACATCTGATTTAACTTGTTCTTGACACTGCTCTCTAGATTGGCACCTATCTTAACCTCTTTCATGTCTGCTTCAGTACCTAAGTTTACAACCTCAACTGGCTCTTCATGCGATTGTATAGCCTTTTCCTCTTGCACCAATAGTCTGGGAAGTTCTCCAAGTATTTCACAATTTTCCTCACCTTCGTCCCCGACTTGGTAGATCCGATTTTCAAAGTCATAAGTAGCAATAGAATAATTGTTATCAACGGGATCCAGAGTGGACGTGGATTTGTAATTTACTTTGTGGGTGTGTGTAAGAACACATAGCTATTTTGAAAAAAAATTAAAGAAAGACAAAGAGCACAAAATTTGAATGCAAAACTTCTAATTCTTTCTTAAATGAAAATATGCTTATGAAGCGACAACCCTTAACGAATGGACCATTGCGCCCCGGGTAAGACACAAGGGTTAAAGTTATTCTTTAAAATTTACATTGCCAAAACTTGAAAGTAATAAAAGAGAAAGTAGAAATTAATCTCTACTAATGGATATTGAGATAAGGTCTTTAGTCTTCCAGTTGTTGAGCCCGTTGCCGGCGGTAGGAAAGATCCAGCTGTCGAGGTCATAATCACTGTCAGCATATTCTATAGCGTTGACTCCATTATTGCTGACGTGGAATGGTGGTCTTCAGAACGAGCGTGAAAAATAGCCCTCTGAGCTTCTACAGTAAAACCCAAACTAAATTTATCAGATTTGTACGGAATGTCAGGAAGCTGACCCCAAGTAGTGCAACCACTTTCTTCTAGTATAGCTCTAGCATCCTTCAGAGAATCCATTTTGGGTGGAACCTTGGTATCCTTGGGAATAGCAGAAATGTCTTCAGTAGTGGTAGGAGGGATAACTTCAAAAGTCTGGCAAGGAGTTTCAATGAATTCGTCGTCCATATCAACATACTTGAATGAGTTTAAGTGACTCACCATATACTCTTCTTCACCTCAAACTGTAACAACCTTTCCTTTCATATGATACTTTAGCTTTTGGTGTAAGGTTAAAATAACAGCACCTGCCCCACGAATCCAGGGGCATCCAAGAAAGCAAGAATAAGCTGGTTGAATAACCATTACATAGAAGTTAGAATTGAAAACCTGTGAACCCACTTTAATCGGGAGATCCACCTCTCTGTGTACCATCCTCTTTGACTCGTCAAAGGCTCAGAATAAAATAACACTAGGTTTCAGCGTAACCCTATCACAGTTAAGCCTATCAAGGGCAACCTCTGGTAGAACATTCAGCGAGGAACCCGTATCAACCAATACATGAGCTAAAGTAGTGCCCCTGCATTCAATGGAGACATACATGGCCTTGTTATGGTTTCTTCCTTAGGAGACAAGTCGGCATCAGAAAATCCTAGCCCATTGTCAGTAGTTAGGCTACCAACATAACTTCCAAATTTATCGACAGAGATTTATTGTGGCACGTGAGCAGATTTTAAGAACTTTACTAAAGCTTGTGCATGGGCTTCAGAACACAGTAACAGGGATAACATGCATATTTTAGAGGGGGTATTCCCAGTTGTTCAACAGTCTTGTAATCACTTTTTTGAATAATTTTCAATACCTTCTCCAACTCTTTCCTGGAGGTATCTTCAGTTGTAGCTTACTTAGGTGCCTCCATCTGGGCAGGCTCCATCATTTTCTCTTTACCCAAAGTCTCAGTAATTGACCCGGTAGCGGTAACACGTACTGGAGTGGAAACAATCTTTGGAGAGATTTCCAGGGAGAAAACCCTTCCGCTTCTTGTAACTTTAATGGTCCCAGTAATATTGTCAATTTTGGGATCAACAACTTCAGTACCTTCATACTCAGCAGTCGATAGTTCTTGTTTGACACTGTGGTTGTAGATGTCGGCTCCATAGTTCAAGGGGATAACTTTATCTTAGGAATAAAGAATTTGTCCGAGTTAGGTGATTATCAGAGGAGCAGCTTTAGGTTTTACAGTGATCTTTATAGGACCCTTGGAACTGATCCTGATAGGAGTGTCGGATATTACAGATACCTATTCTAGCTCTAAGTCTTGAAACAAATTCTCAACAAGTGAAATCTTCTCAACCAAAATTATGTGATTATCTGTTAGACGTTGAATACCTTCTTTCAGCAACTTTCAGCCTTTAGGTTGGGTTGTGAAATAGTAACATCTTTCAATACAACCCAGAAATAAACCTGCCTGCAATAGATTCTTCTTAATGATCAAGAGGGGAGTAGCCAAATCACTTACAGTAGAAACATAAAGAACATCATCAATAGCACTAATGCCTTTTTCGTGCTTCGACATAGGTGCAGTAATTACATTGGGGGTGTCAGGAGGATCGAACTTAATCTCTTTATTGTCAATCATATCTTGAATTTTATTCTTCAGAGCCCAACAGTTATTTGTGTCATGCCCGGGACTATTAGAATAGTAAGAACATTTAACATTTGGATTATAGCAATGAGAAAAGGTGTTGGTATTCTGAGGAGGGTGCCTTAATGTTATCAGATCTGCTTTCAAAAGATATTGTAACGCCTGAGATAATGGTATGCTGGTCTTAGTAAACTAGCTTCTTGGTGCGTCTGACCTATGTTGGTTGTTTGGTTGTTGTTGTACATGTGTTGTATTAGAAATTAGCACAACTCCTACAGACCGACTACGGTCACTTATAGCACGACCCTTATGGCCATAAACAAAATTTGTTTCCTTCTTCCTATTGAATGTCTTCTTTATAGTACTTGAAGATGAAGCCACTTGAATCTTTCCACTTCTAATTCCACCTTCAACATGTTCCCCGGTTAATATCAGCTCGGTAAAACCAGATGAGGAGCTTCCAATCAGATGATTAAAGAAAGGCCCTGTCAAAGTTAGCATGAACATATCAACCAGCTCCTTATCAGACAAAGGAGGTCGCACTCTTCCATCCAGATCACTCCATTTTTGGGCATATTCTTTAAACCCTTCATTTGAGCCCATAATCATACTTTGTAATTGCACACGAGTTGGTGCAAGGTCAGCATTGTATTGATATTGTTTGTAAAAGGTGGCATCCAAGTCTTCCCAAGTACAGATGTTAATTCCTTCCAATTGATAGAACCATTCTAACTGTGTCCCCGACAAGCTCCCTTGAAAGAAATGTACCCATAACTTCCTATTAGCAATATGAGGTTGGATCTTTTGGACATAATACATAAAATGCAGTTTAGGACAGGAAACACCGTCATATTTAGAAAAAGTAAGGATCTTGAATTTTTAAGGGATGACAACCCTCGAAACTAATCCCAGCTCTTCAAAATCCAACCCATGCACTCTGTGGATTTCCATGGCATTTAGACGATCTTCTAGCTATTTGTATATGTTATCAGCGGGAGGATACTGTTCAGCAGAATAGCCTTCTTCCAAAGAATATTAACCTGTACTGAGGTTGCTTCCCCTATTAGCCTTCACACTCTTATCTTCCTCACCCTGATTGTCATCTTCATCAGAGGAAATAACACAGTTATGAGCTTGTTTGGGAGGACATTTGAACCTTCTTCCCAAGTTGAGGATGGTGACTAGTTTTCTAGTATTATTTTTATTCCCTTTTTTGATGAAGTTCTTCAGCTCGTCTTGTCCCTTATCTATGTCTAGGAACATTTGTTGAAACTGTGCGTTTTAAGCTTGAAGTTCTTTCACAGTTTGTTCTAAAGCCATATTTTACTGAAATAAACAGTAAGAAGATGAGAAAACATGTCTTTGGGAAATATCTCTTATGTAATGATGTGCATGATATTTGGATGCAATGTTTTCAAGGATCTCGTGGGATAAACAAAAATGAAATGTTAGAAGTTGAGTCGGGTTGTAGCTTCGACTAAAGAATTTTGTGTATTTGAACATCCTTCTATGAGAATCAAGCTCACCATGTCAAGTGGGTCCTAGTCTTTAACTCAAAAGAACACACTTTAGTATTTGATGGAATCTGGTTAGAAGAAAATAAATCCTCTTGCTCTTTTCTAGACGTTTGGTTCCTGATAGACCTGCATCACAGGCCCTTGAGATCCTTAAAATGGTCAGAAAAATGCTATGGTATGATGTCATGATGTCATGTTTGAACATATTACAAACACAAAGAAAGCACACAAGAGCCCTATGTTTAAGGATTTCATGAGGTCTATAGGTAAGTACCCTTTTGAAGTTCACTTGGCTTAACCTATCCTAAGAATAGTAATCGGTTTCTAGGAATCTCATATCACTGGTATTTCTCACAGGCTTTATTTCAGCATAGCAACTTACTTGCCACCGAAATATCCCAAGAGTCAAATCTCATTGAGTGTAGTATCGAGTATCAACCAACTTTGGACTGCACCAAAGCCGGCCATCTCACTACCTTCTAATGGCTAAGTTGGGTCAATTAAGGTTCTAAAAGTCAATTAGAGCTTATGACACCACGCGGCAGCCTATTGTTCTCCTCGACTAACTCAAGGGACACTAGTACAAACCAATGTGCCGCACTAACGTAGCCATTACTTCAACCATATCGCTCTATGTCGTACAATTTCCATGATCTATAGCTACTTACCTAAGGTCCCCAGATTCTGGTATAAGATCTTTGCAAGAAAGTAAACCCAAGCAACCCAATTAAAGATAAAGCAGATAAGGAAAACAATTTAATTCAATTTAAAGCAATTCAAAGGTGATCTAAACTCTAAGGTAACCCCTCTTTTTAGTAATTTCCACAACAGAGTCGCCAGTTCTGTAATACGGTGGGAGAGCTAACTTATTTTGCATTTTATAGAAAATGTTGCGGATAGCAAGAGTCGCCACCAACTTTTCTTTTATCCAATAAGGAAAATGTGAAAAGAACAGGAAAAACCTTGAAGAATTTGAGTTCGGGGGTAGATTATGAAAAGGGAAGGTGTTAGCACCCTTTTCATCTGTAGTTATCTATGGGCTCTTAATCACTTAGCTCACTTTGAAAATTGTGTTGTGTGTTTGAAAATATTTTGAAAAGTTTCCAATGTAAGGTGAGACTTTGTAATGATTCTCGTATCTGTTATCGAGAATGCGTAAAAAGTGTTTGTTTGAAAATAATTTTGAAGAGTGTTTGTGATAAATGTTTTGTTTTGTGAGCAAGGGATTAACAACAATCTACCTACTCAAGGTCATTCTCGTAATTTTCCTGCTCCTTTAGATAGTGATATTCTACCATTAGTTAGTAGGAAGCCCTATCGTTGGATGTGAAGGGGCAGGCGTGGGTCATCGTACAGTTATCGAAGGCAACTCATAAGGACGCTTTAGCAATTATCGTTAAGGGACTAGATCATTTATTGAAGGAAACATTAAAAGCGTCATCGAGGGACTATGATCTTTGTTTTCTGGGGACTTTGCTAAAGCGTCCCAATGTTTGAGGGACATTGTAACACCCCAATTCTACCCGACAATCTAAATATAAATTAGAGTTATAAAAATTCTATAACTGAATTAGGATGCCACAAATTCAACTTAAAACAATGGCATTCATTTCCGATACATACAACATTAAACTTGGATGAACCAACATCAAACATAATTCTATCTTAAAAAGAAATATCAACTTTCATAACAACATAGCGGAGTCAAAATATTCAACTTAGAGGAATATAACATCTCTGTCCAACTAAGACAACTTAAAATAGCAATCATTTAATGAACAACAACTTAAAATTCAATCAACTGAAATGATAACAACAAATAAACATCAAGCGTTCATCCCCCCGAGGGTTACGTATCAGAGCAATGACACTGACTCGAACTGCTGAAGGTGAATCGCCTTCATTCTGGATTACCCGCACGTTACTAACATCAGGGTAACATTTAAACGGAAGGGGTGAGATATCAAACATTAAAATAGAAGGAATGATAAGTAAATTATGAGAATCAATTCATACATATTCACCACTTCTCATATCTTTAGCAACATAACACAATTAAAACCAACCATACAAAAACTCAGAATGCAACACATCTTTATGAAAATGCGTGTGATGCCAATGAAGCAGAACTCCCATCATAAAAATCTGCCAATAAATAGAGGCATCAACAAGGCATAAGCCTTCTTCGCAGTTTGCCAATCGAGGCCATCACAAAGTATGCAAATGTATAAGAATGCACTATCACATGCTCAGAATAATCACCATCCATCGTAAGGCATAATCCCACATCACCATTATTACCAGTAAATAGAGGAAATTCATCATCATTTAAAACTCCATGCAACCTCGCATTATCAAAAAGAATTCACAACAACAATCACAACAACACAACAACTCAACCTAAAACGACATTGACCATAAGCCTATCACATTAATCAACGATTCAATCATTAACATAATCAAACAAAAACTTAAGGATAACTAGTACAATGCGATTAATGATAAAAACACAGAATGTACGGGCAAAAAGGGATAGGGAACTATGTGCCCCTCGACATGCATAGGAACTAGGATAGCCTAACAACTAATCCATACTCCTCGACATGCACTAGGGAAAATAGGATAACAACCCACTTATGCTCCTACACATGTCACAAAACCTAGTACTGCTCGACAATTTAACACATACCCCTCGATACACCTTGCAGCCTAATATGCCGCTCGATACCTAACACCATCAGCATCTTCCTCGACCAGTAGTTCGGCCAACAACAGATACACGCTACTACGTCTTAACAACCACATCACTACATTCTATAACTTTTGGCAACCGCTCGGAATAACACAACAATGGGCAACTATATTTCCTATAACATGTTCATCAAACATACAAGACAGTCACGCTGAAACCTCCCTAAAACGACCACTTCAACAACTTACTACTTTTCCTACCAACCGCTCTGAATAACCTAACGTCCTAACGATCATCATGACTAGTAATCACTATAATAACCTATCCATCTATTAAACTGACAGTCACACAGATCCACAAAACGTCTGCAACACACAACTAGGTAACTTCATATAACATGTTCATTAAATGGTCATACAAATTTCCCCAACGGTCATGACATGAATAAACAGGCAACTTCACTAGTAGATCAGAAACATCAATGCACAACAATCATAAAATGACCAATTCCCACGTAATAAACATCATAAGTCCCATTATAAGGTCAGAACTCCACCCTTACCTAGATTTAAGGTCGCTCAACCAAAGCTCCCGCCGGAATCCTTGCTTTTCTCTACTCGACACCGGTCAGCTTTCTCCTCTTCCGCGAGGCTTTTCCGGTCAACGTACAGAGCTTCTTAAACACCAACTAAAATAATTCCTTGTGTCAGCTTAGCCTTATATATCATTCCTAGTGGGCCTAACATACACCCCCCCACTTTACTACTTGCAACCAATAGCATAAGTCCAACATTATATAAATATTCCCTTAATTTCAACAATATAACTATTATTAATAAACTAATTAATTAATAATAATCCAACAACCCATACCTGTAATTATTAACATCTCACAACTTCACAAATAATCCAAAAATAATTTAATTAAATAAATAATTAAATAAAATTGCGGGTGTTATAACTCTCTCCCACTTAGAATATTTTCGTCGTAAAATTTTTATCTCATTCAAACAACTCAGGATAGGAGCCCCGCGTGTTGCTTTCCAACTCCCAAGTCATACTCTCCCTGGAAGCTCCTAGCCGAACTATTTTCACAAAAGCAATCTCCTTGCCTCTTAGAGTCTTCATTTCACGACCGACGATTTGTACATGCATCGTCTCCATAGTAAGATTATCCCGTACTTGCATATCATCCATATGAATCACATGAGATGGATCTGAAATATACTTCCAGAGTTGTGACACATGAAACACATCATGCAAATTCGAAAGATTAGGCGGTAAAGCCACTCTATAAGCAACATTCCCAACTCTTTCTGAAATCTGATATGGACCAATAAAATAAGAAGTGGGCTTCTTAGACTTCAATGCTCGCCCAACACCAGTTACAGGTGTAACTCTCAAAAACACATGGTTACCTGCTTTAAATTCTAAGTCTTTCCTCCGCTTGTCATGATATCTCTTTTTTCTACTTTGGGAAGCTTTCATCTTTTCTCGAATCAACTTTATCTTCTCAGTAGTCTCACGAACAAGTTCAGGTCCAAACACTACACTTTCTCTAGATTAATGCCAACTTAAAGGAGTTCTACATCTCCGACCATACAACGCCTCAAAAGGTACCATTCCAATACTAGAACGATAACTATTATTATAAGTGAACTCTATAATCGGAAGATAAGTATCCCATGAACCTCCTTGCTCAAGAACACATTCTCTCAACAAATCTTTTAATGATTGAATAGTTCTTTCCGTCTGACCATACATCTGAGGATGATACGCCAAACTCAACCTCAAGTTCGAACCCAATGCCTCCTACAAACTCTTCCAAATTTTTTGGATCTCTATCCGAAACAATACACAAAGGAACACCATGCAACTTCGCAATTACACTAGTATAAATCTCTGCCAACTTCGATACTAGAAAACTGATTTTAATAGGAATAAAATGAGACAACTTTTTAAGCCTATCAACAATCACCCAAATTGAATCATGTCCTCTTAAAGTATTAGGCAACCCCGTCACAAAGTCCATCAAAATTCTATCCCATTTCTATTCCGGAACTTTTAACGGTTGCATCAACCTTGCAGGCTTCTGATGTTCAACTTTCAACTTTTGACAAGTTAAACATGCATACACAAACCAAGCCACATCACTCTTCATCCCAGGCCACCAAACCAAATTCTTCAAATCCTGATACATCTTTGTAGCTCCTGGATGAATACTCAACTTGCTTCTATGACTCTCTTCAAGAACCACATTCTTCATCTCCGCGTCATCAGGAATACAAATCCGATTATGAAATCTCAACACACCTTGCACATCTAACTTAAAATCACTATTCTTAGACTGATCGATCCCACCCATCGAATCTACCAATTTCACATCTAACTTCTGAGCTTCTCTGATACTATCCAGAAATTCATTGTTAATCTTCAACATTCCCAACATAACACTTTGCGGTATCACCCCACAAACTAAGCTCTTATATATGAACTCTTCAATTAATTCTAACTCTTTAACCATCATTGCTGACATATGTAAGGTCATTTGACTTAAAACATCCGCCACCACATTCACCTTTCCTAAATGATAATTTAAATCGAAATGATAATCCTTTAACAACTCCATACATCTTCGTTGTCTCATATTCAATTCCTTCTGATCAAATAGATACTTTAAGCTTTTATGGTCATTAAACACTTCAAATCTAAAACCATAAAGATAATGCCTCCAAATTTTCAACACAAAAACAACTGCAGCAAGCTCTAAATCATGCGCAGGATAGTCTTTTTCATGAGTCCTCAACTGCCTTGACGCATAAGCAACTACCTTATCATTCTGCATAAGCACACCTCCTAAACCCATATTAGAAGCATCACAATATACCATAAAAGGTTTTCTTGGATTAGGAAATTTCAAAATCGGAGCCGACGTTAATCTCTTCTTTAGTTCTGTAAAACTCTCTTTGCATTGAACATCCCACATAAAATCTCTATCTTTACAAGCCAATTTAGTCAACTGAAGTTCCAACTTAGAAAACCCTTCGATAAACCTTCTATAATAACCAGCTAATCCCAAAAAGTTTCTAATCTTGGTAGCCGACTTCGAAGTTTCCCATTGCAACACAGGGTCCACCTTCGATGGATCTACAATAATGCCACTACTTGAGATCACATGACCAAGAAAACGAACTTCCTTTAACCAAAATTCACACTTACACATCTTTGCATACAACTTCTTCTCTTTCAAAACTTGCAATACTACTCTTACGTGTTCTACATGCTCTCTTTCCGACTTAAAGTAAATCAAAATGTCATCTACGAAAACCACTACAAACTGATCCAAATAAGTATGAAATATGTGATTCATGTACTCCATGAATACACCCAGCGTGTTAGTAACACCGAGAGGCATCGCCAAATACTCATAATGTCCATAACGCGTTCTGAAAACTATCTTCTGGATATCTTCATTCTTCACCTTAATCTGATGATAACCCGACCTCAAATCATTCTTACTAAACACACGGGCACCCACCAATTGATCCATCAAGTCATCTATTCTTGGAAGAGAATACTTGTTCTTAATCGTCACGTTATTCAATTGTCTGTAATCAATGCAAAGCCTCAGACTTCCATCTTTCTTCTTTACTAACAACACTGGAGCTCCCCACTGTGATACACTTGGCCTCACAAACCTTTTCTCAAGTAACTCTTCTAATTGCTTCTTTAATTCCGACAATTCAGATGCAGACATCCTGTATGGTGCCATAGAAATAGGTCTGGTACCAAGTACAAGATTAATAGCAACTTCAACCTCTCTCTGGTGGTACATCAGGAATTTCATCAGGGAAAACTTCAGGAAATTCACGCACCACCTCCAATTCCTCAATTATAGCTTAATTCTCGACAGATAGTGACGCCATCAACGAGAACATCTGAGCCTCTTCTTGCATCAACTGTGGTAACAGTCTAGTAGACAACCAACTATCTTCCTCTTCTTCGGGAGTAGAAAACCTCACAGACTTGTTATAACAGTTCATATAAACATAGTTATGCTCTAACTAGTTCATACCCAGAATCACATCCAACCCTCTTAAAGACAAGCAAACCAAATCAACAGAAAGTCTCTATCGAAAATCGACAAAGGATACTTTAAGCATACAAAAGAAGTAGTGACCGACCCCTTGGCTGGAATGTCGACGATCATCTCGCCATTCAAAGAAGACAACATAAGACCCAATATTTCAACACAATCAACAGAAATAAAGCAATGAGTAGCATTGGTATCAATAATAGTAATTAAAGTAGTACTATTAATGAAACATGTACCTCTGATGAGTCTGTCCTCAGTAGCTGCCTAATCCTCAACCAAAGCGAACACTTTACCACTAGTTTGTGCCTTCTTTGGTTTCTGACACTGACTACCAATGTGTCCTTCTTCACCTCAATTGAAAAAAATAACCTCCTTATGCTTGCACTCAGATACAATATGTCCAGTCTTACCACAACGAAAACACCTCTTTACCTCAGCAGTACACACATTACTCTTATGCCCAGGTTTTCCACATTTGAAACAAACCACACCAGCAGGAGCATGTCCCTCACTAGTCCTTGGACTCTGAGCAGCTTTCTGTTTACCTTTACCAGCTGGGGCATCATAAGGCTTACCACGATTCTATTGGTGCTTACCCATCTTCTCATTGATAATCTTGTAGTGAGCATTATTATCCTCTTCATAAATTCTACAACTATCAATCAAATCAGCAAAGACACGAATCTTCTGCTATACAACTGCCTTCTTGATCTCCGGGAGCAACCCGTTCTCAAACTTGATGCACTTTGAAAACTCAGCATTAGCCTCACTATAGTGCGGATAAAACTCAGCCAACTCAACAAACTTTGCAGCATACTCAATAACTGACATACTTCCTTGCTTCAGTTCAAGGAAATCAATTTCCTTCTTACAACAAACATCTTCAGGGAAATACTTCCTAAGAAAATCCCTACGAAATACAACCCAAGTGACATTTTCATTTGTAGCTTACAACCTCTGCCACGTCTCTAGCCACCAGTCATCAGCTTCGACTACTAGCATATGAGTACCAATCCAACGCTCCGTCAGGATCATACTTACCCTTGAAGGTAGGCGGATTATCCATCTGGAAATTCCCAAACTACGAGACCCAGCATTCCTGTCCGTGTTCGGTTGATTCTCCATAACATGCACCATAGCTTCTAAAGCAGCAACAAGTGCAACATCATTCCTTCCATCCATCTCAACTTATCAATACAACATAAAAAACGGTTAGAACTAAAATTAATAATACTCGATTGTTAAACAAACTACGACTCGACAACTTGGTCAGACGAACCAAATTTTCTCTGATACCAACATTGTAACACCCCAATTCTAATCGACAATATAAATATAAATCAGAGTTATAAAAATTCTACAACTGAATCAGGATGCCACAAATTCAACTTAAAACAATGACGTTCATTTACGATACATAACAAATTAAAATTGGATGAACCAACAACAAACATAATTCTATCTTAAGAAGAAACAACAACTTTCATAACTATGTAGTGGAGTCATAATATTCAACTTAGAGGAATATGACATCTTTGTCCAACTAAGATAACTTAAAATAGAAATCATTTAATGAATAAACACTTAAAGTTCAATCAACTGAAATGATAACAATAAATAAACAATAAGCGTTCATCCCCCCGAGTGTTACGTATCAGAGCAATAACATCGACTCGAACTACTGAAGGTGAACCTCCTTCACTCTAGATTACATGCATGTTACCAACATCAGGGTAACATTCAAACAGAAGGGGTGAGATATCGAACATTATAATAAAAGGCATGATAAGTAAAACATTAGAATCAATTCATACATATTCACCACTTCTCAGATCCTTAACAACATAACAAAATTAAAATCAATCACACAACATCTCATAATGCAACTCAGAATGCAACTCATCTTTATGCAAATGCATGTGGTACTAATGGAGCAGAAATCCCATTATAAAAATCTGCCAATAAATAGAGGCGTCAAGAAGGCATAAGCCTTCTTCGCTGTTTGCCATTCCAGGCCATCACAAAGTATGCAAATGTATATTAATGCACTATCGCATACTCACAATAATCATCATCCATCGCAAGGCATAACCCCACATCACCATTATTACCAGTAAATAGAGGTAATTCATCATCATTTAAAACTCCTTACAACTTCGCATTATCAACAAGAAGTCACAACAACAATCACACCAACACAACAACTCAACCTAAAACGACATTGACCATAAGCCTATCACATAAATCAACGATTCAATCATTAACATAATCAAACAACAACTTAATCATAACTCGCACAACGCGATTAACAACTAAAACACAACATGTACAGGAAAATGGGATAGGGAACTACGTACCCCTCGACATGCATAACAACTAGGACAACCTAACAACTAATCCATACTCCTCGACACACACATGGGAAAATAGGATAACGACCCACTTATGCTCCTCGACATGTCCTGCAACCTAGTACTTCTCGACAATCCAACACATACACCTCGACCCGCCGTGCAGCCTAATATGCCGTTCGGTACCTAACACCATCAACATCCTCCTCGACCACTAGTTTGGACAACATAAGAGACACGCTACTACGTCTTAACGACCACACCACTACCATTCATAACTTTTGGCCAACCACACAGAATAACACAACAACGGGAAACTATATTTCCTATAACATGTTCATCAAACATACAAGACAGACACGCTAAAACCTCCCTAAAACGACAACTTCAACAACTTACTACTTTTCCTACCAACCGCTTGGAAT
This sequence comes from Vicia faba, assembly GCA_948472305.1. NCBI lineage: Eukaryota > Viridiplantae > Streptophyta > Magnoliopsida > Fabales > Fabaceae > Vicia > Vicia faba. The sequence continues at coordinate 337,417,960 of OX451741.1, forward strand.
AACCTAACGTCCTTACGACCATCACGACTAGTAATCACTATCCTAACCTATCCATCGATTAAATCGGCAGTCACACAAATCCACAAAACATCCACAACATACAACCGAGCAACTTCATATAACATGTTCATTAAACGGTCATACAGTACTCCCCAACGGCCACAACATGAATAAATGGGAAACTTCACTAGCAGATCAGAAACATCAACGCACAACAATCATAAAATGACCAATTCCATATAATACACAACATAAGTCCCATTATAAGGTCAAAACCCCACCCTTACCTGGATTGAAGGTCGCTCAATCAAAGCTCTGCCCAGAATCCTTGCTTTGCTCTGCTCGACACGGGCAACTTGCTCCTCTTCCACACGGCTCTTCCAGTCAATGTACATATCTTCCTAAACACCAACTAAAACAATTCCTTGTGTCAACTTAGCCTTATATATTAATCCTATTGGGCCTAACCTACACACCCCCACTTTACTACTTACAACCAATAGCATAAGTCCAACATTATATAAATATTCCCTTAATTCCAACATTATAATTATTATTAATCAACTAATTAATTAATTAATAATAATCTAAAAATTCAAACCTATAATTCTTAACATCTCGCAACTTCACAAATAATCCAAAAATAATTTAATTAAATGAATAATTAAATTAAATCATGGGCGTTACAGACATGACTGTTTATTTTTCCGAAGGCAACAAGGGAGGTTATCCTAGAGGTGTACGTGTGCAAGTTGTGTTGTGTTTATTTATGTTTATCTTTGAGATTAGGGTTAGCTATTGTTTGTTTTTATCTTGCCATACAAGACCTAATTATTAACAGTAATATAGTAAAATATAAAAAGCAGTAAATATGCAGAAAGTAAAAGCGAAAAATAAACCTAAACATATTACATCGCTTTAGGAGAGATACATAAGAATAGCGGAAAGTAAAAACTAAGCTATTACAAACCAGGAAACAATTACATAATTGGAAAAAATGCTAGAATAATAAACTACGTTCGTGAAAGTACGGTTGATTTGAAAAATAAAATCGAAGGAAAAAGAAATATTTTTTTGTTATTTTTTTATGAAAAAGAAATTTTTAATTAATTAATTAAATAGAACTAAAAAACCCTAATTAATTTTAATAATAAAAGGTCAATTAATTTAATTAAAAAAACCCTAAGAATCTAATTAATTTTAATGAAGAAAATTAATTAATTAAATTAGTTAACTAAAAAGGGTGATTAAAAACTAAACCTAATTAATTGACCTAAACTAATATTTTAGTATTTTAATTAATAAAAACAAATAATTAAAAAAAAGAAGAAAAATATAAAAAGAGAAAAAAATAAGGCCTGATTTGAAGTAATATGGGGGGTACTGAACGAAATCGGTTAGGCCAAAAACGCAAGCCCAAAGGATCTGGTGCATTGAGTCAGAGGTGGTGCATTGTGGGGAGTGCATCCAGAAGCTTCATATTTGGATTAGATGGCTGCGAAGATAAGGATGCATCGTTGATGTGTGGGACTCACTGTACCTGATCAACAGAAATCAGAAAATATGAAAAATTGCAAAATAGAGGATCGAACCCGTGCCCTGGGAAAGTAATGCCTTAGCGTGAACATTTTAACCAGTAGGGTGGTGATACACCCATTGTTATAACTTGTGTTATGGTGGCAGAACCGACTGTTATACTGGTTTTGCATTTGTATTCACAAATGTTGCGGTAAGCAATAGTCGCCATCGACTTTTCTTTTATCCAACAAAGGAAAGGGTAAAAGAACAGAAAAAGACCTTTCGAGATTATTTCTGAGTAAGGGGGTAGATTATGGAGAGGGAATGTGTTAGTACCCATTCCATCCGTAGTTTTCTACGGGCTCTTAGATGCTTAGCTCATTTGAAAAATACCTTGTGGTTTTTGTGTATTTTTGAAAAGTATTTTGAAAATGCCTTAGTGTGGCGATTTTCTTTTTGATAACTCTTGTATCAGTCCTTAATAGTGTTGATAAATCATTTCAAAATGTTTTTGAAATTTATTTTTTTGTAAGTGTGAAAGTTTGTTTTTGAGCAAGCATCTAACAGCTATCTACTTTCACTCGAAAGGTTTGTTCTTTTCCTCCTTTCCTTTAGACAAGACTAGCCTACTATCAGTGAGTAGGTATCCATAGTCGTTTGGATGCATGAGGGACATTCGTGGGTCATCGTACAGTCATAAAGGCAACATATAGAGACGCTTTAGTAATTTTGTTTAAGGTACTAGATCAATTACCGAAAGGCAACATTGTAGGGTCATTGAGGGACTATGATCTTTTTTATTTAAGGTTCTTTGCTAAAGCGTCCCTGCTTTCGAGGGACATGATTGTTTTATTTCCGAAGGCAACGAAAGTGGGAGTACCCTAGAGGTGTATATGTGCAAGTGTGTAGTATTCAGTTATTTTTGTCTTTTGTTAGGTTTGCTAGCATTTTTTTATTCTTGCCATACTATGATGCGGTGGGAGAACTAACTTGAAGGTTAGCAAGAGTCTCCACCGACTTTTCTTTTATCCAAAAGGAAAGGTGAAAAAGCACAGGAAAGACCTTTGAGATTGTTTCTTGAGTTCGGGGGTAGATTATGAAAATGGAAGGTATTAGCATCCTTTTCATCCATGGTTTCCCATGGGCTCTTAGTTACTTGCTAGATCACTTGCTTTTGTTTGAAATTGTGCTTTGTGTGGTTTTTGAAAGTATTTTTGTAAAATAGGCCATTGTTTAGGTAATCTTTATAATGATTCTTGTTCGTAAGAATGTATACAAAGATGTTTGATCTTTTTGAAAATGTTTTCAATTTTGTAAGACGTTTGGAAATGTGTGTGTTTGTTTTGAAAATTGCGTGGATATTTGTTTGAAGTGGAGCAAGTAACTAAAAGTAATCTACCTATTTAAATGTCTTTCTTATTCATTTTCTTTTCCTTTGATATTGTTGTCTTACCATTGATTTGGTAAGCAACCCTATCTTTGGATGTAAACGGGACGGACGTGGGTCATCGTATAGCCATGATTAGCAATTTTGAAAAGTATCTTAGCATTTTTTGAGGGACTAAGATCATTTTTGTAAGGCAACTTTGAATAGCGTCATCGAGGGACTATGATCTTGTATTTGTTTGTTTTGCTAAGATACCTTACATGCGTAACATGGCCATTTTTATAAGACAACAAAGTGGAATAACCCTAGGGGTGTTTAGTGTGCAAATGTGTCATTTTCATGCTTGATTTTGTCTTGGATTAGTGTTTTCTATTTGGTTGATTTTATCTTGCCATACAAACCCTAATTACTAGATTTGTTATATAAAAGCGATAAATTGTGAAAATTAAATGTCCTACGCTATTACAACATTTGTGTGAGGGGGTATACAATTTATGAATGGGGATTTGCAATAATATAAACCTAATTAAGCTATTACAACCAAATTGAATATGTACAAATATTGGAATAAATAATATACAAGATAAAATAGATATGCAAAGATTTATGAATTCAAAGAAGATTTTGTTTGGTTTTTTATGTGAAAAAGTTTTAACCTAATCCTAAATAATAAATCAAGATTAAACCCAAATTAATTAGAAAAAGAAATAATTTTTAGAAAGGATTTTGACTAAATCCTAATTCTATTTTATTAAAAGGAAATAAATTTCTTTGAGAAAAAGTAAGTATTTTTATATTTTTTGTCTTGAAAAATAGTATATGGTATTTATGAGGTATTTTGGTCTTTTGTATTAAAAATAATATGCTTAATGAGTGTGAAGAAAAAATAAATATTAAATTTAATTTACAAGTTTATTATAAAAAATATATATGATATGTAACTAAAAATAAAATATTTTCTATAAGAAAAATAAAATAAAATGAACCAAAATATAAATCTAGGATTTTTATATTTTTTTATGATTTTTAATATTAAGGAAAATATATTTAATAAAATAGAAATGAAAATAAAATTAATAATAAAAATATATGGCCCAGGGGTGCTGCAAGCAAACAAGGGTAGGAAGTTAGAAAAAAAACAAAGCCCAAAGATCCGGAAGCCCACGCTGCCAGTCATACAAAAAAAAACTGGAAAAACTATGAAAAATTGCAAAAGGCAGCGCCAAGGCTTGAACCTATGACCTATGGCATTTTTGCGTGCTGCCTTACCACTGGGTTGGCTGTACATCCGTTCATATAAACAAATGCATAAATATATATATTATAAAATGCCCCATGAAGGCAACTTCATCTTCAAACTTGAGCCATGGCCGGACCACCTGTATCTCTCTCATTTCTCCATGAAAATGGAAAGTCCAAACATGAAAATCATGGTGTTTCTTTCCATGAGTTCAACCATATAATTTTTTTAAACAAACAATCAAAGATCAAAGTTAATTTTGCTTGCCGTAATTTAAAACCTAATTTTTACAGAAAATTCAAATCCAAAATTCTCTATACATAATTAATATAAATGAAAACTATGAACATGGTTAGCTTTAATGCAAGGATATCTACATTTTTCTTTCACAAATCAGGACCAAAGGATGCTTGTATGAAGAGATAGAAGTTTGAGTTTTTACCTCTTTCAGTTGAGATCGTGAATGGAGTTTGGGAAAGTTTTGAGAAGGTCTGGGGGTCTGTTTAGCTTGCCTGGACCTCCCTGAGTGTGTTTAAATCCTTACCTTGCCTTGAAATCTCCTGAATCTCCCTACTCAAGTCAACCTGCAAGCTTGAAATGTAAAAATGGCAGATGGAGAAGGAGGAGTTACAGTGAGGGAGCAGGGGTCTGGAATACTTAGATATGATGTATATTAACTGTTTAGGTGGTTAAAACTTAAAACGCACGAGTGGTTTTTGAGATTGCTATGTAAGGTGCAAAACTACAAGTTTTGGAAGATTTTCAGTGAGAGAGTGTTTTGGAGAGTTTGTGAGTCTTAGCCATCGTGTCTTAGGTTGTAATACACTTGTGTATTATTATAGAAAAGGTTTTGGATTAAGCTTCCTCAAGATTTCTGAGTTCTAGCCTTTTGGCTCTATTGTTTGCTTTTGATGAAAAGTGAGGAGACAAGTCTCTATGTGTTTATACAAGCCTGATCTGAGTTGGTAGAGATTTTAGACACATTTCTTTTGGTCTATAGGTTTTGAGTGTGCAGAGAAAACAATTGCAAGGCTCATGGAGTGGAAAATTGCAAAAGTTGTGCTTTATCAAAATGGAAGTGGCACCTTTGTGCCAAAAATGGAATTATTCTTGTACAATGCATTCAATGCTTTTCCTAAAGCTTCCAACATATGTGAAATAATTTAATTATGGAGTGAAAGTCAAATTAGGAGCCTGCAAAGTAAGATTTGTTCAGCATGCTTGAGGATTTGAATTTTTGTTCTTCATGAAATGGCTTGAAATCAAAGTGAAAAATTGCCAACTTTATCTCTTCGATTCTCCATACTCAAGAATGATCTCAAGGAGTTCTTGGACATTTTGGAAATCTTGCAATGTTCTCTACAACCCATATTTGAAATGCTTTCAAAGATTCCCCTTGTAACTATGTGAAAAATTGGCATGAAGTTAGGTCAAAAACCTGCCTAACTAGGGCAAAATTTCACTAAGTTATTTTAGTTCATGAGCATGTATTCAAAAAATTATATCTTGAGATACAAGCATATTTAGGAGAAACTATGTGAATAAAAGTTGTTGATTTCATGGAGATCTACAACTTTCATGTTGGGAACTTCCTTTGAATCATCTTGTATCATGGTGAAAATTTGGCTTAAAGTTGAGAAAAAATAAGAAATTTTCTATACTTAGAAAAATTTCTAAGTTAAGAAATTTCAAATTTTAAAACAAAATCTTCAATCCTTGATTTCTTGATGAACAAGTTTCACATTTTGACATGTTTTGATGAATATGATCTTTGGCACTTGATTTTGACCAAAAAGTCAAAGTTTGACTTTTCAGTATACAATTGACTTTTGATCAGTTGACTGGAAAATTTATCTGTCAATCCAATGATTTGTAATATTTTGAACCATGTAATTAGGTCAAGATGGTGCAATTGAACTCTAGAGATCATGCTTTAAACCAATTGACCATTTTCTAGGTCAAAAATCAGAAATTTCCCCATCTCAATCAAAACCCTAATTTTGACCATTTTGCCCTTTTGATGATTTGATCAAATTTCTTGAGGAATTGTGGTCCAAACTTGATCAAATGATACATATGAGTCTAAAATGTTGATGTGGATCCAAAATTATGAAGTTTTACTGTAAATTGGCCATGGTTGACTTTTCCCCTAATACAACTGATTTTTAGGTCAACTGCCCAATTGACTGATCAAAAATGTGATTCAAGGCTTGAAACTTGACATGAGTAATATTGGGGGTCCATAATGATCCTTTAAAGTCATATGAAGCATTGATAGTCCAAAAATCCTTGTGCAAACTCAAACCTTAATTTTGGTCATCAGTGCATGAGGAGGTGTCTTAAGCTAGTCAAACCCTAATGCAGTCTTGAGTTCAAGAGATCTTGTGAGAAAATCTTTGATAAGTGAGAGGGAAAATTTTGGGGTACAACAACTGCCCCTGTTCACTCTTCTTAAACGTAAAGAGTTAGACTGGCGAGCTTTGCCATTCGTGACTCGAAGGTGGAAGATGATTGGACACTAGAGTGCCCATAAATTTGCACTCGATGATGTAACGATAGAAGGAATGGGCTTATAGATGCAATTTGGAGAGGTGATAGAAAGTTATAGGAGATGGGCTTAAAGATGCCATCAAAGGTGATTGTTGAGTTTGTAATTTGTAAGCTGAAAGAATGAGTATCAGAATGGCGTCGGTGTATGGGGCGTATCTATACTGTATCAAGAGGTTGGATCTGAATGAGTATCAAGATGGCATCCACGTCTGGAGTGTATCTGAACTGTATTTGAAAGGTGAATCTGAATGAGTATCAGAATGGAATCTGTGTCTGGAGCGTATCTGAACTGTATCAAGAGGTCGAATCTGAATGAGTATCAGAATGGCATCCGTGTCTGGAGCGTATCTGAACTGTATCAAGAGGTCGAATCTGAATGAGTATCAGGATGGCATCCGTGTCTGGAGCGTATCTGAACTGTATCAAGATTGAATATTGTTAACGGTAGATGTTAATCTTATCCTGAAAAGGGTAAAATGTTAGCTAAAACATAATGTTTATGTTATATGTAATGCATAGTATAATGCGTTTGTGTTATCAATGTTTATGATATATGGATGCAATGTATGCGTATATGAGCTAGTCTGCTGCACTGCTGTTAGATTGGGGAAAATAAATCCCTGACTGTTGTTAACGATTTGTGAGTCTTCACGTCTTGAAGTTGAAGTGTTGATGAATTTCTGCCGAGAGAAATAAACTTTTTTGTAAGGGCAATGCCATGTACTGCTTATAAAATCCTATTGTGGAATCCTGAGATGTTTGAAGACTTCTACTGGGGATTCACAATTTGAAACTTTGCTCCGATGGGGATTTAAATGACGTACTGTAGGGGATTACTTATAGAATAGTCTAGAGACATTTTCCTATCCTTTCAATCTATCAGTAATTGTATCTTTTCATTTCTTTTATTTGTAAACAATAATTATGTTTAAATGCATATGCTCAACAATGAATCATTGGACGTTTTTGTAAACAAAACACAAGTGTAAAGAAAAGATAAATAGTTTTTGAACTTTCAAAGGAATATTTTGTATTGACTTTGAATATGTATTTTTTGTACAAGGATACAAACATTCTAGTAAGAGAATGTTGTCGTAAAAAATGAAAATTTTGATACAAAGATAAGATAGCTATGTGTACAAAAATCCCATGGGGTTTCCATTCTACTATAGCCTTCGTATCTCCGAGCGTCTTGTCTATTTGTTGCCTTGACCGAAGCTGATTGAATCGATCTGAACCATTGAATTTGTTGGTTGAAGCTAAAGGTCGTCCGTAAAGTGATCCAACAGAACATAGTCATACGCTTTAATTCCCTAACCTTTGCCTAGATCTCCCTTTCAGGTTTTCAGTCCACCGGGAAACCTCTTTTTGCCCAAGTCGCCCTTTCGTGTTTTCAACTTGCCGGGTGTACATATTTTTTTTGTTTTATCCCTAATTTTTTCCCAAACCCTTTTGGTTCCCTAGGATGCCCTTGTTTTGCCTAGGTGTGTCAACCTAGCGGGTCTCTTATGCGTAGTATCTTTTGACTATGTTCGTGTTTGCAGGGTGGGGCAGGTCGTCGCCATCCATGGTGGTCAAGATCATTGCCCCACCGGAGAATATGTTTTTGATTGCAAATGGTCCTTCATAGGTAGGAGTCCCTTTGCCCCTGGGATCACTTTGTGGCAATATGATGCGTTTGATTACTAGATCCCCAACTTGATACACTTGGCGTCTGAATTTCTTGTTGAAATCCTTGATCATCCGTTTTTGATACATTTTACCATGGCAAACAGCTGCAAGTCTCTTCTCATCAATCAAATTCAGTTGATCAAGTCGATTCTAGATCCAATCATCTTCGTTCAACCCTGCATCCTTCATAATCCTCAGAGAGGGGATCTGAACCTCAATAGGCAAGACATCTTCCATGACGTAAACCAAAGAATAGGGTGTTGCCCCGATTGATGTACGAGTCGTGGTACGATATCCGTGGAGAGCGAATGGTAACATCTCATGCCATTCTTTGTATGTGACTGTCATTTTCTGTACGATCTTTTTAATGTTTTTATTTGCAGCTTCTACAACACCATTCATCTTTGGTCGATAGGGAGAAGAACTGTGATGCTGAATCTTGAATTGCTCGCACAAGGCAGTGATCATTATGTTGTTGAGATTTGTACTATTGTCAGTGATGATCCTTTCGGGGATACCATGCCGGAAAATGAGATTTTTGCTTAATGAAACGGGAAACAATGTTCTTGGTGACGGAAGCGAAGGAAGCGGCCTCCACCCACTTTGTAAAACAATCAACGACTACTAGGATGAAGCGGTGTCCATTGGAGGTTTTCGGCTTGATTTTCCCAATCATATCTATTCCCCGCATAGCAAAGGGCCAAGGAGCGGTCAAGACATTCAGAGGAACCGGAGGTACATGCACCTTGTCAGCATAAAGTTGACACTTATGGAAGGTTCGATAGTGTTGATAGAAATCTGCTTCCATGGTAGACCAGTAATAGCCTGCCCGTAGGATTTTCTTTGCCATTGTATGCCCGTTGGAATGGGTACCAAAAGTGCCTTCGTGTAATTCAGCCATGATCTTTTCAGCTTCAACCTTGTCTACACACTGAAGCAACACAGAGTCATTATTGCGTTTGTACAGGATGCCATCATTACTAAGGAAGAACTTAGAAGAGAATCTCCTTAAGAACTTCTTATCATTGATTGAAGCTCCTTCTGAATATTCTTTAGCCTCGAGATACCTCTTGGCTTCGTGAAACCAAGGCTGGTCCACTACTTCTTCAGTATTAATCTCGTGACAGTGTGATGGTTCATCCATTCGTTCAATGGTGATCTGGGGAGCCTCGTTATCTCAATTAAGTTTAAACATAGATGACATTGTGGCTAGTGTGTCTGCTAGCTGATTTTCTTCTCGTAGGAAATGCTCGAAGGTAATCTTCTCAAAGTGTGGTAGCAATATCAAAACATGTTCTTTATAAGGGATAAGGTTAGGGTGTTTGGTGTCCCACTCCCCTTTGATCTAACTGATGATCAAGGCTGAATATCCAAATACATCCAAGGATTTGATCCCCAAGTCTATGGCAACTTTGAGACCGAAGATGCATGCTTCATATTCCGCCATGTTGTTTGTACAATTGAAGCAAAGTCTGGCAATAAAGGGATTATGACACCCTTCCAGAGATATGAGTACAAGACCAATACCATTGTCGAGTGCATTGGAGGCTCCATCAAAGAACAGGGTCCATCGGGATCCTTATTCAGGTCCGTCATATGGCCTGAATTCTTTACAGTTGTCTAATGTCATGATGTCTTCATCCGGAAAATCGAACTTCATGGACTGATAGTCTTCCACAGCTTGGTGAGAAAGGTGATTAGCTAGTACACTCCCCTTTATAGCTTTCTGGGTAATATACTGTATGTCATATTCTGTCAGGGTCATCTGCCATCTCGTTATTCTCCCAGAAAGAGCAGGCTTCTCGAAGATGTATTTTATCGGATCCATCTTAGATATCAACAAGGTAGTATGAGTCAGCATATCCTGTCTTAGCCGGTGAGCAGCCCAGGCCAGAGCGCAACAAGTTTTCTCGAGCAATGAATATCTGTTTTCACAGTCGGTAAACTTTTTGCTCAGGTAGTAAATTGCATGCTCTTTTCGGCCAAACTCGTCATGTTGTCCCAATACACGCCCCATTGAGTTTTCTAAAACAGTCAGATACATGATCAATGGTATTCCCTCGACTGGTGGCATGAATACATGAGGCTCTTATAAGTATTCTTTGATTTTGTCAAAAGAAAATTGGCATTCATCATTCCATTTGACTACTTGATCTTTCTTCAATAGCTTGAAGATTGGCTCACAAGTAGATGTCAGGTGATAAATGAATCTGGCGATATAGTTCAAACGTCCCAAGAATCCTCTGAATTCCTTCTCAGTACGAGGAGCAGGCATCTCTTGTATTGCTTTAACTTTGGCAGGATCGACCTCGATACCTTTGTTGTTGACGATAAAGCCTAGGAGCTTACCAGATTGAACCCCGAATGTGCACTTGTTTGGATTCAACCTCAGCTTGTACTTCTTCAGTCTCTCAAACAGCTTTTGTAAGTGATCAAGGTGCTCTTCTTCTGTTTTTGATTTGGCTATCTTATCATCTACATAGACTTATATTTCATGATGTATCATGTCGTGAAATAGAGCTACCAAGGCACACTGATAGGTTGCCCCACCATTTTTTAGTCCGAATGGCATCACCTTATAGCAGAATGTGCCCCACTGTGTGACAAATGTTGTTTTCTCCATGTCCTTAGGTGCCATTTTGATTTGGTTGTAACTTGAGAATCCGTACATGAAGGAAAACACTTTGTGTTATGCTGTATTGTCAACTAGGATACCAATGTGGGGGAGTGGAAAATCATCCTTATGGATTGCCCTATTCAAATCTCGATAGTCCACACACATTCGCACTTTGCCGTCCTTTTTGGGCACGAGAACAACATTGGCAACCCATTGGGGGTAAGAGGTGACAGCTAAGAATATGGCGTTGAATTGCTTCACGACCTCTGCTTTAATCTTTTCTGACATATCGGGCCTCATTTGATGCACCTTTTGCTTTACCGCCGGACAATCCTCTCTTGTAGGCAGACGATGTACCACAATATCTTCATCAATTCCTGGCATGTCTTCATATGACCAGGAAAAGACTTCAACATAATCATTCAACAACAGAATCAGGCGCTCCTTGACACTGGGTTCCAGATTGGCACCCACCTTTACCTCTTTTTTATCTTCTTCCATACCTAGGTTGATCGTATCCACGGGTTCCTCGTGAGGCTGAATGGTTCTCTCTTCTTGTTGTAGCAGTCTGGAAAGTTCCCCTGGTACTTCACAATCTTCCTCAACTTCATCTTCGACTTGGTAGATCAGATTCTCAGAGTCACAAAAGGCCATAGCAGTATCGTTACCCATGGAATCCAGAATGGATGTATACCTGCATTGTGAGTGTGGGTGTGTGTAAGGGTATATATATCTTTGAAAGAAAGTAAAAATGTAAAAGAAAAACAATGAGCACAAAAGTTTGAATGTGAAAACGTCCATGATTCATTGATGTCATATGAAAAATGAGATAAAAACCCTTAGAAATGGACCATTGTGCCTCGGGTAAGACACAAGGTTTTAAGAGTGAGAATTATTTTGAATATTACAGATCCAACAAAATGTAAAGATAAATTACTAAGGGATGAAAGTGATTGGGATGAAGTCTCTAGCCTCCCGATTGTTGAGCCCTCCATTGACGGTCGGAATGATCCAATCCTCCAGGTTGCAACCATCTTCACCATCTTCTACCACATTGACCTCACGGTTGCTTATCTTCAAGGGTGGCCCTCCAGCACGGGCACGACATACATCCTTTTGAGAACTTGAAGTGAAACCTAGGCCAAACTTGTCAGACTTATATGAGATATCTAGAAGTTTCCCCCAGATAGTGCATCCACCTTCCTCTACCACTGCCTTGGCGTCCTTTAGTGAAGACATCCGGAGTGGAGGCCTTGTAATCTTGGGAACAACCTCAGTCACTGCCACCTCTTGAGGGACCTCTTCAAAGTGTTGAAATGGAGTTTCAATGAACTCGCCGTCCAATTTCACATATCTGAAGGAATTGAGATGGCTGATCATGTATTCTTCCTCTCCATGTACAATGATAATCTTCCCTTGGACCGGGTACTTCAGCATTTAGTGCAGTGTAGAAGTAACAGTGCCAGCATTATGGATCCATGGTCGGCCTAGAAAGTAGGATTATGAAGGGCGGATGTCCATCACATAAAAAGTTGAATCGAAATTTTAGGTTCCAACCTTTATGGGATGTCCACCTCCCCATGTAACATCCTCTTCGAGCCGTCAAAATCCCTTACCACTATGTTGCTTGGCTTCAAAGTCAACCCCTCACAGTCAAGTATATCAAGAGCTTTTTTGGGTAATACATTCAGAGATGAGCCAGTATCCACCAAAACATGTGCCAGAGTGGTACCCCTACATTCCAGAGACATGAAATGCCTCATTATGCTTTCTTCCCCTTGGTGTCAGATCCGCATATGAAAAACCTAAACCATTGTCTGCAGTTAGGCTGGCCACGCGTCTTGAAATTGATCAGCAGATGTTTCTTGCGGTATATGGGCTCTTTTTAAGAACTTCACCAAGGCTTTGGCATGCACCTCAGAACACAGTAGTAATGCCAGCATGGAGATTTTATAGGGATTTTTCCCTAGTTGTTCAACTACATCGTAGTCGCTTTTCTTTATAATTTTTAAAATCTCCTCCATTTCCTTCTTGGAGGTCTCAGGGATAGTCAATGACTAAGCCTTCGTCTAGACAGGCTCAACCAAAATACCTTTTCCTTGAGCCTCCGTTAACTCGGAAGCAGGAGTGTCAGTAAGAATGATTACAGGGGTTGTAATAGCTTTGTCAATTGGAGTACTTGCAGAGATGATTATGGGTGTAGGAGAAACCTTTGGAGCAGCCACAGGGATAACTATGGGTCCAGAAACTGCTTTTGGGGGAGCAATTTCTGGAGAAAAGATCCTACCGCTTCGGGTAATTTTGCTAGTTCCGGCAATATTACTGATGTCAGAATCTTCTTCTTCGGAGTTTATCTCTTCGGCGGCTGGCCAGTCTTGTTTGATGCCATGATAGTAAATGTCTCCTCCGTAATTCCACGACACGGTTTTGTCTGATTCATATGGGACTGGCCCAGGCATTGTGATTATTAAAGGAGTTGCTTTTGGAATCGATGTAATTCTAACGGGTCTTTTGGTGGAGACCCTGGAAGAATTGGCAGAAATGGTAATGATAGAAACATCTTCAACAGGAATAGGTGAAACTGGAGTCTTTTCGAACAAAATCTCTTTCTTATCTATCAAGCACTGAATGTTGCCTTCAACAAAGGATAACTAGTCGGTGATGATAAGCAGAGATGACAAACTGCATTACAGCCTGAGAACACGCCGGATTTCAACAAGTTTATCTTAATGGTCGGAAGTGGGGTCATGAGTTCATCAATTATGGTAACAAACAAATCTTCTTCAATGGAATTGGTATTGTGACCATGTCTGGGCATAGGAGCAGAAATGACATTTGGCTTCTCGGGCGCATCAAACTCAATTTCTTTTGCTTCAATGAGGTCTTTTATTTTGTTCTTCAAGGCCCAACAATTATTAGTATCATGACCAGGACTTTTAGAGTGATATGCGCAACGGGCATTGGGATGATAATGAGGAGATGTTGTATTGGGGTTTTTTTGGAGCTTCTTTCAAGGTTTCCAAATTGGATCTTAGTAGATGAGGTAATACTTGAGACGGAGTCATGTTGATTCTGGTAAATTTCCTGACTGGCCTTTCTACCATTGGTTGATTATTTCTTTGTTGATCAGATGCAGGCTTTGGGATCATAATAGCCCTCACCATTGGTCGGCGTTCGGCCCTTTCTTGGTTTCTTTGCGGATACACAGCAGCTACTTCTTTCTTTCCGATGAAAGGCTTCCTTACGACTGCTGAATAAGATGTGTCTTTCTGGATCTTTCCATTCTTAATACCGGCTTCTATCCTCTCTCGGGTCAGTATTAGTTCGGTGAAGCCAACAGATGAACTTTCGATTAAATGATTTAAGAAGGGACCAGACAAGGTGCCTAAGAACACGTCTACCAATTCTCTCTCAAATAGAGGGGGTTGAACTCTTCCATCCAAATCTCTCCATTTTTGTGCATAGTCCTTGAAACCTTCATTGGACACCATGGCCATACTCTGGAGTTGAGTACGGGTAGGCGCCAAATCAGCATTTTACTGGTATTGCTTGTAGAAAGCTGCAGCAAGATCTTCCCAATTGTGAACATTAGCCCTTTCTAGTTGGTAAAACCAGTCACGTTGAGTACCAAACAGACTGTCTTGGAAGAAATGTACCCATAAGTCTTTATCAGCAGTGTGGGGTTGAATTTTCCTCACATATGACCAGAGATGCATTTTAGGGCATGACACTTCATCGTATTTGGAAAATATAGGCACTTTGAATTTCAGAGGAATCACAATCCCCGACACTAGTCCCAATTCCTCAAAATCCAAGCCTGGCACCTTTAGGATTTCCATCGCGCTCAATCGCTCTTCAAGATGTTTATACTTATCATCAGCTAGAGGGTATTGTTCCTCAGAGTAGTCTTCCTCTTCTTCCTCTTCTTCCTCTTCTTCCGATTCTGACGGGACAATTGTTTCCTTTCCTTTCCCCTCTCCTTCACCGGATGTTGTTGCAAAGTCCAAAGTCCTTCTTGTCTGCCCATGAAATCTTCTTCCCATGTTTAAAACTCCGGTTACCTTCTTTGTTTTCTTTTTCCTCTCTTCAGCCAGCAGAGTCTTCAACTTTTCTTGCCCCTTGGCTAGGGTCATGAGAAACTGTTGAAACTGCATATTCTGACCTTGGAGATCTTTCACTGTTTGCTCGAGATCCATCTTACTGAAATAAACAGTAGAGAGATGAGGAGACTTGTTGCAAAAACTTGTTTATGTTATGATGAATGGTATATGCATATGCAATGTTTTCAAGGATTTCAAGGATTCAAATTCGCTTTAGACAAAAAGGAAACACACGTTTTATTAATAAGATAAAGTTTGAGTACATCAATGCCCCTTGGGCAAAATAATATAAAACTCTAAGATAGAAAAGTAGTGCGCATCCTCTTTGGTGCAATGTAGGCATTCAGAGTCTGCTCCTCATGAAGTAGCCTAGTGAGCTCCAAAACCTTCTTCTCGCTTGCATAGAATTGGGCTTCTAAAGTATCTCGCTCCCCTTTGAGTTGTATCCAATCCCTTTTTAGGTCTTCAAGAGATGTAGGCATGTCAGGATGTAGGATAGTGTATGGAACATCTCCTTCCTTAACAGGATCAATGATTACCGGGAGAATGGAGGGGTAAGGCATCATAAGACTTTGAGCGCGAGTTCGTAACCATTTTAGGTAAGGCTCAAGAGGGATGTAATTCTTGTGCCCCAAAGTCTTGCTATCCACCTTGTTTAGCATCATCCAAGCTCGGATAAATCTCTGGCAAAGACCTTGATCGTTGTTGTCGTAGTCGAATACCAAACCTTGAATCAACATCTCGTGCGGGCCATACCTTCGGGCATAAACAAACTTCCTTAAGGCTAAACATGGGTTGTAGGTGATGCCTCCCCTAATGCCAAGTAAAGGGACATTAGGAAATTCTCCATAACGGTCGACAATGATAACATTCTCTTTGGAACGGGAGCACCAATGAATGTCTGAATGTTTGAGCGTCATCAACCTTTGTGACCACCTTGAACCTTGCTCATTCTTTAAGACTGATTGGGGAAGATGAGAAATAAACCATATTTCCAAGAGAGGAGTGCAAGACATAAGGACACCTCTTTTCCTCATTGTGCGAGTGTGAAAAGAGTGTAGGAGATCCCCTAGTAATGTAGGCACTGGGTTGCGTGACATGAAGATTTTGACGGCGTTCACATCTATGAGTTGGTCAGGGTTTGGAAATAAAACCATCCCATAGATGTGGAGAGCCGCAATTTCCTCAAAGGCTCGCTAGTCTAAGGAATTCCAATAGCTTTGGGCTTTCTCAAACAGGAACTTTGCTAGGAAAACTTTGACACCACTCCTTGTTTCCCAATGGGTTGTGACATCAGACGAGTGCAACTGTAGAGCTTGACCAATCTCTTCTGGATTTGGGTCTCTTTCCGTACCGTTGAAAGGTAGTTGATTGAGAATGGGAATCCTCAAGAGTTGGGAGCATTCTTCCAAAGTAGACACAAGTTGATAGTCAGGAAATGTGAAGCAATGGTGCAAAGGTTCAAAGAACTGAAAGAGAACCTTCATCATATCCTCATCTGTGTTGGAGGTGACCAAGTTGATTAGACGACCATGTATCTCGGTGAATATAGAGTTTTCAGGAATTCTTGAAGCTAGCTCCTTTAGTTGTGGAGGGATTCTCACAAGGTTGACTTGAATAGTTTTCCTGCGAAGTGAGTCCATATCCTACAAAACAAGAACAAAGATGAATCCAAAAATCCTTGAAATGGTTAGTGGATCTATATGATGTTCATGATGTCCATGATGTTATGTACAAGTATTCATATAGAAGCAAAGAAAATAAGTCCTTAGTTTAGGCTTGTATGGAGTTTTATAGTTAAATACCCTCTTGAAGTTTAGTTGGCTTAAACCTATCCTAGTAATAATAACCGGGTTCTAAGGAGCTCAATATCATCGGATTGTTTCCTTGGCCATTGTTTCAGCTCAAGCCTCTTTAATGGTGACCGAAATATCCTAAGAAACCAACTCTCAATGAGTGTAGTATCGAGTATCTACCAACTTCGGACTGCACCAAAGCCGGTCATCTCACTACATACTAAAAGGCCAAGTTGGTCAAGTAAAGGTTCTAGAAGTTCATTAGTGCTTCATGACATCACTCAGAGGCCCTGTATTCTCTTTGATTAACTCAAAGGCTACCGGTACCCACAAATATGTCACACTAATATAGTTATTGCTTAGACCATATCGGTATACCCCACACAGTTTCCACAATGTATTGCTACTTACCTATAATGTATCCCAAATCTGGGTAGAGGATTAAAACCCAAACAAAAAACCATAATGTAAAGCATACAAGTCAAACAATGTAAGCAAGTAAATGTGATCTAAACCCTAAGGTAACCCCACTTTTAGATTAAATCCCCAGCATAGTCGCCAGTTTTGTGATGCGGTGGGAGAACTGACTTGAAGGTTTTGCATTTTATCGCAAATGTTGCAGTTAGCAAGAGTCGCCACCGACTTTTCTTTTATCCAAAAGGAAAGGTGAAAAAGCACAGAGAAGACCTTTGAGATTGTTTCTTGAGTTCGGGGGGTAGATTATGAAAAGGGAGGGTATTAGCATCCTTCATCCATGGTTTTCCGTGGGCTCTTAGTTACTTGCTAGATCACTTGCTTTTGTTTGAAATTGTTCTTTGTGTGGTTTTTGAAAGTATTTTTTGTAAAAGAGGCCATTGTTTAGGCAATCTTTGTAATGATTCTTGCTCGTAATAATGTATACAAAGATGTTTGATCATTTTGAAAATGTTTTCAATTTTGTAAGACGTTTGGAAATGTGTGTGTTTGTTTTGAAAATTGCAAGGATATTTGTTTGAAGTGGAGCAAGTAACTAAAATTAATCTACCTACTCAAATGTCTTTCTTATTCATTTTCTTTTCCTTTGATATTGTTGTCTTACCAATGATTTGGTAAGCAACCCTATCTTTGGATTTAAACGGTACGGGCGTGGGTCATAGTATAGCCATGATTAGCAATGTTGCAAAGTATCTTAGCATTTTTTGAGAGACTAAGATCATTTTTGTAAGGAAACTTTGAATAGCGTCATCGAGGGACTATGATCTTGTATTTTTTTTGTTTTGCTAAGCTACCTTACATGCGTAACATGGCCATTAAGGCAACCAAGTGGAATAACCCTAGGGGTGTTTAGTCTGGAAATGTGTCATTTTCATGCTTGATTTTGTCTTGGATTAGGGTTTCCTATTTGGTTGATTTTATCTTGCCATACAAACCCTAATTACTAGCGTTGCTATATAAAAGCGATAAATTGCGAAATTTAAATGTCCTACGCTATTACAACATTTGTGCGAGGGGTATACAATTTATGAATGGGGCTTTGCCATAATATAAACATAATTAAGCTATTACAACCAAATTGAATATGAACAGTTATTGGAATAAATAATATACAAGATAAAATAGATATGCAAAGATGTATGAATGCAAAAAAGATTTGTTTGGTTTTTTATGTGAAAAAGTTTTAACCTAATCCTAAATAATAAATCAAGATTAAACCCAAATTAATTAGAAAAAGAAATCATTTTTAGAAAGGATTTTGACTAAATCCTAATTCTATTTTATTAAAAGGGAATAAATTTCTTTGAGAAAAAGTAAGTATTTTTATATTTTTTTGTCTTGAAAAATAGTATATGGTATTTATGAGGTATTTTGGTCTTTTGTATTAAAAATAATATGCTTAATGAGTGTGAAGAAAAAATAAATATTAAATTTAATTTACAAGTTTATTATAAAAAAAATATATGATATGTAACTAAAAATAAAATATTTTCTATAAGAAAAATAAAATAAAATGAACCAAAATATAAATCTAGCAGTTTTATATTTTTTATGATTTTTAATATTAAGGAATATATATTTAATAAAATAGAAATGAAAATAAAATGAATAATAAAAATATATGGGCCAGGGGTACTGCAAGCAAACAGGGGTAGGAAGTTAAAAAAAAATGACGCACAAAGTTCCAGAAGCCCACGCTGCCAATTAAACAAAAAAAACTGGAAAAAATATGAAAAATTGCAAAAGGCAACGCCAAGGCTCGAACCCATGACCTATGGCATTTTTGCGCGCTGCCTTACCACTAGGGTGGCTGTACATCCGTTCATATAAACAAAGTCATAAATATATATTATAAAACGCCCCCTGAAGGCAACTTCATCTTCAACCTTAAGCCATGGTCGGACCACCTGTATCTCTCTCATTTCTCCATGAAAATGGAAAGTCCAAACATGAAAATCATGGCGTTTCTTCCCACGAGTTCAACCATATAATTTTTGTAAACTGAAAATCAAAGATCAAAGTTAATTTTTCTTGCCCTAATTTAAAACCTAATTTTTTCAGAAAATTCAAATCCAAAATTCTCTATACACAATTAATATAAATGAAAATTATGAACATGGTTAGCTTTAATGCAAGGATATCTACATTTTTCTTTCACAAATCAGGACCAAAGGATGCTTGTATGAAGAGATAAAAGTTTGAGTTTTTACCTCTTTCAGTTGAGATCGTGAATGGAGTTTGGGAAAGTTTTGAGAAGACCTGAGGATCTGTTTAGCTTGCCTGGACCTCCCTGAGTGTGTTCCAATCCTTACCTTGCCTTGAAAGCTCCTGAATCTCCCTACTCAAGTCAACCTGCAAGCTTGAAATGTAAAAATGGCAGTTGGAGAAGGAGGAGTTACAGTGAGGGAACATGGGTCTGGAACACTTAGATATGATGTATATTAAGTGTTTAGGTGGTTAAAACTTAAAACGCACGAGTGGTTTTTGAGATTGCTATGTAAGGTGTAAAACTGCAAGTTATGACAGATTTTTAGTGAGAGAGTGTTTTGGAGAGTTTGAGTCTTAGCCATCGTGTCTTAGGTTGTAATACACTTGTGTATTAGTATAGAAAAGGTTTTGGATCAAGCTTCCTCAAGATTTCTGAGTTCTAGCCTTTTGGCTCTATTGCTTGCTTTTGAAGAAAAGTGAGGAGACAAGTCTCTATGTGTTTGTACAAGCCTGATATGAGTTGGTAGAGATTTTAGACACATTGATTTTGGTATATAGGATTTGTGTGTGAAGAAAAAACAAGTCCAAGGCTCAAGGAGTGGAAAATTGCAAAAGTTGTGCTTTATCAAAATAGAAGTGGCACCTTTGTGCCAAAAATGGAATTATTCTTGTACAATGCATTCAATGCTTGTCCTAAAGCTTCCAACATCTGTGAAATCATTTAATTATGGAGTGAAAGTCAATTTAGGTTCCTGCAAAGTAAGATTTGTTCAGCATACTTGAGGATTTGAATTTTTGTTCTTCATGAAATGGCTTGAAATCAAAGTGAGAAATTTACAACTTTAACTCTTCGATTCTCCCTACTCAATAATGGTCTCAAGGAGTTCTTGGACATTTTGGAAATCTTGCAATGTGCTCTACAACCCATATTTGAAATGCTTTCAAATATTCCCCTTGGAACTATGTGAAAAATTGGCATGAAGTTAGGTCAAAAACCTGCCTAACTAGGGCAAAATTTCACCAAGTTATTTTAGTTCATGAGCATGTATCCACAAAATTATATCTTGAGATCTATACATACTTAGGAGAAATTGTGTGAATAAAAGTTGTATATTTAATGGATATCTACAAATTTCATGTTGGTAACTTCCTTTGAATCATCTTGTATCATTGTGAAAATTTGGCTTAAAGTTGAGAAAAAATAAGAAATTTTCTATACTTAGAAAAATTTCTAAGTTAAGAAATTTCAAATTTTAAAACAAAATCTTCAATACTTGATTTCTTGATGAACAAGTTTCACATTTTGACATGTTTTTATGAATTATGATCTTTGGCACTTGATTTTGACCAAAAAGTCAAAGTTTGACTTTTTAATATACAGTTGACTTTTGATCAGTTGACTGAAAAATTCATTTGTCAATCCAATGAATTTGTAATATTTTGAACCATGTAATTAGGTCAAGATGGTGCAATTGAACTCTTGAGATCATGCTTTAAACCAATTGACCATTTGCTAGGTCAAAAATCAGAAATTGCCCCTTCTTAGTCAAAACCCTAATTTTGACCATTTTGTCCTTTTGATGATTTGATCAAATTTCTTGAGGAATTATGGTCTAAACTTGATCAAATGATACATATGAGTCTAAAATGTTGATGTGGATCCAAAATTATGAAGTTTGACTGTAAATTGGCGATGGTTGACCTTTTCTCCAATACAGCTGATTTTTAGGTCAACTGCCCAATTGACTGATCAAAAATGTGATTCAAGGCTTGAAACTTAACATGAGTAATCTTGGGGGTCCATAATGATCCTTGAAAGTCATATGAAGCATTCATAGTCAAAAAATCCTTTTGCAAACTCAAACCCTAATTTTGGTCATCAGTGCGTGAGGAGGTGTCTTGAGCTAGTCAAACCCTAATGTAGTCTTGAGTTCAAGAGATCTTGTGAGAAAATCTTTGATAAGTGAGACGGAAAATTTTGGGGTACAACACATACAATCCTACTATCATGCATCTAGACAGTTTAAATATTGCAGGAATTTAAAGTACAGAAAATGTAAATCCTACGTTATTACAATGCTCCGGGGAGGGGATTATTACAAGTACCAAATGAGGAGATAAAAGAAGTAAATGTCCTAGTTATTTTATTATAGCACATGAGAAGGTACATTAATAATAAAATGCGAAATTTAAAATAAGCGGGCGAATTGAAAATACGCCTAAAAATCTTAATGTAAAAGGAAATCTTTTTTGTGTTTTATTTTGATTATCAAATAAAATTTAATTAAATCCTAGGTCTATTGATTTTAAATTGGATAGAATAAATTTAAAGTAATTAGTTAATCAATTAACAAAATAAATTTTAATTAAAAAAAAACTAAACCTTATTTTTTGTGATTTTTATAATTATTAAATAAAAAGACTAAAAGCAATAAGTAATGAAAGAAACAAAAAAAAGAAAGGCAAATGGGCCTGGATGCTAACTAGCAGGCAGGGGGTGTGGTTGAAATATCTTTGGCCCAATTCCAGGAGAAGTCCAGGTTGTGCCTGACTTCAGTGTTGTTGGCCTTCAGAGGGTGCACCATAGGCTGCATGTTAAGGCGCACGGATCTGGATCAGCTGTGATCTGATGGTTAGGATTTGAAGATGCATGGGATATGGCAGTACTGGATCTGTAAACAAACATATTAGAAAAAAAATGAAAATGCCTGACCTGGGATTCGAACCCAGGTCCTTCATCTAGCACACACATTCCTTTACCGTCTGAGCTAGTTGTCCAATCGAAATAAAGGAAACTAACATTGAATCATGTAAGTTTGTTAGTTTTAAAACCAAACAATAAGAACCTATTCCACTCGAAATCAGCCTCTGAACCTGAATCTCGGGTTGTTTCGATCTGCAACGGTTTGTACCATTGGTTTCGAAAGTGACCAATTTTGAAAATCCTAGCCATGGTATCCTAGCATTTGGGCACTGCAACTTACATATATTACGTTAAATCCTTCACAAACAACAATAATAATATGAACATGCAATCAACATTAATTTAAATTATAGATTGAATGAGACTGGAAATTTTTACCAACTAGAGGTGCTTTGATCTGCAATCCTGAGCGTGAGATGGCTTGTGCAAGGGTGGGTATGCGTCTGTGCAAACCCAAGGAACACGATTTGGATGTGAATTTAGACGGAGGGTGCCTGCAATAGGTGTTGAGTTTGGCAACTTTTGAATTTTTTATGCAACTTTTGGAGTTTCTTGGAGGTAGGTTGCATGTATGAGGAAGTATATCTCCTTTTTCTTCTGACTTGGTCTGGTATTTATAATGGTGAATTAGGTTAACCAAAACCTATACAAAATCTTATTCACTTATGATAGAATATGGGACTTTCAATTTGTATCAAAAGTTGCCATTTTGATCATTTTCTTGCCATCTTCGAAGCACAATGCACTTAGACATGTTATGGTTTTGGTGTCTTTCTCGAATTTGGGCCTTAAGCTAACCAGTACAAACCCAACAAACTTCATCCCAATATGCCTCTTCGATTTTCCTTATTCTTTCGACAGGTTCCCAATCTTTGCTATTTTAGGTGGCCTTTCGAAGTGACTTTGGGCTGGTTGAGGCTTAATTCTCCCTTCTTCAATTTCCCTCAATTTGGAACAATCTAAGACTTACATTATGGTCTGGTCGAAGCTTCATTCTTCTTTCTTCAATTTCCCTCAATTTGGGCCAATCAAAGACTTACCTTATGGACTGGTCAAAGCTTCATTCTTGCTTCTTCGATTTCCCTCAATTTGGACCAATCGAAATGTCAACTTGTTGATATGCTTATCAAAAGACATCTTATCCTGATATGCCAATCGAAGGTTACTTTGCTGACATGCCTTCGAAGTACACCTCATTCTAATATGCCAATCGAAGGACATGTTAACCTGCCTTCAAAGTACACCTCATTGTTATATTCCTATCGAAGGACACTTTGTTGACATGCCTTCGAAGTACACCTCATCCTGATATGCCAATCAAAGGAAACTTTGTTAACATGCGTTCGAAGTACACCTCATCATGATTTGTCAATCGAAGGACACTTGACAATCTTTAAAAAAATTATTTTCTTTAAGGAAGTGTTTGTAACCACCCATGCAAGAGAAAATCTTGGAAAACATGAGAGGGCAAATTTTAGGGTATAACAGCTGCCCTTGTTCAATCTTCTCAAACCTGAAGATTTAGATTGACTTGTTTGCCTTTCTTCATCTAAAGGTGGAAGATGATTGGACACTAGAGTGCCAAGAAATTTTCACTCGATGATGTGAAGGTTGAGTGTGTAGGGAATGGGCTTAAAGATGCCATTTGGAGAAGATGACTGAGAGTTGTTGGAGATGGTCTTAAAGATGCCATCCAAATGAGATGCTAACTCCATAAGATGTTTTTTTGTGATATTTCCTGTTCCTGTTGTCTGTGGAGGAGTCCGCTGGGGAATGTTATTTTATGTTATTCTCCTGTTTGAGGAAAACTCTATGGGGAATAGAGTCTAGGAAGTTTAGTTGTGCAAGGCTCTATTTAGGAGTTATCTCTGGACTGGAGAGATGAAAGTTTGCTATTCTATGGTTGAAATCCAAGCTTCACAATAACTTGTTGGGGAGAATGAAATTAACTTCTATCTGGAAATGTATTAGAAAGAGCCAGTGTGGGGCGCTTCAGGATGAGTCCGTGTTAGACTGCATCTCGAAACTACGAGAAGAAATCTGTGTAAGATTGCTTCAGGACGAGTCTGTGTTAGACTGCATCTGGAGATTAGGAGAAGAAACCCATGTAAGATTTCTTCAGGATGGTCATGTAGATAGTCGCCCCGTCTGGTTTCGGGAATTGATCTACAATCAACTGTTCACAGATAGTTGTCCTGTCTTGTTTCAGGTATTAGTCTGAAACTTGCTTTTGTTGGTCATTGTGATAGTTGTCATGGTTGGTTTCAGGCATTAATCTCTGACCTTAGAAAGAAAGATATTTTTCCTGGCTTATTACAGGTATTAATCTTCAATCTTCTCATGTAGATAGTTTTCCTGGCTTGTTAAAGGTATTAACCTACAATCGGTCATCCACAGATAGTTGTCCTGGCTTCTTACAAGTTTAATCTGGAACTTGTTTTTTGTTGGTCACATGGATATTTTTCCCGTCTGGTTTTAGGTATTAATCCTTGAACTGTTGTATTTGTTGGTAAACCCATCTTGCTCTGGGAGTTCATACCACTTGGTCATGTAAATAGTTTCCCCGTCTGGTTTTGGAATTAATCTTTGACCTGCTGTATAAGTTGATAGTGTTTATATGTTGATTGATCTTTCCTGAAAAGGTAAAGAGTTACCTGTATGCAATGTCATGAGGTATGAAATGAATTGTGTAATGATATTCTCAAAATAAATGAGATTGTGCTATATGCATTTGTGCTGCATATGCTATGACACTTGTAAAATGATGTATGAATGCAATGTATGAACATGTCAGTTGTTCTATTGTAGTGTTGTTGAACTAAGGAAAAGAAATCCTTGATTGTCGCTGGGGATGAAGAAATGCAGGTCTTCAAATTTTGTTGAAGTTGAAATGCTGGGAGATGATCTTCCGTTGTTAGAGAAATAAACTTTGTTGGGGAAGGAAAACTCTGTAAACCACTTGGGGATTGTCAGAGTGAATCTATGTTGTGATTGTATCTAAACAGTTTCTAGAGTAGAATCTGGAATAAGTGTCAGGATGACATCCGTCTCTGGATCATACCTAAATCATTTCTAGAGGATAATCTGGAATAAGTTTCAGGATGGAATCCGTCTCTGGATCGTACCTGAATTGTTTATAGAGGAGAATTTGGAATAAGTATCAGGCTGACATCCGTCTCTAGATCGTACCTGAACCGTTTCTAGAGGAGAATCTGGAGTAAGTGTCAGGATAACATCCGTCTCTGGATCGTACCTGAATTGTTTCTAGAGGAGAATTTGTAATAAGTGTCTGGATGACATCCGTCTTTGGATCGTACCTGAACTGTTTCTAGAGGAGAATCTAGAATAAGTGTCAGGATGACATCTGTCTCTGGATCGTACCTGAACCGTTTCTAGAGGATAATCTTTTTTATTTAGAATGTTTCCGCTGGGAATTCCTGTTTTGTTATTTTGAGAAGAAATCCATTGGGGAATGGAAACTTCGTAATCCGCTTGGGGATTTTGTAGATGGTTTTATTGTTATCCCAACTCTTGGAGTCCTTGGTTAATGTTGATCAGGGTAATAAATTTCTACTAATAGACATGTGACAAGATGATGGGACATAGTCATACGCTTTAATCCCTAACTTTTGCCTGGACTGTCCTTTTAGATTTTCAGTCCATCGGGATACCCTTTTTTCCCAAGCCGCCTTTTTAGGTTTTCGACTTTCCAGGTGTATAGATTTTTTCATATGTATATCCAAAATTTTTGCCCGAATTCTTTTGGTTCGCCGGGATGCTCTTATTTTTGCCTAGGCCAGTCAACCTAGCGGGTCTTTGTTCATGCTTAGTATTTTCTGACTATGTCCATTTTCACCAGGTACGGAGAATTGTCACTGTTCATAATAGTAAGTATTTCCACACTTCCAGAAGATGTTTGTTTAATCGTACATGATTTGTTGCTGGAATTCATGTACAATGCCCCAAGTGATTCAGATGTAGATCTTCCCCTGGCTATTTGGCATTTTAGATATATTCCTTGAACCTTGACTTGACTGCCCTAAATCAGCGGGATAACATGCTATTCCCATTGATTATGAAAGGCATGTTACTGGAATGTCTTTCCATCTTAGGTAATTCCTTCCACTGAGAGGATTTTTGTTCATCAAATATCCATCATGCGAATTTTTGTGCTGTTGAACAAATAGTCATATGCAAACAATGGTATTTAAAGAATGCAAAGCTTATGTCTGTCTTGAAGTTTGAAAATTCATTTTTTTAGTAAAGCAAACAAATTTTGTAAAAGTGTGATATCAGCTCAGGATTTATAGCGAACCTTACAGGAGTCAGGATACCTTTTGTAACAGTATGCTTTCGAACTAACCCATGCTTCAGCTAGGACTTTTAAGGGCTATAACGTTGCATGGTTCATGGTTTAAGAAACAAAGGATAAAGGCTCAAATTTTATTTGTAACCAACCTGTTCTTCGTGATGTTCTTCGATCTTAGGCTCAGCTAATTGTGCATTTAAATCCCAGTTGAGTCTGAAATCTTTGCTCTGATACTTGGTGATGGTTCAAAAATTGAACGTTTATTCAAAAAGGCGGTCATTTTAGTAACCTTTCCTTTTTTGTTGAGGATTTGTAGGACCTCTTTTTTATTATTATCCCTACTTTTTCTTGAACTGTTTCTTATGATTACAGTCAGTGGGATGCCCCAAGTTTTTCTTAAGTCTCCTTCATAGGTTTTTAACTTAACAAGCTTTTATTTTGAGGGATAATGACTGCCTGTCTTGACGATTATGTGGAACCATTATCATCTTTCAGAGAGCACCTTCCACACTATTTTTCGTGTATGAAAGTAGAGCTTGCAACTGAATGCATATCTAAATTAACTGAGAAAAGTACCCTACCCCAGGTTATGATTAAGGGTTTTAATTTTTGTGAAAAGAAAAACTCCTACTTCTTAGGCTCAAAGGGGTTGACTAGGGATTATCTTCCTTATAACTCCATTGTTTAGGATTTGAAACAACTCCTATAAGTCGTTACCAGGGTCTGTTCAAAATCATAATGTAGAGATCATTGTATTATTTTCTTCATCCCCCCTCTAAAGGCTTACAGCTTCTAATCGAGAGTTGAATATCATAAAAGGAAGTAAGAAAGCAGTTTAAATATAATGAAAATGACATAATTCAAGACAAACATATGTAATGCATTAATGGGAAAACTAAAGTTTGACATGATAGTAATTGTTTGAACAAGCAAAGGAAATTACAATTGAAAAATCACAAATGAACTAGGCGCTCTCAATGATTTGGCCTAAGAGCATTGATCACGTGGTGAGTCTCTGGAGGGTCGAATTCAATCTCCTTGGCGTCAATCATATCCTGAATTTTATTCTTCAGAGCCCATCAGCCATTTGTATCATGTCCATGACTATCAAAATGGTATGCACACCTTTTGTTAGGGTGGTAGATAGGAGAAGAAGTATCGGGATTCTGTAGAGGAGCCTTTGTTGTAATCAATCCTGCCTTCAACATGTGTCGTAATGCTTGAGCTAGTGACATGTTTATTTTGGTGAATTGTCTCTTAGGCGCGACCTCCTTATGTTGATTTCCTTGTTGATGTCGTTGCATAGGCGTAGAACTATAGACCAGTATTGCCCCTACAGGTGGGTTGTGGTTACCTCTAACACGTCCCTCCTGGTCATATATAGCATTAGGTTCCTTCTTGCCACAGAATGGCTTCTTCTCATCATTAGAAGGTGCAACCATTGGAATCTTCCCACTCTTAATACCGCTTTCAACTCTTTCACCTGTCAGTATCAGTTTGGTGAACCCAACCGGAGAACTTCCAATCAAGTGGTTGAGGAATGGACCAGAAAAAGTTCCCAAGAACATGTCTACCAGCTCCCTATCAGACAGAGGAGGCTGGACTCTCCCTTCAAGATCCCTCCATTTCTGGGTGTAATCTTTGAAACCCTCACCGGAACCCACATACATACTTTGTAATTGTGTACGGGTTAGAGCAAGGTCAGCATTATTGGTACTGCTTATAGAAAGTAGCAGCCAATTTTTCCCGGGTATGAATGTAGGTTCCTTCTAACTGGTAGAATCACTCCAATTGAGTGTCGTCCAAACTTGCTTGGAAGAAATGGACCCATAACTTTCGGTCAGCAGTGTGAGGCTGGATCTTTCTGACGTATGATCCCAAGTGAAGTTTAGGACAAGGGACCCCATCGTAATTAGAAAATGTGGGAACCTTGAATTTTGGTGGGATGACCACTCCAGAAACTAGTCCTAACTCTCCAAAGTCCAAGCCAGATATCTGCTGAATCTCCATAGCATTGAGACGTCCTCCAGTTGTTTGTATTTATCTTCCTCAGACCCTGGGTTGTTTTTTCTTCCGTTGGTTTCTCTTCTTGATTTCCCCCCTCATTTGATGTGGTTGCAAAATCTAGAGCTCGCTTAGCCGGTCCTTTGAACCTTCTACCCAAATTCAAGACACCAGTTGGTTTATTTGCCTTCTTTTTTCTTCACTTTAATGAAGAGAGCTTTCAATTCATCCTGCCCCTTAGCCAGAGCCAGGAACATTTGTTGGAATTGAGCGTTTTGAGTTTGAAGGTCCTTTACTGTTTGTTCAAGAGCCATTTCTTTTGCTGAAATAAACAGCGAAAAGATAAGAAACCTATCTTAAGAGCACATGATATGCAATGACATGTATGATATGCATATGCGATGTTTTCAAGGATCTCGTGGGGTAAACACAAGAAGATGTTAGGAGTTGACTGTAACTTTGATTGAAGAAATTTGTATCGTTGAATGTACCCCTGCGAGAATCAAGCTCACCATATCAAGTGGGTCATAGCCCCTGGCTCAAGTTATCCTGTTTTGATGTTTTGATGGCATCAGCTAGAGGAAAATAAATCCCCTGGCCCCTTGCTATGGTGATATGATGTGCATGCTATACGTTAATCAAAAGTGTAATGTTATGAAGACAAGTATGTCTTGCAAAAAAATCAGTTTATTGGATGATGTATACAAACAAGGTCCTACAAGGAATACAAACAAAGCCCTGCAATGAGTTCAAGTTGTTAGATAATGAAGGCAAACAAGTCACATAAGCAGCCTTAGGTTCACGATTGAATGGGGTTTGTAGGTAAGTACCCTCTTGAGATATAGTTGGTTCAACATGTCCTATTAATAGTAACCGAGTTCTAGGGAGTCTCATATCATTGACCTTTCTTTTAGGCATTGTTCTAGCTCAAGCACCGAAGTATTGCAGCCAGAATATCCCATGGTATCCTAGCATTTGGGCACTGCAACTTACATATATTACGTTAAATCATTCATAAACAACAATAATAATATGAACATGAAATCAACATGAGTTTAAATTATAGATTGAATGAGACTCAAATTTTTTACCAACTGGAGGCGCTTCGATCTACAATCCTGAGCGTGAGATGGCTTGTGCAAGGGTGGGTATGCGTCTTTGCAAACCCCAGGAACATGATTTGGATGTGAATTTGGATGGAGGGTTCCTGCAATAGGTGTTGAGTTTGGGAACTTTGGAATTTTTTATGCAACTTTTTGGAGTTTCTTGGAGGCAGGCTGCGCATATGAGGCAGTATGTCTCCTTTTGCTTCTGATTTGGTCTGGTATTTATAGGGGTGAATTAGGTTAACCAAAACCTATACAAAATCTTAGTCACTTATAAAAAAAATATGGGACTTTAAATTTGTATCAAAAGTTGTCATTTTGATCATTTTCTTGCCATCTTCGAAGCACAATGCACCTAGACATGTTATGGTTTTGGTGTCTTGCTCGAATTCGGGCCTTAAGTTAACCAGTACAAACCCAAAAAACTTCATCCCAATAGGCCTCTTCTAATTTCCTAATTCTTTCGAAAGGCTCCCAATCTTTTCTCTTTTAGGTGGCCATTCGAAGTTACTTTTGGCTGGTTGAGGCTTCATTCTTCCTTCTTCGATTTCCATCAATTTGGACCAATCTAAGACTTATCTTATGGGTTGGTCGAATCTTCATTCTTATTTCTTCAATTTCCCTCAATTTGGGCCAATCAAAGACTTACCACATGGCCTGGTCGAAGCTTCATTCTTCTTTCTTCGATTTCCATCAATTTGGGCCAATCGAAGACTTACCTTATGGGCTAGTCGAAGCTTCATTCTTCCTTCTTCAATTACCTCAATTTGGACCAATCAAAATGTCAACTTGTTGATATGCTTATCATAATACATCTTATCCTTATATGTCAATCAAATGACACTTTGTTGGCATGCCTTCGAGGTACACCTCATTCTAATATGCCAATCGAAGGACATGTTGATCTGCCTTCGAAGTACACCTCATTCTAATATGCCAATCGAAGGACACTTTGTTGAGATACCTTCGAAGTACACCTCATCATGATATGCCAATCGAAGGACACTTTGTTGACAGGCCTTCGAAGTACACCTCATCCTGATATGCTAATTGAAGGACATTTGAGCATCTTCAAAAATATTTATTTTTTTAAGCAAGTGTTTGTAACCACCCAGGCAAGAGAAAATCTTGGAAAACATGAGAGGGCAAATTTTGGGGTACAACATAACTGAAACAAAATGAGTATATTACAAAACCAATGCCTGGACCGGAGAGGCACCGAAGCCCTAGCTCCGGTCGTCTTCTCCGCTGAGTGTGTTTTTTAAACCTACAAAACAACAAACAATAGAGGTCCCAAAAGACCCTACCCCCTAATTTAAGGCCTACAAATTCAATGAGAGTGTTGGTTTGGGCTGAAACATATTGTAACAAGAGATATGGCCAGAATAAATGGAATTGGTGCAATCAAGGTGATGCACGATTCCTGCAGCATGGGACTCATGCGAAGGTCCAATCCTGCACTAATGAATCTCATAAATGCATCAATAATGTTAGCTTCAATCAAAACATCAAGAAAACCGAAATATGAATTTATGAAATAATAACAAAACGATGATGCATCCAATGGTATTTCGAGCCCTTTGGATCATCAAGGATGATCCATTCTCACCCTACTCTTCTCTAGGAAGTGAATGGAAGGGTTAATATGCCTCGAGAGTGGCTGCAATAAAGGTCTGCAAGTTGACCTAATTTGAATGATTTTTGGAGTTTTTTGGAAGGGTGTTTCTTACACAAGGATTTCACTTCTTCATGATGTCTGAGTGAGTGAGATTATATAGCTTGAATTTAGGTCAAATGAACATGGGCTTGGACTTGTGTAAGAAGCTTGGTCTTATTTCATTTTATTTTGACTTTTAAAATAAATAATAAAAAAATAAATGAAATAAAGAGGCCAATGGGTGCATGAAGTAATTCAGAGGTTCATGTGCAGTCTAGAATACGCATGGACCTTGAAACAATAGCCCATTAGCCCAAAAATTCAAGTTTGCTCAATTTGAACTTCATGCATTTGCTCAAAATTTCCCAACTTGCACCAATCATAACTCTCAAAACTTTTATCATTTGAAGGTGATCCTGGACTTCTTAGAAATCTTAATATGTCCTATACAATCCTTATTTTGATAATTTTTACATTTGAAGAATTTATCTTGATGTAAGTTGCCTTGAAAAAAAGTTCCTTTTTGTTGACTTTTGAAATGACCTATAATGTATTCGCCCATATCTCTCAAATGAAACATTTTTTGAACTTGAGCTTAGAGAGGCATAGTTGTAAAGAATTGAATCTCCTTCAAAATGAGCTTTTGTTAAGGAAAATATGATGAAGCATGTGAAAGTTATGCTTGGTCAGAGTTTAGTTGACTTCTCCTTAAGAAAATCCTAATTTGGTAACTTTTGACTTTTGATGATTCAGGAGTTTCCTTGGGGAATCATGATCAACCCTTTATAAAATTATTAATATGACTTCAAAATGTTGATGTTGACCAAAAATCTTGAGGTTTGACTATATGTTGACCACAATTGACTTTTTGTCTAATATAGTTGATTTTTAGTCACCCGAGCCATTGACTGAACAAACTTGTGATGCAAGGCATGAACTTTAGTATGATCATTCTTGGAGACATATGAGGAACTATAAAATCCACTTGAGGCATTAGAAACCCAATATTCCTTGTGAAAAGTGAAACCCTATTTGTAAGTCCATTGCTTAGGAGGAGAATTTATCTAATCAATTATTGAGCAACCTTGAGCATTTGAGAACCCTAAGAGAATGCCTTGAATAAAAATGGGAGGGAAAATTTTGGGTTAGAACAGTGTCGACCTTTAAAGAGGACGTGTCGACACATAAAATAAGAATTTCTGAAATTTCAGAAATGCTTCAGTACCTGTCGACCTATATAGTGCTTGTTTCGACCTGTGTCTTCTAGACACTACAGGCTTTATAAATGAGTTGCATATGTCGACCTGAAAAGCGAATGTGTCGACACATGCAATATAAAATTATGCATAAAATTGTTTTTAATGACTTGGATCAGTTTCAAAATTCTTTTTTAATGATTTCTAAGACCTCTAATGCAGAGGAGCGCCACAATACATAAGGATATTGTCCAATGTACAGAAGTTCTAGCTCTTCCCAGTTTTGACATCATTCAAAACCTTTGATGACGAAGTTGTACTTACATACTCCACATTTTTTATGATTGAAAAATTTACGACGATGCATTTCTTGTATTTATTGTAGGCCCCCCTGACTTTGTGCTTCACTACTTCGACTAGCATATAATTCTCCCCCTTTGATAACATCAAAAAGAAAGATAGAAAACTGTGAGAAGTATCATAGTTCCATAGCAAGATTAATACAATAATTAGAAGCAATTTTGCATAGGAGAGCAACAAACACATATCCCCATATATATGTGTGATGCAAAATTTTAAATAACGAGCAAGTAACATTACAACAAATGTAATGCATGGAATAAAGACAAAATAGGCAAGAAATGACATAATATAAAGTTGTTTTTGTAGGGTTACGACCATGTAACGCTTCATAATGGCACTCCCAGTACCTCACACGCATATGCCTAGCATAGCAACAAGAATATGTTACTACTAAAATAAAAATGAAGACCATTTTCATGCCATGAAACCAAGACAACAAGAAATATATATTACAAATAACGTGCATACAAATAATTCAAGCACAAGTGCATAAAAATAAACAAAAGCACATGCTTGTATAACAAGAGCAAACTCATACAAATATCAAAGAATTAATACATGAAGTCATTATAAGCATATGGATCAAGAACACACAATGGTTATTAATCAAATTTATTTGAAAATGAACATTCATGGTTTTCATTATTTGAGAGAATATCAAGAATTTTTGGAAGAAACTAGCAACATACGTCAAGGAAAATCTTACTTTCGATGAGAAATTGAAACGAAATTACCTCACTCTTAATTGAGATTGGAGTTACACTTACATGGTGTAAAATACTGACAAAGAAAGAGTAAAAATATAAGGTGCAAGCAACAAAATAGAATTAAGCAACATTTAAGATATCAATTATCCCCAATTCCCAACTTATATTGACAGGTTCGGTTGCGAGTGGTTTAGTGAAAATATCGGCAAGTTAATTTTTACTATCAACATGCTTAAACACAACATCCCCTTTTTCAACATGGTCACGAAGGAAGTGGTGACGTATCTCAATATGTTTAGTGTGTGAATGTACTACATGATTTTTGGTTAGATTAATGGCACTAGTGTTGTCACACACGATAGGAATATGTGAGAGTTTAATATCAAAATCAAGTAGTTCTTGTTTAAGCCCCAAAATTTGTGCAAAAAAACTACCAGTTGCCCCATATTCCGCCTCAGCGGTTAGCAAAGCAACATAAATATGCTTTTTACTATGCCAACTTACCAAGGATTTTGAAAACATGTGATAAGTTCCACTAGTAATTTTCCTTTCCAATTTGCAACCAGAAAAATTGGAATTGGAATAACCAACCAAGCTACAATTGTTTCCCTTGGAATACCAAAACCAAAACTTAGAGGTACCAATGAGGTATCTAAGAATGCGTTTAATCGCTTTTAAATGGGATTCCTTAGGAACAAACTGATATTGTGCACACATAGAAACGCTAAACATAATATCAGGCCTAGATGCGATAAGATAAATAAGAGATCCAATCATGACTTTATACCTTTTTACCCCAATATTCTTACCCATTTTCATCTCTGTCCAGATTACCATTTGTTTCCATAGGTGTGTCAATTTCCTTTCCACCGTTCATACCGAATCTTTTGAGCAATTCGAGATAATACTTGGTTTGACATACAAATGTTCCTTCATCAAGTTGCTTAATTTTTAGTCAGAGAAAGTAGTTTAACTCTTCCGTTAAACTCATTTCAAACTTTCCCTACATAAGCTTAGAGAACTCCTTGATAAGATGCATATTAGTATATACAAAAATCATATCATAAACATAGATTTGAACTAGTAAAATATGCTTTCCTTGACGTTTAATAAAGAGTGTAGTGTCTACTTTCCCTCTAGAGTATCCTTGTTCTAGTAAAAATTTACTAAGTCGGACATAACATGGCCTAAGGGCTTGTTTAAACCATACAAAGCACGTTTTTGCTTGAACACACACTTCCTTACTTATGTACCCATTAAGCAACATACTTTTACATCCATTTGATATAAATTGAAGTTCTTAGAGCATTCATAAGCTAATAAAAGGCGTATAGCCTCAAGTTGGGAAACTAGAGCATAAGTCTCCTCATAATCATGCCTTCCTCTTGATTATATCCTTGAGCGACAAGACAGGCGTTATTTCTTTTTATCACACCATGTTTATCAAGTTTATTCCTAAATACCCATCGAGTGCCTATAATTTGATGATCTTGTGGACTAGGAACAAGGTCCCAAACGTCATTTCTTACAAATTGATTCAATTCTTCTTGCATGGCCATAAGCCAATGCTCATAAATCAAGGCATCCTTAGAGTTTTTAAGTTCAACTTGTGATACATATGCATGATGATAACAAAATTACTTATCTTAGAGAAAGTAGTTACCCCTTTGATGATATCACCAATAATATTTTCAATTGGGTGATCCTTGGAGGTTCTCCATTCTAATGGAAGACCATCATTTTCTTCACGACTTTCATCATCTTTCTTTTCTTGCTTTTCATCTTCATCCTTCTCAATTTCTACCAATTTAGGTTAATCAACTCCTTTACAAGTGTCTTTGAGTATGTCTTATGTAGATGCACCTACACAATGAAAATAACTACCTTTCCCAACACTATTTAGGGAAGTCTCATCAAAAGTAACATGGATTGAATCCTCAACAATAAGTAATCATTTGTTATAAACTCTATATGCTCTAATAGATTGAGAGTATCCCAGTAAAATACCTTCACCAGCTTTCGCGTCAAATTTTCCAATATTATATTTTCCATTATTTAAGTCAAAACATTTACATCCAAAGACGTGAAGATAAATTTGGTTTTCTACCTATTAAAAGTTCGTACGGAGTTTTGTCAAGAATGGGATGAATACGTATCTTATTCAAGACATAACAAGTTGTGCTAATAGCATTGGCCCAAAATTTTTTTGGTAGACCACACTCATTGAACATTGTTCTTGCCAACTCCACAAAAACACGATTTTTACGCTCCAAACACCATTTTGTTGTGAAGTTCTATGAGTTGAAAATTTATGGTCAATTCCAAATTTATTACAATATTATTCAAATAGATCATTTTAAACTCACCTCAATGATCGCTTCGAATGGAAACAATTTTTTAATTTAATTTATTTTTAGCTACATAAGAAATTTGATAACGTTTCATCTTTTCTACATAAGAAAATACTCTAACAAGATCTTGAGTAATATTCTAAAATTACAAGACCATAGTAATTTCCACCTATGCATTTAGTCCGTGAGGGACCAAATAAATCCATGTGAAGGAGCTCAAGTGGTCTTGATGTTGAAACAACATTTTTTGATTTAAAAGAGATCCTTCTTTGCTTACCTTTTTGACATGCATCACATAGATGATCTTTTGAAAATTCATTTTTGGTACCGATTACTAAATCTTCTGTAACTATTTTGTTAAGTAGATCAAAGTTGATGTGAGCCAAACGTCTATGCCATAGCCAAGAGTCTTCACTCAAGGTAACAAGGCATTGAGCATTATTCAAGGAGATTTCTCTTAAGTCGAGCATATAGATATTACTAATCGTCACACACTTAAACATACAATCCTTCTTTTCATGATGTTCTATTATGCAACAATCTTTGGCAAAAGTTACCTTATACCCATAATCGCGTAATTGACTAATGCTAAGAAGATTATGTCTAAGGCCTTCAACTAGTATAACATTTGAGATAGTAATAGTTTAGTGATTACATATACTAAGTTTTTTTAGTATTACACCTTTGTTGTGATCACCGTAGGATACAAAACCTTTCTTCTTCACCACAAAGTCATAGAAGAGAGATATGTCTCTCGTCATATGTCTTGAACATCCATTATCGAGAATTCATTTTCCTATCATAGCATCAAGACCCACATCCAAAAAAAATCAAACAAAATTGGTAGGTACCCAATTCTCATTGGGTCCTTGAGAGTGAGTTAAATAATTGTTTCATTTAGGAAACGATTGGAAATTCCATTTAGGAACCAAAAATCACCTAATTTAGCATTTTTCAATAGTATGTCCCTTTTTGCAACAATAGTGACAAAATAACCTATGATGAGAATCACTTATGCCACTAAACTTCTTATTCATTAAGTTATATTTTTATAATACTTTTCAACCTTTGAATATCTAATAGCAATAATATCAATGAGATGATGTATTTTCTAATTTGGTTTCAAGATTACTAACTTCTTGTTTCCAAATTTGACATGTTTCACATCCAAATTTACAAGATTGTTCACCCTTCTTTACACAATTTGAACTATCTACAACGAGTTTCATTAACGCCTCAAATTTTTCATTTGTTTCTTCAACCTTGGCCTCCGAATATGTAAAAATCGTTTTTAAGGAGGCCACCTTTTGTTAGCATATATAGTCTCTTTTTGTAGATTTTCAAATTGACTCTTCAACTCATTAAAATAAAACTTTGCAACATTAGAGTATTTAGAATGACTCACATCATTTTTCTTGCCTTGACGAGGATTTTCCATGAACCAATAGTTTACCTCTTCATCACTCTCGCTTGAGCTTTCAATGTTTGAGACATCACTATCACTATCCCAAACAACATAGGCTTGTATAAAATTTCTAGAGTTATTCCGTTGGCCCTTTCCTTTCTTCTTTTCAAGATTATTATCAGAGTGTTTGACATCATTCTTCCGAATGTATCAATTATATTTCCTGACAAATAATCCCATTTATTCATCATCTGAATTCTATTCATTGCTAGAGTTGATATCTTTGATATGGTGGAAGAACCGAATTTTAATACTGGTTTGCGTTTTTTGTTTGCAAAAGTCGCAGTAAGTAAGAGTCGCCACCGACTTTTCTTTTATCCAACAAAGGAAAGGGTGAAAAGAACAGAACAAGAACTTTTTCGAGATTTCTGAGTAAGGGGGGTAGATTATGGAAAGGGAAGGTGTTAGCACCCTTTCCATCCCTGGTTTTCCATGGGCTCTTAGGTACTTGCTCATTTTTTAAATTTGCTTTCGTGTTTGTGTGGTTTCAAAAGCTTTGAAATTTCCTTAGTGCAGAGATTCACTTTATGGTAACTCTTGTATCAGTCCTCAAGAGTGTGATAAAGTGTTTTGAAAACTTTGTTTGGAAAGTATTTGAAAGTGTAGAGTGTAAAAGCATTTTTGAGCAAGTACCTAACAATTATCTACCTACTCGAAAAAGACTGTTCTTCTCCTCCTATCCTTTAGACCCGTGTTATCCTACTATTAGTGAGTAGGTAACCCTAGTCGTTTGATGTTGAGGGACTATCGAAAGGGACTTAATGGTCGTTGAAGGCAACATGTAAGGATACTTTAGCATTTCGAAGGGACTATCATCATAATATCATTTCTCGTAGGCAACTCGAGGGACATTTACGGACTATGATCTTTATGATGACTTTAAACTAAGGGTCTTTGCTAATAGTATCCCTATGTTCGAGGGACATGACCATTTCCGAAGGCAACCAAAGTGGGAAATACCCTAGGGATGCAAATGTGAAATAGTGTGCTATTTTAGATATTTTATCTTGCAGTTTAGTGATCTACTGATTGGTTCATTAAGCATACATGCCTAGGTTATTAGCAATTTATATACACGCATAAAAAGCGAGAAATAAAGGTCCTACGCTATTATAAGGCTTTGGTGTAGATAGATTTGTATTTGACTGAAAAAATAAAGTGCGGAAATAAAACTCTAATTAAGTTATTACAAACTGGGCACAGTTACATCAATAATAAAAATTATCGTACGACAAAATAATAACGCGCGAGAATTAACTGGAAAAAGGTTAAAACCCCTAAAAATCTAATTTGATCATTAAAAAATATTTTTTTATATTTAATGAAAAAAAGATATTTGATTTTGACATAATTCTACTTAATTTTATTAAATGAAAATATTAGAATTGATTAAAACAATTAATTTACAAAAATTAATTTATTAAAAAACTAAATCCTGTTTTTTTTGTGATTATTTTCTGATTAAAAAATGATTTGAAATAAAGATCAATTAGACTAATTAAATAAAATAAATTGTAAAATCAAAGAGAAAAGAAATGGGCCTGAGGGGGTATGAACCCAAATTGAGGGTTGTGTTGCTGAAATTCTGCCCAAGCCCAATCCTGTTGGCCCAAGGCAACGTGAGATCCAGTGTGATCGTGCCAGGAGTGTCCACCTTGGGGAGCTTCATTGGAAGCATTAGATCTGGGCGCTGATTGGTCCAAGGGTGATGATCTTGAGGCATACAATGAGCGTGCTTGGAAGGATAGCATGGGATTTGCAAAGGATTGTTAAGAAAAATAAGACGTAGGAGGCAGGGATCGAACCCCCGACCTCCTACACATGGGCGCTGAAAATCCTTGACTTGTACCACTGAGCCAATTGTTCAATCGTTAATATAAAAAAACAACATATATTATATGTAATGATAGGTCAGTGTAATAAATAGAATGTGCGCCATTCAAACTACTCAACCAGGTTTTGACACGCAGTCATCTTCTTCGCTGGACCATCATTTTAAGAAAGGGGTTTTTACCTACGGACATGCACTGTAGCTATAAACCTGCATATCTTAAAAATCATAATCACGCAATAAAAATTTAATCCAAGAATACAGATCAACTGGGTTTGATCTCGTGAGTACAATGATAATCTTATTTTGTCCTGATTTTGCCTGAAATAGAAAAACCTAAAATGAAGTTTCAAACCCTAGCAATGGCAGTCGGCTAAATATACATCAAAACACACAATTAATCATGCAAACATGTTCTAAATGTTCACACAAACATAAATGCATACTTGGAATTCATTTATCATGCGTGTATAGTCAAAATCAAGTTCAAGAACAAGAGCAAACCGTGATACTTGTATAGGCTGTTTCTGGATGTGATGACGCCTGAGAGTGGTCCACATAGCTTCCAATTATGCCCAGGAGTAGATTGAAATCTTTGAAACATCTTGAATCTCCCTCTAAAGAATAATTCAATCACCACTCTTTTTGTCAAAATTTTGAGATTCTTGTGGGTGTTCTACACAGCCAATCCTCCTCTTTATGATCAGGGTTTGTTATGCATATATAGTAGAATGAATTAGGTTAATAAAACTGAATTAAATCTTGAAGATTGAGTGAGAAAATATTTGATTTGTGTCTTATATTTTTTGTTTCTAAAATAGGCCAAATCTTGCTATTTTTATTCCAACGCGTTTTCCCTTTGATTTGGCAGCATATTTCATTCCTTATTTGATTAAGAGAAGATTCTTTCAATTGTGAGATTTCTAGCTTGTTTTGGAACAAATCCCCTTCCTTCCTTCGAATCTACCTTCCTTGCCAGCCTTAAACTCCAATTCGAACCAATCAAGACTTTCCTTATTAGAACCTTGTTTTCCTTAATGGTTTTGAGTCGAACTGTGTCAGCTTTAATACTAGGGCTCCTTCGATTGGACCACCCTTTGCTTCGATTTACTTTCCTTTTGAAGATAATTCCCTGGTCGAATAAGCTCTTGTGGAATTGTGAAAAAACAAGGCAAGAATTTGGCCTTTAATTCAAAAATTGAATCCACGATTAACATTGAATTCTTGCCATATTTGCAAGGAAAACATGCCATTTTTCCATGTTCAGTGTACCTGGACATATTTTACGAGTGCCCTCTTGATCGCCTCTTTCGAATGGCTTGGAATGAGTTCTTCGCATGGCCCCTGTCCAAATACCAATCGAAGGGTATTTATTGGAATGTCAATCGAAAAGTCCTTTGCTACGCCAATCGAAAGATCTTGTCCATGTCAATCGAAGGACACGGTTAGTATGCCTGTCGAAGCAACTTTTACACAATGTTAAATCGAAGGATCCCTTGCCATGCCAATCGAAATGATTTGACACAATGCCCATGGAAAGTCTTGTCATGAGGCTAATTGAAAGGCCCTTTGCAGATGCCAGTCGAAGGACCTTTTGCAGATGTCAATAGAAAAGCATTTTGGAGATGCCAATTGAAAGGCATTTTGGAGATGCCAATCGAAGGGAATTTTGTAGGTGCCAATAGAAGGATACTTAACCATGATTTGAAAAATTACCTTGTCTTTAAGAAAAGGATTACAACCACCTATGCAAGAGGAAATCTTGGAAAAACATGAGAGGGAAAATTTTGGGGTACAACAGCTGCCCTTGTTCAATCTCTTAAACCTGAGGATATAGATTGGCTGGTCTGCCTTTCGTGATCGGAAGGTGAGAGATGATTGAACACAAGAGTGCCCAGAAATTTGCACTCATCTGAGATGATACTTGACTATGTAAATAGTATTGGGAATGGGCTTATAGATGCCATTTGGAAAAGATGACGGAATATCGTTGGAGATGGGCTTAAAGATGCCATCCAGAGAATGTGATGGAGAGTCGTTGGAGATGGGCTTAAAGATGCCATCATGAACAATGATGATTTCATGAGATATCCATTTGTGGGAATTCCTGCTCTTGATATTAGAGAGGACACCGCTGAGGAATGTTGGTCTTTGTCTTGGAACATAGAGTTTTAGGAGCTTCAGTTGTATGTTACTCTACTGGGGAGTCATCACTTGATTGAAGAGACGAAAATGAACTGCTATATAGTCAGAATCCAGGCTTTGCAATGGCTTGCTGAGGATGATAAGGCTAACTGTTATCTGGTTGTGCTCCAGGCTTCACAATAACTTACTGGGGAGATGAGATTAAACTATTATCTGGTTAGGATCCAGGCTTCACATTGTCTTGAATTGTTGATTGACTATTATCCGGCCATTTTCCGGGTTTCATAACTTCTTTAACTGGAATATAAATCTTAGTATCGATTTGACTAAACCAGGGGAAGGCCTTGAATCAGCTTTGACTGGCACAGTAATCAGGACAATCTTAGTATCGAATCAACTGACCCAGACAAAAGTCTTAGAGTATCTTCA
Organism: Vicia faba; assembly: GCA_948472305.1. NCBI lineage: Eukaryota > Viridiplantae > Streptophyta > Magnoliopsida > Fabales > Fabaceae > Vicia > Vicia faba. The sequence goes on from OX451741.1 coordinate 337,459,788, forward strand.
ACTGGCATAGTAATCAGAGAGATCTTGGTGTCAACCTATCTGACCCAGGGAAAATCTTAGGTTAACTTTGACTGACATAGTAATCAGGAGAATCTTAGTAGCGATTCAACTGACCCCAGACGAAAGTCTTAGAATATCTTCCACTGGAATGGTAATCAGAGAATTCTTAGTGTCGACCTTTCTGACCCAGGGAAAATATTGGGTTAACTTTGACTGGCATGGTAATCAAGAGAATCTTAGTAGCGATTAAACTGACCCAGACAAAAGTCTTGGAATATCTTCCACTGGAATGGTAATCAGAGAGATCTTAGTGTCGATCTGTCTGACCCAGACGAAAGTCTAGGAATATCTTCCATTGGAATGGTAATCAGAGAGATCTTAGTGTCGATCCGTCTGACCCAAAAGAAAGTCTTGGAATATCTTCTACTGGAATGGTAATTAGAGAGATCTTAGTGTCGACTTGTTTGACCCAGGGAAAATCATGTGAGGACATCTTTCTGAGGAAAATCCTGGAATAGCCCTTTGTTAGACATAGCTTGTTGATTTGATCTTTTCCCTGAAAGGTAAAGAGTTAGTCGTATGCAATGTCATGATGTATGAAATGCATTGTGATGATGTTCTCAAAATAAATGAGATTGTGATGTATGCAATATGTATGCGAATTCTATGATGTATGAATATGGGATGCTATTGCGGTATTTCTTAATTGGGGAAAATAAATCCCAGACTGCAGCTGAAGAGTATTAGGAAGTTGAATTCTTTATTTACACTAGGGATGGTGAATGGAGATGACTATGCTAGGGATTTACTCCTTTCTATTTGCAAATATCCTGTCGGGGAGAGACTCTTCTTGAGAAGAACTTTGCAAGGGAATAACTCTATTTGCGAGAGGAGGTGCCTTGCTGGAAGATTTTGCCGATTCCGAGAAAAAAACTCCGCTGGGGGATAAACTTTCGTAGCTGGAGGAATAAGCTCTATTGGGGATCGAGCTTCCATATTCAGAGAATTAAACTCTGCTTGGGAGGAGATTCAGCAGCCAGAGAAATAAACTATGCTCAGAATAAAGCTTTATAAACCGTTTGTGATTATAAAACTCGGCTGGGGAGTATAGAAATCAGCTTTATGAAGGAGGTTTTCTAGGGAAAGTAACTCCTGTTTGGGGAAGCAGAGATCAAAACTCTTGGTTGCCTCTACTCTGTAGGGAGCATAGGCGTCATAGGGTCATATGTAATGATGACTTCGTCTTAAAACTATCTCTGCCCCAATACCTACTGGAAAGAGTAACTTGTAGGGATTGAAATGGTTTTATAGACTTTACCCCATTCCTTAAGTCGTGAGCAACTGTCCTTTTGTTTCTTATGCAAATATTTGTGAATAGAAATCATATTCAAATGCATATGTCAAGAATAAGTCATTGGACGTTTTTGCAAAACAAATAGGAAAGAGAAAAAAAGAAAAGCAAACAGTTTTGTACTTCCAAAGAAACAATTTATATTGATTTCTGAAGTTCGCCTATAACAGGCGTTGTGTACAAAGAGGCTGACGTTCTAGTAGGAGAACACCGTCGTGAGTGTGAAGACTATACAAAGTAGTGTACAAAGATAAGAAAACAGCTATGTGTAATAATCTCATTGAGTTTCAATTCTTCTATTTCTGCTTTGTATTTGAGCGTCTAATCACTTTGCTACTTGTCTGAAGCTGACTGGATTTATTGGTGCCGTTTGAGCTTGATAGTAGTTACTGAAGTCTGGTTGCAAGGTGATCCAATAGGACATAGTGATACGCTTCAAATCCCTAACTTTTTCCTGGACCGCCCTTTCGGGTTTTCAGTCCACCGGGATACCCTTATTTTCCCAAGCCGCCTTTTCAGGTTTTTGGCTTGCCGAGTGTACAGATAATTTTTTTTTCATCCCTAATTTTTTCCCGAACCGTTTTGGTTCGTCGGGATGCCCTTATTTTTGCCTAGGCCAGTCAACCTAGCGAGTCTTATTCATGCGTAGTATCTTTTCACTATGTATGCATTAACAGGGTGAGGAAGGTCGTCACCATCCATGGTGGTCAAAATCATGGCTCCTCCTGAAAATATACTTTTGATCACAAATGGACCTTCGTATGTCGGAGTCCATTTTCCCCTGAGATCACCTTGCGGCAGTATGATGCGCTTGATCACTAGATCCCTAACTTGATATACTTGGCGTCTGACCTTTTTGTTGAAAGCCTTGATCATCCGTTTTTGATACATTTGACCATGACAGACAACATTAAGCCTTTTCTCATCAATCAAATTCAGTTGATCAAGTCGAGTCTGGATCCAATCGTCTTCATTCAAACCCACATCCTTCATGATTCTCATAGAAGAGATCGAGATCTCAATAGGCAGGACAACATCTATACCATATACCAGAGAGTAAGGTGTTACTCCTATCAACGTTCGTGCGGAGGTGTGGTTCCCATGAAGAGCAAATGGTAACATCCCATGCCAGTCTTTATATGTCACTGTTATCTTCTGTATGATTTTCTTAATGTTCTTGTTAGCAGCCTCCACAGTGTCATTCATCTTCGGCAGGTAAGGGGAAGAATTATGATGCTGGATCTTGAATTGTTTATAGAGTTTGGTGATCATCGTGTTGTTGAGATTTTTACCATTGTCAGTGATGATTCTCTCTGGCACACTGTACCAACAAATTAGGTAATGCTTGATAAACCTCGTGATAACGTTCTTGGTAACAATAGCAAAAGAGGCAACTTCAACCTACTTCATGAAATAATCAATAGCCACTAGGATGAAGCGATTTCCATTAGAAGCAGTAGGTCTAATCTCTCTGATCATGTCAATACCCCACATTGCGAAGGGCCATGGAGCCGTCAAGACGTTCAAGGGAACCGGAGGTACATGCACCTTATCAGCATAGATCTGGCATTTGTGACAAGTTCGGGAATGTTGATAGTAGTCTGCTTCCATAGTGGACCAATAGTATCATGCCCGTGGGATCTTTTTAGCCATGGCATGTCCACTCGAATGCATTCTAAAGTTACCTTCGTGTAGATCCGTCATAATCCTCTCTACTTAGCTCTTGTCTATGCACCGAAGCAAAGTAGAGTCATGGTTGCGCTTGTAGAGGATTCCATTACTGAGGAAGAACTTTGCGATGAACCTTCTCAAAAACTTTTTATCATTGACAGATTCCCCCTAGGGATATTCTTGGACCTCGAGATACCTTTTCACTTCATGAAACCAAGGTTTTTCTGCTACTACTTCAGTGTCGATCTCGTAGCAGTATGCTGGTTCATCCAACCTCTCGATGGTAATTCAGGGAGCCTCATTGTCCCACTTGACCTTGAACATAGATGACATGGTAACTAGCACGTCCGCTAACTGATTCTATTCTCGTGGAAAATGTCAAAGGTGGCCTCTTCAAAGTGTGGAAGCAATCTTAGCACGTTCTCTTTTTACGGGATGAGATTCGGGTGCTTCGTGTCCCACTCGCCTTTGATTTGACTTTTTACCAAGGCTGAATCCCCGAAAATTCTCAAGAACTTGATCCTCAGATCAATATCAGCTTTGAGACCCATGATGCATGCTTCATATTCCGCCATGTTGTTGGTACAATTGAAACATAATATGGCAGTGAAAGGAGTATGACAGTCTTCACGAGTCATAATTACAGCACCAATGCCATTTCCGAGCGCTTTCGAGGCTCCGTCAAAAACCATAATCCATCGGGATCCTTCTTCAGGTCCTTCATCCGGTCCAGGTTCTTCATAGTCAGTCACTAGCATAATATTCTCGTCCGGGAACTCAAAATTCATGGACTGGTAGTCATCCACTGCTTGATGAGCCAAATGATCATCTAGTACACTTCCCTTGTTTACTTTCTGAGTTGTGTATTGGATATCATATTCGGTCAAGATTATTTGCCATCTTGCTATTCTTCCGGAGAGTGCGGGCTTCTCAAAGATATACTTGATCAGATCCATCTTAGATATCAACAAAGTAGTGTGGGTTAACATATACTGTCTCAATCGGCGAGCAGTTTATGCTAAAGCACAACAAGTTTTCTCGAGCAGTGAGTATCTTGTTTTGCAGTCGGTAAACTTTTTGCTAAGGTAGTATATTGCATGCTCTTTTCGACTAGACTCGTCATGCTGCCCCAGCACACACCTCATTGAATTATCTAACATTGTTAAGTACATTATCAAAGGTCTTCCTTCAATTGGAGGCATCAGAATTGGTAGTTCCTGAAGGTATTCCTTGATCCTTTCAAAGGCATTCTGGCATTAATCATTCCACTTTACCACTTGATCTTTCTTCAGGAGCTTGAAGATTGGCTCACAAGTAGCAGTTAAATGGGAAATGAACCTGGCAATGTAATTCAGTCGTCCCAAAAAGCCTCTAACCTCCTTCTCAGTGCGAGGAGCCAGCATTTCTTGTATAGCCTTCACTTTTGTAGGTTCTACCTGAATTCCGTTGTTACTGACAATGAAACCTAGCAGTTTACCAGACCTTACCCCTAAGGTGCACTTTTTTGGATTCAGCCTCAGCTTGTACGTCTTCAACCTATCAAACAGCTTTTGTAAATGATCAAGGTGTTCTTCCTCAGTTCGAGACCTGGCTATCATGTCATCCACATATACCTCTATCTCATAGTGAATCATGTCATGAAACAAGGCGACCATGGCTCGTTGATAGGATGCCCCGACATTCTTTAATCAAAACAGAATCACTTTGTAGTAGAAAGTGCCCCATTGCGTGACGAAGGTTGTCTTTTCCATGTCCTCAGGTGCCATCTTGATCTGATTGTAACCAGAGAAACCATCCATGAAGGAAAAGATCTTGTGTTATGCGGTGTTATCAACCAGAACGTCGATGTGGGGGAGTGGGAAGTCATCTTTGGGACTTTCCCTGTTCAAATCTCTGTAGTCTACATACATTCGTACCTTACCGTCCTTTTTAGGAACCTGAACTACGTTGGCCACCCATCAGGGATAAGAGGTGACAGCTAAGAACCCCGCGTTGAACTGCTTCATAACCTCTAATTTGATCTTCTCTAACATTTTAGGGAGCATGCGACAAACCTTCTGCTTTACTGGAGGGAAATCTTCTTTAGTTGGAAGACGGTGAACCATAAAATTCGTACCCAGTCCTGGCATGTCTTCATATGACCAGGCGAAGATCTCGACATAATCATGCAACATTTGTATCAACCGCTGTTTGACATTAAGCCCCAGATTTGTGTCGATCTTGACTTCTTTTCTGTCTACCTCTGTGCCCAAGTTTATTGTCTCAACTGGCTCCTTATCAGGTTGTATAACCCTTTCTTCCTGCTGTAACAGCCTAGCAAGCTCTCTAGGTACCTCACAATCTTCCTCACCTTCATCCTCGGCTTAGTTGATCGGATTTTCAAAGTCATAACTGGCAATAGCATAACTGTTATCAATGGAATCCAGAGTGGACATGGATCTGCAGTTTGATACGTGAGTGTGTGTAAGAGCATTGTTGTATAGACAAATTAAAAGTAGAAAATAAAAACAGAGAGAACAAAATTTGTATGCATAAACGTCCAATGCTTTATTAATTCCATATGATAATAGAACATGAAAACCCTCACAAATAAACCGATGTGCCCCGGGTAAGACACACGGCCATAAAGTTATATTGTTTATTACATATCCAAAAAACAAGAAAGGAAACTACTTCTGAACAAAAGTAATCGGTACAAAATCCTTTTTCGTCCAGTTACTGGGTCCACTATTGGTAGTAGGGAAGATCCAGCTATCCATGTCATCGTCACCGTCTCCGTCTTCTAAAGCGTTGACCCCATGATTGTTGATGCGTAGGGGATGTCTTCCAGCACGAGCACGTCGAACAGCCTTTTGAGCCCCTGAAGAGAAACCCAAACCAAATTTATCAGACTTGTACGGAATATCATGGAGCTGACCCCAGATGGTAGACCCACCTTCTTCGACAACCGCTTTTGCATCCTTGAGATAAGCCATCTTCAAGGGAGGTCCGGTGATCTTCGGCATATTGGTAACAATTTCAGTTGCAGCCAGAGTCTGAGGTACCTCTTCAAAATTCTGGCACGGAGTCTCGATGAACTTACCATCCATTTCCACATATCTGAAGGATTTCAGGTGACCGGCCATGTATTCTTCTTCTCCATGTACACTGACAATTCTCCCTTTGGTTGGGTATTTCATCATCTGATGTAGAGTGGACGTAACGGCTCCAGCCCCATGTATCCAAGGGAGGCCCAACAAATAGGAATAAGATGGTATGATATCCATCACATAGAAGGTAGGGTCAAAAGTCTAAGAACCAACCTTGATAGGGACTTCCACCTCCCCGTGCACCATTCTCTTTGAACCTTCAAAAGCCCTCACTATAATATTGCTGGGCTTCAAGGTCAAACATTCACAGTCCAGTCTATCTAGAGTGTTCTTAGGCAGCACATTTAATGATGAAGCAGTATCTACTAGGACATGGGGCAAAGTAGTACCCTTGCATTCGAGAGAAACTTGCAACGCATCATTGTGCTTCCTCCCTCTAGGAGTCAAATCAGCATCAGAAAAGCCCAAACCGTTATCAGCCGTCAAACTAGCCACACAATCTTCGAATTGGTCAGTAGAGGTTTCCTGAGGCACATGGGTAGTTTTCAGGAACTTTACCAGAGCCTTCGCATGAGCTTCAGAACACAACAGTAAGGCTAGCATAGAAATCTTTGAAGGGGTATTCCCTAGCTGTTCGACCACGTTGCAGTCTCTTTTCTTGATAATTTTCAAAATTTCTTCCATTTCTTTCTTGGAAGCCTTTAGGGTAGATATCGAATGTGCCTTCGCCTGGACAGGCTCAATCAATATGTCTTTTCCCCGAGTCTCGGTCGACTCGGTGATAGGGGTGTCAGTAGGGGTAATCACAGGAATTGTAGTAGTAGTATCAGCGAGAATGAAAGTAGGAATGATCACAGGACCAGTAACAACTTTCGAAGGTGAAATCCTAGGGGAGAACACTCTTCCACTTCTGGTTATTTTGCTGGTTCCCACAATGTTTCCAATGTCAGGGTCAGCCTTCTTGGAAACCTGGTCTTCATCAGCCAACCAATCTTGCTTTACACCGTGGTAGTAGACGTCACCCCCATAGTTCCAAGGAACAATTTTATCTGAGGAGTATGGGATTGGCCTTGGCATAGTGATTATCAGCGGAGTAACCCTCGGAACAGATGTAATCCTGATGGGTCTTTTGGTGGAGACCCTGGGAGGATTTGCGGAAATGGTTATTATTGAAACATCTTTGCAAGAAATGGTTAGAACGTGATTCTTTTCAAACAAAATCTCCCTATCATCCATCAGGCGCTGAACACCTGCCTTCAACAAATGACAACCAGTCGGTAGATATGAACAGAAATGGCAACCTTCGCCACAACCCGAAAATAAACCAGCCTTTAACAAGTTCCACTTAATGGTCGGGAGAGGAGTAACAAGTTCATCAACAACAGTAACAAACACATCATCTTCAATAGCGTTAACACCACGGACGTGCTTGGGCATAGGAGCAGTGATATCATTTGGAATTTCAGGGGCGTCAAACTCAATTTCCTTTGCCTCGAGAAGGTCTTGTACCTTATTTTTCAAAGCCTAGCAGTCGTTAGTATCATGACCTGGACTTTCTGAATGATAAGCACAACGAGAATTTGGATTGTAGTGGGGGGAGGTGGTGTTGGGATTCTTTGGCGCTTCTCGCAAGGTTACCAGATTAGATTTCAACAAACGAGGAAAAACTTGGGACAAAGTCATATTTATCCGGGTGAACTGTCTTACCGACCTTTCTATTCTCTGCTAATTATTCCTCTGTTGACTGGGTGTAGGCTTATGGATCATGACAACCCCTATCGTTGGATGGCGTTTAGTTTTGTCCTGACTCCTTTGTATGTACACAACACTAACCTCTTTCTTCCAAGCAAATGGATTCCTTACTGCACTGGAGGATGCACTCTTTTGAATCTTACGACTCTTAATTCCAGCTTCCACTCTTTCCCCTGTTAAGATTAATTCAATAAATCCGGCCAAGGAACTTCAAATTAGGTGATTAAAGAATGGACCAGACAGGGTACACAGAAACATATCCACTAGCTCCCTATCAGACAGGGGAGGTTGGACTCTTCCTGCTAAGTGCCTCCACTTCTGAGCGTCGTCTTTGAAGCCCTCGCTCGAAGCCATAGCCATATTTTGGAGTTGAGTACGGGTGGGAGCAAGTTCCGCATTATACTGATACTGCTTAAAGAAATCAGAGGCCAGGTCTTCCTAATTATGGATGTTGGTCCTCTCCAGCTGATAAAACCAATCTAATTGAGTTCCTGATAGACTATCCTGAAAGAAGTGGACCCATAAGTCTCTGTCAGCAGTGTGAGGTTGTATCTTCCTTACATAAGATCGGAGGTGGATCTTGGGACATGAAACCCCATCGTACTTGGAAAAAAAATGGCACCTTGAACTTTGGTGGGATGACAATCCCAGACACCAAACCCAGCTCTTCAAAATCCATCCCAGGCACTTTCTGAATCTCCATTACACTCAGACGCTCTTCCAACTATTTGTACTTTTCGTCGACCGGAGGATACTGCTTTTCATTATAATAAGTCTCATTGTCGGATTCCTACGGACTGTGTTCTTCCTCTTTTGTCTCACCCTCTTGGTTATCTCCTTCTTTGGATGAAGATGTCAGCTCAACCACTTGCTTTAACGGTCCCTTGAACCTCCTTCCCAGACTTACCACACCAGCCGTCCTCCTTGGATTCTTGGTCTTGTCTTTAACAATCAAGGCTTTCAGTTCCTCTTGCCCTTTAGATAGAGCCAAGATCATCTCTTGGAATTGTGTGTTCTGAGTCTGTAAGTCTTTCACAGTTTGTTCTAGAGCCATTGCTGAAATAAACAGCGAAGAGGATGAGAAATCTGCTTTGAAACCTGTTTCTGCAATGATATGTATGATATATTTATACAATGTTTTCAAGGACCTTATTGGATTTAAGCTCTTTTAAACAAAAATAAAAGCAAAACCTTTTATTAGTAAGTTTTAAAGAAACAAAAGATTACACAAGGATAAACATTGAAAGGAAGTTTCTAAGTCTCCCATGGGCGCTTCCTCTTGGTGTTTAGGTTCCTCTCTTCATGAAGTTGTTTTGTTAATTCCAGCACCTTCTTCTAACTTGCATAGAATTGAGCCTCAAAAGTATCTTGTTCTTCCTTGAGTTGGATCCAAGACTTTTTCAACTCTTTCAAATTGGTTGGCATATCAGGATGGAGAATAATACGGGACTCACCCCCTTGAACAATAGGTTTTAAGATCACCGGTAAGATGGAATCGTATCGCATCATAAGACTTTGGGCTCGATCTCTCACCCATTTTAGATAAGGTTCCAAAGGGATGGAATTCTTATGCCCCAAATTCCTACTATCAGTCTTCTTAACAATGTCCCAAGAGCGGATGAACCTCTGACGATAATTTTGAAAATCATCTGAGTAGTTGAACACAATACCCTGGATGAGCATATCCGGTGGACCATCTCTCAGTGAATAGCCAAACTGACGTAGTGCTAAGGAAAGATTGTAGGTGATGCCTCCCCTAATGCCCAGGAGTGGCACATTAGGAAATTCTCCGCAGTGATCAATAAAAGAAATGTCTTCTTGAGAGCGAGGACACCAATGGATGTCAGAGTGAGAGAGAGACATTAGTCTTTGACTCCATCTTAAGCCTAAATCATTTTTCATTATTGACCAAGGAAGGTGTGAAATAAAGAACCTATATAGCATAGGGGTGAAACACATGAGAGTTCCTCGCTTCTTCAGAGTACGAGTATGGAGAGAATGTAGGATATCCCCGAGCAATGTAGGAACCGAATTGTAAGCAAGAAATATGTTGTGTTGCTGAAATTCTGCCCAAGCCCAATCCTATTGGCCCAAGTCAACGGAGATCCAGTGTGATCGTGCCAGGAGTGTCCACCATAGGGAGCTTCATTAGAAGCATTAGATCTGGGCGCTGATTGGTCAAAGGGTGATGATCTTGAGGCATACAGTGAGCGCGCTTGGAAGGATAACATGGGATCTGCAAAGGATTGTTAAGAAAAATAACATGTAGGAGGCAGGGATCGAACCCCTGACCTCCTACACACCCGCGCTTAAAATCCTTCACTTCTACCACTAATCCAATTATTCAATCGTTAATATAAAAAAACAACATATATTATATGTATGAGAGGTCAGTGTAATAAATATAATGCGCGCCACTCAAACTACTCAACTAGGTTATGACACACAGTCATCTTCTTCGTTGGACCGTCGTTTTAGGCAAGGGGTTTTTACCTACGGACATGTGTTGTAACTATAAACCTACATATCTCAAAAATCATAATCATGCAATAAAAATTTAATCCAAGAATACAGATCAACTGGGTTTGATCTCTTGAGTACAATGATACTCTTATTTTGCCTGAAATAGAAAAACCTAAAACGAAGCTTCAAATCCTAACAATGGCAGTCGGCCAAATATACATCAAAACATACAATTAATCATGCAAACATGTTCTAAATGGTCAAACAAACATAAATGCATACTTGAAATTCATTTATCATGCTTGTATAGTCAAAATTAAATTCAAGAACAAGACCAAACCATGATACTTGTATAGGCTGTTTCTGGATGTGATGATGCGTGAGAGTGGTCCAGATAGCTTCCAAATACGCCCAGGAGTGAATTTCAATCTTTGAAATGCGTTGAATCTCCCTCTAAATCAAAATTCGATCACAACTTTTTTGTCAAAATTTTGAGATTCTTGTGGGTGTTCTACACGGCCAATCCTACTCTTTATGATCAGTGTTTGTTATGCATATATAGTAGAACAAATTAGGTTAACAAAACTGAATTAAATCTTGAAGATTGAGTGAGAAAATATTTTATTTGTGTCTTGTATTTTTTGTTTCTAAAATAGGCCAAATCTTGATATTTTTATTCCAACACATTTTCCCTTTGATTTGCCAACATATTTCATTCCTTATTTGATTGAGAGAAGATTCTTTCGATGATGATATTTCTGGCTTGTTTTGGAACAATCCCCTTCTTTCCTTCGAATATGCCTTCCTTGCCGGCCTTAAACTCCAATTCGAACCAATCAAGACTTTCCTCATTAGAATCTTGTTCTTCTTAATGGTTTTGAGTTGAATTGTGCCAGCTTCAATACTACGGCTCCTTTGATTGGACCACCCTTTGCTTCGATTTCCTGTCCTTTTGAAGAGATTTCCCTGGTCGAATCAGATCTTGTGGAATTGTGAACAAACAAGGCAAGAATATGGCCTTTAATTCAAAAATTAAATCCACGATAAACAATGAATTCATGCAATATTTGCAAGGAAAACATGACATTTTTCCATGTTCAGTGTACCTGGACATATTTTCCGAGTGCCCTCTTGATGGCCTCTTTCAAATGGCCTAGAAGGAATTCTTCGAATGGCCCCTATCCAAATACCAATCAAAGGTTATTTATTGGAATGTCAATCGAAGATTCCTTTTCTACGCTAATCGAAAGATCTTGTCCATGCCAATCAAAGGACACGGTTAACATGCCTGTCGAAGCTGCTTTGATAGAATGCTAAATCGAAGGATCCCTTGCCATGCCAATCGAAAGGCTTTGACAAAATTCCCATCGAAATCCTTGTCATGAGGCTAATCGAAAGGCCCTTTGCTGATGCCAATCGAAGGACCTTTTGAAGATGTCAATCGAAAAGCATTTTGGAGATACCAATCGAAAGGCATTTTGGAGATGCCAATCGAAGGGCATTTTGTAAGTTTCAATCGAAGGATACTTAACCATCATTTGAAAATTTTCCTTGTCTTTAGGCAAAGGTTTGCAACCACCTATGCAAGAGGAAATCTTGGAAAAACATGAGAGGGCAAATTTTGGGGTACAACATTATCATTAGAGAGCTTATTCCTTAAGGACTTTGAGCTTAAAGCCATGAGAGCTTTAGACTTCAAGATTTCCTCCTTAACAACCCCCCCCCCCCCCCCCCCTCATTTTTTATTTTTATTTTTATCAAGCTTCTTTTCATGTTTATCCAAGTAATTGAGTTCTTGCTCGTGTTCTTCTAAATTTCCAAACAAGGCGGTGAGATCCAGTGTTGCAAGATTATTGGCTTCCTTGATCACGGTGACCTTTGGTTTCCAATTCCTAGTAAGACACCTCAACACCTTGTTAGTAGTAATAGCATTGGAAATATGATTACCTAGTAAATTTAAATGATTAATAAGTTGCGAGAACCGGTTTTTCATTTGAGTAATGGTTTCCCCTTGCTTCATGTGAAAGAGTTAAAACTCTTGATTAAGTGTATTAATTCTAGCTTGTTTTACCTCATTATTTTCCTTATAGGTAACTTGTAGAGCATCCCACATAGCTTTAACGGTTTGACAATGGGAAATGCGATAGAACTCATCAACACCAAGAGGGGATATAACGATGTTCTTTGATTTCCAATCGTATAACCACGTCTTATTATCATCATTATTCCATATGTTTTTGGCTTAGGTACGATAGCACCATCAATAACATATGTCACCGGTGTTGGACCATTTTAAATTACTTCCCAAACACCATTGTCATATGAGTTAACATGAATTTGCATACAAGCTTTCTAATAACTACATTTTTCTTCTGTGAAAATTGGGGCTCTTTTATAATCCTCTTTAGGTTCGTAAGCCATTTTCTAAAAGTGTCAAAGATGGAATGAACCAGGATTTTGATGCCACTTGTTAGACGATGAAAACATAACTAGAGGAGGGTGAATAGATACTCGTTTTAAAAATTTATACAAAAATATAATTTTGAAAAACTTGTTTTATCAAAGAGCGACGCATAAGCTTTTTCAAAATGTCGTCTCTATGAACGTTATTGGAAACTCAGATATGCAAATTGCAACAATAAATTTAATATGGAACAAGAACAACATGTTGGATTAATATACTTGAATTACTTAACAACTTATTTTACATTTATCACAAGTTACTAGTAAAGCTATTTCCAATGGAAATATTTAAAAGAACTAGTTGAATCAATTTATCAAACACTTGGTGTACAAGTGAAATTTCAGAACTTTTCCTTTGGTTGTGTTGATACACAAAACCACTTATAATAAAAAGTAGTTATAAGCTATGTCAACACTTGTTTTACAATAAAAAACAGTTCAGAAAATTCTTACAATTCAATTGATAACGCAATGCAATTTGACAAATTGATCTATGAATATCAAAGAAAGAAAAAGAAAAAATAAAAGAGAAACGAGGAATTTATCTTCATAGTTCCCCACTATCGTCCTCGTGTGTGGGTACGTCTGCACCTTCTAGTGGAATTAGGATAATTCTTACTTTGCAAAATTATTGATCCAAGAGAAGTGTTTAAGAGAAACTCCACAAACCCTAAGCTTGTTGTTTATTGAACCCTTTGTCCTCTTTTGATCTTAAGAAAGACCAAGACATAATAGATGAAAATTGATTATCTGGATCTTGCTACTCCTTTGTGTTCTTTATCTCCAAATCATTCACGCACCATAAATTTAAACTATTGCAACAGAAGACTTCAATTGTAATCCTCCGTTCTCGCGCTACTTCCTTTATGTTGGACCCCTTGCATTCTTTATCTTCAAAGGACTTCACTTGGCCGTAATTACCTTTCAAACATCTTGCACAAAAACCCCTAAATTGATCAATGATCTTGGAGGATAAACCCATGGTTTTTCCTGGATGAAAACCCCTACAAAGCTCAACCCAATACGCAATTGGACACTACCAATATTTGTCTAGATGGCACCCCAAGAGAACATCATTACAATGTAATATCAGTGTGTATGTATAGGTTGGAGGTTGAAGATAAATAGAGAAGTAGGCTAATTTTATAGTTTCACCAAGTTATGAATGATGCATGACAGAGTATCTATAGTTTTGGAACTTTTAGGGTAAAAATGACAAATTTGGAATTAAAAAGATTTAGAAAAATTGACCAAATAAACAGAATGTGTCGACCTATATATCGTATGTGTCAATACATGTGTGATTTTTAAAGTTCATATGACCTATATAAGGCTATGTGTCGACCAGAAAAAGCAGATGTATAGACACATAAAATAAGAATTTCTGCAATTTCAGAAATCCTTCAGTATGTGTTGATCTATATAGTGCATGTGTCGACCTGAGTCTTCTAGACGTTACAAACTTTAAAAATGAGTAGTATGTTTAGACCTGAAAAGCGGATGTGTCAACACATGCAATAGAAAACTATGCAGAAATTTATTTTCAATGACTTGGATCAATTTCAAAATGTTTTTTCAATGATTCCTAAGACCTCTAATTTAGAAGAGTGTCACAAGACATAAGGATATCGTCCAATGTACATAAGTGCTAGCTCTTCTCAGTTTTGACATCATTCAAAACCTTTAAGGAAGAAGTTGTACTCACATGGATGAGGGTATATATTCATTGTATCTTCTGTTTAGAGAGCTAACATGGAGGATTTATGAAGATGGTCATGAATAATAGGCTATAGTGGATTTATATGGAGGAAGATAGTATGGAGGAAGATAGTGGTGATTTTATGTAGTGTTTGTGTCTTTTATTTTCTAATTTCCTCCTCCCTCGTTAACTGTAATAAAATTCTCTTTATATAGAACTCGAAATAAGAATTTGAGAGGTAACATTTGAAATTGGAATCTTGTTCACTAAGCCTCTTGATGCTATTCTTGTTATACTGATTTTAACACTTTTCCTTGAAAGTTTTTGTATGATACTTTAATGGTGAATATTGTGGACTATCTTGGACAGCATAATAGCAGTTATTTTTGGACTTGTACGAGGTAGTGATAAGAATTTGAAACTCTTGTTTTGTTGCTGCAAAATGCAAATCGTGGAAACAAAATGGTGGTCCCGAGAGATGCTTTTTTTTTTACTATTCTTTAGCATAACAAAACAAAAGTAATAATAATAATGATTAATAAAAAAAGAGAAATGTATAATAACAATAATAATAATACCAATAATAAAAATAATAGTTATAAGAAGAATAACTAGTAACAAAAAAAAATAAAGAATTCAAATAGAAAGAAAATGATAATCATTTTTGTTCTTTTTTATTCAAAAGAAATAAGAATTGCAACTAAAATAAATGACGCTAATTACATATTTTATGAGATTTTTCTAGAAATGATATAAGCATATAAATACAAATGAAACTTAAAGAAGACGATAATATTTTGATATTTTGAATAAAAATGTAAGGAAAAAAAAGACATGAACTAAATATAATTTTTTTGGATTTTTTAATGAAAATAAGAATGAAAAGTAATATGAATAAAAGATGAAGAAAGAGTGTAAAAGGCTTGTCTAACACGGTGGAAGAACTGAATTTTTATTGTGCGTTTTATCGCAAATGTTGCGGTTAGCAAGAGTCGCCACAGACTTTTCTTTTATCCAATAAAGGAAAGGGTGAAAATAACATGAAAGACCTTTGAGAATTTTTTTGAGTTAGGGGGGTAGGTTATGAAAAAGGAATGTGTTAGCACCCTTTGCATCCGTAGTTATCTACGGGCTCTTAATCGCTAGCTCACTTTTGAAAATGCTTGGTGAATGTGTAAATTTGAAAATATTTTAAAAATGCCTAAGTTCGACAACTTTGTAATGATTCTCGTATCGTTAAGAACGCATACAAAGTGTCTGTTTTAAAAATATTTCAGAAAAGAAGTGTTTTGTGTGAAAAATGCTTTTGTTTACAAGCTATCTACCTACTCAAAAGCCTTTCGCATTATTTCCTCTTCCTTTAGATAGTATTATCCTACCATGAGTTAGTAGGAAGCCCTATCATTGGATGTTTGAGGGATAGGCGCGGGTCATCTTACAGTCATAAAGGAAACTCGTGGGGAGCTTTAACAATTTATCGTAAGGGACTAAGATCATTTACTGAGGCAGCATCGAAGGGTCATCGAGGGACTATGATATTTTAACCGAGGGTTTTTGCTAAAGCGTCCCACGTTCGAGGGACATGACTCTTTTTTATCCGAAGGCGACAAGTGGAATCACCCTAGAGGTGCATGTGTGAGAAGTGCTTTTGATTTCAGTTAATGTTTATCTTTGGTTAGGGTTAGCTATTTGTTTAGTTTTAGTTTTTCCATACAAGCCGATTAACATACATCTAGAAGAGTTTATAAGGAAAGCGGTAAAGACAGAAAATAAATTTCCTACGCTATTACAATGCTTCTGGAAGGGGGATACAAAACCTTAAAAGTGGGGGGAAGAAACAGTTAACCCTAGTTTAAGCTATTACAACCTTTATCAGTTACATAATTATGAAAAATTAATGTGAAAATAAGAAAAGTGAAACCACCCGGCCGGACCTGTCATCTGGATGTAATGAAACATCAATGAATTCGTCACCGAACTTCTTTTATACCGCCGAAAGGGAAAGGTAAACATCAAGAAAACCTGAAGAGGGAGAAATCACGGTCTTTCGACCGAGAGATCGGGTAAGGGAGTTTGCTACGCAAGGGGAAGGTATTAGCACCCCACACACCCGTAGTACTCTACGGTGTCCACTCTTATTGTCTAATCTAATGGGTGTGGTCAAATCCTATGTCTATGGCTTAAAGATAAAAAGGGAATGCATGCGAAAGAAACAAAAGAAAACAATCTAGGGAAAATAAAAGTTATGCTCGATTGGGCCCTACCCCAATGCCTACGTATCCCTTTTAAGGAATCAGAGCAGCCGTAGTTTGGCTCATATATTCTGGTTGGTTTGTGTTTTTTTAGTTAAGACAATAAAAATAGTCAAGATGGAAAAACATCAAATGAAACAACAAACAAATGAGATGGTAAAACATTGACTAAATATTAACATAGTAACATGTCAAAGATAGCGAAACATAAAATGATAAAACATCACACCTAACAATGACATTGAGAGTCAAAGTAAGATAACCAACATGTGCGATGGTGAAACATTAGCTTCAAACAAATGTTAGATGGTGAAACATCGGCTAAAAGATAACAAAGTATCATGGCAAAGATGGTGAAACATCGATAAATCGGATGACAAAACATCACACCTAACAATGATATTGAGAATCAAAGTAGGATAACAAACATGTGAGATGGTGAAACATCGGCTTCAAACAAATGTGTGATGACGAAACATCGGCTAAAAGGTTAAAAAAAAAACAAAGATGCGCACAAACAAATAAGATTGATTTGTATCTTTTACCTTGAAGAAGGGTTTGAGTTTATTAGAGGTGTTTTATGATTTGCCAAGAAAACAATTTTTGTTTTAAGATGAAAAATGCAAAGGAAGGAAAAAAAACAACTCAGGGAAACTAGCCTAGCATTATCCCTAATGTTATCATACAATGATTGACCCTAAGGTTAAGGATAAAGGAAAATCCTACCCTATGTTAGTATACATGGATTCCTACCTTAATTAACATGTAAAAGGAAGCTTAACAAAACTATCCTATAGGGAACAAGCAATGAGAGCGAAGTCGTGATCTCAATTTCTAATTTGAGTGACTCATCGATCAACAATTAAAGAAACAAAACAATAAACATCCTATAGGGAACATGCACTGAGAGCGAAGTCGTGATCTCAATTTCTAAATTTAGTGACTCATCGATCAACAATTAAAGAATAAAAATAATAAACATCCTATAGGGAACATGCACTGAGAGCGAAGTCGTAATCTCAATTTCTAAATTGAGTGACTCATCGATCAACAATTAAAGAAAAAAATCACAAACACAATACATGTATCAAGCAAAACAGAGGGCCTCCTGACATATATCAGCAACAGAGGTCCCATCATACAACATAGAACTATACAAAATGAAAATAGAAGAAAGGTAATAGTGGAATACCAAATGGATAACTATCTGTAGCAACTGAGCAAGAATAAAAGAAACCCAGAGAACTTCAAGCAAGCTGGAATCAGCATACAAATCAAGTAAAAAATTACGTCATCAGGATGTAAGTATTGAGATTTTCAGATATGAACAAATCCCATGGGCAATGTATAGAATTCATAATCACATATCTATATATATCCTGCATAGACTATCAAATATGCCAAGCACAAGAGTAGTGCCAATATAATAAATTGTGTTCCACAAATAAAGTGAAACACAGTAGCCTCAAGTCAAAAATGGAAAACTTTTCTCAAAGTACCTCGCACATTCAACAACCAAGTTAGTATTCCCATAAATTGAATGATGAATCACATAAGGGATGGATGATGACACCATAATGAAGTGAGGAAACATGATAGCAACTATCAAAACATTAGATATGACAGACAGAAAAGAAACAGGCATATGCACAATTTGGTCAAAAGTTAGAAGAATGTTGCTCCTTTCTATCACCATATTGAATTGACAATTGAATATCAATCAAGGATCATGGGAGCTTGAAAAGAATACAATCAAAGACCATGAAGGTCAGTAGCAACAACAATTCAATCATACTCAATTACTTCATCACAGCTCACAAGCATAATAGAAGAGGAATCCCATACAATACATAAAAAAGGTTCAATCATTCAAACATGGGGCACTAAGTGAAATGACTTGAGTTTATGTGGATAAACAGAACCAACATGATCATTAGGTGCCCAATTATAGGCCTCACTCAAGTTCATTGGCCATCAAGAAAATTGCAACAAGATATGCAACATTAATTGGGTACCTTCACTTCAAAAATACATCAAAAATGGAAAAGGATTTCAACAATTCAAACCAAAATTTGCATAACATATTTGAGATGTGTAGAAGTTAGAAAGCAAGTTTTAAGTTCATGAATAGTTCATAAGGGGATCAAATGAGGCCCAAAGATAAAAGCTAGTTGGCAAAACTACCAAACTAGACAAGATTTCAAAATAATTTGTGGAAAAATATCCAATCAAGTCAAATAATTCAAGAAAAATGGTTTTCAGATCCTCAATACATCCATGAACCTTAAACAAGATCCAAATTCCAATGGGAACCCAAGGCAAATTGGTTTTGAAAATGAAACTTGCAACGTAAGCTACAAAATCCTAATTGTTTGAATTTTAATCTTAAATATTAATTAGGTAAGATCAAAATTCAAACAATTCAAACCAAGATCATGCAAATCATAAGGAAACCCTAAATGTCAGAATACATATTTTTTCACATTTTTTTAATTAAAGAAAAGTCAAAAATAAAATCAAATTCAAACAATTAATCAATTAAACAAATAATCACATCTCAAAAGCAAATTCTAATCAAAAATCAGAAAAATATCCAACCAAAATTATATTTAAATATTAGAATTAAAAACCAGCATCCATGATTTTTTGTGGAATTTTTGAATTAAAGGAAACATTAAAATAAAATCAAACAAACAATTAAACAGTTAAACTATTATTTAATGACAAAATTCAAACCCTAACCAAAAGTCATAAAAAGCTCAAAACAAAATTATATTCAGACACTATAATTAAAAACAAGCTTGTATGATTTTTTTGAGGATTTTTGGATTAAGAAAAATATTAAAATAAAATTGTGAAACAAAAAAAATCAAATAAAACTCCCAAATTAATCTTCTAATCAAAAATAGGAAAAAAATACCAAACAAATTTCAGAATCAAATTCTAAATAATTTTAAGAGTTCAAAATATTTTTTGTGGAATTTTTTAGATCAAACAAATATTAAAACAAAAATAAACATTAAACAAATAATTAAATAATAACACAAATTTTTAAACCAATCAAAACATTTTCAAAAATTATAAAAAAAATGCACAAGGTCAGAAATATTATTTTTAGGTTTCCTGAATTTTTTCATAATTTTTCAACCATTTTTGAGCAAGAAATAAAATCATGAAAATCAGGTTATGAAACAAAATTCAAATGAATTAAAAAAAACCAAATCTTCCAACCAGAGGAGGCCACTCCATCATCTTCAACCTCTGGCTAGGGCAAAAACGCACGCAAGACCAGATCCACCACCTCATGTTCTAATCAACATAACATGCTCAATTCTACACCATTTTTCATGAAATTTTGTGCAAATTAAAGCTAACATATTATACTACACTATGCAATTTGAATCACATCAAATAATTAACCATAGATCAAGAACGGATCGCATGAAAATGACAAAAACTCACTAAGTAGAAAATTCCAGATGCATCATATATGCATATCTCATCAAATCAAAAGCTCTGAAGCTACAAAAACACTTAATGAACTTCAAACAACATGATTACAAGCTCAAATCACACAACGCATGGCTAGAAATCAAGATCCAAAGTTAAGAATTCTAACCTTTGAGGTAAAAACGAATCTACTGTCTCCTTCACTCCATTTGCAAACTAAGCCTCGATCTACAATCCTTATTAGTTGGAGAAGAGAATGCAAGAAGAAATACTCAAAACGCACAAGTAAATTGAGAGAATCGAAGAAATTTGCAGAACAAGTGGCTATGGAGTTTTTTGAGCTCAGGGATGAAATGAAGAACCAATGAGGCTCAATGAAGCTTGCCTATCAATAAATAGAGCACGGGGAGGAGGGTAGGATAAGCTTTTCACACTGAAAACCGTTAGAAAGAATGAATCCCACTTTTTGCAAAAATGATGTGTGCACCTGAAGCACTAAAATTCCTCGTGCATTCTCAAGCATTTCACGTGAATTTCAGGTCTTTTTATCTCAGGAAGAAGTTAGCAAAAGATAAAGGCTTAATTCCTTGTATTAATCAAGTGTTGGTGATTAGGAATTTTCATGCCACTTTTTTTGCAAAGCCACATATTGTCCTTGCATTTGCCCATGTGCAGCTCAAACTTTGGCATGATGGCCCTTAGTACATTGAAAATTAATCATGGGCCAAGTTTGAAGTGAAACAAATGGCCACAAATCAGGTTATCAAGAATTTGCAAATTGCATGGTGTGCATGAATTCAATGAAATGCCTCAAAATTCCAAAGTTCATAACTTGCTCATATTTTTTACTTTGGACACAAATGAGTACAATTTGGTAAGGTATTGAAAAGATCTACAATCCCGTAGTTTTGAGTTTTTGCAATTGAATCCATTAAGGTCCTCAAAATTTGACATGAAATTCACTAATTTTGGAAAATAACT
The DNA here is from genome assembly GCA_948472305.1 of Vicia faba. NCBI lineage: Eukaryota > Viridiplantae > Streptophyta > Magnoliopsida > Fabales > Fabaceae > Vicia > Vicia faba. Next base: position 337,480,959 of record OX451741.1, read on the forward strand.
TATAATTTTAACTTGAGGCATGAAATTCCAAAGACCATAACTCTTGACTCTTTGCCAATTTGGACATGAGACCAAAAGGATATGAAAGATCACCCTCTTATCTTTCCAAGCATATTTCATTTGCATTTTTTTGATCAAAGGTGAATAAAATATGAAACTTTGAAGTTAAGTCCTCATTTTCCAAAATTAGAAACTTTTAGGGTTTCTTCATGAACAAGTTTCAACCCAAACCTCAATCTTTTTGATCCAATGATCAAAATGGACTTGAATTATGAAAATTACACCCTTGAATTGATGGTTGACCAAAATTTCACTTGGTCAACCTTGACTTTGACGGATTTTGACCAAAATGACCATTTTGCCCCTTTGAATCATTTGATCCACATCCCTTCAAAATTGATGATCAAAACTTCAAACATATGATCTTCCAAATATATAGAGGCCATGTACAAATTTTCACTGCAAAATTCTCAAGAAATCTTGATGAAATCCCAAACCCTAGTTTTGATTAACACCTTAGGAGACTGATGAATCATCTTCAAAACTTCAAATCCTCTGGGCATCTTGACCAATTTCTTGACAAGGACTTTTCAAATACCAAAGAGATGTTGTAGCTTCCAAATCAAGATTTTTACATTGATCAATAGCCTTGATCAAGCAAAATCCTAATTTTAACTGGTGAATCAAAAGAGTGATTCCTCTTATAATCAAACTCAAACTGCAATCCTCGGATGATCCAAAGAGATGGATAAAATATCTTGAAATATGCAGTAACTTTTGAGTTTGAAAGATCCAGAGGTTTAGATGATAAGGTTCTACTTGAGCAACTTGTCAATGCAATCAACCTTCAAAGCTTGAGGAAGACTTGATAACCAAAGTACTTTGATCCCATCACAATGTATGAATGCAATGCAATATGATATTCATGATGAAACATTAGCCTAAATCAAGAGGGTAAATTTTGGGGTGCAACAAAAAGCACGAAGATTGTAAACGGGGGAAAATGTGGAAAAATGTCTTGATAAAATATGATGATGATTAATCTAACCTAACTGTTTTTAAATTTATAAAAAGTAATTAAATTAAACCTAAAATAAAAACCCTAAATTATTTTTAATGGAGGATAATTTAATGATAAAACCTAAAGAAAATAGTTTAATTAATTCAATTAAGTTAATTAAAAGAAAATTTAATTATTTAATTTATTTAATTAAAGAAAAATCCTAGTTCTGAGTTAATTTTAATTTTAATTAGCAAAAAGGTTTAATTATTTTAAAAAAAATAGAAATTGAAATAAAATAAAATAAATGGAAATGGTAGGCCGAAAAGAGTAATTATGGGGGTGTGAGAAAAGAAAATCCATTAGGCCCAAAACACCAGCCCAATACTTGTGTGAGATTCAGTGTATTACTCTCCAAGGGTTCCATGATGTGCCTGCGAATCTAGAGCATTAGATCTGACTTTGTGAGTATTTGATGGTGATGACACGAGGCTGCATAGTGCGTGCATGGACTGGCGGGCATTGCATATCTTAAGAGAAAACATAGAAAAATAAAATACCAGGGGCAGGGATCGAACCCATGCCCTGGTATATGAACGCCTTTGCAAACACACTCATACCGATGGGGCGGCCCTTACATTTGGTAGTATAAATCAAATAATTACAATATAAAATATAGTCAAATATGATTACCGGAGAAGCGTCGGAGCCCTAGCTCTAGTCATCTTCTCCGGAGACCTGAAAATATCAAAACCTTCAAAAATCAAGTGTTAATGATCTAAAATAACATGTCCCCCCTAATTCAACACTCTTGAATCCAAATCTGATCTTAGTTTTGGCCAAAAGTGCTTATAACATGGGTTTTGAATCAAATGGAACCGATCACAGCAAATTAAGGCATCTTATAAACTATCATGCATGGGACCATAGCGCTTATTCAGGCATGTTCAAACAATACTCAGAAACTTGTTAGAAGCGTCCAATCGATTTAAAACAAGGCAAGATTAAAGATATGATTTAAAAAAATGTGAAACTGGTATGGCCATGCTATGCAATTTCATGCGTTTGGAACAATGATAACAGATTCAAACCTACCCTTTGATGTTCCAGGAGATGAATGGTATTGAGATTTTGGAACGAGAGGGCTTATAACACCAATTTCGAAACTTGAAGATTTTGAAAATTTTGTGAGTTTTGATAAGTTGTTTTGAGGAAAGGATCCTTCCCTTGTGCTTCTAATCTTGCATGTATATATAGAGGAAGAAGTAAGGTAAACAAATATGTCAAGGAGACCAGGCAATCATGGCCATGAGACAAGAAACAAACACACTTATAACCTTCCATTTTTGAGATTACTCTTTCCCTTTTGAGCTTCACACAGTTTTGGCAAAGTGGTCAAATATTCTTGGGCCTTAACTAATCTAAAAAAGCAAGCCCATATGCCTTAGTCAATTGATTTTATATTTCATTTGATTTAATCAAGGAGACCAGGCAAGGATCCTTCCCTTGTGCTTCTAATCTTGCATGTATATATAGAGGAAGAAGTAAGGTAAACAAATATGTCAAGGAGACCAGGCAATCATGGCCATGAGACAAGAAACCAACACACTTATAACCTTCCATTTTTGAGATTAATCTTTCCCTTTTGAGCTTCACACAGTTTTGGCAAAGTGGTCAAATATTCTTGGGCCTTAACTAATCTAAAAAAGCAAGCCCATATGCCTTAGTCAATTGATTTTATATTTCATTTGATTTAATCACATTTAAATAAATAAAAATTCAAATAAAAGAAATAAAAATCATGAAAAATATGTGCATGTTTGAACATCAAAAGTTAGGCCTACTAGTTCAAAATTTCAAGTTTGCTCACTTTGCACTTCATGCATTTTCTCGAAATTTCTCAACTTGCAATAATCATAACTCTCTCAATTTTCATCTTTTGAAGGTGATCTCTGACCTTTTGGAAATCTCAATATGTCCTCTTCAATTTTTCTTTTGATTTTTTTTGCATTTGGAGAATTTATCTTGATGTAAGTTGCCTTGACAAAAAGTGTCTTTTTGTTGACTTTTGAAATGACCTATAATGTATAGGCTCATATCATTCAAATGAAGCACTTTTTGGACTTGACCATACAAATACAAAGTTTTATAGAATTTAATTTCCTTCAAATTGGGCTTTTGTTGTGGAAAAGTTGATGAAGCATGTGAAAGTTATGTTTGGTCAAAGTTCAGTTGACTTCTTCTAAGAAAACCCTAATTTGGCAATTTTGACTTTTGATGATTTGAGGGCTTTCCTTGAGGAATCATGATCAACCCTTGATCAAATGATGAATATCACTTCAAAATGTTGATGTTGACCAAAAATCTTGATATTTAACTATATGTTTACCATAATTGACTTTTTATCCAATACAATTGATTTTCAATCATCTGAGCTATTGACTGTGCAAACTTGTGATACAAGACCTGAAACTTGATATGAGCATTGTTGAAGACCTATGGAGAATCATTGAAACAACTTTAGTTCTTTGCAACCCAATCTTCCTTGAGTATCCTTGAATATTTGAGACCCTTAGAAGAATGTTTTGAAGAAAATGGGAGGGGAACTTTTGGGGTACAATAACTGCCTCTGTTCAATCTTATTAAACCTGAAGAGTTAGATTGGCATGTCTGCCATTTGCAACATTAAGGTAGAAGAGGATTGAACACTTAAGTGCCCAGAAATTTGCACTCGCATGTGCAAGAAGTAACGTTGTTGGTTGATTATACTGGGACTGGGCTTAAAGATGCCATTCGGATAGGTGAGGGAGATTCGTCAGAGATGATCTTATAGATGCCATACAGAGGTAATCGTTGATATAAGTATCAGAAGGAGTCTATGCTAGACTATATCTGAAGAATGCTTTCTAAAAAGAACCTCTGGGGAAGGTGTTTGAGTAGCTTCTTGTCATGTAGATAGTCGCCCCGTCCTATTTAGGGAATTGATCTACAATCTGTTTTATTGGTAAACACGTCCTATTTCGTGAGTTCATACCACTTGGTGATAAAGATAGTCGCCCCGTCCTGTTCTGGGAATTGATCTTCATATGACCATAAAGATAGAAATATAGTTTCCACGTCCTATTTCGGGAGTTAATCTTCAATCTGTTTATGTAGATAGTTGCCCCGTCCTGTTTCGAGAATTGATCTATAATCAGTTTTTTGGTAAACCCGTCCTGTTTCAGGAGTTCATATCATTGGTAATAAAGATAGTCGCCCCGTCCTGTTTTGGAAATTGATCTTTATTTGACCATAAAGAAAGAAAGATAGTTTCCCCGTCCTGTTTCGGGAGTTAATCTTTGATCTGTTTATGTAGATAGTCACCCCGTCTTATTTATGGAATTGATCTACAATCAGTTTGTTGGTAAAGTCATCCTATTTCGGGAGTTCATACCATTGGTGATAAAGATATTTTCCCCGTCCTGTTTCGTGAATTGATCTCTATCTGGCCATAAACAAAAGAAAATAGTTTCCCTGCCCTATTTCGGGAGTTAATCTTCGATCTGCTTGAAAATTGTTGATGATGTTCGTCTGTTGGTAGACTTTACCTGAAAGGATAAAGAGTTAGTTGTATGCAATATCATGATGTATGAAATGTGTTGCATAATGATGTTCTCAAAGTAAATGAGATTGCGCCATATGTGTTTCCTATGCATATGTGTGATGTTTGTAAATGATGGGTGAATGTGAAATGTCGTTGAAGTGTAGCTCCGTATAACATCTCGTTGGGGAAAATAAATCCCTGAATGGTTTTGAGGATGAAGAACATATGTAATCTTAAATCTCGTATGGAATGTTTCCGATGGGGATTCCTGCTTTCTGTTTGAGGATACTTCGTCGGGGAAAGTTGATTTCTGCTTGGGGAGAAGAGTTCAAAACCATTGGTCGTTCATCGCTCTAATGGAGAATTTAATTCTTCTATACCCTGACTGGGGATAAAAGATATGGATAACCTTTTGAGGCGTTGTCTAAGCGAGTTTCTGATATGGACACTTACTCATCTGGAGAGGATAAGTTTGAACGATATCTGGTCCAATTTTAGATTTTGTAGCAACTTTCTGGGGATAGCAACCTGGAGTACCCTTTGCTGGAGAAAGGGATTTTTCTGGTGATTTGTAGTAGTCAGAGAAATAGGCTCAAGATGGGAGAGTGTTTTCTGTTGGGGAAATAAACCTGATTGGGGAAACAAACCCTACTGGGGAAATAAACCATGTAGGGGAAATAAACCCTAAACCTGTTGGAGAAACACTTTGTTGAGGAATACTCCTGTTTAGGAAATAAGCTATGTTGGAGAAAATAATTCTGCAGGGGATTTTAATGTTTCAGACGAATAATCTCAGCTGGGGAAGACAATTCCTATGAATTATGCTGACGTCATAGCCTCTGACAAGGATTGGGACTCCGTTGGTTAGCAATATTGTCGGGGAAAAGATCACATTCCCTCATCCGCTAGGGAAATCTACTGACGAATTAAGTTATTTCAGCCTTATGGGGAGTGAATCTTTGTTGAAGATGAGCTTGCGAATATGACTCTGTGGGGATAATTGTATGAGGATTTATAGGAGACTTGAACATTATCCCAACTCCTAGAGTCTTGAGAAAATGCTTATTCATGTTTTTATGCATATATTTGTTAACAGTAATCATATTCATACGCATATGTTCATTTATTCATTGGACATTTTTGTAAACAAAATGAAGAAATAAAACAAAACATTTGAAGTTTTGAAATGGTATTTGTATTGATAGTTTGCCTATAAACAAGCGATTTTGTACAAAGAGACAGAAATCCTAGTAAGTGGAAATCATCGCGAAAATGAAGACAAATTACAAAGTGAAAACTAACTATGTGAAAATAATAGCGCCGTGTCTCAACTCTTCTATTCCCCCTATTTCTTCGAGAATCTCTGTTGTACCCCAAAATTTGCCCTCCCATTTTCTTCAACACATTCTTCTAATATTCTCAAATACTCAAGGATTCTCAAGAGCTGACAGGTCAAACCTCCTCTAAAGCAAAGGTCTTCAACTAGGGTTTGGTGCTTCTCAAAGAAAATCAGTTTTAAAGGCTCTCAAATTACTTTCATGTTTCATTATAGGTCCTCAATAATTCTTATGTCAAGTTTAAAGTCTTGCATCACATGTTTTCTCAATCAATGGCTTATATGACTGAAAATCAACTGTATTGGACAAAAGTCAATTATGGTCAACATACAGTCAAACATCAAGATTTTTTATGAACATCAACATTTTTAGGTGATATTCATCATTTGATAAAGGGTTGATCATGATTCTTCAAGGAAAACCCTCAAATCATCAAAGGTCAAAAATTGCCAAAATTAGGGTTTTTACCGAAGATGACTGATCATTGATTTTTGACCTAGTGCATGGCCTAATGGATTGAAGCATGATATCAAGGGCTAAAATACAACATATTGACCTAATTACATGGCTCAACACATTTCCAAAGATACAAGTGATTGATAGTTGAAGAATTGAACCAATTGGATGAAAAGTCAACAATCACTTAAAAGTCAAATTTTGATTTTTTGGTCAACATGGGAATTCAAAAGTAAAGAATCATCAAGATATTAAAAACTATCACACTTGATCATCAAGAATCAGGAAGTCAACAAAAGTCAAATTTGGAAAATTTTCTGACACAGAGAAAAAATTCTATGTGTTTTTGTTCTTAACAAAAGTCCTAACTTCATAGCCATTTTTCACTGAGATCCAAGTTGATTCAAAGAAAACTTTTAACATGAAATTTGTAAGGATTGATGAATTCTACAACTTTGTCAATGAGGGTTGATTTCCAAAAAGTGCTTGGATTAAGAGATATGATCCCATGAAGTTGTGATATTTTTTATCGAACACTTAGAAAAAATTTCAACAAGTTTTGGTCAGTTTTTCATCTCAACTTCTTGGCCAATTTTCACTAAATTCCAATTTGATTTAGCCAAAACTCACAACATGAAAGTTGTAGAAAATGTTTCAAGCTTTCCGAAATGTCCAAGAACACAATTTTATCTTTCTTGAGCTAGAAGTTCAAAGAGATGAAGTTTGGTATCTAAGGTTGCTTTATAGGTCATTTTTGTGACAAGTTCATAACCAAATCTTCAAGCCATGTTGCATAATCTTACTTTATAGGCTTCTAACCTCCAAATCAATCCATAATCAGAATATTACACATACTTTTGAGCCATTATCCAAGTGATTCAAGCATTATCCAATCCATTTTTTCCATTTAGGGGAAAAAGATAACACTTCCATTCTTGTAAAGAAATATTTAATCACAATGCCAACTCCTTGAGCCTCTCAATTGTTTCTTCTACACATACACAATGTCAAATTAAGAAGAAACCATCTACAATCTACAAAGAACCCCTAAAATCTGGCCATGCTCACATTGGAACTATGGAATGGCCATGTAACTTCACTTACAATCTAACCAAGCCATAACATGTTATCTTGCAAACCTGGTTACTTCATCTCCTCAAACCTTTTGCTTATAGATATAGATCTCATTTGCAAGCCAAAGCATGAAGGAACAAGCCCTTCAACCCTCTCAAACTCTCCCAAATATAAATTGACCTTAAAAACTCCATTTTTGAGCTTTAAAGCCTAAATCTTCGAATCTCTCAAGCCTTGCAACTTTTGTCCAAACCAATCATCTAAAAACTTCATATACATAATGTATAGTTTATCCAAACACCTGTTTCATCACTGTAACCTCATCTTCATCATCCACCATTTTCAAATTTCAACCTTGCAACTTGACTTGAGTAGATCGTTCCAGCCACTCTAAAAGCAAAGTGAGGATTGCAATACACTCCTCAAGGTCCCAGCAAGCTAAAACAATCATCATCTTGCTTTTGGGAGTACTTGAAGAAGCGTTGGACTTTCTCCAACTTGGTATATTTTTCAAACTTTGAACTCCTTATTTAAGAATCCTTTATCCATACATTTTAAAGATAAAATTTAGATATCATGTCTATGAAGCAAACCATATCTTTAGTTTTCGTTTTAGTGGACTATGTGATGAGAATTTTGGAACTAAATTTTCTGAAAAATTAGGTTTCAGTTTGGTACCGAAACAAAAATTTGTCATAACCATTGATCTTTAGCTTTTGAAAGTTGTATGGTTGGATTCGTGTTTAAAATTCAAGCAAGTTTAATGTTTACATTTTTTTAAATGGTTGAGAAATGAGAGTTTTACAGATTCAAAAATGGTGTTGTGTTTGGCCTGTTCACGCGTGAGGAAGAAGATGAAGTTCATTTTTGAAAACGTGTTTATGTTATATTTAACGATTGTTGTTTTACAACCGTATGTAACAGCCACCCCATTTGCAGCACACGCGTGTTTAAGTCATACCTATGCCCGGTTCTGGGTTCGATCTAGGCGTGGGGAATTTTATTTTTCTAACATTTCTCTTGTAGATTCAGTGCAATCCAGGCATATATGCGCACCATACATCCTCATGTTGCAACCATCATATCTCATTTATCTTGATCCAGTGTCCCAAAACCAGCGCGCCTATGATGAACCATCAAAGACTAGCTACACTAAATCAAATAGGCGCCTGGGCTTTTTGTTTTGGGCTTAACATTTTTTCTATTTTTCACCCCTTTTATTACTTGTTACACTCAGGCCCATTTTGTTTCTTTTTATTTTAATTAACTTTTTCTTTTCTAAAATATATTTTTTTAAATTTAAAAAAAATCATAAAAATGATTTAAAAAATTAGATATAGGTTTTTCATTAAAAATTTATTTTTTGACAAATAAAAATTAATTTAATCACTTTGATTTTACTTAATTAGAATTAGGCTTTATACTTCAAATATTTTTCTAAATAAAACACCAAAATATTTCCTAAATACTTAGATTTCTTTAGGTTTTATTTAATTAATTTAATTTTCATAAATAAAATTAATTAATTTAATTACACTTTGTCTTATTTTAAATAATTAATTTTTAAATTAATTAGAATTAGTTCTAATTTTTTATTTCAAATATATTTTCTAAACAAAGAAACAACAAAATATTTTCTTAAAATACTTAAAATTTTTAGGATTTTGTATTTTCCCCCTTTTTATCTTCGCGCGTTTGTTTATTTTTCGCATTAATACAATTATGTAACTGACAAAAGTTTGTAATAGATAATTAGGGTTTATTGTTGTTCTTCCCTATTCATAAAGTTGTACCCACATCTCCAAAGCATTGTAATAGCGTATGACATTTAATTTCCGCAATTTATTGTTTTCCTTATTACTGTTAATAATTAGGGTTTGTATGGAAAGATTAAAATCAATCATTAGAAAACTTAATCTCAAAGATAAATAATTGAAATAAAAACACTTCACACATGCACACCTCTATGGTAAAATTCACTTATTGCCTCGAATAAAAATAGTCATGTCCCTTGAACGAGGGATGCTATAGCAAAGACCCTCGATTAAAAGATCGTAGTCCATCGATGACCCTTTGATGTTGCCTTTGGTAAACGATCTTAGTCCCTTACCAAAAATTTCTAAAGCGTCTTACAAGTTGCCTCCTATGATTGTACGATGACCCACGCATGTCCCTCACATCCAATGATAGGGCCTCCTACTAACTAATAGTAGGATAACACTATCTAAAGGAGGATGAAAAGAACAAAGACTCTTTGAGTAGGTAGATTGCTCGTAATCGATTTTTCACAAATTAAGACTATCTTTACACTTCACACTTTCAAAATAACTATTTTCAAAACACTTTATAAACATTTTGAGGACTGATACAAGGGTTATTATAAAAGAAAACTTCCTTACATTGACATTTTCAAAACACTTTCCAAAGCAACACTTTCTTTCACAAATATTTACAAAAACAAATATTTTGTATACATTCTCAACGATACGAGAATCATTGCAAAATTGTTGCACTTAGGAATTTTTCAAAATATTTTCAAGCACAAAGAATTTTTTCAAAGTGAGCTAGCAATTAAGAGCCCGTAGATAACCACGGATTAAAAGGGTGTTAACACCTTCCCTTTTCATAACCTACCCCCCGAACTCAAGAAAAATCATCAAAAGGTTTTTCCTGTTCTTTTCACCCATTCCTTTATTAGATAAAATAAAAGTTAGTGGCGACTCTTGCTATCCGCAAAATTTGTGATAAAATACAAAACACAAAAGTCAGTTCTCCCACCGTATTACAATCTCATCCCTTGCTGTCAAAAGAAGATAATTGAATTGATTTGTACCATTTGAGCCTGATATTGGTAACAAGGCTTGTTGTGAGTGATCCAACAAGACATAGTCGTACACTTTAATCCCTAACTTTTTCTTGGACCGCCCTTTCGGGTTTTCAGTCCACCAGGATACCCCTTTTTGCCCAAGCCGCCTTTTCTGGTTTTCAAATTGCCGGGTGTACAATCTTCTTATATTCTTATCCCTAATTTTTGCCCGAAGCCTTTTGGTTCGCTAGGAGGCCCTTATTTTTGCCTAGGCCAGTCAACCCAGTGGGTCACTTTTTCATGCATAGTATTTTTTTCCTATGTCCGCGTTTACATGGTGTGGGAAATCTTCACCGTCCATGGTGGTTATTATCAGAGCACCACCAGAGAATATTTTCTTGACTACAAATGGCCCTTCGTAGGTGGGAGTCCATTTTCCACGGGGATCACTTTGCGGTAGAATGATGCGCTTTATTACCAAGTCACCAACCTGATATACTCGATGTTTGATATATTGGTTGAATGCTTTGATCATACGCTTCTGATACATCTGACTGCAACAGACAGCCGCAATCCTTTTCTCGTCAATAATATTTAACTGATCCAGCCTAGTTTGAATCCACTCGTCTTCGTCTAAGTATGCATCTTTCGTTATTCTCAGAGAGGGAATCTGAACTTTGATAGGTAGATCAACTTCCATACCATAGACCAGAGAGAATGGAGTTTCCCCAGTTGAAGTTTGTGCTGAAGTGCGATAGCCATGGAGAGAAAATGGTAATATCTCGTGCCAGTCTTTGTAGCTCACAATCATTTTTTGCACAATCTTCTTAATGTTCTTATTAGAGGCTTCCACTACGCCATTCATTTTTGGTCGATACAGAGAAGAGTTGTGGTGCTTCATCTTGAATTGTGTGCAGAGTTCCATGATCATAGTATTATTGAGATTGGTACCATTGTCTGTGATAATTCTCTCAGGGATGTCATACCGACAAATTAGGTTATTCCTAATGAACTGGGCCACGACGTTCTTGGTAACAAAGGCGAACGAGGCTTCTTCAACCCACTTTGTGAAGTAATCAATGGCGACAAGGATGAAACGATGTCCGTTAGAAGCAATAGGCTTGATTTCTTTGATCATATTAATTCCCCACATCACAAATGGAGAAGGAGTAGTCAAGACATTCAGAGGTACTGGAGGCACGTGTACTTTATCAGCGTAGATCTGGAACTTATGATAAGTTCTTTAGTGGTGGTGACAATTGGTTTCCATAGTTGATCAATAGTAACCAGCTCTCAAAATCTTCTTAGCCATAGTATACCCATTGGAATGAGTGCCAAATATGCCTTCGTGCATATCCTCCATAATCTTTTCTGCTTCTTTCTTGTCCATACAATAAAGCAGAGTCGAATCATGATTGCGCTTGTATAAAATTTTGTTGCTCAAGAAGAACTTAGCTTAGAACCTCCATAGGAATTTCTTGTCATTGATCGATGCTCCTTCAGGGTACTCTTGAGCCTCAAGATACCTCTTCACTTCATAAAACCAAGGTTTCTCTTCTACTCCGTCGGTATCAACTTTGTAACAGTGTGTTGGTTCGTCTAATCTTCCAATGGTGATTTTGGGTGCCTCGTTATCCCATATTACCTTGAACATAGATGACATTGTAGCCAAAGTGTCTTCCAGCTGATTCTCTTCTCACGGGATGTGCTTAAAAGTGATTTCTTCGAAGTACGAGATCAAGGTTAATATATGCTCTTTATAAGGAATGATATTTGGATGCTTTATATTCCATTCTCCCTTGATCTGACTGATCACCAGTGTTGAGTCCCCATATACATCCAAGAACTCGATTCTTAGGTCAATAGCAGCTTTAATACCCATAATACACTATTCGTATTCGACCATGTTGTTGGTGTAATTAAAGCATAATATGGCAGTGAAGGGCATTTGGCAAGCCTGAGGAGAGATAATTACAGCACCAATTCCGTTTCCAAGTGCGTTGGAAGCTCCGTCGAAAACCATAGTCCATCGAGATCCTGGCTCAGGTCCTTCTTAAAGTCCAGGTTCTTCACAATCTGTGACTTGCATAATGTTCTCGTCCGGGAATTCGAAATTTATGGATTGATAGTAATCTACAGCTTGATGCGCCAAATGATCTTCCAGTACACTTACTTTTATTGCTTTCTGAGTGGTGTGTTGAATGTCGTATTCTATTAAGACCATTTTCCATTTGGTTATTCTTCCGGAGAGAGTTGGCTTCTCGAATATGTACTTGATAGGATCCATTTTAGAAATCAACAAGGTAGTATGGGTCAACATATACTATCTTAGTCGGCGAGTGGCCCATGCCAAATTGCAACAAGTTTTCTCGAGAAGTGAATATCTTGTTTCACAGTCGGTAAACTTTTTTCTAAGGTAGTATATTGCATGCTCCTTTCAACCAGACTCATCATGCTGCCCCAGTACACACCCCATTGAGTTCTCTAGCACTCTTAGGTACATGATTCAAGGTCTTCCTTCAACTGGTGGCATCAGAATCAGAGGTTCTTGCAAGTACTCCTTAATTTTATCAAAGGCCACTTGGCAGACGTTGTTCCATCTTACTACTAGATCTTTCCTCAGCAGCTTAAAGATCGGCTCATAAGTAGCAGTCAGATGAGAAATGAATCGGGCAATGTAATTTAGTCTTCCCAAGAACTCTCTGACTTCCTTCTCAGTGCGAGGAGCTGACATTTCTTAAATGACTTTGACCTTGGCGGGATCCACTTCAATACCTTTACCACTAACGACGAAGCCCGTGAGTTTACCAGATCTCACCCCAAAGGTGCACTTGTTCAGGTTTCACCTTAGCTTGCATTTCTTCAGTCTTTCAAATAGTTTATGCTGATGATCAAGATGCTCTTCTTCAGTATGTGACCTTGATATAATGTCGTCGACATAGACTTCTATCTCATGATGAATCGTGTCATGGAATAAAACTACCATGGCATGCTGATAAGTTGCACCGACATTCTTCAACCCAAAAGGCATAACCTTGTAACAGAAAGTGCCCCACTATGTAACGAAGGTAGTATTTTCCATGTCTTCAGGTTCCATCTTGATCAGATTATACTTTGAGAAGCCATCCATGAAAGAGAATACCTTATTCTGAGTGGTGTTGTCGACCAGAACATCAATATGTGGAAGTGGGAAATCATCTTTAGGGCTCGCCCTGCTCAGATCCCTGTAATCTACACACATACGCACCTTACCGTCTTTCTTTGGTACCAGAACAATATTACCAACCCATTAAGGATATGATGTCACTTTTAAGAAGCTTGCATTGAACTGCTTCATAATCTAAACTTTGATCTTCTCTGATATCTCGAGACGTATGCAACAAACCTTTTGTTTAATCGGAGAAAAACCCTCTTTCAATGGCAGACCATGAACCACAATATCAGTATTGAGCCCTGGTATGTCTTCGTATGACCAAGAAAAGATCTCGACATAGTCATGTAACATCTGAATTAACCTGTTCTTGACACTACTCTCTAAGTTAGTGCCTATTATGACTTCTTTCCGGTCTATCTCGGTACCCAAGTTTACAACTTCGACTGGCTCTTCGTGCGGTTGGATAGCCTTTTATTCTTGTATTAATAGTCTGGCAAGTTCTCTAGGTATTTCACAATCTTCCTCACCTTCGTCCTCAGATTTGTAGATCAGATTTTCAAAGTCATGAGTGGCAATAGTAGAATCAATATTGACGAGATTCATAGTGGATGTGGATCTGCAATATAGTGCTTGGGTGTGTGTAATAAACACATGGCTATATTTGAAGGAAAAAAAGTAATGGAAAGACAGAGAGCGCAAAATTTGAATGCAAAAACATCCAATGTTTTATTAGATGAGCATATGCATATGAACAATAACAACCCTAACAAATGGACCATTGTACCCCAAGTAAGGCACAAGGCTTAAAGTCATTATTTTAAAATTACATATCCCAAAAACTTGAAAGCAATAAAACAGGAAATAGCAATTACTCCTGACTAATGGAGATTGGTATAAAGTCTTTAGCCTTCCATTTGTTGAGTCCATCGCCAATGGTAGGGAGTATCCAGTTATCCAAGTCATAGTCACTATCATTGTCTTCTATAGCATTGACTTCATTATTTGTGATGCAAAAGGTGGTCTTCCATCACGAGCACAATGAACCGCATTTTGAGCCTCTAAGGTGAAACCCAAACCAAATTTGTTGGACTTGTAAGGAATGTCAGAAAGATGACCCCAAATGGTGCAACCACCTTCTTCTACCACAACCCTAGCATCCTTTAGAGAAGCCATTCTTGGTGGATCCTTGGTGATCTTAGGAGTAGCAAGATTAGCTTTATCAATGACAATTGCTTGAGGGATTACTTCAAATGTCTGGCAGGAAGTTTCAATGTATTCACCATCCATCTAAACATATTTGAAATAATTCAAATGGATGACCATATATTCTTCTTCTCCACAAACTGTAATGATTTTCCTTTCATCGAATAATTCAATTTATTATGCAAGGTAGAAGTAACAACGCCTGCCCCATGAATCCAGGGGCGTCCGAGCAAACATGAATAGGCCGGACGGATATCCATTACATAGAAAGTGGAGTTGAAGACCTGAGATCCCACCTTGATAGGAAGATCATCCTCTCTGTGTACCATTCTCCTTGACCCATCAAAGGCTCTTACCACAATATCATAGGGTTTCAACACCAACCCTTCACAGTCCAGTCTATCCAGAGCACCTTTTGGTAATTCATTCAGGGAGGAACCTGTATCCACCAACACATGTGCCAAGATAGTGCCCCTACACTCAATAGAGATGTGCAGGGCCTTGTTATGATTCTTTCCTGCCAAAGTTAGGTCAGCATCAGAAAATCCTAACCCATTATTAGTTGTTAAGCTTGTTATATAATTCTCAAACTGGTCAGCAGAAGTCTCTTGTCGTACATGAGCATTCTTCAGAAATTTTACCAAAGCCTGAGCATGGGCTTCGAAGCACAATAAAAAGGAAAACATGGATATTTTGGAGCGTGTCTACCCCAGTTGTTCAACTATATTGTACTCACTTTTGCAGATTATTTTTAGTATCTCTTCCATCTCTTGTTTGGAAGAGTCTTCAATAGTAACATCTTTTCATGGAGCCTCCGTCCGGGCAGGCACAATCATCTTTTCTTTGCCCCGAGTGTTAGTAGTCGAATCGGTAGCAGGGATGTGAATAGGTGTTGTGATAATTTTAGGAGGAGAGATTTCTAGAGAGAAGATCCTTCCTGTCCTGGTAAATTTACTAGTTCCGACAATATTTTTAACATTGAGGTTGGCAACTTCAGAATCTTCCTCTTCGGCAATCCATGGTTCTTGTTTAACACCGTGGTAATAAACTTCAGCTCCATAATTCCAGGGAACAACCTTGTCAGTGGAATAGGGGACTGGCCCCAATGCAGTGACGATCAAGGGAGCCACCCTAGGCTTGGCAGGAATCCTTATAGGACCTTTAGAGGTGATCCTTATAGGAGTATTGGAAATTGTGATTATTGAAACATCTTCAAGTCTTAGCTCTTGAGACATACTTTCATGCAAACTCTTCATGGATGGAGTCTTTTCGAACAAAATTTCATGGCTATCAATCAAATGCGGAATATCGTTCTTCAGCCACATACATCCATCAAATTGGGACGCACAATGGTAACAATCTTCAAGGAAACCCAGAAATAAACTGGATCGCAATAGATTCTTCTTAACGATTATTAAGGGAGTTGTCAAGTCACTTATGGTGGAGACATAGGAAACATCGTCAATAACATTAACACCATTACCATGAATGGGAATAGGCACAATGATCATATTAGAGGTCTCGGGAGGATCAAATTAAATTTCTTTTGCATTAATCATATCCTGGATTTTGTTTTTTAGAGCCCAGAAATTGTGGTGTCATGCCCAGGACTATTAGAATGATAGGAACACTTCACATTTGAATTGTACTTAGGAGAGGAGGTGTTGGGATTAAGAGGAGGATCCCACAGTGTTATCAATCCTGCTTTCAACAGATGTTGTAATGCCTAAGACAATGGCATACTAATCTTGGTGAGCTTCTTCTTGGAGCGTCTGACCAACGGTGATTGCCATGTTGTTGTTGTTGAACATGCGCCGGATTAGAGATCAACATTGCTCTCATATAAGGATGGAGGTCATTTTTACTACGGACCTTATAGCCATAAACTGCATTGGTTTCTTTCTTATTGTTAATCATATTCTTTACAACACTAGAAGACGCAGCCACCAGAATCTTTCTGCTCTTAATACTTCTTTCAACTTGCTCCCCGGTCAGGATTAACTCAGTAACACTAGTTGACAAACTCCTAATCAGCAGATTAAAGAATAGACTTGTCAAAGTGCCCATGAACATATCAACAAGATCCTGATCAGACAAGGAATGTTAGACCCTTCAAGCCAAGTCTATTCACTTCTGTGCATATTCCTTGAACCCTACATTCGAGCCCATAGACATGTTTTGCAATTACGCTCGAGTTGGTGCAAGGTTAGCATTATATTGATATTTCTTATAAAAAGAAGCAGCTAAGTCTTCCAATGTACGGATGTTGGTTCCTTCTAGCTGATAGAACCATTTTAGTTGAGTTCCAGACAAACTTTCTTGAAAGAAGTGGACCCATAACTTCCTGTCGGCAGTATGGAGTTGGATCTTTCGGACATATGATCTCAGATGAAGCTTAGGACAAGACATACCATCGTATTTCGCAAAGACGGGGGCCTTGAAATTACGAGGGATAACAAACCCCGTGATGAGACCCAACTCTTAAAAATCCAACCCAAGAACCCTCTGAATCTCCATAGCATTGAGACAGTCTTCCAGTTTCTTGTACTTGTTGTCAACCGACGGATATTGTTCATCTAAATAATTTGTTTCTTCTTTGTCAGAATCCTGGTTGTCAGCCTTCATACTTTTGTCATCTTCTTCTAGGTCATCGTTTTCTTCTTCAAACTCCAAAGCTCGCTTGACCGGACCTTTGAGTCTCCTACCCATGTTAAGGACGCCAGCTGATTTCTTGACTTTCTCCTTCTTCTCTTTAGTGATAAGGGCCTTCAGCTCTTCCTTGCCCTTGGCTAAGCTTAGGAACATTTGCTGGAACTGGGTGTTTTATGCCTGGAGATCCTTAATTTTTTGTTCAAGAGCCATTCTTTCTGCTGAAATAAACAACAAAAAGAAAAGAAACTTGTCTTGAAACACCTGTCATGTAATGATATGCATGATATGTATATGCAATATTTTCAAGGACCTTACGAGATTTAAATTTTCTAACCAAAAGGAAACAAAAACTGATTTTATTAATAAGCCTATGTGAATACAAAAGTTTATATAGGAATAAATTAAAAAATTCCTAAAAACTCTAAGTTTCCCACGGACGCCTCCTCTTTGTATTGATATGTGTTAAGACTCAGCTCCTCGTGAAGTTGCTTTGTGAGCTCCAACACTTTCTTTTCACTTACATATAATTGAGTCTCAAAGGTGTCTCGTTCTTCCTTGAGTTTAATCTAGGAGTTCTTCAATTCTTCAAGGTCAGTGGGCATGTCTGGATAGAGGATGGTGCAAGAAACGTCTCCTTCGACAACAGGCTCTATGATCACCGGTAGGACATCAGAATATGGCATCATATGGTTTTAAGCACGAGTTCCTACCCATTTGAGATAGGGCTCCATAGGGATGAAATTCTCATGTCCTAAAGCCTTGCTATTAATATTGCTCACCATGTCCCAAACATGTATAAACCTTTAACGATAACCTTGAGGATCATTCTTGTAATCGAATATAATACCCTGGATAAGCGTGTCATAAGGACTGTCTCTTCGAGAATAAACAAATTGACATAGAGCTAGAGAAAGGTTATAAGTAATATCTCTTCTAATACCAAGGAGTGGAACATTAGGGTATTCCCCACAACGGTCAATGATAGTGACATCCTCGTGAGATCGGGAATACTAGTAGATGTATGTATGAGAGAGTGACATTATTCTTTGAGACCGCCTCAAACCTTGTTCATTCTTCATTATCAAGCAGGGAAGGGTTAGGGAACATCTATCAGTTGGTCTGGGTTAGGGAACAGTATCAATCCATAGATTAACAAAGCCAAGATCTCCTTGAAATCCTGAAAACTCATAGCATCCAGAAACAGTCGATCCTTCTCTGTCAGAAATTTAGCAAGAAATACCTTGACTCCACTCCTTGTTTCCCAATTATATACATTGTCGGACCGCTTCAGATGTAAGGCTGCTGCAATGTTTTCTAGTTTCAGAGCTTCTTCTAAACCGGTGAAGGGTGTCTGATCAAGAACAGGTAGTCCTAATAGTTGAGATAATTCCTCTATTTTGGGTACTAAGTGATAATCTGGGAAGGTGAAGCAATGATGTGCAGGGTCAGAGAACTAGAATAGAACACTCATCATTTCTTCGTCAAAACCTGGGGTAACCATATTGAGTAGTCGACCATGCCTTTTGATGAATGGAAAACTTTTGGGAACCTATGAGACTAACTCCTTAAGTTGAGGAGGCACCCTTATAAAGTTAATCGGGATAGTGTTTCTGCGAGCAGAGGCTATAACCTACAACAAATAACAAAGATCAATCCCTTGGTCTTAGAAATGGTAAGTGAAAATGATATGGTATGATTTCATGATGTTATGATGTCATGTTCGAACAATTAATCATACATAAACAAAACACACAAGGCCTTAGGTTTAAGCTTGCATGGAGTTTATAGGTAAGTACCATCTTGAAGTTTTAGTTGGCTCAACCTGTCCTAAAAGAAGTAACCAGGTTCTAGAAGCCTCAATATCACTGATCTTTCTCTCGGGCATTGTTTCAGCACAAGCATCTGATTTGCGACCGAAATATCCCAAGAGTCTTATCTCAATGAGTGGAGTATCGAGTATCGACCAACTTTAGTCTGCATCAAATTCGGCCATATCACTACTTTCTAATGGCTAAGTTGTGTCAACTAAGGTTTTACGGTCAGTTAGTGCTTTATGAAACCACGCGGCAGCCTATCATTCCCCTTGACTTAACTCAAGGGAAAATTGCACAAACCAATGTGTCAGACTAATGTAGTCATCGCTTCAACCGTATCCGTATACACTGTACAGTTTTCACGATCTATTGCTACTTACCTAAAATTCCTCCAGATCCGGGTATAGGATCTTTACAAAAATAAACCCGAGTAAAAACCCTGAAATGAAAATCATACAAATCAAGCAAGTAAAGCATTTTAAATATGATCTAGCTCTTAAGGTAACACCACTTTTAGTAATTCCCCAGCAGAGTCGTCAGTTCTTTAATACGGTGGGAGAAATGACTTTTGGTTTTGCGTTTTATCGTAAATGTTGCGGTTATCAAGATTCGCCACCAACTTACTTTTATGTGATAAAGGAAAGGGTGAAAAGAACAGGAAAGACCTTTGAGAATTTTTCTGAGTAAAGGGGGTAGGTTATGAAAAAGGAAGGTGTTAGAACCCTTTTCATCCATAGTCATCTACATGCTCTTAATCTCTAGCTCACTTTTGAAAATGCTTGGTGAATGTGTAAGTTTGAAAATATTTTGAAAATGCCTATGTTCGACAACTTTGTAATGATTCTTGTATCGTTAAGAACGCATACAAAGTGTTTGTTTTAAAAATATTTCAGAAAATAGGTGTTTTGTGTGAAAAATGCTTTTTCTTGTGAGCAAGAGACTACAAGCTTTCTACCTACTCAAAAGTATTTCGTGTTATTTTCCTCTTCCTTTAGATAGTGCTATCCTTCCATGAGTTAGTAGGAATCCCTATCATTTGATGTTTGAGGGACATGCGTGGGTCATCGTATAGTCATAAAGGCAACTCGTGGGGTGCTTTACAAATTTATGGTAAGGGACTAAGATTTTTTACCGAGGTAGCATCGAAGGATCATCGAGGGACTACGATCTTTTAACAGAGGGTCTTTGCTAAAGTGTCCCAAGTTCGAGGGACATGACTATTTTTCAT
Source organism: Vicia faba (assembly GCA_948472305.1). Lineage (NCBI taxonomy): Eukaryota > Viridiplantae > Streptophyta > Magnoliopsida > Fabales > Fabaceae > Vicia > Vicia faba. Next base: position 337,501,266 of record OX451741.1, read on the forward strand.
CTGAAGGCAACAAGTGGAATCACACTAAAGGTGCATGTGTGAGAAGTGCTTTTGATTTCAGCTAATGTTTATCTTTGATTAGGGTTAGCTATTTGTTTGCTTTTAGTCTATTCATACAAGCCTATTAACATACATCTATCAGAGTTTATAAGGAAAGCGGTAAAGACAGAAAATAAATTTCCTACGCTATTACAATTCTTCGGGATGGGGGATACAAAACAATACAAATTGGGGGAAGAAATACTAAACCCTAGTTTAAGCTATTACAACCTTTATCAGTTACATAATTATGAAAAATTAATGCGAAAACAAGAAAAGCGCAAAGATTGTAAACGGGGAAAATATGGAAAATTTGTCTGGATAAAAAATGATGATGATTAATTTAACGTAATTGTTTTTAAATTGATAAAAAGGAATTAAATTAAATCTAAAATAAAAACCCAAAATTATTTTTAATGGAGGATAATTTAATGATAAAACCTAAAGAAACTAATTTAACTAATTCAATTAAGTTAATTAAAAGAAAAGTTAATTATTTAATTTATTTAATGAAAGAAAAATCCTAGTTCTAAGTTAATTTTAAATTTAATTAGAAAAAAAGTTTAACTATTAAAAAAAAGAAATTGAAATAAAAGATAAAATGGAAATGGTGGGCCGGAAAGAGTAATTCTCGGGGTGTGAGAAAAGCAAATCCATTAGGTCCAAAACACTAGCCCAATACTTGCATGAGATTCAGTGTATTACTCTCCAAGGGTTCAATGGTGTACCTACGAATCTGGAGCGTTAGATCTGACTTTGTGAGTATCTGATGTTGATGAAACGAGGTTGCATAGTGCGTGCATGGATTGACGGGTATTGGATCTGTTAAGAGAAAACATGGAAAAATAAAATACCAGCGGCAGAGATTGAACCCATACCCTGGTATATGAACGCCTTTGCAATCACACTCCTACCACTGGGGCAGCCCTAACATCCAGTAGTATAAATCAAATAATAACAATATAAAATATAATAAAATATGATGGTCGGAGAAGCGTCGGAGCCTTACCTCTGGTCGTCTTCTCCGGCAACCTGCAAATATTAAAACCTGCGAAAATCAAGTGTTAATGATCTAAAACAACATGTCTCCCCTAATTCAACCCTCCTGAATCCAAATCTGATCTTAGTTTGGGCTAAAAGTGCATGTAACATGGGTTTCGAATCAAGTGAAACTGATCGGAGTAAATTATGGCATCTTACAAACTATCATGCATGGGACCATAACACTTATTCAGACATGTTCAAACAATACTCAGAACCTTGTTATAAGCATCCAATCGATTTAAAACAAGGAAATATTAAAGATATGATTTAAAAAAAATATGAAACTGATATGGCCATGCTATGCAATTTCATGCGTTTGGAACCATGATAATCGATCCAAACCTACCCTTTGATGTTCTAGAAGATGAATGGTATTGAGATTTTGGAACGAGAGGGCTTGTAACACCATTTTCGAAACTTTAAGATTTTGAAAATTTTGAGAGTTTTGGTAAGCTGTTTTGAGGCAAGGATTCGTCCCTTGTGCTTATGATCTTGCATTTATATATAGAGGAAGAAGTGAGGTGAACAAATATTGCAAGGAGACCAAGAAATCATGGCCATGATAAAAGAAACAAACACACTTATAACCTTCCATTTTTGAGATTCTTCTTTCCCTTTTGAGCTTCGCACGGTTTTGGCAAGGTGGTCAAATGTTCTTGAGTTTGAATTGATCCAAAAAAGCAAGCCCATATGCCTTGGTCAATTGATTTTATATTTCATTTGATTTAATTGAATATTAATGAATAAAAATTCAAATAAAAGAAATAAAAATCATGAAAAATATTTGCATGGATTTAGAGGTCCTCTAACACATTGTGAGCATGTTTGAACATCAAAAGTTAGGCCTACTAGTTCAAAATTTCAAATTTGCATTATCTCAAAATTTCCCAACTTACAATTGTCATAACCCTCTCAATTTTCATCTTTTGAAGGTGATCTTGGACCTTTTGAAAATATAAATATGTCCTCTTCAATTTCTCTTTTGATCATTTTTACATTTGGAGACTTTATCTTGATGTAAGTTTCCTTGACACAAATTGTCTTTTTATTGACTTTTGAAATGACCTATAATGTATGGGCTCATATCTTTCAAATGAAGCACTTTTTGGACTTCAGCATAAAGATATAAAGTTGTAGAGAATTTATTTTCCTTCAAAATGGTATTTGTTTAGGGAAAAGTTAATGAATCATGTGAAAGTTATGCTTGGTCAAAGTTCAGTTGACTTCTCCAAAGGAAACCCTAATTTGGCAATTATGACTTTTGATGAATTGAGGGCTTTCCTAGAGGAATAATTATAAACCCTTGATTAAATAATGAATATCACTTCAAACTGTTGATGTTAACCAAATAACTTGGAGTTTGACTGTATGTTGACCATAGTTGTCTTTTTACCCAATATAGTTAACTTTCAATCATCTGAGCTATTTGACTGGGCAAACTTGTGATACAAGAATTGAAACTTGATATGAGCAATTTTAAAGACCTATGGATAATCATGGAAGCCACTTGAAACCTTTTGAACCCAATCTTCCTTGAGAAACTCAAAACCCTAGTTGTAGACCCCTTCCTTAGGAGGAGGTTTGACAGGTCAACCCTTGAGTATCCTTGAATATTTGAGACCCTTAGAAGAATTTTTTTGAAGAAAATGGGAGGGAAAATTTTGGGGTTCAACAACATGATTTAGTAAATTCAGACTAAACACAATTAAAACTAAAATTAAATTCCACTAAATTCACAAAACGACTTCTAACATTTCCATTTTTTCGTGGCTTTTCAAAGATAATCGGCTCTTGACTTTTAAAGAAAAGTTGTACATAACGTCAAGGAGAATTATGTGCAAAATGAACTGCTAAAAAATATCAAAATATGAAGTAGTTGTAAAATTTTGAAATTTGACTCGAGAATTGGCAAAAATAGATCAAACCACTTGTGAACACTTGTTATACAATGATGAAATGGAGGGTGGGATCATAGGTAAAAAATTCGGGTATGAAATTTTTTTATGATGTTTTCATAGTCAATCATGTTAGAAGAAATAGTCTGAGAAGAAAACAAAAAGAACATTTACCAACTTCTCATGAGGTTGTTATTCTTCTAAGATATGATACACACTTACTAGAGTTACAACACTTCAAGTAACACTAAACGAAGAAAATTATGATAAATCCCATTCTAGATTGAAGTATACACTAGTCTTCTACGAAAATCTTCATCAAATTCTGACTTTGATCTTGATCCAGAATCAGATGCGTCTGGAGCGATCCTTCGAGCAGAGACTTGACTAGTTGCGTATGAAACAAATAATATCTTCTATCAACATGAGCCTTCTTCCATACTGGTCATGAATGACATGTTAATTTCATCTTTAAAGCAGTTACATGATGTAGACAACTTCTTTTCCCTTCTCTGACTTCTCCTGTCAGATGTTGTCTACAAAAGTCGATATGATATTTAGTTACTTTTAAACACTTTCTAACACTGCTTCCAGAGATGATATAAGGAGTGTAGATCATATAGACACTTCATCATATACAATAGAGACACCTTCATGATTTTTATTTATTATTGTTGATATTGGGTGAAGGAGTCACTTCCAATGTGTTTCAATTATTGGATCTTTTTATGAAACGATCAAGTGTTTGATAAAAAATCAATAACAAAACTAGTGCTCTGATACCAATTAAAGTTTAAATGAAACGCAATAAATATGGGTTTGATGGTTTTTGGAATAAAATATTTTCAATCTCCCAAGCTTCAAGCAATACTCATACACAATGTAAACAACAATAATAATATACACGAGTGTTTTTATCCTGGTTCACCAAGAACTAGGTTAGTCTAGTCCATTCACCAGAGTGATTTTTCCTTATCAATAAGGACATAATCCATTAACCAAATACCCTTTGATACATCCTCAATGACAAACCATCATTGAAATCTCAAGAATTCTGACCAACTAGTCTCATGAAAAAATCAACCTCCATAACAAACTATCATTCACATCTCAAGAATTATGACCAATTGGTCTCTTGAGGAAATCAACCTCAACGACAAATTGTCATTGACATCTCAAGACTTCTGACCAACTGGTCTCTTAAGGAAATCAACCTCAATGATAAACCATCATTGACATCTCAAGAATTCTGACCAACTAATTTCTTGAGGAAATCAACCAAACTTGGGTAAAATATATTTGTGTTTATAGGAGTGCTTCTTAATTAAGAAGATACACAATTTTACATTCTAGGTTTATACAATGGAAAGAAATAAAGAATGTCTGCATTTAAGGAATTCTTCTATTGTTTTGGGTTCTGCATAAATTTTCTTCTTGATTGTGCTCTTCACATCTTTCTTTAAAGCTAATTGCTTTGTATTCTTTACTCTGGTCACTTTTATGAAGATTAAGGTTTCCAGATTAAAATCCGACTTAATGTTTTTCCCTGTCTTTCATTTTCTTCTTCATATCTGCTTTTGGTTGTGTATGATCTTGATTATTATAAACTGCAACCATCAATTCACATATTTGATATCATACTTTATACTCCACAACATATCTTAATTGAATATCCTCACTGATTCTTCTCAATCAAGTTTTTCATCATTTGTATAAGTGTTACTATTTGATATCCAGATGTGCATAAACACTTAAAGTATTCTTCCCTTGCTTACTTATATATTTCCCTTATAGTCTTCTAAAAAAAGTTCTTATGTATCTTCTTATTCTTCTTTATGTAGTTTCACTCCTTACTCTCTGTGTTTCATTCTCTCTTGTGTATATGTTGTTTAAATTATTGTCACATAGTTTTTATTCAATCTTCCATTTTTTCTTTAAATAGATAAATAAAATAGACCCGTTGGAGAAAGAGAGATTAAGTATCCACACAACAAATAGTTGTTGGATACGTTAGCTACAATGAGAATGAATTTGTGGTAGCAACACCATGATGAGATGTGCGAATAGTAACAGTATAATGTATAATCCTTTATTATGATTTGCAGGGTAGTGGATAAGATATTATACTGTAGTCACATGATGATATACTTTAATAATATTTATACACAAACTCCATTCACATCTAACTTAACGATTTAGAGGATTCTGATAGAACTTGATTAAGCTTGATCAGAGGTTTGAGTCATTGTCTTCTTCACACTTAACTTCTTGAGTCAGAGGCTTTTGATAGGTTTTGATGAAGCTTGATCAGAGTTACTCTTTAATCTTTGAGATATCAGAATCGTAGAGAGTTAGAGTCTATCTCATATATCTTTTGGATAGATTCTCGTAGATGCATTGAATTGATAACCGAGATTCTAAATTTGATTTGTTGTTTCTTCAACATCTCCTTTTATATGTTTTCCCTTTAAATCAAATTCTTATGATAAATAATAATGAAGCTTGTTCATAGATTAAATTCATTCTATTTCATCTAATTCTGCTTGCTTATGATAATACAAATCTTCAGACTTTGTCAGTCTTTAGATTCCGCTAATCTCCAAATTTAACATATACTTAGATCAACATTTGGTGTATTCAATATTGACTACTTCAGAGTCAAGATTAATTTCTTAGTTCTTCATATTGAACAACTATAATACGGTAGAAGAACTGACTTGGGTGTTTTGTGTTTGATCGCAATTGTTGTGGATAGCAAGAGTCGCTACCGACTTTTCTTTTATCCAATAAAGGAAAGGGTGAAAATAATAGGAAAGACCTTTTGATAATTTTTTTGAGTTTGGGGGGTATGTTATGAAAAGGGAAGTTATTAGCATCCTTTTCATCTATAGTTATCTACGGGCTCGTAGTTGCTAGCTAATTTTAAAATGCTTTGTTTGAAATATGTTTTTTGATGGTTTGAAAGTATTTTTGAAAAGTGCCTTCATTTAAGTGAACTTTGTAATGATTCTCGTCTCTATAAGAATGCATACAAGGTGTTGAATTTGAAAAATATTTCATTTGAAAGTGTTGGTGTATTTTGAAAGATGTTTTGAAGATGATCGTGAGCGAGCAACTATAAACGTTCTACTTACTCAAAAATTCTTAGTTCTTTTCCTCCTCCTTTAGATATTGCTATCTTACCATTGATTGGTAAGAAGCCTTATCATTGGATGTGAAGGGACGGACGTAGGTCATCATATAGTCATAGAAAGCAATATTGTAGGATACCTTAGTAATTTGTAAGGGTTTAAGATCATTTATGAAGGCAACATTTGAAGGGTCATCGAGGGACTATGACTTGTTTTGATTGTTTATGCTAAAGTATCCCACATTTGTGTAACATGACTATTTTATCTTTAGGAAACAAGTGAGGTTAGCCCTAGAGGTGCAAGTGTGTAAAGTATTTGTTTTTCATGCTCTTTTTGTCTTTGAATTAGAGTTTTCTACTTGTTGATTTTATGTTTTGCCATACAAATCTTAATTACTAGCATTTATATTGTAAATGATAAATTACGGAAATGTAAAAATCTACCCTATTAAATCATTTGGGGATGGGGGTACACATTTATAAATGGGGAGATAAGAGAAATTACACCTAATTACTATTACAACCATATTGAATGATGTCAAATATAGGTACAAGAATGTAAAGACAATATGAAAGAAAAATTAAATTGTTTTTGTTTAAGTTTTGGAAAGGTTTTAATCCTAATTAAGCTAAGTAAAAATAAAAGAAATAATTAGTCTAAGTTAACTTTAAGAAAATTAAACTAGATTAAATTAAGAAAAGGAAATTAGCTAAGAAACAATTTTTTAGGTTTCTTATGAAAAATATTTTATAGTTAATGAAAAGAAATTAATGAAAATTCTTAAATCCTAAATTAATTAATTGAAAGAGAAAACCAAAATAAAAAACTAAGTCTATATTAATTTAATAAAAATAAATTTGTTAAGAAAAATATTTTTTTTCTTAGTCTATGGTTTTAAAAGAAAAAGAATAAAAGTATGCTAAATATATAAATAATAAACATGAAATTATTTTTTTTTTGTATTTTTGATCAATAATAATAATAATAATAATAATAATAGTAATAATAATAAAAATAATGAAAGAAAAGAAAACAAGATAAAAATATAAAAATTAAAGTGAGTCAGGAGGGTGTAAAAATGAAATAGGGTGTAAGTGAGTAAAATAGTTTTTGATTAGGATTAGGTCCTTTGTGGTTTTTTTTTGTAATTACAAAAAAAAAAATTGGGCTGCGTGTTATAAGTGAATGAGGGGTGTTGCTGAGTAAAATGGAGAAAAGCCAAATGGATGAACCCAACGCGCCTGTTTCAAACAAAAAAAAAGAAATGGAAAATATGAAAAATAACAAAACGTCTCGCTGGGGCTCGAACCCAGTACCTTCTATAATAATGTCTTTACGCGCACTCTCTACCACTGGGGTGACCATACATCTGTTTATTAACATGAAACCAACATATTATATTACAAAACCAATCATAGGCCTGTAACTTCTTCTTCCTCGCGCCACTCTTCACCATTTTTGAATCCTGTAACTTTCTTATTTCTCAACAAAAATTAAAACTATAAATATGAAAGTTGCTCCATTTTTCATCACGGTTCCAGACATGTAAATAACTAAAACTATAAATCAAAGATGAGCACGAATTTTGAATGGTACCAAATCTAACCTAATTTTTTTAGAAAGTTCAAACTTAAATTTCTCACTACTCAAGCAATATAAATGAATTCTAAGGACATGGTCAGCTTCAGGGCACTGATATCTACATTTTATCTTTGAAAATGGAAAACTAACAATGCCTGTATGAAGAGATTGAAAATCAGAAAACTTACCTCAAAATTGAGTTTCATGTTTTGAGTTAGAACTCTCTTAAAGGTGCTGCAATGATTTGGTTAGCTTCTTTGAACCTACAGGGAGTTATTCTAATAGTTACTTTGAGCTGAGAGTGCTTGAAATGTCATAGAGAAGTCCAAGTGCATACCTCTATTTTTGAAAATGGAAGATGGTGATAGAGGTGTTACAAAAGTGTAACAGGTATTGGGATGACTTCTATATGAAGTAAGGAAGCTTTGGAAATGATTTGGCCAATAAACGCACGAGTGGAATGGAAGTTTGATGTACAAAGTCAGAAATTGCACAACAATGGTGTTTTGAGGAAATTTCTGGCTTGAGGGAGTTTTCAGGCTTATTAATCAGTGTCCTAAGTTGCATAAGAATATCTTGATATATAAGAAAAGGTTTGGAGACTTGAGGTGGTCAGAACCACAAGCTCACAAGTTATGGGATTTTGACTTGGTTTTGAAGCAAGCTTGACAAGTATGGTTTCAAGGCAAGGTACAAGGCTATCTAGAGTGGTTACCAACTTTAAACGTGCTTATTTGACTTTATAGAGGAAGCTTGTGCAGAAGGAACAAGTGCAAAGCTCAAAACAAGTTGAATTTGCATAAAGCTTACTTTATGAGAATAGAATGGTACCTTTCTTCCAAATATGGAAAATTTCTTTGGATAATGGCTTAATCACTTGGATAATACCTCAATAAATTGTGTAAACAATTAATTATGGAGTGATTTACAAGTTAGAAGCTTGCAAGAACAAGATTGTGCAGCATAGTCTTGAGATTTGAATTATTCTTCATCACAAAAATGACCTATAATTCATGTTTGAAACCATAACTTCATCTCTTCGATTCTCTTAGATAAAAAATTATCTCATTGAGTTCTTGGACACTTTGAAAATCTTGGAACATTATATACAACTTTCATGTTTTTCATTTTTGAAGAATCCAATTGGAACTATATGAAAAGTTGCCATGAAGTTAGGTCAAAAAATCTTCCTAAACTAGCCAAATTTTCACTAAGTGTTTTTATCAAAATTGCATGAATTTGTGAATTTATAACTCAAAATCTAAGCACTTATAGAACTTGAGCAGTAAAGTAAAGTTTTATATCTCATCAAGATCTACAGCTTTCATGTTGAAAATTTCCTTTGAATCATCTTTTATCTTGGTGAAAAATTGGCATGATGTCATGAAATTATCATGCTTAAAATTAAAACACTTGGAAAATTTTCTAAGTCTTGAAAAGTTTGACTTTTCAAAATGAGTTTTTAATGTCTTGATGAAATGTGATCTTTGAAACTCAATTTTGATCAAAAGGTCAAATTTTTACTTTTGGTGTATCAGTTGAGTTTTCATCGGTTGACTGAATTTCAACTATCAATCAATTGATCTTTAGAAATGTTTTGAGCCATGAAATTAGGTCAACATGTTTTATTTTAATCCTTGATATTGTTCTCCAAGCCATTATATCATGTATTAGGTCAAAAACTCTTGATCAGTCAAATACAGTCAAAACCCTAATTTTGACCATTTTGCCCTTTTGGTGATTTGAACAATTTTCTTGGGGAAATGTGATCCAAACTTGGTCAATTGATACATATGACTTCAAAATGTTAATATTGGTCCAAAATATTGAGGTTTGACTATAGATTGACTATAGTTGACTTTTTACCTAATATAGTTAATTTTGGGTCATTTGATCAATTGATTGAGCAATTTTAAGATGCAAGACTTGAAACTTGATATGAGCATTCTTGAAGGTCTATAATGATCCATGAAAGTCAATTGAAGCATTATAACTCCAATTGTCCTTGTAAAAATCCAAACCCTAATTTGAGGCATCAATGTTGAAGAGATGGCTTGACCTAGTCAATACTTGTGTAAGCTTGAACCATTAAAGATCTTTGTGAGAAATATCTTGAGAAAAGAGAAGGCAAATGTTGGGGTACAACAGCTGCCCCTATTCAATCTTCTTACAATTGAAGAGTTATATTGGTTCGTCATTCCTGACTTGATGGTGGAAGATGATTGAACACTAGAGTGCCTAGAAATTTGCACTTGCTGATGCATGAAGTAATGTGTTAGTTGATTGTGTCGTGAATGGGCTTAAATATGCCATTTGGAGAATTGATAAATAATTTTTCGGAGATGGGCTTACAGATGCCATCCATAGTGACTGCTGGTAGAAATTGGAAGAAGTATCAAAATAAATCTTTGGTCAATTTATACTGAAACAGTAGATGTCTTTTTCCTGTTTTTAACTGGAAGAGAAAAATTTAACCAAAAAAGGTCTATTGTTTGGAGACTTCACTTGGAAAGTAATCCTAACCAGAAGAGGTCTGTTGATTGCCTTTCCTAAATGGAAGGAGTAAATCTAACCCGAAGAGGTTTGTCTATGTTGCACCCCAAAATTTACCCTCTTGATTTAGGATTTTGTTTCATCATGAACATCATATTGCATTGCATTCATACATTGTGATAGGATCAAAGTACTTTGGTTATCAAGTTTTCCTCAAGCTTTGAAGGTTGATTGCATTGACAAGTTGCTCAAGTAGAATCTTATCATCTAAACCTCTAAATCTTTTAAGCTCAAAAGTTATTGCATATCTCAAGATGCTTTGCTCATCTCTTTGGATCCCCAGAGGATTGGAGTTTGTGTTTGATTATAAAAAGGAATCACCCCTTTTGATTCACCAGTCAAATTAGGGTTTTGTTTGATCAAGGCTTTTGATCAATGTACAAATCTTGATTTGGAAGCCACAACATCTCATTGGTATTTGAAAAATCTTTGCACAAGGAATTGGTCATGATGCCCAGAGGATTTGAAGTTTTGAAGATGATTCATCAGTCTCCTAAGGTTTTAATCAAAATTAGGGTTTGGGTTTTTATCAGGTTTTCTTGAGAATTTTGAAGTGAAACTTTGTACATGGCCTCTACATATTTGGAAGATCATATGGTGGAATTTTTTATCATCAATTTTTAAGGGAAGTGGATCAATTGATTCAAAGGGGCAAAATGGTCATTTTGGTCAAAATCAGTCAAAGTCAAGGTTGACCAAGTGAAATTTCGGTCAACCATCAATTCAAGGATGCACTTTTCATATTTCAAGTCCATTTTTGTCATTGGATCAAGGAGATTGAGGTTTGGGTTGAAACTTGTTCTTGAAGAAACCCTAAAAGTTTCTAATTTTGGAAAATAAGGACTTAATTTCAAAAATTCATATTTTATTCACCTTTGATCAAGAAAATGCAAATGAAGCATTCTTGAAAAGATAAGAGGATGATCTTTCATATCCTTTTGGTCTCATGTCCAAATTGAAAAGGAATCAAGAGTTATGGTCTTTTGAAGTCACAAAATTATGGGTCATTTTCCAAAATTAATGAATTTCAAGCTAAATTTAGAGGACCTTAATAGATTCAATTTTAAAAACTCAAAACTAAGGGATTGTAGATCTTTTCAATAAATTTATAAATTGTTCTCATTTGTGTCAAAATTCAAAAGTATGACCAAGTTATGAGCTTTGGAATTTTGAGGCATTTTATTGAAATTTGGCAAATATGCAAAATGGCCAATTCATGAGAACTCGAGTTTTAGCCATTCTCTTTGTTTCTAATCCATCCCATGACATATTTGTGACTTGCTAAGTCCCATAAATCCAGCCATTTCGTGCTCCATGGACCATGGTGTTTGCTTGGGTACAAAAATCACAAACTTGCCCAAAATTGCAAAAACGCCAACACTTTCTGATCAGGTGGAATTAAGGTCCAAGATTTTAAGGATGATCTTCTGAAGTAATTTGTCCCACAAAATGCATAAGAGGATAAAGAATGCACGAACAAATCACCCGATCCTGTGCACACTTCATTTTTGGCCAAAATTTCCAATCCTGCCCTCCAACGGCTTTGAGATCACATTTCCACTTCTATGCTCCTCTATAAACTCTACATAAGAAGAGGCAAGTCGGGTCAGAGAGAGAGGATGCTCCCATTGCAATAATTTCAGATCTGAGATTTCCACCCTTCTTTTGCAACTTGTTTCGATTCTCTCAATTCCTTGGTATTTTCTTCAAAATTCTTGTGGATTCAGCTTCAGTAAAAGGAGTAGATCAAGTTAGCACCATTTGCTTGCATCTGGAGTGAAGGAGATAGTAGAACACTTTTTGCCTTGAGGTATTAATCCTAAACTTCAATTTTCGAGATGCACTTGTTTATTGAGGTGTTTGAGCTTGGATTAGTATTCATTGATGTTGGTGGAATGTTTCAGAAGCTTTATAGTGTTTGATTTGGTGAAGAATGCATGTTTGAGTACCCTGAAACTTTCAATTCAAAATGATTTTGCTCATATTCATGGCTTGATTGTGAACATTATGGTTGATGTTTCGATTTGATTCAAATTGCATAATGAAGTGTGAAATGTTGGCTTTAATTTGCGCTTGATTTCATGAAAATGATGTAGAAATGAGTGTGTATGATAGATCTGAACATGGGCCCTAGAACAAGTCTTGCGCGCGTTTTTTGTTTGTTCCGGAGGTTGAAGATGATGTGGTGGTGTATTCTGATTGGTCCATTTGAATATTTGTTTTATTTGAATTATTTGTTTTATTATGAATTATGTTTGATTTTATTTTGTGATCAAAACATTTTCAAAAATCATAAAAAATTTACCATAGGCCAATAACATTTTCTAGTATTTGTCATTTTTTTCTTGGAATTTTTTAAAAAAATTTTGATTGGTTTAAAATTTCATAGGTTTAATTATTTAATTGTTCAAATATTATTTTTATTTTAATAGTTCCTTTGATCTAAAAATTCCATAAAAAATGTTTTGAACTCATAAAATAATGTAGAAATTGATTCTGAAATTGGTTTAGCATATTTTCTATTTTTGATTAGAATTTTAATTTGAGAAGTTTATTTTAAATTTTTGCTTTATAATTTTTTATTTTAATACTTCCATTGATTCAAAAATTCTCAAAAAAACCATGCAAGCTTGTTTTTAATCATGGAGTCTGAATATAATTTCATTTTTGTCCTCTTGGTGATTTTTGGCTAGGGTATGCATTTTCCCCCCTTAAATAATAGTTTAAATTGCTAATTGTTTGTTTATTTTTTATTTTAATATTTCTTTTAATTCAAAAATTCTACGAAAAATCAGGGATGTGTGTTTTTAATTCTAATATTTGAATATAACTTTGGTTGGACTTTTTTCTGACTTTTTGATTAGAGTTTTGTTTTGAGATGTGATTATTTATTTAATTGTCTAATTGTTTTAATTTAATTTCATTTGTGACTTTTCTTCAATTCAAAAAATGTGAAAAAATATATTTTCTGACATTTAGGGTTTCTTGGTAATTTGTATGATCTTGGTTTAAATTGTTTGAATTTTGATCTTACTTAGTCAATATTTAAGATTAAAAGTCAAAAATTAGGGTTTTGTTGCTTATGGTGCAAGTTTCATTTTCAAAACCATTATGCCCTGGATTTTAAATAGAATTCAAGTTTTGATTAGGGTTCATGAATGTATTGAGGATCTGAAAACTATTTTTCTTGAATTATTTAACTTGGTTTGACATTTTTCCACAAATTATTTTGAAAACTTGTCTAGTTTGGTAGTTTTGCCAACTAGTCTTGAACTTTGGGCCTCATTTGATCTCCTCCTCAACCATTCATGAACATAAGATTGGCTTTCTGACTTCTAGACACTTCAAAGTTGCTAAGATATTTTTGGTTTGAATTATTGAAATCACTTTCTATTTTTTATGTATTTTTTAAGTGAAGGTACCCAATTAATGTTGCATATCTTGTTGCAATTTGTTTGATGGCCAATTGAACTTGAGTGAGGCCTGTAATTGGGAACCTAATGATCATGTTGATTCTTATTGTCCATGATAAATCAAGCTACTTCATTTAATGGCACATGTTTGAATGTTTGAATCTTCTAATGCATTGTGTGGGATTCACTTTCTTTTGTGCATGTGAGTTGTGGTTGAATTAATTGTACATGATTTAAATGTGTTTTCCCCTGACTTCTATGGTCTTTGATGTATTCTTTTAAAGCTCCCATGATCCTTGACTGATATTCAATTGTCAATTCAATATGGTGATAGAAAGGAGCAACATTCCTCTATTTCTTCTGACCTAATTGTGCATGTGCCTGTTTCCTCTTGTTTATCATGTCTAATATTTGATAAATGTTATCATGTTGTGCTCACTTCATCATATTGCATCCACCCCTTATGTGAGTCATCATTCACATTATGGAATACTAACTTGTCTGTTGAATGTGCGAGGTACTCTGAGAAAGTTTCCACTTTTGGCTTAAGGCTATTGTGTTTCACTTTATTTGTGGAACACAATTTATTATATTGGAACTATTCTTGTGCTTGGCATATTTGATGGTTTATGCAGGATATACATACATATGATTGTGAATGCTATACATTGCCCCTGGGATCTGTTCATATCTATTAAATTACTTACATCCTGATGGTGTAATTTCTGACTTGGTTTGTCTACTAATGCCAACTTGCTCGAAGTTCTCTGGGTTTCTTTTATTCTTGCTCAGTTACTACGGATAGCTATCCGTTTGGTATTGCACTATTTCTTTTCTTCCATTTTCATTCTGTATAGTTCTTTGATTGCATGATGGGACCTCTATTGCTGATATATGCCAGGAGGCCCTCTGGTTTTTTGTCTGAGGCATGTGTTGTGTTGTTTTTGATCGATGAGTCACTCAATTTAGAAATTGAGATCACGACTTCGCTCTCATTGCATGTTCCCTATAGGATGTTTATTGTTTTTCTTATTTAATTGTTGATCGATGAGCCACTCAATTTAGAAATTGAGATCACGACTTCGCTCTCATTGCATGTTCCCTATAGGATGTTTATTGCTTTTCTCTTTTAATTGTTGATCGATGAGTCACTCAATTTAGAAATTGAGATCACGACTTCGCTCTAATTGCATGTTCCCTATAGGATAGTTTTGTTAAGCTTCCTTTAACATGAAATATAGGGTAGGGTTTTCCTTTATCCTCAACCTTAGGGTCAACCACTGTATGATAACACTAGGGATAGTACTAGGCTAGTTTGCCTTAGTTGATTTTTTCCTTTCTATGCATTATGCACCTTAAAACAAAAACCGTTTTCTTGTAAAATCATAAGACATTTCTAATAAACTCAAACCCTTCTTCAAAGTAAAAGATACAAACCAATCTTACTTTGTTTGTGTTATCTTTCAGCCGGTGTTTCACCATCGCGCATTTGTTTGAAGTCGATGTTTCGCCATCGCGCATGTTCATTATCCTACTCTGATTCTCAATATCATTGTTAGGTGTGATGTTTCGTCATCCTTTTTATTGATGTTTTTCCATCCCTTACCATGCCATGATACCTTTTTATCTCTTAGTTGATATTTCGCCATCGCACATCTGTTTGAAGCCGATGTTTCGCCATCGCACATGTTTGTTATCCTACTTTGATTCTCAATATCATTGTCAGGTGTGATTGTTTTGTCATCTGTTTTATTGATGTTTCGTCATCTTTGCCATGATATCTTTGTTGCCTCTTAGTCGGTGTTTCGCCATCGCACATTTGTTTGAATCCTATGTTTCGCCATCGCGCATGTTTGTTATCCTACTCTGATTCTCAATATCATTGTTAGGTGTGATGTTTCGTCATCCTTTTTATTGATGTTTTTCCATCCTTACCATGCCATGCTACCTTGTTATCTTTTTGCCGGTGTTTCGCCATCGCGCACTTATTTGAAGCCGATGCTTCGCCATCGCACATGTTTGTTATCCTACTTTTATTCTCAATATCATTGTTAGGTGTAATGTTTTGTCATCTGATTTATTGATGTTTCTCCATCTTTTCCATGATACCTTGTTATCTCTTAGCCGATGTTTCGCCATCGCACATCTGTTTGAAGCCGATGTTTCGCCATCAGACATGTTTGTTATCCTACTTTGATTCTCAATATCATTGTCAGGTGTGATTTTTTTGTCATCTGTTTTAATGATGTTTTGTCATCTTTTCCATGATATCTTTGTTGCCTCTTAGCCGATGTTTCGCCATCGTACATTTATTTGAAGTTGATGTTTCGCCATCGCACATGTTTGATTATCCAACTTTGACTCTCGATGTCACTGTTAGGTGTGTTATTTTTACCATTTGATGTTTCGCCATCTTTGACATGTTACTTTGTCATCATTTAGTTGATATTTTACCATCTCATTTGTTTGTTATTTTATTCGATGTTTCGCCATCTTGTCTGTTTTTGCTATCTTAATTAAAAAAACACAAACCAACCAAAATATGTAAGCCGAACTACGGCTGCTCTGATTCCTTAAAATTGATACGTAGGCATTGGGGTAGGGCCCAATCGAGCATAACTTTTACTTTCCCTACATTGTTTTCTTTCTCTTTCGCATGCATTCCCTTTTCAGTTTTAAGCCATAGACATAGGATTTGACCACACCCATTAGATTAGATAACAAGAGTGGATACCATAGAGTACTACAGGCGTGTGGGGTGATAATACCTTCCCCTCACCCAACAGACTCCCTTACCCGATCTCTCGGTTGAAAGACCGTGATTTCTCCCTTTTCAGGTTTTCTCGATGTTTACCTTTCCCTTTCGGCGGGATAAAAGTCATTCGGTGGCGACTTCATTGATGTTTCACTACATCCAGATGACAGGTTCCGGCCACGCGGTTTCAGCTGGAGACTTCACTGGGGAAAGATTTACTTTTTTGCTGGTCCATCCCAGAGTCGATCCTAGCTCTTGTTTGTTTTCTTTTTGGGTGTTTATTTTACCGCTTTGCATATTTATCTGCTTGCATTGCATCCTATGTGCGCTTTACTTTCTACATACTGGATTTGGTTGGATTGTTTGGATTCTGGATTTCTTGGTGGGTGGGTTGTTCCATGAGGTAAAAGGCCTCGTACCTAGGCTATGGGTGAATTCCATAGGAACTAGGAATAGAGTGGCCATGAAGGCTATGAGGAAGATGCTTTGTAGACCTGACCATGAGACCCATGACTTCAGAGGTAGTTCAGATAGGTGTTATCGTATGATGATACCGACATTCGAGCTCTCGTACTCTGATTTGGCTTTTAACCTTACCTTGACCTAGACTACACCCGTGAGAGGGGCAGGAAAACTTTTCTTACAGGTACAGGTACCGTTGGTGACTTTGTGTTGTGAAGATGACTCATGTCCCATGATAGTTTTGAAGCTTTGGGATTTTCTTTTGATCTTGAGTGGTGTTGTTCTGTAATGGTCCAACCATGATCCAGTGTGAAACTTTGATCCTGTCATGTTGCATCATAGCATATTTATTTCTAAAAAATAATGTAAAAAAAATAACTAGCATGCGCATGTCATTTTCCAGGGACATTTGAGAGTCTTCTTTCCATCAGAAATGGCTGGCCTCCCGTCAGATGAGTTTGATTCAGTTCGTGTTGAAGAGCCCACCAGGCATACATTTTCTTATCATATTCCTACTATTGATGTGTCAGAATTGAAGAGGTTGAGTTCTTATCTGAAGAGTGATGTTCTGAATAATTTCAACAAAAATTATGGTAATTTGTTACTACTCCTTAATACTCCAGTTGACCCAATGGCTTTGATCACCCTCTTCCAGTTCTATGACAAGGAATTATGGTGTTTTACTTTTCAAGATTATCAACTGGTTCCCACACTAGAAGAGTACGCGTACCTACTTAATATCAAGTTGTTCGATGAAGTTCCTTTTGTCCAAGTGCCGGAGAAGCTGAAGTTCGAGGTTGTTGCTGAAATTCTTCATTTGAGTTGGAAAGAGGTGAAAGACAATTGGAAGTCAAGTGAGGATACTACAGGGTTTTATTTGGATTTTCTAGTGAAGAAGGCTGAAGACTGGGCAAAGAAAGGGAATTGGAATAACTTCAGCACTCTGATTGCTCTCATGATATAGGGGATCATTCTCTTCCCTCACAAGAGAAATTTTTTGGATTTGACGGCTATTTGTGTTTTTAGAAATAAGAACCCGGTACCAACGCTCTTGGAAGATACTCTTTACACCATTCATTTCAGGCATGGAAAAGGAGGTAATATAAGTTTATGTCATTCGATGTTGTATCAATGTTTTAAGTTGCATCTGCTGGTAAGTGGCCCTTTCGTGGATACCAGGCATACTCTCCGATGGTCATCAAGGCTTGTCAACCTTACTTCATTTGATATCTGGTGGAATTATGACATGGTGGAAGTACGAGGTATTATCACTAGCTGCGGAGATTTCCATAATGTTCCCCTCATAGGAACTAAGGGATGTATCAACTATAATCATGTGCTTGCTTATCGTCAATTGGGATATGCAATGGATGGACCTCCAAAGGTTGAAGAGGTGTCTGAATAAGTGTATTTTGTTAGAGGAAGTGATCCTGTGATGTTGAAAAGAGTGACAAGTGCTTGGAAGAGAATTCACAAGAGAGATAGAATTACTTTGGGCAAGAAGGTTTCTATTGCTAGGGTTCCTTACTTGGTTTGGATCAGAGCCAGAGTTAAGATTTTACGCTTACCATTTGCAAGGTCGACTCCTATATGTGAGCAACCTCCTACTGTTCTGAGTAACACGGTGCCTACCGAGGGGTTCACCCAGGTTCATGTTGAGAATATTCAACTTCGTTCAAAGGACCGCGAGGCAGGGATGAAACTATATTAGATAGATCAAGAAAGGGTCGGCTTAGCTCTCAAACTCAAAGAAGCTCAAGGGGAAACTTCTGATGCGACCAGTTTTAGGAAGAGGTCTCATGCTGAAATGGAAGAAGAGTTGAGTAAGACTCAGCAAGAGTATCAAAAGCTTCAGGTATCTGAAAACAACTACAGGAAGAAGATTCAGAACTTGGAGAAACAACTCAAAGACAAAGATGCTCAACTTAAGAAGGAAGTAGCCCAGAGGCGTGTCGCAGAGGATTGGTTTCAAGAAAGAAAAGTAGTCGCATCACGACTTTTGAAGGAAAAAGCCAGGCTTGAAGAGTATTGTCAACACCTTGAAGCGTGTCTTGTTCCGGAGATTTAGTTTTTGTTACTTACCTTTGGTGTATTTGGTCACCCCTTGGATTGTTGGAGGGGACCATCTGTTTGTTTTATTATTCAGTTTTTTGTTAAGTTTATTTTGAAACATGTATTTTGTTGTTTATCGCTACACTCTTAAAATATCTGAAGACACTTGAATATATTTTCTTTTTTTTATAAATAATTGAAGTGTTTGTCTTATTGTCCTTTTTTCTCTTTGATTGCATGTTTGATCTTTGGCTGCGCGTCGTGAATGATGAATAAAAGGACTCTTGAATACCCGGAAATGACAAACATATCATGCACATCATGCATTTCATAACATTACAGGTCATCTCAAGATGGTATTCTTATTCTTCTGCTTTTCTTATTCAGAATTCAAGACGACTACTCATCGGTATTCCACCAAAAACAATTTTCCAAGACAGATGGAACAGGTTCAAGCTGAACTCGCTGAAATGAGGGCCCAGATGGCTACTCAGATGACCCAGTTCATGAAGGTCATCACCAATATGAGTCGCCGACAGGAGGAACTGGCTGCCATTGTCAACAACCAACGCCGCTATCTAGGGGATGTTGAAAATCAAGGGCTCTATCAGGACATTTCTGTAGGATTGGGGGATGTGCAAGATCAGCCTGCTGGAAATTTTCACGGGATGCCTGGAAACCCTTTTGTGCATAACATGGGGCAGTTTCCCCCGTCTCCGAGACCTCGTCTTACGGGGAACAGAAGAGTTAATCAAGGCGGTGTAAGGAATTATCAGGAGTAGGATTGTGACTTTGATCAGGATGAAGATCAGTTCTCTGTTCGGCGTTCAGAGCCGGAGGTTCAGATTAAGGATATGAAGTATCGGTTGTTGGAAGAGCGTTTGAAGACTGTGGAAGGGCAAGGAGTCCTTGGTATGGATGCTAATGATCTCGGGTTGGTGTCTGGGGTGAAAGTTCCTCCGAAGTTCAAGCCTCCAACGTTTGAAAATTACAACGGAACGTCATGTCCTATTACTCATGCAACTGCTTATTTCCGAAAGATGTCGGTGCATACTGAGGATCAGGGGTTGTTGATTCATTTTTTTCAGGATGGCCTATCTAGGGCATCCCTGGAATGGTACATGAAGTTGGAGAAAACTCATATTCGTTACTGGAATGATCTTGCTCGGGCTTTTGTCAAACATTATCAGTACAATATGGATATGGCGCGTAATCCACTCAGTTACAGAATATGTCACAGGGACCAAAAGAATCTTTCAAGGAATACGCTCAGAAGGGGCGTGAGTTGGCTGCGAGGGTTCAACCTCCACTCATGGAGAGAGAACTTATTGATATGTTTATGAGTACCCTGCAAGGGCCATTCTATGAGCACATGATAGGAAGTACTTCGGCAGGATTTGCAGACCTGGTTATGGCTGGTGAAAGAATTGAGGTAGGTTTGAAATTGGGGAAAATTCAGATTAGAGGTTCTAGTGGCTCATCAGGGGGCAGTAAGAAACCATTCAACACTTACCTTAAGAAAAGGGAAGGCGACGCGAGTGCGGTTTACTCTCATAGAGGAAGAAGAGAGGATCGTCAGCACCAACAAATCAATGTTGTTTCTATTCCTGTTAATGCTCCTCCACAGCAAAGACCGAATACAGTGCCTCAACAACAAAGACAGCAAGATTCTCCCCGTCAGTATAATAATCAACAGCAGATACAACCGAGAAAATTTGATCCCTTGCCAGTAACTCTTACTGAAGCACTCCACCACCTGCTTGACTTGAAGTTGATCAGTTTGAGAAATATGCCACCACCACCCGCAAGACTTCCTTTAACTATGATGCTAACGCTAGATGTGAATTCCATTCAAGCGGAGATGGTCATTCTACTGACAATTGCTTTGCGTTGAAATGCAAGGTACAAGACTTGTTGGATTCTAAGGCGATTGAGTTTACTCCAGTGACTGGTCCGAATGTTACTCAGAACCCAATGCCTAGACATGGAGGGGGTGTTGTCAATATGATTGACGATGATGGTGAAATGCTAAATTTAATCATGAATGTGGAACAATTAACTACTCTATTGTGGTATGTTAAGAGGTATTTGCTTGAAAATTCTATTTTCCCGGTTTGTACTTCAGAGTGTGCCAAGTGTAGAGAGCAACTGAAGGGCTGTGATGATTTAAGAGCTGGCATCCAGTTGTTGATAAAGGAGGGTTCCCTGCAGTTCGATAGAAAACCGAGCTACCACAAGGTTACCGAAGAAGATGTTGTTGTGGTATTTATTCCTTACACCCCTGTGCGCATTCCTGCCCCATCTAGGGCACCCCCTAGGATAATTACGGTACCTGGTCCCATGTTGTATACCAGTGAGAGGGCCATCCCATGGCATTATGGTGCCGATGTTTATTACCATGGGGTGAAGCAGGAGGTTAGTACTCGTTTTGTCTGAGGAAGAATGTGCTGAAGATAATGAAGAAGAAGTTCATAACTTTTCTGGTGTGGGTCGAAAGACTAGAAGAGAGAGAGTATTTGGTCCTCCCAATGTGCAAGATGCGGCAGATGCTTCTGTAAGAGAAAAAGGAAAACAGCAAGCAATGATTGGTAATCCAAGGGTTACTCCAGCCAATGTGACTCAACCAATTCCGATACCAGAAGCTTCTTCAGTTCTCGATGAGGTTGAATAGTTGATGCGAATTATCAGAAAGAGTGATTATAGCATAATTGATCATCTGAGCCATACTCCTTCCAAGATGTTTATCTTGTCTCTGTTGATTCATTCAGAACCTCACAGAAATGCTTTGATGAAGTTGTTAAAGAATGCGTTTGTGCCACATGAGATAACAGTCAATCAATTTGAGAATGTTTGTGCTAACATATCTGCCGGGAATGGTCTGGGCTTCACAAATTTTGATCTTCCTCCAGAGGGACCAGACCATAACAAAGCGTTGCATATTTCAATGGAGTGCAGGGGCACTACTTTATCCCGGGTTTTGGTGGATACAGGGTCGTCTTTGAATGTTTTGCCCAAGTCAGCATTGATGATGATTGATTATTCTGGACTGGAGCTACGCCCTACTGATTTGATGGTGAAGGCGTTTGATGGGTCTCGAAGGTCAGCGTTTGGGGAATTGAGTTACCAATCAAGGTTGGTCCTTGCACATTCACGGCTACATTTTTTGTGATGGATATACAGCCAACGTATTGTTGTTTGTTGGGGAGGCCGTGGATTCATAGAGCATGGGAAGTCACTTCTACTCTTCATCAGAAACTCAAGTATCCTGCAGAGGGAAAGGTGATAACTGTGTGCGGCGAGGAAGAGTACATCGTGAGTCATTAGACATCATTCCGCTATGTTGAAGTTGAAGGCAAAATACATGAGACTCCATTTCAGGCGTTTGAGACAGTTCATGCTGTCAATGTTCCTCCTCCAGAGGAGAAAAGGAAGCCTGAGACTGTTATGTCTTCTCTCAAGGATGTGAGAGATGTGGTGGAAAATGGTAACCCTGAAGGTTGGGGTCGAGTGCTGGACGTTACTCCAAAATTTAATAAATTTGGTCTTGGTTTTAGCCCAGGTCAGCAGAGTTCAATTCCCAGAGCATCTAGTTTATCTACTCCTGTGAAGTTTTGCCATCCTTGTGCTACTCAAGAAGAGAACGTCAATGCAGTTGGTGACGATAGGGCTGATGGCTACAATATCGAAGATTGGATTCGCTAGAGTATTCCAGGCCAGACACTCAACAATTATACTTCTGTGGATGTTATCCAAGTTTCAAGCGCTGAGGAGTAATTTTCTTGTTTCTTTTATCATCATATCATAATTCCTACGCTCTGCCCAAGGCGTAGTGGATCATTTGTGTAGGGCCACCATGTTTATTTTTCAAGTTTATCATGAAATAAAGGACGTTTTTGCATTCAAAATTTTGCTTCTTTTCTTTTTTATTTTAATGGAAATGTTTCTCTTTCCACACACTATCACTAAAAAACGACAAAATGTCATTCATGCAGATGCACTTCCACCACTGATCATATTGATAACGACTCTTCTATGGCTCATTATGACTTTGATACTCCTATTCATCAAGCTGAAGAAGAAGCATATGAGGATTGTGATCTTCCTGAGGAATTAGCAAGATTGTTAAAACAAGAGAAGAAGGTTATCCAGTCGAATCAGGATTCAATTGAGGTGTTGAATATTGGCACATAAGAGGTAAGAAGAGAAGTCAAGATAGGGGCAGATCTCGAAGAAAGTATAAAGGTCATATTGATTAAGCTACTCCGTAAGTATTCTGATATCTTTGCTTGGTCTTATGAGGATATGCCTGGGTTGGTTATAGACATAGTGGTGCATCGATTACCGCTCAAAGAAGGTTGTTCCCCTGTCAAGCAAAAGCTCTGAAGAACTCATCCTGAGATGTCCAAGAAGATCAAGGAGGAGGTCCAGAAGCAGTTGGACGCGAATTTCTTAAAAGTCATCAATTATCCTCCATGGATTGCAAATATTGTTCCTGTGCCCATGAAGGATGGTAAGGTCAGGATGTGCGTGGATTGTAGGGATTTGAACAGGGCCAGCCCTAAAGATGATTTCCCTCTTCCGCATATTGATGTGTTGGTCGATAATACTGCTTATTCCAAAGTGTTCTCGTTCATGGATGGTTTTTCGGGTTACAATCAAATTAAGATGGCTCCAGAGGATATGGGGAAGACAATATTCATCATGCCTTGGGGAACGTTTTGCTATAAAGGGATTCTGTTTCGTTTGAAAAATGTTGGGGAAACATATCAGCGTGCCATGGTCACTCTCTTTCATGATTTGATTCACAAAGAGATTGAGGTATATGTGGACAATATGATTGCTAAGTCTGACACGGAAGAGGAACATCTTGTTCATCTAAAGAAATTGTTCGAAAGACTGAGGCAGTTCTTGCTAAGGTTGAATCCAAATAAGTGCACCTTCGGGGTGAGATTCGGCAAGCTGTTGGGTTTTATTGTAAGTGAAAAAGGTATCGAGGTGGACCCGGCCAAGGTAAAAGCGATACAGGAAATTCCTGAACCAATGACAGAGAAGGAAATACGTGGTTTCTTGGGAAGGTTGAACTATATTTCTAGATTTATTTCTCATCTCACAGCCACCTGTGAACCTTTGTTCAAGTTGTTGAAGAAAAGTCAGACAGTGAAATGGAATGAGGATTGTCAGAAGGCCTTCGACAAAATAAAGGAGTATTTGTAGGAACCTCCGATACTCATGCCGCCAGTGGAAGAATGACCACTAATCATGTATCTAACTGTGTTGGAGAGCTCAATGGGTTGTGTCCTCGGTCAGCACGACGAGATAGGGAAGAAAGAGCAGAATATTTACTACTTGAGTAAGAAGTTTACGGAATGCGAGTCAAGGTACTCATTGCTGGAAAAGACTTGTTGTGCGGTTACCTGGGCCGCCAAACGTTTGAGGCATTACATGTTAACTCACACCACTTACTTGATATCCAAAATGGATCCAATCAAGTATATTTTTGAGAAGCCAGCTCTTACAGGCAGGGTAGCCCATTGGCAGATGATACTCACCGAGTATGACATCCAATACACTACTCAAAAAGCAATTAAGGGTAGTGTACTAGCCGACCATCTTACTCATCAACCCATGAACGATTATGAACCGATGAAGTTTGATTTTCCAGATGAGGAAATTTTGTATATTCGAGATTGTAATATGCCAGACCCAGACGAAGGACCCGAGTCGGGATCGCGTTGGACGCTTATTTTTTATGGTGCCTCCAATGCCATGGACAACGACATCGGAGCTATTATCACTTCCCATGAGGGATACCACATTCCTTTCACAGCTCGTATTTATTTCTATTGCACTAACAACATAGCCGAATATGAGGCTTGCATTTATGGCATTGAAGCGGCGATTGACCTGTGCATCAAGTTTTTGAAAGTTTACGGGGATTCCAATCTTGTTATCAGCCAGATTAATGGAGATTGGGAGACTCACCATCAGAACCTAATTCCCTATCGTGAGCATGTTATGAAGCTGGTTCCGTACTTCGGAGAGATCATATTTGAGCACATTCCCAGAGAAGAAAACAATCTAGCTGATGCACTGGCAACTTTGTCCTCCATGTTCAAGGTTAAGTGGGCTAATGAGGCACCTTCCATTACTATCAGAAGTTTGAGTGAGCCTGCTTTCTGTTTTGAGGCCAGTTTGGAACCAGATGGTAACCCTTGGTTTTATGACGTTAAACGATATCTGGAAACACAAGAGTACCCTGAAGAGGCATCCGTCACAGATAAGAAGTTATTGAGAAGATTTTCAGCCAAGCTCTTTCTCAGTGGTGGTGTGTTGTATAGAAGGTATCATGACGGTTTACTGCTCATATGTGTTGAAAAGAAAGAAGCAGCTAGAATCATTGAGGAGATACATGAAGGTGATTTTGGGACCCATTCCAACGGGTATACCATGGCTAAAAAGATTTTGTGAGCAGGTTACTATTGGTCCACCATGGAGACCGACTGTTATAATCATGCACGGGTTTGCCACAAATGTCAAGTCTATGCTGATAAAGTGCGTGTGCCGCCAGTACCTTTGAATGTCTTGACTTCCCCTTGGCCGTTTGTGATATGGGGAATTGATATGATCGGCAAAATTGAACCGACTGCGTCCAACAGGCACCGTCTCAATTTGGTTGCCATCGATTATTTTACAAAATGGGTCGAAGCTGCATCCTATGCCAATGTCACCAAGCAGGTGGTAACTCGGTTCATTAAGCACAATATTATTTGTCGCTACAGAGTGCCTGAAAAGATCATTACCGATAATGGGTCTAATCTGAACAACAAGATGATAAAGGAGCTTTGTGAGTCCTTCAAAATCAAGCATCATAACTCTTCCCCATACCGACCGAAGATGAACGGTGCTGTCAAAGAGGCCAATAAGAATATCAAAAAGATTGTGCAGAAGATGGTGGTAACCTATAAAGATTGGCATGAGATGCTTCCTTTTGCTTTGCACGGTTATCGCACCACTATGCGTACTTTGGCTGGGGCAACCCCATTTTCATTGGTTTACGGAATGGAAGCAGTATTGCCGATAGAAGTCGAGATTCCTTCTCTTAGGATCATGAGGGATGTTGAGCTGGATGAAAGTGAATGGGTACAGAATCGGCTGGATCAGTTGAAATTTATTGACGAGAAGAGGTTGACGGTTGTATGTCATAGTCTGGTATATCAGCAAAGGATGAGGAAAGCTTTTGATAAGAAGGTACGGCCTCAGTGTTACAAGCCAGGTGACCTTGTGCTAAAAAGGATAATTCTCCCCCAGGGAGATCCCAGGGGAAAGTGGGTTCCAACTTATGAAGGTCCTTTCATGGTCAGAAAAGTTATCTCTGGAGGAGCGTTGATGCTCACGACTATGGATGGAGAATACTTCCCTCTCCCTGTGAATGATGATGTAGTTAAAAAAATAATTTGCATAAAAAATATAAAAAATAAAAAAAAAACCCACTAAATTGAAAACCCGAAAGGGCAATTTAGGAAAAAAGAGGGTGTCCTGGTGAATCGAAAACCCGAAAGGGTGATTCAGGAAAAAGTTAGGGACTTAAAGAAAATGACTACGCTCAGCATGAGATCCTTTGTTTCTTTCCTTCGTTTCGTCACCTGGCATAAGCTCGAAGCCAATCCAAGATTTATCTGTCTGAAAGCAGGAAGTGTGAAAATCATAAAAGTCATAACAGAGTCGGGACTTGATGGATATTCATATTCACATTTCCATTTGTAAACACTTGTCTGCTTTGATTTTGTAATCTCTTGATTCCATTTGTAAATGCCTTTTGCACAGGCTGATTTCTCAAAATCAATAGAATATCTTCTTTCAAGTATACGTATACGTTTCTTTTCTCCCTTTTTACTATTTTTGTTTGCAAAAACGTCCAGTATTTTTTATAAGCATGTGCAAATAAACTTCGTGGGCCTTACACGGAAATGGTAATCTAAGTCATGGTTAGCTGATCGCTTGAAATGCAGATAACAAACACAACTACTACTACACAAGGGGTATGTTTAGTTCTATGGTTGATGGGATTCTCTTTCAATTTGCTGGTGGATGTCTTGCCCTTTTGTTTCACAGCTCCGTGTTGTTGGTAAAGGTCATGGGTCAGGGTAATATCAAGATTACGGCAGGTCAGTGAGATCGGCGAACCTAGTTGGAGATATTTCTTCCCCATAATGGCTTTTATTACGTTTCTTTGCCGCACCTTCATGTGTTATCTTGATTTATTGTTTTGGCTTTGTCTGCATATAGGGATTTGTTTATGGCCGAATGTCAGTCTTGATGCGTTGAATATTTTTGCTTTAAAAAAATTGTTTCATTTTACTTAATCCATCCAGTATTACTCTTTAATCAATTTTTTCCGAGAATTGTGATACTAACTGTGCCAATTCTTTTGCTTAGCCAAGAATTTGGAGGAAGGAGTTTAGCTAAAAACGATGACTGTAGTGGTATGCTTTTGAGTAGAACCCCGTTGACGATGTACATGCATTGTTTCAATCCCTAAACACCGGAGATATAAGGGAGTTAGACCCTCATTAACCCCTCTGAGCCTTCGAAGTAGGAGTTTCCTTTTCGTTCAAAAAAAACCCTTATTTTTAACCAGTGGTAGGGTAGATGTTCAGTTGATTTGACCAAGCATTCAAACATCAGAAGGAATGTCCCATCTGAGGGTCACCACATTTTATCTTTCGCATCATGAGATCAGGAAAAATGTCTAAACCATGATGTTCTTTTCCTCACAAAGTCCTGAGGTCAAGATCGAATCGATATAACAATGTCTATCCCTCGCCGACCAAGGAGTGAGGCATTTGTTTTCTTTAAAAAAAAGAGAGAGAAAGAAAAAAAGTTCAAATACCTAAAGTCATGTTGACTTATTCGAAGCGGAAAGTATGAATAAGAAAGAAACAAAAAGCCCCGCTAAGTTGAAACTTGAAAACAAGTCGCTTAGGCAAAAGTTAGGGCATCCCGCTGTACTTCCAAAATTGAAATTCGAAAGATTTTGTCCAGGCAAAAGTTAGGGAAAAGAGAGCCTAAAAGGCCAAAAAAACAGCGATTATTCAATAAAATCTTCATCAAAATAAGAGGAACAATAATAGAAAAAAAACAAAAGCAGCAGAAGTTAGGTGACAATCATGTTGGAGAATTTGTCGTGATCACTCAACCATTATAAATCCTTTTGAAAGGTGAATGCTTGTGATAAGTCAACTGAACTTAAGATAGGAGGATATCACAAAGGGGGTGGGCACCAAATAACTTGAGCCTTGAAAAACTTTTTTTCTAAAAAAAAAAAACCTCGAACCAGGCCACGTTACAACCTCTAAAAGTCCTAACTGAAACAAGGGTTTAACTCGAAAGCATACTACAACAGGATAGCTTTGCTTAAAACTCCCGAATATGTGTTGCATATCCATGTTGGTATCTCATCACCCGCATCTTGACTTGTTTTCTTTGTAAAGAGAATGGGAAGAAAAGTTTTGAAATTTTTGCACTCTAGCCAATGATTCATTCATAATAGAGATGCAACACTTTGTTAATTTTTTCAACTTCAAGGCTTAAATAATCATCGCATCAGGTATGTCATTCTCAAAATAAACATCTTCCTGCATGCAAAACATTGGTTTAACATCAAAAAAGAGTTTACACATTGAACACCTGTAAAGAGCTTAATGATTGTCAGGAAGGGAATGTTTGGTTTTTCTTCTGTTAGACAGAGCCCATGTATGATTGGGACTCTATTTATCCCCAGGGAAGTTTCGTATCCCCAGGGAAGTTTCGTATTCCCAGTAAAGTTTCGTTTTTGCAGCGAAGTTTTGTTGCCCCATGAATCTTCTTTTAAAAGGGCTTCATTCTGAGACTTCAAGTTTGGATGTGTCACACATCCCCCGTGGAGTCGTTTAAATGGAAACTCACATTTTGAAGAAATTTTAACTCCCCGACAGAACTGCCAACAGAGGTCCCTCGCCATGACATCTCATTTCCCAGCCGGTCTGTTAACTGGGGCATCCTTATGATAGGATTTTTCCTTATCCCCAGTGAGGACGATTTTGTGTGACTATATGCATGATTCATCCAAAGGTTGCATTCCAAGAAAATATCTCTCCAACAAAATCTTCAACCGAGTTCTGTCTCCCCGGTGAAGTCCCGTCTCCTCAGTAGAGCTTTCTTCCCCCAGCAAAGGTTTTCACCTCTCACGTCGGGCCTGTTGTCTTGATGTCATCCTTAACACGGCCGCACACTGTCTTTTCCAGGGATCACAGTCTTACCCTGATCTTCTCTCTCAATTTCCTGATCATCAGATGGCGCCCTTCTTCAGAAGCTACAATGTCGATCTGATCTTCTATAGGAGTTTGCAATTTATTTTTGCAGCTCCTCTCAATGTTTGTGGCCCGTTTCTACTGGCTGCCTGTTTGTTATTCTCCGCGAAGCTTCATCTCTTTGAGGTTCCCTCTCTAGTGGATCCCCATATTTTCTCTTCTCGTTTGGATTTTGCAATTTATTTTTGTAAGTCATGTCAGATTCTGATTTCTTGGTTTTTGGCTTCTCAATTGGTCATTCCCCAGTGAAACTTTAAAACATGCATCATTATATTGCATCTACCAAAATGCGTAGCATTTCCATTATATGGAGCATTGCGCTATATAAAAAGAATTCAAACATACATCGGAACATAATCCTTTATTGTTTCCGTCATCCCTAGTGATTTTTTCTAATACTTCGGATTAAATCCCCAGCAAGGTCTTCGCCCTCATTATCTTAGTTTCCTCCCCATACCAATATCCTTTTGACATCAATCTTTTGATTGTTTGAGTGTCTACTCTTGACTGTAGTTCAGTTTCGCCCTCGTGCAGTCTTCTAGGATTTAGTTTTCACTACCCTCTCTGGTTCATTCCAATGCCTATTGATGCACCTTTCGAATACCAGTCTCGTCCTGATATTCGCTTTCAGTAGGTTTTTAGGTGTACGCCCTAATCTCCTCGCTTTGGGTCGAGTTTCGCCTCGTCGCCTGTGCGTGAAATCCAGTTTCATCCTGGTGTTCATCTAGCTTAGTTTCTCCTAAACTATTTATTGAGTCGAGTTTCGTCTCGTCTTGGATTTCGTACCTTGGACACTTTGACAGTGTTTGTTTACCGAGTGCAGTGTTCGTACTGGTCCCTGGTTTGAAATCGGTCTCTTTTGTTTCTTGGATTCTTCTATCAGTTTTCGTCACTGTTTATCCATTGATCTGAGACCAGCAGGTGCTCTAAGAAACATGCACTCTAATCACTTTGCTATGGGTCGAGTTTCGCCTCGTTACCCGTGCATGAAATCCAGTTTCGTCCTGGTACTCATCTAGTCTAGTTTCGTCTAACTGGTTATTGAGTCGGGTTTTGTCTCGATTTTGTTCCTCATTTCTGGGATTCTTTCAGTTCCTTCATATTGTCTATCTTAGTTAAGATTAGCAACTGCTCCTAGAATCGCGCACTCTAGCCACTTTTGCTTTGGGTCGAGCTAAGAGTTTCGTCTCCTCACCCGCGTACGTTTTCTTTTCTAGAGCTTAGTTTCGCCTATGCTCTGTGGTTTGATTTTTATCTCACCCTTTTTGAAGCCCAGTTTTGCCATGGCACATTTGTTCGGAAGTTTAGTTGCATCTACTCTTCTTTGTTTTTATTGTGTTTCAATCTGCGTTACAGCTCCATTCTGACGCATGTCTTGGGGGTTTTCTGCTTCTTTTTCTTTCTTCTTCAAGAGTGTAAATTTTCGGGTTCTTTCGTATTCAAACATCTTCAACCTTGTACACTCGAAAGTTGTCACTCTTCTCACTTATCATGTTGAAGATATTTGAATAGGGGCAGCTTTTGCACCCCAAAATTTACCCTCTTTATTTAGGCTTATGTTTCATCATGGACATCATATTGCATTGCATTCATACATTGTGATAGGATCAAAGTACTTTGGTTATCAAGTTTTCCTAAAGCTTTGAAGGTTGATTGCATTGACAAGTTGCTCAAGTAGAATCTTATCATCTAAACCTCTAAATCTTTCAAGCTCAAAAGTTATTGCATATCTCAAGATGCTTTGTTCATCCCTTTGGATCCCCAGAGGATTGGAGTTTGTGTTTGATTATAAAAAGGAATCACCCCTTTTGATTCACTAGTCAAATTAGGGTTTTGTTTGATCAAGGATTTTGATCAATGTACAAATCTTGATTTGGAAGCCACAACATCTCATTGGTATTTGAAAAATCTTAGCACAAGGAATTGGTCATGATGCCCAGAGGATTTGAAGCTTTGAAGACGATTCATCAGTCTCCTAAGGCGTTAATCAAAATTAGGGTTTGGGTTTTTATCATGTTTTCTTGAGAATTTTGAAGTGAAACTTTTTACATGGCCTCTACATATTTGTAAGATCATATGGTGGAAGTTTTAATCATCAATTTTGAATGGAAGTGGATCAATTGATTCAAAGGGGCAAAATGGTCATTTTGGTCAAAATCAGTCAAAGTCAAGGTTGACCAAGTGAACTTTTGGTCAACCATCAATTCAAGGATTCATTTTTCATATTTCAAGTCCATTTTGGTCATTGGATCAAGGAGATTTAGGTTTGGGTTGAAACTTGTTCTTGAAGAAACCCTAAAAGTTTCTAATTTTGGAAAATAAGGACTTAATTTCAAAAATTCATATTTTATTCACCTTTGATCAAGAAAATGCAAATGAAGCATGCTTGGAAAGATAAGAGGATGATCTTTCATATCCTTTTGGTCTCATGTCCAAATTGAAAAGGAATCAAGAGTTATGGTCTTTCGAAGTCACAAAATTATGGGTCATTTTCCAAAATTAATGAATTTCAAGCTAACTTTTGAGGACCTTAATGGATTCAATTGCAAAAACTCAAAACTAAGGGATTGTAGATCTTTTCAATACCTTCCCAAATTGTGCTAATTTGTGTCAAAATTCAAAAGTATGAGCACGTTATGAGGTTTGGAATTTTGAGGCATTTTATTGAAATTTGGCAAATATGCAAAATGGCCAATTCATGAGAACTCGAGTTTCAACCATTCTCTTTGTTTCTAATCCATCCCATGACCTATTTGTGACTTGCTAAGGCCCATAAATCCAGCCATTTCGTGCTCCATGGACCATGGTGTTTGCTTGGGTACAAAAATCACAAACTAGCCCAAAATTGCAAAAACGCCAACACTTTCTAATTAGGTGGAATTAAGGGCCAAGATTTTAAGGATGATCTTCTGAAGTAATTTGGCCCACAAAATGCATAAGAGGCTAAATAATGCACGAACAAATCACCTGATCCTGTGCACACTTCATTTTTGGCCAAAATTTCCAATCCTGCCCTCCAACGGCTTTGAGATCACATTTCCACTTCTATGCTCCTCTATAAACTCTATATAAGAAGAGGCAAGCCGGGTCAGAGAGAGAGAGAACACTCCCATTGCAAGAATTTCATATCTGAGATTTCCACCCTTCTTCTGCAACTTGTTTCGATTCTCTCAATTCCTTGGTGTTTTCTTCAAAATTCTTGTGGATTCAGCTTCAGTAAAAGGAGTAGATCAAGTTAGCACCATTTGCTTGCATCTGGAGTGAAGGAGACAGTAGAACACTTTTTGCCTTGAGGTAATAATCCTAAACTTCAATTTTCGAGATGCACTTGTTTATTGAGGTGTTTGAGCTTGGATTAGTATTCATTGATGTTGGTGGAATGTTTCTGAAGCTTTATAGTGTTTGATTTGGTGAAGAATGCATGTTTGAGTACCCTGAAACTTTCGATTCAGAATGATTTTGCTCATATTCATGACTTGATTATGAACAATATGGTTGATGTTTCGATTTGATTCAAATTGCATAATGAAGTGTGAAATGCTGGCTTTAATTTGCGCTTGATTTTATGAAAAATGATGTAGAAATGAGTGTGTATGATAGATCTGAACATGAGCCCTAGAACAAGTCTTGCGCGCATTTTTTCTTTGGTCCGGAGGTTGAAGATGATGTGGTGGCGTATTCTGATTGGTCCATTTGAATATTTGTTTTATTTGAATTATTTGTTTTATTAGGAATTATGTTTGATTTTATCTTGTGATCAAAACATTTTCAAAAATCATAAAAAATTTACCATAGGCCAATAACATTTTCTAGTATTTGTCTTTTTTTTTTCTTGGAATTTTTTTAAAATGTTTTGATTGTTTTAAAATTTCATAGGTTTAATTATTTAATTGTTCAAATATTATTTTTATTTTAATATTTCCTTTGATCTAAAAATTCCATAAAAAATGTTTTAAACTCATAAAATAATGTAGAAATTGATTCTGAAATTGATTTAGTATATTTTCTATTTTTGATTAGAATTTTAATTTGAGAAGTTTATTTTAAATTTTTTCTTTAAAATTTTTTATTTTAATACTTCCATTGATTCAAAAATTCTCAAAAAAAATCATGCAAGCTTGTTTGTAATCATGGAGTCTGAATATAATTTCATTTTTGACCTCTTGGTGATTTTTGGCTAGGGTATACATTTTTGCCCTTAAATAATAGTTTAAATTGTTAATTGTTTGTTTATTTTTTATTTTAACATTTCTTTTAATTCAAAAATTCTACAAAAAATCAGGGATGTGTGTTTTTAATTCTAATATTTGAATATAATTTTGGTTGGACTTTTTTCTGATTTTTGATTAAAGTTTTGTTTTGAGATGTGATTAATTATTTAATTGTCTAATTGTTTGAATTTAATTTCATTTGTGACTTTTCTTCAATTCAAAAAATGTGAAAAAATATATTTTCTTACATTTAGGGTTTCTTGGTAATTTGTATGATCTTGGTTTAAATTTTTTGAATTTTGATCTTACTTAGTCAATATTTAAGATTAAAATTCAAAAATTAGGGTTTTGTTGCTTATGGTGCAAGTTTCATTTTTAAAACCACTATGCCCTGGATTTTCAATAGAATTCAAGTCTTGATTAGGGTTCATGAATGTATCGAGGATCTGAAAACTATTTTTCTTGAATTATTTAACTTGGTTTGACATTTTTCCACAAATTATTTTGAAAACTTGTCTAGTTTGGTAGTTTTGCCAACTAGTCTTGAACTTTGGGCCTCATTTGATCTCCTCCTCAACCATTCATGAACATAAGATTGGCTTTCTGACTTCTACACACTTCAAAGTTGCTAAGAGATTTTTGGTTTGAATTATTGAAATCACTTTCTATTTTTGATGTATTTTTGAAGTGAAGGTACCCAATTAATGTTGCATATCTTGTTGCAATTTGTTTTATGGCCAATGAACTTGAGTGAGGCCTGTAATTAGGAACCTAATGATAATGTTGATTCTGATTGTCCATGATAACTCAAGCCATTTCATTTAATGCCTCATGTTTGAATGTTTGAACCTTTTAATACATTGTGTGGGATTCACCTTCTTTTGTGCGTGTGAGTTGTGGTTGAATTAATTGTACATGATTGAAATGTGTTTGCCGCTGACTTCTATGGTCTTTGATGTATTATTTTAAAGCTCCCAATATCCTTGACTGATATTCAATTGTCAATTCAATATGGTGATAGAAAGGAGCAACATTCCTCTATTTCTTCTGACCTAATTGTGCATGTGCCAGTTTCCTCTTGTCTATCATGTCTAACATTTGATAATTGTTATCATGTTGTGCTCACTTCATCATATTGTATCCACCCCTTATGTGAGTCATCATTCACCTTATGGAATACTAACTTGTATGTTGAATGTGCGAGGTACTCTGAGAAAGTTTCCACTTTTGGCTTAAGGCTATTGTGTTTCACTTTATTTGTGGAACACAATTTATTATATTGGCACTATTATTGTGCTTGGCATATTTGATGGTTTATGCAGGATATACATACATATGATTATGAATGATATACATTGCCCCTGGGATCTGTTCATATCTATTAAATTACTTACATCCTGATGGTGTAATTTCTGACTTGGTTTGTCTACTGATGCCAGCTTGCTCGAAGTTCTCTGGGTTTCTTTTATTCTTGCTTAGTTACTACGAATAGCTATCCGTTTGGTATTGCACTATTTATTTTCTTCCATTTTCATTCTGTATAGTTCTTTGATTGCATGATGGGACCTCTGTTGCTGATATATGTCAGGATGCCCTTTGGTTTTTTGTCTGAGGCATGTGTTATGTTGTTTTTGATTGATGAGTCACTCAATTTAGAAACTGAGATCAGGACTTCGCTCTCATTGCATGTTCCCTATAAGATGTTTATTGTTTTTTTTTATTTGTTGATCGATGAGTCACTCAATTTAGAAATTGAGATCACGACTTCGCTCTCATTGCATGTTCCCTATAGGATGTTTATTGCTTTTCTCTTTTAATTGTTGATCGATGAGTCACTCAATTTAGAAATTGAGATCACGACTTCGCTCTCATTGCATGTTCCCTATAGGATTGTTTTGTTAAGATTCCTTTCACATGAAAATTAGGGTAGGGTTTTCCTTTATCCTCAACCTTAGGGTCAACCATTGTATGATAACACTAGGGATAGTACTAGGCTAGTTTGCCTTAGTTGATTTTTTCCTTTCTATGCATTCTTCACCTTAAAACAAAAACCATTTTCTTTGAAAATCATAAGACATTTCTAATAAACTCAAACCCTTCTTCAAAGTAAAAGATACAAACCAATCTTACTTTGTTTGTGTTATCTTTCAGCCGGTGTTTCGCCATCGCGCATTTGTTTGAAGCCGATGTTTCGCCATCGCGCATGTTCGTTATCCTATTCTGATTCTCAATATCATTTTTAGGTGTGATGTTTCATCATCCTTTTTATTGATGTTTTGCCATCCTTACCATGCCATGATACCTTCTTATCTCTTAGCCTATGTTTCGCCATCGCACATCTGTTTGAAGCCGATGTTTCGCTATCGCACATGTTTGTTATCCTACTTTGATTCTCAATATCATTGTCAGGTGTGATTGTCTTGTCATCTATTTTATTGATGTTTCGTCATCTTTGCCATGATATCTTTGTTGCCTCTTAGTCGGTTTTTCTCCATCGCGCATGTTTGTTACCCTACTCTGATTCTCAATATAATTGTTAGGTGTGATGTTTCGTCATCCATTTTATTGATGTTTTGTCATCCTTACCATGCCATGCTACCTTGTTATCTTTTAGCCGGTGTTTCACCATCGTGCACTTGTTTGAAGTTGATGCTTCACCATTGCACATGTTTGTTATCCTACTTTGATTCTCAATATCATTGTTAGGTGTGATGTTTTGTCATCCGATTTATTGATGTTTCTCCATCTTTGCCATGATACCTTGTTATCTCTTAGACGATGTTTCGCCTTCGCACATCTGTTTGAAGCCGATGATTCGCCATCGCAAATGTTTGTTATCCTACTTTGATTCTCAATATCATTGTCAGGTGTGATTGTTTTGTCATCTGTTTTATTGATGTTGCTTCATCTTTGCCATGATATCTTTGTTGCCTCTTAGTCGATGTTTCGCCATCGTACATTTGTTTGAAGCCGATGTTTCGCCATCGCATATGTTTGATTATCCAACTTTGACTCTCGATGTCACTGTTAGGTGTGTTATTTTTACCATTTGATGTTTCGCCATCTTTGACATGTTACTTTGTCATCATTTAGTTGATATTTTACCATCTCATTTGTTTGTTATTTTATTCGATGTTTCGCCATCTTGTCTGTTTTTGCTGTCTTAATTAAAAAAACACAAACCAACCAAAATATGTAAGCCGAACTATGGCTGCTCTAATTCCTTAAAAGGGATGCGTAGGCATTGGGGTAGGGCCCAATCGAGCATAACTTTTACTTTCCCTACATTGTTTTCTTTCTCTTTCGCATGCATTTCCTTTTTAGTTTTAAGCCATAAGCATAGGATTTGACCACACCCATTAGATTAGACAACAAGAGTGGATACCGTAGAGTACTACGGGAGTGTGGGGTGCTAATACCTTCCCCTCACGCAACAGACTCTCTTACCCGATCTCTCGGTCGAAAGACCGTGATTTATCCCTTTTCAGGTTTTCTCGATGTTTACCTTTCCCTTTCGGCGGGATAAAATACGTTCGGTGGCGACTTCATTGATGTTTCACTACATTCAGATGACAGGTTCCGGCCATGCAGTTTCAGTCTATTGCCTATCATTATCTGGAAGAAATAAATCTAACCAGAAGAGGT
The DNA here is from genome assembly GCA_948472305.1 of Vicia faba. Classification (NCBI taxonomy): domain Eukaryota; kingdom Viridiplantae; phylum Streptophyta; class Magnoliopsida; order Fabales; family Fabaceae; genus Vicia; species Vicia faba. Next base: position 337,538,396 of record OX451741.1, read on the forward strand.
ATGTCGTTTTCCTGTCCTTAACTGGAAGAAACAAATCTAACTCGAAGAGGTCTGTCATTTTCCTGTCTTTAACTGGAAGAAGTAAATCTAACCCTAAGAGGTTTTTCATTTTCCTGTATTTAACTAGAAGAAGTAAATCTAACCAGAAGAGGTATGTTGATTGCATGTCTTCAATCTGGAAGAACTAAATCTAACCAGAAGAGGTCTTTGCTAGCATATCTTTAATCTAGGAAGAAATAAATCTAAACCATAAGAGGTCTTCGTTTGCCTGTCTTTAATATGAAAGAAATAAATCTAAACCAGAAGAGGTCTTTGTTTTCCTGTATTTAATCTGGAAGAAATAAATCTAAACCAGAAGAGGTCTTCATCTTCCTGTCTTTAATCTGTAAGAAATAAATCTAAACCATAAGTGGTCTTTGTTTGTCTGTCTTTAATCTAGAAGAAATAAAGCTAAACCAGAAGAGGTCTTCGTCTACATGTCTTGAATCTGGGAAAAAATTAATCTAAACCAGTAGAGGTCTTCGTTTGATTTTTCCTGAAAGGAAGAGGGTTAGTTGCATGCAGATGTATGCATGGTGTAATGATGTTCTGAAAATAAATGAGATTATGTTATATGAATTTGTCATGTATGTGCTCTGATGTATGAATGTGAAATATTAAAGTGCATCTTTGTCTGGAAAATAAATCCTTGACAAATTACTGGGGAGTATTGGGAAGCTAAATCCCGGACTACCGCTGGAGATAAAGAGTATGTGTATCTTCAATTTTGTTTAAAATGTTTCCGCTGTGGATCTCGATTTTGTTGTTCAAGGAAATCCTGCAAGGAATGTTGATTTTTGTTTGGAGAATAGAGTTCAGGAGCCTAGGTTGTCCATTACTCTACTAGGGAATTATAACTTGACTGGGGAGAATGAAAGTTAATTGGTATCTGGTCGAATTCTAGGCTTTGCAGTAACATTCTATGGATAGTAACAACTCCGTTGGGGATTGTAATGACTTTACTGGGGACAAAGGGGTTTTGTCTGCTTAATTTGTAATGGTCTGAGAGGAATACTTGTACTGGGGAATCTGGTAGTTTGTTGGGGAAATAAACCCTGTTGAGGAAAGCATTTTGAATATCCTATTGGGGGGATGCTTTCTTTTTGGATACGAAATCCACAAGGTTTCTCTTATAGTTTAGGACCAACTCAGTTGGGGAAATGCTTGTCAGGAGATCAGAACTCCGGATGGATACGGTATGAATTCAAATCTGTGGGGATAATTTTGTTGAAGTAACTCTGTGGGGGATATCTCGAATTCTTTAAGAAAATTTTTATTGCCGTTTTTTAAACTTACATTTTTTAACAGTTGATCATGTTCATATGCATATGTTCATTCAATTTTAGTCATTGGACGTTTTTGCACTCAAAATAGGAAAACAAAAAGTTTGCATTTCAAAGTATATTTTTATTGATGTCTTGCGTATATATAGGAGTTTTTGTACAAGGAGACAGAGATCCTAGTAAGAGGAAATCGTCGAAAGAATAGAAAGTGAAAACAAAAATAATAGCCATGTGGAAGTGATCTCATTGTGTTCCAACTCCACTATTGCCCTTATGTCTTCGAACATCATCCCTTGCCATTGAAAGAAGTTGATTGAATTGATCTTACACCCAAGAACTTAGATCTTGGTATTAAAGTTGGTTGTAGTTATTTCACGGGATGTAGTCATACGCTTTAATCCTTAATTTTTTCCTGGATCTCCCTTTCAGATTTTTAGCCCACCAGGATACCCTTTTTGCCCAAGCCGCCCTTTCGGGTTTTCAACTTATCGAATGTACAATCTTTTGTATATATCCCTAAATTTTGCCCCAACCCTTTTGGTTCGCCGGGATGCCCTTATTTTTTCCTAGGTATGTCAACCTAGCGGGTCATTTTTTATACGTAGTATTTTTTTACTATGTCTGCGTTTACAGGATACGGAAAATATTTGTCGTCCATAGTAGTTAGCATCATGGACCACTAGAGAATATTTTCTTAAAAACAAATGGCCCTTCGTAAGTGGGAGTCCAGTTTCCCCTGGGATCGACTTGTGGAAGAATTATGTGTTTTATTACCAAGTTGCCAGCCTGATACACTCGAGGTTTGGTCTTTTTGTTGAAAGCCTTGATCATACGCTTTTGATACATTTGACCATGACAAATAGCAGCCAGTCTCTTCTCGTCAATTAAGTCCAACTGATCCAAACTAGTCTGAATCCATTCGTCTTCGCTTAAACCTGCTTCTTTCATAATCCTTAAGGAAGGAATCTGAACTTCCACAGGAAAAATAGCTTCCATGCCATAGACTAAGGAAAATGGGCTTGCCCCAGTTGAAGTTCGGGTTGAAACATGATAACCATGGAGAGCAAACAGTAGCATCTCAAGCCAGTCTTTATAGGTCACGCCAATCTTTTGCACAATCTTCTTTATGTTTTTATTGGCAGCTTCCACTACGCCATTCATCTTAGGTCTGTACAGAGAAGAATTGTGATGCTTGATTTTGAACTGAGTGCGGAGCTCCGTAATCATAGCATTGTTGAGATTGGTTCCATTGTTTATGATGATCCTTTCAGGGATACCGTAAAGACATATGAGGTTATGCTTGATAAATTGGGCTACAACGTTCTTTGCAATTGACGCAAATGAGATAGCTTCGACCCATTTGGTTAAGTAACCAATGACAACTAGGATGAAACGATGTCCATTAGAAGTTGTGGTTTTTATCTCTCCAATCATGTCTATGACCACATTGCAAATGGCCATGGAGTAGTCATGACATTCAAAAGAATTGGAGGCACATGGACCTTGTCGGCATAGATTTGACATTTGTGGCAAGTCTTCGAGTGATGGTGACAATCAGTTTCCATAGTCGACCAATAGTAACCATCCCTTAGAATCTTCTTGGCCATAGTGTGCCCACTAGAGTGAGTTCCAAAGATACCATCATGCATGTCCTCCATGATTTTCTCTTCTTCCTTCTTGTCAATACAACATAGCAGAGTCGAATCACTATTGTGCTTATATAGGAGCCCATTGCTTAGGAAGAATTTGGCTGAAAACCTTCGCATGAATTTCTTGTTGTTGATGGAAGCTCCTTCAAGATATTATTGTGCTTCCATATATCTCCTCACTTCATGGTACCACGGTACCATGGTTTCTCCTCGTCAGTGTTGATCTCACAATAGTGTGTAGTTTCGTCAAATCTTTCAATCGTAATTCTAGGAGCTTCGTTGTCCCACATGACCTTGAACATGGATGAAATTGTCGCTAAGGCATCCACCAACTAATTTTCTTCTCTTGGAAAGTGTTCGAAGGTAACCTCCTCAAAGTATGGGATCAGGGTTAACATAAGCTCTTTGTAGGGGATCAGATTAGGATATTTGGTATCCCACTCTCCTTTAACTTGACTGATTACTAAAGCTGAATCTCCATATACACTTAAGAATTTGATTCTTAGGTCAATGGCAGCCCTAAGACCCAAGATGTGTGTTTCATACTCAGTCATGTTGTTTGTGCAGTCGAAGCATAGTCTAGCAATGAAAGGTATATGGCCACCTTCGGGAGAAATAATCACAGCACCAACTCCATTACCCAAAGCATTGGAAGCCCCATCAAAAACCATAGTCCATCAGGATCCTTGTTCAGGTCCATCATACAGTCCAGGCTTTTCACAATCAGTTATCAGCATGATATTATCGTCCGGGAACTCAAAGTTCATAGATTGGTAATCATTAACAGCTTGATGGGCCAAGTGATCTGCCAGCACACTTCCTTTGATGGCCTTTTGTGTAGTATATTGGATATCATATTCAGTCAGGATCATTTTCCATCTAGATATTCGTCCGGAGAGAGCTAGTTTCTCGAAGATCTACTTGATAGGGTCCATCTTAGAAATCAACAAAGTGGTGTGAGTCAACATATACTGTCTTAGCTGGCAATCAGCCCATGCCAGAGCCTAACAAGTTTTCTCGAGCAGTGAATATTTTATTTCACAGTTGGTAAACTTTTTGCTCATGTAGTATATTGCATGCTCTTTTCGGTCAAACTCGTCATGTTGGCCCAACACCCCCCCCCCATTGAATTCTCTAATAAAGTCAAGTACATAATCAAAGGTATTCTTTCAATTGGAGGCATCAGGATGAGAGGTTCTTGTAAATATTCATTGATCTTGTCAAAGGGTGCTTGGCATTCGTTGTTCCATCTAAATACTTGATCTTTCTTTAAGACTTTGAAAATTGGCTCACGAGTAGCAGTCAAGTAAGATATGAATCGAGTAATGTAATTGAGTCGAACTAAGAAACCCTTGACCTCTTTCTCAGTAAAGGGAGATGGAACTTATTGTATGGCTTTGACTTTTGCAGGGTCAACCTCAATACCTTTTCCACTGACGACGAACCCTAAGAGTTTTCCAGATCTTAGCTTGTATTTCTTCAACCTCTCAAACAACTTGTGAAGATGATCAATATGTTGTTCCTCGGTTAGCGACCTTGCAATCATATCATCAATGTATACTTCTATCTCATGATGGATCATATTATGAAATAGAGCTACCATGGCTCGTTGATAGTTTTCCTCTGCATTCTTCAAACTGAAAGGCATGACCTTATAGTAGAAAGAGCCCCACTGTGTGACAAAGGTTGTCTTCTCCATGTCCTCGGGAGCCATTTTGATTTGGTTGTAGCCGGAGAAGCCATCCATGAAGGAGAAGACTTTATATTGAGCAGTTTTGTCGACCAAGACGTCATTATGCAGTAGTGGGAAATCATCTGTGCGGTTTTCCCTATTCAAATCTCTATAGTCTACGCACATACGAACCTTTCCATCCTTCTTCGGCACGGGGACCACATTTTCCATCCATTGGGGATATGATGTCACTTCTAGAACACCTTTATTGAATTTCTTCATTACCTCGACTTTTATTTTCTCAGACATGTCAGGCCGCATACGATGAACCTTTTGCTTGACCGGAGGATAATATTCCTTTGTTGGTAGACGATGAACTACAATGTCAGTATCAAGCCCTGGCATATCTTCATATGACCAAGCAAACACTTTTACATAGTCATGAAACATCTTGACCAAACTTCCTTTGATATTGTCTTCCAAGTTAGCGCTGATCTTGACCTCTTTTTTGTCTTCCTCACTACATTAGTTGATCACTTCAACTATCTCTTCATGCGGTTGAATGGCTTTTTATTCTTGCATCAAAAGTATGGCTAATTCCCCAGGTATTTCATAATCTTCTTCGCCTTTGTCTTTAGCTTGGTGGATTGGATGTTCAAAGTCATAGGTGGTAATAACAGAGTCGTTGTCAATGAGACCCAGAGTGGATGAGAATATGCAAATGTGTGTGTGTGTGTGTGTGTGTGTGTGTGTGTGTGTGTGTGTGTGTGTGTGTGTAAGATATATGGCTATTTTAATAAAGTGAAAGAAAGACAATGAGCACAAAATTTGAATGCAAAATAGTCCAATGGTTTTCATTAAATGATCATATGGCATATGGAAATGAAAAAACCATTAATAAATGGACTATGGTGCCCCGGGCCTAGCACGCGGTGTTGTACCCCAAAATATGCCCTCTCATTTATCAAGATTATTCTCACAAGATTTCTTTGACTCAAGACTGGATTAGGGTTTGGTCAGCTCAAGACATCTCATCTTACACTGTTGACCCAAAATTAGGGTTTGAGTTTGCACAAGGATTCTTGGAATATCAATGCTTCATATTAATTTCAAACATCATTATGAACCCCTAAGATTACTCATGACAAGTTTCAAGCCTTGAACCATATTTTTGATCAGTCAATTGGACAGTTGACCTAAAAATCAGCTGTATTCGGGAAAAAGTAAACCATGGCCAATTTACAGTCAAACTTCATAATTTTTTATGAACATCAACATTTTAGACTCATATGTATCATTTGATCAAGTTTGGATTACAATTCCTCAAGAAATTTGATCAAATCATCAAAAGGGCAAAATGGTCAAAATTAGGGTTTTGACTGAGGAAGGGCAATTTCTGATTTTTGACCTAGCAAATGACCAATTGATTTGAAGCATGATTTCAAGGGTTCATTTGTATCATATTGACCTAATTACATGGTTCAAAATATTGAAAATCCATTGGATAGACAGATGAAATTTGCAGTCAACTGATCAAAATCAACTGTATACTAAAAAGTCAAACTATGACTTTTTGGTCAAAATCAAGTGCCAAGGATCATAGTTCTTCAAAACATGTTAAAATGTGAAACTTGTTCATCAAGGAATCAAATATTGAAGATTTGATTTTAAAATTTGAATTTTTCTTAACTTAGAAAATTTTCTAAGTATAGAAAATTTCTTATTTTTTCTCAACTTTAGGCCAATTTTCCACCATGATACAAGATGATTCAAAGAAAGTTCCTAACATGAAAGTTGTAGATCTCCATGAAATATACAACTTTTCTTCACACATTTTTTTCCTAAAGATGCTTGGATCTCAAGATATAATTTTATGAACACATGCCCATGAACTAAAATAACATTGAAATTTTGCCCTAATTTAGGCAGGTTTTTGACCCAACTTCATGGCAATTTTTCACCTAGTTCCAAGGGGAATATTGAAATGCATTTCAAATATGAGTTATAGAGCACATTTCAAGATTTCCAAAATGTCTAAGAACTACTTAAGATCATTTTTGTGTAGGGAGAATCGAAGAGATGAAGTTGACAATTTCTCACTTTGAATTCAAGCTATTTCATGAAGAACAAATTTCAAATCAGTCCCTATGCTACCTAATCCATGCTTTACAGGTTCCAAACTTGTTTCTCACTTCATAATTTAATGCTGACTCAGTTGGTAAAGCTTGAATCCAAGCCCTAAAGTCTTTATCCAAGTTGTAATTCCATAAATGGCACAAAGTTGCCATTGCCATTTTGGAAAAGGTTCACTGTTGCAACTTTCCAATTCTTGAGAATTGAACATGTCTTATCTGCACACACAAGTACTACAGACCTAAGGCAACTTGTATAGAGCTCATACCAACTCCAAGCAAGCTAGTACAAGCAGGTAGAGACTTGTCCCTTCACTTGGCTTCAAAAGCAAGAAAGTGTGCAAAAAGCCTAGGATTGAAAAATATTTTGAAGAGCTGACTTGAAACCTTTTCCATACTAATACACAAACATATTACAGTTGAGAGCACGATTGCAAAAGGGCTGAGACACTCCAAAACTCCATATCACCAAAAAACTGTCAAAACTTGCAGTTTGTGCATAAGCATAGTAATCCATCATTTGGCTCATGTGTTTCAAGTTTTAATCATCAAAACACCTTACCTACTTCATATCTAAGAGATCTAGACCATCATCCCTGCAGTGTAACTCCTCCTTCTTCATCATCCATTTTTGTTTTCAAAGCTTGTAGGTTGACTTGGATAGAGAGTTCTAGGCACTTCCAAAGCAAGGCAAGGATTGGAACACACTCAGGGAGGTTCAAGCAAGCTAAATCACCCTTCAGGCCTTCCTAAATCTCACTCAAACTCCATTCACGATCTCATCTTAAAGAGGTAAGAATGTCAACTTCTATCTCTTCATACAGGCATCCATTGGCCACGATTTGTGAATAAACAATTTAGATATCATTACTACGAAGTTGTATATATATATATATATATATATATATATATATATATATATATATATATATATATATATATATATATATATATATATATAACTTGCATTTATTTGGCCTAAGTTGAGAGAATTTTGAACTTGAAGTTCCTGGAAAAATTAGGTTTAAATTTAGGGCTTTTAAAATTCATTTTGATCTTTGATTGTTAGCTTACATGATTTACATGGTTGAAATTATGGGAATGAGTACTACCATTTTCATGTTGGAAGTTTTCATTTTCATGGAGAAATGAGAAAGTTACAGAGCTTTTGGCCAGCTTGAGGAAGAAGATGAAGTACAGGGCAAGGACATTGTTTGTTTTATGTTTTTGTTGTTTCATATAAATCAACGGATGTATAGCCACCCCAGTGGCAAGGTAGCACGCTGGTGAGGCCCAGGTCATGGGTTCGAACCTTGGCGCTACCTTTTGTTTTTTTCATATTTTTCCATTTCCATTTTTTGCTGTTTTGCAGGATGGGCTTGTTTCTTTGGGCCTTCGTGTTTTTGCTGACATACTACTCCCTATCTCCTTACAACACCTCTGACCCAACTATTTTGTTTATTTGTTTTATTTTCTTTTTTTGTTTTATTAAATATTTTCTTTAATACATCAAATCATGAAAAATATAAAAACTTCATAAATATTGTATTTTGTTTATGTTATTTTATTTTTACATAAAAAATATTTTCATTAAACTATATATATATATATATATATATATATATATATATATATATATATATATATATATATATATATATATATATATATATATATATATATATATATATATATATATATATATATATATATATATATATATATATATATATATATATATATATATATTAATTAATTATGTTTCTTAAATAAACTTGTAAACATAAATAAAATAGACTAAGTTTAACTTGTTTTATTTCCTTTTCATTCCATACTTGTGAATATTTATTTTGGCATATATAAAAACTAAATATTTTCATAAAATATTATTCATTATTTTTAATACAAAAAAAATACATAAAAATAATACATAAGAAATTTATTTTCTTTCAAACTAGAAATTAGGGTTAACCTTTTTTTTAAGATATAATTTCCTTTTTTTATATATATATATATTTTTAGGATTAGGTTAAAATTCCTTTTCACATAAAAAATAAAACAAAATCTTTTCTTGCATATACATAAATATTTCATATTTAAATATTGTATTTGTTCATTCTAATATTTGTACAAATTCGATTTGGTTGTAATAGTTTAATTAGACTTATATTATTGCAAATCCCCATTCATAATTTGTATTCCCCCCTCCCATAAAAATGTTGTAATAGCGTAGTGATCTTTAAGTTACGCAATTTACCACTTTTACATGCCATGCTAGTAATTAGGGTTTGAATGGCAAGATCAAAACAAAACAAATAGAAAACCCTAATACAAGACAAAATCAAGGCATGAAAATAACACACTTGCACACAAGCATATTTAGGGTTTCTCCACTTGGTTGCCTTATACAAAAATGGTCATATTACGCATACGAAGTATCTTGGCAAAACAAACAAATATCAGATCATAGTCCCTCGATGACGCTATTCTAAAGTTGCCTTAAAAAATGATCTTAGTCCCTCAAAAAAATGCTAAGATACTTTGCAACATTGCTAATCATGGTTATACGATGACCCATGCCCGTCTCGTTTACATCCAAAGATAGGGTTGCTTACCAAATCAATGGTAAGACAACAATGTCAAAGGAATAGAAAATGCACAAGAAAGACATTTGAGTAGGTAGATTACTTCTAGTTACTTGGTTTATTTATAAACAACTATCCTTGCTATTTTCAAAATAAACACACATTTCCAAAAAAATTACAAACATTGAAAACATTTTCAAAAAGACAAACATCTTTGTATAAATTCTTACGAATGATAATCATTACAAAGATTGCCTAAACGAATGGCCTCTTTTAAAAAATACTTTCAAAACCACACAAAGTATAATTTCAAAACAAAAGCGAGTGATCTATCAAGTAACTAAGAGCCCATGGAAAACCATGGATGAAAAGGGTGCTAATACCTCCCATTTTCATAATCTACCCCCCGAACTCAAGAAACAATCTAAAAGGTCTTTCCTGTGCTTTTTCACCTTTCCTTTAGGATAAAAGAAAATTCGGTGGCGACTCTTGCTAACCACAACATTTGCGATAAAATGCAAAACCCTCAAGTCAGTTCTCCTACCGTATCACAGAACTGGAGACTCTGCTGGGGAGTTTAATAAAAGTGGGGTTACCTTAGGGCTAGATCATATTTATTTTCTTACATTATTTGACTTATTTGCTTTACATTATGGCTCTTTGTTTGGGTTTGAATCCTCCACCCAGATTTGGGAGACATTATAGGTAAATAGAAATACATTGTGGAAACTGTGCAGGGTATACCGACATGGTCTAAGTAATAGGTATGTTAGTGTGACATATTTGTGGGTACCGGTAGCCTTTGAGTCAATCAAAGAGAATACGGGGCCGCTGAGTGATGTCATGAAGCACTAATGAACTTCTAGAACCCTTTACTTGACCAACTTGGCCTTTAGGTGTAGTGAGATGACCGACTTTCATGCAGTCCGAAGTTTTTAGATACTCGATACTACACTCATTAAGGGTTGGTTTCTTGGGATATTTCGGTCGCCATTAAAGAGGCTTGAGCTGAAACAATGACCAAGGAAACAATCTGGTGATATTGAGCTCCTTAGAACCCGGTTACTATTACTAGGACAGGTTTAAGCCAACTAAACTACAAGAGGGTACTTACCTATAAAACCCCATGCAAGCCTAAACTAAGAACTTGTTTGCTTTGCTTGTATATGCATACTTGTACATAACATCATGGACATCATGAACATCATATGCATTCACTAACCATTTCAAGGATTTTGTAGATTCATCTTTGTTCTTGTTTTGTAGGATATGGATTCACTTTGCAGGAAAACTATCCAAGTCAACCTTGTAAGAATTCCTCCACAACTTAAGGAGCTAGCTTCAAGGATCCCTGAGAACTCTCCATTCACCGAGAGACATGGTCATCTGCTCAACTTGGTCACCTCCAACACAGAGGAGGATATGATGAAGGTGCTCTTCCAGTTCTTTGATCCTTTGCACCATTGCTTCACATTTCCCGACTATCAGCTTGTGCCTACTTTGGAAGAATTCTCTCAACTCTTGAGGATTCCCATTCTCAATCAACTACCTTTCAACGGTACGGAAAGAGACCCAAAGCCAGAAGAGATTGCTCAAGATCTGCACTTGCACTCATCTGATGTCACAACTCATTGGGAAACTAGAAGTGGTGTCAAAGGCTTCTTAGCAAAGTTCCTGTTTAAGAAAGCCCAAAGCTGTTGGAATTCCCTAGACATGCAAGCCTTTGAAGAAATTGTGGCTCTTCTTATCTATGGGATGGTCTTGTCCCCCAATCCTGACCAACTCATAGATGTGAGTGCCGTCAAAATCTTCATGTCACGCAATCCGGTGCCTACGTTTCTAGGGGATATTCTGCACTCTTTTCACACTCGCATAATGAGGAAAAGAGGTGTCCTTATGTGTTGCACTCCTCTCCTAGAAAGATGGTTTATTTCTCATCTTCCCCAATCAGTCTTAAAGAATGAGAAAGGATTAAGGTGGTTACAAAGGTTAATTACGCTCAAACATTCAAATATTCATTGGTTCTCTCGATCCAAAGAGAATGTTATCATTGTTGACCGTTGTGGGGAATTCCCTAATGTACCTCTACTTGGCATTAGGGGAGGCATCACCTACAACCCATGCTTAGCTCTAACAAAGTTTGGTTATGCCCAAAGGGATGGCCCGCATGAGTTATTGATTCAAGGCTTGGTATTCGACTATGACAACGACGATCAAGGTCTTCGCCAGAGATTCATCCAAGCATGGAGGATGCTAAACAAGGTGGATAGCAAGACTTTGGGACACAAGAATTACATCTCTCTTGAGCCTTACCTCAAGTGGGTACGAACCCGCGCTCAAAGTCTTATGATGCCTTATCCTTCAATTCTCCCGGTGATCATCGAGCATGTTAAGGAAGGAGAAGTTCCATACACTATCCTACATATTGACATGCCCATATCTCTTGAAGACCTACAAAGGGATTGGATACAGCTCAAATGAGAGCAAGATACTCTCGAAGCCCAATTCTACGCAAGAGGAGAAGGTTTTGGAACTCGCTAGGCTACTTCATGAGGAGCAGACTTTAAATTCCTACAATGCACCAAAGAGGATGCGCACTACTTTTTTATCTTAGAGTTTTGTATTATTTAGCCCAAGGGGCATTGATGTACTCAAACTCTATCTTATTAATATAACGTGTGTTTCTTTTTGTCTAAAACGAACTTGAATCTTTTAAAATCCTTGAAAACATTACATATGCACATATCATTCATCATGACATAAAAAGGTCTTTTGCAACGAGTTTCCTCATCTCTCTATTGTTTATTTCAGTAAGATGGATCTCGAACAGACAGTCAAAGATCTTCAAGTTCAAAACACGCAGTTTCAACAGTTGCTCATGACTCTAGCCAAAGGGAAAGAAGAGTTGAAGACTCTGTTAGCTGAAGAAAGAAAGAAGAAAACAAAGAAGGTCACTGGGGTTTTGAACATGGGGAGAAGGTTTCAAGGACAGACTAGAAGAACTTTGAATTTTGCAACCACTTCCGGGGAAGGAGAAGGGAAAGGAAAAGAAAGAACAGTTCTGTCAGAATCTGAAGAGGAGGAAGAAGAGGAAGACTACTCTGAGGAACAATATCCTCTAGCAGATGATAAGTATAAACATCTTGAAGAGCATTTGAGCGCTATGGAAATACAAAAGGTGCCAGGTCTAGACTTTGAAGAATTGGGATTAGTGCCGGGAATTGTGATCCCACCGAAGTTCAAAGTGTCGTTGTTTGAAAAATATGATGGGGTGTCATGTCCTAAGATGCACCTCCGATCATATGTGATAAAGATCCAGCCGCACTTCGCCGATAAAGACCTATGGGTGCATTTTTTTTCCAAGATAGCCTATCTGGAACATAACTCTATTGGTTTTACCAATTGGAAAGGGACGACGTCCACAACTGGGAAGATCTTGCTGCAGCTTTCTATAAGCAATACCAGTATAATGCAGATTTGGCGCCTACCCGTACTCAACTTTAGAGTATGGCCATGGCTTCCAATGAGGGTTTCAAGGATTACACGCAGAAATGGAGAGATCTAGCTGGGAGAGTGAAACCCCCTCTGTCTGAAAGGGAGTTGGTGGATATGTTCTTAGGCACTCTATCAGGCCCTTTCTTCAACCATCTGATTGGGAGCTCATCTGCAGGATTTACTGAGTTAATACTAATCGGAGAGAGGGTGGAAGCTAACATAAAAAGTGGAAAGATTTAGAAGGATTCATCTGCCTCTACAGCTGTAAGAAAGCCTTTCACTGGGAAGAAGGAGGTATCTACTATTTATCCATAAAGGAACCAAGGGAGAGCTGAACGCCGACCAATGGTAGGAGCTGTTATGATCCCAAAGCCTACATCTGATCAACCAAGAAGTAATCAACCGAGGGTGGAAAGGCCAGTCCGGCAATTCACCAGAATCAATATGACTTTATCCATGGTCTTACCGCACCTTTTGAAATCCAATTTGGTAACTTTAAAAGAGCTCCCAAGGACCCCAACACATCATCCCCTCATTATCACCCAAATGCCAGATGCGCATATTATTCTGAAAGTCTGGGTCATGACACTAACAACTGTTGGGCCCTAAAAAACAAGATTCAAGACCTTATAGGCACAAAAGACATTGATTTTGATGCACCCGAGAAGCCAAAAGTCATTTCTGCTCCTATGCCTAGGCATGGTCACAACACCAATACAATAGAAGAAGATTTGTTCGTTACCACAGTTGATGAACTCTTGACTCCACTCCCAATCATTAAGATAAACTTGTTGAAAGTCGGTGTGTTCCTGGGTTGTAATGAAGACTGCCATCTCTTCTTATCCTCACCAACTATTTGCCCTTTGTTGAAAACAGGCATTCAACGCTTGATAGACAACAAAGAGATTCTCTTTGAAAGTACTCTTGTTTTACCTGTTCCTGTTGAAGACGTTTCAGTCATCACCATCTCCGCCAATTCTTCCAGGGTCCCCAAAAGACCTGTTAGGATTACATCGGTTCCAAAAACTACTCCTCTTATAATCACAATGCCTGGGCCAGTCCCGTATGAATTAGACAAAACTGTGTCGTGGAATTACGGTGGGGATATTTATTACCATGGCATCAAACAAGATGGGTTGGCCGCCGAAGAAATAAGCTTCGAAGAAGAAGACTCCGACATTAGAAATATTTCCGGAACCAGTAAGATTACCCGAAGCGGTAGAATCTTCTCTCCAGAAATTTCCCCCCCAAAGGCAATTTTTGGACTCGTAGCTGCTCCAAAGGTTACTTTCGTACCAATAATCATATCTGCAAGTGCTCCTATCGACAAAGACAACACAACCCCTGTTGTTATCCCTACCAACACTCCTACTGCTGAAACTTGAGGGAAAAGTATTCAAGAAGGGCCTGTCCGGACGAAGGCTCAACAGCTGACTATCCCCGAAACCTCCAAGAAGGAAATGGAGGAGATCCCGAGAATAATAAAGAAAAGTGACTAAGACGTAGGCAAACAATTGGGGAAAACTCCCTCTAAAATCTCCATGCTGGCATTGTTACTGTGCTCAGAGGCACATGCAAAAGCTCTGGTGAAGTTTCTGAAGACAACCCATGTGCCTCAAGAGACGTCTGCTGACCAATTTCAAGATTGTGTGGCCAGTTTGACGGTGGATAACGGCCTAGGCTTCTCGGATGCTGATCTGACACCAAGGGGAAGAAAGCATAACGAGGCATTGCATGTCTCTGGAATGTAGAGGAACAACTCTGGCCCACGTCTTGGTGGACATTGGCTCATCTTTGAATGTTTTACCGAAGAAAGCTCTCGCAAGACTAGATTGCGAAGGACTGGCGTTGAAACGCAGTAACATAGTCGTGAGGGCATTTGATGGCTCAAAGAGGATGGTGCACGGGGAAGTGGATATCCCCATAAAGGTTAGGACTCAAACGTTCAACTTAACCTTCTATTTAATGGACATCCTCCCCTCTTACTCCTGTCTGCTAGGACGGTCGTGGATCTATAATGTTGGCGCTGTCACCTCTACACTGCACCAGATGCTGAAATATCTGGTCCATGGAAAGATTATCACAGTCCATGGAGAGGAAGAGCATATTATTAGCCACCTCAATTCTTTCCGGTATGTAGAATTGGACGGCGAGTTCATTGAAACTCCTTTTCAACATTTCGAAGAAGTCTCTCAAGAGGTAGCAGTAACTAAGATGGTGTCCCAGATCCCTAAGATTACAAGACCTCCGCTCTGGATGTCATCTCTAAAGGACGCCAAAGCAGTAATAAAGGAGTGTGGATGCACAATCTGGGGGCAACTTTCGGATATTCCGTATAAATCTGACAAGTTTGGCTTAGGGTTTACTTCAAGTGCTCAGAAGGCTGTGCGTCGTGCCCGTGCTGGAGGGCCACACTTGAAGATTAGCAACCGAGAGGTCAATGCAGTGGAAGATGGTGAAGAGGATTGCAGCTTGGAGGATTGGATATTTCCTACTATCAACGGAGGACTTCGTAATTGGGAAGCCAGAGACTTTGTCCCAATAACTTTCATCCCTCAGTAATTTATCTTTACATTTCTGTTGGACTTGTAATATTCACAAATAATTCGCACATTTAAAATCTTGTGTCTTTCCCGAGGCACAATGGTCCATTTGTAAGGGTTTTCATTTCATCTTCATATGACATTCAATGAACCATGGATGTTTTTCACATACAAACTTTTTGTGCTCATTGTTTTTCTTTTAAATTTTATTTTTAAAGATGGCTATACCCTTACATACACCCACCCACACTCACAAATGCAGGTACCCCTCCATTCCGGATCCCATGGGTAACGATACTGCTATGGCCTTTTGTGACTCTGAGGATCTAATCTACCAAGTCTAAGACGAAGGTGAGGAAGATTGTGAAGTACCAGAGGAATTGGCCAGACTACTACAACAAGAGGAAAGGGCTATTCAGCCTCATGAGGAACCGGTGGATACAATATACTTGGGTATCGAGGAGGATAAAAAAGAAATTAAGGTGGGTGCCAATCTGGATCCCGGTGTCAAGGAGCGTCTGATTCAGCTATTGCATGATTATGTTGAGATCTTTGCCTGGTCATATGAAGACATGCCAGGACTTGATGCAGACATCGTGGTACATCGTCTGCCAATAAGAGAAGACTGTCCACCAGTAAAACAAAAAGTTTTCCGCATGAGACCTGACATGTCAGAGAAGATCAAAGCGGAAGTCATGAAACAATTCAATGCTGGATTCTTGGTTGTCACTTCCTATCCCTAATGGGTTGCCAACTTTGTTCCCGTGCCTAAAAAGGATGGCAAAGTACGAATGTGCATGGACTATAGAGATTTGAATAGGGACAACCCTAAAGATGATTTTCCACTTCCCCACATTGATATCCTGGTTGACAATACGGCCCAGCACAAAGTGTTTTCCTTCATGGACGAATTCTCGGGTTACAACCAAATCAAAATGGCACCTGAGGACATGGAGAAAACAACATTTGTCACAGAGTGGGGCACATTCTGCTACAAAGTGATGCCATTTGGACTGATGAATGCTGGGGCAACCTATCAGTGCACCATGGTAGCTTTGGTTCATGACATGATACATCATGAAATAGAGGTCTACATAGACGATATGATAGCATGATCACAAACAGAAGAAGAGCACCTTGATCACTTGCAAAGGTTGTTTGAGAGGTTGAAGAAGTATAAACTAAGGTTGAACCCAAACAAGTTCACATTCGGAGTACGATCCGGTAAAATTTTAGGTTTTGTCGTCAGTAACAAAGGTATTAAAGTCGATCCTGCCAAAGTCAAGGCGATTCAAGAAATGCCTGCTCCTCATACTGAGAAGGAAGTCAGCGGATTCTTGGGGCGCCTAAACTATATTTCCAGATTCATTTCTCACCTAACAGCTACTTGTGAGCCAATCTTCAAACTATTAAAGAAAGATCAAGTAGTCAGATGGAATGATGAGTGCCAGATTGCTTTTGACAAGATCAAAGAGTACTTACAAGAGCCTCCTGTTTTGATGCCACCAGTCGAGGGAAGACCACTGATCATGTATCTGACCGTTTTAGAGAACTCAATGGGGTGTGTATTGGGGCAGCATGACGAGTCTGGCCGAAAAGAGCACGCTATTTACTACCTGAGCAAAAGGTTTACCGACTGTGAAACCAGATATTCACTGCTCGAGAAAACTTGATGTGCTCTGGCATGGGCTGCTCTCCGGCTAAGACAGTATATGATAACTCATACTACCTTATTGATATCTAAGATGGATCCGATAAAGTACATCTTCGAGAAGCCTGCTCTTTCTGGGAGGATAGCTAGATGGAAGATGATCCTAATAGAATATGACATACATTATACTACTCAAAAAGCTATAAAGGGCAGTGTGCTAGCTGATCATCTTGCTCATCAAGCTGCAGAAGATTATCAGTCCATGAAGTTTGAATTCCCGGATGAAGACATCATGACATTAGACAACTGTGAAGGAATCAGGCCATATGACAGACCTGAACAAGAATCCCGATGGACCCTGTTCTTTGATGGGGAATTCAATGCACTTGGTAATGGTATCAGAGCTGTACTCATATCTCCAGAAGGGTGTCATACTCCATTTACTCCTAGACTTTGCTTCAATTGTACAAACAACATAGCGGAATACGAAGCATGCATCTTTGGTCTCATAGCTGCCATAGACTTGGGAATCAAATCCTTAGACGTGTTTGGAGATTCAGCTTTGGTCATCAGTCAAATCAAAGGGGAATGGGACACTAAGCACCCAAACCTTATCCCTTACAAAGAACATGTTTTGACATTGCTACCACATTTTGAGAAGATTACCTTCGAGCATTTCCCGCGAGAAGAAAATCAGCTAGCAGACGCTCTAGCCACAATGTTATCTATGTTTAAACTTAATTGGGATAGTGAGGCTCCCCAGATCACTATCGAATGAATGGATGAACCAACACACTGTCACGAGATTAATACTGAAGAAATAATGGACCGCCCTTGGTTTCATGAAGTCAAGAGGTATCTTGAGGCTCAAGAATACCTAGAAGGAGCTTCAATCAATGATAAGAAGTTATTAAGGAGATTCTCTGCTAAGTTCTTCCTTAGTAATGGCATCCTGTACAAACGCAATCATGACTCCATTCTGCTTCGGTGTGTGGATAAGATTGAGGTAGAAAAGATCATGGCTAAATTACATGAAGGTAATTTTGGCACTCACTCCAGTGGGCATACGATGACGAAGAAAATCCTACGGGCAGGATATTATTGGTCTACCATGGAAGCATATTGCTATCAACACTTTCGGACCTGTCATAAGTGTCAAATTTATGCTGACAAGGTGCACGTACCTCCAGTTCCTTTGAATGTCTTGACAGCTCCCTGGCCCTTCGCTATGTGGGGAATTAATATGATTATATAGATCAAACCGATATCCTCCAATGGACACCGCTTCATCCTAGTGGCCATTGACTATTTTATCAAATGGGTCGAAGCAACTTCCTTCGCTTTCGTTACTAAGAATGTTGTGGCCCGCTTCATCAAGCAAAATCTCATTTGCCGGTACGGTATCCCGGAAAGGATCATCACTGACAATGGTACAAATCTTAACAACACTATGATCACCGCTTTGTGCAAGCAATTCAAGATTCAGCATTACAATTCTTCCCCATATCGGCCAAAGATAAATGGTGTTGTCGAAGCTGCAAATAAAAACATTAAAAAGATCATACAAAAGATGACAGTCACATACAAATATTGGCATGAGATGCTACCATTAGCTGTCCATGGGAACCGTACCACGGCCCGCACGTCAACTGGGGCAACACCCTATTATTTGGTATATGGCATGGAGGTTGTCTTGCCTATTGAGGTTCAGATCCCCTCTCTAAGGATTATGAAGGACGCAGGTTTGAGTGAAGACGATTGGATCCAGACTCGACTTGATCAACTGAACTTAATTGATGAAAAGAGACTTACTGCTGTTTTCCATGGTCAAATGTATCAAAAACAGATGATCAAGGATTTCAACAAGAAAGTCAGACGCCAAGCATATCAAGTTGGGGATCTGGTGATCAAACGTATCATATTGCCACAAAGTGATCCCAGGGGCAAATGGACTCCTACCTATGAAGGACCATTTGTAATCAAGAACATATTCTCTGGTGGGGCAATGATCTTGACCACCATGGATGGTGACGACTTGCCACACCCTGCAAACGCGAACATAGTCAAAAGATACTGCGCATAAGAGACCCGCTAGGTTGATACACCTAGGCAAAACAAGGGCATCCCAGCGAACCAAAAAGGTTCAGGAAAAAATTAGGGATAAAATAAAAAAAATTTGTACACCCGGCAAGTTGAAAACCCGAAAGGGCGACTTGGGCAAAAAAGGGTTTCCCGGTGGACTGAAAACCTGAAAGGGCGGTCCAGGCAAAAGTTAGGGAATCAAAGTGTATGACTATGTCCCTTCGGATCACTTAACGGAAAACATATGACTTCCACTGACAAACTCGGAGTTTCTGATCAATTCAATCATCTTCAGACGAAGCAACAAATAGACAAGATGCTCAGAGATACGAAGGCTATAGCAGAATAGGAACCCCATGGGATTATTACACATATTTATCTTTCTTTGTATAAATTTTTCTTGTTTTTATGGCAACATTCTCTTACTAGAATGATTGCCTCCTTTGTACAAAATACTTATTCAAAGTCAATACAAAGATATCTCTTTGAAAGTGCAAAAAACTATTTGTCTTTTCTTTACAATTGTGTTTTGTTTGCAAAAACGTCCAATGATTCATTGATGAACATATGCATTTGAACATAATTATTGTCTACAAATAAAAAAAATGAGAAAGACAATTACTAATAGGTTGGAAGGATAGGAAAATATCTCTAGGCTATTCCATAAGTAATCCCCACATTATCCCCAGTGGAACAAATTTAAATTTATTAATCCCCATTAGAAATCGTCAAATTTCTCAAGATTCCCCAAAGCAGATCTTACAAGCAGTACATGGCATTTCCCTCATAACGGAATTTACTTCCCTCAACAAGAGTTTGTCAGTACTTCAAACTTCAAGACATGAAAATTCAACATAGCCTCAGCAGCATTCAAGGATTTATTTTCCTCAATCGCACAGCAATACAGCAAACCAGCTTGCATGTACGTACATTGCATCCATATATCATGAACACTGATAAAACAAATACATTGCATCATACATTTCATGCAATATAACTTTGTGTTTCATCTAACATTTTACCCTTTTCAGGATAAGATTAACAGTTACCATTAGCAAAATGCAACCTTGATACAGTACAGATACGCTCCAGACACGGATGCCATTTTGATACTCATTTAGATTCTGACTTCAGATACAGTACAGATACGCTCCAGACACGAATTCCATTCTGATACTCATTCAGATTTCAAGTTTAGATACAGTACATATACGCTCCAGACACGGATGCCATTCTGATACTCATTTCAGATTCAGACTTCATATACAGTATGGATGCGCTCTAGACACAGATGCCATTCTGATACTCATTCAGATTTCAAGTTCGGATACAGTACGGATACGCTCCTGACACGGATTCCATTCAGATACTCATTCAAATTTCAAATCCAGATACAGTTCAGATACACTCTAGACATAGACGCCATTCTGATACTCATTCTTTTAGCTTACAACTTGCAATTTAACAAACCTTCTTGGATGGAATCTGCAAGCCCATCTCCAACAAGATTCTATCACTTCTCTAAATGGCATCTTTAAGCCCATTCCCTCAACTACACATCGTCGAGTGCAAATTTATGGGCACTCTAGTGTCCAATCATCTTTCACCTTCGAGTCACGAATGGCAAAACTCGTCAATCTAACTCTTCAGGTTTAAGAAGATTGAACAGGGGCAACTGTTGAACCCCAAAATTTGCCCTCTCATTTATCAAGATTATCCTCACAAGATTTCTTTGACTCAAGACTGGATTAGGGTTTGGTTAGCTCAAGACATCTCATCTTACACTATTGACCCAAAATTAGGGTTTGAGTTTGCACAAGGATTCTTGGACTATCAATGCTTCATATGACTTTTAAACATCATTATGAACCCCTAAGATTACTCATGATAAGTTTCAAGCCTTGAACCACATTTTTTATCAGTCAATTGGATAGTTGACCTAAAAATCAACTGTATTGGGGAAAAAGTCAACCATGGCCAATTTACAATCAAACTTCATATTTTTTTATCAACATCAACATTTTAGACTCATATGTATCATTTGATGAAGTTTGGATTACAATTCCTCAAGAAATTTGATCAAATCATCAAAAGGGCAAAATGGTTAAAATTAGGGTTTTGACTGAGGAAGGGCAATTTCTGATTTTTGACCTAGAAAATGACCAATTGATTTGAAGCATGATTTCAAGGGTTCATTTGTATCATCTTGACCTAATTACATGGTTCAAAATATTTCAAATCCATTGGATAGACAGATGAAATTTGCAGCTAGCTGATCAAAATCAACTATATACTAAAAAGTCAAACTTTGACTTTTTGGTCAAAATCAAGTGCCAAGGATCATAATTCATCAAAACATGTCAAAATGTGAAACTTGTTCATCAAGAAATCAAATATTGAAGATTTGATTTTAAAATTTGAATTTTTCTTAACTTAGAAATTTTTCTAAGTATAGAAAATTTCTTATTTTTTCTCAACTTTAGGTCAATTTTCCACCATGATACAAGATGATTCAAAGAAAGTTCCCAACATGAAATTTGTAGATCTCCATGAAATGTACAACTTTTTTTCATACATTTTTTCCTAAAGATGCTTGGATATCAAGATATAATTTTATGAACACATGCCCATGAACTAAAATAACTTAGTGAAATTTTGCCCTAATTTAGGCAAGTTTTTTACCCAACTTCATGGAAATTTTTCACCTAGTTCCAAGGGGAATCTTGAAATGCAATTCAAAGATGAGTTATATAGCACACTGCAAGCTTTACAAAATTTCCAAGAACTCATTAAGATCATTTTTTTGTAGGGAGAATCGAAGAGATGAAGTTGGCAATTTCTCATTTTGAATTCAAGCTATTTCATGAAGAACAAATTTCAAATCAGTACCTATGCCGCCTAATCCATGCTTAACAGGTACCATACTTGTTTCTCACTTCATAATTTAATGCTTACTCAGTTGATAAAGCTTGAATCCAATCCCTAGAGTCTTTATCCAAGTTGTAATTCCATAAATGGCACAAAGTTGCCATTGCCATTTTGGAAAAGGTTCACTTTTGCAACTTTCCAATTCTTGAGCATTGAACATGTCTTCTCTTGCACAAACAAGTACTACAGACCTAAGGCAACTTGTATAGAGCTCATACCAACTCCAAGCAAGGTAGTACAAACAGGTAAAGACTTGTCCTTTCACTTGGCTTCAAAAGCAAGAAAGTGTGCAAAAAGCCTAGGATTGAAATATCTATTGAATAGCTGACTTGAAAACTTTTCCATACTAATACACAAACATATTACAGTTGAGAGCACGATTGCAAAAGGACTGAAACACTCCAAAACTCCATATCACCAAAAAACTGTCAAAACTTGCAGTTTATGCATAAGCATAGCAATCCATCATTTGGCTCGTGCGTTTCAAGTTTTAATCATCAAAACACCTTACCTAATTCATATCTAAGAGATCCAGACCATCATCCATGCACTGTAACTCCTCCTTCTTCATCTTCCATTTTTGTTTTCAAAGCTTGCAGGTTGACTTGGATAGAGAGTTTCAGGCACTTCCAAAGCAAGGCAAGGATTGGAACACACTCAGGGAGGTTCAAGCAAGCTAAAGCACCCTTCAGGCCTTCCTAAATCTCACTCAAACTCCATTCATGATCTCATATGAAAGAGGTAAGAATCTCAACTTCTATCTCTTCATAGAGGCATCCATTGGCCACGATTTGTGAATAAACAATGTAGATATCATTACTACGAAGTTGTACATATATATAACTTGCATTTATTTGGCCTAAGTTGAGAGAATTTTGAACTTGAAGTTCCTGGAAAAATTAGGTTTAAATTTAGGGCTTTTAAAATTCATTTTGATCTTTGATTGTTAGCTTACATGATTTACATGGTTGAAATCGTGGGAATGAGTACTACCATTTTCATATTGGAAGTTTTCATTTTCATGGAGAAATGAGAAAGTTACAGAGCTTTTGGCCAGCTTGAGGAAGAAGATGAAGTACAGGGCAAGGATATTGTTTGTGTTATGTTTTTGTTGTTTCATATAAATCAACGGATGTATAGCCACCCCAGTGGCAAGGTAGCGCGCTGGTGAGGCCCAGGTCATGGGTTCGAACCGTGGCGCTACCTTTTGTTTTTTTCATATTTTTCCATTTCCATTTTTTGTTGTTTTGCAGGATGAGCTTGTTTCTTTGGGCCTTAGTGTTTTTTCTAACATACTACTCCCTATCTCCTTACAGCACCCTTGGCCCAACTATTTTGTTTATTTGTTTTGTTTTGTTTTTTTTGTTTTATTAAATATTTTCTTTAATACATCAAATCATGAAAAATATAAAAACTTGATAAATATTGTATTTTGTTTATGTTATTTTATTTTTACATAAAAAATATTTTCATTAAACTATATATATATATATATATATATATATATATATATATATATATATATATATATATATATATATATATATATATATATATATATATATATATATATATATATATATATATATATATATATATATATATATATATATATATATATATATATATATATATATATATATATATATATATATATATATATATATATATATATATATATATATATATATATATATATATATATATATATATATATATATATATATATATATATATATATATATATATATTAATTATGTTTCTTAAATAAACTTGTAAACATAAATAAAATAGACATAGTTTAATTTGTTTTATTTCCTTTTCACTCCATACTTGTAAATATTTATTTTGGCATATATAAAAACTAAATATTTTCATAAAATATTATTCATTATTTTTAATACATAAGAACTTTATTTTCTTTCAAACTAGAAATTAGGGTTAACCTTTTTTTTAAGATATAATTTCCTTTATATATATATATATATATATATATATATATATATATATATATATATATATATATATATATATATATATATATTTTTTTTTTTTAGGATTAGGATAAAATTACTTTTCACATAAAAAATAAAACAAAATATTTTCTTGCATATACATAATATTGCATATTTAAATATTGTATTTGTTCATTCCAATATTTGTACAAATTCTATTTGGTTGTAATAGTTTAGTTATACTTATATTATTGCAAATCCCCATTTATAATTTGTATTCCCCCCTCCCATAAAAATGTTGTAATAGCGTAGTGATCTGTAAGTTACGCAATTTACCGCTTTTACATATCATGCTAGTAATTAGGATTTGAATGGCAAGATCAAAACAAAGCAAATAGAAAACCCTAATACAAAACAAAATCAAGGCATGAAAATAACACACTTTCACACAAACATCTTTAGGGTTTCTCCACCTGGTTTCCTTATACAAAAATTGCTATATTACGCATGCGAAGTATCTTGGCAAAACAAACAAATATAAGATCATAGTCCCTCGATAACGTTATTCTAAAGTTGCCTTACAAAATGATCTTAGTCCCTAAAAAAATGCTAAGATACTTTGCAACATTGCTAATCATGGTTATACGATGACCCACACCCGACCCGTTTACATCCAAAGATAGGGTTGCTTACCAAATCAATGGTAAGACAACAATGTCAAAGGAATAGAAAATACACAAGAAAGACATTTGAGTAGGTAGATTACTTCTAGTTACTTGCTCTATTTCAAAACAACCATCCTTGCTATTTTCAAAACAAACACACATTTCCAAACATTTTACAAACATTGAAAACATTTTCAAAAAGACAAACATCTTTGTATACATTCTTACGAACGAGAATCATTATAAAGATTGCCTAAACGAATGGCCTCTTTTACAAAATACTTTAAAAACCACACAATGAACAATTTCAAATCAAAAGCAAGTGATCTAGCAAGTAACTAAGAGCCCATGGAAAACCATGGATGAAAAGGGTGCTAATACGTTCCCTTTTCATAATCTACCCCCCGAACTCAAGAAACAATCTCAAAGGTCTTTCCTGTGCTTTTTCACCTTTCCCTTTGGATAAAAGAAAAGTCGGTGGCGATTCTTGCTAACCACAACATTTGCGATAAAACGCAAAACCCTCAAGTCAGTTCTCCCACCGTATCACACGCGACTTAAAGTCATTATTTCAACTAAAATTACAGATAAAGTTCTTGAATAAATAAAAAACAGTAAATGGTAATTAATCCTTGTTGAGGGATATGGGAATGAAATCCTTGGCATGCCATTTGTTGAGTCCTTCTTTTATAGTTGGGTAGATCCAATCATCAAAATCAAAATCATTGTCGAAGTCTCCAAGAGCATTCACTTCATGATTACTGATGCGAATATGTGATTTTCCTATATGAGCACGTCTGACCTCCTTTTGACCTATAGCAGTGAAACCCAAACCACCTTTGTCTGATTTGAAAAGGATATTAGGGAGTTCCCCCCCGAATGGTACAACCGCCATCTTCAATCACAGCACGAGCGTCTTTGAGGGCAGCCATCCTAGGCACATCTTTAACAACTTTAGGAACATCAGAAGTAGCTTTGGTAGCGGCGACCATGGGAGAAACCACTTCGAAAGCTTGACAAGGAGTTTCTATGAACTCATCATCCATATCAATATACTTAAATGAATTCAGGTGGCTAACCATAAACTCTTCTTCTCCACGGACAGTAACGATCTTTCCCTTGACCAGATATTTCAGCTTTTGATGAAGTGTAGAAGTCACTGCTCCTGCCCCATGTATCCAAGGACGTCCAAGTAGGCAAGAGTGGGAAGGATGGATGTCCATCACATAGAAAGTCGAGTTGAAAGTTTTGGAACCAACTTTGATGGGGAGGTCAACCTCTCCATGTACCATCCTTTTTCATCCATCGAAAGCCCTTACCACTATGTCACTTGGCTTCAACACTAAACCTTCATAATCCAACCGATCTAGGGCGCCTTTGGGTAAGACATTTAGAGAAGACCTAGTATCCACCAATACATGGGCTAGAGTGGTTCCTTTGCATTCAATAGAGACATGAAAATCCTTGTTCTGATTTCTTTCGGCTGGAGTTAAATTAGTATCCGAGAAACCCAATCCATTTTCAGCAGTCAAACTTGCTACACAATTTTCAAATTGATCGGTTGTAGTTTCTTGAGGAACATGAGCTTTCTTTAGAAATTTTATCAAGGCTTAAGCATGCGCATCAAAACAAAGTGATAAAGACAACATATAAATCTTAGAGGGGGTTTTACTCAACTGCTCTACTATCTTATAATCACTTTTCCTTATGATCTTTAAAATCTCCTCCATCTCTTGGATGGAGGGTTCCTCAGTTGTAATGTCTTTGGCGGGCGCCTCCATCCTGGCAGGCTCAATCATCTTTTCTTTGCCCCTAGCATAAGTACTAGGCTTGTCAACAGTAATGCGAACATGTGTAGTTGTGGTGGCTGGAGGTGAAATGTTAGGAGAGAAGATTCTCCTTTTCCTTGTCACCTTGCTTGAGCCAGTAATGCTGGTAATATCAGCAGTCTTGTCTTCATCGATCCAGGAGTCTTGTCTAATACCATGGTAATATACTTCAGCGCCATAATTCCAAGGCACCGCTTTATCGGAAGAATAAGGGACTGGCCCATAAGTTGTAATTATTAATGGAGCTATCTTCGGTTCATTGGTAATCCTAATATAACCCTTTAAAATGATTCTAATATGCTTGTTGGAGATAGTGATGATGGATATATCTTCAACTTCTTGAGGTACAACTTCGGTCAAACTTTTTACGGATGGAGTTATTTCGAATAGGATCTCATGGATGTCCATTAGTTGTTGGACACATCTTTTTATTCGTTCACAACCATTGATTTTCACAACACAGTAACAACAATCTTCAAGGAAACTAGGGAAAACTCCACCTTTCAACAAATTGTTTTTGACAAACTGTAGTGGAGTGGTTAAGTCATTAACAGAGAAAACAAAAGCAATATATTCAATAGCGTTGACACCTTTGCCATGGTTTGGCATAGGTGCGGTGATTACATTCGGATTTGGAGGATGATCAAATTCAATGGCCTTGTTGTCAATGAGGTCTTGGATCTTGCATTTTAATGCCCAACAATGATCAGTGTCATGTCCGGGACTATTGGAGTGGTAGACACATTTGTCGTTCGGGTTATATTTTAAAGATGAAACATTGGGATTTGAAGGGGGGTCATGCAATCTTACCAAATTATCCTTTAACAGTTGTTGTAGGGATGGAGATAGTGACATGTTGATCCTAGTAATTTGTCTTCTCGGAATATCAAGTCTTTTGTAGCCATCTTGTTATTGTGGTCTTTGAGTAGAGGTCAAATTGGAGATTAGAACTGCATTCATAGATTGGCGATGGTCCTTCTTGATTTGGCCCCTTGACCCATACACGACATTCATTTATTTTTTACCGGTAAAAGGTTTCTTCATAGTATTTGATGTAAAGGCGGAGGCCGTGGGAATATTTCCACTTTTAATACCACTGTCAACCCTTTCACCAGTCAAGATTAACTCAATGAAACCAGATGATGAGCTCCCAATTAACAGGTTGAAAAATTGTCCAATCAATGTTCCCATGAACATATCCACCAACTCCCTATTGTTCAATGGTGGTTGCACCCTACCTGCCAGGTCTCTCTATTTCTGCACGTACTCTTTGAAGCCTTCATTGGAACCCATGGTCATTCCTTGTAACTGTACTCTAGTTGGCGCCAGATCGGCATTGTACTGATATTGAAGATAAAAGGCGGTGGCCAAGTCTTCATAGGTATGGATGTTAGATCCCTCTAACTGGTAAATCCACTCCAATTGAGTCCACAAGCTCTCTTGAAAGAGGTGCACCCACAACTTCTTATCAATGGTATGTAGTTGAATTTTATGGACGTAAGATCTCAAGTGAAGCTTCGGGCACGATACGCCATCGTACTTGGAAAAAACTAGAATCTTGAATTTGTGGAGGATTGCCACCCCGGGAACCAAACCCAAATCACCAAAATATAGGCTAGGCACAACTTGAACTTCCATAGCCTTCAATTTGTCCTCCAGTTTCTTATAACTTGTCTTCTGCCGGTGGATATTATTTGTCAAAAAAGTCCTCATCCTCAGAGACTAGGTTGTTACCACCCCAGCACGGGTGCTCCTTGCGTATTCCTCCTGATTCTCATCCTCCTTGGAGGAGTCTTCTACATATTGAACTTGTCGAATGGGGCCCTTGAATCTCTTCCCCATGTTGATTAAAGCCTTTTTCTTGGTCTTCTTCTTTGCAACCAGAAGTGACATCAGTTCTTGCTGCCCTTTGGCCAAGTTGAGCAAGGTTTATTGAAATTGAGAATTTTGTGTCTGTAAGTCCTTCACTGTCTTCTCGAGATCTATCTTACTGAAATAAACAATATAGAGATGAGGAAACTTGTGTCGTAAAACCTGCTTATGTTATGATGCATGTAATGTGAATGAAAATGTTTTCAAGGACCCTTAAGATTTAAATTTGTTTAAACAAAGAAGGAACAACCATTAGTTCTATTAGTATGCTCAAACAATTACAAAATATGCCTCTTGGGCTTACAATGGAAGAAGTAAAATAATAAAAAATAAACTCCTAAATCAAAAAGAAACTCATACTTCCCATGAGCGCATCCTCTTTGATATAATGTAGGCATTCAAACTTCGCTCTTCATGAAGCTGTCTCGTGAGCTCCAAAACCTTCTTCTCGCTTGTGTATAATTGGGTTTCAAAGGTGCCTTGCTCCCCTTTGAGTTGAATCCACGATCTTTGCAACTCCTTGAGAGTAGTAGTCATATTAGGATGAAGAATAGTGCAGGGAACATCTCCTTCGGTAATAGGCTCCATGATTATAGGTAGGATGGCCTCATATGGCATCATGAGATTTTGAGCACGAGCTTGTACCCACTTGAGATAAGGCTCCAAAGGAATGGAGTTATTATGTCCCAACATCTTTCTATCAACTTTGTTCACCATGCCCCAAGCTCGTATTTTTGACGATAACCTTAGACATCGTTCTCATAGTCAAATACAATTCCTTGGACAAGCGCGTCATGAGGGCCATCCCTCTGAGCATACCCAAACTGTTGTAGAGCCAAGAAAGGATTATATCGGATACGTCCCCTAATTCCAAAGAGAGGGACGTTAGGGAATTCCCCACAACGATCAATAATGGTAACATCCTCCAAAGATCGAGAACACCAATGAATATCTGAATGCGAAAGTGACATCAACCTACTAGACCATTTCATGCCTTGCTCATTCTTCAAGATAGATTGTGGAAGGTGAAAAATAAACCACCTATCCAACAGAGGATTTCAACACATAAGGGTCCCCCTTCTCTTCATGGTGCGAGTGTGAAGAGAGTGCAAAATGTCTCCAAGTTAGGTAGGCATCGGGTTACGAGATAGAAAAACTTTGACAATATTCACATCTATGAGTTGGTCCGGGTTAGGAAATAATACCATCCCATTAATTAGAAGGGCCAAAATATCTACAAAAGCTTGCAAATCTAGAGTATCCCAAAAGAGTAGAGCCTTCTTAAACAAAAATTTGGCTAGAAAACCCTTAACACCACTCCTTGTTTCCTAATTTGCCACAACATCGGATCGTTGCAAATGTAAAGCTAGAGAAATCTCCTCAGGTCTTTCTCAATACCAGTGAAGGGTAATTGATCAAGAATAGGAACTCCTAAGAGTTGAGAAAACTCCTCAATGGTGAGCGCTAATTGGTAATCAGGAAATGTAAATCAATGGTGTAAAGGGTCAAAGAATTGAAAGAGCACTTTCATCATGTCTTCATCAAGGCTTGAGGTAACCAGATTGAGAAGTCGACCATGTTTCTGGTGAATGGAGAATTCTCAGGAACCCTTGATGCTAACTCATTGAGTTGAGGAGGCACTCTTACGAGATTGACTTGGATAGTATTCCTACGAGTGGAACCCATGTCCTACAAAACAGCACAAAGATGAATCCCAAAGTCCTTGAAATGGTTATTGAAAATGTCATGCTATGATGTTATGATGTTATGTACTAACAAGCAGACAAACAAGTCCTTAGGTTCAGGCTTGCATGGGGTTTACAGGTAAGTACCCTCTTGAAGTTTAGTTGGTTCAACCTATCCTAGAAAGTAATCGAGTTCTAGGGAATCTCAATATCATTGATCTTCCTTCATCAGGCATTGTTTCAGTGCAAGCCTCTTTATTGGCGACCGAAATATCCCAAAAGTTCAATCTTAATGAGCGTAGCATCGAGTATCAACCAACTCTAGAGTGCACCAAAGTTGGCTATCTCACTACTTCCTAATGGCCAAGTTGTTCAATTAAAGGTTCTACAGTCAGTTAGCTCTTCATGACACCACACTGCAGCCCCGTATTTTCCTTGACTGGACTCAAGGGATACCGGTACCAATAAATATGTCACACTAACGTAACTATCGCTTCAACCATGTCGGTATACCCCGCACAGTCTCCATGATCTATTGCTACTTACCTAATAATGTTCCCCGATCCAGGTAGAAGATCAATAAAAAACCCAAATAAGGTCCCAAAATATAAAGCAAACAATTCAAACAATGAAAGCATTTAAAAGTGATCTAGTCTTTAAGGTAACCCCACTTTTAAGTACATGTCCCCAGTAGAGTCGCCAGTACTGTAATACGGTGGGAGAACTGACTTGGTTGTTTTGAGTTTAATCTCAATTATTGCGGATAGCAAGAGTCGCCACTGACTTTTCTTTTATCCAATAAAGGAAAGGTTGAAAAGAATAGGAAAGACCTTTTGAGAATTTTCTTGAGTTCGGGGGATAGGTTATGAAAAGGGAAGGTGTTAGCACCCTTTTCATCTGTAGTTATCTACGGGCTCTTAGTTGTTAGCTCATTTTAAAATGCTTTGCTTGAAATGTGTTTTGTGATGGTTTGAAAGTATTTTTGAAAAGTTCCTTCATTTAGGTGAACTTTGTAATGATTCTCGTCTCTATAAGAGTGCATACAAGGTGTTGACTTTGAAAAATATTTCATTTGAAAGTGTTGGGGTATTTTGAAAGATGTTTTGAAGATGATTGTGAGCAAGCAACTATGAACGTTCTAGCTACTCAAAAAGTCTTAGTTCTTTTCCTCCCACTTTAGATATTGTTATCTTACCATTGATTGGTAAGAAGCCCTATCATTGGATGTAAAGGGATGGGCATGGGTCATCGTATAGTCATAGAAAGCAGTGTTGTAGGATACCTTAGTAATTTGTAAGGGTCTAAGATCATTTATGAAGATAACATTTGAAGGGTCATCGAGGGACTATGATCTTGTTTTGATTGTTTTTGCTGAAGTATCCTACGTTTGCATAAAATGACTATTTTATCTTTAGGCAACAAGTGAGGTTAGCCCTAGAGGTGCAAGTGTGAAAAGTGTTTATTTTTCATGCTCTTTTGTCTTTGAATTAGGGTTTCTACTTGATGATTTTATGTCCTACCATACAAATCCTAATTACTAGCATTTATATTGTAAACGATAAATTGCGGAAATGTAAAAATCTACGCTATTACATCATTTGGGGATGGGGGTACAAATTTACAAATGGGAAGATAAGAGAAATTACACCTAATTACTATTACAACCATATTGAATGATGTCAAATACAGGTACATGAATGTAAAGACAATATGAAAAGAAAATGAAATTATTTTTGTTTAAGTTTTGAAAAGGTTTTAGTCCTAATTAAGCTAAGTAAAAAGAAAATAAATAATTAGTCTAAGTTAACTTTAAGAAAATTAAGAAAAGAAAATTAGCTAAGAAACAATTTTTTAGGTTTTTTATAAAAAAGATTTTATAGTTAATGAAAAGAAATTAATTAAAATTCTTAAATCCTAAATTAATTAAATAAAAGAGAAAACTAAAATAAAAAATTAAGTCTATATTAATTTAATAAAAAGGAATTTGTTGAGAAAAATATTTTTTTTAGTCTTTGGTTTTAAAAGAAATAGAATAAAAGTATGCTAAATATATAAATAATAAACATGAAATTATTTTTTTTTTGTATTTTTTATCAATAAAAATAATAAAAATAATAATAATAATAATAATAATAATAGTAATAATAATAAAAATAATGAAAGAAAAGAAAATAAAATAAAAATATAAAAATTAAAGTGAGTCATGAGGGTGTAAAAATGAAATAGGGTGTAAGTGAGTAAAACCGTTTTTGATTAGGGTTAGACCCATTGTTGTTTTTTTTGTAATTAGAAAAAATAAAATAAAACAAACTGGGCTGTGTGTTGTAAGTGGAGGAGGGGTGTTGCTGAGTTAAATGGAGAAAAGCCCAATGGATGAAGCCCCACACGTCTGTTTCAACAAAAAAAAAAGAAATGGAATATATGAAAAATTACAAAAGGTCTCGCTTGGGCTCGAACCTAGGACCTTTCATACTAATGCATTTATGCGCGCTCTATTCCACTGAGGTGGCTATACATTTGTTTATTAACATGAAACCAACATATTATATTACAAAACCAATCCTAGACCTGTATCTTCTTCTTCCTCGCGCCAAATCCTCTTCACCATTTTTGAATCTTGTAACTTTCTCATTTCTCAACAAAAATTAAAACTGTAAACATGAAAGTTGCTCCATTTTTCATCACGGTTCCAGAAATGTAAATAAATAAAACTGTAAATCAAAGATGAGCACGAATTTTGAATGGTACCAAATCTAACCAAATTTTTTCTGAAAGTTCAAACTTAAAATTCTCACTACTCAAGCAATATAAATGAACTCTAAAGATATGGTCAGCTTTAGGGCAATGATGTCTACATTTTATCTTTAAAAATGGAAAACTAACAATGCCTATATGAATAGATTGAAAATCAGAAAACTTACCTCAAAATTGAGTTTCGTGTTTTGAGTTAGAGCTATCTTCAAGGTGCTGCAATGATTTGGTTAGCTTCCTAGAACCTCCAGGAAGCTATTCCAATAGTTAGTTTGAGCTGAGGGTGCTTGAAATGTCCTAGAGAAGTCCAAGTGCAGACCTTTTTTTTTTAAATGAAAGATGGTTATGGAGGTGTTATAGAAGTGTAATAGGTATTGGTATGGTTTCTATATGAAGTGAGGAGGCTTTAAAAATGATTTGGCCAAGAAACGCACGAGTGGAATGGAAGTTTAATGTATAAAGATATAAATTGCACAACAATGGTTTTTTGAGGAAATTTTTGGCTTGAGGGAGTTTTCATGCTTATCAATCCGTGTCCTAAGTTGCATAAGAGCATCTTGATATATAGGAAAAGGTTTAGAGACTTGAGGTGGTCAGAACTACAAGATCACAAGTTATAGGATTTTGACTTGTTTTTGAAGCAAGCTTGACAAGTATGGTTTCAAGGTAAGTTACAAGGCTATCTAGAGTGGTTACCAACTTTAAACATACTTATTTGACTTTGTAGAGGAAGCTTGTGCGGAAGGAACAAGTGCAAAGCTCAATACAAGTTGACTTTATATAAAGCTTGCTTTATGAGAATAGAATGGTACCTTTCTTCCAAATATGGAAAATTGCTTTGGATAATGGCTTAATCACTTAGATCATACCTTAATAAGTTGTGTAAACAATTAATTATGGAGTAATTTACAAGTTAGAATCCTCCAAGAACAAGATTGTGCAACATATGCTTGAGATTTGAATTCTTGTTCATCACAAAAATGACCTATAATTCAAGTTTGAAACCCTAACTTCATATATTCGATTCTCTTAGCTCAAAAATAATCTCATTGGGTTCTTTGACATTTTAAAAACCTTGGAACATTATCTAAAATTTTCATGTTTTTCATTTTTGAATAATCTAATTGGAACTATGTGAAAACTTACCATGAAGTTAGGTCAAACAATTTTCCTAAACTAGTCAAATTTTCACTGTGTTTTTATCAAAAGTGCATGAATTTGTGAATTTATAACTCAAAATCTAAGCATTTCTAAAACTTTATCAGTAAAGAAAAGTTGTAGATATCACCAATATCTACAACTTTTATGTTGAAAATTTCCTTTGAATTATCTTTCATCTTGGTGAAAAATTGGCATGAAGTAATGAAATTATCATGTTAAAACACTTGAAAAATTTTCTAGGTCTTGAAAAGTTTGACTTTTCAAAATGACTTTTGAATTTATTGATTTCTTGATGATAAAGTTTCATATTTTTGAATGTCTTGATGAAATGTGATCTTTGAAACTCAATTTTGATCAAAATGTCAAAGTCTGACTTTTGGTTTATCAGTTAACTTTTCATCAGTTTACTAAATTTCAACTATCAATCAATTGATCTTGAGAAATGTTTTAAGCCATGAAATTAGGTCAAAATGTTGTATTTGAATTCTTGAGATTTTTATCCAAGCCATTAGATCATGTGTTAGGTCAAAAACTCTTGATCAGTCAAATACAGTCAAAACCCTAATTTTGACCATTTTGCCCTTTTGGTGATTTAAATAATTTTCTTGGGAAATTGTGATCCAAACTTGATAAATTGATAAATATGACTTCAAAATGTTAATATTGGTCCAAAATCTTGAAGTTTAACTGTAGATTGACTATAATTGACTTTTTACCCAATATAGTTGATTTTGGGTCATCTGATCAATTGACTGAGCAATTTTGAGATGCAAGACTTGAAACTTGTTATGAGCATTCTTGAAGGTCCATAATGATTCATAAAAGTAAATTGAAGCATTATAAGTCCAATTGTCCTTGTAAAAATCCAAACCCTAATTTGAGGCATCAATGTTGAAGAGATGGCTTGACCTAGTTAATACTTGTGTAAGCTTGAACAATTGAAGATCTTTGTGAGAAATATCTTGAGAAAAGAGAGAGAAAATTTTTGGGAACAACAACAACCATTAGATAAAAAAATTGTTCTACATACAAATGTATTTCTTATCATCAAATCTTCAAGGATTAGATGACGAACCAAACTTGTTCCAACATCCTTTTCCATATTCTTCAAAGTAGTGGAAGGAATAGTAATCTTGTAATGTTTGTATTATTTCCACATATTCTTCTTCTTATCATTATCTTCTAGTCAGAGGCTTAAAATTCAAGTTTTTGAAGCTTGAGTAGATTCAGAGCTTGTCTTCAGAACTTGGTGAAAATAAGACTTTAGAGTCTATAAAGTTCAGAGTCCTAAGACTTCAGAGACAATATCATAGTTCATCTTCATATTCATTATCGGCGTTGCTCTTCAGAGTCATTATTAGAGTTGATTTAGATGGATATCTATCAGAAGCAATGACTTGATGATTCAGATCTTGACCTTATTTTAAACACATCTTTTTTTATCTTCCTTTTGATTCAAAGGGTTTATTTATTTCAGAGTCTGCTTGCTTCAGATTTTCCAATCTTCAGATTCTGCCAATCTTCAAAATTCTACCAATCTTCAGATTTTGAATAAATCAGACTTCAAATGCGCTTTGTTAAGAGTCTGTTTAATCCATACTTGACTTCTCTAGACTCAGAAATTGATTTATTTTGATCTGCGCACTTAACAACATAATTAAAGTACAAAATTATTCTTTATACATATCAAACTTTGCTAACATCAAAAATCAAAGATAGTTTTTGAACCAAACTTGTTCCAACAGTATCTACTCTTGAGTCTAGGTATTTTGTCACCTTTATTGATGCTTTTTAACTTTGCACACGATTATTTTTAATGAAAAATAGATCTAAATGAAGAGATGTATAATGTTACAAAAACATTAACCAGTGTAAGATATGTTTCAAATACAACATAATTTTTTATATGATTATTTTCAAAATCAATTTAATATGATATATGTTCAAAGAGAGGTTAGTGAAACAAACAATCAATATTAGATATAATAAACTCAATTTGACAAAACAAGATGAGATCTGCACAAAAAACATAATATGAATATCAATATCAATCTAAACAACAACAACAATAACATCAACAACTCAAAAACAACAACTTACATTAAAAAACAACTCAAAAAACAATCTCTCAAAAAAACTACAATAACATCATCAATAAACTTCTAAGCTTCAACAAAAAAAAAGAGTAGTGATGTTTGACGTGCCCGATCTCTAAAGAAGAAGTGAATGAAAATGTTTTGAATTTGATATAAAGAACAAATGAGAATCCTAAGCGCATATCATCTTCGTAATAAAGATGTATGTGTTTATGAAACGCGTTGCTTATGGATCTCTTGTTCAGAGCTCTTCGTTAAGGTCTAGACAAATAAAACTGAATGCTACAAGCTAAATCTTTATATATCAGGAAAATAATTTCACCTCGGTTGGGAAACAAAATCGAGGTGAAAAGTGACTTATTTTAAATTAAAAATAAAATATTCAATAAGGCGTCACTTTTAATGACTTAAAAACATAATCTAATGTTGCTGGAATTCGAAGCATGAACACTGAATTAGTTTATCCCTCGGTTTTCAGAAAAACCAATTATATATATATATATATATATATATATATATATATATATATATATATATATATATATATATATATATATATATATATATATATATATATATATATATATATATATATATATATATATATATATATATATATATATATATATATTTTTTTTTTTTTTTAAGAAAAAAAACATGCGGCATACACGATATATGCCTCAAATTTAAGATATGTGAGGTGAAATAATTGTCATAAAAAATAGTTTTTCTAGTAGTGAACCACACGTGAATTATCATGTTGCATCTCTTCTAGACATGAAACAAATGATAAAAAAATCCTTCGAAACTTATATAGATCTATCTACAAACTCAAGCTTCATTTTGCCTCCAAGAACACAACGCATGGATCGAGTCTATGAATGATAATTGAAGCCTTCAAAAATTGATGTAACTATAACTAATGAAGGTACATCACTTAGATAAACATAGTAAAGATTGATTTGATTCAATTGTAGATCAATGGGAGCTATACAACGAGACATTGATGAAGGTAAAACAAAGAAGTTGAAAATATATGTAGATCGGACATGAATATAATACTATGTTCTGAAAAATATATGTAGATCGGACATGAATATGATACTATGTTTAAACATTGAGTTCATCGTGAAAAAGGAAAGATAGAATTGAAATTGAAGCAATCAATTGTGTAATTGAGCTTGGCTTGAAATGACACATACATTTGTCATATATAGCTCATCAAATAAGCTATTAAACTGTTCCAATAAATTATAACTAACCAAGTAAACTCTAACTAATTAGTTCCTAAAAAAGTAGTTTCCTAAGTACTTTTTGAAATTTAGTTACTAAAAAAGGAAAATCGGTTATAAACAGAAATTGTCTTTGAACACATCATCACTTAGTTGCTCTATGCTTTACTCTTCGAACAATTCACTTCAAAACAGTGAAATATATGTGTTATTTTTTTTCTAACAAACCCTATTCATGAAGCACAATTAGTGAATTAAGTAGACAAAAAGTGAGAGTAACAAAATAATTATGAGGCACTGAAACAAGAAATGAGAGTAACAAAATAACGAATAGGACATGGAATAACAATGTTTCCCATTGGGTGTTCAAAACCAAACTCTTCCTCAGCAAGACTCAACAAGGCCTGAAACATAGGTTGCTTCAAGTAAGATACTGGCACCACAAACCGCCTCATATATTCATCTTCCTTATCACCTACATACACAGCAAAGTGTCCTCTAGGAACATGAACTATTTTCTTCGAACCCTGTCCTGAAAAACGGTGCTTTGAGCACTGTTGAGACCGTAGTCGTAACTCTTGCTTCGTATGTTGAATTATACTTAGAAGCAGAAGACAACCCATGCTTGAATTGAACCCTAATAATTAGTTTCTAATTGTTAAAAAGTTAAAACATGCATGCTAGCTATGAACCATATGCATGGTAGTAACAATTTGATTATAGGGTTATTATTTTTTCATGATGAATATATAGACACACACATGACTTTGAAATTTTATATAATAATGTAGCATACTAGTTTGATCATGTAACGGGTCCAACTTTTGATTCAATTGTGCACCGCTTTCTGATGTGTTTTCTTGAATTGACTACGTTGTTGACGTCAGCGGTTTGATTTGATGAATCAATGAAGATGAATTCGTCAATTATTTCTAGTTATTCGTTCCCTATATT
Organism: Vicia faba; assembly: GCA_948472305.1. Lineage (NCBI taxonomy): Eukaryota > Viridiplantae > Streptophyta > Magnoliopsida > Fabales > Fabaceae > Vicia > Vicia faba. The sequence continues at coordinate 337,576,655 of OX451741.1, forward strand.
TTATCGACTCAGCCTATTGCTACCAACATGATATATCTTACTCCCTACTTCTCAGAATAACTGTTTCATTTAAATTCTATGCGGTTTTTAAGAAAATAATTAAAATATTAATTTTAATGATAAAATTAATATTATTTATTAAAAGATAATTATTTATTATAATTAGTAGAGTAGTTGAAAAAGGTAATAGCGAATAAATAAAATATAATAATAAAAAAATATTATATTAATATTCTAAAAAATATTTATTTTAAGATATAGAAAAAATATAAATGAGATAAGTAATATAGGATGGAGGGAGTAATAATTATTATCTTAAAACCGCTACCCCAAATTTAACATGCAACGACATTGCATATATGTAATGTTTTTAATTGTTTATCAGTTGGAAACCATTAATGAAACAAGAAAAGGATGAGGACGATCAGCAAACCTTATATCTAAAAACGTAGAAGGAAATTGTTGTGGACAGTCTGCAAGGTCCGGTGAAAAACCCAATAGAAAACTCTAAATAGAAAGGATCACATAAAAGGTCTTCATTCATATTAGGAGTCAACAATTTCAATCTTCAATGCATCAATCAACATATAATTTAATTAGACAGTTGTGTGCACAACACATCACATTACCCGAAGACGGTTTCAACCATTTTTGATATATAAAAGTAAAATGTTTCATTCTAAATATTCAAATTCAATATAAAATCAAGCTTCTCAAATGCACTTTTGTTTTGATGAAGACAAACCATTTTGACACGGCAAAGATTATTGATCAACATTACATAAAGTCTTTGGTTCAAGCACTTAGCAAATTTCAAGATATAATGATAATACTTACTTTGAACTTAAGACATAGATGCTCAATGGTCAAAAGAAATATTTTATTTTGTCCAAATTTTTACTCAAGTTTTCTAAACAAAAAATCAATTTTTACTTGGGTGCAATCGATTTGCATATTGGTGCAATCGATTGCATGCTTCACGTTTTCAAAGTATTAGCTATTGTTTCTAAGTGCAGTCGATTTGTATGTTTGTGCAATCAATTGCTCTCAATCAATTTTTACTACTGACTTCAAGTGCAATCGATTTACACACTTGTGCAATCGATTGCTAACTCAAAATATTTGAATTTTTAGCTGTTGAAACTCCGTGCAATCGATTTACACAAGGATGCAATTGATTGCATGCTGAACGATTTTGAAAAACAGCAGTTTTACTCATTCCTGTTCATAACACCATTTCATGGAAACCTTTCACTTAATCTTGGAAATTGCCCATGATTCATTTGCAGAATTACATGTTGTTTCAAAAGGGTGCTATGAATATATAAATACTCATTTTCAAAATCATTTTAAGCACCTCTTCCAATCATATTTTCTTAATTTTCAAAAATCAAACTCAAGCTTTTATACACTTTCATACACAAGTTTTCTGCACACTTTCACATATTGTCAACCAGAAAACTTTGAGCATTATATATCTTGAGTCATTGTATACTATTGTTATTGGAAAAGAAGATCAATTCAATGAAAAAAATCACTCAAAGTGATCATTGCTACACAAACTCACTCAAATCAAATATTGCTATATACTTGCTTATTTTTCAGGATTGTTGCAAATAAGTTCAAGTGTTTTTGTAATCTTGTTTTTTCAGGATTGTTGGATATAAGTAAAGTCACTTTGAGAGGATTGTTCTAATTGTTGACATACTGAAAATCCAAGAGGATTGTTCTTGGTCCAATAGGATTATTCTTGGTTTTGGGTAGTTCTTGTTTAAGTTTGCCACTATAAGGAAATATATTTCATGTTGAAAGGGGACTGGAGTACTCTCAGACTGTGAGGGGAACCAGGATATATCGCTTGTGTCTCTTTATTTTTCTGCACTTTACTCTTTCATAAACTCACCATAAACCAGAAAAATAATATTCATCATCACTAAAATCAGAAAAATTATAAAGTACCTAATTCACCCCATCTTAGGCGCACTTCGTACTTACAATTCTCACTCTCACATTATTTCTCATTCTCTCGTTACTTAGGAGTTAGAGTCACTATAAAAAAACTCTCATTTGTGACGTGAAATTCACGCCACAACGTGAAAAATCACATCACATCTCATAATTTGCAACGTGAGCAATCACGTGGCTGCGGAGTGAGTAACTTTTTTTTTGTAACGTGATTTCATGTCACAAAGTTGTGACGTGAAAATCACGCCGCAACATGCTTGCATAGAAATTCAGTCTTTGTAGAAAAAGCAAGGGCAAGAGAGTCAAGTAAGAAAAAGCACTTTATTTGTCTCTATTTAATAACGTTTAACACCTTCCCCTCTATTCCACTTTTGTATTTTTTTATATAAAAAAAAAAGTTGTGACGTGATTTTCACGTCACTAGTTTATTACAATACAAAATTGCGACGTGATTTACATGTCACAAAGTTGTGACATGGAAATCATGTAACTAATCTTTTTCTTTTTTTAAAAGAAAATATTATTTGCTGAAATTTATTATTTTATAAAAAATTAAATAAATAAAATTAATTATTAAATTCAATATATAATAAACTAAATTAATAAATTCAATATATAACAAATTAAATTAATAAATTCAATATATAATAAACTAAATTAATAAATTTAATATATATAATAAATTCAATATATTAAATTTAATATAATAAAATTAATAAACTTAAATTATAAATTTAAGAATTCTTAATTTAATTTAAAAAAATTAAATTACACAAATTCAAATTTGAAAGCAAAATAACAAAAATTTAATTCTACGGGTCATCTTGGTTGGTATTGTTGTCAATGGCAAAATTATCTTCGTTTTCGTCATCCCCCGACTCTTGACCACGAACTTTTTGATTTCCTCCAAACCCTTGCATAAATTGTCTTATTTGTTTCTCCATACCATCTTGCCTCTTCATCATGACCTCCATTTATCATTGTTGCTCTTACCTCATTGCCTCCATTTGGACTTTCATTGCCGCCTCACGTTACACTGACTCGCGTCTCGCCTCATTTAACGCCAATTGTCGTACTGTTTCAAGTGGTTATGGTGTCAAATTTAGTTGACGTGACCCTCCTTCCCCATCTTTATCTCTTTAAAATAGAGTTTTATCCCCACTTCTCAAGGTACCTGCAAAATTTCCACCACAAAAAAAACAACCATTAGAGCCTTTTCCGCCAATGGCTTGATCCCAAATATAAAAATTCACACCTGGATGAAGCGACTCTCCCTTTTTCCGGAGTATATTGAGGATAATGAATCAAAAAATTTGTGAGAAATGTCTGATAATCCTCCTACACATTCAATAAAAAAATTAAGTTAAATATATATTAAATTATATTATATTATATTATATTAAAAAAATTGCCACGTGATTTTCACGCCACGACTTCTCAATTGCCACATGATTTTCATGTCACAACTTCTCAGTTGCCACGTGAAAATCACAACACAAAATTATCATTAAATAAAAAAAATATAAACAACGTAAATTAAATTACTTACGAAAGATTTTAGAGTACGTTCATCAAAAAAATCTCTGGTTTTCTTTGTCTGGGTCTTTTTAACCAACTCAATCATCAATGGAGGTCTCCACAAATTCTTTATCTAAATAATAAAATTAAATTAAATTAATAAAATATATTATGAATCAAAATATAACTTTAAAAGTGGTAATATTTACCCTCCGTCGAACATGCTCTGCGGTACTTATACTTCCAACGGCATTAACGCAATCCCTCTTTTCAGATGCCCTCATCTTTTTAAATTTTTCAGATTTAGCCCGAAATTCAGATGACTCCCAATATTTAAGAAGTTCCTCAAAAACCTCTTTTCATATCCAATTGGGACGGATACCCTGAAGTTCCCAACACTCTATAACACACCATATTATGCCAGAAAATCGTCTTAAGGTTCTACCATAATAAAATTTTTAATTACCTTCTCGTTCAATGGCTCCCATACACATTTTTCCTGCAATATTGTATGACATTAAAATAAATAGTTAGATAATCATAATGAAAAAGTAATTTAAATAACAATAACTAAAAAATAAATAAATTATACATCTGTTAAATAACAAGCTTCTTTATTTTTGACGTCTTTGAAGGTCTTTCAAAATTGTTTGTACATCTGTTAAATTATATAATTTATAACCTTGGCAGCAGTCTGACTCGACGAGAAACTAAACAACAATAATTTAAATTAGCAATATTAAATATAAATTTATATTAAAAATGAAAATGTATTCTTAAATAAAAATTTGTAAATAAGAAACTTACGGGCTTCCTTTGGGCCAAATCCAAAATCTTCCATCAATGACATGAATCTCACTTGATCATCATTCCCTCGAAGATCATTTCCATCCAACACATCATCATCCCCATCCACATCATCATCATCATCATCTGGTTGCGCATGATCATCCTCATGTGCAGGTACATATGTGGGATGTGGGGTGCATAATCCTTCAGTCTATATGGGATGTGGGGTGCTGGATCCTCCAGTCTGCTGGAAGGATAAGGGCATATATGTCTGATTCACTAATCACTTAGTATCACCCATAAACCTTTCAAAAAGATACATCCACCTATATTGAACAGGTCCACCAAGATAAGCTTCATATGCAAGATGCACAGGTAGATGTTCCATGGAGTCAGAAAAACCAGACGGAAATACTTGTTCCAACTTACATAGAATCAGTGAAATTTTTCGGTCCAACTTAATGATGTCATCCACTCTTAAAGATGACGCACAAATATCTCTAAAAATTGACTAATTTCAATTAGTGTATTAAGCACATGTTTGGATAGTGAACCAAACACAATTTGTAGCAATTGTTTCATAAAAATATGGCCATCATGACTCTTCATACCATGAAACTTCCCAGTGTTAGTGTCAGCACACCTTGCTAAATTTGAAGAATACCCATTTGGCATTCTCAAATTTTTTAACCATCGAAAAACGACTTTAACTTCTTGGAAAGTCAAACTAAAACAAGCCTTGGGTTTTATATATTTTCCCTTCGGTTGAGGTTTCAACTCCAACTCATTCTAGTTACACCAAATTTCCATGTCTTGTCTAGCCTTCTCATTATCTTTTATTTTGTCTTTAACATCCATCACTGTGTTAAATACATTATCAAAAGAATTCTTCTCAATATGCATAACATCAAGATTATGGTGCAACAAATTATCTTTCCAATATAGGAGGTCCCAAAATATACTTCTTTTTGTCAAATTGTGTGTTACTCCATATCCTTCAATTCTACATGATTTTCCAGTATCTATAAATTTTGGTAGTTCACAAACTTGGTTCCATATATCACCTGGTGACAATCGAGGCAGAGGCAGATCAGTTACTCGTTCGTCTTTTTTAAAATTTGTCTTGTTTCTTCTATATGGATGATTTGTTGGTAGCAATCTGCGGTGATAGTCAAACCACGAGCTTTTCCCCCCTTTATCCAACGTAAACTCTTTAGTGTATACCATCCAATGCAGACAACCCATTTTTCCATGCGTAACCCATCCACACAACATGCCATATGCTGGAAAGTAATTAACGGTCCACATCAAGGCAGCTCGCAAGGTAAAATTTTATTTATGGGATATATCATAAATCCATTATCCAATCCATAACCTCTTCAAATCATCAATTAAAGGTTGTAAGTACACATTGATTCCGACTTTTGGACTAGACGGCCCTAGAATGAGGCACGTCAAAAACATGTATGGTTTTGTCATGCACATCTCAGGAGGGAGGTTGTAAGGGGTTACAATAACTGGCCAACAAGAATATGCACTTCCCGACGCTTGCACATATGGGGAAAAACCATCTTGAGTATCAAACTCATTATCATAAAATAACATGTAACCATTAATCCAACAATCAATCTTTCTTACTTTTAAACCCAACTTCGACACCAACTTCTTTTCATCATAAAAACTTGTAGGCAAGTTGTCTTTTGTTGCAGTGGAGTCCAGCATCATTTTTGGGAAATGTTCCAAACACTGATCAGGAACATTCCAATTTAACTTGGCGGCCAAGAATCTCACACACATAGATAACTTTGAGTCATACGATCCCTCGAACAATGGTGTATTTATCTCATTCAACAACTGATAAAATCTCTGCGCTTCCTCATTTGGCAACTCTTCCCCGTCAAAATCTTCAGGTTGATCATATGTCACGTTCACACCAAAAGCAACCTCAACCATCTCACCGATCAGATTAAAGTTTTCATCATATTACATAGGCGGTCGACTACTTGAAGCATGTGCGTTGTTAGGCTATGGTACGTTACTCGGCAGTTCTTCACCATTGTACGTTCAAACCCAATAATATTTAATGAAACCCCTTCTATGTAAATGACGTGTTACTTCGTATGGGTCACTAATTATTAGTCTACATTTACATTTAAGACACGGACACCTAACTCCTCCTCCGCTTTGATAACATTCCTGAGCAAACGCCCACGTGATAAACTCATTAACTCCTTCTATAAAATAGGGTATAAGTGCATGTCTTCCTGAATACAATCTATCATACATCCAACTACGACCATACCGATAATATTCCATATTGCACATTTATACAATCATTGTCTTCTTATTAACTATAAATAAACATTTAACTATATATATATATATATATATATATATATATATATATATATATATATATATATATATATATATATATATATATATATATATATATATAATATTAAGATGAAAATAATAGTTATGTATAAAAAATATTGTTAATTTTTTCATAGTTAACTATTAAATATTTGTTATTTATATTATAAATCAAAATCATATTACAGAGTAAACATTAAACGAAATTATAAAAAAATTTGAAACAAAATTGGGGAAGATGATTACCTTTGAAAATTTGAGGTGGAATGGAATTCAAAATTGGAGAAGATAGAAATCAGGTAGAAGGAAGAAGATGAAACATAGAAGGAAGAGAGAAAGAGAGAAGAAAGAGAAGAAAGTTAATGAAAATATGTTGGATCTGTGAAACGAAAAATAAATATAGGCAATCAGTGACGTGATAATCACGTCGCATCCATACCACGTGATTATCACGTCGCAACATCCCCAACGGTCATAAACTTTATTTATGACTCTGCACACACTGCGCGCAGTCAACATCAAGCAGAAAGTGTTTCCCCCTAAAAGGTTGCGACTTGAATTTCACATAAAAACTTGAAATTTGAAATTAAGCTTCCCACCATGTGAAGGTTATAAATTTCTTAATTTTATATTTTAATTAATAGGTTACAGCGTGGGATTCACGTCGCAACGTTTTTTATAAAAGATATTCTCTGACTCCCCATGTGTTAACATTACTTTTTATATTTTATTATTAAAATTATGTAGTGACGTGATTATCATATCACAACCTACCACGTGATAATCACGTCACAACTTCACCTCATTGGGGAGCATTTATCTTGTAGTGAGTGCTAAAATTGCAAGCCCGCCCCGCTCCAACGCATCAGAAGTATTTCTCCCCACATCAAAGAAAACTCCACCACCTCATCTTCTATTTCTAGTTAATCGAACAATGGTGTCATGCATATGAATATACTCTTGATTTCCGCTAATTTTCCAAAAAAAAAAATTGTTTATTAACCATTGATCCAAATCACTGATCTCCATTACTCCGAAAAATCCCTTTTATTTAGGTTGAAATAAAGATTTTACCTTGGTTTCATAGGTGAGGTAATGTAGGGAATCATAAAAAGTTGTCACTTTTAACCTTGATTATAGATCCATTGTAAGGCGTCATGAATTCAAACCCCAACAACATCAATTTTGTATTTTATTTAAAAACACATAATGTTTCCTGTAGGTGTTAAAACTATAAGACGTTACAAACACACACACACACACACACGCACGAACACACACACACACACACACACACACACATACACACACGCACACATACACACACACATGCTCACACACACGAACATGCACGCACGCTCGTGCACAAACACACATGCATGTGCATGCACACGCGCGCACACACACACACACACACACACACACACACACACACACACACACACACACACACACACACACACACACACACACACACACACACACACACACACACACACACACATATATATATATATATATATATATATATATATATATATATATATATATATATATATATATATATATATATATATATATATATATATATATTTCTTTCACATGTTTAATGAAATACAAATTTTCATAATTTTATATTATTTTTGTTTAAATCTACAAGTGTAATATTGAAGAATTTTTTCTTAAACATCTTCATCATCATCCTTGTGAATCTTGGTGAAGATTAAATGCTAGAATTTATTTCATATTCTTATATTGCAATATGTTATCAATGACTTTTCATTCATTTATTTTTGCTATAAAATTAAGAAAGGTTAAATAAGGAAAATATTTTATCATGAGTAAATACAAGAGATTATGTAAAGAGCACACACTTTGAATCAATACTATTTTTTTCTCTTGTAATCTATCACAAAGACTATTTTCACACTCCTTTAAGTTTTTCTTTTTTCAATCCTAATATTTTCATTATAAATGTTTGTGATTCAAATATATATAGGGTGGTGTTCGCGTTTTGAGTGGTTGTCGGATAGTTTCACATGAATCACTTATTTCTTTGGATTAATATGTTGGCAGTGTCTTAGGTATATATAGTCAATAAATGGACGATAAAGATTTGTTATGGATGGAAAAAAATTATGAAATCAAATAATGATATTTCCCCTCAGTTTTCAGACCAACTAGAGGAATAGATTACTTCGATAGCATACCTAGAAAGAAAATGGTGTACTGTAAGGTATATCACTTAAATATTTTTATCATCCATCAGTTTTTTATTGTAATATTTCTAAGTATGATTAGGAATAATTTTCTCAATATTGTCAGTCAAGGAAAGAACAACAAGGACATTCCATGAGATGGATCATAAGAGAAAAAAATGGTTGACCAAGGTTGGTTAACAATAATAACAACAACAATAAGACTAACACATGCACAATATTGAAATATTTCCTAACTAATTAAGAAATTGCCTTAAATAGTTTTTTGGCTTACAATCCATCTATGATAATGATGTTTACGAGTTTTCCATGTAGCATATATGTTAGGTTAGGGAAAAACTTAATGAACATATTCTTTTACAGGAAAAAATGAGTTATTTGTCCCCTCGGTTGTTAGGATAGCCAAAGGAATTGAATAAAATAAACAAGAAAGAAAACATAAATTGTAGTTGCTAGGATTCAAAGTGTGTCTCTTAGTTACTTCATGCCTCTGTTTTGCATCGCAAACTGTAGGAATAGATATACATTATGTTTAATAAAAAATGTGGCAGGCCTAAATTTTATATCTTAATTATTTGTTGGATGAGGTGAGATTTTTGTCATAAAATTGTTATTTGTAGTAGTGCTCCTTTCTTGAACTTCAATCTCCTTCTGAGACAGATCTATTATCAAAACATCAATCATGGTGACATACAAAGTTATTCGATATGTCTACCAATGAAAAGCTTCTGTTGTAGTCGTTGATGCTTCCAAAACTACACCTCTTCCTCCCATTTCTCTAGTGGAAGACGACCTAGTTCAACTGGCATCTCCTTTTTATCCTATTTACCAAGAGTTTGTTCCTCCCAGATTTTATCAAAGTGAGTTCCAAGCTCTTCTATTCTTCAGACCTATACAACAACCTTTCCAAAGTGAAACATCACTTGATTTCCCTCACAACATGTTGTACATGAACAGGAAATGCTCACAAGCCTTCACGTATTGCAAGCAAATCTTAGAGTGCTTAGAGCCACCAAAAGGGGAGATTGTAAGTTCCATGGTTTTAGGATTGGAAGTAATTTTTCTAAAACATGATTTTGTGCAACATGTTGTGACAAATATTCTGACATGTTGATGAAACATCACTTAAGACTGATGTTGTGATAGATGTTGCGACATGTTATACCAGAACATCAATTCAGTCCTGGTTTTTAAATATTTATAGATTGGCTTAATAAACTTAAATATTCTATATGTTGTTGTTACTCATGCAGTCACAGACAAACAATGATGTTTTATGAACTTTGTTGTTTTGTTTTGGTTTCATAAAAAGGATCTTTGAGCCTTTTTATTTTTAGGAAACTTTATATTTTGGTTCCTATAATTATGGAGAAGACTTTGCAATTGATTTACAGTTGGAAGATTGGATTTACGTGAAGAGTCCAAGCCCATGGTTGCAAGAGTCTATTTAAGAAGACATTCCAAACCTAAAACACTTGGAGAAGCCGTGAAAGAACATTGTGCATGAGATAAGGTTTTATGGTTTTTAATTTGTCTTTGTTAATTGTGATCCTCTCTATTATCTTCTGATATTAGAGGTGGACTGTTTAGTTTATCAATCACTTGAAAGCTTTTAAGAAAGATTGGATTTTAGGTCAAGTTACCTTTTGTTCATAAGTCAAAAGCTTTTAAGAAAAATTGATTTTGTCTTTGAAGAATGTCTTCTTTCTTTTGGCTATTGTTAAGAGTTTGTGATAAGTGTAAATTGTAGCTATTTTTGTATATACTTTTTGTTGCACTTATCGACTCTTTGTTGTTAATTTGGGTTGAATAACCCGACTTTTGTGTAAATGTGTATATTTAGTGTATAATTGTATTTATGATTCATTTATGTATCGTTTGATAGTTTTAATGTCTTTTTGTAGGTATTTGTCGCGTATTTGGAGCATCCAGGAATAAGGTGTAGAAGGCACGGCTCCAGATAAGCATTTTTGGAAGAAATAAAGAAAATAAGTGTTGTAGACGGGTGTGATACGGTGGGAGAACTGACTTGAGGTTTTGCGTTTGTGTTCGCACTTGTTCGATTTAGCAAGAGTCGCCACCGACTTTTTATTTTATCCTAAGGAAAGGTTAAAAAGCACAGGAAAACCCTTTGAGATGTTTTCGTGGGTTCGGGGGGTAGATTATGAAAAGGGAATGTGCTAGCACCCTTTTCATCCGTGGTTATCCATGGGCTCTTAGTTACTTGTTTTAGATCACTTGCCTTTGCTTTTCAATTGTTTGAAATGGTGCTTTGTGTGTGTGGTTTTTGAAAATGTTTTGAAAAAGATGCCTTGTCTAGGCAACCTTTGTAATGACTCATGTTTGAGTATATACAAAGGTGTATGTATTTTTTAAAAGATATTTCAATGTTTTGAAGGTTGTGTTGTGATGTGTGTTTTGAAAAATGGCAAGTGTGTTTTGCAAGTTTTTGATCAAGTAACTAAGAGTTGTCTACCCTATTTTACTCAAAGATCTTTCCTTATGTTTTTAACCCTTTTAACAGTGTTGTTTCACCATTGTATTTGGTGAACAACCTTGCGTTAGGATGTAAACGGGACGGGCGCGGGTCATCGTATAGACCATGAAAGCAATAGTGTCAAGTATTTTGGCAATTTTCTTGAGGGACTATGATCATTTTGTTTAGGCAATAAGATAGCGTCATCGAGGGACTATGATCATTTTGTTTGTTTTTGTTTTGCCAAAGACACTCAACATGCAACCATGGCCCATTTTTGAAGGCAACAAGTGGTGTAACCCTAGGGGTGCGAGTGTGCATTGTGTTTGTTTTTTATGCATGTTTATCTTGGATTTAGGTCATCTAGCGGTTGATTTTGAATCTTCGCATACAAACCCTAATTACTATACAGTATATGGAAAGCGATAAATTGCGGGAATTTAAAGTCTAAGCTATTACAAATAAGTATCTGGGGATGGGGGTACAAATGGGGATGAGTCTTATCAGAATAGTAGTGTCCAAATATTATGTACAACCAAATCGAATCGCCGCATTCTCAATGTAAAATGTAAGAATAAAAAGGAATCAAAAGCAATGTAAGATGCACATGATTATTTACAAGTGATTAAGATATCAACCTAATGTATTTGTTAAGTATTTTATTATTTTTGTGTTTTTGTTAATTACATATAAACAAAAGGTTTCAAAGAAAGAAAATTTTAACTTAATAAAAAAATCTATTGTTTATGTATTTTGTTAATATTATTTAGGAATTTATATAAAAAGATTTATTAAACAAAAAAGTTTTAAGACAAAAATCTATTAACCTAATAAATCTAATATTCATATATATCTCTGTTTTTTTTTAAGTAATGAAAATTATTAAGAAAAATATATACAAAAATTAACATATCATTTTAACAAAATAAGTTATGAAATGAAAATAAGGTAATTAGTATAAAAGGTTAAGAAAATAGATGGGCCTTAGGGGAAGCTTAGCCCAAACAAAACCAACAGATAAAAAAGGGGGTATGCGCCAGAATTGAAATGGGCTTAGGGGTTTCTTGCGTGGATCAGACCCAACTACGCGTTTGACAAAGTTTTGTTGGGGTTTCAGTTTGTTTTGTTCATAATAGGGTTTCACAGAACGGCGCCGCTCTCCATCTTCTTCGTCTCTTCCTCGCTCTCAACAGAGTTTCTGATGCCTTCCACTCGCCTCAGCTGTCGGACGCCACCTCCAATCTCTCCTCTCTTCAAGGCTTGCTCAAGGCGATGATTCAAAAGGTATGGTTTTGCTTTATCGCGTTTTAGGGTTCTGGATTCATGCATGTTTTTGAACTTTTACATATTCTGATCTTTATGTGTTATTTGTGTTTGTGTGAGGTGTAGAAAAAAGGGAAGAGGAATTTATACCTTGGTTCTGCTTTTTGGAAAGGAGAAGGAGAGTTTGGACAGGAGGCTTCTTAGGCGGCCAAGGCGTGGGACTGGTGATGTGCTTGTTAGCCTTCTGGTATTTCGTATTTTTGCTTCGAATGTTTAGTGATGATAGCTTTCTGAAAACACTTCTGAATCTTCTTTTCTTCTTCTGATTTGGTTTATTTTGTAATGAGCTGCTTTTGCTTCTGAATTTCTTTTGCTTCTGTTGTTGTTTGATTGCTTGATGATATTGATGAACCTTGTTGTTCTGATGTTAATGATTTTGACCCTAGGATGAACTTTGTTCTGAGGGTGTTTGGAATTTGTTTGATATCTGGTTTGGATTTTGAACAAGTTGCTGAGTTTTGGCTTGAGTGACTGGTTGGGTTTGCTTTAGGCAGGCTACTGATTTCAGGCTTCAAGGCTTCTAGAGGTTTGCTATGCTTGTTATGCTTGGCTTGAGGCAGGCTTGTTGATATTTTTGTTGTTTTGGAGTTTTTATGCAGGTTGAATGTTTGTATAGTTTTTGACAGGCTCGAGGCAGGTTTGGAGATTTGTTTCTGGTTTTTTTTTGTAAGTTTGTTAGCTGGTACAGGCTTGAGGCTTGAAGCAGTTTGTAAGCTTGAAGGCAGTTTTGAGGCTACAGGCTTGTTTTGGTTACAGGCTTGAGGCTTGCTTTTGTAACAGGTTTGAGGGCTTGTGCTATGTTTGCTTCTGGTAGTTTGAAGCAGGCTTGAGGCAAGCTTTTGTGTTTGAACAGGTTTGTGGGTAACAGGCCTCAAGGCTATGTGTTTACAACTTTGTGTTATATTTTTCTATGTGTTCTGCCCCCCTTTACAGTGTTGGATATCTTGTTATATTTATCTATGTCTTAAGCCTGCCCAAAAACTGTAAGCCTGCTTCACTTTTTCTCTTTCTCTCTCTCCAGAAAAGTATATTTAATTGCTTAAACTGTACTTTCTATTCTGAAAAGGTGTTGGCCTAGGGAAAATGATGGAAAGGTTTTACAAGTTGCTTGCAATTTGGTTTTCTTCTGCATATCTCTTATCTTCCAGATTTTCTGCATTTGCTTTTTGTGTACTTGTTGACAGTTTTTTGACAGCTTCTTTGACAGCTTCTTTTGTCTTTCTTTGACAGTTTGGTTTGCCTAGTTTGGTTGACAATTTTGTTTGCCTTTATGCATTGTGCAACTTGTTTGTTCAGTTTGAACCTTGCAATTTGGTTTAGTTTCGGTTTGAACTTTGCAATTTAGCTTGGCATTTTCAGTTTGCACTTGTGCAGCCCTGTATTTAATTAATTCCATGCTTGCAAACAATTTTACTTTCCTCTTTGTGAACCAAGAAGAGGAATTTTCTTGTGTTTTGCAAAGAGGATGAGCAAAATATGATGAAAACCCAAAATAATCTGATTCCGGCCAACAACCTTTAATGATGAACTTTTATGATTAACTGTCTGAAAATGCCTTTCCAACTTAACTGTTATTGACTTCTCCTTTTTCTGGCTTTGCAGGTAAATATCAATTGGGGCAAGGGAAGCAGCAGTAGAAGATGAACATTTTAAGAAACTTAGGATGTAGATTTAATTTATTTTTAATCATTGTAATAAACGTTATTGTAAATACTGTAAATAAATTTACTGTATCAAATAAACATTTGTAACAACAATTGAAAATGAATAAAAAATCTTTTGTCAGTTAATTCTTTAATTCTTCTGCACTTGTTTATTTAATCATTTAAATTTCTTGAATTATAATAATTGGAAATGCATCCCAACTACTTTAACTTAGAAATTATAAATAATCAACAAACGTCCGGCGTTCCAAATAACCAAATGCATCGCACAGTTAAACAAACAAACGTCCATACGCCTTTCACTTCACTGATTGAACCAACACTTCAAACTTTCAATCAGAAGCCTCAGCTTCTATCCCATACGTTTAGACTTTGAGAAACAAACAGGAATCTTGAACAAGCGTCAAAACCATGTGACAGTCGAATGAAATGTTGTGGATTCAAATTCTTCTGAGAATGCGTGCGCAAACCCTAATTTCGAATTTATTGTCGAAGAAACATCTGCTTGATCAAACCCTGAGCCAAACTCAACCAAATCAATAGAAACCATAATAATTTGTTTGACTGATTCAAAAGTTAATGGAAACCCTAATTTTGTTTGACTGATAAGAAAAGTCTGTTTGACCGATTCTTGAGCCAATCTGAAAAAATCAGGAAACCCGAAGCTGTGATTTCTCGTGAAAAAGAGAGGGCAAATTTTGGGGTACAACAGTTGCCCATGTTCAATCTTCTTGAACCTGAAGAGTTAGATTGGCAGTTTTGTTGTTCGTGACTCGAAGGTAAAAGGAGATTGGACACTAGAGTGCCCGAAAAATTTGCACTCGTTAAAGCGTAGTTTGAGGGAATGGGCTTAAAGATGCCATTTGGAGATGTGACAGAATCTTGTCGGAGATGGGCTTAAAGATGCCATCCAAGAATGTTTGTTGAACTGTATGTCAGAGATGGGCTTAAAGATGCCATCCAAGAATGTTGTAGGTGAGTGGACGAGTATCAGAAAGGTATCCATGTTTGGAATATCTCTGAACCGGGGGTCTGAATAAGCAATAGATTGACATCCATGTTTGGAGAATCCGTAAACTGTTTTCAGAAGTCTTGGAATTGAATAAACAATAGATCAACATCCATGTTGGGAAGCATCCGTAAACTGTTTTCAAAAGTTGAGTCTGAACAAGCGATAGATTAACATCCGTGTTTGGAGAATCCGTGAACTATTTTCAAAAGTTGGATATGAACAAGCGATAGATTAACATCCGTATCTGGAGAACCCGTAAACTGTTTTCAGAGGTCGAAGCTTATCAATCTTATCCTGAAAAGGGTAAAATGTTAGCTAAACACAAAGTTATGTTGCATGAAATGTGTGATCGGTGGGAATAGAACTGACTGTTTTTTAAGCTGGTTCGTGAAATGTCGCGGTAAGCAAGAGTCGCCACCGTCTTTTATTTTCTCCAATAAGGAAAGGACAAAAGCACAACAAAATTCATTTTCGAGATGTTTCTCGGTTCGGGAGGTAGATTTATAGAAAGGGAAGGTATTAGCACCCTTTCTATCCGTGGTTATCCACGGGCTCTTAGGTACTTGCTCACTATGTTTTCAAAAATTGTTTGCTTTTCTTGTGTTTGTGGGTTTTGAAAAAGTTTAGTTTGAAAAACTTCTAGGTAACTCTTATATAAGTCCTCAAGAGTGTATGAAGTATTTGTTGAAAACTTTTTGAAAGTGTAGGTGCGAAAATTTATTTTTGTTTTTGAAAGAGCAAGTACCCAGGAGAAATCTACCTACTCTAAGGAATTAGGCTGTGTAAGAGTCCTTTAGACAGTACTATCCCACTATTGAGAAGTAGGTAGCACCGTCGTTGGAGTTATTCGGGTCAATTCGATGATAGGGACATGTGCGGTCACCAAAGCAATAGTAGGACGCCTTAGCGGTAACCCTAGTGTCCTAGATCCTTTTTATCCGAGGCAACCGTTTCGAGGCAACTGGATCTTTAGACAGCAGGGCGACCTCTAAAACACCCTATACTTGATGACCACGTCGAGGCAACCAAGTGAGGCGTACCCTAGGAGTGGCATGTGCATGTGTGTCAGGATTCAGTTCATATTATCTTGGCACATGTATTTGTGAGCTACGGGTTGATTTTATTTTTCATACAAGTCTTGTCATGCATAATTAACAGTTAATAATTTGCGGGAAATAAATTGCGGAAAGTGAATCTACGCTATTACAAGGCGTCGGGTATTTACATCGCCAAAAACATAACCCTTGAAAATAAAGTGAGAGAAAATAAAGAAAGCGATAAAAGTCCTAATTATCTATTACATTCTCGGAGCAGATACATAAATATGATCAAAATAGGAATTAAAAATAAATATGCGTGCGAAAGAATTGAATCGGGAACGTCCTTAGGGTTTTGACCCTTTTTTGAGAAGAGAGAGAAATTTTGTCCTTTTTTGCATTTAATCAAATATTAAACCTAATTAATTAAATAATTAAATAATTACAAGAAAAAAAGTATTTTTTATGTTTTTTATGTTTTTTGATGAAAATAAAAAGAAAAGGTCAAAAGTTAGTAAAAAAAAACCTAAGTCTAATTTATTTTATTTATTGTAAAAGAAAATTAAAATTAAACCTAATTAAACTAAATTAATTCATGTTAGTGTTTATTTACAAAATAATAATTAATAGTGAAAATAATGATAATAATAAGAAAATATTGTTTTCTGAATTAATTATAAAAATAATTATTTGTTAGTTAAATAAATAATAATAATAATTAGTAATGAAACAATTAAAAGAAAACAAAATAAAAAAGGAAAAGAAATAATTAAACCAGGGGGCGATGGGCCCAGAATGGAGGTTTGCAAGCAATTTTCAGGCCCAATAAGCTATCAAGCCTGTTTGCCTTCCCAGAATTAGCTGCGCGTGCATTGACCATCCTTGGCCTTCAGATCTGCTTTGCCAGCCGCTTGGCATGATGAAGTGTGAGGTGCATGATGGAATGCTCTTGGAAGCCCTGCATGTGAACATGTTGGAAAAAATAGGAACAAAGGTTTGGGGGACCTGGGAATCGAACCCAGGTCCCAATGATTCTTGGACAACACATCCACCACTGAGCCATTACGCTGCATTTGTTATTATGATATGCAACAAATATAATATTTAAAACATAACAATTATGCTGGAAAGAGAAAAATTACGCGTGCTATTTGAATTGCCCAACCACAACTCAACACGTCTTCATCGTCTTCCCTAAACCTGCAGAATATATGTTAGATAGCGAGGGTTTTTAACCCCCACAATCTGTATCGACCAAAAATAGCGAATAGGCGTAGGATGAATATAAATTGTTTGCGAGGGTCTCAGTGTGTTCGTATCGTCTTGACGGTTTCAACCATGGGTCTTTCAAAGCTTAATTTTTCCTATATCACAAAGCCCCAATTTGAGAGCTTGGAAACCCTAAAATTCATCAATGGCAATTTTTGTTTCAGGGCATTCCAATGCAATTAAATCACACCATTAGCTTCATATGAGTCCTATGAACACAAAACAATCAACAAAACATGTCAAATGCGCATGAATAATGAGATGCGATTCTGAAAAATATGTGCAAACCGTTAAACCGTTTTTAATGATTCTTGTGGCTTTAGTGCTTGGTTTCGATTGCAATGTGTTCCTGGGGACCCCTGCAATGTGTTAGAAGCAATTAAAAGTATTGAATTGGCCTTGAAGTGAGAAAACAGTTTTCAAGTTTCTTGAAAAAATTCAATATGGCTATGGCTTTTTGCAGCAGCTTTTCACGTCCACATGAATAGGTTTAGGTTCTGTATATATAATGTACTGAATTTAGGTTAAATCTTTGACCAAAAATCCATGGAATTATGGTTTGTATATTTGATTGAAAATCAAATATTTTTCAATCTTTTTGATTGAAAAATCTTGCCAAACTTGGAGATCCTTGTCCCCTTGATGTGCACACGAAATCTCCAGCATATATTGTTAGAACAAAGTTTGAATCTACTACCCTAAGTTTAAGTTTTGATGATAACAAAATGCTAAGATACATTAATTGTATGATTCATGTAAGACACATATGCTATCTAAAAATTACATTCTGTTTTACAGAAACTCTGATGGATATCAGCAAGAGAACATCATCAACAGCATCAGAAGATAAAGATATCAACATCAGCATCAGAAGATGTTATATCAGATACCAGAATTAGAAGATCAACTTGCGCTTATGCTGAAGCTTGATGAACAGATCTGCGCTTAACCATCTGAACTCTGATCTAGAAAACAACAGTTCATCAGCACCTAAGCAGCGTCAGAATGAGCCAAAGCCGGAACACGCTTAAGTGGCAACGGTACTGTGCATTCAAGATGATTTATTACCAACGGCATCATTCCAAACAAGATCTTCTTAATAAGGAAAGAATGTTATTGGCATTGAAACGGAATTACTACTCCAACGTACCTTATTTCCAATGCTATATAAACAAGTCAATGAAGATTGAATTGGCTAATGCTCTACAACAATCTACAGGCCTAAAGCTATTCATCATCTTCCTCACTCTCAGTTTGCTAAAAGCTCTCAATTCTTTACTCAATTATTTTAGCACTCTAGTTCTCATAAGCTTAAATTGTGTAGTATCACAGTTGTGATAAACAGTTTTTGTAGAAAACATTCACACACCTAGATTTCAATTATCTGTAAGAAAGTATTTCCTTGAGAAACCGATTTGTGGTTTGACTCAAGAAGGCTTTAGCAGTTGTTAAAGCAGTTGTAATATTCAGTTGAATATAGTGGATTAAGACCTCGTTGGAGAGAGGCGAAATCACCTTGACGGGTGGACTGGAGTAGTTTGAGATCAAACGAACCAGGATAAAAATACCGTGTTGATTGCAATTGATTTACAGTTTTTACAATTCAACCCCCCTTCTTGTGTTTTTCACTTCTTCAATTGGCATCAGAGCGCCTGGTTCTGAGCTAAAACACTTAACTGTGTCAGTACAAGATCCAGCGTCAGAAAAACACAATGGCAGGAACTTATCAACACACCAGCAATGACAACAATGAAGACAGAGACAGATTCAGCGGCAAACCTCCAGTCTTTGATGGAGAAAATTTTGATTACTGGAAAGACAGAATTGAAAGCTTCTTTCTGGCACATGATGCTGATCTGTGGGACATGGTGACAGATGGATACACGCACCCAGTGAATGCAAGTGGTCAGAAGATTGACAGGAAAGCAATGTCTGACCAACAAAAGCGTGACTTCAAAAATCACCACAAGGCCAGAACCATTCTTCTCAGCGCCATCTCTTACGCTGAATATGAAAAGATCTCTAACAGAGACACATCAAAGAACATGTTTGACTCACTCAGAATGACGCATGAAGGCAACATTCAGGTCAAAGAAACTAAAGCTCTTGCGCTCATTCAGAAGTATGAGGCATTCAAAATGGAAGAAAGTGAATCCATTGAAACAATGTTCTCAAGATTCCAAATTCTGGTGGCTGGTCTTAAGGTTCTGGACAAAGGATACTCTACTGCTGATCACGTCAAGAAGATCATCAGAAGCTTACCAAAGCAGTGGAGGCCAATGGTCACAGCTCTGAAGCTAGCTAAAGATCTCAACAAAATTTCTCTGGAGGAACTTATCAGCTCCCTCAAAAGTCACGAGATAGAGCTGGAAGCTGATGAACCCCAGAAGCAAGCTAATCCTTTAGCATTAAAATCTAACAAAAAATCTAAGTCTAAAGTTTTGCAGGCAGTTGAAGAAACATCTGATGGATCCTCATTAGAAGAAGACGAACTTTCTCTCCTCTCCAGAAGAGTGAACCAACTGTTGAAGCAGAGGCAAAGGAAGTTCAGGAATCCCAGAAGATCTGATCACAATGAGTCTTCTTCCAGATACAGAAGGACAGATTCTTCCTCTGGATACAGAAGATCTGAAGGCTCCTCAGGAAGCGGAAAGCCAAACACCAACGGCATCATCTGCTATGAGTGCAATGAGCAAGGACACTACAAGAGTGACTGCCCAAAGCTTCAGAGGGAAAAGCCCAAAAAGAAGTTTGGAAGAGAAAAGAAGAAAAGTCTCATGGCTACATGGGATGACTCTGACTTGTCTGAAGCTGACTCAGAATCAGATGATGAGAGAGCAAACATAGCTCTCATGGCCAACATTTCAGAAGACAGTGAAGCTTCTGAATCAGACTCAGAATCAGATACTGAAGAGGTATTTCCTGACTTTGCAATTAATTTTACTAAGGCTGAACTTGCTGAAAGCCTCAACGAAATTCTGGAAAGGTACCAGCAGATTAGAGTTAAATTCAGAAACCTGAAAAGGAATCTTGAATCTGACTCTGATAAGACTGAGAGTCTTAAATTGGAAAATTCTGAGCTGAGAAATAAAATTTCAAAATTAGAAAATGTTTTACAAAACTCTCAGAAGGATCCAATTTTTGAAACTCTCAGCAGCGCTGATGAGATCATCAAGGAGTATGATCATAGCTTCCAGAAGTTCCTTGCTAAAAGCATAGATAGAAGCAAAATGGCTTCAATGATCTATGGAGTTAGCAGAAACGGCAGAAAGGGAATAGGATACCAAGGTAAGGTTCCTACACCAAAGAATGCCATGGATTTAATTATTAAACACACTCCTCTGAACTCACACTTTGTGTATGGTCACACACATGATATTAAATACACTAGCAGTAAGTATTTTGTGAAACCAAAATTCAACCAGAATGTCCTCGTACACCCTGAAGTCTAGGTCATTCCAGAAACTGTTAGCTTTACCAATCAGAAACTTAGCCAAGAAGCCCTTAACTCCGCTTCTACTCACCCAATTGTCCATTACCTCCTTGTTGGTCAAAGGAAGGGTTGCTGTAATCTCCTCAGGTCTAAGAGCCTTTTCCCAGCCAGTGAAGGGAGTCTGATCCAGGATAGGAATACCAAGCAAATCAGAGAATTCTTCCAGGGTAGGGACCAACTGGAAGTCTTGAAAGGTGAAGCAATGGTACAGAGGATCATAAAACTGGGTCAAGACACTCATCAGTTGTTAGTCCCACTTTGAAGTGACTAAACCGAGAAGAGAACCATGCCTCTGGATGAAGGAAGCAGTGCTTGGAATTCTGTCAACCAACTCTTTAAGCAAAACAGGTGGGTGAACAAAGTTGAGCCGGATAGTGTTCCTTCGCACAGACATCATGAGGTCCTACAAAACAGAGCAAAGGTGAAACCCTCTTGTCTTTGAAATAGGTCAGTCCTTATGCAGGATTCATGCAATGTTATGATGGCATGATGTTATGATAAAGCACACCACAAGTGTTCACAAAGGCAAACATGATAAGGCACAAAAGTCACACCACAGCCCTTAGAGTTTAGGCCAGCATGGAGTTCAGGTACTACCCTCTTTCAGTTTGTTGGTTAAGACCTATCCTAATCAAAAGTAACCGGGTTCTAGAGGATCCCAATATCACTGACTACCCTCAATCGGTCATAAATCCAGCATCGCAATCTTTTCTTGCGGCCAGAACCATCACAAGAGTTTAGCCTCAATGGGTGTAGCATACTGCTACTGTTCTATGGCCAAGTTGGGTCAAATTAGGGTTCTAAGGTCGGTTGGTGCTTAATGACTCCTCAGAAGACCCATATTCTCCTTGTTGCGACACAAGGGATATCGGTACAGACCAAGGTGCCACACCAACGTAGCCACTGCTTCACCCGTGTCGGTCTACGCCGGACAGGTCCCTCACAGCTTATGCTACCTAACAGGGTATCCCCAGATCCGGGTTAGGATCTATGAAACTCCAAGACAATGCCCATAATAATAAAGCAAACAAAACAAAGCAATTGAAAACACAGTTATGAGCTATCCTAAGGTACGCCTAACTTTAAGTATTCCCCAGCAGAGTCGTCAGTTCTGTGACCGGTGGAAATAGAACTGACTGTTTTTAGCTGGTTTCGCGAAATGTCGCGGTAAGCAAGAGTCGCCACCGTCTTTTATTTTCTCCAACATGGAAAGGACAAAAGCACAGCAAAATTCCTTATGAGAATGGTTCTCGGTTCGGGAGGTAGATTTATAGAAAGGGAAGGTGTTAGCACCCTTTCTATCCATGGTTATCCATGGGCTCTTAGGTACTTGCTCTTATGTTTTAAAAAAATTTTGCTTTTCAAGTGTGTGTGGGTTTTGAAAAAGTTCGTTTGAAAACTTCTAGGTAACTCTTGTATCAGTCCTCAAGAGTGTATGAAGTATTATTTGAAAACTTTTTGAAAGTGTAAGGTGTGAAAAGTATTTTGTTTGTTTTTGAAAAGAGCAAGTACCCATGAGTCATCTACCTACCCTAAGGAATTAAGTTGTGTAAGTGTCCTTTAGATAGTGCTATCCCACCATTGAGAGGTAGGTAGCACCATCATTGGAGGTGTTCGGGTCAATTCGATTATCGGGACAATGTGGTCAACGAAGCAACGGTAGGACACCTTAGAAGTAACCCTAATGTCCTAGATCCTTTTATCCGAGGCAACCGTTTCGAGGCAACTGGATCTTGAGACAAAGGGTGACCTCTAAGACATCCTATACTTGATGACCACGTTTCGAGGAAACGAGTGAGGCGTACCCTAGAAGTGGCATGTGCATGTGTGTTGTATTCAGTTAATGTTTATCTTGTACATGTTATTTGTGAGCTACGGGTTAATTTTATTTACATACATTCTTTCATGCATTTAACAGTTAGGGATGCGGAAAGTAAATTGCGGAAATATAAATTCTACGCTATTACAAGGCGCGGGTCTATACATCGCCAAAAAACAAAGACCGGTTTTGATAAAAGTGCGGAAAGTAAAGAAAGCAATAAACCTAATTACTATTACATTCTTGAAGCAGTTACATAAATATAATGAATTAAAATAAATTGCGCGCGAAAGAATGAATCGGGACGTCCTAAGGGTTTTGACCCTTTTTAAGAAAAGAAAATGATTTTTTTTGTCTTTTTTTTGTATTTAAAGGAAATTAAAACTAACTAATGACTAATTAATTAATTTAATTAAAAGAAAATATATTTTTTGTGTTTTTTATGTTTTTATGAAATAAAAGAAAAGAATTAAAAATCTAAGTTAACCTAATTCTAAATTATTTTAATTGTTAAAAGAAAAGTCAAAGTTGCCTAATTAAACTATTTCAATTAATGTTTATTTACAAAATAAAATAATAATAATAATGATGTTAGTTCCTTCTTTTTTTTTGATTTTTTATGAAAAATATTAGTTAGTTAATTATTAATAATAAATAAATAAAATAAAGCAAGTAAATAAAAAAAGAAAATGTCAAAACAAAATAAAAAGAAGAGTAAAACCCAAGGGGGTGTGGGCTGAAATGGAGGGTGTTGGATTGAGATTGTGGCCCATTGAACCTTCAGCTCGTTGACTTTTTCTGGTGGTCTACGCATGCACTGACTCCAGAGCACCATGGTCCTCATGCTTGGCCCTTGGATTTGCATCTGTGGACACCTGGAGCGCTCCTGGATGAGGTCTATGGTGGATGCTGGATGAGACGCTGCACACAAGCGCTTTAGAAAAAATGATAATGAAATATAGGGGGACCTGGGAATCGAACCCAGGTCCCAGAGATTACCAAACATATGCCCAGCCACTGAACCAAACGCATTTTTTTGTAAATATAATATGAACAAAAGAATATATGACATAAGTGCCCCATGTGCTGAAACGCGCGCGCGAATTCGAACGGACCACTCCCTTCTTGCCACGCCATCGTCTTCAAGCTTTTTCCTGCAAAATAGAGAACACATAGCGGGGGTTTTAAACCCCCACCAAACAAAACTATGAAAAATAGCGACTAGGCGCTCGTTGTACATAAAAAGAGAGCGAGGTATCCATCACAATCGTCTAGTCCAGCTGATTTCAACCATGCCTGTTTGGAGTCCTGATTTTACATTATAGCAAAAGCCCCATTTTCAAAACTCTGAAAACCTAGAAATCACCAATGGCACTTTGCGTTTTACAGCATCATAATCAAATTAAAATACACAGGAAGCTTTGTAACAATGTCAGCAATATATAAGCATGATCAAAATGGATTAATAAGGCATAAAAATAGAATTTCGATTCTCAAAATTTGGATAAACCGTATGACTTGTGATGAGCGATTCTTTGAGGTTTTGCACTTAATTCTGATTGCCAAAGGTTGCTGGTGATGCAAGGGGTGTATTTGAATCAAAATGGAAGCTTGAATTGTACTGTAAGGTGGTTTTCAGTTTGTGCTTTTTCTCTTGAAAATTTGGAAATGGCTTATGCTGTATGGGGCTCTCTAGGTCGTGAATGGTATAAGGAATGCTTGCATATCTCTTTTGTAATGAGTATCAATCCATATAATGAGCCTTGAAGCCTTGCAATTATGCTTGAGATTTTGCCATAACCTCCATTAAAGCAACTTACCATTCTTGTCAAAATTTGAATTTCTTGCTTGGAATAGGCCTTGCACGAATTTGGAAGGTGAATGATGGTGTATCAAAGCTATTCAAACTCAAAGATATCCCTCCATTAATTTTCTTGATTTTTATTTGAATTTTAAAGATTTAAAATGATTTAAATCAAATAAAATTAAATAAAAATGGAAAAATTAATTTTTAATCTTGAAATAAATTGTGGGACACGTGGGAGGCATGGTCAAGCTGAACCAAGTGGAAAAAGTGGGCCCCTTTTGTCAAAAATGAAATTTCAAGGATAGTTGACTTTGGCCTTTTCACAAAAATTTCCCAACTTCTCCAATGCATATCTTGCTCAATATTGGAGCTATGAACATGTTCTTGGACATTTTGGAAAGGTCTTGAAGTACTCTAACCAATGTCTTTGGTCCCATGTCATTTTGATTTACCAATCTCAAGTTATGGTATTTGACTTAAAGTGCCTTTTTGTTGACTTTTGAAAATGACCTATAATGTTGAAATTGATAACTTTTTGTGAGAGCATTTATTGGACTTGGAATGTGAAGTTGAGTTGTAGGAAATGTCCTTCCCTTCAAAATGAGCATTGAATGGGATTTTTATGATGATCCATGAAAAAGTTATGCCTTGGTCAAGTTACAGTTGACTTTTCAACTGTCTAAAAATAGAAACTTTTGACACCTTGATGATTTTTGAGCCATTCTTGTGAAATCATGGTCAAGATTTGACCAAATGATGATTGTGGCTTCAAAATGAGATGTTGACCAAAATTTTTGACTTTTGACTGCCAAATGACCATTTTACCCCTACAGTTGACTGTTGAGTAAATGGGGCTTTTGACTGTGCAACTTGACCTTGTGAGCCTTGAAACTTGACATGTAGGTGTTTGACAATGTATATGAGCATATGGGACTTGATTGAGCCCTTGAAAACCTCAACTTCCTTGCAAGAACCAAAACCCTAATTTGACTGGCTTAGGAGGATGGTTGACTGTATAACCCTTGAGTAGACTTTGAACCATCTAAGGTGATGCTTGACAAAACTTTGAAAATTATGGGAGGGCAAATTTTGGGGTACAACAGTAATCATCTTTTGATTGACCTTTTCCTGAAAAGGCAAAGTATTAGTTGCATGCAATGTCATGATGTATGAAATGCATGATGTCATGATGTTCTAAAAAATAAATGAGATTGTGTCGTATGCACTTTATCATGTATGTAAAATGTGAAATGTTTATGAATGTATCTTCGTCTGGGAAAATAAATCCTTGACGAATGTCGGGAGCTTGTTAAATCCTGGGCTGATGTTGAGGAGTAGAGTTCTTCGTTTCCACTGGGGATGATGAACGAAGATAATTGCAAGAATAAACCGGTAGGAGAAGATGACTCCGTTGGGGAATAAACTTGATGAAGAGATTACTCTGCGGGGAACTACTCTGTGGGGAGAGTTGCTTCGCTGAGATTTTAATGAGAACTCCGCTGGGGACTCTGTTGATAAGTTTTGTTGAGGGGTTTGATGAACTCCGCTGGGGATAGGAAGAACTTCGCCGAGGACGATCTTTCCGTTGTAATTTGCTGAGGATAACCCAGTTATAGGCTCTTGTGGGGAACAACCTTTGAGTATGGTCGGTGAGAGATGCATTCTGCAGGGGATAAGCTCCCAGACTCTACTGGGGATAAGCTTCCAGGATCTACTAGGGATAAGCTTCTAGAATCTACTAGGGATAAGTTTCCAGAATCTACTGTGGAGATTTTTGGATTGTACTGGGGTGTCTGTATTCCGCTGGGGAACAATCTTATATTAAGACTGCCGGGGATGCTTACTGAGGAATATTTGTATACCCTGCTGGGGAATGTTGAGATCTTCTGGGGATATCTAATTTCCTTAGGGCTGACAGTAGACCAACTCTGCTCGGGGGAGAGTGTTGCTGATTTGCTGGAGATATTGTGCCTCTTTAGGGAGGGGAGACCAACTCTGCTTGGGAGGAGTACTGCTAAACCTTGTCTTACTCTGCGGGGAGTGGAGGTATCTTGGTCGTGTTCTTCAGCTTACCTTGGTACCTCGGCGGACAGAGTGACTAGATCGCTTAGACAATTCCTTATTGCCCCAGTTTCTGCGGGAGAAGAAGGTACCTGTGGAGGTCTTGATAACTGTCGTTTTGACAAATCTTCTTCTGGTAGGTAAGTGACGAGATGCCGGGACATAGTCGTACGCTGTGATCCCTAACTTTTTCCTGGACCGCCCTTTCAGGTTTTCAGTCCACCGGGATACCCATTTTTTCCCAAGCCGCCTTTTCAGGTTTTCGACTTGCCGGGTGTACAAAATTTTCCATTTTCATCCCTTATTTTTGCCCGAACCCTTTTGGTTCGCCAGGAAGCCCTTATTTTTGCCTAGGTGTGTCAACCTAGCGGGTCTTTGATTATGCGCAGTATTTTTTCGACTATGTCCACGCTCTCAGAATGTAGGGAGTTGTCACTGTCAGTAGTGTTGTGTTGCCATACTACCAGAAGATGTTTGATCGTGCAAGATTCGTCGCTGGAATTCATGTCCACTGCCCCAAGGGACTCAGATGGAGATTTGCCCCTGGCTATTTGGCATTCTTTGAGAGATTCTCTGAATCTTGACTGGACTGCCTCAGATGATAGACCATGATCACGCCGTGCTCCTTGATTGGAAGTGTTTTTCCATTTGATGTGACCCTTGAGAAGATTTTTGTCCACTAGATATTCGTCGTGCGAATTTCTCTGCTGTTCGAACAAATAGTCATATGCAAACAATGTTATATTAGAAATGCAAAGCTTATGTCTGTCTTGAAGTTTTTTTTTTTTTTTTTTTTTTTTTTTTTTTTGAAAATGCATTTTTTAGTAAAACAAGCAAATTTTGTAAAATATGATGTCAACTCAAGATTTTACAGCAAGCCCTATAGGAGTCAGGATACCTTTTGTAACAGTATGCTTTTGAACTAACCCATGCTTCAGCTAGGACTTTTTAGGGTTATAACATGGCCTGGTTCACGGTTTAAGAAACAAAGGATAAAGGCTCAAACTTTATTTGTACCCACCCGCTCTTCGTGATGTTCTTCGATCCTAAACTCAACTAACCGTGCATTAGATCCCGTTTGAGTCTTTGCTCTGATATTCCAGTGATGGTTCGGATGTTGACAATTTATTTTGAATAGGCATTCATTTTGTTGAGAGTCTGTAGGACCTCTTTCTTTTTGATTTCATTATCCCTGTTTTTTGCCTGAACTGTTTCTTTTGTGATTACAGTCAGCGGGATGCCCCAGTTTCTGTAAGTCTCCTTCATAGGTTTTGACTTATCGGGCTTTTATTTCTGAGAGATAATGACTGTCTGTCTTTATGATTATTCGTAACCATCACTGTCTTTTATTTTGAAAGGACTCCTTTGATGCCATTTTGTGCACCTGGATCAACTGAGAGAACTACCCTGCCCCAGGTTATGATTAGGGGTTTTAATTTTTGAAAAGAAAAACTCCAACTTCTTTGGCTCAAAGGGGTTGACTAGGGATTATCCTCCTTATAACTCCACTGTTTAGGATTTGAAACAATGCCTGTACTTCATCAGCGGGGTCTGTTCAAAAGCATACTGTAAAGATCGTGGTATCATTTTCGTCATCCTCCTTCAAGAGGCTTAGAATTATTAATCGAGCGTTGAACATCACAAAAAATGAAAGCAGTTTGAATATAGTGAATACGAATATATTGATTCAGAACAGACATATGAGATGCTTTAATGAAATAAAAGAGTTTGCTATGACAATAGATGTTTGAATAAGCAAAGGAAAATACAACTTGAACATTCGAATGAACAAAAGTTTCTTAGTTTGAACTAGTCATCTCGGATGGAAGATTCTCAGCAGAAGATTTTCATCTTACCACCCGGCATGAACTCCAGCACCCCCCTGTCGATCAAGTCTTGGGTCTTGTTCTTCAGAGCCCAACAATTGTTTGTGTCATGTCCCAGACTGTCAGAATGGTATGCGCACCTTTCATTGGGATGATAGGTGGGAGCGGAAGTGTTTGGACTCCGGAAAGGAGCCCTTAGTGTAATCAGCCCTGCCATCAACATTTGCGGTAGCGCTTGAGTCAGTGACATGTTGAGCTCGATGAATTGCCTTCTGGGCTTGTTTGGCTTGCTCTGATCAACCCGTTGTTCTTGGCGAGGTCGTTGTTGGACCTGTGAAGTAGTAGCAGCTTGGAGAGGTCTATTCATTGAACCAAACCTTTGACTTCTTGGAAGTTGATTAATGACTCGATCCTCAGCCTTGACTATTTGCTTCATGTCGTTGTCTTGACGAAGCTGGTTGACGATGGTTCTCAGCTCTTCTTGCTCCCGAGCTAAGCCTTGGATGAGAGCCATTTGCCCCAGCATCTGGGTTCTCATAGTATCTACCTCAGCTTGCAGATGTTTTAGCCGTTCATCCTTACTGTCTTCTGGACTGTTCTTGACCAAATTCCCCATGAGGAGCGTTCTCAATTCTTCCTGCCCCTTGGATATGCTTAGGAAGATTTCCCTGAACTGAGTCTCTTGCGTATGGAGATCCTGGTTGTCTTGTTGGAAAGCCATTGCTGAAATAAACAGCGAAGAAGGTAAGTGACCTGCAATGGTACCTGTAATGCAATGATATGTATGAGATATGTATGCAATGTTTTCAAGGATCTCGCGGGGTAAACAGAGAAACTTGTTAGAATTTGAATCCGGTAGCTTGATTGAAGGAACTTCATGTTGTTGAGAGTCCTTCTTCAAGAGTCAAAGCTCACCATATCGAGTGGGTCATAGCCCCTGACTCAAGTTGTCATGTTTTGATTTCTGGACAACTTTGGTTAGAGGAAAATAAATCCCCTTTGCCCCTTGCTAGACAGTTGGTTCATCATGACCTGCATCGCAAACCTTTGAGACCCTTGAAATGGGTTAATCCTTATGCAGGATGCATGCAATGTTATGATGTTATGATGTTATGTACATGGATGCAAAGGTGTGAGGTGTAAGTAAACCCTGTTATAAACCCAGATTAAGGACTGTAAGCAAAACCTGCAAGAAACTCATTTGTCAGATAACAAGAATGTGCAAGTAGTTCAAGTTTGAAGGCACACAAGTCACACAAGACAACCCTTAGAGTTTAGGCCAGCATGAAGTTTAGGTACTACCCTCTTTCAGTCTCGTTGGTTAAGACATGTCCTAGAAAATAATAACCGGGTTCTAGAGGATCTCAATATCATCGACTACCCTCAATCGGCCATAACTCCAGCTTCGCAATCTTTTCTTGCGGCCAGAACCATCGCGAGAGTTTAGCCACAATGAGTGTAGCATACTGCTACTGTTCTATGGCCAAGTTGGGTCAATTTAGGGTTCTAAAGTCGGTTGGTGCTTAATGACTCCTCAGAAGACCCATATTCTCCTCGTTCCAACACAAGGGATATCGGTACATACCAAGGTGTCACACCAACGTAGCTACTGCTTCACCCGTGTCGGTCTACGCCGGACAGGTCCCTCACAACTTATGCTACCTAAAGGGTATTCCCCAGATCCGGGTTAGGATCTATGAAACTCCGATGCAAGCCCACAAATATAAAAGCAATCAAGACATACATTGAAAACATAAGAGTGGTCTAATCCTAAGGTACACCTCACTTATTATATATCTCCCCAGCAGAGTCGCCAGTTCTGTGATCGATGGGAATAGAACTGACTGTTTTTTAAGCTGGTTCGCGAAATGTCGCGGTAAGCAAGAGTCGCCACTGTCTTTTATTTTCTCCAATAAGGAAAGGACAAAAGCACAACAAAATTCCATTTCGAGATGTTTCTCGGTTCGGGAGGTAGATTTATAGAAAGGGAAGGTATTAGCACCCTTTCTATCCGTGGTTATCCACGGGCTCTTAGGTACTTGCTCACTATGTTTTCAAAAATTGTTTGCTTTTCTTGTGTTTGTGGGTTTTGAAAAAGTTTAGTTTGAAAAACTTCTAGGTAACTCTTGTATCAGTCCTCAAGAGTGTATGAAGTATTTGTTTGAAAACTTTTTGAAAGTGTAGGTGCGAAAAGTTATTTTTGTTTTTGAAAGAGCAAGTACCCAGGATAAATCTACCTACTCTAAGGAATTAGGCTGTGTAAGAGTCCTTTAGACAGTACTATCCCACTATTGAGAAGTAGGTAGCACCGTCGTTGGAGTTATTTGGGTCAATTCGATGATAGGGACATGTGTGGTCACCAAAGCAATAGTAGGACGCCTTAGCGGTAACCCTAGTGTCCTAGATCCTTTTTATCCGAGGCAACCGTTTCGAGGCAACTGGATCTTTAGACTGGAGGGCGACCTCTAAAACACCCTATACCTGATGACCACGTCGAGGTAACCAAGTGGGGCGTACCCTAGGAGTGGCATGTGCATGTGTGTCAGGATTCAGTTCATATTATCTTTGCACATGTATTTGTGAGCTACAAGTTGATTTTATTTTTCATACAAGTCTTGTCATGCATAATTAACAGTTAATAATTTGCGGGAAATAAATTGCGGAAAGTGAATCTACGCTATTACAAGGCGTCGGGTATTTACATCGCCAAAAACATAACCCTTGAAAATAAAGTGAGAGAAAATAAAGAAAGCGATAAAAGTCCTAATTATCTATTACATTCTCGGAGCAGATACATAAATATGATCAAAATAGGAATTAAAAATAAATATGCGCGCGAAATAATTGAATCGGGAACGTCCTTAGGGTTTTGACCCTTTTTTGAGAAGAGAGAGAAATTTTGTCCTTTTTTGCATTTAATTAAATATTAAACCTAATTAATTAAATAATTAAATAATTACAAGAAAAAAAGTATTTTTTATGTTTTTTGATGAAAATAAAAAGAAAAGGTCAAAAGTTAGTAAAAAAAACCTAAGTCTAATTTATTTTATTTATTGTAAAAGAAAATTAAAATTAAACCTAATTAAACTAAATTAATTCATGTTAGTGTTTATTTACAAAATAATAATTAATAGTGAAAATAATGATAATAATAAGAAAATATTGTTTTCTGAATTAATTATAAAAATAAATATTTGTTAGTTAAATAAATAATAATAATAATTAGTAATGAAACAATTAAAAGAAAACAAAATAAAAAAGGAAAAGAAATAATTAAACCAGGGGGCGATGGGCCCAGAATGGAGGTTTGCAAGCAATTTTCAGGCCCAATAAGCTATCAAGCCTGTTTGCCTTCCCAGAATTAGCTGTGCGTGCATTGACCAGGTAGCACCATAGTCTTTCATCCTTGGCCTTCAGATCTGCTTTGCCAGCCACTTGGCATGATGAAGCGTGAGGTGCATGATGTGAAATTCTGGCTGCAGATACTCAATGTCACGTTCAATGTTATGACACCGTATCTGACTTACTATATGACAGTAAATACAAAAGCAATAAAGAACACAGTCAATTGTTTACCCAGTTCAGTGTGCAACAACACCTACTCTGGGGCTACCAAGCCAGGGAGGAAATCCACTATAAGAGATGTTAATTCAGGAATAAACCAACCAGTTTATCTCCTTCACTTAAGACCTACCCAATGTAATTCCAATCTAAGTACAACTTAAACCTGAGTTCCTACTCACTCCCCCTCAATCACAGCAGTGATACATAAACCAATTTGACTTAAGAATTGATGAAGACACTCTTCAAAAACAAACACTTGATTAAGCTTCACAGCTTTTTAATCAAGCAACACAATCACTCTTGCTTCACAGCTTTGAGTGATGCACACAGCTAACTTGACTCTGCTTCACAGCTTTAGTCAAGGAACATTCAAACACTCTTGCTTCAAAGCTTTGAGTGCTACACAACCCTTACAATTAGAAACCTATTCCAAGGCACTTATCACAATGATAATTGCTTGGAGTACAATAATCAAATCTATACAGATTACAAATGATCTTCTGATCAATAAAAGGGATGCCTTGAAAAACAGCAGCTCTGTTGAATATATAGCAGCTGCAACTTCAGTTAGGGTTTCCACAAAAACCTAGGGTTAATTCCGTTTGACCTAAAGACCAGGTCACAGGGCTTTATTAACCAGGTTAGGGTTGAGCTAGGTTACCCCTCAGAAAACGCAGGATTCTGTTCAGGAAAGACTGAGTTATTTTCCTGAAAAAACTCAGACTTATCCAACCTGCAAACCTGTTAGTTCAGAACAGGATGTCATAACATCTGTTATGACATCTGAGAAAACCTGTCTACTGATTTAGCAAAATGTGATCATTTTGCAAAATGCTCAGATACACACTTATAAACATCAGTACTTGAATTACAATATTTTTCTGCAAAGGTACCTAATGAGTCAGTACAAACTGAACTAGAATGTTATGACATCAGTCATGACATTCACACATACACTTGGGATTTACCAAAAATTCAAGCCAATACCTAAACACCTACAAACTCCCCCTTTGGCAGATTTTTGGCTAAAGACCCTAAGCAATCAGAGATAGATAGCAGCAGAAATAAGTGACAGCAGAAAAATAGAATGTCAAGTACTAATTAAGTACCAAAATATTCTCCCCCTCTTTAGCCACAAATGGGCCAAAGATACATGTTCATAAAATTATACAGTTATCCAAAACAAAATAATAAGAGCAGCACACTACAAGAAAATTGGCAGATTGCGACAGGTATTTTTGTAGATTACGACGGTTAAAACCGTCGCAATTTGCTTTCCACGACGGTTGCTTTACCGTCGCAGAAGTGTGTGTCCCCAACCTATTTCGCGACGGTTACAAAAACTGTCGTTCATGTTTACGACGGGTTGATACCGTCGTGACTATCTTTTGAGTTTCTTTTAATTATTGATGGCGACGGTTCGATACTGTCGTGAATATCTTTTGAAATTGATTAAATTGTTTATGGCGACGGTTCGGTACTGTCGCCATGACTTTTGTTTATGTCTTGATTTTTTTTTTATTTTTCTATTATATATATTTTTTATTTAAATTATTATCTATGTAAAAAATTTTAAATATAGTTTTTTTTTGTGTTCTTTTTTTCTTTAAATTATTTCTTCTTTAATATATTTATTTATAGTATTATTTTTTGTTTTATTTTCTATCACTTTGTAATATAGTAAAAATAATTTCAATAAAAAATATTTAACATCAATACAAAAATATTCTTATAAAAGAAGCCAAAAAGGGGTATAAAAGGTGTTGTATAAGAATAGAATCAGCTGGAGTATTGTTTTAAAGTAATATCGTACGATATTACCCGAATCTAGTTCGCAAACGATTAAGTTAAACAATTCCATACAACAAAGCGACAGTGGACACGATAAATACATGTCCAAATGAATAATATAATCCTGAAATAAAGCATTACATCATATTGTGTTCCCACTCAAACTCATGTCTCATCATCTCCCATACTGACTGAATAATGCCCGAAGTTCCTGCCCTGTTTGATTCAACAAAAATGGAATCCAGTCAAACTAAATCCAAAGGGACAAATACAAGTAATTTTGTGCTATCTAAATTTATCAGATGTTTGCATAAGTGACAGCAAAGTTTTCATAAATGGCATATTTTATTGAACATATATTTCAACGAAGGTTTTCACAAATGTTTAGACTTTGAATTGTATCATGTATAAATCAGAAAAGATGAAATCATGCAACTGATATAGCAAGAATGCTAACCTCCGATAATACCCGCTGCTTGTTAAGTAATTGGGTCCTAGCCTTGTTCAAAACAGAATTTGGTGACTTGAACATCCTCTGCATGTAAAAAATTTAGGGAGATCAGCAGATAATAAGTGAAATCTGGAGAAGGGGGGATAGTCACAGTTTATTCCAGCAAAAAGATCAGAAGGCATTATCCTCATCAACTTCATACTCTTCCTCTTCCCAACCATCCATAGCTCCTACTCCCATTACATGTCCCCGCAGTATAGTCACAATTTGTTGGAAATCTCTATCAGCTAAAGTTAATGCTGCTCCAGACTCATTTTCAGAAGGCTCTGGAGGTTGACAGTTAGCCATGCGGTCTCTCTTCAACACAAACATTCCAGAGGGCCCGAGAATATCAACAGAAAATGCTGGTGACAACTGAATCCCCAGAGCTTGAACATGAGAAATACTGCATTCATAAATATCGTTAAGTTAGGAACTTCACACAAATATCTACAATATTTACTTTATAACATTTAGAGAAAACAGCCCACTAGAACTTTTATTTTCCATAAAGAAGAAAGGCAATAATCAGCGTTGACATGCAACATAAAAAAGAAAACTTAAGACCGGGGGATGAGGGAAAATCTCAATCCCCAAATAAATATCTTTTGGGCAGAGAATTAGCATGCCAGATGTGGTACCATCCACCAGGGTCTAAGCATTGAACGCTAGGTGGTTGCATTAGCACAACAAGGGACCCTTACATTAGAGGACTTAAAGGATGTCGGAACATTAATACAAAGCTAAAACATAATACAGATAAAACAAAAGCTAAGCAAAAATTGTCATCTTTTGTTGCGAGATAGGAATAACTGAATTTCAGTTAGAAAGAGGTCAAAGAACAGCAAAGCATCTAGACTGCAGACAAACTCATTATAAGATGAAAGAAAGGAGAGAGAAAGATAGTTTCAGAACTCTATATAGCTGTCCTCATCCTTCAGAAACAATGACTTAACCAAAACCAACTGAGTTGGTTAAAGATATCACAAATCAAGGACATAGCAGACCACCAGAGCTAACATGACCGTGTAGAAGGATTGTTAGGATGTCTGAGCATAAATGCAAATGAATTGAGTATTACAAGATAAAGCTATGTGTTCAGGTACCAAATTGAAAGTAAAAACAGGAAAACTAGAGTTCGATAAAATACATACTAAGAAATTCATAGAGACCACCAGAGCTAACTTGACCTTGTAGAAGGACTTCATAAGTTTCATGTGATTTAATAATACAATGGTTAGCAATTGGCTAACACTGTTCGATAATTGTCTGATAAAATTTTCCCTTCAGCTTGAGCGGTACTTATGTCACATAAAACCCCGAGGACCTCATCCATTTCAACCACCCAACTTGAATTCAACAGTTAACATCCCGTACTATTTCTCCATCGTTCTGTATTACGGTCCCATGAAGCATAGATAAAAATTCTTGTTCAACTTTTCAGAGATTTTGTGTGCAAATGTGAGATGAGGCGATTGCAATAGAGTACCATTCTCAAGAAACAAATTGAGCGATGGAAAACGAACATAAGTTACCATCATGTGCGATAGTAGAGATGACGGAAGATGATGCGTTTTTTATGTTGGAGTATAAGATGAAAAAGGAGAGAGAAAGTCATAAGTAGTTCAAAATTCCATTTTTATTGAAATGATTTTGATTAGTGTTACAAGAGGTGCCAATAGCTTTATAAAGTTGTGCCTTATCATTCACTAACTAACAATAACATAACCTACAATGAGTTTGTTACAACCGTCATAAATCAAGGACAGTTGTCATCTCATTAACTTCTATATTCTTATACTCCTTGTACTCCTTGAATAATTACATCAAACAAGAAGAAGATGAGCATCTAATAACTTTCCATAGTTGATAAATCACTTAAATTCAGTATGTATAGTTATGAAAATGGAGGTTGACTATGTTTCTTCGTTTCAGTATGTCTAGGTTTTGCACTATTTGGCAGTTACATGTATCCATTGTGCTCAAAGAGAAAATAATATATTTAGCCCTTTTTTAAAATTTATGCTATATAAAATTAATGCAGGTATGGTTTCAGGTGAAGTAATCATGCACAAAACCTAACTTGATTGCATCCATATGCCTTATAAGTATAAAAAAACCAAGGAATCTAATTTTTTTAATAATTCCTAATGTTGCCAAATGGATTAGCCTCAAAATAGAGGGGACAATTGGTATGATTGCAACACTTTTCAGAAGTACTCGAGTTAACACTATTTATGCACACGATAAGATAAAATTGGAGTTAAAACCAAGCACTGCATAAGGCTTATTGTGAACTTATTTAGGATGGATGCTATGGCTACTCTGCCAACAAATCTAATA
Source organism: Vicia faba (assembly GCA_948472305.1). Lineage (NCBI taxonomy): Eukaryota > Viridiplantae > Streptophyta > Magnoliopsida > Fabales > Fabaceae > Vicia > Vicia faba. The sequence continues at coordinate 337,613,497 of OX451741.1, forward strand.
AAACCTCAACACACAAGTTTGTCAACGAAGAAACTCACCAAATGTATAGTAAGCCGTCCATTTCTTGGCTCTGCACCCTTTCCAAAAGCTCAATCTGCAAGATACCACCAATACAGAGAACAGGTTCTGGAAGCTTGAACTTCTGTAGCCGGTTTTCCTGTTCACAAGGAATTGTTTTCAGAAAACAGTTCTCAATGTTAAAAACACGAGTAGAGGGTTATCTCAAGCAAAATTATTTGAACATTGAAGTTATTATTCTGTCGTGCAGCTTTCATTTTATTTTTCTCAACAACGTCAGGCTAGGTCATTCTAGTACTTTGAGGTTAATACATAGTCTGATCATCCAACAAATTTCTTTTCCTATTTACTTATAATATTTATTGCAGGGCATCCTTTAATAACAAAGCATATCTAGTTTTTTATATCATGCATCAGGAAATCAATGTAACGGAAATTTTTCAATGAAAAACAAAAATAGAAACAAGCTAAGATATAAGAAGTTACAAACCTGAGCCATTGGAAACTCCAGAGATGTATAGGTCCATACAAACGCATCAGTTAAATCATCTAAAGAGGCTTTAAGATGACCCATTTTGAACCTAACAGATTTTGCTGAATATATTGGCGACCCCATCTGAAAGTGAGCTGGTCAGTTAACAAAAAAATTGTTAGCAAAAAAACATAAAAATTTAAAATAAATGAGTCGAGCGCATAGTTTATGAAGATTTCAAACATCACCTTGGAAAGGCTGAATATTGATTTCTGTAATAACACATATTTGAGAAGCCAACTGGTATGTTAATGTCTCAGGCACATTGGGATTGCTTTGTCCGCTACTCGACCAATAGGAAAATCTACCAGCAATGTTGTCTCTTTCCTCTAGAGTATTAACAATGCTCTCCTGAGGAAAATTATCAGTGCTAGAAGCACTGATTGCCTTATCTATGCAATCCATAGCAACAGGAGATAAGCAGGATCTAGCAAGATAACTATAGACTCTATGATCTTTCCATAGAGCTAGACATTCATTAGATTGGCTAGATCCAACCTCTGAGTGTTCCTTCACTCCGTCCTGGTTTAGTTCAACAACACAAGCAACTCTTGATAATTGAGGAAACATTCTCAAGCACAACTGCTTAGAAAGGCCGTTTGCAACCACTGCAAAAACCAGAACATCAAAATAGGATCTTTAAGTTGTAAACATGTGAGCAATATGAGGTTGGATACTCAAAATATAGCAAAGAACACAATTCTAAAAGGACAAACAGATCAGAAATAAAATGAAACGTAAAATGTATGCCACGGAGAATCTAAACTTGAACTCCTCTTGAGACTGAGGCATTAAAATATAAAAATAAAATACAACTAAACGTCTATAACTCACCAAAGCCTCTCCAAGATCGTGAAACACAACTGACGCGGGCTAGATCTGCTGGATCATCCAGACACTTGAAAATATTGAGAGACGTATCAGGGTCGACCCAACTTAGAAAATCTTTACAATTGTCCATCCTGGGCATGGAAGTTGGTGATAAACCAAACTAAGTTATCCTCTCAAACCTGAAAAACAGAACTGAATCAAAAAGAGAACTGCAACAATCGGCATTGTGACAACATTTTGTTAATTGGTGTACAGTTGTTGTTCATGAATATTGCAATTTGCAACCAGAACTAAAACAACAGTTCATGCCTCAAAAAAAGGATTTTTTTTTTTACTTCTTTTGTCATTCCTGAAATATATAATATGAAATTAATAGGGTTACAAAAATTGGAGAAACAAAAGCACCAATCAGGTTAATCATATATATTACAAGGGTGCGAAAGTCAAGTACTTTGATCACCTTAAACATGATAAACCTAGCAAATAACCAAACAAAATCGAAAATAAAAACAAAAACGAGAAAATCAAAATGGGTCATGAAATTCAGGGGTTTTGGGTAAAGAAATCAACACGAAAAAGGTTAATTTAGAGAACCAGTTGTCTGTTATAGATTGAATCAAAATTGAAAATTAGTTATGTAAATTATTCACTAATTCACTGGTACATGCATAAACTTTATGAGAAGAGACAAACCGGGAAAGATGAACATATCTCAGCCATAGCAATCCCAACAAACCAAGTGAAGAACTTCGTTACCGATCGAAGGGAGGACTTTCTCGTCGTATTCGAGACCGAGGTTTTGAACGATGACAGGGAGTTTCGCGGTGTCGGGACGAGAGAGGACTCGGAGAGTTAGGTTAACCATTTGAAGATCTTTGGTGCCGGATATTGATGAGAAAGTATGGGGGCGGGTTTTGATATCGAAGATGTAGGGTTTTTGAACCCATGGGATGAGGAAATGGGTTCCCTCGCCGATTGGCTTGTAAGGTGGGATCCTCGTCTACAGATTACAATAAAGGTTTTGGGTGTTTTAACTTTTTAACTTTTTAACTTTTTTATTGCGACGGGTGTTTTACCGTCGTGCCCATGAGAATTTTTAAAGGTTTTGGGTGCGACGGTTGTTTTACCGTCGTGAAATGAATTTTAGGACGGATAATTTTACCGTCGTGAAAGGTTTAAGGGTGCGACGGGTGCTTTACCGTCGTGATATGCCTTTTAGGACGGTTAATTTTACCGTCGTGACTAGTTGTTGGTGAAAAATCAATGTTAAAAGTGTTAAATGGAGGCCGACGGTTGTTTTACCGTCGTAATAATAATATTATGATGGTTAAATATACCGTCGCAAAATAAATATTAGGGACGGTTGGTGTCAACTGTCGTAAACACTGTCTCTATATGTCAATTACGACAGTTATCACATAACTGTCGCAATTTTTGTGTCGTTAAACACTAATTTTCTTGTAGTGGCAGCAGAAAACAACTGAATACACTTCCAAACTCCACCAGATATCAGCACCAACCAGCAACACCACCAAACAGCAACCAGCCTTCAAGCACTGTCATCAGACTCAGAGGAGCTAGTTTCTTCAATGTTGAGATGACCTTCAGCTTCTACACCTTCTTCCCTTCTGTTTTCTTCAGCTTCTTCCTTTTCTAGCCTGGCAATTAGAATTTCTAGGGTCCTTTTTCTAGCATCCAGCTCTTTGCAAGTTTCTTTTAAAACAGCTATGACATCTGATGTCTTGGACTGGGTCTTCACAGACGATGTCTCAGCTGATGTTATGACAATGTCTGGAGCATGAGATCCCTGAAACAGTTTGTAGTGCAAGCCAAGGGCAGGAGCTCTTTTGCAGACTGTATCTCTTGCCACAAGGACATCAGGATATTGTGCAAGGATGATTCCACAAAGGAGGGAGGGAAAGGCAATTGGTCCTTTGACAGCATAACTGCCAGCATGCTTTAAAGTTTGTTCAAAGATGTACCTGCCATAGTCAAAAGCAGTCTTGGTTCCCACAGCATAAATAAATCTCCCCAATCCTGTGGAGATGGTTGATTTATGATTTGTAGGCACCCAGTTGGCTGCACCTATTTTATGCAAGATGGCAAATTTCATGCTGAGTTTACTGGCATTCAGCTTGCCTTTCAAGGGCCAGCACTTTACTTGCCTGGCTGTGATGGTTTGACAAACTTCATTGTCAGTTGCCTCCAGATCAGGACAGTCCTCATTTGTTCTTCCAAGAAACTTGTTGATTTCTGATGGAGAGAACTTGACCCTTCTTCCTCTAACAAAAACACTTTCAAAGTCAGCTGACCTTCCATCAGCACAATCATTAGACAAGTTCACTACAAACTCCTTGACCAGATTTTCATAACATTTGTTAAACTTTATCACTGTCTTCATTAGTCCAGCATTCTTGATCAGGTCCATGATGTCTTTGCACTCCAAGGCATCATTGTTGAGTTCTCTCTCTAAGGCTATTCTCTTTAAGCAAACATACTTCCATCTGTTTGCATTGTCAGGATGATGAAAAGAGATGTTGTCTGTTGGCACTTCAGGCACTCTAGCAATTTTGCTGGAGGGGAGCTTCCTTCTGATAGGAGTTTCTTCAATATCAATCTCAAATTCTGATTCCTCATCAGAATCAGAAGATTCAGGTTCTTTTCTCTTCTTAGAGATTGGTTGTCTAGCAGTATGCACCTGGGCCTTCTTCCCTTTTGTCTGAATACTTTTCTCAGCCATGCCTTCAGCCTTGGATTTCTTAGCATTAGGTTTATCATTCTGAATACTCTTTCTTTTCATCAATCTCCTAGCTATGCTAGGGTTCACATTAGCAATCAGATCATTATCTGAGTAATCCTCATCCACATCAATGATAGGTGGATCAGCAGCCTTTTCTGAAGGGTTCTGAATGTTGTCTTTTTGTGTCACAACATTCTCAGTGACATCTACATTTTCAGAAACTTCCACATTTGGACTTTCTGATTGATTTAAAGGGACAGAAATCCCCGGTACAGATTGGTTGCCACTCAGTATACTAGTAACCAGCCTAGCAATAGCTTGGTGAACTTGAACTGATCCTTCTCTATTAGGTACATAAGAAGAAGGATGAGAAGAATTACCAGAGGCTGTAGCTTGAGCTCTTCCTGCATGTCTGGTTCTGAGCTTTTTGACTTTGGCTGGATCAGTTGCCATCTCTCTGAGAGGAGTGACCTCAAGAACTTCAGATTCTATGCATGTGGTGATTGCCCTAGAATCTTGGTCAGATGATGACGATGATGAGGATGACGAAGTCGCCATGGTTGAAGACGATGTCTGAGACATTTTGATTGACTTTGAGTAATGGTAGCAGTTTGAGAAAAATCTTTGATTGAGAGGAGGAAACAGGTTGCAAGGACGAGAGAGGTAGGGGGTAAAAGGGAGTCTCTTCAACTTCTTAAAGATTTTGAAGGAATTGTGAAAGTATATGATTAACCCACTAACGATAGACTTAATAAAGTTAATTCCTTCAACCTTTGTTTTAAGCAAAATTAATTGCTATAATTTCTTATGTTGGTGAATACCCAACCTGCCCCTCAAATTTTCAAGTTTATTTCCAACAAGAGCCTTGGTAGAAGAATCAGTCAGCTGAAGCTTAGAGAAACTATGTTCCAGTTTAAATGACTTCTTCTCTTCAAAGTCAATAGGGTTCAAGGAAATGTTGATTGTTTTCAGATTGTCACAACACAATGTCACAACATCTTGTGTAACGTTGTACTCAGGGAGCATCTGTTTTGACCAGATGTTTTGAGAACAGAATTTATTAGACTTGTTATTTCCAACATCCTTGTCAAGATGACTTAAGGTTCTGACAACACATCCTTCTTCAAGTTTATTTGCCACATCACAGATATTATCAACCTGTAGTTTTGGAGTTCTTCTGACAGCTTCCATAGAAATAACTCTTTTCATTCTTCTTAGATGAAGGAGACCAAGCTTATGCTGCCACAGTTTCATCTCTTTTTCTTCTTTGATGATTGGACACATAGTGGAGATATCAGTGTTCTCAGGCTGCCATAAGTAGCAGTTATCTTTGGATCTGATTCCTCTCATTACAACTTCTAGTTTTTCATTAATTACTAGACATTCAGATCTTGAGAAGTTGACCTTGAATCCTAGATCACATAATTGACTGATACTAATGAGATTAGCAGTCAACCCTTTTACCAGCAGTACTTTATTCAGACTTGGAACTCCAGGACAGTCCAAATTACCAACTCCTTTGACTTTACCTTTAGCACCATCTCCAAAGGTCACAAAACTGGTGGTGTGAGGCATAACATTATTGAGGAGATTTTTGAATCCAGTCATGTGTCTGGAACATCCACTGTCAAAGTACCAGCCTTTCTTTGCAGACACTCTCAGGGAAGTATGGGCTATCAGGGCAGTAGCCTTTTTCTTCCAATGAGGAGTATGTGGTACCCTTTTTGGCTTAGGTTTAGCACCAGAGTTTTGATTAGGGTATCCATGCAATTTGAAGCAGAAGGGCTTTATGTGTCCATATCTCCCACAATGATGACATTTCCATCTTTGGTACCTTTTCCTCATATGTCTCTGTTCCTGATGTCGAGAGTTGTGTTGAGACATTTGTTTTGACATTTGCTTACCAGAACCAGATTTCGTTGCTTCCATAAATCCTAGTCCAGATTTATTTCCCACATTTTGTCCAACCTGAAGGATCTCTTCCAATTTGTCTGTTCCATTTGTCAACATCTTGACAGATTTGGTCATTTGATTCAGTTGTGAGTTCAGCAATTGAACTTCTCCTTCTAGATGACTTATAGTTTTAAGGTTTGCCCTTTTTTCAGCCTCCAGCTTTATGATGAGTTTTGATTGTTTCTCATTCTGCACACAGACTTCAGTACTTCTGATACACAATTCCTTGTAAGTATCAGCCAGTTCTTCAAAAGTCACCTCTTCATCACTGATGTCACTTTCAGAGGTACAAACACCAGTTAAAGCAGTAACTCATTTGGCAGTCTCTTCTTCAGAATTACTTTCTGAATCACAGTCAGACCAAGTAACTGTCATTCCTTTTTGTTTCTTAAGAAAGGTAGGACATTCAGCTCGAATATGCCCATATCCTTCACAACCATGGCATTGAATTCCTCTGCCTTGAATTGCCTTCTCTTCTGACCTTGGTCTTCTGCTGGAACTGTCAATGTTAGAGGGAATGTTATGAACATTAGACCTTGACTTTGGATCTATTCTTTTGATGAGTTTGTTGAACTGTCTTCCAAGCATGGCTACAGCTTCTGAAATGTTTTCTTCAACATTAGTGTTGGACATAAGTGCTATGCTCTTGTTCTTCTTGACACCATTATCAGTGATTCCCATCTCAAAAGTCTGAAGAGACCCAATAAGTTCATCCACTTTTAACTTGCTAATGTCCTGGGCTTCCTCTATGGCAGTTACCTTCATTGCAAATCTTTTAGGCAAGGATCTGAGAATCTTCCTCACCAGTTTTTCTTCTGACATCTTTTCTCCCAGTGCTCCTGAGGTGTTGGCAATCTCCAAGATGTTCATGTGAAACTCATGAATGGTTTCATCTTCCATCATTTTTAGATTCTCAAACTTGGTGGTCAACATCTGAAGCCTTGACATTTTTACTTTGGAAGTGCCCTCATGAGTAGTTTTGAGAGTGTCCCAAACTTCCTTGGCCAGTTCATATTGATGTACTAGTCTGAAAATGTTTCTATCAATTCCATTGAACAAGGCATTTAAAGCTTTTGAATTTCCCAGAGCTAACTCATCTTCTTCTTTACTCCAATCTTCCTCAGGCTTCAGACTGATTGTCCCATCTTTCTCAGTTATGGTGGGATGAATCCATCCTTTGTCAGCAGCTCTCCAAGCCTTTTTGTCCAGAGATTTTAGGAAGGCAATCATACGAGGTTTCCAGTAGTCATAATTAGTTCCATCCAGAATAGGTGGTCTATTTCCAAAAACTCCTTCTTTGTCCATAGTGCCAGAAAGTGATATCCCTAGATCTCACCCAGTAATACAGGCAGGGTGCCTGCTCTGATGCCAATTGAAATTCTGGCTGCAGATACTCAATGTCACGTTCAATGTTATGACACCGTATCTGACTTACTATATGACAGTAAATACAAAAGCAATAAAGAACACAGTCAATTGTTTACCCAGTTCAGTGTGCAACAACACCTACTCTGGGGGCTACCAAGCCAGGGAGGAAATCCACTATAAGAGATGTTAATTCAGGAATAAACCAACCAGTTTATCTCCTTCACTTAAGACCTACCCAATGTAATTCCAATCTAAGTACAACTTAAACCTGAGTTCCTACTCACTCCCCCTCAATCACAACAGTGATACATAAACCAATTTGACTTAAGAATTGATGAAGACACTCTTCAAAAACAAACACTTGATTAAGCTTCACAGCTTTTTAATCAAGCAACACAATCACTCTTGCTTCACAGCTTTGAGTGATGCACACAGCTAACTTGACTCTACTTCACAGCTTTAGTCAAGGAACATTCAAACACTCTTGCTTCAAAGCTTTGAGTGCTACACAACCCTTACAATTAGAAACCTATTCCAAGGCACTTATCACAATGATAATTGCTTGGAGTACAATAATCAAATCTATACAGATTACAAATGATCTTCTGATCAATAAAAGGGATGCCTTGAAAAACAGCAGCTCTGTTGAATATATAGCAGCTGCAACTTCAGTTAGGGTTTCCACAAAAACCTAGGGTTAATTCCGTTTGACCTAAAGACCAGGTCACAGGGCTTTATTAACCAGGTTAGGGTTGAGCTAGGTTACCCCTCAGAAAACGCAGGATTCTGTTCAGGAAAGACTGAGTTATTTTCCTGAAAAAACTCAGACTTATCCAACCTGCAAACCTGTTAGTTCAGAACAGGATGTCATAACATCTGTTATGACATCTGAGAAAACTTGTCTACTGATTTAGCAAAATGTGATCATTTTGCAAAATGCTCAGATACACACTTATAAACATCAGTACTTGAATTACAATATTTTTCTGCAAAGGTACCTAATGAGTCAGTACAAACTGAACTAGAATGTTATGACATCAGTCATGACATTCACACATACACTTGGGATTTACCAAAAATGCAAGCCAATACCTAAACACCTACATGATGGAATGCTCTTGGAAGCCCTGCATGTGAACATGTTGGAAAAAATAGGAACAAAGGTTTGGGGGACCTGGGAATCGAACCCAGGTCCCAATGATTCTTGGACAACACATCCACCACTGAGCCATTACGCTGCATTTGTTATTATGATATGCAACAAATATAATATTTAAAACATAACAATTATGCTGGAAAGAGAAAAATTACGCGCGCTATTTGAACTGCCCAACCACAACTCAACACGTCTTCATCGTCTTCCCTAAACCTGCAGAATATATGTTAGATAGCGGGGGTTTTTAACCCCCACAAACTGTATCGACCAAAAATAGAGAATAAGCGTAGGATGAATATAAATTGTTCGCGAGGGTCTCAGTGTGTTTGTATCGTCCTGACGGTTTCAACCATGGGTCTTTCAAAGCTTAATTTTTCCTATATCACAAAGCCCCAATTTGAGAGCTTGGAAACCCTAAAATTCATCAATGGCAATTTCTGTTTCAGGGCATTCCAATGCAATTAAATCACACCATTATCTTCATATGAGTCCTATGAACACAAAACAATCAACAAAACATGTCAAATGCGCATGAATAATGAGATGCGATTCTGAAAAATATGTGCAAACCGTTAAACCGTTTTTGATGATTCTTGTGGCTTTAGTGCTTGGTTTCGATTGCAATATGTTCCTGGGGACCCCTGCAATGTGTTAGAAGCAATTAAAAGTATTGAATTGGCCTTGAAGTGAGAAAACAGTTTTCAAGTTTCTTGAAAAAATTCAATATGGCTATGGCTTTTTGCAGCAGCTTTTCACGTCCACATGAATAGGTTTAGGTTCTGTATATATAATGGACTGAATTTAGGTTAAATCTTTGACCAAAAATCCATGGAATTATGGTTTGTATATTTGATTGAAAATCAAATATTTTTCAATCTTTTTGATTGAAAAATCTTGCCAAACTTGGAGATCCTTGTCCCCTTGATGTGCACACGAAATCTCCAACATATATTGGTCATCTTTGCTTCATGAAAAGATTGCAAAACCATATCTTGATATTTTCCTACAATTAAATGAATTAAATGAATTAATATTGATTAAAAATTCAATTAATTAATAAAAAATAAGAAAATAATTCAATTTAATCTCAATGGGTCGTGCATAGGCCTTGGACAATGTTTCAAGAAGAAATTTGAGGCCCATTAGCAAAAATGATGTGTTTTGAGCAAAGTTGACTTTTGCAAATTCACCAAAATTTCCCAACTTCTCCAATGCATATCTTGCTCAATTTTGATCATATGAACATGTTCTTGGACATTTTGGAAAGGTCTTGAAGTCCTCTAACCAATTCCTTTGGTCCCATGTCATTTGGATTTACCAATATCAAGTTATGGTCTTTGACTTAAAGTGTGTTTTTGTTGACTTTTGAAATTGACCTATAATGTAGAAATTGATAACTTTTTGTGAGATAATTTCTTGGACTTGGAATGTGAAGATGAGTTGTAGGAAATGTCATCCCCTTCAAAATGAGCATTGGATGGGATTTTTCTGATGAACCATGAAAAAGTTATGCCCTGGTCAAGTTACAGTTGACTTTTCTACTGTCCAAAAATAGTAACTTTTGCATCTTTGATGATTTTTGAGTCATTCTTGTGGAATCATGATCAAGACTTGATCAAATGATGATTGTGTTCTCAAAATAAGATGTTGACCAAAAATTCTGACTTTTAACTACAAAATGACCATTTTACCCCTGCAGTTGACTGTGAAGCAAATGGAGCTTTTGACTGTGCAATTTGATATTGTGAATCTTGAAACTTGACATGTAGATGCTTGAGAATGCATATAGGCCTATGAGACTTGATTGAGCCATTGAAAACCTCAAATTCCTTGAAAGAAACAAAACCCTAATTTTGACTGGCTTAGGAGGCATTTGGACTGTGCAACCCTTGAGTAGTCTTGAACCATTTGAAGATGATTCTTGATAAGTCTTGAAGAATATGGGAGGGAAAATTTTGGGGTACAACAAAATGTATGATGCAATATATGTGTTTTGTTAATGCTCATGATTTATGAACGTGATGTATGCGCATGTAGGCTGATGAGCTATCTTGCTGAGGATAGATGAATCCTGGATGGCCGGAGATAATAGAATCTTGACTGCTGCCGAGGAAAGTGAATCCTTGACTGCTGCAGGGGATTGAAAATCCTTTGATCGTTGAAAATGAGAAGCCCTGGGACCGCTGTTGGGGAAATCAAGAGCTTGGATTGTATGTCAATCTACTGGGGATTCCTGTTTTGAGGAGATCTTCACTGGAGAATATCTGAATACTCTGTGAGGAACTGAAAATGAGAGTCTTCATTTTGCTTGGGGAATAAGAATTCTGTGGGGAATAGCCATACTGTTGAAAAGTAGCTATCCTGTTGAAGAGTAAAACTCGGGATTCTGGAAAAAGCTTATTCCTGTCTGGAAGAAGTTCAGGTTTAGGTTGTATGCCACTTTAAGAATGATAACCTTCACTCTGTCGGGAATATCAGGAGGTTGGGTGTATGCCAATCTGCTGGGGAGGCCAAAATGAGAATCTTCATTCAGGTCTTGGGTCAGAAGATTGGGTGTATGCCAATCTACTGGGTTTTCAAGGATGAGAATCTTCATTCTGTTAAGGGTCAGGAGGTTGGGAGTATACCAATCTTCTGAGGTTTCAAGGATGAGAATCTTCATTCTGTTTACGGTTAACTGTTATTTGGTTGATCTCCAGGCTTTCACAGAAACTTGTATTGCTATCTGGTCGTAATCCAGGCATCACAATAACTTGTTGAGCTGCTATCCGGTCGAATCCGGGCTTTTGGCTTGCGTTAAAGATATACCACTATCTGGTCGACTCCAGGATTCGTAGTATTCTTGGCTGTTCTCTGGTCGTAATCCAGGCGTCACAGAAACTTGTATTGCTATCTGGTCATAATCCAGGCTTCACAATAACTTATTGAGCTGCTATCCAGTCGAATCTGGGCTTCACAGCTTGTGTTAAAGGTATACCACTATCTGGTCGACTCCAGGCTTCGTAGTATTCTTGGCTGCTCTCTGGTCGTAATCCAGGCTTCACAGAAACTTGTATTGTTATCTGGTCATAATCCAGGCTTCATAATAACTTGTTGAGCTGCTATCTGGTCGAATCCGGGCTTCACGGCTTGTGTTAAAGATATACCACTATCTGGCCGACTCCAGGCTTCGTAGTATTCTTGGCTGCTATCTGGTCGTAATCCAGGCTTCACGGAAACTTGTATTGCTATCCGGTCGTAATCCAGGCTTCACAATAACTTGTTGAGCTGCTATCTGGTCGAATCCGGGCTTCACGGCTTGTGTTAAAGGTATACCACTATCTGGTCGACTCCATGCTTCGTAGTATTCTTGGCTGCTCTCTGGTCGTAATCCAGGCTTCACAAAAACTTGTATTGCTATCTGGTCGTAATCCAGGCTTCACAATAACTTGTTGGGGATTAAACTATTATCCGGTCGAATCCGGGCTTCATAGCTTGCTCTTAGGAGATACCACTATCTGGTCGTAATCCAGGCTTCACGGTAGTCTGATACTGTTATCCGATCGTAATCCGGGCTTCACAATATGCTGTAGAGATCAAGATACTATCCGGTCGAATCCGGGCTTCATAACTTGAATTTTGTGAGAATTTGATCTTTGACGACCGTAACTTCCAACAGGTGATGAAGGAACTTTTGATGATGATCGTAACTTTCAGCAGGTGATGAAGGAAATTTTGAACGACCGATCAATTTGAAATGTAATTCGTTTTGGAGAATAAATCTTTGACAAATGTTGGGGAAATAAACCCATGACTGCAGGTCTGCTAGAGAGGTGATGAACTTCTCGAGGACGCTTGAATTTCTTTTCAGAAAGATTTCGGAGAGGTTCATTCCTGCCCCTAGTGTCAGATGCTTGTGATATTGCCCAGACACTTGGACTGCACGTAACCTTGAGATTGACATTCGAATGCCCCAAGTGATGGTGACGGAGACTTGCCCCAGGTTAATCTGTAATTGAGAGATTTGTTGAAATCTTGACTGGACTGCCCCAGGTTAACTGAACTTTGAAAGATTGGTTGAAATCTTGATTGGACTGCCCCAGGTTAACTGAACTTTGAAAGATCTGTTAAAATCTTGACTGGACTGCCCCAGGTTATCTTTGAAGGATTTGTTGAAACCTTGACTGGACTGCCCCAGGTTTACTGGACAATACCATATAAAATCTCCTTTTGTTGATATGAGATTTTTGTAACGGAAGTGTCATCCCACTTGAAGTGACTTCATTCACCGAGAGAGCTTTCGTTCCTCCGAACATTCATTGTATGAATTTCTTTGTTGTTTAAACAAGTAAACCATGTGCAAACAATGATATTCAAATGATGCAAAGTTTATGCTTGTCTCGAAGTTTTGAAAAATGCATTTTTTAGCAGAAAACTCTTTATAAGACAAATTCAACACAAGATTTAGGGCAAAGCCTTACAGGAGTCAGGATACCTTTTGTAACAGTATGCTTTCGAACTAACCCATGCTTCAGTTAGGAATTTTGAAGGGTTATAACGTGACTTGGTTCATGGTTTAAGAAACAAAGGATAAAGGCTCAAAGTATATTTGTACCCACCCGCTCTTCGTGATGTCCTTCAGTCCTAGACTCAGTCAATTGCGCTTCAAACTCTATTCGAGTTTGGAACGACGTTTTTTGGTGATGGTTCACACAAGTTGAATTTTGGAGGGCAGTCATCATTTTTGCAACATTTTTCATGTTATTGAGGATTTATAATGACCTCTTTCTTTTGATTTGTTATCCCTAACTTTTGCCTGACTGTTCCTGTTTTCGAGATTACAGTCAGCGGGATGCCCCAACTTTCTTAAGCCTCCTTTGTAGGTTTTGGCTCAGTGGGCTTTTCTCTTTTGAGAGATAATGACTGCCTATGATAGGGAACCATCACCGTCTTTTGATTCCAAAGGAATGTTTTTGATGTTATTCCTTGTATTACGAACTGAGAGTTTGCGACTTCAATGCGCATCTTTTCTTTTTTGAATTAACTGAGAGACTACCCTGCCCCAGGTTTAAATCAAAGGTTTCAATTTGTGTTTAAAATAGAAAACTCCTACTTCTTTGGCTCGAAGGGGTTGACTAGGGATTATCTTCCTTATAACTCCAGTGTTTAGGATTTGAAAGAAATGCATGTACATCGTCAGCAAGGTCTGTTCAAAAGCATACTGTATGAGATTATGGTATTGTTTCGTCATCCTCCCTCTAAAGGCTTGTAGCTTTTTATCAAGAGTTAAATATCATGAAGAAAGCATAGTTTAAGAATAGTGAAAACGAATGGATGAATTCAAGACAAACATATGCAATGCATTAATGAAACAGAGTTTGACATCAACAGATAATTGTTTGAATAACAAAAGAGATTACAACTTGAAAATTCAAATGGAACAAAAGTCTCTCAGTTCGAGATTTTTCATTTCAAGTGGAGAACCTTCATTATGGCTATCTCAGTTTGTAGGCACTCCAACTGGTCATCTCTGTCGTCCCCAGGATTTCCCACGATCATGCCCCTGGTGAGGAGAGCTTTCACTTCTTCTTGCCCCTGGGACAGGTTCAAGAACATTTCTCGGAGTTGAGCATTTTGAGCCTGAACGTCCTTGATAGTCTGCTCTAGAGCCATCTCTACTGAAATAAACAGTAGGAGAAATAAGGAAACCTGAAAAGGAAAACCTGTTACGATGCAATGCATGATATGTGGATGCATGTTTTCAAGGATCTCGTGGGATAAACACAAGAAAATGTTAGAGGTTGAATTTGGATCAATCATCTTTAATTGGAGAACTTTGTAATGGTGGATGTCTTTCCACGAGAATCAAGCTCACCATGTCAAGTGGGTCATAGCCCCTGATTCAAGTCGTTGCACTTGATCTTTGATGGCATTTGTTTAGAGGAGAACCCTCTTGTCCTTTGGTAGACGTTTGGTTCAACGCGACCCTGCATCAAATGACCCTCGAGATCCTTGAAATGGTTATTGTAAATGCTATGGTATGATGATATGATGTTATGTACATGTATGCAAAAGCAAGTAAGTGTATATACAGGTAATCATATTCACACAAAGCAAACAAGTCCTTAGGTTTAGGCTTGCATGGGGTTTGTAGGTAAGTACCCTCTTGAAGTTAGTTGGCTCATCCTGTCCTAAAATAGAAACCGGGTTCTAAGGAGCTCAATATCACTGGATTATTTTCTATGTTCATTGTTTTGGTTTAGCCACTTAACTGGCGACCAAAATATTCCAAGAAAACAATCCTCAATGAGTGTAGTATCGAGTATCTACCAACTTCGGACTGCACCAAAGTCGGTCATCTCACTACCCCTAAAAAGGCCAAGATGGTCAAGTAAGGTTCTAAGAGTTCGTTAGTGATTCATGACATCGCTCAGCGGCCCCGTATTCTCCTTGACTACTCAAGGGCTACCGGTACCCACAAATATGTCACACTAACATAGCTACTGCTTCAACCATGTCGGTATACCCCGCACAGTTCCCTCACAGTTTATTGCTATTTACCTAAGAAGGTGCCCCCAAATCCGGGTGTAGGATTAAACAAACCAAACAAGGAACCCAAAAAGTAAAGCAATCAAAGCAAACAAAGTAAGCATGTAAAGGTGATCTAAAACCCTAAGGTAACCCCACTTTTAGGAAGAAATCCCCAGTAGAGTCGCCAGTTCTGTGATACGGTGGGAGAACTGACTTGAGGTTTTGCGTTTGTGTTCGCACTTGTTCGGTTTAGCAAGAGTCTCCACCGACTTTTTATTTTATCCTAAGGAAAGGTTAAAAAGCACAAGAAAAACCTTTGAGATGTTTTCGTGGGTTCGGGGGGTAGATTATGAAAAGGAAAGGTGCTAGCACCCTTTTCATCCATGGTTATCCATGGGCTCTTAGTTACTTGTTTTAGATCACTTGCCTTTGCTTTTCAATTGTTTGAAATGGTGCTTTGTGTGTGTGGTTTTTGAAAATGTTTTGAAAAATATGCCTTGTCTAGGCAACCTTTGTAATGACTCATGTTTGAGTATATACAAAGGTGTATGTCTTTTTGAAAAGATATTTCAATGTTTTGAAGTTTGTGTTGTGATGTGTGTTTTGAAAAATGGCAAGTGTGTTTTGCAAGTTTTTGATCAAGTAACTAAGAGTTGTCTACCCTATTTTACTCAAAGATCTTTCCTTATATTTTTAACCCTTTTAACAGTGTTGTTTCACCATTGTATTTGGTGAACAACCTTGCGTTAGGATGTAAACGGGACGGGCGCGGGTCATCGTATAGACCATGAAAGCAATAGTGTCAAGTATTTTGGCAATTTTCTTAAGGGACTATGATCATTTTGTTTAGGCAACAAGATAGCGTCATCGAGGGACTATGATCATTTTGTTTGTTTTTGTTTTGCCAAAGACACTCAACATGCAACCATGGCCCATTTTTGAAGGCAACAAGTGGTGTAACCCTAGGGATGCGAGTGTGCATTGTGTTTGTTTTTTCATGCATGTTTATCTTGGATTTAGGTCATCTAGCGGTTGATTTTGAATCTTCGCATACAAACCCTAATTACTATACAGTATATGGAAAGCGATAAATTGCGGGAATTTAAAGTCTAAGCTATTACAACTAAGTATCCGGGGATGGGGGTACAAATGTTTACAAATGGGGATGAGTCTTATCAGAATAGTAGTGTCCAAATATTATGTACAACCAAATCGAATCGCCGCATTCTCAATGTAAAATGTAAGAATAAAAAGGAATCAAAAGCAATGTAAGATGCACATGATTATTTACAAGTGATTAAGATATCAACCTAATGTATTTGTTAAGTATTTTATTATTTTTGTGTTTTTGTTAATTACATATAAACAAAAGGTTTCAAAGAAAGAAAGTTTTAACTTAATAAAAAAATCTATTGTTTATGTATTTTGTTAATATTATTTAGGAATTTATATAAAAAGATTTATTAAACAAAAAAGTTTTAAGACAAAAATCTATTAACCTAATAAATCTAATATTCATATATATATCTCTGTTTTTTTTTAAGTAATGAAAATTATTAAGAAAAATATATACAAAAATTAACATATCATTTTAACAAAATAAGTTATGAAATGAAAATAAGGTAATTAGTATAAAAGGTTAAGAAAATAGATGGGCCTTAGGGGAAGCTTGGCCCAAACAAAACCAACAAATAAAAAAGGGGGTATGCGCCAGAATTGAAATGGGCTTAGGGGTTTCTTGCGTGGAGCAGGCCCAACTACGCGTTTGACAAAGTTTTGTTGGGGTTTCAGTTTGTTTTGTTCAGAATAGGGTTTCACAGAACGGTGCCGCTCTCCATCTTCTTCGTCTCTTCCTCGCTCTCAACAGAGTTTCTGATGCCTTCCACTCGCCTCAGCTGCCGGACGCCACCTCCAATCTCTCCTCTCTTCACGGCTTGCTCAAGGCGATGATTCAAAAGCTATGGTTTCGATTTATCGCGTTTTAGGGTTCTGGATTCATGCATGTTTTTGAACTTTTACATATTCTGATCTTTATGTGTTATTTGTGTTTGTGTGAGGTGTAGAAAAAAGGGAAGAGGAATTTATACCTTGGTTCTGCTTTTTGGAAAGGAGAAGGAGAGTTTGGACAGGAGGCTTCTTAGGCGGCCAAGGCGTGGGACTGGTGATGTGCTTGCTGGCCTTCTGGTATTTCATATTTTTGCTTCGAATGTTTAGTGATGATAGCTTTCTGAAAACACTTCTGAATCTTCTTTTCTTCTTCTGATTTGGTTTATTCTGTGATGAGATGCTTTTGCTTCTGAATTGCTTTTGCTTCTGTTGTTGTTTGATTGCTTGATGATATTGATGAACCTTGTTGTTCTGATGTTAATGATTTTGACCCTAGGATGAACTTTGTTCTGAGGGTGTTTGGGATTTGTTTGATATCTGGTTTGGATTTTGAACAAGTGCTGAGTTTTGGCTTGAGTGACTGGTTGGGTTTGCTTTAGGCAGGCTACTGATTTCGGGCTTCAAGGCTTCTAGAGGTTTGCTATGCTTGTTATGCTTGGCTTGAGGCAGGCTTGTTGATATTTTTGTTGTTTTGGAGTTTTTATGCAGGTTGAATGTTTGTGTAGTTTTTGACAGGCTCGAGGCAGGTTTGGAGATTTGTTTCTGGTTTTTTTTGTAAGTTTGTTAGCTGGTACAGGCTTGAGGCTTGAAGCAGTTTGTAAGCTTGAAGGCAGTTTTGAGGCTACAGGCTTGTTTTGGTTACAGGCTTGAGGCTTGCTTCTGTAACAGGTTTGAGGGCTTGTACTATGTTTGCTTCTGGTAGTTTGAAGCAGGATTGAGGCAAGCTTTTGTGTTTGAAAAGGTTTATGGGTAACAGGCCTCAAGGCTATGTGTTTACAGCTTTGTGTTATATTTTTCTATGTGTTCTGCCCCCCTTTACAGTGTTGGATATCTTGTTATATTTATCTATGTCTTAAGCCTGCCCAAAAACTGTAAGCCTGCTTCACTTTTTCTCTTTCTCTCTCTCCAGAAAAGTATATTTAATTGCTTAAACTGTACTTTCTATTCTGAAAAGGTGTTGGCCTAGGGAAAATGATGGAAAGGTTTTACAAGTTGCTTGCAATTTGGTTTTCTTCTGCATATCTCTTATCTTCCAGATTTTCTGCATTTGCTTTTTGTGTACTTGTTGACAGTTTTTTGACAGCTTCTTTGACAGTTTCTTTTGTCTTTCTTTGACAGTTTGGTTTGCCTAGTTTGGTTGACAGTTTTGTTTGCCTTTATGCATTGTGCAACTTGTTTGTTCAGTTTGAACCTTGCAATTTGGTTTAGTTTCGGTTTGAACTTTGCAATTTAGCTTGGCATTTTCAGTTTGCACTTGTGCAGCCCTGTATTTAATTAATTCCATGCTTGCAAACAATTTTACTTTCCTCTTTGTGAACCAAGAAGAGGAATTTTCTTGTGTTTTGCAAAGAGGATGAGAAAAATATGATGAAAACCCAAAATAATCTGATTCCGGCCAACAACCTTTAATGATGAACTTTTATGATTAACTGTCTGAAAATGCCTTTCCAACTTAACTGTTATTGACTTCTCCTTTTTCTGGCTTTGCAGGTAAATATCAATTGGGGCAAGGGAAGCAGCAGTAGAAGATGAAGATTTTAAGAAACTTAGGATGTAGATTTAATTTATTTTTAATCATTGTAATAAACGTTATTGTAAATACTGTAAATAAATTTACTGTATCAAATAAACATTTGTAACAACAATTGAAAATGAATACAAAATCTTTTGTCAGTTAATTCTTTAATTCTTATGCACTTGTTTATTTAATCATTTAAATTTCTTGAATTATAATAATTGGAAATGCATCCCAACTACTTTAACTTAGAAATTATAAATAATCAACAAACGTCCGATGTTCCAAATAACCAAATGCATCGCACAGTTAAACAAACAAACGTCCATACGCCTTTCACTTCACTGATTGAACCAACACTTCAAACTTTCAATCAGAAGCCTCAGCTTCTATCCCAGATGTTTAGACTTTGAGAAATAAACAAGAATCTTAAACAAGCGTCAAAACCATGTGACAGTCAAATGAAATGTTGTGGATTCAAATTCTTCTGAGAATGCGTGCGCAAACCCTAATTTCAAATTTATTGTCGAAGAAACGTCTGCTTGATCAAACCCTGAGCCAAACTCAACCAAATCAATAGAAACCCTAATAATTTGTTTGACTGATTCAAAAGTTAATGGAAACCCTAATTTTGTTTGACTGATAAGAAAAGTCTGTTTGACCGATTCTTGAGCCAATCTGAAAAAATCAGGAAACCCGAAGCTGTGATTTCTCGTGAAAAAGAGAGGGCAAATTTTGGGGTACAACAACGGGGCTAAGCGTACCCTGGGAGTTGAAGAGAAAATTTTTGGCAGAGGCTAGCTCCAAACCAATCATGAAGAGTTACAGAAGTCCTGTGTTCAACTCAAAGAGGAGCGGGACACATTTGAAGCTCAGTT
The DNA here is from genome assembly GCA_948472305.1 of Vicia faba. Classification (NCBI taxonomy): domain Eukaryota; kingdom Viridiplantae; phylum Streptophyta; class Magnoliopsida; order Fabales; family Fabaceae; genus Vicia; species Vicia faba. The sequence goes on from OX451741.1 coordinate 337,633,105, forward strand.
ATATGCTAGCGAGAAGAAGGTCCTGGAGCTCACTAGGCTACTTCGTGAAGAAAGGAACATAAATGCCTACATAGCGCAAAAGAGGATGCGCTCCTGGGAGACCTAGTTTATTTTTTTAAGTTTTGTTTTGTTTAATTGTAAGCCTAAAAGGCATTCTTTGTGACAATTCGAACGTATCAATGCAATTAACGTGTGTTTATTTTGGTTAAACAAATCTGAGCCTTTAAGAATCCTTGAAATCATTGCATACGCATCCCATTCATAGCATCTCATAAATAGGTACCGTTACAGGTCTCTCATATTCTTCGTTGTTTATTTCAGCAGAAATGTCTTCCAAACAAAGCATCAAAGATCTCCAGGCACAAAACGCCCAGTTTCAGCAAATGATCGTGGCCTTGGCCAAAGGGCAGGAGGATCTGAAGGCCCTTATTCTGAAGGATAGAAAGAAGAAGAATACCGCTGGTATCCTAAACATATGGAGAAGGATTAAAGGACCGTTGAAGCGGGCAGTTGAGCTGACATCCTCATCAAGGGAAGGGGAGAATCAGGAAGGTGAAACCAGGGAGAAGGACCCTAGCCCTGAAGCATTTGACAATAACACCAATTATAATGATGAACAGTACCCTCCTACTGAGGATAGGTACAAGCAGTTGGAAGACCATCTGAATGATATGGAGATCTAGAGAATACATGGGTTGGATTTTGAAGAATTGGGATTGGTGTCGGGAGTGGTCATCCTGCAGAAATTCAAGGCTCCAATTTTTGCTAAATATGATGGGGTGTCTTGCCCAAAAATCCATCTCTGTTCCTACGTCAGGAAGATTCATCCCCACACCGCTGATAGAAATTTGTGGGTTCACTTCTTTCAAGATAGTCTGTTAGGGACTCAACTTGAATGGTTCTACCAACTGGAGAGAGCCAATGTCCAAAATTGGGAAGATCTAGCTGCTGCTTTTTATAAGCAGTATCAATATAACGCCGACCTTGCTCCTACTCGTACTCAACTCCAGAGTATGTCCATGGGTGTAGGTGAAGGCTTTAAGGACTATGCACAGAAGTGGAGAGACTTGGCTGGGAGAGTCCAACCCCCGTTGTCTGATAGGGAGCTGGTTGATATGTTTTTGGGGACGCTATCTGGTCCATTCTTTAATCATTTGATCGACAGCTCATCAACTGGTTTCACTGAGCTAATCCTAACTGGAGAGAGAGTAGAAGATGGGATTCAAAGCGGTAAAATACTGAAGGATGCCTCTTCGAGATCAGTAAAGAAGCCTTTTGCTGGTAAGAAGGAAGCCAGTGCCATCTATAGTTCAAGAGGCCAAAGCAGAGTTGAACACCATCAGACAGTAAGTGCCGTAATGATACTTATGCCTACAGTTGCTCCACAATGCAACAATCAACAAAGGGTAGAAAGACCACAACAGAAGTTTACTCGAATCAACATGACGCTGGCTGAAGTGCTACCCCATCTGCTGAGATCTAACTTGGCGACTTTGAAAGAGGCTCATAAGAACCCAAACACCACATCTCCTCGGTATAACCCAAACACTCGTTGTGCCTACCATTCTGAGAGTCCTGGCCACGATACCAATGACTGCTGCGCTCTGAGAAATAAAGTACATGACCTGATTGAAGCCAAGGAAATAGAATTTGATGCTCTGGAGAAGCCAAATGTCATAACTTCCCCATGCCTAATTACGGTCGTGGAGTTAATGTTGTTGATATTAATCTATTTGTGACCTCTGTTGATAAAGTTTCTACTCCCCTCATGACAGTCAAGAAGAATTTGTTGTCGGCCGATTTATTTTCGGGTTATGGTGAAGGTTGCCACATATGCTCATCTCTGCCTTCTGGTTGTCACTTGCTGAAGTCAGGTATTCAGCGCCTGATGGATAGCAAAGAGATTTGGTTTGAGAAAAATCAGATTCCTGTTGTTCCAGTTGAAGACGTTGCTATTATAATCATTTCCGCCAATCCTTCCAAGGTTTCCTCGAGAAGACCTGTTAGGATTACATCTGTTCCAAGAGTCGCTCCGCTAATAATCACCTCTCCTGGTCCTCTCCCGTATACCTCAGACAAGGCTGTCCCCTGGCATTATGGTGCTAATGTGTACTATCATGGCATCAAACAAGATCTAAAGAGTGAAGAGGTTGATCCTAATGTCAGTAACATTGTCGGGACCAACAAGGTTACTCGAAGTGGAAGGGTCTTCTCTCCCGAGATTTTCCCAAAGACTATCAAGAGGCCTATTGTTATTATGTCTGCTACTCCTGCTGGTACATCAACTACTACTCATGTGTTTACTCCAATCATCACTCCTGCCGACGAGTCATCTGGGACCCGAGGCAAAAAAATCATACGCGAGCCTGCCCAGACAAAGGCGCCTAGAAAAATTATTGTGGAAGCCTCTAAGCAAGAGATAGAGGAAATATTGAAAATAATTAAAAAGAGCGACTACAATGTGGTTGAGCAGCTGGGGCAGACCCCTTCAAAGATATCCATGTTATCCCTGCTGTTATGCTCTGAGGCCCATGCGAAGGCTTTGATTGCATTCCTCAAAATTGCGTATGTGCCGCAAGAGACTTCATCTGATCAATTTAAAGATTGTGTGGCTAGCCTGACTACTGATAATGGGCTGGGTTTTTCAGATGCAGACTTGACACCGAAGGGAAGGAAGCATAATGATGCTCTGCATGTCTCGATTGAATGCAGGGGGACCACTATGGCTCATGTGTTGGTAGATACTGGGTCTTTGCTAAATGTTCTTCCCAAGAAGGCGTTGAACCGGTTGGATTGTGATGGTTTAACTTTAAAGCCTAGTAACATTGTGGTAAGGGCTTTTGATGGGTCGAAAAGAATGGTGCACGGGGAGGTGGACATCCCTGTCAAAGTGGATTCTCAGACCTTTGGGTTCACCTTCTATATGATGGACATCAGGTCGTCATATTCTTGTTTGTTGGGTCGTCCTTGGATCCACGAGGCTGGGGAAGTTACTTCCACACTACACCAAATGCTGAAGTATCCTGTAAAAGGGAAGATTGTCACTGTGCGGGGTGAAGAGTATATGGTGAGCCACCTCAATTCCTTCTTGTACATAGAGATGGACGGGGAATTCATAGAAACTCCTTGTCAGAACTTCGAAGAGATCCCTCAGATCTTGGCATCGACTGAAACTACTATCAGCAACAAACCTCCTCTAAAGATGGCTTCTCTCAAGAACTCCATGGCCGTAGTTGAAGAAGGTGGATGTACCAATTGGGGTCAGCTCCCTGATTTCACTCACAAAACTGACAAATTTGGTTTGGGCTTTACTACAGGGGCTCAAAGGGTTGTTCGACGCGCTCGGGCTGGAGGAACTCCCCTACGCATCAGCAATCATGGGGTTAACGCCATTGAAGACAGTGAGGAAGACTGTGACATTGACAGCTGGATCTACCCGACTACCAACAGTGGACCTAGTAATTGGACGGCCAGAGATTTTATACCAGTTTCTTTCATTCCGCAGTAATTGTCTTATTTGTTTCCTGAGCTTGTAATAAACAATTTAAACTTTATGGCCTTGTGTCTTACCCGAGACACAACGGTTCTATTTGTGAGGGCTATTATATGTCATCTTTATATGTCATCAATAAAGCATTGGAAGTTCTTGCATAAAAATTTTGCGCTCTCTGTTTTTTCTTTCCTTCTTTTTAAAATACAGCTATGCTCTTACACACACTCACGTATCAAACTGCAGATCCATATCCACTCTGGATCCCATTGATAACAGTTCTGCTACTGCTCATTATGACTTCGAAAATCAGATCAACCAAGCCGAGGACGAAGGTGAGGAAGATTGTGAGGTGCCTGGGGAGCTTGCTAGACTACTACAACAGGGAATTGATAAAGAAAAAGTGTTTAGATGAAGGTTTAGCTAAAATATTAGTAAGCTTCAATGCAAAGCTTACTAACTTTTTGAAAAGGGAGCTTTGAGTGAATTTGGTAGATGGAGAGAATTGAGATATTTTTTAGCAAGGTGGATTTGGCTATCAAAAGCTTGAAATTTGTATGAAATGAGGGCTCTATTTATAGAGTTTTAGGATTGGGATTAATGGTAATTTGGTAATTGATTCTTGGAGCCAAAATTTGAATTCATGATAATTCTTTCAAATATTAGAGCCAAATTTTGAATTCATGATAATTCTTTCAAATATTAGAGCCAAAATTTGAATTAATGATAATTCTTCTTAAAAATGAAAGATTGGCACTAAAATTTGAATTAATGGTATATCTTTCAAAAATGAAGAAAAACTGGAGCCAAAATTTGTCAAGTTTAAATTTGCTGATTTTTTTTCAAATTTTCACGCTGTGCAAATTGATTTACACAGTGTATTTTTTCCAAAAATGGCGCAAAATGCACTGTGCAATCGATTGCACTCTAAGAGCAATCGATTGCATCAGTGAAAAAATGAATTTTTATTAATTTTTCCTTTGCAAATAGAGATTTTAGGAAAGTAATACCAGAAATCCTTATTTGTCAGATGCTTCGACTTGGTACCTATAAAACAAAAATATACAAAGACAAAGACAAATATTTTTTTGTATTTTGATTAGAAGTTAGTCAACAACACATATACAAAATACACAACTAAGGTGCTTGGATATTCCTCAAGAGCAAACTTAAAGATAGGAGATAGAAAAAAAGGAAGAACCAACCCTAATGTGATCTTGTTATGATCGAGTTGATATGATATTATAGAGTCATCTTAGGGGCAAAAATTGGGGTACAACAATAGTCATAAACTCTTGTTGCCCCTTAGCCGGGGTCAACAAGGTCTCTTGGAACTGGGAATTCTGCGCTTGTAGGTCCTTCACTGTTTGCTCGATATCCATCTTACTGAAATAAACAGTACAAAGATAAGGAAACCTGTTGTGGAATACTTGTTTATGTTATGATGCATGAAAATACGTATGCAAATAATTTCAAGGACTTAGAAGATTTAAATTTGTTTAGACAAAAGGGAACAAACATTAATTGCATTAATAAGTTCAGATCGATTACAAACATGCCTCTCGGGCTTACAATGGAAGAAATAAATAAAATAAATTCCTAAGACAAAATGGTCGAGCGCACCCTCTTCGGTGCAATGTAGGCGTTCAAACATCACTCTTCACGAAGTTGTCTCATAAGCTCCAAAACCTTATTTTCACTTGCATAGAACTTGGTTTTAAAGGTGTCTCTCTCCCCCTTTAGCTGAATCCAAGCTCTTTGCAAATCTTCAACAGAAGTAGGCATATCAGGATAGAGGATAGTATATGGAACATCTCCCTCGGTAATAGGCTCCATAATGATAGGTAGGATGGATTAATAAGGCATCATGAGGTTTTGGGAGCGAGTTCGCACCCACTTGAGATAAGGCTCCAAAGGAATGGAGTTCTTATTCCCTAACGTCTTGCTATCAACCTTCTTAACCATGCCTCAAGCTCGTATGAATCTTTGACAATAACCTTGGACATCGTTCTCGTAGTCGAATGCAATTCCTTGGACAAGTGCATCATGAGGGCCAACCCTCCTAGCATACCCAAACTGTCGCAAATCCAAACAAGGATTGTAGGTAATACCTACCCTAATGCCAAGTATAGGGACATTAGGGAATTCCCCACAACCGTCAATAATAGTAATGTACTCCATAGATCGAGCACACCAATAAATATCAGAATGTGTGAGTGACATTAACCTTTGAGACCATGTCAAGCCTTGCTCATTCTTCAATTTTGATCGAGGTAGGTATGAAATAAACCATCTAGAGGGTAATGGAATGCAACACAAAAGAGTACCCCTTTTCTTCATGGTACGAGCATGGAAACAATGTAGAATGTCTCCAAGCAAAGTAGGAATGAGATTACGAGAGAGAGAAACCTTGATGGCATTCACATCTATGAGTTGGTCCAGATTGGAAAATAAAACAAAACCATAGATTAGAAGGGCCAAGACATCCTCAAAATCTTGAAGATCCATATCTTCCCATAACAAACGAGCCTTCTCCAACAAAAATTTGGCTAAGAAACCCTTAACTCCACTTCTTATCTCCCAATTTTCCACAATGTCAGATCTCTTTAAATGCAAAGCTTTGGCAATGACTTCGGGTTTTGGAGTATCTTCTAAACCGGTGAATGGTATTTTATCAAGCCCATGAACTCCTAACAATTGAGATGATTCTGCTAATGTAGGCACCAATTAGTAGTCAAGAAAGGTGAAACAGTGATGCATAGGATCAAAGAATTGGAAAAGCACACACATCATTTCTTCTTGGAAGTTTGAGGTAGTCAAGTTGAGAAGTCGACCATATTTCTTGGTGAAAGGAGAATCTCCAGGCACTCTTGATGCTAACTCTTGAAGTTGAGGATGCACTTTCACGAAGTTGACTTGGATGGTATTCCTACGAGTAAAAGTCATGACCTAGAAAATAAAACAAAGATAAATTCCTAAATCCTTGAAATGGTTAGTGAGAATGCTTTCTGATGTTATGATGTTTATAATGACATGAATAATAATCACAAACAAAGTACACAAAGACCTTAGGTTTAGGCTTGCATGGAGTTCATAGGTAAGTAACCTCTTGAAGTTTAGTTGGTTTAACCTATCCTAGAAAATAATCGGGTTCTAGGGAATCTCAATATCACTCATCTTTCTTTATTGGGTATTGTTTTAGCACAATCAATCTTTTCTTGCAGCCAAAATATCCCAAAAGTCTGATCTCAATGAGCGTAGTATCGAGTATCCACCAATTTTTAGCTTTCTATCAAAATCAACTATCTCACTACTTCCTAATGGCCAAGTTGTTTAATTAAAGGTTCTAAGGTCGTTAGTGTTTCATGACATCACTCAGCGGCCCCGTATTCTCCTTAATTCGCGATAAGAGATACCGGTACCCACAAATATGTCACACTAACATAACTATTATCTCAACCATATCGGTCTATGACATACAATCTTCATAATCTTTGCTATTTACCTAATGGTGTTCCCAATTCAGGGTAGAGGATTAATATAAACCCAATAAAGGACCCATAAACATAAAGCAAACAAATCAAACAAATAAATATGATCTAGGTCTAAGGTAACCCCACTTTTAAGTTTCTCCCCAGCAGAGTCACCAATTCTGTAATACGGTGGGAGAACAAACTTGGTTTTTTTGCGTTTTATCGCAATTGTTACGGATAGCAAGAGTCGCAACTGACTTTTCTTTTATCAAATAAGGAAAGGGTGACAAGAACAGGAAATACCTTTGTGATATTTTCTTGAGTTCGGGGGGTAAGTTATGAAAAGGGAAGGTGTTAGCACCCTTTTCATCTGTAGTTATCTACGAGATCTTAGTTGCTTGCTAGATCACTTTTGAAATTGCTTTATTTGAAATGTGTTTGTGGTGGGTTTTGAAAATATTTTTGAAAAACGCCTTCGTTTAGGCAAACTTTGTAATGATTCTCGTCTCTATAAGAATGTATATAAAGTGTTGGACTTTTGAAAATATTTCATGTTTTTGAAAGTGTTGAGTGTGTTTGAAAAGATGTTTGTTTTTGAAGATGGATTGTGAGCAAGAAACTAAGAATGTTCTACCTACTCAAAAGTCTTTTGTTCATTTCTTCCTTCCTTTGATATTGCTATCTCAACATTGATTGGTAAGTAGCCTTATCTTTGGAAGTAAAGGAACAGGCGTGGGTCATCGTATAGTCATGAATAGCGATGTTGCGATATATCTTAGCATTTCTCTTAAGGGACTAAGATCATTTGTAAGGAAACAATCATAGCGTCATCGAGGGACTATGATCTTGTATTTTTTATTGTTTTTGCTAAGTTGTCTTACAGGCATATCATGACCATTTTCTCGAGGCAACAAGTGGAGTTAACTCGAGAGGTGAAAAGTGTGCAAGTGTTTTGTATTTCATGCTTGAATTTATCTTGGATTAGGGTTTTCTAGGCATTGGTTTTATCGTTCCATACAAACCCTAATTACTAGCATTATATGAAAGCGATAAATTGCGGGAAGTATATTCCTATGCTATTACATCATTTTTGGGGATGGGGTATACAGATTTACAAATGGGGATTGTAAGAAATTAAACTTAATTATCTATTACAACCATGTTGAATTGAATGAACAAGAATTGAGATAAATATTATGTACAAGAAATGGAATAAATATAATGTACAAATAATGATATGAATATAATATACAAGAGATAAATGGAAAAGAGGATAAATATGATGTATATAAAAAAAGAAAAAAATGCTTTTGTTTTGAATTTGGTTAAGGAAAAGGTTTCAAACTAATTATCTAAAAGAAAATAAAAAATAAAAAATTAAAAAAATTAAACCTAAGTTAATTTAGAAAAAAGAGATATTTTTTTTAGGGTTTCTTATGAAAAGGTCTTGAATATTGATTTAACTAGTAAAAATAATCAATTAAAAGAAAACCTAAATTCTAATTTAATTTTAATTATAACCCTAAGTCTAAATTTGTTTAAGAAAAATAAAATTGAACGTTAATACTAATTTAGAGAAAAAATATTGTAAAGTATAAACAAAACTTAATTCTAAATTCTAAGTATGGAAAAAAAGTATTTAAGTTAAAGTATTTAATAATTTAAATATTTAAGAAAATATATTATTTTTTGTATTTTATATTTAAGTAAAATAAATATATAAATGAAAGATAATAAAATACAAAAGAAAGAGAAATGGATGGACAGGGGGGTCAAAAACGGAAATGGGGTTTTAAAAAAAAGTAAAAAGGACGCTGGGCCTAAAATAGTGTTTTTATTTGAACTCAGCAAAAAAATATTTAAAAAAAGAGTTAATTGGGTTTGGCTATGTTAGCAAGGAAAATGGGGGGTGCGTTGGAAAGAATGATGTATTGGGCTTGTGTACAGCGAACAACAAAAAAGGGGGTGGGGGTGTGGCGCTGAAGAGGAAGAGGAAAGTAGGTTGGGTTTCTGTTGATTGGGCCTGATAATTGTTTTTTAACAACAAAAAAAGAAGCAAAAACAAAAAAAAACGGAAAAAATGAATCATTTGTTACAAATTTTATCTCACTTGCTTCCTCTCTTGTTCTCACTTATGCTCTCTAGTTCTTCTCACCGGAGAAGAAACTAGGCCGCGCCGGAAATCGCCCTTGCAGCGGCGATGGCGACGGCATAACTCAGATTCTCATTTGCCTTTCATTAATCTCTTCCTCTCTTCCTTCTAATTACTAATCTGGTATTTTATTTTTCAGAAAATGCATGATTTTGCGCAGATCAAAAAGGGGGTGAACGAAAACCCTAAGGGCTCTGATTTGGCCTCTGAAGCTTGTTTTAGGTGAGATCTTTCTTCTCTATCTTTTCTATAAGCTCTGAAGGGTCATGTTTTTTATGAAAATGATGATGAACAAACTTATTAGGGTTTGATGTGTTATTTCGGTTTTGCCTTAGTTCTATACCTTTGTATATTTTATGAAAAAAGTTTGAAAACAATTTTTTTGAGGGGTTGACACAAGTGTTGCTGCGATTTTGTTTTGTATCTCTTGTGAAATTATTTTGAACTCTCTATATTTTTTTTTTGTGTTTTTGAACTGACTTTGAAACTGTATACTTTTGTAAAAGAAAGTTGAAAACTATTTGAGGGGCTTGTATAAAATTACCTCTTTATGTTGCTCTGGCTTTGTTGTTGCGCTTCTGTTATCTTGTGGCTTGGCTGGATTTTTGTTCTTGTATATTTTCTTTTTGCTGGAAAGAATTCCCTTCCTTTGCTGTGAACCATCTTCTGTTTTTATACTATCTTGTGTTTGTTGGCTTTGCTTGTTGGTTGTTGATACTGATACAGACTTGGAAGCTTGCCTTATCACTTTTACTGATTTTTGATAAATCAACTTTGGATGACTTTGCTTGTTAGCTGCTGGTATTGTACCTGATGTACTGGCCTTTTTTAAAGGTTTTGTACTTGTTGTATTTTGGCAACTCAATTTGCTGTCCTTTTGCTGGTTTTTCTGTGATACTTGTTATATTTTTCTTACTTTGTTGGCTCTGCTGTGAACAAAATATTTTCCTTGAGATTTGCAGTACAGTTAGCCTATGACTTTACTATTGTAGTTCTAATTTTTTTTGATTGAGATCAACAAATATGAGGCTTTAGTGAATGTTTGCTTGCTGGATTGGTGGCTTGTTGCTTTACTTGTGATATATGCTGGTTTTTAGTACGTGTTGTACTAACTTGCTTGTGGGTATGCTTGCTGGCTGTTGCTTTTATGAACTTCTTCTTTCTTGTTTTGTTGTGAACAAAACTTATTTGTTTGAGATTTTGCAGTGAAACTTCCTAGGCCTGTGATTTGATTTGTGAACTCTGACTTTCTTTGAAGTGAAACAACATGAGGCTTGTTTTGTTTGTGTGAAAATATGATGACAATCTGATTTTTTCCTTGATTTCTGACTTTTCTGATTGTGAACCAAGCTTGTGATTTGAAATAGAAATTCTCCCTATCCAATCATAAAAAACACATTTTATGAGGCTTTTTACAATTTGTCTTTTGTCTTTTAGGCCCATGATATTGTTTGAGGTCTTTGATTTCTGTTTGGCTTGAACTCTGTTGGGCTGAATTCTGTTTTCTTTGAATCTTTGTCTATTGTGAACCAAATAAAACTTTTTGATTTGCAATGGAGATTGGCCCATGATAAAAACTGAAAATTTGAGGTTGTAGCACACAAAATCCTTCTTTTCTGATTCCAAAAAAAAACCACCTTAATGATGAGTTTAAAGCATTTGTAATTTTATTTATTTTTCAAGTTTGCTTACTAACTCATATTTTCTTTTGATTTCATGTATGGTTGGTGAAGAATGGCAAAGGGGGAAAAGAGATCGTGGCTGGGCATAAAAAGATTGGAGGGAATTTGAAGGAGTGAAGAATAGAGTCCTAGGATTTAGAAATCTTAGGAATTTGAATTATGTTTTGTAACAAATTTTTTTTAGAGAAAGTTCATATTTTGGATGTACGGGTCCTTTGTACATTTGTAAACTTTGTAGAAACTTTAGTCTTGAATGAGGATAAATGTTAAGCTTGTATGGAAAATATGGTTTGAATTATTTTGAAATGAATTTTGAGAAAAAGAACATTTAATCTTGAGATAACAAACTTCCTGCTGGCCATTGTCATTTTGGTCTTGAACTTTTCTTTTGACAAATACAAACTTGCTTATGGCACCAAGCCAAGACTTGCTCTTATTTTTGCATCACCAAGATTGTAACCAAAGCCAATTTCCTTTTGAGTTCTAGAAAACAAACTTTGAATGAAAAATCCAATGGAAAAATGTAGTAATGGACTTTGTAATGAGAATCAAAATAATGATGATCCAATGGGCTTCAAATCCAATCAAATTCAAACTTAACTTGACTTTAACAATTCAAATCAAAGGAAAGACTTCCAAAAATGATCACTAATCCCTTCATTAAGTTTTATCATAAATTAAATGATGGCTTGTAGTTCTCTTGAAAGTACCAAGTGGTAAGGCTTTAGCTAATCTTCTTAATTTTGAGATGCAGAAGAAAACAAATTGAGATTGAAACCAAACTTTAATTCCAAAGCCTTTATCTAATTTGAGGAGAACAACCTCGCATGGCTCGAAACTCTAAGAGAATTTTTTTCGTAGAAAATAGAGGGCAAATATTGGGGTACAACACCAGTGTACACACTGTATTCCATGGAAATATATAAAACAAATTATTTAATCCACCTGTCTTGCCACATAGGAAGCCGTTAGTGGAACTTCACGTTGTGGACCAATTATTCAGACGGAAAATTTTGAAGGAATCAATCCTTGAATGAAAATTTTTGAGAGACTAAAAATGAAATTTGAGATATTTATAGGAACCTAAAACTTATTTAACCCTTTAAAAAATTGTAGACACTCAACAATATTGTCTCACCTAAAATATTTAAAGTTTAAAGTTAACATAATGGACTAAGTTTGCTCGTAGAATAGTTTTTGAGGGACTAAAAAGTAACTTTTATTAGAGAAAGGACTAAAATAAAATTTAAAATTAAGTTAAGAGACTAAAAGATGAATTAAGAATTTACTCTATTTATACTTGTTTTTTTACTAGGTTCATAGTTACATTCCTCTCACTTTAGACTTTAAAGTCCCCTAACAACTTAGATTCACTACTATAAATAGCACTTCTCACCTCATATGTGAAATAACTATAACTTCGGTTATTTAAGTGAGGTAACAAAGGGCGAAATAAAAACATATTACTTTACCCATCGGTTTTGAATAACCGAGGAGAAAAGTGGAACTTGGTCATGAATTCGATCTCCAATAACTGTATTTTTTGGATTTTCAAAAATGCACTACCTTTTACTTCAGTTTTCAACAATAACAAGTGGGAAAAATCCTATTTACAAAATTTTAATTTTAACCCTTTTTTGTTTTAATCTGCAAAGTATCAAATTTGTTGACCAATTCTAAATTTTTCTCATCATCATCAATAACAACACCAATAACAACAACAAAAACAAAATCAATAGAATCTTTAAACATTAAATCTCAAAAATTAAAACAACAACAACATTAATAACAACAAAAACCAAACTCATAGAATATTTAAACATTAAATCTCTGATGGAAATCCACCAAATTCTATGATGAATTTCTACCACAATGACAATTAGTTATGAGAAAAAATAAAGAAAAAAGACAAGACAAATAATTTATGCAGAGTTTCTCTCTGCTCACAAACTGTGAAAACTTTGTTATTCACTTGCAACTGCAAATTCTGTGAATAGAACTTAATTGACTTGCTTACAAAAATAGGGGTTACTCCCTCTATTTATAACTGAGCTTACACTCTAAGCCCAAAGCCTAAAATATCTATTTTGTTACAAAATCAAATCTAATCTATTCTAGACTTAAATCAAATCTATTTAAATCTAAAATCAAATCAAATCTTTTAGACACATAGTTTCGACACACTGAATTAAAATTTAACACACCACCTAATTCATTGTGTCTAAACTATCTATGTTCATCATGGCTCTTAGTCTTCTGAATACTTCAACTTGCACTCCCTTCGCCATGATGTCTGCAATCTGATTCTCAGTTTTGCAGTGTTCCAAATTCATCTTCCTATCTGCTACCTACTCTCGAAGATAATGGAACCTCATTTCGATGTGCTTACTTCGACCATGTGCTATTGGGTTCTTCACCAGATTGATAGTCGACATGCTGTCGATCTTCATGGTAATTGCTCCATGATCTATCCCTGTTATCTCTTCGACCAAGTTCACCATCCAAGTTGCTTGACATGCACAAAGAGAAGTAGCTATGTATTCTGCTTCGCATGATGATAATGCCACTACTGATTCCTTTCTTGAATTCCAAGCAACTGGTGCACCACCTAGCATAAACACATATCCTGCTGTTGACTTTCGATCTTCAGCATCACTACACCAACTCGAGTCAGTGTATCCCACTAACTTGCATTCTTTTCCTTTATCAGCTGCAGGAAACAAAATGCCATAATCGAAAGTTCCTTTGAGATACCTCAGTACCCTTTTTACTACTGCTAGATGTGATACCTTTGGCTTCTGCATGAATCTACTTACCATACCTACATTGTATGCTAAGTCAGGCCTTGTATGAGAAAGATATCTTAATGATCCAATAAGTCTTCTGTATTGGGTTGGATCAACATCATCTTCATCTGCATATTTCGATAGTTGCAGTCTTGGTTCTGCAGGTGTCGAAGTTGAGTTTCATTATTCCATCTCAAACCTCTTGAGAATTTCTTCTGCATATCTTCTTTGATGCATCATCAAACCTCTACAACTTTTGTAGAATTCGATACCAAGGAAATATGAAATCTCACCCAAATCAGACATTTTGAATTCCTTGCTGAGATCATCATTGAATTCTTCGATCTCACTCTTGCAGCTACCTGTTATAAACAAATCATATACATAGAGACATAGTATAAGCAATTTACTCTTGCCTCTTCTTACATATACTCCATGTTCAGTTGTGCACTTCACAAATTCCTTCTCCCTTAGGAAACTATCAATTTTATTATTCCAAGCCCTTGGAGCTTGTTTCAATCCATACATGGCTTTATGCAGCCTGTACACCTTTCTTTCTTCGTCATGTTTCACAAACCTAACTGGTTGTTTAACATAGACTTCTTCATCTAAGGGTCCATTTAGGACTGCACACTTCATGTCCATCTGACATATGTGCCAATTGTTTATTTCTGCTAGACCAACAACTAAACTGATTGTTTCGATCCTAGCAACAAGTGCAAAAACTTCATTGAAGTCTATTCCTTCTTTCTGTAGAAATCCTTTCGACACAAACCTTGCTTTGTGTCGAGTTACTTCACCTTTCGAATTAGTTTTCACTTTGTATACCCACTTGACATCAATTTCCTTCTTTCCCCGAGGCAATTCGACAAGTGACCAAGTGTTGTTGTCTTCGATAGACTTCACTTCTTCGTTCATTACTTTCACCCACTTCGAATCCTTCAATGCTTCAGCTGCATTAACGAGTTCGACATCTGCATAGAAAGCATAATGTACCAGCTCACCTTCATCATTTATCACATCATCTGATGTAATCACACAATCTTACAATGTTGCAGGCATGCGTCTTGTTCTTTGAGGTCTGCTTGTACTTGGTATATCTGCTGGTTCCTCTTGTCGAACTTCTCTTTCGACTTGAGTTTCTGGCTCTTCGAATAGGATTTCCACTGAATCTTTCTTGACATTTTCAGTCCAATCCCATTTTTTAAACTCATTTATGATCACGTCTCTGTTGATCACAATCTTCTTGTTCTCTGGATCGAACAACTTGTAGCCTCCTGTCGAATGATATCCAACTAGAATCATTTTACTTGACTTGTCATCAAGTTTTCTTCTCAACTGATTTGGCACATGTCTATGTGCAATAGATCCAAATACCTTAATATGACTCAAGCTAGGCTTCACACTAGACCAACATTCTTCTGGAGTAATTCCTTCTAGCTTCTTTGTAGGACATCTGTTCAAAATGTATGTTGCAGTCGAAACAGCTTCCCCCAAAACTCTTTAGGTAAATTCTTGCCTTTCAACATACTTCTCACCATATTCATGATGGTTCGATTATTCCTTTCTGCAATTCCATTTTGTTGTGGAGTATAGGGTGGCACCACCTCATGCACAATCCCTTCCTTTTCACATAGCCTGTCGAAGTCTTTCGACACATATTCTCCACCACCATCGGTTCTTAAAACATTGAGCTTTCGACCACTCTGTCTTTCGACTATAGACTTAAACATGGCAAATACCTCAATCACTTCACTTTTCTTCTTGATCAAATAAGTCCACAGATTTCGACTGAAATCATCTATGAATGTAACAAAGTATTTGTTACCTCCCATCGAATCCACTGGATTGGTCCACATACATCAGAGTATATGACTTCAAGACTAGCCTTCGACCTGCTTCCTGCATCCTTGTTGAAGCTATTCTTGTGTTGCTTCTCCTGCACACATTCCTCACATACCTCGTTTGGAATGTCGATTTCTGAAAATCCTGAAACCATATTTCTTCTCTTCAAATCTATGATGTCTCTGAAGTTGAGATGGCCTAGTCTATAATGCCATATCCATTCATCTCTACTAGCTGCAGTCAAAAGGCACTTGTGCTCCGTCACATTTAGTTCAATCTTGAAGGTTCGATTCTGAGACATAGTAGCCTTCAAGATTAATCTCCCATTTGCATCAACGACTCTCATCATCTTATCTTCGATTGATACTTTATAATTCTTTTCGACCAACTGCCCTATACTGAGCAAGTTGCTCTTCATGCCTGGTGTGTATAACACATTGGAGATTACTGATCTTTTTCCATCTTTCCTCATAATCATAACATCACCAATACCTTCAGCTGCTAGGGTATTGTCATTTGCAAATTTTACCATATTTTTCATTGAGGGATTTATATTGACAAACCAGTCTTTCCTTCCAGACATATGTGATGAGCATCCTGAGTCCAAGTACCATTGGTCCTTGAATCTATCTTCATCTCTTGTTGTGACCATCAGCACCATCTCTTCTTATTCTTCATGTTTTGCAAGCTTTACATCACTTTCTTGATTCTTTCGTTTTTCTAGACAATCACTCGAAGAGTGTCCATACTTCTGACAAGTGTAACATTGAATGTAACTCTTATCAGGTTTTCGACCACCACCTCTTCCTCTATTTGCAACACCACCTTTTTGGTTGCCTTGGTATGGTCTTCTTTGATTCGACACGTTTCCTTCGATTTGGTTTCCTCTACCATTCGATTTATTGTAGCCACCTCTACCTTTGTCGAAACACTTTCCTTTGTCTTTGGTCTCTTTTGTTGAATGTGCCTGCAAGGCCACATCACTCTTTGATTTGCCTGCAGCTCTTTCGTTCATTCTTTGTTCATGATATTCAAGCATCCCTTGAAGCTCTTTCTTTGTCAATTTCGACAAGTCTTTCCCCTCTTCTATCGCTACCACTATGTGGTAGAACTTAGGGGCCAAAGATCTTAAAATCTTTGAAACAACAACTCTTGTTGTTAACGTTTCTCCACATATCTTGATTTGACTTACTAGTTTTGTAACTCTAGTGAAGAAATCAGATATGTTTTCACTGTCTTCCATCTGAAGCAGTTCATAAGTCCTTTTGTGATTTTGTAACCTCACTTCATTCACTTTCACAACGCCTCCAAAAGACTTCTCAAGGATTTCCCAAGCTTCTTTTGCAGATTCTGAATCACTAACATTTTCGAAATTGTCTGGGCTGACACATTAATGAATTATAAATAATGCTTTATAACTCAGCTTCTCAGATTCTGTGTATTCCTTCTTTTCTTCTTCTGAAGCGTTTTCTCCAAGCGCTTCGACTCCATCTTTTACAAGGTCCCAAAGGCCTTGACACCTGAATAAGACTTTCATCTGTTTGCACCAATTCTCATAGTTGTCAACTTTCAGGATTGGTAGTGTTGATGGATAGTTTGCATTCCTATAACTTGTCATCGTGAATTCTTCAATCGTTCTTGATTGATACTTCCCTTGAATCGAAACAAAGCTCTTGATACCAGATGTTGGAAATCCACCAAATTATATGATGAATTTCTACCACAATGACAATTAGTTATGAGAAAAAATAAAGAAAAAGACAAGACAAATAATTTCTGCAGAGTTTTTCTCTGCTCACAAACTGTGAAAACTTTGTTATTCACTTGCAACTGCAAATTCTGTGAATACAACTTAATTGACTTGCTTACAAAAATAGGGGTTACTCCCTTTATTTATAACTGAGCTTACACTCTAAGCCCAAAACCCAATATATCTATTTTGTTACTAAATCAAATCTAATCTATTCTAGACTTAAATCAAATCTATTTAAATCTAAAACAAATCAAATCTTTTCGACACATAGTTTCGACACACTGGATTACAATTTAACAATCTCAACAGGAACAAATAAATAAACAACAACAACAACAACAAATAAATAAAACAATAGAATCACTAAATACTACGTTTCAACACCACCACCACCAACGACAATAATATTAAAAAGTTTACTTGATACAACTATAACTAACATTAATAAATTACTTTCATACTTCCTAACTAGAGAAAAGATTAAACATTAAGAAACTAACCTTGTAATATTTTCTTACTCTTGCTTTCATTATCATTGTTTTCAATATGTTAAGTTTGAATTTCAACATTTTGTATCCAAGATAAATAGTCGTGACATTCACGTTTTGATTGGCTAGTGAGAGTTTCACGCTGATCACTAATATTTCATGATGACTGATGAGTTGGAAATATATTGACCATTGTTACTTTGTAAATGGATGACAAAGATTCATTACTTAATTTTTCATCAAATTGGTCATAAATAAAAAATTTAAAATTTAAAAATACGCAACTTTACCCCTCGATTTTCAAGAAAACCGTGTTAATACGTCATAAGATTTTTTAAATAAAATTAAAACGTGATAAAATGTAGTTGTTGGAATTCGAAGACGTGTCATCTAAATATTGTACTCCTCGGTTTTCAGCAAAATCGAGGTAATAGGTTATAAAAAATTTTAAAAATTAAAAGGTGATAAAATGTTGTTTGGGATTCGAAGATGTGTCCTCTAAATACTTTATCCCTCAGTTTTTAGCAAAACCGAGATAATACGTCATAGAAAAATTTTAAAAACCTAAAAGGTGATAAAATGTAGTTGTCGGTATTCGAAGACGTGTCTTTTAAATACTTTATCCCTCGGTTTTCAGTAAAACCAAGAAAATATATGGTATTTTAAAAAAAAATTAAAATGTGATGCGTCTATGATTTACCCTTCGGATATTTGTTGGTCGAGATTGATATTTCATCATAAAATATATTATTTGTAGTAGTAAATCTCAATGGATCTAACTCGAGTATTAAATTGAATATGGAGATCATTTATTGAAGGTGATAAAAGTTACTATCAATATCTCTATTTTAAATTACATAATTTAAGATAAAATGATGTATTATTTATACGTAAGGGTGAGAATAGATTGGATCAGTTATTCTTTTCCAAACTTAAATATGATCTACTAAACTAATCAAAGCCAAAATTAGACAATATAGTCTATCATATACTTATTTTTTCAATTTAAATTTGGCCTTCTTGAAGACTTAGTTGATCAGATATTATATTAAAAGCCTAATTCAATTGAATATATGTCAATAAACAATTTAATTAAAATTTAAATAGATTAATCAACTAAAGACATTAGAATAATATTTGTTGGTCTTGACTTATCTGATCTTATCCAATAGCATACACTTTGTGATATGAATGGGGAGAAATGAGATAATTTATGAAATTATATTATTCATAATTGTTTGCAATTTACTTTCATAATATTTTCAAAATCATTAAGATTTATTTTGGTATTTTAATCCAAAATAAATAATAATAATAATAATAATAATAATAATAATAATAATAATAATAATAATAATAATAATAATAATAATAATAATAATAATAATAATAATAATAATAATAATATAACAGTAAAATCATTCATATTTATTTAAATAGGTTGATCTGAAATATTTAAAAAACTTTTTATAGCATGTTGATTAACCCTTTTGTTGGAAATCCATCAATACTCAATGATGAATTTCGACCACCAGTTGATGATTAGTTATGAAACAAACTAAGAAAAGACAATAGAATTATTTCTGCAGAGTTTCTCTCTGCCCACAAACTGTGGAAACTTTATTAATTCACTTTGCAACTGCAAAATACTGTGAATGACTTGATTACAAAATAAGGGTTACTCCCTCTATTTATAGACTTAGGTTAGCTTGCTCCCTAAGCTAAACCCAAGCCCAAAATATCTCTTTACTAAATCAAATCTAATCTAGATTTAAATTCAAATCTATTTAAATCTAAACAAATCAAATCTTCTTTTGACACCTATGAATTACAATTTAACACCTTTTAGTTAAGATTTATTTTGGTATTTTAATCTAAAATAAATAATAATAATAATAATAATAATAATAATAATAATAATAATAATAATAATAATAATAATAATAATAATAATAATAATAATAATAATAATAATAATAATAATAATAATAATAATAATAATAATAATATAACAGTAAAATCATTCATATTTATTTAAATAGGTTGATCTGAAATATTTAAAAAACTTTTTATAACATGTTGATTAACCCTTTTAGTTAAGTAGATTCATTAAAAAAAGTTTAGGTTTTTTATTTTATTTTAAAAAGTATGGCCTGTGTAAGATAGTGTGTAGGCCTCTGATAGGTGTCTCACCTATTTTTACCAATATTTATATGTAATTAATTTAATTATAAGAATTAATCATTCATGAAATTGAAATTGTAGAATTTAAAGAATTTTCTTATATTTTTAATGTAATGTAAAACAAACTATTCTATAATTTTGAGTTAAAACTCTAAGAGTCGGATTAAAACTGTGAGATTTTAAAATTGAAGGATCTACTCTGAACAAGTGAAAGTAGAAAGACAAAAACTATAAAAGAACAATTTTTGAGCTTTAGGTAAAACATTCTTTTATTTTCAAAATTCAAACCAAACAAAAACTGGGAAAGATTACCCAAGAAAATTAACTTGTCATGTGAATGCCAAATTGTTTGTAACGTTTTTGGTAAACCGTGGCTTATTCTCTTAGTGGCATTATGGAAGAACCGTCACTAAATAAGAAATTACCCTTAAAATTTGATTGAAGATTTACTTATGGCGTTATTATTTTTTTCAACGTTAAATTTATAGTGTTAAAACTTAAAAGTAAAATGGAGAAAATTAATAAATTATTGGTCTACTACATTGCAATTTTAAGTGTTACATCTCGAGAAGTTGCTCTGTAATAAAAAAAACTCGAGAAGTTGCTCGAATTCAAATTGCAAAAAATCTAATGTACTACGATTTATAGGTACATCAGAAGAATTCGGAAATTATTAGGTGAATTTCCACAACAACATGAATTGATCAAGAGACCAAATTCAGTTCCTCCTATCTAACTTGGTAGCAATAATCAAACAAATCAATAATCAAAATTTTTACTAATTAAGAGAAGAAGTTAGACTAATAAAATAATCTTCGGTGCAAGGAATTGTGAGACCACCCATTGGATGATTAAATCCGAATTCTTCTTCAGCCCAATCTAACAAATCTCTAAACAAAGGATGACTCAAAAATGATATTGGAATTACAAACCTTTTATGGTCATTTCCCACATAAACTGCTAAATGTCCTTTTGGTACATCACCAAAAGCTGAAGCCATTCTAATTCTTTGTGAAAGTGTTCTTTGAAGTTTCTGTTTAGCTTGAACAATTCCTACAAATCTGTTACCTGTAGTCTTCATGATGAAGAAAACTATAAATGATAGAAAAATATTTAATGTAAAGTAGAGAAGAGTTAGTTAAGAGTTTGAATTAAATTGTCATCTCTAGAGATATTATATATAGAGGGGAGTAAGTAATAATATTGTTTGATAAGTGATAGCCATGAAGAATGTTTAGGAACATGTCAGGTGAAGGACAATAGTAGTTTCACATGATGATGCTTAATCTAGACCAAAACATGTGGACCCATAATATTTTGGACCCCAAAGAGAAAATGTGGCCTTTGTTGAAAGTTACACTATTTATTAGGCTATAGTTTGCTACTTGCTTTAAAGAAATGAAAATATGGTCTTTTTATGATTGGCACGTTCTTGATATAATAAAATTGCAACATGAATTTGAAAATATGTTGTCTTGGTCTTACTTATAATTCAAAGGAGCTTTGAATTTAGACTTGTGATGCTTACTGGCATTTGTTTGTTAGCACTATAATTTCTGTTGTGGATAATGGATAGAACTTTCTAAGGTTAAATATAACAAAGTTAATGTGTTTGGGGTTGGTTTGTTGCATATTAGGAAAAAATTGTATTTATAGAGTTATGACAAATATAAATAACAAATAATAATATAAATTTAAATTCAAAATTGTCCTAAATAAAATAAAATAATTGATGAGATAGATAATGGGGAGCAAGACACCATTAATTACTTTCTACAAATAGTATGACAATAGTTCCTCAACAAGAAAGTTGATTGCCCTTGTTAGTTCTACTACGTTTTTTGTTGATTAAGATTTTTATTTGTCTAAACCTCTTGTTGTCAAAAGAATAGGGTATTAGTAATTTTGAATTTAATTGAAAAATAAGTGAAATTTAATTAAAAATAGTTCGATGAATATGTAAAGACATAAATGATACATATTCGAGTTCCTTAATTATTTTGTGAATTGTTTTAGGTTATATGCAAGACTCATAAAAAAAGTCAAGGATCAAATATTGACTTGAAAAGCACGGAGAGCAGGTGGAGCTTCGTCCTAACCTAACGTTGGAAATTCCGCTCTCCAACACATCAAAGATTCAATCTGATTATTGTCTGCACAACACACCACATTATACGTAAAAAATTTCACCGCTCTAAGTATATAAAGATAAAGTGCATCATTTCAAGTATTCAAATTCATTCTCACTCACACATTACTTCTAATTTCACTCTCTAGCTTAGGCTTTGGAGTGATAAACTTGCATGTCAGCCACTATCCACTGCATAAAAAGTACAAATTCACCGCAACAAGACACAACTTCGTTACCTCATCTTTCACTTCTAGTTCCTAGCTGAACATTGACGTCATTTGTGGGAATCAACTACTAATTCTCACTAATTTCATGAAAAACCACTGTCTCTCCACCAAAGAACCAGATCTCCTTTTTTTGAAGTTTCAAGTGTGGATATATGCTAAATTTGGTGGTGATATATTTCCAACTCTTTAATGATGGTGATTAACTTGAAGATATCTCAAGAATCATCAAGGAAAAGATTCAATGTTCTAGTGAAGTACCTATATGATCGAGATATCTAGTAAAGGAACTTGAAAGCTTTAGAGTTGTGAAAGAGAGGAAGTGTGAAAGCTCGTTTGGTCGTGTCTGTTTGAGTGACTAGAGTCTTGTGAAACTAGGAGAGTAACTACTAAGATACTAAGGCTAATCAAACACACACTTAAAATACTTTTAAGCCCTCTCTTTATTTAACAAAATCACCTAATTAATTTTTAAGACCTAGATAGTTAATTAGGGGATTGTTTGCTTGATTATGAGTCTTTTCAACCTATATAATCGGTTTGATCATTTGCCTATTTAATTGTATAATTTCTAATTAAGTCTATAATAGATTATGACAGTCTCTTAATGATTGATAACGACTCTATATTAAAACCTTACTTTTTTTTGCCACAATAATCTATTATTTAAGGATCGATTAGACCCTTAATTAGGCTCACGCGTTATTTTCATTTTGAGTCAATTTTTCTCTTATATAAAGGAGGCATCTTAAAAACATATTACTGCTATATTTGTTTTACAAAAACTATTGTCAATCCTTAAAACTAAGGAACTTATAATCTCCCCCTTTGACAAATTTTGGCTAAAACAAATACATAAAAATTACAACCAAATTATAACAATAAGGTAGGACATTTGGTCTGACAACCTTCTTCTGCATACGTCTGGTACCAGCTGATGACATTCGTTAATATCATAAAATATTCTAGATTAGGTCACTGGCTTGACCTTAGCTCCACTCTGGACAATAACAACTTCCTCGGTTGAAGGAATAAAACAAACTTTGAGATGATGTTCTAACACCAGATCTGACATCAGTCTCAAACACCTGGATTTCACCATTAACTATGGTTTGGAGATACCATAGTAATTCGTAACTCTTGTAATGGATAAAGAAGGATCAACCATCAATAGTTAATCATCTTTCTACACTGGATCATACATACATGCAAAAACCTACATATTGCACATATCAAGAATCTTCTTCTAAAACTTTTAAACTTCAGACCTCCTGTTTGACTTTGAAATGTTGGACGCCATTATTCTGCACCTAAAGAGGAGATTCCCTCTAACAGGTATTTAGAAAAGACTTCAACAACCATGACAATGTATGACCATGTTACACCACAAGCAGACTGTGCAAACTAAGTCTGCTTCTCCCAATACACAAGGATTCTCTTCAGTCCTTGCAAACACATTTGATCCATTATGTGAAGACACCATATAACTGAATCCTAGCAGAGAGAGGAACTTCCTAAGAACTCCTCCTTGCTTCAAACAACTTAAAATGCCTATCCTAGGTGATTTGGATGAAACTTCCAAAGTGCATATAACAATCAACCTCTTAGCGTAGGTTGAAACAACTCAAATGCACCCAACCCTTGGATGAATTTTCTAATAGAATAAGAGTTTCATTCTCTCATAGACTTGACAAGAGATGTCAATTTAGAGTAAACAACCTCTATCCTATTAACGAGATGTCCAGTCATATTGAGAAAAATAAATTCTCAATCCAAGGATGTCAAGACATTTTGTCTGATATTACTTCAAGATCTTCTAGATTCAGATTAAGGACTCTCCCTTATTAACTACTAAGAATTTCTTGAAAACCACACACTAGTTGCACACCCCATGGTTAGTGAATTACTTCCCTCAACCAGAATTTGTTCCATGTCCATAAATAAGATTCCATAAGCATGTCTCCTTTGATCAGAAGGATCTTCCAAATGTTAGAGAGAAAGTTCTTGACACTATAGCTTGTCCTCTGCATATAAAGGATTTGGATGAGATACCTTTATCAAGCCTCTATAATAAAGCACAACCATTACTCACCAACTCACTTGGATCAGAAATAAACTAATCTAAAGAGTGCCAAATATGTTGGTCGTGTCCTGACTAACATACTTATCTAAGACACGTATCTATCATAGAAACTTCTTAGATACAGATGCCCCCTCTTCCAGATCAGGAGTAGGTCCCAAACATATGTGATTTAAGACACATTTGTTTAGCCCCTAAGCATATTATATGCCCTACCTTTTTCCAACCAGATTCTTCACAATCTACTGGCTTGATGTTCCAACATCCAGTAGGACATTAGTTCCCTTTACACGGAACACATCAAGAGATCCTTTATCAAAGCCTGAAGGTTGGCCTTTTAGGGTTGAAAGCAAAAATAAATTGCCTCTATCAGATCTCTTTTCAACAAACTCACATAAGAACTTCTTTATAATTGGACTTGGGATAAACCTCGAGTATCTTTGGAAACTCTAGCAACCTAGTCAAACATCTCCTCAAGTATCACCACACCACGGGATACAGCTTCAGAGGAGAACAGTGTGTTGCATCCTTTACACACCAAACCACCATGAGTTTTCCATTAGATATATATGCAGCGGAATACAAATAAAAAACTGCACACCAACATTCAAGAAAAAACATAAACCCTTGCGCACATACACCAAAATCTCGGTGCAATACGTTATTCTGGATTTGAAACTAAATCAATTCCTCAACATAATATCTTACCACCAAAGCTACACATCTGAAAACAACATAAACAAGTCTAATACACATCATGCCATGAAAAGTCCATCCTCTATTTCTAGGGACCGCTCAAGCAACAATATGAACTCTCCAAGTTCAAACACATGTTCAGTAGAACCTTCTACCTTTCACATACACCAGAATGTATCCCCCATGGATCTCATCCAGAAACAGACATGATGACTGCTCTAATACCAATTGAATTTCTGGTATGACAGAATTCAAATTTCCTATGACATGTTGGGACATCTGATTCGACATAAACAAACAAAAAATGTATCAACAATAAAAATAGTACTGAAAAGCATAAACAACACGTCAAAAATGTTAACCCGGTTCAGAGAAACTCTCCTACTTTGGGGGCATACCAAGCCAGGTACAAATCCACTATGATAATATCAATTCATAGACCCTACAACAAACCTCCAACTTACATCCTAATCACCTAATCACTACCCTTTCTATATTTATATCTAAGACTAATCTCTATATGAGGCCCTCCTCAACCGTTCTTCAATCACAAACAACGATTGGGTCAACAAAATTTTGAACAAACAGGAAGACACACTTCCATGACAATCACTAGCTAAGACTCTTGACTAAGACTACAACTTGAAGTTTCTTCAAAGTTTTTGAGTGAGAACAACAGTGACCATCTCACAACCCAAGTGCTTCACTTACACCAACTCTCCTAGAGAGCGGAAAAAAGATAAAGCCCTAGACTTCTGCATCTTGAACTTGTGCCTTTCCTAGGTTACAAACACTTCTATTTATAACCTATACCCAACTAGATTTGGGCCATCGAATTCAAAATATATCAATTGTAACAACCAGTAGTAGCTTCTACTACAAACAAGGTCTTCAATCAAATATTCCTAAATTATCTCCAAATTTAGAAACTGTATATTCTTCAAGATTCTGATTAGATTATTCTTGACCTTTAAATCGGAGCCATATAATATTGCATAATATTTCCCAAAATATTATGCATCAGTTAATCATAACAGAATCTAACTGTCCACTTCAGCTTAGGCGCGATGTCGCATGCTCTTTCATAGAACATCTTATCTGACATGTTGTTTCAGACATTGAAACACTTCAACTCAACATGTCCTAACATATGATTTGACTCCTTGCTCAATCTATTCCTATTATCAAGTTAATACATCATATCTAACATATTACTGCTATATTTGTTTTACAAAAATTAATGCCAATCCTTAAAACTAAGGAACTTACAAAATGACTGATGGCAACTTGGGATGAATCTAAGTCATCAAAAGATGACTCCGAGGAAGAGAAAGCAAACATGGCATTGATGGAAAGCATAAAGGAATCTGATAAAAAGACTCAATAAAAATAAAAATCAATATCTTAGTCAAACTCAGAAGAGGTATTCCTTGATTTATCTCATTCCGAATTAACATCTTGCTTATCTAAAATTCTGGAAAAGTATCAGAAGTTTCAGAACAAATACAAGGATCTGAAACAACTCAATGTATATGTATATGTTGCGACTGGATTTTAAATTAAATCTGAACAGCTGGCGACTCTGCTGGGGATCCTAAACCTTAGGTTTTAGGTTTTATTTTGGGATTTTATTTTTATTTATTTATTTGCTTTATTTATTTATTTATTGCATTTATTTATTCTTGTATATTGTTTAGAATTATATATTTACTGCATGGTGGGGTTTTTATTTCAAAAAAAGTATATTCTCAAATAACCCTTAGAAAGAAGGTTCGTCTATTAACTTAGGGGATACATCATCCCTGCGAGTTTATGTGACGACTTCGCCTAGAGTCGGTGGAATTTCACAAAAGGAATACTTATCGAGAGATATCCTCTTGACGAGTAGGACTTTGGAATGCCACCCATAACTCTTTGTAACGACCTTAACCAAAATATCATGACGAGAATTTTCACGACTTCGAGACGAAAGTCTCGGTCCGTAAAAAGGCTCCACCTAAGGGAGGCCCTTGTGCCTTTTCCCTCTGGTGTTATTCATGATACCCTTAAGGAAACCACCTTTTGGGAGGGTGGGTTAACCGTAGGTCAAAATTAAGGAGCCTATCACAAAACCCCATCACTCAACCTTACATCCATGCATTCATACATTTCACATATTCATCATCTATTTCTTTTATTTGTCTTATTCACAGGGTAAAAACTAAAAAGCAATAAAATCAAGATTTTGGTGATTATCTTTGAAAATGGATACTAGAGGGACACAACTTGTCTGCGTCAATGCGCCAGACATGTCTGAAATCAAAGCCACAAAAGGGAAATTATACGAAAGAGCTCTGAAGATGTTAGCTCGCTGCTATGAAGATACCCTTGATCCTAAGGGTGTTGAAGACTTTCTCAAGCCTTGTCGAGCAATGGTCGATGATTTCATAGTACATCCGCAAGCGCACCTAGAATATTTTTTTCCCTTTGCTTAATTTCATGCAAACAAGTTCTGATTTAAGATTGTAATATCTTTCAATATCTGAGTCATGTTACTTTCAATAAAGGCATTTTGTTTTCGTATCTCAATTGCATATCTATTTTTAATATATTCACTAAATAAAAAAGGATAAGTATATACCCAAGTGAATAAGACATTTAAAACATTTAACCCCTTTCATGTTCATACATATTCATCCGCATGCATGCATTTGCAAACACCTGCATTTCATACTCAAGCTCATGTTTTAAAAAGAATCTCTCCAGTTAAACCATTGGTAGAAGAAGATCTCCACCTCCTTTGCCTCCATATCAAACAAGGCCTACCAAAAAAAAGCAATGGAACAAATCAAGGAGAATTAGGTTGCATTCAAGGAAGATCTCGACCAAGTAAAGGGTGATGTAAGTTCAATGAAAGGAAACCTGAGTCAAGTTATCCTAGCTTTGAAAAACATTATTGATAGACAAGATCAAATTCCCAAGGTAGCTTTTGAAGAAGTAGCTCAAACGATTAGTGCATCAAGCTGTCACCAACTAAGAAAAGAGCCAGAAGCAGGAACCCAAAAGTCTGCCATGGCCCAACAAGAGACAAGAGAAGCTGAAATTGAAGGGTCTGTCCCACCACCATCAAAAGCTTGGGGCATCACATACCCTATAAATTCCAATTAATAATGCAGAAAACTACTTGGACCTGCAATATGGAGACCAAGGCCTAGAGGATGTCCATCAGGAACCCTTGAAGATGACCGGTACTCATGCTATTGATAATAAACTGGTGATGAATCAATATAAGGATTTGGAAGAAAGGCTGAAAGAGGTGGAAGGTTTTGATGCTTTCGAAGTAGATGCTCTCGAAATGGGCCTAATTCCTAATGTGGTAATTTCGCCGGAGTTCAAAGTGCCTGACTTTGAAAAATAAAAAGGGCTCAATTGTCCAAGAAATCATTTGTGCATGTATTGCAGGAAGATGCATGCTCATACCCATGATCAAAAGTTGATGGTTCACTATTTTCAAGATAGCTTAAGCGGAGCATCTTTAGACAGGTATATGCAATTGGAGCGAGTACACATTCGAACATGGGAAGATCTTGCTAATGCTTTCTTAAAGAATTACAAATATAACCTGGACATGGTGCCTACCCGCATGCAACTCCAAAATCTTCCCCAGAAGAAAGAAGAGTCCTTTAAAGAGTATGCTTAGAGTTGGAGGGAGATGGCATCCTGTGTGCAACCACCGATGGTGGAAAAGGAGTTAGTTGATATGTTCATGGGAACCTTGCAAGGGCTATGTTATGAGAAGATGGTTGGAAGTATCTCTTTGGGATTCGCAGATTTAGTGACTATCGGAGAAAGAATTGAAACAGGAATAAAGAATGGAAAAATAACAGGGGGACCATCAAATGCCCCCTACAATTCAAGAAGATATGCTTCAAACTTCCAAAAAAGAAAAGAGGAGAAATTAATGTTGTAGCTTCACAACCAAGGGCACAACAACCATTAATGATCCCACAAGGATAATAACAAGGCATATTTGGAAGGCCGCAAAGAAATTTTGATCCACTCCCTATGTCACCTAGCCAGTTATTACAACACCTAGTGAAGGAATCCTTGGTGGAACTCAATCCTCTAGCTCCTCCAGTCGGGCCACTCCCGCAAAAGTGCAATGCCGATGCCAGATGTGAATACCATGCTAACTCTCCTGGACACACCAAATAGCAATGTTGGGCATTCAAGAACAAGGTTCAAGATTTTTTAGAATCTCAAGACATCACTTTTGAGAAGCCTAACATCAAATCAAACCCAATGCCTCTACATGGTGGACTGACAATAAATGCAATTGAAGTAGTCACTGACTTTGAGGAAACCAAACAAGCAAAATCCACGATAAACTTGTTGAAGGAGTATCTGCTGGAATGTGGGTTCCTGCTGGAACATAATAAAGCCTTTGAAAGAACACTACAAAAGCTAGTGGACCATGGGATAGTCCAATTCAGACCATACCCTGAAGGAAAATATGTAGCAGCAATTGAAGGAAATAAGCCATTGGTAATCCCTTTCCAAGGCCCTAATCTCAACAAGAAGACTCTAGTGATCCCGTGGGAAGAATTGGAAAAAACCCCAGGATTGGCACCTAAGAAGGTTCTCCAAATATCAGCAGTTCCAAAGGCCACGGTGATAATTAAGGGACCATCACCTGTCCCTTATGAAAATAACAAAGTAGTGTCATGGATTTATGACTCGGCCGTGTACATTAACAGACTGAAACAAGAAAGCGGGCCATCACCAAGTCAAGAACCCGCAATTTCAAATATAGCAGGAACAGGGGGTATGACCCGAAGTGGTCGAGTCTTTGGATCTGAACCAACAAAGAAGAAAGATGAGACCTCAAAAAAGGACAAGGGAAAAGCAGTGGTAGAAACGAGTCAAGAGAAAGCACCTCCAAGCAAAAACTTTACTGATCAAGAGGCAGAGGAGTTTCTGAAAATAATCAAGAGAAGTGACTACAGGGTGGTGGATCAGCTTCACCAAACTCCGGAAAAAATCTCCATACTCTCACTACTCATCAACTCTGAAGCACACCAAGACTCTTTAGTGAAGGCACTGAGTTCAGCTCACGTGGCAGAGGAAATCACTTTGAATCAATTTGACAATGTTGTAGCAAACCTAACAACCAGATCATACATGGGTTTTAGTAACGTTGAATTTCCGCCATAAGGCCGAGCTCACAACAAGTAAATCCATATCTCTATGCAAATAGGTGCTGTTGTACCCTGATTTTTCCCCCTAAGATCCCTTCATAATACCATGTTGGTTTATTCACAACAAGATCACACTAGGATTCTTGGTTCCCCTCCCTACATTTAGTTTTTCCCTTTTTTGAGGGATTACCAAGCACCTTGACTTATGTTCCTTTTGTGATCATGAATATTGTTTTGATTTCTTTATTTAACTAATAAAATGAAATGTTGGCTTGTCTTGCTTGCTATCCATGTAGGTGAAGGGCAATGAGATATAACAAGTTACTCCATGGGTTCATGAGTTTATTTCCATGCCCTAGTCAATATAGCTTGAGAAGTTTAAACCTCACAATTGGATTGGTTTTGGGAGAATTGGCACGGCAAGGTTGCTTTGGTTCATCACATTTCAAGGTTATTAGATTTGACTCAAAAGTACAAGGGGTCGATTGGAGAAGTTGTCATGTTTGGACAAGGCATCATGTGGAAGAAACTTGGTGAAGAAGAAAGATTACAAGTCATCCAGATGAATCCATAATTTTACATAAGTAACTTAAATTGATCATAACTTGGTAAATTTTCATCACCTTGAGTCCATTCTTTTTCCATAATGATCTTTAAGATGTGAACTTTATGCCTTCTTTTATGTGCAAAGTGGGAAAATGGATGGAAGTTGCCTTAAATATGCAAAAGATTATAGGTCATTTCATGATTTTTGGCCAACTTCAACAAGTCATAACTTGCTCAATTTTTGGAGATTTTGAGTGGTTCATGTTTCAAAATGTCATTCAAGAGATCTACTCCATTCCATCTTTTTTGGTCAAGAGCAAATTCCAAGTGGAATGCCATGTTTGGATGCAAAAGATTATAGGTCATTTTTGAAGAAGAATTTGAAATATTTCTAAGTATTTAAAGTCAACCATTTTTCTTCAACTTTGACTCAATGAAACTTTCATATCAAGTAGCCATTTAACTCCATTCTTTTTCCATTGTAAAGCTTGTAACCTCATCTTTCTAAAGCATCAAAAATCATGCCCTAAGACCCCTTGAGTTGGAAATGCCGTGGATTTGAATTTGGTAACTTGAAACTGAATTTTCCACAAAGTCAGAATTTTGAAATCCATAATGTGACTTCTAAACACAAGATTTATGCGCATTTTTGATTTAAACTTGATTAGAAAACTTGCCAGAAGTGATTAGCACCCCAAAACGCAAGATTTGGTTGAGTTTTGATGGAAATGAAGTCACAATTCACTCGTGCTCGACCTTCACTCAATTTCCCTCCAAACTTCCTTGTTTCTTCCAATTTTCATTCCCATTCACTTCCCTATAAATAGAGGGTCATCCACCATTCATTTCTTCAACCTTTGAGAGCCAAAAATACCCTGCCAAAACTTCACACGAACCCATCTTTTTTGAATTCAGTTTCTGAGATTTAAGCTCCCTTTTCCAAAATTCTTTGCGCATTCATCATCCTTAAGCATCATAAAAACTCTCTAGCACTTAAACCAATCAAAACGAGCCATAATTCAAGCTACATAAGTCCAATTTCAGAGCTTCTTCCTTGAACTTCAAAAAGGTAGAATTCTCCACCATTTGGATCCAAATCAAGCACTAATCTATTCTACTCCTTCTCCTGATTCCAATGTTGCTTACAATTTTTAAATCCATTGAGAATTGAGAGAGAAATCTCAATTTGAAGGTGCTCGCTATTTTCTGGGTTTTTGATTCATATCTCTCTCCATACCTTATATAAATTTGGCGCGATGGTGGTGTTAGAATTGTCTTGAAGAGACGAGTTCAATGATACTAGCCTGGGATCCTAATTTTTTCCATTTGAAGGATCTCACAAAATTCCCATTGCAGGGTGTCTGGAGGTTTAAGACGATGACATGTCTCGTCTCAGCCAATGATAGCATGCCAAACGTTTTAATTTCATTGGTTGCCCTTTTTTGATCATATGTGTATCTCACTAAGGTCTATATCAAGCACAACACGTCTGGTCCACTGGGTCAGCTTACTAACGTGTTTTTACTATGATCTGATGGTCCACATCTTTTTGGTTTTATTTTATTTTCTGATTTTATATTTTTATTGATTAAATTTTCAAAAATTCATAACTCTTTTTTTTATCCAAAAATTATGAAAAAAATCACAAAAATACTTTGAATTATTTTTGATCTCATGACTATTTTTTCACATTTTTATTTTGATATTTGATATTTTTTGTATTTTTTTGAATTATTTGCTTAATTACTTAAAAAATACTTTCTGACATTTTTTTTAATTCTCAAAAAATTTATAAATTTT
Organism: Vicia faba; assembly: GCA_948472305.1. NCBI lineage: Eukaryota > Viridiplantae > Streptophyta > Magnoliopsida > Fabales > Fabaceae > Vicia > Vicia faba. Next base: position 337,665,612 of record OX451741.1, read on the forward strand.
ATTTTGCATATTTTTGACTCTCTGAAAATTTTATGGAATTTTATATTGAGGTTTACTATTTTTGACCTATTTTCTATTTGTTTGAGCAATTTTAAATAGTTTAAAAATAGTTTCTGACTTTTAAAAATTACCAAAAATTTTATAAAAATATTTGGATCCATTTCTGATTTTTCTATGGCCTTACTTTTTATTTCTTGATTAATTTGAACATAGTTGATATTTTTCTCCTCTATTTTGATTTTTAAACATTTTTTAAACCCTTTTAATGTATATATTAAATATAATATTATTTTGTGATTATTTTCTGGCGGTCTTGAGTTGATTTTTTGATCATGACTTTATTAACATCATTGGATCTTGGGTGTTGAGTTCAACTCCACCAAAATGGATGAATGATTTTAATAATAGTTTGATTAAATTTTTGGATTCAAAAGTAGTTTATTCATTTTTCCCATCCCTCCTCATCTCATCCCCTTCTTATTGCACTAGATGTTGTTGGAGCATGATCTCTATATCATGTCTCAAAATAAATGGTGCATAAATTGCTATTGACCGGCCTCAAAATAGGTGCGACTTCTATATAAGTCCACTTACGATTTCTTAACATAGCGCTTAATTTTGTCCTGATTCTAATAAATGATAATTCGTGGCCCAAACTTATGATTGCGAGCCCAAGTATGTTAATTTGATCTCTTTGATCCAATAACCTTGAGATTCACTGTGTGGAGGCTTTGGTTCTACCAATCCTCTAATGGATCTACGACACATTTGGCCAACGCGGATCACTTAAACATCGTTGATCATTAAATGGTACTTATGAGAATTCTAAATGGATGATATACTTGACAAAAAGCAAATGCAACTTGTTGTGTGGAGGCTTTGGTTCTACCAATCCTCTAATGAGTTCCAAATGCAAGTATCAAGATGTTCATCCAACTAACCACTATTTATTGACTTGTTTTACCTTATGTTATTATTCTTTTTTATGCTTTATGTACTATTTACTTTTAGCATTTACATTTCATGCCATTTTCATCTTTGCTCATTTGAGCATTTATTTTCTTGCCATTTTTACTTTGCTCACTTGAGCTTTTCTTTTCCTTTCTTAAGATACTTAATAATCAACATAAACTCTAAAAAATATTTAATGGTACTTGGAATATTTGGTTACTATCCTTGGCATTGTGGAGCATGGAACTTTTTCTTGGACTTAAGATTAGAAACCTTGGCCTATCTTGGAGATCTTATCTGATTATTTTGTATGGAGTTCTTGAGGTTTACCTAAAGACATTGAGTTGCTTGTTTGTTTTTGTATGCAGGTTTTTGTGATTACATCCTCTGTTTGTAATCTGGAATTCACTTGTATACAGCCGTTACTCTGCCCAGTTTTTGTGAAGACTTAATACACTTGAAGTTTGGTTCCCTCAAGAGGTCTAGTATTTTTGCTTGCTTGGTTTCAATCCAAGGAATGAAAATTCTATCTTGGCTCATAATGTCAAGTTTTGGATTCTTGTTGGTTAGATGGTTCTTATCCCTAGCTTTAACCCTATGCTTTAGGATAGTCTCTTCTTCTCCTCCCATCTTCTTTAATTTCAAAATCTTCTTCCTCCTTTTGAAAAATCTTATTGTTTTGAAACTTGAACTATTTTCATAATAAATTTGGACTTATGTCCATGCATTTTCAAAACATTTTCATAAGTAAACCTCCAATCAACTTAATAATACCTTGACATTTTTTGTGAGAAGACTAAAAGTCAATCAAACTCATTTCAAACCATTTTGCCACTTTGGCTTTTTACCTTTAAAACTTTTCTTAAAAGATTAAACTCTTGCCAATCTTTGTAGTGATGCAAATGACTATACTTCTACAATACGTAGTGAAGAGAGATATTTTCCACTTGGGTGTTGAGTGAGGCATTGTTGATTTTGAAATCCAAGCCATATCCTCAACTTTGAGATGATGCAAATTCTCCTTTCTCATGATTGTGGGTAGTAGGTGTGTTTTCCACACGGACAATGACGATGATGTTTTATCTTATAAAATTAACCAACACATTTGTGTTTCAAATTTTTAAAAGAGGAACTACGTGTACCCTGATCCCCTATTGCACGAAAGGTGGTACGTAGGCACTAAAGGTTTGCAACCGCGACAGGTGCAAAAATTATAAAATAAATACGCTTCTTTCCTCACCTCCACCATCCACTTTTTATATACAACAATTTTTATAGCCAAAATATACAGATTTTACAAAGAGGCTCCTGCGAATTACCGTAGATGTTTAGGGTGATAATACATTCCCTTTGCATAACCAACCCCTTTACCTTGAATCTTTCCCCTTTTTTTTGGGTTATTCGCTCTTTTCCCATTCCTTTGGAAATAATAAAGCGTGGTGGTGATTTTCATTTTGATTTGTATAAAGTCTAGTCAATCCAATGACTTAGTCTTAAACATTTCTACCACTACGGGTACTACCAGCTTATCCAGAGTAATCACCAATACGGGCTCCGCCATCAACGTGTTGCCAAAATCAAGTCTGATGAAGTTAACAATAGACGATGTTGTAATTAGGCCTAGCTCTACAATAGTAAAAGTATTTGACGATTCTCAAAGCACAATATTAGGAGAAGTGGACCTCCCAATCAAAATTGGGCCACATATCTTCTATATCACTTTCCAAGTCATGGATATAGAATCGTCGTACACTTGCTTACTGGGGAGACCTTGGATTCATGCAGCAGGGGCAGTTACATCGACATTACATCAAAATTTGAAGTTCTTGGTGGAAGGGAAATAAATCATAATCGACGGCGAGGAGGACATCTTTGTAAGTCACATCGAATCGTACAGATATATTAGTTTCGACGAATATTGTATAGCCACACCATTTCAAGCCCTGCAAATTGCTTTAATGGCGACTTTACCAGTGGAGAAAAATAATAAGCCTAAGGTAACCTCGTGGAGAGATTTGCAAACAACCATGGAAGGTGATGCCTCGAAAGGTTGGGAAAAGCTCCCAGGAATTCCCGAGAAGAAGAATCGCTTTGGTTTGGGCTATGAATCATCGAAAGCTACTCTGAAGGGTAAAACATAGTTTCCTCCAATCCAAGAGACCTTTCTCAACAAGGGAATAGAGCATGGCAGACATGTGGCGATTATATCCAACAAAGTCAACACCAAAAGGGAAACCGACTTCATCCGAGAATGCGCCCTAGGAAAAGAACTCAAAAGATGGACTGCCGTGGAGATTCCCGTTATCTTTTTCTTTCCTAAGTAATTTTTCTTGTTTTAAAAAGAACCTATGTCAAGCCCGAGGCATTGGGGTTGCTTGTAAGGGTCCCCCCATTTTGTTTCAGATGATGTTTACAATTAATAAAAGTAATATTTTATTTTCAATTAGGATCCCTGTCTTTCTCTTGAACTTATCTCTTAAATTTAAAAATGGAAATACTTTCTTTTCATATGCATTTTCAAAGTTCATATACTAAAATCTGCACCGAAACATGATAAATATGTAGATCCATGCCCAAAACCACCGATAATATTACTGCTGCGACCCGATATAATTTTGATGCTCCCATCAACCAAGCTGAAGAGGAAGGTGATGAAGATCTTGAACTCTCTGAGGAATTGGCAAGGGAAATAGAGCAAAAAGCTGACAACATACTACCGTATCAAGAGGCTATTGAGACCATTAATCTGGGAACAAAAGAGAATCTGAAAGAAATCAAACTAGGGGCAATGTTAGAACAGAGCGTCAAAGAAAGGTTGATCAAGCTATTTCACGAGTACATGGATATATTCTCCTGGTCCTACAGAGACATGCCGGGATTAGATACAGACATTGTAGTGCACATACTACCTCTCAAAGAAGCTTGTTCTCCAGTTCGGCAAAAACTCAGGAGAACTCGTCCAGATATGTCTAGCAAGATTAGAGAGGAGGTTCTTAAACAATTGATGCAAGGTTCTTAGCAGTGGTATATTATCCTCCATAGATAGCTAACATTGTGCCAGTACCCAAGAAAGATGGCAAGGTACGCAAGTGTGTGGACCATCAAGATTGGAACAAAGCAAGTCCCAAGGACGACTTCCCGTTACCTCACATAGATGTTCTGGTAGACAACACGACCTAAGCCTTAGTATTCTCATTCATGGACGGGTTCTCAGGCTATAATCAAATCAAAATGGCACCCGAAGACATGGAAAAGACTACCTTCATGACACCTTTGGGAACCTTCTGCTACAAATTAATGCCATTCCGTCTAAAAAATGCAGGGGTAACCTATCAAAGAGCCATGGTCACACTATTCCATGATATGATTCACAAGGAGGTTGAAGTGTACGTAGATGATATGATCGCCAAATCCCATATGGGGGAGGAACACATCATTCATTTACAAAAGTTATTCGAGCGGCTGCGCAAGTTCAGACTGAGGTTGAATCTGAATAAATGTACATTTGGTGTCAGATCAGGCAAGTTGTTGGGCTTCATTATAAGTCAACATGGTATTGAGGTAGACCCCGACAAAGTAAATGCTATACAAGGGATGCCAGCACCAAGGACCAAAAAAGAAGTTTGTGGTTTCTTAAGGCAATTGAATTACATCTCATGGTTCATATCGCATCTAACAGCTATGTGTGAGCCGATATTCAAATTATTACGAAAAGATCAAACGTTAGTATGGAATGATGATTGCCAAACAGCCTTCGAGACAATAAAACAATATCTGTAAGAGCCACCGATCTTAATGCCACCAGTTCCCAGAAGACCATTCATCATGTATCTTACGGTACTCGAAGGATCAATGGGTTGTGTTTTGGGACAACAAGATGAAACAGGAAGAAAATAGCATGCCATTTACTACCTCAGCAAGAAATTTACTGACTACAAAACCAAGTATTCACTCCTCGAGAAAACTTGTTGTGAGTTGGCTTGGGCTACAAAGAGGTTGAGGCAATATATGTTAACCCACACCACATGGTTAATAACAAGAATGGATCCTCTAAAGTACGTGTTTGAAAAACCAGCTCTTACAGGGAGAATTTCCCGATGGCAGATGCTATTATTAGAATACAACATCCAATATGTCACTCAAAAGGCCATCAAGGGTAGTATACTAGCCGATCATCTAGCTCACCAACCGCTGTCGGAGTATCAACCTATGAAGTTCGACTTTCCAAACGAAGATGTCATGGCTATAGGTGACTATGAAATACCAAGACTTGATGAAGGACCCGAGCCAGGGGCACATTGGACACTCATGTTCGACGGGGCTTCAAATACATTGGAGCACATTATATGGGCAGCTTTGAATTCTCCAAAGAATTATCACAAGCCCTATACTGCAAGATTGTGTTTTGACTGTACCAATAATGTCGCTGAGTACAAAGCCTGTATACTAGGACTGAAAGCTGCCATTGATATGAGAATAAAGCACCTCGAAGTATTTGGGGACTCTGCATTAGTCATATACCAAGTCAACAACGAATTGGATACTAAACATCCAAAACTGATTCCATATCGGCATCATGTTTTAAAGTTGGCCGCGAAATTCACGGAGATCACTTTCAGTCACATCCCACGAGAAGAAAATCAAATGGCAGACGCCGTAGCAACTTTATCAGCTATGTTTAAAGTATCTTGGCCGAACCATGAATCACGCATAACAATCAGACACTTCGAAGAACCTGCACACTGCCTTACTATTAAAGAAGGATCGGGTGATAAGCCTTGGTTTTATAACATCAAGAAGTACCTGGAAAAGAAAGAGTATCCAGAAAATGCCTCTATCATTGACAAGCAAACTCTACAGAGGTTAGCCTCGAAATTCTTTATGAGCAATGGTGTGCTGTACAAAAGAAACTACGATATGGTACTACTCCAGTGTGTAGAAAAACATGAAGTAGATACGATAATGAGAGAAATCCACGAGGGTACTTTTGGAACTCATACCAATGGGCACACCATGACTAGGAAGATTCTGCGAGCAGGGTACTATTAGTTAATGATGGAAGCCGATTGTTATCACTACATGAAGACGTGTCACAAATTCCAGATCTATGCTGATAAGATAAATGTGCCACCAACTTCTCTGAACGTCATGAGCTCCCCTTGGACATTTTTAATGTGAGGAATTGATATGATTGGCATGATCGAGCCGAAGGAATCTAATGGACACTGTCTCATACTAGTAGCCATCGATTACTTCACCAAATGGGTGGAAGCGGCATCATATGCCAATGTGATAAGTCAAGTGGTTACGAGATTTATCAAACAAAATCTGATATGTAGATACGGGGTTCCGAGCAAGATTGTTACAGACAACGGGTCCAATTTGAACAACAAAACGATGAAGGAACTGTGTGACAATTTCAAAATCAAACATCATAATTCCTCACCATACAGACCCAAGATGAACGTGGTCGTTGAAGCATCCAATAAAAATATCAAGAAAATCATTCAGAAATTGGTGAAGACTTACAAAGATTGGCACGAAATGCTTCCCTTTGCTCTACACGGCTATCGCACTTCTGTGCGCACTCGATAGGCGCGAATCCTTTCTCCCTGATATATGCATAGAGGCAGTACTTCAAGTTGAAATCGAGATACCATCCCTTCGGGTTCTAATGGAGACAAAGCTGGAAGAAGCATAATGGTTTCAAACGTGACTTGATCAGTTCAAATCAGTTCAACCTCATCGAAGAAAAACGCTTGACAACTCTGTGCCACAATCAATTGTACCAGAAATGGATGAAGAGGGCCTTCAACAAGAAAGTTCGTCCTCGAATATTCAAAGAAGGAGATTTAGTGCTCAAGAAGATTCTACTACCTCCCCTCGATTCACGTGGTAAATGGACACCCAACTACGAAGGTCCATATGTAGTCAAAACAGCACTCTCTGGTGGTGGTCTCATCCTCACAACAATGGATGGGGAAGAACTACCGCATCCGACAAACTCAGACGCAGTCAAATAATACTATGTATAAAAAAGCTCGCTAAGCTCGAACCCTAAACGGGCGAATTAGGCAAAAAGGAGCGTCCTGGTGGATTGAAAACCCTAAAGGGCGATCCAGGAAAAAATTAGGGACATACAAAAAAACTATCCCGGTGGATTGAAAACCCGAAAGGGCGATCCAGGAAAAAGTTAGGGATTTTATTTAAAAATAAATAAAGAACAAAAAGACTGCGATCTAAGAACTACGACTACATACCACAAAAGGAGAGATGGATCTAAATCATACAATTCAGAAGAAAAGGAGACAAGAGCTATTAAAAGGACATTGGGGAACAACAGTACCAATTATCATTTCCATTTCCATTTACAGTTTTGAAACTTTCTGTGATTACCTCTTTCAAGGAATTACATCCTATACTTTCGCCTATTCCAAGGAATACCAACAAAACATTTGCTTTCTTTTTATCTGTCAAATTGTGTTTTTTATTTTCTCGGACTTGTTTACAAAATATTACGATTATTGCTTGTGAATATTGTGTCGAAAACAGTTCGGGGGAACTGACAAATAAAAGCATTTGATAAAACAACGAAAAATAATTTTTGGTTAGAAAAACATCAAAAAAGAAAATCCATGTCTACGTCCATACACATGTCTACACCTACGCCTGCACTTACAACACAAAAGTCTACACGTATGCCAACACTTATACACCTATGCATGCACCTGCAACACAAAACCAATCTTGCTAACACTCTTCATCACGTTCCAATCAATCTAAAGACGCCATGACAATACAACATACAACTCCAGTGAATTGGTAATTCAAAACCAATGGTTTAAAGGAGAGAATGTCAGAAGCATCTCCATAACTTTCTAAAGCATACACACACTTTGCACACATTTTGCATATACAAACATTCAATACACGTATACTCAGGGTCCCATATCAATATCATACATTCAACACACATACACTCAGGGTTCCATATCAATATAAGACGTCATACGCATGCGTCATACAACAAACAAACAATCTCACCCTCGATTTAGCTATCTGAGGGTCAGTCATCAAAGAACACTTCTTCTACAAATCCAACCCATCACCTAAGACACCATGCAGTGATGTGTTCAACCCATAACCTAAGACTCCACGCAATGATGTGTTCCTTACAACATAGAATTACCTAAGTCTCCATGCAGTAATGTGCAAAACCCAGTACATTGCCTAAGACTCCATACCGCGATGTTCGAAAGCCAAAAAAGAACCGCCACCTAAGACTCCATGTCGTGATGTGTTCATCCCATCACCTAAGACTCCATGCAGTGATGTTTTCCCTCTACAATTTAGTTCATTACCTCAGACTCCATGAAGTAATGTGTGAAGCTTGGTACATTGCCTAAGACTCCATGCAACGATTTATTCTCCTCTCCTTACCCATTACCTAAGACCCTAGGCAGTAATGCACGAAACTTAGTTCATTGCCTAAGACTCCATGCAGCAATGTAACATGACCCATTATCTAAGACTCCATGCAATGATGTGTTTCCCTCTCTTCATCCATTACCTAAGACTCCATGCAGTAATGTGAGACACTCCCCAATATAAACCATTGCCTAAGACTCCATGTTGCGGTGTTCGAAATCTAAACCTAGCTCATCGCCTAAGACTCCACGCAATGATTCATAAACATAACCCATTACCTCAGTCTCCAAGCAGCCATGTGTTATCAAGTGTTGTTTTATTCATCCTCCCAAATGGATGAATAAGCAAAGCCAAAACCAAGACATATAATATTATTCTCTCAAGCTCTAAACCATCTGCGTCATCGTCGAATCTTGCTAATCGATATATCATCAGCTTTGCCTACTTCTCTAAGACTCGTAAGGGTATGCTATGTCAGCGTAACCTTATGGTTGTCAGGAAAATTTTGGGGTATTCCAAGTATTCAATAAACTCCCAATCAGAATGCACAAGACCTGTGTATTCTCACGCTATTCGATTGGAATGGATTTAAAATCAAGAGTCTCTAATACTAGTTTTTATCCTAAGGAAGGGCATCTAATAGGAAATCCTAATTCGCAAACAGAGATTCTAGGTTTCAGACTTCATTAGACGAAAGGAAGGTGTTAGACACCTTTCATCTACCTTATTCTTAAGGATATCAGGTTTTAGGTTTAGGTTTACGTGAAAAGGGTTATAATTTTTAATAGGGGAAAAGGGTTTGTGTTTTTTATCGGTTAAAAAAGTATTTTGAATTTCCTCGCACTTAGGCGGGGTGTAGAGATTGCAGAATTTTTGGACTTAGTGCGCGATTAGTCAAAATATATCTGAAACCCTTTAGCAAAAGAAATTTGTTTAGATTAATTTATTGTGAAAAATAGACTTAAGATTTGTTGAATATTTTTTATCATACTAATTACAAAATTTCTTGATTAATGCGTGATATAAAAATATTTTGATGCAAATATGGAAAATAATATATACATGAGCTTTTTAAACAAAATAATTATTTACAAAGATAATAAAATAACATAAAATTAATATTAATAATAATAATTATTATAAAAATAAATAAAATAATAAGAATAATAAGAAATAAGAATAATAATAAGAAATATAAAAAAAAAATAGAAAAAATATTGAAATTAAACATGGGGGTGCATTCTAAGTTGAGTAGTAAAAGGATAAGGGTGTTAAAAGTTAGGGCCTGAATTCAGATATTGAATTCAGGCCAAGTAAGCCTGGGGGGTGCGTGTTGTAATTTATAAGTAAAACAGAGGGGTGCTAAACGTAATGGGCTTGGTCTAAACGCAAATTTTGAGGGGGTGTAAATGGTTTAGTGGATTAGTAAAATGACAAAGGGGGTGGTGTGGAAAGCAACTGGGCTCGGCCCAATAGAATGTTTTTGGGAAGCCTGAGTAATTGCACGCATGAGGGTGCATGGGGCTTATGGTGGACTTGGTCTTACGAATGTCCATTGGAGATCAAACAGGCAAGATGGGAGGGAACGTGTTATTTACGGTGATCACGCATGTACCATATAATTATAATACATAAAAAATATTTTTTCCAATTTTCACCTCATTTTTGTTATGCATCCTCTCTTTCCTCTCTCGCTCTCCTTCCTCATAAACCCTTTATCTCTTCTTCTCAAACCCTAACGACACATCCAACCGCGGCCCAACAAACCCTTAACCCAAATCCCTTCCCTCCTATCATAACCCACCAACAATAACATTAAGAACGTGTTAGATAGTGTGGCAAGTGATCGAGAAGGGGTGGGGGGTGAATAGATCACCTCCTTATTCTTCAAGGATTTAAAACATTTTATCAAAGTTTGTTAAAATCAGCGGAAAAGTAAGGTCCTGAATCAACTTCCGTCTATTTTGAACCAACTACTAGAAAACCCGACATGTGATAAACTTGCTGGATTTTATTAGTATGAAATAGATGAATCTTAAACACATATTACTTAACGTTTATAATGCACTTATCACTAGAACAATGTTTCCAATGAATTAAAACTTGCAAGCAATTTTGTCAAACGATTGGCGTATGCTTGTTTGATGATTAATAATGGTGATTTGATGAAAGTATTTGAACCACTATTTTATCATTAAACAGAAAACTCACCAAGCCTATTGAATCACAAAATTTCGGAAAATGTAAAGAGATAGAGAGAAAGAAGAACAATATGCAAGAAATTTGATAAGGAAGTTCCCCACTACCGTTCTCGCATGTGGGTACGTCTCCCTCTCAATTCCAAAATTGAAATTGATAACTCTTATAACAATTTTGCTGAATGTTTGAATACAAGGTTACAATACACAGACAAATAGAAATCCCTAAGATCTTCTTCTTCTTGTAAGAACCTCCACTTGATATGAGCCTTATCAAGATTCCCTGCAAGATCCACAACCGGTCCTCTTCTTCCACGACCTGTTTGCAAAAATCCCTCTGATTTCCAAACCCCTCGCTATGGCTGAATCTGAATTGTGAGACCGTGACTAACAAACCCTCAAGAACACGTACTTTCTTGAAGGACAAACCCCTTGGTTTTTCCTCGAAGCCCCCTTCACAATCTTCAACCCAACTGAGATTCCTTGAATGCACAGCTGAACGTTATCTCTTGATCTCTTGATCCAATTGAACAAAGAAGTTTGATTTACGTTGTTGTTGTTGAATTAAGATGATTGAGAAGATGATGAAGATGAAGTATCTTTTAGGCTTCTTGCTGCTCAGAATTAATGCTCACAATTGTATTATGTGTCATTCTGTTTTCTGCTGAAAAAACTTACTTATATATGTAACAGAAAATGGTTAGAGACAGAAATTTGTATTATGAGTCAATGCATGTTAGCATGAGTCGACTCATGTTAGTTATGTTACATAGGATGAGTCGATACATGTTGTTATGAGTCAATGCAAGCAAATGTTACAACATATTACAGAACCAACCATTTCACATGAGTCGATGCATAACACGTATGTGTCGACACATACTAGGTTGAACTTTTGATTTTTTAAGACAAAACGTGTTATGAGTCGATGCATGATGTTTCTTATCGATGCATAAAAGTTCAAATTTTTTCCAGGGACATCAACATATCATGTGTCAATGCATGAAGTTATGTATCGGTGCATAAAGGTTAAAGGTTGCATTCCAGGGGAATCAACATGTTATGTGTCGATGCATGAAGTTATGTATCGACACATAAAGGTTAAATGTTGCATTCTAGGGGCATCAACATGTTACGAGTTGATGCATATCATGGATGTGTCGATTCATACTGAAGCAGAATTTGTTTTATGATTCTTTGCTTAAGTATGTGTCGATGCAAAGCTGTTTGTGTCGACTCATAACAATGTTTTATGTGTAAAACACATTCTTAACTCATTTTAAACATATCATACTATATTTTTACAATGCACACATGTAGGTAACATTCATTGATTATTTCACATATATATTTGCTATCATTTAAAACCAATTATATGAAGGGGTTGCTCAAAAACTCCCCCTTTTTGATGATGGCAAATATTTGTGTATGTGTGATGATACAATATGGATGAAGGAGTTGCTCCCCCTGAATTTGTGCATATTAATAATTCTTTTCTAACACTAACACAGTCTTCTTCTCCCCCTTTGACAACATTAAAAAGAGAATAAGATAGATTTTCAGCAATTTCAGCACACATGAATTGAGATGCAATCTCAACAATCATTGTAACCAAAAGAACCAATGTCATTCACACAGAATGAGTCTTGGCATAATCATGGTAATAATTGAGTAAACAGAAAATAATTATGGTGAAAGCAATTGACACAAATAATATTCAGTTTACATAAGTTATAGAAAAAATTGTTTGAATAGGACATTAATATAAACTTCAGACAAAAGACATAAAGACAAATGTTATGAGATGTATGACATGAAGACAAATGCTAAGGATTGTTTCCATCACAAGATTCATCATAGTTGTAGGGTGGAGGAGGCGGAGGAGGTGGGTTGATATCAGGGTTCTAGGTCATGAATTGATATCATCGAAATTTATTTTGGATATCGATGTTTCTGAAATTTTCCATGATTCCAAGATTTTCACGACAGTCATCCATAAAGCTAGTCATTTCATTGTAGAATACTTGGTGCCATTTGACCAAATCCAAGTGCCACGAATGTTGGTTTTGGTACACTCGTGTATGCTCATCATGCCATTGTTCATGCTCCTTGTGCCATTCACTTTGCTGGTTATGCCAATGTCTCGCTTCTTCATGTCGAGATTCATTGCAACATCCATATTTTGAAACATGGCAGTGAGATAAGCAGGAGCTTATGAAGAAGAGCTTGCAGTAGTAGTGGTAGCAATATGAGGTGGTGTAGTTTGACCAACTTGATAGTTTATCGGAGACCACCGGGTTGGCACCCACTCACCCCAACCAGTTACAGCCTGATTTCGCTCAGGTTGGGCATCCTCATTTATATCCAGAATGTATGCATCAGTAGGATCCTCATCCTCACAAATTTGTTCAGAGGGTATATAAAAATTATTTACCCATATATTGGACCCTTTCTCCTTAAAATAGAGACACTGACGGTTTTTATCCCATCTTTATCCCATATGAGATAGAGTTGCCTTATTGAACTCTTGAGTAGAAGTAGGGGAGATAAGAGAGACAAGAGGAATAAAAATATTCCAAAACTTGATGATTCTCATTATTTGTGTAGTATATCCAAGGGTTGTATTCTATTGACTATTACGCATAAGAAACATGCGCTTGATGAAGTAGTTTGGGCAGTTTAGGGGTACCCTATCTAGCAGAATATGCAAAATATGAATATCTGACCCTTCTAGTCTATAGTGGCCACCGGATCTAGGGCGCAGTATATGAGAAATTATCTAGTGAAGCATTCTAGGAATGCTTTTGATTGTGCTAGTGGTTATAGGTTCACACTCACCAAGAGGTCTATCAAGTTTCAAAATTGAGGCTATGAAAGCTTCCTCATCATAATCAGTATCAAAGCTTTGGTCATGATAACTCTTTATTATTGACCTCCCAAATGGAATGCCAAAAACAGTTTTCCAGTCAATTGCTTCAAATACATATATTCTTGTCCCAATTTTAACCTTAAAACACCAACCTTTATTCGTTTCTAAACCAAAATAGAAGGCCCTTATAAAGTCTTCATGATAATCTTCTCTAACATTTAGAAAGGACCCTAATTGTTGAGCATCTAAAATATCACATACATTTGTGATATGCAGAGACAAAACCTCAGCCTTGTTAAAGACACGAGGCTTCATAACTAACCTCGTTTTGAAGGATTTCTCAAATTCTTCAGTAATGGAAGGATGCATGATGGACAAAGTGCTAGGAAGGATATTTGTAGCAGATCTAGATAGTCCTCCACCAAGTTTTCCATTGCCTTTTGTCTTTGGAGGCATTCTCTTTGTTGAAGAAGTGTAGTCAAGAATTTAAAGATGAGGGAATTGGAAGATGAAGTGAATGATGAGAATGACAAATGATGACTAGAGTTAGCCGATGTATGTAATGAATGAGATAATTGGAAAGAGTTTAAAAATATAAAATTGGGTAGATGGGTTAACCAACTCAAATTAAAGGCATTAATTATCCTTATGTGTCGACACGAAACACGTATGTGTCGACACATCCTGTATTGAAGAACTGTTTTTAATGTTTCACATCGACCCAAGAATCGTATGTATCGACCGGAAGTAACATGTGTCGATGCAAACCTTAATGTGTCGACCGAAAAACAATTTTGATTTCTGTTTTTTCATTTTTTTTCCAGTACGAGTCGACTCATAACTGTATGAGCTGACTCATAACAGTAAATTTAAACAGAAGTGCAGTTTTCTACAATTTTTTGTGAATAGATGGATATGAGACCCATTTGCAATTATATGATTATGAAAGATGAATTATCTCAAGATGATTATGCATACATAATGATGTAATGTAATTTGCATATATAAAGTTCAAACAATTTATGTAAAAGAAATATATAGGCAGTATTAATGGAACAATTAATGTCAAACTATAAGTAATCAAAGAATTCTTAGAGGGAAAGTAGAGAGGAAAGATATTACCTCAGTTGATGAGATGTTAAGACATACGTACGAAAGCTAAAAACAAATCTCAACAGCATGGTGAGATATAGATATAATATAAGTACATGTATGCTTAAGGCATCAAGTAAGAGAGATCTAAAATCCCTAGCTCACGATAATGTTGAAGAAAGGTTCTGTTGCTAATGGTTTTGTAAAAATGTCAGCAAGTTGATTTTTAATATCAACATGCTCAAACGTAACATCCTCCTTTTCAACATGATCTCGAAGAAAGTGATGCCTAATCTCTATGTGTTTACTACGTGAGTGTAAGACAAGATTCTTAGTAAGATTTATAGCACTTGTGTTGTCACATTTTATTGTAATATGTTTTAATTGAATATCGTAGTCTTGTAATTGCTGCTTCAGCCATAAAATATGAGCATAATAACTACCAGCTACAAAGTATTCAGCCTCAGCGGTTGACAGAGCAACAAAAACCTGCTTTTTGCTATGCCAACTCACTAGAGAGTTTAAAAACAAATGACATGTTCCACTAGTGCTTTTCCTATCTGACTTGCAGCCAGCAAAATCAGAATCAGAGTAACCTACTAAACTGCAATTGCTTCCCTTGGAATACCATAACCCATACTTAGGTGTACTATTGAGATACCTAAGTATACGCTTGACAACTTTTAAGTGGGATTCCTTAGGATCCGATTGATATCGTGCACACATACAAACACTAAACATGATGTCAGGCCTAGATGCCGTAAGATACAAAAGGGATCCAATCATACCTCTATATATCTTGACATCAACGCTCTTACCATGTTCACCCTTATCTAAATTCCCGTTGGTAGGCATAGGGGTGTCAATTAATTTTGAGTTGTCCATTCCAAATTGTTTAAGCAACTCTTTGCAATATTTTGTTTAACATACAATTGTGCCTTCATTGAGCTGCTTTATTTGAAGACCGAGGAAGTAATTTAGCTCCCCCATGAGACTCATCTCAAATTCACCCTGCATAACCTTAGAAAATTCTTCGACCAAATGTAGGTCAGTTGAACCAAAAATAATATCATCTACATATATTTGAACTAAAATAATGTGAGGGGCTTGCTTAAGACCGTATGACGCTCGTTTTAATTTGAAAACATGATCTGGATATTCATTATTCTCAAAACCAGGAGGTTGTGAGACATATACCTCTTCATTTATCACTCTGTTAAGAAAAGCACTCTTTACGTCCATTTGATAAAGCTTAAATTTTTTTGCATACGCATAAGCGAGCAAGAGACATATAGCCTCAAGGCGAACAACTGGAGCATAAGTCTCCTCATAATCAACGCCCTCCTCTTGGTTATACCCTTGTTCCATTAAGTGTGCTTTATTGCGGGTTATCACTCCATTTTCATCAAGTTTATTTCTAAAAACCCACTTGGTGCCTATGATATGATGGTCTCGCGGACGAGGGAAAATTCTCAAACATCATTTCTTTTTAAATTGATTGAGTTCTTCTTGCATGGCCATTAGCTAAAATTCATCAATCAAGGCCTCTTTGGCGTTTTTAGGTTCTACTTGTGAAACAAAAGCGAAGTGATAACAAAAATTACTTATCTTTGAGAGAGTCATCACTCCTTTTGAGATATCTCCCAATATGTTGTCAATGGGATCGTCTTTTGAGGATTT
This sequence comes from Vicia faba, assembly GCA_948472305.1. Lineage (NCBI taxonomy): Eukaryota > Viridiplantae > Streptophyta > Magnoliopsida > Fabales > Fabaceae > Vicia > Vicia faba. The sequence goes on from OX451741.1 coordinate 337,681,830, forward strand.
CCAAGCTGGTGGAAGATCATTTACTTCCATTGACTCTTCTTCCTCATCTTTTGTATGGCCTGTATCTTTTTCTTCCTCATTGTCCACTGTTTTGGACTGATCAATTTCCTCAACAATTTTTTTTAGTATGTCTTCAGTAGATACACCTGCACCATTAAGAGAAATAACTTTTCTGACATGTTTCAGATCAGATTCATCAAAAGAAACATGGTGTGACACGGTGGGAGAACTGACTTGAGGTTTTGCGTTTGTATTCACACTTGTTCGGTTTAGCAAGAGTCGCCACCGACTTTTTATTTTATCCTAAAGGAAAGGCTAAAAAGCACAGGAAAAACCTTTGAGATGTTTTCGTGGGTTCGGGGGGTAGATTATGAAAAGGGAAGGTGCTAGTACCCTTTTCATCCATGGTTATCCATGGGCTCTTAGTTACTTGTTTTAGATCACTTGCCTTGATTTTCAATTGTTTGAAATGGTGTTTGTGTGTGGTTTTGAAAATGTTTTAAAAAAGATGCCTTGTCTAGGCAACCATTGTAACAATTCTTTACTCGAATATTTTACAAAGGTGTTTGTCTTTTTGAAAAGATGTTTCAATGTTTTTGAAAGTTTGTTTTTGAAGTTGTGTTGTGGAGTGTGTTTTGAAAGTAGGCAAGTGTGTTTTGCAAGTTGGTCAAGTAACTAAGAGCTATCTACCCTAAATTTCTCAAAGATCTTTCCTATGTTTTAACCCTTTTAACCGTATTGTTCCACCATTGTATTTGGTGGACAATCTTGTGTTAGGATGTTAACGGGACGGGCGCGGGTCATCGTTTAGACCATGAATGCAATAATGCCAAGTGTCTTTGGCAATTTTTCTTTTTAAGGGACTTGATCATTTTTTAGGAAACTTGAGAAAGCGTTATCGAGGGACTATGATCATTTGATTTGTTTTTGTTTTGCCAAAGACACTCAACATGCAACATGGCCCATTTTGGAAGGCAACAAGCGGGATTACCCTAGGGGTGAAAGTGTGAATTGTGTATTGATTGTCATGCATTTGTCTTGTATTAGGTTATCTAGCGGTTGATTTTGAATCTTCGCATACAAACCCTAATTACTATACAGTATATAGAAAGCGATAAATTGCGGGAATTTAAAGTCTAAGCTATTACAAATAAGTATCCGGGGATGGGGGTATAAATGTTTACAAATGGGGATGAGTCTTATCAGGATAGTAGTGTCCAAATAATATTTACAACCAAATCGAATCGCATTCTTAATGTAAAATATAGCAATGTATAAGAATAAAAGAGAATCAAAAGGATTGTAAAATGTATGTGATTATTTACAAATGATGCAAATATTAACCTAATGTGTTATTAAGTATTTTATTTATTTTTATGTTTTTGTTAATTATGTATAAACAAAGGTTTTAGTGAAAAGAAAAGAAAAATGTTTTAAGTTTAAAGAAAAAAACTATTGTTTATATATTTTAGTTAATGTTTTATATACAAGATTTAAATTAAACAAAAAAGTTTTAATAAAGAAAAAAAATTGCTAAACTTAATAAACCTAAGATTTATGCCTTTTTAATTGTTCTAAAAGGTGTTAATAAAATTTTTACATGAAAAATTAGTATATTAATTAACAATAAAAAGAGAAAGAATTAAGTTTAAAAAAAAGAATTAAGTGATAATAATAAAAAGGTATTGGTTTTCAAAATTATAAAAAAGGAGTTAAGAGAATTTAATGGGCTTAGGGGTATCTATGGCCCAAAGTGTAAAATAAAGATGGATCCACAAAGGGGGGTATGCACACGCTGAAGGAGGGGTAAGGTGCCAGTTTTATGATTGGGCTTAGGCATTTGTTATGAGGGACGGGCCCAACGCTTGTTACAATTTGTTTTAGGGTTTGTTTTGGTTTGCTTAGAACAAGGGTTTATGTTGTACGAACGGCGCTCTCACCTTCTTCGTTGTCTTCTTCATCCTTCTTGAGCCAAGCTTTCTGAACGAACCTCCGCTCCACCTATGGCCACTAGGCGCCACCTCCAACTCCTCCTCCCTCCATGGTTAAGCAAAGCGGTGGCAAGAAAAGGTATATGATTTCTGTCCTTTCATGTTTTAGGGTTTCAGTTCGTGCATGTTATTAGTTCTCGACACATTCTGATCTTCATGTTATTATTGTTGTGTGAGGTGTTAAAGAAAGGAGGACAATACATTTTGTTGGAGGGAAGGAGGAGAGCTTGGACAGGAGGCTCCTTAGGCGGCCAAGGCGGGGAGTGATGATGCTGATGAGCTTGCTTCCTGTTATTTTTGTATCTTTCTTGCCTCTTTGAATGTTTTTATGATGATAGCTATAATCTGAAAACCCTGTAATAGTTGCTTCTTTTCCTCTTCTAAATGCTTGCCTCTGATTTTGATGATGTTGATTCTGAGTTTCCTGTTGTTGGATCCTGTGATGAGCTTAGCTCTGAGGATGCTTGGATTTCTGTATGTTTATTTGATGATGTTCTTTGATGTACTTTGTTGTTCTTTTACAATGATGATGATGTTTGAATCTGAGTTTGATGATGTGTTTCTCTGATAACCCTGTAATAGTTGCTTCTTTTCCTCTTCTGAATGCTGTGTTACTCAATGATGAACTTTAGTTCTGAGAGTTTGGATTTTAGCCTATGATGATTTTTTATTCTGAGGCATTGGGATTTGTTTGATTCTGACTTGGTTTGGATATTTGGATGATGGTTGATGATATCTGGTCTTTAGGCTTGATGGGCTTTGAAAGGCTTATCAGTACCGGCAGGCTTCTAGGTAGTTAGAGCAGGCTTTGAAAATGAACCAGTTTTTAGGTTTGTTCTTTAGGGGTTTTGAGGAAGGTTGATACAGATACAGGCTGGGGCTTATGCAGGCTTTGATACTGATACAGGTTGGGGCTTATGCAGGCTTTGTTTGTAAGCTTGTATGGCTTTGAGCAGGTTTTTGGTATGAGATTGAAACAAGCTTTCTGGTTCAGGTTTGAAGTTTTAACAGGTTTGTGGTGTTTAAGGTTTGAACAGTTTGTAAGCTTGTTTGGCTTTTCAGAGGCTTTTGATGCTTGGCTTTTTTTTTTATGGTTGGGCTTGATGTTTTATGTAGGTTTGTATGGCTTTGGGCAGGCTTCTGGTTCCAGGCTTGCTTGAAGCAGGTTAAGGCTATATGTTTGGGTTGTGTTTGACAGGTTTGAGGCAGGTTAAGGCTTATGCAGGCTTCTGGTCACAGGCTTGCTTGTTTTTATGCAGGTTTGAATTTGTAACAGGTTTTGTCCTTAGGCTATGCATTTTGCTTCCTTGAAAACAATTTTGAGGTTACAAGCTGTATGATCTTTTTTCTATGTGTATTCTGCCCTTTTTTTTAGTGTTCTGATTCTGTTTGTTTTATATCTCTTAAGCCTGCCTATAAGCCTCTACTTCTCTCTCTCTTTTCTCTCTCTATCAGAAAAGCATATTTTAATGTTTTACTGTCCTTTTTCTGAAAAAGTGATGGCCTGGAAAATGATGATTAAAAGTGTTTTGCTTGCATTGTTAGCTTTGCTCTGCCTCTTGTACTTTCTTATGCATCTTTCCAGATTTCCTGTATTGCTTTGATATCTTCTTTGTCAGTTTTGATAGCTTTGATATCTTATGACAGCTTTGACAGTTTTTGGACAGTTTGGTTGACATTGTGACTTAGTTGGCCATTTTGACAATTTGGTTGCCTTTTCAGTTTTCAATTTGGTTTGGATTTATGTAGCTTGTCCCTTTGGCTATTTTGAACTGTGCAGCTTGTTTTCCCATTTTAGTTTGCAATGTGGTTTGAAATTATGCAGCCTTGTTTTGGCATATTCAGTAGCTTTGTGCATTTCATATATTTGCAAGCATATTTCCCTTTCCCTCTTTGTGAACCAAGAGTCTTCTTGTGATTTGCAGAGAGGGCGAACAAACTGATTCCGGCCAACACTTTTAATGATGAGTCTTTATGATTAACTGTCTGAAAATGCCCTTTTTTAATTCATCTGCATTTGACTTCTTTCTTTTTTGTCTTTGCAGATAAAAATCAATTGAGCAAAGGATGCAATCAGTAGAAGATGAAGATTTCCAGAGACTTAGGATATAGTTTCATTTTTAATCATTGTAATAATATTAATGTAAACAAATGTAAATAAATTTACAGTGTTCAAATAATATTTGTAACAAACAATTAAAAATGAATAAAAATATTTCTTTGTCAGATATCTCTTTTAATTTACTGTCTATTTAATTATTTAAGTTTCTTGAATTAAAATAACTGGAAGTAAATCCCAATTATTCTAACTTAGATAAAATAAATAATTAATAAACATCGTAGTCTTGCAACTTCGCATTAATCAATAATAGACCCGGCTTTCCAATTAACCACAAGCATTGCACATCTAATCAAACAAACGTCCACATGCCTTTCTCTTTACTGATTAGACCAACACTTCAAACTCTCAATCAGAAGCCTCATCCCATATCCCAGATGTTTAAACTTTGAGAAACAAATAGGAATTTTGAACAAGCGTCAAAACCATGTGACAGTCAATTGAAAAGAACCGTAGAATTGATTCCTTCTGAGAATGCGCGCGCAAATCCTAATTCTTGATTTATTGTCAAAGAAACGTCCGCCTGATCAAACTCTGAGCCAAACTCAACCAAATCAATAGAAACCCTAATAATCTGCTTGGACTGATTCAAAAGTTAATGGAAACCCTAATTTTGTTTGACTGATAAGAAAAGTCTGTTTGACCTATTCTTAAGCGAATCTGAAAAATCAGGAAAAGCCCGAAGCTGTGATTTCTTGTAAAAAAGAGGAGGGCAAATTTTGGGGTACAAAAGTTGCCCCTGTTCAATCTTCTTGAACCTGAAGAGTTAGATTGGCAAGTTTGTCGTTCGCGACTCGAAGGTAAAAGGAGATTGGACACTAGAGTGCCCAAAAAAATTTGCACTCGTCAAAGCGTAGTTTGAGGGAATGGGCTTAAAGATGCCATTTGGAGATGGGCTTAAAGATGCCATCTGGAGATGTGACAGGGGGATGGGCTTAGAGATGCCATCTGGAATTGCTGGTAGGAGGATGGGATTAGGGATGCCATCTGGAAATGTTTGTTGAACTGTATGTCGTTGGTGATTGGGTGAGTATCAGAAAGGTATCTATGTTTTGGAACATCTCTGAACTGGGGGTCTGAATAAGCAATAGATTGACATCCGTATCTGGAAGCATCCGTAAACTGTCTTCAAAAGTTGAATCTGAACAAGCGATAGATTAACATCCATGTCTAGAGAATCCGTAAACTGTTTTCAGAAGTCTTGAATCTGAACAAGCGATAGGTTAACATCCGTATCTGGAGAACCCGTAAACTGTTTTCAGAGGTCTTGAAGATGAATAAGCAATAGATCAGCATCCATGTTGGGAAGCGTCCGTAAACTGTTTTCAAAAGATGAGTCTGAACAAGCGATAAATTAACATCCGTGTTTGGAGAATCTGTAAACTGTTTTCAGAAGTCTTGGATCTGAACAAGCGATAGGTTAACATCCGTGTCTGGAGAACCCGTAAACTGTTTTCAAAAGTTGAATCTGAACAAGCGATAGATTAGCATCCGTATTTGGAAGCACCCGTAAACTGTTTTTAGAAGTTGAGTCTGAACAAGCAATAGATTAACATCCGTGTTGGGGAAGCATCCGTAAACTGTTTTCAGAAGTCCTGGATCTAAACGAGCGATAGGTTAACATCCGTGTCTAGAGAACCCGTAAACTATTTTCAGAGGTTTTGGATCTGAACAAGCGATAGGTTAACATCCGTGTCTGGAGAACCCGTAAACTGTTTTCAGAGGTCTTAGATCTGAACAAGCGATAGGTTAACATCCGTATCTGGAGAACCCGTAAACTGTTTTCAGAAGTCTTGGATCTGAACAAGCGATAGATTAACATCAGTGTCTGGAGAACCCGTAAACTGTTTTCAGAAGTTGAAGAATCTGAACAAGCGATAGGTTAACATCCGTGTCTGGAGAACCCGTAAACCGTTTTCAGAAGTGGAAGAATCTAAACAAGCGATAGGTTAACCTCCGTGTCTGGAGAACACGTAAACTGTTTTCAGAAGTCTTGGAATGGAAAAGGAACCGGTGTAGGGTTTCCTGATGATGAGTCAGTGTAAAACTGCATCTGAAATTGAGAAGGAACCAGTGTAGGGTTGCCTCATGATGAGTCCATGTAGAACTGCATCTTGGATAATTGTTAATGATAGCCTTTTATTCTTATCCTGAAAAGGACAAAATGTTAGCTAAACACAAAGTTATGTTGCATGAAATGTATGATGCAATATATGTTATATCAATGTTTATGATATGAACGTAATGAATGTGCATGTAAGCTGATGAGCTGTCTTGCTGAGGATAGATGAATCCTGGATGGCTGGAGATAATAGAATCTTGACTGTTGCCGGGGAAAGTAAATCTTTGACTGCTGCATGGGATTGAAAATCCTTTGATTGTTGAAATGAGAAGTCCTGGGACCACTGTTGGGGAATCAGGAGCTTGGGTTGCATGCCAATCTACTGGGGATTCCTGTCTTGAGGATATCTTCACTAGGGAATATCTGAATATCCCATGAGGAACTGAGAATGAGAGTCTTCATTCTGCTTGGGGATTGATAGTTGGAAGTTTTAGCTCCACTGGGGATTGCAAGAACCTTTTGATTGCTGCAGGTATTGATCTGGGATCTTGAAAGGTTGGTCGGTGAGATAGTTGTCCTGGCTGGTTTCAGGTATTAATCTCTGACCTGAGAAAGAAAGATAGTTTTCCTGGCTTGTTACAGGTATTAATCTTCAATCTCTTCATGTAGATAGTTTTCCTGGATGGTTTCAGGTATTAATCCATAATCAGTCGTCCACAGATAGTTTTCCTGGCTTGCTACAGGTATTAATCTGGAACTTGGGTTATACGCCACTTTGAGAATGAGAATCTTCATTCTGTTGGGTCAGAAATTGGGAGTATACCAATCTTCTGAGGTGATGAGAATCTTCATTCTGTTAACGGTCAGAAGCTGGGAGTATACCAATCTTCTGAAGTTTTAAGGATGAGAGTCTTCATTCTTTGAGAGAAACAAATTTTTTTTTAGGAGCTTCAGTTGTCCATTATCTGTCGGTGGTTGTAACTTCCAGCAGGTGATGAAGGAAATTTTGATGATTACTACTCCAAAAGATGAAGGAATCTTTGACAATTACTACTCCAAAAGATGAAGGAATCTTTGACTACTACTCCAAAAGATGAAGGAATCTTTGACGATTACTACTCCAAAAGATGAAGGAATCTTTGACTACTACTCCAAAAGATGAAGGAATCTTTGACGATTACTACTCCAAAAGATGAAGGAATCTTTGACTACTACTCTAAAAGATGAAGGAATCTTTGACGATTACTACTCCAAAAGATGAAGGAATCTTTGACGATTACTACTCCAAAAGATGAAGGAATCTTTGACGATTACTACTCCAAAAGATGAAGGAATCTTTGATTACTACTCCAAAAGATGAAGGAATCTTATCTGTCGATCAATCTGCATATGTTAAGAATGCTGTTAAAATGTAATTTGTTTTGGAGAATAAATCCTTGACAAATGTTGGGAAAATAAACCCATGACTTCTGGTCTGCTAGAGAGGTGATGAACTTCTCGAGGACACTTGAATTTCTTTTCAGAAAGATTTCCGAGAGGTTTCATCACTGCCCCTACTATCAGATGCTTGTGATATCGCCAGGTCACTTGGACTACGCGTAACCCTTTGAGATTGAAATTCGAATGCCCCAAGTGATGGTGAGGGAGACTTGCCCCAGGTTAATCTGTAATTGAGAGTTTTGTTGAAATCTTGACTGGACTGCCCCAGGTTAACTGAACTTTGAAAGATCTGTTGAAACCTTGACTGGACTGCCCCAGGTTAACTGGATAGTGACATGCCATGCCCCCTTGTTGATAGGAGATTTGTCAATGGAAGTGTCATCCTTCTTGAAGTGATTTTACTCACTGAGAGAGTTTTCGTTCCTCCGAACATTCGCTGTATGAATTTCTTCGCTGTTAAACAAATAACCAAATGCAAACAGTGATATTTAAGTAATGCAAAGTTTATGTCTGTCTCGAAGTTTTGAAAAATGCGTTTTTTAGCAGAAAATGTTTTATAAGACATATTCAACGCAAGATTGAGGGCAAAGCCTTACAGGAGTCAGGATATCTTTTGTAACAGTATGCTTTCGAACTAACCCATGCTTCAGTTAGGACTTTTGAAGGGTTGTAACGTGGCTTGGTTCACGGTTTAAGAAACAAAGGATAAAGGCTCAAAGTATATTTGTACCCACCCGCTCTTCGTGATGTTCTTCAACCCTAAACTCAGTTAATTGTGCGTCAAACTCTATTCGAATTTGGAACGACTTTTTGGTGATGGTTCACACCAATTGAATTTATTGGGAAGGCAGTCATTATGTCCTTTTTCTTTTGCAACATTTTTCATGTTGTTGAGGATTTGTAATGACCTCTTTCTTGATTTGTTATCCCTAACTTTTGCCTGACTGTTTTTGTTTTCGAGATTACAGTCAGCGGGATGCCCCGACTTTCTTAAGCCTCCTTTGTAGGTTTTGACTTAATGGGCTTTTCTCTTTTGAGAGATTGACTGCCTATGAGATAAGGGACCATCACTGTCTTTTGATTCCAGAGGAATGCTTTTCTCTTCTTTTTTTTTTGATGTCGTTCGTTGTATTAGGAACTGAGAGTTTGCGACTTTAATGCGCACCTTTTTTGAATTAACTGAGAGACTACCCTGCCCTAGGTTTAAATCAAAGGTTTTAATTTGTTTAGAATAGAAAACTCCAACTTCTTTGGCTCGAAGGGGTTGACTAGGGATTATCTTCCTTATAACTCCAGTGTTTGGGAATTGAAAGAAATGCCTGTACATCATCAACAAGGTCTCTTCAAAAGCATACTGTATGAGATTATGGTATTGTTTCGTCATCCTCCCTCTAAAGGCTTGCAGCTTTTTTATCAAGAGTTAAATATCATAAAGAAAGCATAAGAGTAGTGAAAACGAATGGATGAATTCAAGACAAACATATGCAATGCATTAATGAAACAGAGTTTGACATCAACAGATAATTGTTTGAATAACAAAGAAATTACAACTTGAAAATTCAAATGAAACAAAGATGTTCTCAATGATTCGTCAAAGGAGCAGTGATCATGCCAGAGTCCCCGGAGGGTCAAACTTGATCTCCTTGGCATCAATCAAGTCTTGAATCTTATTCTTCAAAGTCCAACAGCTGTCGGTGTCATGTCCAGGACTGTTAGAATGGTAGGCACATCTCACCCTCGGGTTATACTTGGAAGAGGAAGTATCAGGATTTTGAGGAGGATCCTTTAGCGTGATTAGCTTCAACTTCAGAAAATGTTGTAATGCTTGAGACAAAGGCATGTTGATGTCAGTATACTGCCTTTCTTGATATCTTACCCTACGCCTCTTATCCCGTCTTTGTTGAACAGGCGTGGGATCAGAGATCAGGATTGCCCCTACATGTTGACCATGACGATTCTTTTGACCAGTCACTGCATTGGACTCTTTCTTCCCATTGTGGGGAATTTTCTGAGCATCAGAGGGAGTAGCGCCTTGGATCTTTCCACTTTTGATGCCAGCTTCGACCCTTTCGCCGGTCAGTATTAGCTCGGTGAACCCGGCTGAGGAGCTTCCAATTAAGTGATTGAAGAAAGGCCCTGTCAAAGTTCCCATGAAGATGTCAATCAACTCTCTGTCAGTTAAAGGGGGTTGCACCCTACCAGCCAGATCTCTCCATTTTTGAGCGTATCCTTTGAAGCTCTCGTCGGAACCCATGGTCATGTTCTGCAATTGCACACGAGTTGGTGCAAGATCAGCATTGTATTGATACTGTTTGTAAAAAGCCATAGCTAAATCTTCCCAGGTGTGGATGCGAGAACTCTCCAATTGATAGAACCACTCGAGTTGAGCCCCTACCAGACTTTCTTGGAAGAAATGGATCCAAAGCTTTGGATCAGTTGTGTATGGTTGAATCTTGCGGACATAAGACTTTAGATGCATCTTAGGGCAAGAGACTCCATCATACAGGGCCAAGGTAGGGACTTTGAACTTTGGAGGGATGACCAATCCAGAAACTAAACCCATGTCTCCTAAATCCAAGCCAAGTATTTGTTGAACCTCCATAGCATTGAGGCGATCCTCCAACTGTTTGTACTTGTCATCAGCGGGAGGATATTGTTCTTCGGAATAGTCAGCTTCAACATCATTGATCTCCAAATTGTGGTCTTCTTCAAGACTGACCCCTATGCTGGGTGGAGTTGAAAGATCTAGGGTTTCAGGTCTTCTTCTTAAGTTCAGGATGCCTGCTGCCCTCTTGGACTTCTTCTTCTTGTCTTTGAGAAGGAGAGCTTTCAAATCTTCTTGCCCTTTACCCATAGCCAGAAGCATTTGTTGGAATTGAGCGTTTTGAGCTTGGAGATCTTTCACCGTTTATTCCATATCCATCTTACTGAAATAAACAGTAAGAAGATAAGGGGACCTGTATGGGAGAAACCTGTTATGCAATGATATGTATGATATATGTATGCAATGTTTTCAAGTATCTCTTGGGGTAAACACACGAGAATGTTAGAGGTTGAACTTCGATCTTTGATTGGAGAACTTTGTATCGGTGGATGTCTTTCCACGAGAATCAAGCTCACCATGTCAAGTGGGTCATAGCCCCTGATTCAAGTTGTTGCACTTGATCTTTGATGGCATTTGTTTAGAGGGAAACCTCTTTCCCTTTGGTAGACGTCTGATTCAACGTGACCCTGCATCAAAAGACCCTTGAGATCCTTGAAATGGTTATTGAAAATGCTATGGTATGATGTTATGATGTTATATACATGTATGCAAAAGCAAGTAAGTGTATATACAGGTAATCATATTCACAAAAAGAAAACAAGTCCTTAGGTTTAGGCTTGCATGGGGTTCGTAGGTAAGTACCCTCTTGAAGTTAGTTGGCTCATCGTGTCCTAAAATAGAAACCGGGTTCTAAGGAGCTCAATATCACTGGATTATTTTCTGTGTTCATTGTTTTGGTTTAGCCACTTAGCTGGCGACCAAAATATTCCAAGAAAACAATCCTCAATGAGTGTAGTATCGAGTATCTACCAACTTCGAACTGCACCAAAGTCGGTCATCTCACTACCCCTAAAAAGGCTAAGATTGTCAAGTAAGGATCTAGAGTTCGTTAGTGCTTCATGACATTGCTCAGCGGCCCCGTATTCTCCTTGACTACTCAAGGGCTACCGGTACTCACAAATATGTCACACTAACATAGCTTACTGCTTCAACCATGTCGGTATACCCCGCACAGTTCCCTCACAGTTTTATTGCTATTTACCTAAAAAGGTGCCCCTAAATCCGGGTGTAGGATTTACAACAAACCCAAACAAGGACCCAAAAGAGTAAAGCAATCAAAGCAATCAAAGCAAGTATGTAAAGGTGATCTAAACCCTAAGGTAACCCCACTTTTAATTTAGTCCCCAGCAGAGTCGCCAGTTATGTGATACGGTGGGAGAACTGACTTGAGGTTTTGCGTTTGTATTCGCACTTGTTCGGTTTAGAAAGAGTCACCACCGACTTTTTATTTTATCCTAAAGGAAAGGTTAAAAAGCACAAGAAAAACCTTTGAGATGTTTTCGTGGGTTCGGGGGGTAGATTATGAAAAGGGAAGGTGCTAGCACCCTTTTCATCCATGGTTATCCATGGGCTCTTAGTTACTTGTTTTAGATCACTTTCCTTGATTTTCAATTGTTTGAAATGGTGTTTGTGTGTGGTTTTGAAAATGTTTTAAAAAATATGCCTTGTCTAGGCAACCATTGTAACAATTCTTTACTCGAATATTTTACAAAGGTGTTTGTCTTTTTGAAAAGATGTTTCAATGTTTTTGAAAGTTTGTTTTTGAAGTTGTGTTGTGGAGTGTGTTTTGAAAGTAGGCAAGTGTGTTTTGCAAGTTGGTCAAGTAACCAAGAGCTATCTACCCTAAATTTCTCAAAGATCTTTCCTATGTTTTAACCCTTTTAGCAGTATTGTTCCACCATTGTATTTGGTGGACAATCTTGTGTTAGGATGTTAACAGGACGGGCGCGGGTCATCGTTTAGACCATGAATGCAATAGTGCCAAGTGTCTTTGGCAATTTTTCTTTTTAAGGGACTTGATCATTTTTTAGGCAACTTGAGAAAGCGTCATCGAGGGACTATGATCATTTGATTTGTTTTTGTTTTGCCAAAGACACTCAACATGCAACATGGCCCATTTTGGAAGGCAACAAGCGGGATTACCCTAGGGGTGCAAGTGTGAATTGTGTATTGATTGTCATGCATTTGTCTTGTATTAGGTTATCTAGCGGTTGATTTTGAATCTTCGCATACAAACCCTAATTACTATACAGTATATAGAAAGCGATAAATTGCGGGAATTTAAAGTCTAAGCTATTACAAATAAGTATCCGGGGATGGGGGTATAAATGTTTACAAATGGGGATGAGTCTTATCAGGATAGTAGTGTCCAAATAATATTTACAACCAAATCGAATCGCATTCTTAATGTAAAATATAGCAATGTATAAGAATAAAAGAGAATCAAAAGGATTGTAAAATGTATGTGATTATTTACAAATGATGCAAATATTAACCTAATGTGTTATTAAGTATTTTATTTATTTTTATGTTTTTGTTAATTATGTATAAACAAAGGTTTTAGTGAAAAGAAAAGAAAAATGTTTTAAGTTTAAAGAAAAAAACTATTGTTTATATATTTTAGTTAATGTTTTATATACAAGATTTAAATTAAACAAAAAAGTTTTAATAAAGAAAAAAATTGCTAAACTTAATAAACCTAAGATTTATGCCTTTTTAATTGTTCTAAAAGGTATTAATAAAATTTTTACATGAAAAATTAGTATATTAATTAACAATAAAAAGAGAAAGAATTAAGTTTAAAAAAAAGAATTAAGTGATAATAATAAAAAGGTATTGGTTTTCAAAAATATAAAAAAGGAGTTAAGAGAATTTAATGGGCTTAGGGGTATCTATGGCCCAAAGTGTAAAATAAAGATGGATCCACAAAGGGGGGTATGCACACGCTGAAGGAGGGGTAAGGTGCCATTTTTATGATTGGGCTTAGGCATTTGTTATGAGGGACGGGCCCAACGCTTGTTACAATTTGTTTTAGGGTTTGTTTTGGTTTTCTCAGAACAAGGGTTTATGTTGTACGAACGGCGCTCTCACCTTCTTCGTTGTCTTCTTCATCCTTCTTGAGCCAAGCTTTCTGAACGAACCTCCGCTCCACCTATGGCCACTAGGCGCCACCTCCAACTCCTCCTCCCTCCATGGTTAAGCAAAGCGGTGGCAAGAAAAGGTATATGATTTCTGTCCTTTCATGTTTTAGGGTTTCAGTTCGTGCATGTTATTAGTTCTCGACACATTCTGATCTTCATGTTATTATTGTTGTGTGAGGTGTTAAATAAAGGAGGACAATACCTTTTGTTGGAGGGAAGGAGGAGAGCTTGGACAGGAGGCTCCTTAGGCAGCCAAGGCGGGGAGTGATGATGCTGATGAGCTTGCTTCCTGGTATTTTTGTATCTTGCTTTCCTCTTTGAATGGTTTTATGATGATAGCTATAATCTGAAAACCCTGTAATAGTTGCTTCTTTTCCTCTTCTAAATGCTTGCTGTTGTACCCCAAAATTTGCCCTCCCATATTCTTCAAGAATTGCAAAGTCAAGCTTCAAAATCTCCCCAAGGGTTGCACAGTGCAAGGGTCTCCTAAACAGTCAAAATTAGGGTTTTGGTTCTGATCAAGAAAATGAAGTTTCCAAGGGTCCAATCAAGTCTCACATGCCTATAAATATGGTCAAGCATCCTCATACAAAGTTTCAAGACTTTCAGCACAAAATTGCACAGTCAAAACCCTAATTGCACTACAGTCAACTGTAGGGGCAAAATGGTCATTTGGCAGTCAAAAGTTCAAATTTTTGGTCAACATCTCATTTTGAAGCCACAAACATCATTTTATCAATGCTTGATCATGATTCTCAAAGCTTGGCTCAAAAATCATCAAGATGCAAAAGTTTCCTTATTTGGACAGTTGAAAAAGTCAACTGTAAATTGACCAGGGCATAACTTTCACATGGATTATCAGAAAAATTCCATCCAAAGCTCATTTTGAAGAGAAAGACATTTACTACAACTCATCTTCATACTCCAAGTCCAAGAAGTGCTCTCACAAAAAGTTATCAATTTCAACACTATAGGTCATTTTCAAAAGTCAACAAAAAGGGGCTTTAAGTCAAAGGCCATAACTTGAGATTGGTAAATCAAAATGACACGGGACCAAAGGAATTGGTTAGGGGACTCAAAGACCTTTCCAAAATGTCCAAAAACATGAGCAAAGATTAAAAATTGAGCAAGTTATGCCTTGTGGAAGTTGGGAAATTTTTGGATATTTTGAAAAGTCAACATTGATTCAAATGACCTAAAATTGCTAATGGGCCTATTTTTCTTCCACAATTCATCATCCAAGGCATGTGCACGACCACTTGGACCAAAGGGGAGTTTTTCTTCATTTTTTATTTATTTATTTGAATTTTTATTAATAATAATTCATTTAAATCAATTAAATACATGAAAAATACTTAACCTAAGTTTTTCAATCTTTTTGTGCATGAAATATACTCAATAATTCGTGCATGATCAGATATGGAAGGAATTGAATTGATTGGATATGATTAGGGTCAAAATAGCATGAAAAAATATTGAAAAAAGATCTTTGAAAATCAAATCTTCCAAACCATGAATGCAAAGGTTTTGGATCAAGTTTTCAACCCTAAATCATTCATACATAAGTACCAAACGCAACCCTAATGCCATTTGACCAAAAAACTGCGCAGAAACTCCATTAGAAAACTTGACTTTTTGGTGAAAAATCTCAAAACTGAAAACAGGGTTAGAGTTTGATTCAAGCCAAAACAACGATCCTATCACATTCCTGGGACATCAAGGAACCTTCCTGGATCAAGAACACAGTCCCTAACCCTTTGAATCATTGTACAGAAGTCAAGCTTTTCTCATTTTTTTTATAATCGTATTTCAAGATTTAGACATTTTCATTGCATATTTTTAATGGATTCATACTATATGATGTGTTCTGAAGCTAACCATCTACTTTAATTGCATTTTTGTATACTATATGCGATTCTACCATTGATGCAGATTAGGGTTCTTGGAGGTCCAAATTGGGCGTTTTGAAAAGCGGTAAAATTAGACCACCATAGTACCATGACTGAATCAAGCATGATTGGACGATCAATAAACATATGTCGCGCCTAATTTATGAAGCCCCAGGGGCTATTCGCTATTTTCTAATATAGTGTCTACAGGGACGTTTAAAAACCGTTGCCTATGTTTGTTATATTTTCAGGAAAAATAAACCAAGGAAGAAGAAGGATGCGTGGCCATCAGTAATTGGCTAGTTCAAAATTTCGCGCTAAAACATCATTAATGCTTGGCTTTATTTTATATTGATTGTTTGATATCAAATATACAAACGCGTTGAGTGGAGCAGTTGGTAGAGTGCACCGCTGGTAACGTTCATGACCTGGGTTCGAGCCCCAGGTCCTCACTATTTCCATGTTATTTTTCAATCAATGTTTCTATGCAGTGTCAATACTGAAGACGCATCATACACCTTCAAAATCAAGCTGTCCACGCGTTCAATTACATCAATTCAAAGGCACAGATTTGGAGAACATGATGCACTCTAGTCAACGCATATGCATGCTGGCATGAAAGTCTTACAGGCCAAGGTTGATGGGCCCAAATTGCTAAAAGGAAACCTCACAATTAGGGGCAGACCCCCTAGGTTTGCCATTTTTTTCACATTCTTTCTTTTTTATTTCTATTTTCTTTTAATTATTGTTTTGTTTAATTAATTTATTATTTTCATAAAAACACAAAAACAATAAAATAATCAGAAAAGATGCAAAAAAATAATAAATATTTTATTTTAGTATTTTTGTAAATAAATAACTTGCATTAATTAATTTTAGTTATTAGGTTTAATTTAATATTTTCATAATAAAAATCTAAAATTGGTAGAATTAGGGTTTAATTAATTTTTTATTCCTTTTTCTTTTCTTCCATAATAATTAAATATTAAATATTTATTTTTGTAATTAAATTGCATGTAAAATAATTAGGGTTAATTTTAGGATTAAACTTTAATAGGTTTTCATAATAAAATAAAAATTGTAGAATTAGGGTTAATTGCATTAAATTCTCCTAAATACCAAAAAAATACCAAAAACAAAATTTCTTTTCTTTTCTTAATTAATTAATTTCATCATTTAATTTAATTTTGGCAAAAAGGGTCCAACGCCCTCGTTTAATTCTCATTTAATTCGCGTGTTTATTTCTTTTTTCGTTTAATATTTATGTATCTCTCCCAAGGCCTTGTAAATTAATTTCTTGCACTTTACTTTTCTTTTAATTCTTTATTTTTCTGTCAAATCGGGTTCAAGAAATTTTGGCGATGTGAACCCGCGCCTTTTGTAATAGCTTAGAATCTTTTACTTCTCGCACTTTTAACTGTTAATCAAGGCATGAAAGAATGAATGGACAAAAATAAAAACAAACGCTAGATCACCAATAACATGACAAAAGACAAAAATATCTGAAAACGACACACAAATCACACACCACCCCTAGGGTACGCCTCACTGTTGCCTTGCCTCGAAAGGTGATCGTCGAGTAGAGGATGTCTTAGTAAGTCCTCATGATCCGGGAACCTGGCATGAGGGTAGCTTCTAAGGTGTCTTCCCATTGCTCTGGTGATCACCATGTCCCAAACCTCGAATTGACCCGAACACCTCCAACGGTGGTGCTACCTACCTCTCAATGGTGGGATGGCACTACTTTAAAGGACATTTACACAGACGAATTCCTTAGGGTAGGTAGGTTCTCGTAGATACTTGCTCTAATCTCAAAACAAATTCAAAAATACTTTTCACACCAACACATTTTCAAAAAGCTTTCGAAAGCAATTTTTCAAACACTCTTGAGGACCGGTACAAGAGTCGAACTGGAATTTTCCAAGAAACTTTTTTAAACCCACAGTTGAAAAGCAAATAAACCATTTTTGAAAACACAAGTGAGCAAGTATCTAAGAGCCCATGGATAACCATGGATAGAAAGGGTGCTAACACCTTCCCTTTCTATAACCTACCTCCCGAACCGAGAGCAATCTCTTTATAAGGAATTTTTCTGTGCTTTTGTCCTTTCCATTTGGAGAAAATAAAAGACGGTGGCGACTCTTGCTTCCGCGACATTTCGCGAACCAGCGTTAAACAGTCAGTTCCAGATCCACCGATCACAGAACTGGCGACTCTGCTGGGGACTTAACTTAAAATGAGGTGTACCTTAGGGCTAGTTCATAACTGTGTTTTCAATTGTATTGATTTGTTTGCTTTACTATTGTGGGTTGCATGGGAGTTACATAGATCCTAACCCGGATCTGGGGATACCCTGTTTAGGTAGCATAAGCTGTGAGGGACCTGTCTGGCGTAGACCGACACAGGTGAAGCAGTGGCTACGTTGGTGTGGCACCTGTGTCTGTACCGATATCCCTTGTGTCGCAACGAGGAGAATATGGGTCTTCTAAGGAGTCATTAAGCACCAACAACCTTAGAACCTTAATTGACACAACTTGGCCTTTAGAATTGTAGCAGTATGCTACGCCCATTGAGGCTAAACTCTCGTGATGGTTCTGGCCGCAAGAAAAGATTGCGATGCTAGAGTTATGACCGATTGAGGGTAGTCAATGATATTGGGATCCTCTAAGAACCCGGTTACTTTGATAGGACAGGTATGAACCAACAAACTGAAAGAGGGTAGTACCTAGACCTCATGCTGGCCTAAACTTTAAGGGCTTGCCTTGTGTGACTTGTGTGCCTTACCATGTTTTCCTTTGTATCTATTTGTGGTGTGCTTTATCATAACATCATAACATCATGAGCATTGCATGCATCCTGCATAAGGACTGACCATTTCAAAGACAAGAGGGTTCACCTTTGCTCTGTTTTGTAGGACATTATGATGCCTGTGCGAAGGAATACTATCCGGTTCAACTTTGTTCGTTCACCTGAGTTGCTTGAGGAGTTGGTTAGTAGAATTCCAAATACCACGTCCTTCATTCAGAGGCATGGTTCTCTTCTCAGTTTAGTCACTGCAAAGCGGGATCAACAGTTGATGTGTTCTGACCCAGTTCTATGACCCTCTGTACCAGTGCTTCACCTTTCAAGACTTCCAGCTGGTCCCTACCCTGGAAGAGTTCTCTGATTTGCTTGGTATCCCTATCTTGGATCAGACTCCCTTTACTGGTTGGGAAAAGACCCTCAGACTTGAGGATGTTGCTGCAGCTCTTCCTTTGACCCATCAAGAGGTAACAGACAACTGGGTGACTAGAAGCGGAGTTAAGGGTTTCTTGGCCAAGTTTCTGATTGGTAAAGCTAACAGTTTCTGGAATGACCTGGACTTTAGGGCATACGAAGACATCTTGGCTCTCCTAATATATGGGTTAGTCTTGTTTCCTAATCCTGACAACTTCATCAATGTCACTGCCATAAGGATCTTTATGTCTCAGAATCCTGTACCCACTCTCTTGGGTGACATCTTGCAACAACTTCATGCTCGTACTACCCGAAGACGAGGAACCCTATGGTGTTGTATCCCTTTGTTGGTGAGGTGGTTTATTTCGCACCTCCCTAAGTTCGTGCTGAAGAATCAAGAAGGAAGAGGTTGGGCTCATAGGTTAATGTCTCTCACCGACAAAGATATCATTTGGACTTGCAGAGGTTTGGATGAGATATCTATTATTGATCGATGCGGGGAATACCCTAATGTTCCTCTGATTGGTACCCAAGGAGGGATCTCTTACAATCCATGTCTAGCACTCCGTCAGTTTGGAAGAGCAAGAAGAGCAGGCCCCCATGAGATGTTGGTGCCTCACATTTGTTTTGAGTTTCAGGTGGATAGTGACGAGCTGCGTCGTAGGTTCATCAAGGCTTGGGACAAAGTTCATAAAGCTGACCCATAAGAGTTAGGGCCAAATACTTCTTTACCTATGGAAGCCTACTACAAATGGGTTCACATCCGTGCTCAGAAGTTAGGTATGCCATACGAAGCCGTCAGACCCGTCATTCTTGAGTGTCCTGACAAGGACGGTGTTCCTCCAACTGTCCTTCCTCCTCAGATACCTGCTGATTATGAGACATTGAAGAGATCTTGGCCGCAACTGCGAGAAGAGAGGGATTCTTACCGGGAAAAGTTCAACGAGCAGGAATCAAAGATCCAGAAGCTGACAAAGCAGTTGGAGAATGAGAGAGCTCTGAATGCCTACATCCGTACTGAGAAGAGGAGACCATGGGATCAATAAGGAGCCCCATATATTCTTTTACAGTTTTATTTCCCTTTTCAGTATTTCCTTTCATGTAACGCCTAAGGGCAACCTGTTGAATAATTTCAGTTTCAAAGTTGAATCTAATGAAGTGTGTTCCTTTTTGTTTACAAAGTTGACTCCCGATTGTCTTTGAAAACATAAATCATACGCATTCCATTCATCATATGCATAGCAGGTTTTTCCTCTTTTCAGGTTGCTTACCGTTCTTCGCTGTTTATTTCAGCATCATGAATCCTGACTCATCATCAACTGAGACATCCATCAAAGCTCTTCAGGCGCAGAATGCGCAATTTCAGGAATTAATCAAGGGTTTGGCTCAAGGCCAAGAAGAGCTGAAGGCTCTGCTCCTGAAGAAGGAGAAGAAGAAGAAGAGGAGAACTGTTATGTTCAGCTCGGGCCGAAGGTTTGGCAACACCTTGCAGAATGAAGAGGCTGGTTCTTCTGTTGGCAAGAGTACTCCTCAAGCAGAAAAAGGTCCTAGTCCGGTAGTCTCCGACAACGAGACTGATTTTGATGAAGAGCAGTATCCTCCGGCAGAAGACCGTTACAAGCAGCTGGAAGACAGGCTGAATGCTATGGAAATACAACAGGTACCTGGGCTGGATTTTGGAGATCTGGGTTTGTCTACTGGTGTGATCATTCCTCGGAAGTTCAAAGCACCATCTTTCACTAAATATGACGGGGCGTCTTGTCCCAAGCTACATCTCAGGTCCTATGTTCGGAAAATCCAACCGTATTCCGCGGATAAGAATTTGTGGATCCACTTCTTCCAGGAGAGTCTTTCAGGGACTCATCTCGAATGGTTCTATCAGCTGGATGGGACCAAGGTTCGTAACTGGGAGGAGTTGGCTACTGCTTTCTATAAGCAGTATCAATATAATGCCGACCTTGCCCCTACACGTACCCAGCTCTAGGGTATGTCGTTAGGTTCAAGTGAAGGTTTTAAGGAGTACGCTCAGAAGTGGAGGGATCTGGCTGGCAGGGTGCAGCCTCCGTTGACTGATCGGGAGTTGGTAGACATGTTCTTGGGGACCCTATCTGGGCCATTTTTCAACCATCTTATTGGGAATTCGTCTGCAGGGTTCACTGATCTGATTCTGACTGGAGAGAGAATTGAGGCGGGGTTGAAGTCTGGAAAGATTCCGAAGGGTACATCGTCTAGTTCTGAGAAGAAACCCTTCAAGAAAGAGGCTAGTGCTGTATACGGTTCCAAGAGACCAGAGAGATCTGAGCGCCGCCAATCTATCAGTGCGGTAATGATTGCTAAGACTGCTGCCGCTCCTCGGCCAACCAATCCTCAAAGGGCTGAAAGACCCAGAAGGGAATTCACCCGTTTGAGTATGACCATGTCGCAGATCTTACCACAGTTGCTCTCAACCAACTTAGTGACCGTCAGAGAGGCTCCGAAGTTTCCAAATACTACATCTCCGAAATACAATCCAAATGCCTGTTGTGCGTACCATTCTGATAGCCCGGGGCATGCCACTGATGACTGTTGGGCATTAAAGAATAAGGTGCAAGACCTTATTGACGCGAAAGAGATACAGTTCGAAGCGCCTGAGAGGCCGAATGTGGTTACTGCTCCTATGCCTCAGCATGGAGTAAATGCTGTTGACGAAGATGTTTATGCTGTTTCTGTGGATGATCTAGCTACTCCTCTGAAGACCGTCAAGAGGAACCTACTGCTGGCCGGTTTATTTCCGGGTTGCAGTGAGGGTTGCCTGTTCTGTGCTGTTTCCCTATCTGGTTGTCCCTTGCTAAAGTTAGGCATCCAAAGCCTAATGGATAGCAAGGAGATTCTGTTTAATAAGTCTGTTGTTCAGTTGGTTCCGGTGGAAGAAGTTTCTGTGGTTAGCATCTTCAATAATCCAATCAAGGCTCTCCCGAAAAAGCCTGTTCAAATCATGACTGTTGCACCTGTGGTTATCACTGTTCCGGGGCCTCTTCCCTATGTATCTGATAAAGCTGTCCCCTGGCACTACGGGGCAGACGTATATGTGAATGGGATCAAACAAGAATTCAACACTGGCGCCAGCATATGTGATATCACTGGCCCAGCCAAGGTTACCCGCAGTGGCAGGCTCTTCTCACCTGACATTGCACCGCCCGCTACTCGAAGACCACTCCTTATAACTCCTACAAGTGTACCTGTTCCTATTGCTGATCAAGTTGTTTCCCCTGCTGCCGAGTCATCCAATGCTCGGGGCAAAGGAATTGAAGTTGAGCCTGCCCAGATGGAGGCACCTATACCTATAACTGCTGAGGCCTCCCAACAAGAGATGGAGGAAATCTTGAAAATTATAAAGAAGAGTGACTTCAATGTTGTGGAACAGCTGGGGCACACGCCCTCCAAAATCTCCATGCTCTCTTTATTGCTGTGCTCCGAGGCCCATGCTAAGGCCTTGATCTCGTTCCTCAAGACGGCCCATGTGCCACAGGAGACATCTGCAGTCCAGTTCACTGACTGCATAGCAAATCTGACAGCAGACAACGGCTTGGGTTTCTCAGATACTGACCTGACTGCGAAGGGAAGAGACCACAATGATGCCCTGCATGTCTCTATCGAATGCAGGGGCACTACTCTGGCACATGTATTGGTGGATACTGGTTCGTCCTTGAATGTGCTACCCAAGAAGGCTTTAGACCGTTTAGATTGTGAAGGCCTGGAGCTGAAACCCAGCAATATTATGGTCCGAGCCTTTGACGGTTCCAAGAGGATGGTTCATGGAGAGGTTGACCTTCCTATTCGTGTGGGTTCTCAGGTGTTTGACTCTACATTTTATGTGATGGATATCCGTCCATCGTACTCTTGTCTACTGGGTCGACCTTGGATCCATAAAGCTGGGGCAGTGACCTCTACCTTGCACCAGAAGCTGAAGTACCTTGTCAGGGGGAAGATCGTCACTGTGCAAGGAGAGGAGGAATATATGGTGAGTCACTTGAATTCCTTCAGATACATTGAGATGGACGGGGAGTTTATTGAAACCCCCTTTCAGCATTTCGAGGAGGTGCTTCCAATTTCAGCGGCAGCAGAAGCAGCAGTAGGAGAGAATGTTCCCTTGAAGATGGCTTCCCTGAAGGATGCCCGGGCTGTGGTTCAAAAAGGTGAATATGCTAACTGGGGCAGGCTTCCAGACTTTACACAGAAAACTGAAAAATTTGGGCTGGGTTTTACTGAAGAGGGTCAGAATGCTATGCAGAAGGCGAAGACCGGAAGACCTCCTGTGTTCATTACAAATCCAGGAGTGAATGCTGTTGGGGAAGACAATGAAGTAGACGAAGCAGAATTCAATAGCTGGATCTACCCGACAACTGAAGGCGGATTGACCAATTGGATTGCTAAAGATCATACTCCTATTACCTTTGTGACGCAGTAATACATTTCTTTGTTTCGTTATTTGTAATAAACAATAAATAAACTCTATGGCCCGGTGTCTTACCCGAGGCACCATGGTTTCATTTGTGAGGGCATATAAATTGTCATTTCATATATCATGAATGAAAATCTTGGACGTTTTCTCGCATTTCAAATCTTATGCTCCTTTTCTGTCCTTTTTTCCTTTACATATATTTCAAAGCAGCTGTATTTACACACACACTCACTCATACAGGTTTCAATCCACTCCGGATCTCACTGATAACGACTCTGCTACTGCCAGTTATGACTTCGAAAATCCGATCAACTTAGCCGAAGACGAAGGTGAAGATGATTGCGAAGTGCCTGGCGAGCTTGCAAGACTGTTGCTTCAGGAAGATAGGGCAATTCAACCCCATGAAGAGCCAGTGGAAATAATAAACTTGGGTACTGAAGAAGACATGAAGGAGGTAAAGATTGGTGCCAACCTAGAGCTCAGCGTGAAGCAACGGTTGACTCAGATGCTGCATGATTATATGGAGATCTTTGCCTGGTCCTACGAAGACATGCCCGGGTTGGATACCGATATTGTGGTCCATCACTTGCCAACTAAGGAAACTGCCCTCCGGTTAAGCAAAAGGTCTGTCGTATGCGTCCAGAGATGTCTGAGAAGATCAAGGCCGAGGTTATGAAACAGTTTGATGCCGGGTTTCTTGCAGTGACTTCTTACCCTCAGTGGGTTGCTAATGTGGTGTCGGTACCTAAGAAGGACGGTAAGGTCAGAATGTGTGTCGACTACAGGGATCTAAACAGGGCCAGCCCCAAAGATGACTTCCCTCTACCTCACATTGATGTCCTTATTGATAATACAGCTCAGCACAAGGTATTCTCTTTCATGGATGGCTTTTCAGGTTACAATCAGATCAAGATGGCACCTGAAGACATGGAAAAGACTACATTTGTTACTCAATGGGGCACCTTCTGCTACAAGGTCATGCCTTTTGGACTAAAGAACGCTGGGGCAACCTACCAACGCGCCATGGTTGCTTTATTTCATGACATGATCCATCATGAGATATAAGTGTATGTTGACGACATGATCGCAAGGTCCCAGACTGAGGAGGAGCACCTAGATCATCTGCAGAAGTTGTTTGACCGATTGAAACTGTACAAGCTGAGATTGAACCCGAACAAATGCACCTTCGGGGTAAGATCTGGGAAGTTGCTAGGCTTCATGGTAAGCGACAAAGGCATTCAAGTGGACCCTGCCAAGGTCAAAGCTATTCAAGAGATGCCAGTTCCTAGGACAGAGAAGGAAGTCAGAGGCTTTTTAGGACGCCTAAATTACATTGCTCACTTCATCTCACACCTAACTGCTACCTGTGAGCCAATCTTCAAACTGCTGAAGAAAGATCAGGTAGTACGTTGGAACGATGAATGTCAGACTGCTTTTGACAGAATCAAAGAGTATCTCCAAGAACCACCCATCCTTATGCCACCGGTTGAAGGGAGACCTCTGATACTATATCTGACAGTGCTTGACAACTCAATGGGGTGTGTGCTGGGGCAGCATGACGAGTCTGGCCGAAAAGAGCATGCCATTTATTACCTTAGCAAAAAGTTTACCGACTGTGAGACCCGATACTCACTGCTCGAGAAAACTTGTTGCGCTTTGGTATGGGCTGCTCGCCGGCTAAGACAGTATATGCTGACTCACACTACCTTGTTGATCTCAAAGATGGATCCTATAAAGTACATATTTGAAAAGCCCGCTCTGTCTGGGAGAATTGCAAGATGGCAAATGATCTTGACGGAATACGACATTCAGTATACGACCCAGAAAGCCATCAAGGGAAGTGTATTGGCAGACCACTTGGCACATCAGGCCGTAGATGATTATCAATCAATGAACTTCGAGTTTCCGGACGAAAGCATCATGATAGTAACTGATTGTGAAGTACCGGGACCGGATGAAGGACCTGAGGAAGGATCCCGATGGTCTATGCACTTTGACGGAGCCTCCAACGCTTTGGGAAACGGTATCGGCGCCATAATCATATCACCTCAAGGCACTCATACTCCACTCACTGCCCGACTATGTTTCAACTGTACCAATAACATGGCGGAGTATGAGGCGTGCATCATGGGTCTTCAAGCTGCGATCGACCTAAGGATTAAATTTTTGAGTGTCTTCGGAGATTCCGCTCTCGTGATCAATCAGATCAAAGGAGAGTGGGATACGAAACATCCAAACCTGATTCCTTACAGAGAATGTGTGTTGACCTTGATCCCCCACTTTACAGAGATAACCTTTGAACACTTTCCAAGAGAAGAGAATCAGCTGGCGGACGTGTTAGCTACAATGTCTTCTATGTTCAATGTCAAATGGGACAATGAGGCTCCCCGGATCATCATCTGGAAACTGGACGAACCGGCATACTGTTGTGATCTCGAGACTGAATCGGTGACTGAGAAACCTTGGTACCATGAGGTGAGGAGATACTTGGAAGCTCAGGAATACCTTGAAGGTGCCTCTATCAATGATAGGAAGTTCCTGAGAAGGTTCGCGGCAAAGTTCTTCCTTAACAACGGCATCTTGTACAAGCGAAACCATGATTCAACCTTACTGCGTTGTGTGGATAAGACTGAAGCAGAAAGGATCATGGAAGAGCTACATGAAGGGACCTTTGGTACACATTCCAGTGGACACACTATGGCTAAGAAGATCCTTCGGGCAGGGTATTACTGGTCCACAATGGAAGCTGACTGCTACCAACATTCTAGGACTTGCCATAAGTGCCAGATTTATGCAGACAAGGTGCATGTTCCTCCAGTTCCCCTGAATGTTCTGACTGCGCCTTGGTCGATTGCAATGTCGGGCATATACATGATCGGTGAGATTAAACCTACGGCATATAATGGGCATCGCTTCATCCTGGTAGCGATTGATTATTTCACGAAGTGGGTCGAGGCAGCATCCTATGCTACGGTAACCAAGACTGTTGTGGCACGGTTCATTCGGCATAACCTGATCTGTCGGTACGGCGTCCCAGAAAGAATTATTACAGATAACGGTACCAATCTGAATAACAAGATGATCACTGAGCTCTGCGAGCAGTTCAAGATACAGCACCACAATTCTTCTCCTTACAGACCGAAGATGAATGGGGCTGTAGAAGCAGCAAATAAGAACATTAAGAAAATCGTGCAGAAGATGACAGTGACTTATAAAGATTGGCATGAGATGTTACCGTTCGCTCTACATGGGTACCGTACCTCAGCTAGGACGTCAACCGGGGTAACTCCTTTCTTCTTAGTTTATGGTATGGAGGCAGTCTTACCGATCGAAGTGCAAATACCCTCTCTCCGGATAATGAAGGATGCAAATCTGAACGAGGATGATTGGATCCAGACACGACTTGATCAACTCAACCTTATTGACGAGAAGAGACTTGCTGCTATCTGCCATGGTCAGACGTATCAGAAACAGATGATCAGGGCATTTAACAAAAAGGTCAGACCACAGGAATATCAAGTTGGGGATCTGGTAATTAAGCGAATCATCCTTCCTCAGAGTGATCCAAGGGGCAAATGGACCCCTACGTACGAAGGGCCATTTGTGGTTAAACATGTGTTCTCAGGAGGAGCCATGATTCTAACCAACATGGATGGTGACGACCTTCCTCACCCCGCCAATGCAGACATAGTAAAAAGATACTACGCATGAAAAAGACCCGCTAGGCTGACATGCCTAGGCAAAAATCAGGGCTTCCCGGCGAACCAAAAGGGTTCGGGCAAAATGAAGGGATGAAATGAAAAAATCTGTACACCCGGCAAGTCGAAAACCTGAAAAGGCGGCTTGGGCAAAAATGGGTATCCCGGTGGACTGAAAACCCGAAAGGGCGGTCCAGGCAAAAGTTAGGGATAAAAGCGTAATACTATGTCTCATTGGATCACTTTACATCCAGAATCCGGTATCTACATCAAGTTCAGACGGCATCGATCAGTCAGCTTCACCTTCAATCAAGGTCATCAAGTGATGAGACGCTCGGAGTTATAAAGGCAATAGCAGAGTTGAAACCCAGTGGGATCATTCATTTCACACAGCTGTTTTATTTTCTTTTGTACAAAATTTGTATAAACTCTTTTGTTCGGCGGCGTTCTCTTACTAGGACGTCAGCCTCTTGTACACAAAACGCCTATTTTCAGGCTACTCAAAATCAATACAAATATATTTTCAGTTAAAAGTGCCAATTGTTTTTCTTTTTCTGTTTTGTTTTGCGAAGAACGTCCAAGGTTCAATTTGTGATATATGCATTGACAATAATTTTCTAACTCATGAATATTTGCATACGAAACAAAGGATTAATTACAGGTAACACTAGAAACAGGGGCAATAAAGAGTTGTCTAAGCAATCTAATTGTTCTGTCCTCCAAGGTACCAAGGTAGGTTCAGCTAAAGAGCATAACCAGTACACCTTAACTCCCCTGAGAGTGAGCCAGCAAGTCAGTGCACTCTTCTCCAAGCAAAGTTATCAAATCTTAAGGAAGTTGAGTATCCTCCAGTAGATCTCAACATTCCCCAGCAGCAATATATATATCCTTAACAAGCATCCCCGGCAGTCTTGGCCTAAAGATTGTTCCCCGGCGGTATATCAAACATTCAAAGGAATCACTTCCCCCGCAGTTCAAAACTTCTCCAGGAGAGTCCAATCCAGTTCCCCAGGAAAGTTGGAATTTATCTCCCCAAGCAGTAAGCTTATCCCCAGTAGATTCTGGAAGCTTATCCTCGCAGAGCACGAACGCGTCTCCCGGCTTTATTCAAAGAGTTATTTCCTTGCCAGGATATAACTGGGTTATCCTCAGCCAAAAGCCATGGAAAGAGCATCCTCGACGAAGTCTTCTTATCCCCAGCGAAGTCTATAAACACTTCCAACACAACAAGGGTATCCCTAGCAAGTTATTATCAACACTCAGCAAAGTATTTTTCTCCCCACAGAGTATTGCTTCCCAGCAAGATCGTTAGAGTACTTTTCTCCCTGCAGAGTTATCCATTCGCCAAGTATATTCCCCAACGGAGTTATCTTCTCTTACCAGTATTCTTGCAAGTATCACCCCCAGCGGAAGCAAAATATATTCTCCAACATCAGCCCAGGAGTGACTTCCCGGCACCCGTCAAGGATTTATTTTCCTAGACGAAAACATACATTCCTAAACATCACATACATCATCATAGCATGCATAGACGCATCATATCTTACAAATCTCATTTATGTTGAGAACATCATTGCTTGGTCCATATCATGCATTACATATGACTGACCTCTATCTTTCAGGAAAGATTCAGTTAAATTCTCAATCATATTTCAAGACCTAGACCGGTTCAATTAATCGAATCCAAAGATTTCTTATCCAGTCCAAGGCTTTCTCTAGCCCAGCTAAGTCGACCCCAAACAGATTTTTCTGATGAAGACTCAGTAGAAGTTATCAAAGGGTTTTTCTCAATGAATGTTATTGAGATTATAATTTCCTATGGTTCTCTCCCCAATGCTACGGAGATGATAATTCCATTCCAGGTTTTTCTCAATGAATGTTATTGAGATTATAATTTCCTATGGTTCTCTCCCCAATGCTGCGGAGATGATAATTCCATTCCAGGTTTTTCTCAATGAATGTTATTGAGATTATAATTTCCTATGGTTCTCTCCCCAATGCTGCGGAGATGATAATTCCATTCCAGGTTTTTCTCAATGAATGTTGTTGAGATTATAATTTCCTATGGTTCTCTCCCCAATGCTGCGGAGATGATAATTCCATTCCAGGTTTTTCTCAATGAATGTTGTTGAGATTATAATTTCCTATGGTTCTCTCCCCAATGCTGCAGAGATGATAATTCCATTCCAGGTTTTTCTCAATGAATGTTATTGAGATTATAATTTCCTATGGTTCTCTCCCCAATGCTGCGGAGATGATAATTCCATTCCAGGTTTTTCTCAATGTTTGTTATTGAGATTATAATTTCCTATGGTTCTCTCCCCAATGCTGCGAAGATGATAATTCTATTCCAGGTTTTTCTCAATGTTTGTTATTGAGATTATAATTTCCTATGGTTCTCTCCCCAATGCTGCGGAGATGATAATTCCATTCCAGGTTTTTCTCAATGAATGTTGTTGAGATTATAATTTCCTATGGTTCTCTCCCCAATGCCGCGGAGATGATAATTCCATTCCAGGTTTTTCTCAATGAATGTTATTGAGATTATAATTTCCTATGGTTCTCTCCCCAATGCTGCGGAGATGATAATTCCATTCCAGGTTTTTCTCAATGAATGTTGTTGAGATTATAATTTCCTATGGTTCTCTCCCCAATGCTGCGGAGATGATAATTCCATTCCAGGTTTTTCTCAATGAATGTTATTGAGATTATAATTTCCTATGGTTCTCTCCCCAATGCTGCGGAGATGATAATTCCATTCCAGGTTTTTCTCAATGTTTGCTTTTGAGATTATAATTTCCTATGGTTCTCTCCCCAATGCTGCGGAGACGATAATTCCATTCCAGGTTTTTCTCAATGAATGTTATTGAGATTATAATTTCCTATGGTTCTCTCCCCGATCCTGCGGAGATGGTAATTCCCACCAAGATTTTCTCAACGATTGCTGTTGAGGTTAAGGTCATCCAAGGTTCTCTCACCATTCATGCTGAGGTAGTAACCATCCCTGGTTCATTCATCACCGCTTGAAGATCCAGACTCAGCTCCTGTAACCAGTCAGGACACATCTATATAAAGCATCGGAAGACCAGCTCCTGCAACATGTCAGGTAATCATTTTCTTTTTGCAGGTATGCCGTTCTCGCTAAGGAATCTCTTACGCAATCAACATCCAGATGGCATCTATAAGCCCATCATCCTATCCATCAATCTCCAAATGGCATCTATAATCCCATTCCCATCATCACACTGCTACTATGTGAGCGCAAATTTCTGGGCACTCTAGTGTTCAATCATCTTCTACCCTCGGATTACGAAAGGCACGTCAGCCAACCTGCATCCTCAGGTCTAAGAAGATTGAACAGGGGCAACTGTTGTACCCCAAAATTTGCCCTCCCATATTCTTCAAGAATTGCAAAGTCAAGCTTCAAAATCTCCCCAAGGGTTGCACAGTGCAAGGGTCTCCTAAACAGTCAAAATTAGGGTTTTGGTTCTGATCAAGAAAATGAAGTTTCCAAGGGTCCAATCAAGTCTCACATGCCTATAAATATGGTCAAGCATCCTCATACAAAGTTTCAAGACTTTCAGCACAAAATTGCACAGTCAAAACCCTAATTGCACTACAGTCAACTGTAGGGGCAAAATGCTCATTTGGCAGTCAAAAGTTCAAATTTTTGGTCAACATCTCATTTTGAAGCCACAAACATCATTTGATCAATGCTTGATCATGATTCTCAAAGCTTGGCTCAAAAATCATCAAGATGCAAAAGTTTCCTTATTTGGACAGTTGAAAAAGTCAACTGTAAATTGACCAGGGCATAACTTTCACATGGATTATCAGAAAAATTCCATCCAAAGCTCATTTTGAAGAGAAAGACATTTCCTACAACTCATCTTCATACTCCAATTCCAAGAAGTGCTCTCACAAAAGTTATCAATTTCAACATTATAGGTCATTTTCAAAAGTCAACAAAAAGGGGCTTTAAGTCAAAGGCCATAACTTGAGATTGGTAAATCAAAATGACATGGGACCAAAGGCATTGGTTAGGGGACTCAAAGACCTTTCCAAAATGTCCAAAAACATGAGCAAAGCTTAAAAATTGAGCAAGTTATGCCTTGTGGAAGTTGGGAAACTTTTGGATATTTTGAAAAGTCAACATTGATTCAAATGACCTAAAATTGCTAATGGGCCTATTTTTCTTCCACAATTCATCATCCAAGGCATGTGCACGACCACTTGGCCCAAAGGGAAGTTTTTCTTCATTTTTTATTTATTTATTTGAATTTTTATTAATAATAATTCATTTAAATCAATTAAATACATGAAAAATACTTAACCTAAGTTTTTCAATCTTTTTGTGCATGAAATATACTCAATAATTCGTGCATGATCAGATATGGAAGGAATAGAATTGATTGGATATGATTAGGGTCAAAATAGCATGAAAAAATATTGAAAAAAGATCTTTGAAAATCAAATCTTCCAAACCATGAATGCAAAGGTTTTGGATCAAGTTTTCAACCCTAAATCATTCATACATAAGTACCAAACGCAACCCTAATGCCATTTGACCAAAAAACTGCACAGAAACTCCATTAGAAAACTTGACTTTTTGGTGAAAAATCTCAAAACTGAAAACAGGGTTAGAGTTTGATTCAAGCCAAAACAACGATCCTATCACATTCCTGGGACATCAAGGAACCTTCCTGGATCAAGAACACAGTCCCTAACCCTTTGAATCATTGTACAGAAGTCAAGCTTTTCTCATTTTTTTTTATAATCGTATTTCAAGATTTAGACATTTTCATTGCATATTTTTAATGGATTCATACTCTATGATGTGTTCTGAAGCTAACCATCTACTTTAATTGCATTTTTGTATACTATATGCGATTCTACCATTGATGCAGATTAGGGTTCTTGGAGGTCCAAATTGGGCGTTTTGAAAAGCGGTAAAATTAGACCACCATAGTACCATGACTGAATCAAGCATGATTGGACGATCAATAAACATATGTCGCGCCTAATTTATGAAGCCCCAGGGGCTATTCGCTATTTTCTAATATAGTGTCTACAGGGACGTTTAAAAACCGTTGCCTATGTTTGTTATATTTTCAGGAAAAATAAACCAAGGAAGAAGAAGGATGCGTGGCCATCAGTAATTGGCTAGTTCAAAATTTTGCGCTAAAACATCATTAATGCTTGGCTTTATTTTATATTGATTGTTTGATATCAAATATACAAACGCGTTGAGTGGAGCAGTTGGTAGAGTGCACCGCTGGTAACGTTCATGACCTGGGTTCGAGCCCCAGGTCCTCACTATTTCCATGTTATTTTTCAATCAATGTTTCTATGCAGTGTCAATACTGAAGACGCAACATACACCTTCAAAATCAAGTTGTCCACGCGTTCAATTACATCAATTCAAAGGCACAGATTTGGAGAACATGATGCACTCTAGTCAACGCATATGCATGCTGGCATGAAAGTCTTACAGGACAAGGTTGATGGGCCCAGATTGCTAAAAGGAAACCTCACAATTAGGGGCAGACCCCCTAGGTTTGCCATTTTTTTCACATTCTTTCTTTTTTATTTCTATTTTCTTTTAATTATTGTTTTGTTTAATTAATTTATTATTTTCATAAAAACACAAAAACAATAAAATAATCAGAAAAGATGCAAAAAAATAATAAATATTTTATTTTAGTATTTTTGTAAATAAATAACTTGCATTAATTAATTTTAGTTATTAGGTTTAATTTAATATTTTCATAATAAAAATCTAAAATTGGTAGAATTAGGGTTTAATTAATTTTTTATTCCTTTTTCTTTTCTTCCATAATAATTAAATATTAAATATTTATTTTTGTAATTAAATTGCATGTAAAATAATTAGGGTTAATTTTAGGATTAAACTTTAATAGGTTTTCATAATAAAATAAAAATTGTAGAATTAGGGTTAATTGCATTAAATTCTCCTAAATACCAAAAAAATACCAAAAACAAAATTTCTTTTCTTTTCTTAATTAATTAATTTCATCATTTAATTTAATTTTGGCAAAAAGGGTCCAACGCCCTCGTTTAATTCTCATTTAATTCGCGTGTTTATTTCTTTTTTCGTTTAATATTTATGTATCTCTCCCAAGGCCTTGTAAATTAATTTCTTGCACTTTACTTTTCTTTTAATTCTTTATTTTTCTGTCAAATCGGGTTCAAGAAATTTTGGCGATGTGAACCCGCGCCTTTTGTAATAGCTTAGAATCTTTTACTTCTCGCACTTTTAACTGTTAATCAAGGCATGAAAGAATGAATGGACAAAAATAAAAACAAACGCTAGATCACCAATAACATGACAAAAGACAAAAATATCTGAAAACGACACACAAATCACACACCACCCCTAGGGTACGCCTCACTGTTGCCTTGCCTCGAAAGGTGATCGTCGAGTAGAGGATGTCTTAGTAAGTCCTCATGATCCGGGAACCTGGCATGAGGGTAGCTTCTAAGGTGTCTTCCCATTGCTCTGGTGATCACCATGTCCCGAACCTCGAATTGACCCGAACACCTCCAACGGTGGTGCTACCTACCTCTCAATGGTGGGATGGCACTACTTTAAAGGACATTTACACAGACGAATTCCTTAGGGTAGGTAGGTTCTCGTAGATACTTGCTCTAATCTCAAAACAAATTCAAAAATACTTTTCACACCAACACATTTTCAAAAAGCTTTCGAAAGCAATTTTTCAAACACTCTTGAGGACCGGTACAAGAGTCGAACTGGAATTTTCCAAGAAACTTTTTTAAACCCACAGTTGAAAAGCAAATAAACCATTTTTGAAAACACAAGTGAGCAAGTATCTAAGAGCCCATGGATAACCATGGATAGAAAGGGTGCTAACACCTTCCCTTTCTATAACCTACCTCCCGAACCGAGAGCAATCTCTTTATAAGGAATTTTTCTGTGCTTTTGTCCTTTCCATTTGGAGAAAATAAAAGACGGTGGCGACTCTTGCTTCCGCGACATTTCGCGAACCAGCGTTAAACAGTCAGTTCCAGATCCACCGATCACACTTGCCTCTGATTTTGATGATGTTGATTCTGAGTTTCCTGTTGTTGGATCCTGTGATGAGCTTAGCTCTGAGGATGCTTGGATTTCTGTATGTTTATTTGATGATGTTCTTTGATGTACTTTGTTGTTCTTTTACAATGATGATGATGTTTGAATCTGAGTTTGATGATGTGTTTCTCTGAAAACCCTATAATAGTTGCTTCTTTTCCTCTTCTGAATGTTGTGTTACTCAATGATGAACTTTAGTTCTGAGAGTTTGGATTTTAGCCTATGATGATTTTTGATTCTGAGGCATTGGGATTTGTTTGATTCTGACTTGGTTTGGATATTTGGATGATGGTTGATGATATCTGGTCTTTAGGCTTGATGAGCTTTGAAAGGCTTATCAGTATCGGCAGGCTTCTAGGTAGTTAGAGCAGGCTTTGAAAATGAAACAGTTTAAAAAAAAAGCATATTACATAAATTTAAGCTTTAAAAGACAACACTTTAAATGATTCGAGATATAAAGCTCTAAGTGTTTCTTTCTTTTTTAATCTTTAAGATCTTCTTAACACGGCGTTTTAGCTTGTTTCTTTATTTCCATGTATTTATTTTTTGTATATCTTCAGTGATCTTCTTCATTTATTTTTCCCAATTGTACATGCTTTCATGAAGTATTGCACACATATTTTCTTCTTCTTGTGTATATCTTTGTCTGTACAACTTCACCCACTCATACTTTACATTCTTCCTAGTCTTCTTTAAATAGGTAAAGAAATAGATCTGTTGGAGAATAAAATAATGAATAGCCATAAAATATAGTTGTTGAAGACGCTATCTAGTACTAGAATAGAGTAACGCTTGTAGCACTAGGATAAATGATGGAACGTGTGAAATCAATGATGTCATAGAGTATATTCCTTTATCCGGTTTTTTAGGGTAGTTGATATAATATTATATTATTGTCACGTAATATTATTTTTTCATGAAATTCTTATCAGAGGCTTCACAATATAAGTTGTTCATGCTTGATCAGTGTTCAAATTAACTATCACTCTTCATAGTTAACTTTTTGATTCAGACAAAGGCTTCTGAATATAAGTTGTTGAAGCTTGATTACAGTTCAAAGTTACTATGTCTCTTTATAGTTAAATTCTTGAGTTAAAATCTTCTGATAAAATTGTTGAAGCTTGATCAAAGTTTAGTGTACGTCTTTAGAGCTTTGAGAATGTTTATACTTTAGAGTCTTGAATCAGAGTCATACTGGATAAGATCCTTTCAAGATTTGACTTGATGTTTGGATACAAATTTTCTTGTAAACACATCTTTGTATACATTATTGGTTTAGAGTGCTTTTGATGTCCAGAGTCCAGAGCTTTTACTATTCCAGAGTCCACAACTTTCTATCCCAGAGTTTATTACTATTTATTAGATCCTACACACTTAATAAACCATTAGAGTACACAATTATTCTCCATCCATTATATACTTTGTTATCATCAAAACTCAAGGATTAGTTGCAGAAACAAACTTGTTCTAAAATCATCCCCCAATCTATAGGAAGTCCCTCTATCGTGAAGGCATGGTTAAAACCTCCTTCAATAACAAAAGCAGAGGTAGTATCTAGTGTATCTTGGTATACCCACAACGATAAGTTATCCCTTGTGACTTTTATGAAATTTAGTTTGGATGGCCTCCATTATAATGGATCTTATTAACATCTGAAAAAATGAGTACGGATAACAACACAAGAAAAATTCAAAGAAAAGTTTAACGTTCCAGCTAACATGGGCGCAAAATAAGCCATTAAATCAACAACAACCTCCTCCACCAAACCCCATGACCTTCTTTTTGAGAAACCCAAATAATTGAAAGAAATATTGAAAGAAAGCGGAATCTATGAATTACCTTAAAAGAAGAAAATTATGGAGCTCACATGTTGAAAAAGGGATAATGAACTGATTAAGGATGAAGAAATACGCAAGAAATTGGTAACAACGAAAAAAATTGCTAACGAAGAAGAAGATAAAGAGTATCCCAAATCCGTAGGAAGCAAAATTAGAAAATATTAGTAGTCCAAGAACTTCTTATAAGCATTTCGCATCACAAAACCATGCGATCTACCACATTGGCAGCCGTGAACCATACTATCAATGGTCAAGATTTCACCAGGGACTGTTTAGAGTACTCGAGTATCCTAGGACAAAGGGGACATCATTACCATCAGACATAGAGACACACGTCAAAGCCTTCATGGAAAATCTTGTTAATCAAGAGAGAGATATTTAATGCATATGTTCATAATTCTAGTGACGTCATATCAAGACTCTTCACTTACTTGTGTTAAACATTCAACCTACAAATGTATT
The DNA here is from genome assembly GCA_948472305.1 of Vicia faba. Taxonomy (NCBI): domain Eukaryota; kingdom Viridiplantae; phylum Streptophyta; class Magnoliopsida; order Fabales; family Fabaceae; genus Vicia; species Vicia faba. Next base: position 337,717,845 of record OX451741.1, read on the forward strand.
TTTCAAATCTCTCATTTTACACAATAAATCAAAGGCTTGTTGTGATACGGTGGGAGAACTGACTTGAGGTTTTGTGTTTGTGTTCGCAAATGTTTCGGTTGAGCAAGAGTCGCCACCGACTTTTTATTTATCCTAAGGAAAGGTCAAAAAGAACAGGAAAGACCTTTGAGATGTTTTCTTGGGTTCGGGCAGTAGATTATAGAAAGGGAAGGTATTAACACCCTTTCTATCCATGGTTATCCATGGGCTCTTAGTTACTTGCTTAGATCACTTGCCTTTGCTTTTCAATTGTTTGAAATGGTGCTTTGTGTGTGTGGTTTTGAAAATGTTTTGAAAAAGATGCCTTGTCTAGGCAACCATTGTAACAATTCTTATTTGAATGTTTTACAAGGGTGTTTGTCTTTTTGAAAAGATGTTTCAATGTTTTTGAAAGTTTGTTTTGAAGTTGTGTTGTGATGTGTGTTTTGAAAAATGGCAAGGATTGTTTTACAAGATTGGTCAAGTAACCAAGAGCTATCTACCCTAAATTTCTCAAAGATCTTTCTCATGTTTTAACCCTTTTAACAGTGTTGTTTCACCATTGTATTTGGTGAACAACCTTGCATTAGGATGTTAACGGGATGGGCGCGGGTCATCGTTTAGACCATGAATGCAATAGTGTCAAGTATTTTGGCAATTTTCTTGAGGGACTATGATCATTTGTGTTTAGGCAACAAGATAGCGTCATCGAGGGACTATGATCATTTTGTTTGTTTTTTGTTTTGTTTTGCCAAAGTACTTGACATGCAAACATGGCCCATTTTTGAAGGCGACAAGTGGAGTAACCCCTAGGGTGCAAGTGTGCATTGTGTTTGTTTTTTATGCATGCTTATCTTGAATTTAGGTCAAGCTACTTGTTAATTTGATTTTGCATACAAACCCTAGGTCTATCATGGCATAATTTGGAAACTTTTAAATGTGCGAGAATTTAAAGTCCTAAATTATTACAACATGATTATAGGGATGGGGATACAAGTTTGAATTTGGGGGATATTTGACAAGGAAATAAAAATCTAAATTATTACAACCATATCGAATATACAAATATTTAATTGTACAATATTTAAGTAAATACAATAAATATACAAAATGTATTATGCATAAAAATGATTTTTGTTATGTATGTAAAAAGGTTTTCATGTTTGAAGTATAAACAAAATAGGAAAAAGTCATTTTTTTGATTATTTTTATGGTTTAGGGCAAAACCCTAATTTTCAAGTAAATAGTATTTATTTATTAATTATGTACAATATTTGTTAATTATATACAAAAAATAAAAAGTATATTGTAAAAAAAGTATTTTTAGTGTCATATATTAATAAAAATAAAAATGTATTATTTTCATATTTTTATCCTAAGTATTCTAATAAATATAATATACAAGTATTTATATATATATATATTTACTAAACCTATTAAATATAAAAAGATAAAATTAAATATTTATGTATATGAAAAAAATGTATATTTAAGAAAATATTTTCAAGGTGTAAATAAAAATAATAACTGAAAATAAATATAATTTTTATATTATTTTTTAGGGTTTTAGTAAAAAGTATTTATATTATTTACATATATATACTAATAAAATGAAACAAATGCCAAATAAATATAAAAAAATGTGGAAAAATATTTTTGGGATTTTTTATGTTTAAGCAAAAAAAATGAAATCAGAATAAAAAATAAAAAGTCAACAATGACAAATATTTAATCAAATGGGCCAGGGGGGGGGGGGGGGGGGGCAAATGGAAAAGGGGGGTGCAAAAAGTAAGGATGACTCAGGCCCAACCCAAGCCATCATCTTCAACCTCCAGCTGTTTGAAACAAAAACGCGCGCCTCTTTGATCAAACACCAACTCCTGATTCTTTGACTTTTATGCAAAACTCATAACACAAATAATGTAGAGCATCAAATCACGATTCCAAATATGTAAAAAACTTGACCTATCTCTAAGAAACCAGGGAGAATTTCTTCACCCCCAATTTCTGACCTAGTTTTTCTTCAATGTTCATGGCTAAAATTCTCACAGCATGCTTAATATAAATGAAAAGTGAACACATGTATGGCTTCAGGGCTATGAGTAGAGTATGTTTCATTCACAAACCTAAGCCTAACTCTTCCTAGATTGAGAGATAGAAGTCCATGGATTACCTGTCTCAGCTTGAATCGTGTACATCAATGTGGCCAACTTCAATGGAGTTTGAGCTTCTGTACAGCTTGCCTGAAGTCCAAGGAAGCTTCTCCAACACCTAGCTTGCTTTGAATCACTCTGTATCGTGCTATGGAAGTTCACCTGCAAAACTGAAAAATGAAAATGGAAGATGAGGTTAGGGGTGTTACAGCTGGTGTTTAGGGCTTGGAATAGTTTCAGTGGATGGTATGGAATGTGTTTGAAAGGTTTTTAGCCAAAGTACACGAGTGGATTGAGTTGTGGACCTCAATCTGCAGCAGGTACCCTCTTTTTGTAGCAAGATGGTGTTTTGGTGTATTAGGAGGGATGAGGGATGGTTTAGTCGTGCTTTAAGCTTGTTTTGATCTATTGAAGATGTTCACAAAGTTTGTTCTGGCTTATGCTTGCAGGAAGTGAAAGTTGGAGTTATTTTGCAAAGTTTCTCCTTCTATAAGCAAGAAAGTGGAAGTTGTGATGTAGGCCTGTACCATACTCTCAAGCATGCTGAAACATTTTCTCTTGATCAGTGGGATTTGTGTAACAAACTTTGCCTCAAAGATCTGGCCTGTACTTCAAAGATCATGTATTGACATAAAGTAACACTTTATCAAAATGGCAATTTTGCTTTTTCCAATTAAGGGTTAATTCTATGTGCAATGCCCAAAGGGAAGAAATAACACCTTAATACAATGATTAGGCATTTAATTATTGAGTGTGAAGAGGTTTAGAGTCCTGCAAGCTATCACAAACCCTGCTAATTTGAAAAATGCAATTGTTATGAACATGCTTTGGCCATGAACAAAAGTGAGTTTTGGCCAACTTTGCAAATTCAATTCTCTCTAACCACAAGGGTGTTTGAGAAGTTCTTGGACAATTTGGAAAACTTGGAATGTGCACTATAATCCATCTTTGTAATGCAAATTGAAAATCCAAGTGGAACCATGTGAAAAATGGCCAAGAAGTTGGACAAAAATCCTGCCTAGAATAGGACAAAATTTCTCTAAGTTAAAAATGTTTTGCACCCTTGTTCCAAAAATCATAACTTGAGATACAAGCTTCCTTTGAGAAAACTTTGTGAATCAAAGTTGTAGATTTTGCAATGGACTACAACTTTCATGATTCAAGTTTTGTTTGAATCCATTTGCATCTTGGTGAAAAAATGGGACAAAGTTAGGAAAAAAATAAGAAAATTTTATAACTTAGAAAATTTCTAAGTTATGAAAATTTTCATTTTAAACCCTAATTTGCAATTTTGGGTTTCTTAATGAACAAGTTTCATAATTTGATATGTCTTGATGAAAAATGAACCTTGGCGCTTGATTTTGACCAAAAAGTCAAAGTTTGACTTTTCAGTATACAGTCAAATTTTGATCAGTTGACTAAAAAATTCATCTGTCAATCCTATGCATTTGAGATCTTTTGAACTTGTTGAATGGGTCAAGACAATGCCATTGAGTCCTTGAGTACATATTTGAGCTTTAGTTTCCATTGGTTAGGTCAAACAGTCAAAAATTGCCTTTGTGCAATCAAAACCCTTAAAATGACCATTTTGCCCTTTTGGTGATCTGATCAAATTTCTTGTGGAATTATGATCTAAACTTGACCAAATGGTTCATGTGAGTTCATAATGTTGATGTGGTCAAATTTCATGAAGTTTGACTGTCAATTGGCCACAGTTGACTTTTTCCCCAATACATCTGATTTCTAGGTCAACTGTCCAATTGACTGGGCAAAGATTGGAATAAAGGCTTGAAACTTGGTATGGATAAACTTGTAAGTCCAACATGAAGCATGAAAGTAACTTTGGGCATTTTAGGTCAAAACATCTCTGTGCAAACTCAGACCCTAATTTGGGTCAACAGTGTAAGGAGGGGTCTTGAGCAGAGCAAACCCTAACTTGATCTTGAGCTCCAAGAGTCTTGTGATGAGAAAATGTTGATGAAAAGGGAGGGCAAATTTTGGGGTATAACAGTTTCCCCTGTTCAATCTTCTTGAACCTGAAGAGTTAGATTGGCAAGTTTGCCTTTCGCGTCTCGAAGGTAAAAGGAGATTGGACACTAGAGTGCCCATAAATTTGCACTCGTCAAAACATAGGTGCGGGAATGGGCTTAAAGATGCCATTTGGAGATGGGCTTAGAGATTCCATCTGGAGATGTGACAGAATCTTGTCGAGGGATGGGCTTAAAGATGCCATCTGGAATGTATGTTGAACTGTTATGTTGTTGGTGAAAGAAATGAGTATCAGAAAGGTGTCCATGCTTTGGAACATCTCTGAGCTGGGGGTCTGAATAAGCAATAGATTGACATCCATGTTTGGGATCATCCGTAAACTGTTTTCAGTAGTCGAAGCTTATTAATTTTATCCTGAAAAGGGTAGAATATTAGCTGAAACACACAATTACATTGCATGAAATGTATGATGCAATATATATGTTATATCAATGTTTATGATATATGAATGTAATGAATGTGCATGTAAGCTGAATAGCTGTCTTGCCGAGGATAGATGAATCTTGGATAATGAAATCTTTGACTGCTACCGGGGAAAGTAAATCCTTGACTGCTGCCGGGGATCGTAAATCCTTTGATCGTTGAAAAAGAGAAGTCATGGGACCGCTGTTGGGGAATCAGGAGTTTGGGTTGTATGCCAATCTACTGGGGATTCCTGCCTTGAGGGGATCTTCACTGGAGAATATCTGAATACTCTGTGAGGAACTGAGAATGAGAGTCTTCATTCTGCTTGGGGAATAAGAATTCTGTGGGGGAATAGCCATACTGTTGAAAAGTAGCTATCCTGTTGAAGAGTAAAACTCAGGATTCTGGAAAAAGCTTATTCCTGTCTGGAAGAAGTTCAGGTTTAGGTTGTATACCACTTTGAGAATGAGAATCTTCATTCTGTTGGGAAGTATCAGGAACTCGGGTTATCTGCCACTTTGAGAATGAGAATCTTCATTCTGTTGGGGATATCAGGAATTCAGGTTGTCTGCCGCTTTGAGAATGAGAATCTTCATTCTGTTGGGGATATCAGGAGCTTGGGTGTATGCCAATCTACTGGGGTTTTAAGGATGAGAGTCTTCATTCTGTTAAGGGTCAGAAATTGGGAGTATACCAATCTTCTGAGGTTTTAAGGATGAGAGTCTTCATTCTGTTAAGGGTCAGAAATTGGGAGTATACCAATCTTCTGAGGTTTTAAGGATGAGAGTCTTCATTCTATTAAGGGTCAGAAATTGGGAGTATACCAATCTTCTGAGGTTTTAAGGATGAGAGTCTTTATTCTGTTAAGGGTCAGAAATTGGGAGTATACCAATCTTATGAGGTTTTAAGGATGAGAGTCTTCATTCTTGAGAGAGACAGATTTTTAGGAGCTTCAGTTGTCCGTTATTCTGTCGGTGGTTGTAACTTCCAGCAGGTGATGAAGGAATTTTGATGATGACCGCAACTTCCATCAAGTGATGAAGGAAATTTTGAACGCTCTTTCAACTTGAAATTTAATTTTGCTTTGGAGAATAAATCCTTGACAAATGTTGGGGAAATAAACCCATAACCGAAGCTGGGGATTGCAAATCCTTGGTGACTTGTGGGGAACGAGAATTTTGATGATCTCTACTGGGGAGTTCAGAACCTGGGAGACTCATGCTGGAGGAGTGAGACTGAGAATCTTCAATCTGATGGGAAGTATCTCTGTGGGAGAATGTTCACTAATCTGGTTCCGCTGGGGATTGGCAGTTGGAGGTTTTAGCTCCGCTGGGGATTCTGAAATTTAACTCTGAGGGGAATTAAGTTCTGGAAGGCTCTCTGGGCTGGGGAAATCAGCTTTGAGAAAGCTTTTGTTCTGCTGAGGATCCTGAAGTTTAACTCTGTGTGGGGAGTTAAGTTCTGGATTTTAACTTTGTTGAGGAATTCAGAGTTTAATTCCGCTGGGGATTTCTTCTGAAAGGGCATCAAGATATCTATCTGTACCTTCAACCTATCAGCAATCCTCTTTCTTGATTTGTAAGAAAATGATTATGTTCAAATGCATATGCCTATTTAACAAAACATTGGACGTTTCTCAAATAAAACATAAGTGTAAAAAGCAAAAGGAAGACAAAGCAAATTTCTGTATTTGGAAAAGTATTTGTATTAACTTTTTATGAGTATCTTTGTACAAAGGAGACAGGCGTCCTAGTAAGAGGATGTTGTCGTAAAAAAATTGAAAATTTATACAAAAGAAGGATGGCTACGTGTAACAATTCCATGGGATTCCCATTCTGTTATAGCCTTCACAACTCTGAATATCTTGTCCATTCATTGCTTCGTCCGCCGATGATTGGATTGATCAGAAGCTCGGGGCTTGTTGATGAAGAGATTGTTCTTTAAAGTGATCCGACGAGACATAGTCATACGTTTTAATTCCCTAACTTTTTCCTGGATCGCCCTTTCGGGTTTTTAATCCACCGGGAAACCCTTTTTTGCCCAAGTCGCCCTTTCGGGTTTTCAACTTGCCGGGTGTACAAATTTTTTTTGTTTTATCCCTAATTTTTGCCTGAACCGCCCTTTCGGGTTTTCGGTTCACTGGGATGCCCTTTTTTGCCCAAGCCGCCCTTTCGGGTTTTCGACTTGTCGGGTTATTTTATGCGTAGTATCTTTTGACTATGTCTGCGTTCGCAGGGTGTGGCAAATCGTCGCTGTCCATGGTGGTCAGAATCATTGCACCACCAGAAAAGATGCTCTTGATTACAAATGGTCCTTCGTAAGTAGGAGTCCATTTGCCCCTGGGATCACTTTGCGGCAAGATGATCCGCTTGATTACAAGATCTCCGACTTGGTATACTTGACGTCTGACTTTCTTGTTGAAAGCCTTGATCATTTGTTTTTGGTACGTCTGACCATGGCAAACAGCAGTGAGTCGTTTCTCATCGATCAAATTGAGTTGATCAAGTCGGGTCTGAATCCAATCGTCTTCACTCAAACCAGCGTCCTTCATAATCCTTAAAGAAGGAATCTGAACTTCCATAGGTAGGACAGCTTTCATGCCATATACCAAAGAAAATGGGGTTGCCCCTGTTGAAGTACGTGCCGTGGTACGGTATCCATGCAGAGCAAACGGTAACATCTCATGCCAGTCCTTGTACGTAACTGTCATTTTTTGGATAATCTTCTTGATGTTTTTGTTCGCAGCTTCAACAACACCGTTCATCTTCGGCCGATATGGAGATGAATTGTGATGATAAATCTTGAACTGTTCGCATAGAGCGGTGATCATAGTATTGTTTAGATTTGTACCGTTGTCTGTGATGATCCTGTCGGGGACACCATACCGGCATATGAGGTTCTGCTTGATGAAGTGGGCAACCACGTTCTTTGTAACAGAGGCAAAGGAAGTTGCTTCGACCCACTTGGTGAAATAGTCAATAGCGACCAGGATGAAGCGATATCCATTGGATGCTGTGGGCTTGATCTCTCCAATCATGTCAATGCCCCACATTGAGAATGGCCAAGGAGCTGTCAGAACGTTGAGAGGAACAGGAGGGATATGAACCTTGTCGACATAGACTTGGCATTTATGGCAAGTACGGGAATGTTGATGGCAATCAGCTTCCATGGTAGACCAGTAATAGCCTGCCCTTAGAATCTTCTTAGCCATCGTATATCCGCTCAAGTGGGTGCCAAATGTGCCACTGTGTATCTCAGTCATGATTAACTCTGCTTCAACTTTGTCTACACATTGGAGTAAAACACAATCATGGCTGCGCTTATAAAGGATGCCATTTCTTAGGAAGAACTTGGCCGCAAATCTCCTTAAGAACTTTTTGTCATTGACGGAAGCTCCTTTGGGATATTCTCTAGTATGGAGATACCTTTTGATTTCATGAAACCAGGGTTGTTCCACTACTTCTTCGGTATTGATCTCATGACAATGCGCAGGTTCATCCATTCGCTCGATGGTGATTTGGGGAGCCTCGTTATCCCAGTTGAGTTTAAACATGGAAGACATTGTAGCCAGAGCATCTGCTAGCTGATTCTCTTCTCGCGGGAAATGCTCGAAGGTGATTTGCTCGAAATGAGGCAACAATGTCAGGACATGTTCTTTGTATGGGATAAGATTAGGATGTTTGGTGTCCCACTCTCCTTTGATTTGATTGATAACCAAATCCGAGTCCCCAAATACGATCAAAGATTTGATCCCCAAGTCTATAGCAGCCTTGAGACCAAAGATGCAAGCTTCATATTCGGCCATGTTGTTGGTACAGCTGAAACAAAGTCGGGCAGTGAAAGGTGTATGGCAACCTTCCGGGGAAATGAGTACCGCACCGATACCGTTTCCAAGTGCATTTGAAGCACCATCAAAGTACAGGGTCCATCGGGATCCATTTTCAGGTCCGTCATACGGTCTGTTACCTTCAATGTTGTCCAAAGTCATGATGTCCTCGTCCGGGAAGTCGAATCTCATGGATTGATAATCTTCGATAGCTTGATGAGCTAGATGGTCAACTAGTACACTCCCTTTTATAGCTTTTTAGGTAGTATACTGGATGTCATACTCAGTCAGGATCATTTGCCATCTAGCGATTCTTCCAGATAAAGCAGGCTTCTCGAAGATATACTTGATCGGGTCCATTTTGGAAATCAGCAAAGTGGTATGAGTCAACATATACTGCCTTAGTCGGCGATCAGCCCATACCAAAGCGCAACAAGTTTTCTCGAGCAGTGAGTAGCGAGTCTCACAGTCGGTAAACTTTTTGCTAAGGTAATAACTGGCATGCTCTTTTCGACCAGACTCGTCATGTTGGCCCAGTACGCACCCCATTGAGTTGTCCAAAACAGTCAGATACATGATCAGCGGCCTTCCTTCGACGGGTGGCATCAGAATAGGAGGTTCTAGAAAATACTCCTTGATCTTATCAAAAGAAATTTGACAATCATCGTTCCATTCGACTACCTGATCTTTCTTTAATAGTTTGAAAATTGGCTCACAGGTAGACGTCAGGTGAGAGATGAATCTGGCAATATAGTTCAAGCGTCCCAAGAACCCTCTAACCTCCTTTTCAGTACGGGGGGCAGGTATTTCTTGTATAGCCTTTACTTTTGCTGGATCGACCTTAATGCCTTTGTTGCTGACAATAAATCCCAGAAGTGTACCAGACCTAACTCCAAAAGTGCACTTACTTGGATTCAGCCTGAGTTTGTATTCCTTCAACCTGGCAAATAGCTTTTGCAAATGTTCCAGGTGTTCCTCTTCTGTTTGTGATCGAGCTATCATGTCGTCTACGTAAACTTCGGTCTCATGATGTATCATATCATGAAACAAAGCTACCATGGCGCGTTGATAAGTTGCCCCTGCGTTCTTCAGTCCGAACGGCATCACCTTGTAACAGAAGGTACCCCATTGTGTAACAAAGGTTATTTTCTCCATGTACTCGGGGGCCATTTTAATCTGGTTGTAGCCCGAGAATCCGTCCATGAAAGAAAACACTTTGTGCTGAGCCGTGTTGTCAATCAAAATGTCGATATGTGGTAGCGGAAAATCATCTTTAGGGCTGGCCCTATTCAAATCCCGATAGTCCACACACATTCTGACCTTGTCGTCCTTTTTGGGAACGGGCACAATGTTAGCAACCCATTGCGGATAGGATGTAACGGCCAGAAAACCAGCGTTGAATTGCTTCATTACTTCAACTTTAATCTTCTCAGACATGTCGGGCCTCATTCGGCGGACTTTTTTCTTGATCGGTGGACAGTCCTATCTTGTAGGGAGACGGTGAACCACGATATCTGTGTCTAACCCCGGCATGTCCTCATAAGACCAGGCGAAGATTTCAACGTATTCATTTAACAGTTGTATTAAGTGCTCCTTGACACTTGGTTCCAGATTGGCACCCACTTGTACTTCTTTCCTGTTTTCCTCTGTTCCTAAGTTGACAGTTTCCAACAACTCTTCATGAGGCAATATGGCCCTCTCTTCTTGTTGTAGAAGTCTGGATAGCTCTCCCGGTACTTTACAATCTTTGTCATCTTCGTATTCAGCCTGATTGACCAAATCTTCAGAGTTATTGAAGGATACAACAGAATAGTCACCCATGGAATCCGGAGTGGATGGGTACCTGTATTTGTGAGTGTGGGTGTGTGTAAGGGATAACCATCCTTAAACAAACAAAAATGCAAAAGGAAAGAAAATGAACACAGCAGTTTATAAATGAAAAATGTCCAATGACTCATTAAACATGGCATATGATTATGAAGAGAATCAAGCCCTTACAAATGGACCTACATGCCCCGGGCAAGGCATGAGGTGAAAAAGTGTGCAGATTGTTTTAGTAATTATTACAGACCAGCAGGAAATGTTTGAAAGATAAATTACTAATTGATGAAAGTAATGGGAATGAAGTCTTTCGCCTCCCAGTTGTGCAGTCCCCCTTCAATGGTCGGTAAGATCCAATCTTCAATGTTACCCTCTTCGTCTTCGTCTTCCAAAGCATTGATTCCATGAGGAGAAATCTTGATGGGTGTCTTTTCAATTTTGGAGCGACGCATAGCTTTTTGCCCCGCAGCCGTAAATCCCAACCCAAACTTGTCTGTCTTGTGAGGAAAGTCAGGCAACTGTCCCCATGTTGAGCTCTTCCCCTCCTTCATTGCAGCCTTTGTGTCTTTCAGAGATGCCATCCTGGCCACCTGCTTGGGTACCTCAGCTACTGCCTTTGCTACTTCCACCTCAGGAGAAACTTCCTCAAAGTGTTGAAAGGGTGTTTCGATGAATTCGCCATCCACTTCCATATACCGAAAGGAATTCAGATGACTGATCATGTACTCCTCCTCACCGTGTACAATTATGATTTTTCCCTTAACAAGGTATTTCAGCATCTGATGTAGAGAAGAAGTGACTTCCCCAGCATTATGTATCCACGACCTTCCTAGCAAGCAAGAGTATGATGGACGGATGTCCATCACGTAGAAGGTTGAGTGGAACACCTCAGTGCCTACCTTGATGGGAATGTCGACCTCCTCATGCACCATTCTTTTAGACCCGTCAAAGGCCCTGACAATGATATTACTTGGTTTCAGCTCCAAGCCTTCATAATCCAACCGGTCCAGAGCTTTCTTAGGCAGCACGTTTAGGGAAGAACCAGTATCGACCAAGACATGGACGAGAGTGGTTCCTCGGCATTCCACTAACACATGCAGTGCGTCATTGTGCTTTCTTCCCTTTGGAGTCAGGTCAGCATCAGAGAAACCCAGGCCGTTGTCGGCGGTAAGGCTGGCTACACAATCCTGGAATTGATCGGCTGAGGTTTCTTGGGGCACATGGGCTGTCTTCAAAAACCTTATCAAGGCTTTGGCATGAGCCTCCGAATAAAGCAGCAAAGCTAACATGGAGATATTCGAGGGGGTTTTCCCCAGTTGCTCCACCACATCATAATCACTCTTCTTAATTATTTTCAGAATCTCCTCCATTTCTTTCTTAGAGGTTTCAGGGATGACCAACGGCTGAGCCCTCGCCCTGACGAGCTCTTCTTGGATCCCTTTCCCCTTATCAGCAGCAGCAGGAGAAGAGACAGCCACAGGAGTAACAGCTTCTTCAATCATTGGCGTTCTTGCAGATAGTTTTACCGGTGCAGGAGTAACCTTCGGAGCAGCTGAGGGTCCAAAGATTGCCTTTGGAGGGGCAATCTCTAGAGAGAAAATTCTTCCACTTCGGGTAATTTTGCTCGTACCGGCAATGTTTCCAATGTTGGCAGTTTATTCGTTAGAGCTCTCTTCAGTTATCTCAATTTGTTTAACACCGTGGTAGTAGATTTCTCCACCATAATTCCACGGTATCGATTTGTCAGATTTGTATGGGACGGGCCCAAGCATGGTTATCTTCAAGGGTACAATCTTCGGAGCGGATGTAATCTTAACAGTCCTTTTGGGGACCTTGGAAAGATTGGCGGAAATGGTTATTTTTGAAACTTCATTGATAGGAGTTGGAGTAACATAAGTCTTTTCGAAAAGAATTTGTTGGTTGTCCATTAGGTGTTGGATGCCTATCTTCAGTAATGGACAGTCGGTTGGTAGGGAGGAACAAAGGTAGCAGTCGTCTTTACAACCTGGGAAAATCCCAGCCTTCAACAGATTCAACTTGATTGTCAGTAGTGGAGTTATCAGATCATCAACAGCAGAAACAAACAGACCCTCTTCAACAGCATGGACGTTGTGACCATGCTTTGGCATTGGAGCAGAGATTACATTCGGCTTCTCAGGGGCGTCGAACTCAACCTCTTTAGCATCTATCAAATCTTGAATTTTATTTTTTAACGCCCAGCAATTGTTGGTGTCACGCCCGGCGTTGTCAAAATGATAGGCACATTTAGCATTGGCATGATAGTATGGAGATGCGGTGTTAGGATTTTTCGGCGCCTCCTTTAAACCAGTCAGATTCAACTTTAACAAATGGGGAAGAACTTGTGCAGGCGTCATGTTGATGCAGCTGAACTGCCATTGTGGCCGTTCTACCCGTTGCTGATTAGGTCTAGACTGATTGTTACGAGGCTGATCATTTGACGAATTTTGAATCATCACGGCCCCTACAGTCGGTCGGTGCTCAGTTCTTCCCAATCCTTTCTGAGAGTACATAACAACTGCTTCCTTCTTGGCCGGGAACGATTTCTTAACAGTTGTAGAGGCAGAGGCGTCCCTTTGAATCTTCCCACTCTTAATACCAGCTTCCACCCTTTCGCCAGTCAGAATCAATTCATTAAACCCTGCGGAAGAGCTCCCGATCAAATGGTTGAAGAAAGGGACAAATAGGGTCCCCAAGAACATATCAACTAGCTCCCTATCTGAAAGCGGTGGTTGTACTCTTCCGGCCAAGTCACGCCATTTTTGGGCGTATTCTTTGAATCCTTCATTTGAGGCCATCCCCATACCTTGTAGCTGAGTACGGGTTGGCGCCAAGTCGGCATTGTATTGATACTGGCGATAAAAGGCAGCTGCCAAATCCTCCCAACTATGCACTTCTGACCTCTCAAGATGGTAAAACCAATCTAGCTGTGTACCAGACAAGCTGTTCTGGAAGAAGTGTACCCAAAGATTTCTATCGGATGAATGAGGTTGATTTTTTCTGACATACGACCTCAGGTGCATCTTCGGGCAAGACAGACCGTCGTATTTTGCAAAAGTTGTCACTTTGAACTTTGGAGGGATCACAATCCCAGCAATCAATCCCAATTCTTCAAAATCTAACTCGAGAACCCTTTGCAGCTCCATAGCTGCCAGCCTATCCTCCAGGTTTTTGTATTTGTCGTCCGCTGGCGGGTATTACTACTTTGAATAATCTTCATCTTCCTCAACCTCTTCTTCTTCAGCCTCAGACTCAGACGGTAATGCAGCTCCTTTTCCCTTACCGGTCCCCTCATCAGATGTGGAGGGGAATTCAAGAACTCTCCTAGCTTCATTCTCAAATCTTCTTCCCAGTGTAGCTACCCCAACTCTTTTCTTTTTCTTTTTTCCTTTTTCTTGCTCTTTATTCCCTAACAGTGCTTTAAGATCCTCCTGACCCTTTGCCAAGGTCATAAGGAGCTGTTGAAACTGCGAGTTTTGTGCCTGCAGATCTTTGACCGTCTGCTCAATATCCATCTTACTGAAATAAACAGCAGAAAGATAAGGAAACTTGGTGTGAAGACCTGTTTATGCATATGATGAATGATATGTTTATCCATGTAATGCATTCAAGGATTTAGAAATTCAAAATTGTTGCAGACAAAAAGAACACACGTCATATTAATAAGAAGAAATTTGGTCAGTACATAAATGCCCCATGGGCCAAATATTACAAAAACTTCTGAAGGTAAAAAGACGTTGCGCATCCTCTTTGGTGCGATGTAAGTGTTGAGGGTCTCCTCCTCGTGAAGTCGGCGGGTAAGCTCCAAAACCTTCTTCTCACTGGCGTAGAAGCTGGTTTCAAAAGTATCCCTTTCTTCCTTGAGTTGGATCCAACTCTTCTGCATTTCCTCCCATGATGTTGGCATGTCAGGATGTAGGATGGTGTACGGAACCTCTCCTTCCTCAACAGGCTCTTTGATCAAAGGGAGAATGTGAGGGTAAGGCATCATAAGACTCTATGCGCGGGTTCGTACCCACTTGAGGTAAGGCTCAAGAGGGATGGAGTTCTTGTGCCCCAGTGTCTTGCTATCTACCTTGTTAGGCATTCTCCAAGCTCTGATGAATCTTTGGCGAAGTCCTTGCGCATCATTGTCGAAGTCAAAAACTAGGTCAAGAATCAGCATGTCATGAGGGCCATCCCTCTGTGCATATCCAAATTGTCTCAAAGCTAGACAGGGGTTGTAGGTAATACCTCCCCTAATGCCAAGTAATGGAACATTAGGGAACTCACCACAACGATCGATGATGATGACATTTTCTCTGGACCGAGAACACCAATGTACATCAGAATGTGTGAGGGTCATCAATCGTTGTGACCACCTTAAACCTTTCTCATTCTTCAAAACAAATTGTGGAAGGTGAGAAATAAACCACCTTGCAAGGAGAGGAGTACAGCACATGAGAACACCTATCTTCCTCATTGTTCGTGTGTAAAATGAGTGGAGGATGTCCCCAAGCAATGTAGGTATGGGATTCCTGGATATGAAGATCTTGACAGCATTCACACCTATAAGTTGGTCAGGATTTGGGAACAAGACCAACCCATAAATAAGGAGTGCCACAATTTCTTCAAAGGCTTGCAGATCCAGGGAATTCCAACACTCTTGTGCCTTCTCAAACAGGAATTTTGCCAAGAAGCCCTTGACACCACTTCTGGTTTCCCAATGCCCCTTGATGTCAGATGGTTGCAAGTGTAGTGCTTGAGCAACATCTTCAGGTTTTGGTTCTTTTTCCGTACCGTTGTAGGGTAGTTGATTAAGAATAGGAATTCTCAGGAGTTGAGAAAATTCCTCCAAAGTAGGCACCAATTGGTAATCGGGAAAGGTGAAACAGTGGTGAAGGGGGTCAAAGAATTGGAACAACACTTTCACCATGTCTTCTTCAATGTTGGTGTTGACTAGGCTGAGCAGTCTACCATGTCTTTCACTGAAGAGAGAACTTTCCGGAATTCTGGATGTAAGCTCCTTGAGTTGAGGAGGGATTCTCACAAGGTTGACTTGGATAATTTTCCTGCGAAGAATTTCCATGACCTACAAAACAAGAACAAAGATGAAGATCCAAACCCTTGAAATGGTTAGTGGATGCATATGATGCTTTATGATGATCATGATGTATGCACAAACATATGTACAAGCAAGTCACACAAAACCCTAGTTTCAGGCTTGCATGAGGTTTCATAGGTAAGTACCCTCTTGAGTTTAGTTGGTTTAAAAACCTGTCCTATAAATAGTAACCGGGTTCTAAGGAGCTCAATATCATTGGATTATTTTCCATGTTCATTGTTTTAGTTTAGCCACTTAACTAGTGACCAAAATATTCTAAGAAAACAACCCCCAATGAGTGTAGTATCGAGTATCTACCAACTTCGGACTGCACCAAAGCCGGTCATCTCACTACCCCTAATAAAAGACCAAGATGGTAAAGTAAGGTTCTAGGTCATTAGTGCTTAGTGACATCACTCAGCGGCCCCGTACTCTCCTTGATTGAACTCAAGGGTTACCGGTACTCACAAATATGTCGCACTAATATAGCTATTGCTTCAACCGTGTCGGTATACCCCACACAATTTCCACAACGTATTGCTATCTATGAATGTTTCCCAAATCCGGGTGTAGGATTTCAAGCCCAAACAAGAGAACCAAAATGTAAAGCAATCAAAGCAAACAATTAGTCATGCAAAAGGTGATCTAAGCCCTAAGGTTACTCCACTTTTAAAGTTTTCCCCAACAGAGTCGCCAGTTCTGTGATACGGTGGGAGAACTGACTTGAGGTTTTGCGTTTCTGTTCGCAAATGTTTCGGTTGAGCAAGAGTCGCCACCGACTTTATATTTATCCTAAGGAAAGGTCAAAAAGCACAGGAAAGACCTTTGAGATGTTTTCTTGGGTTCGGGGAGTAGATTATAAAAAGGGAAGGTATTAGCACCCTTTCTATCCATGGTTATCCATGGGCTCTTAGTTACTTGCTTAGATCACTTGCCTTTGCTTTTCAATTGTTTGAAATGGTGCTTTGTGTGTGTGGTTTTGAAAATGTTTTGAAAAAGATGCCTTGTCTAGGCAACCATTGTAACAATTCTTGTTTGAATGTTTTACAAGGGTGTTTGTCTTTTTGAAAACATGTTTCAATGTTTTTGAAAGTTTGTTTTGAAGTTGTGTTGTGATGTGTGTTTTGAAAAATGGCAAGGATTGTTTTGCAAGATTGGTCAAGTAACCAAGAGCTATCTACCCTAAATTTCTCAAAGATCTTTCTCATGTTTTAACCCTTTTAATAGTGTTGTTTCACCATTGTATTTGGTGAACAACCTTGCGTTAGGATGTTAACGGGACGGGCGCGGGTCATCGTTTAGACCATGAATGCAATAGTGTCAAGTATTTTGGCAATTTTCTTGAGGGACTATGATCATTTGTGTTTAGGCAACAAGATAGCGTCATCGAGGGACTATGATCATTTTGTTTGTTTTTTGTTTTGTTTTGCCAAAGTACTTGACATGCAAACATGACCCATTTTTGAAGGCAACAAGTGGAGTAACCCCAAGGGTACAAGTGTGCGTTGTGTTTGTTTTTCATGCATGCTTATCTTGAATTTAGGTCAAGCTACTTGTTAATTTGATTTTGCATACAAACCCTAGGTCTATCATGGCATAATTTGGAAACTTTTAAATGTGCGAGAATTTAAAGTCTTAAATTATTACAACATGATTATAGGGATGGGGATACAAGTTTGAATTTGGGGGATATTTGACAAGAAAATAAAAATCTAAATTATTACAACCATATCGAATATACAAATATTTAATTGTACAATATTTAAATAAATGCAATAAATATACAAAATGTATTATGCATAAAAATGATTTTTGTTATATATGTAAAAAGGTTTTCATGTTTGAAATATAAACAAAATAGGAAAAAGTCATTTTTTTGATTATTTTTATGGTTTAGGGCAAAACCCTAATTTTCAAGTAAATAGTATTTATTTATTAATTATGTACAATATTTGTTAATTATATACAAAAATAAAAAGTATATTGTAAAAAAAGTATTTTTAGTGTCATATATTAATAAAAATAAAAATGTATTATTTTCATATTTTTATCCTAAGTATTCTAATAAATATAATATACAAGTATTTATATATATATATATATTTACTAAACCTATTAAATATAAAAAGATAAAATTAAATATTTATGTATATGAAAAAAATGTATATTTAAGAAAATATTTTCAAGGTGTAAATAAAAATAATAACTGAAAATAAATATAATATTTATATTATTTTTTAGGGTTTTAGTAAAAAGTATTTATATTATTTACATATATATACTAATAAAATGAAACAAATGCCAAATAAATATAAAAAAATGTGGAAAAATATTTTTGGGATTTTTTATGTTTAAGCAAAAAAAATGAAATCAGAATAAAAAATAAAAAGTCAAAAATGACAAATATTTAATCAAATGGGCCAGGGGCGGCAAATGGAAAAGGGGGGTGTAAAAAGTAAGGATGACTCAGGCCCAGCCCAAACCCTCATCTTCAACCTCCAGCTTCTGTTTGAAACAAAAACGCGCGCCTCTTTGATCAAACACCAACTCCTGATTCTTTGACTTTTATGCAAAACTCATTACACAAATAATGTAGAGCATCAAATCACGATTCCAAATATGTAAAAAACTTGACCTATCTCTAAGAAACCAGGGAGAATTTCTTCACCCCCAATTTCTGACCTAGTTTTTCTTCAATGTTCATGGCTAAAATTCTCACAGCATGCTTAATATAAATGAAAAGTGAACACATGTATGGCTTCAGGGCTATGAGTAGAGTATGTTTCATTCATAAACCTAAGCCTAACTCTTCCTAGATTGAGAGATAGAAGTCCATGGATTACCTGTCTCAGCTTGAATCGTGTACAACAATGTGGCCAACATCAATGGAGTTTGAGCTTCTGTACAGCTTACCTGAAGTCCAAGGAAGCTTCTCCAACACCTAGCTTGCTTTGAATCACTCTGTATCGTGCTATGGAAGTTCACCTGCAAAACAGAAAAATGAAAATGGCAGATGAGGTTAGGGGTGTTACAGCTGGTGTTTTGGGCTTGGAATAGTTTCAGTGGATGGTATGGAATGTGTTTGAAAGGTTTTTAGCCAAAGTGCACGAGTGGATTGAGTTGTGGACCTCAATCTGCAGCAGGTACCCTGTTTTTGCAGCAAGATGGTGTTTTGGTGTATTAGGAGGGATGAGGGGTGGTTTAGTCATGCTTTAGGCTTGTTTTGATCTATGGAAGATGTTCACAAAGTTTGTTCTGGCTTATGCTTGCAGGAAGTGAAAGTTGGAGTTGTTTTGCAAAGTTTCTCCTTCTATAAGCAAGAAAGTGGAAGTTGTGATATAGGCCTGTACCATACTCTCAAGAATGCTGCAACATTTTCTCTTTATCAGTGGGATTTGTGTACCAAACTTTGCCTCAAAGATCTGGCCTGTACTTCAAAGGTCATGTATTGACATAAAGTAACACTTTATCAAAATGACAATTTTGCTTTTTCCAATTAAGGGTTAATTCTATGTGCAATGCCCAAAGGGAAGAAATAACACCTTAATACAATGGTTAGGCATTTAATTATTGAGTGTGAAGAGGTTTAGAGGCCTGCAAGCTATCACAAACCCTGCTGATTTGAAAAATGCAATTGTTATGAACATGCTTTGGCCATGAACAAAAGTGAGTTTTGGCCAACTTTGCAAATTCGATTCTCTCTAACCACAAGGGTGTTTGAGAAGTTCTTGAACAATTTGGAAAGCTTGGAATGTGTACTATAATCCATATTTGTAATGCAAATTGAAACTCCAAGTGGAACCATGTGAAAAATGGCCAAGAAGTTGGACAAAAATCCTGCCTAGAATAGGGCAAAATTTCTCTAAGTTAAAAATGTTTTGCACCCTTGTTCTAAAAATCATAACTTGAGATACAAGCTTCCTTTGAGAAAACTTTGTGAATCAAAGTTGTAGACTTTGCAATGGACTAAAACTTTCATGTGTCAAGTTTTGTTTGTATCCATTTGCATATTGGTGAAAAAATGGGACAAAGTTAGGAAAAAAATAAGAAAATTTTATAACTTAGAAAATTTCTAAGTTATGAAAATTTTCATTTTAAACCCTAATTTGCAATTTTGGGTTTCTTGATGAACAAGTTTCATAATTTGACATGTCTTGATGAAAAATGAACCTTGGCACTTGATTTTGACCAAAAAGTCAAAGTTTGACTTTTCAGTATACAGTCAAATTTTGATCAGTTGACTGAAAAATTCATCTGTCAATCCTATGCATTTGAGATCTTTTGAACTTGTTGAATGGGTCAAGACAATGCCATTGAGTCCTTGAGTCCATATGTGATCTTGATTTTCCATTGGTTATGTCAAGTAGTCAAAAATTGCCTTTGTGCAGTCAAAACCCTAAAAATGACCATTTTGCCCTTTTGGTGATCTGATCAAATTTCTTGTGGAATTGTGATCCAAACTTGACCAAATGGTTCATGTGAGTTCATAATGTTGATGTGGGTCAAATTTCATGAAGTTTGACTGTCAATTGGCCACAGTTGACTTTTCCCCCAATACATCTGATTTCTAGGTCAACTGTCCAATTGACTGGGCAAAGATTGGAATCAAGGCTTGAAACTTGGTAAGGATAAACTTTTAAGTCCAACATGAAGCATGAAAGTCACTTTGGGCATTTTAGGTCAAAACATCTCTGTGCAAACTCAAACCCTAATTTGGGTCAACAGTGCAAGGAGGGGTCTTGAGCAGAGCAAACCCTAACTTGATCTTGAGCTCCAAGAGTCTTGTGATGAGAAAATGTTGATGAAAAGGGAGGGAAAATTTTGGGGTACAACACTTGGGGACACCTGTTCTAGATTGTTCGCAAGGCCCTTAGAGAAAGGCTAAAGATTGAACCTCGAGTAGAAATGCATGCAAAATATGTAGACCTTCTATTTACCTCTGGTTTCGGTAAACAATGTTGGTATCTTAATAGAATGTTTACTGGCGAGATCGACCAGGTAATCTCAGTATAGTGCTTCAGTTTTCGAGGGTTTTCACAAAGTATGTTCAAAAGGGTTCGTTCAACTAAGGAGAAACTAATTTAAAAGCAATAAAGCAGGAATTGTAAAATAAAATAAAGACATTTTAAACTGTAAAAATAGATGACATAACATCAAAATAATTGAAAAAATGGGTTTATCCAAACATACATCGCCCTTCCTTGACTCATTTCACTCGTTCTCTTGGATACTCTGAGTGATTAGCGTGTACAAATGTTAAAGTTTGAACCCTTTACACTATGCACTAAGTGCTTTATTTATAATACATTAGAATAACTACTTTTCAACATGCTTCACTTTTTATGAGCCATGTGTATCTTGTAACTTCCCTCCATGAACCCACGTTCTCCATCCCTGCTATCGAACCCACGTTCTCCACTCACAACGCTTTACTTTTCAAGTTATGCCCTATTTTGGGATTTTTAACACTCACGGGCCCAATACATTCTTCATGAGGCCTCTTTTCTAGTCGAATGCATCCACAAGCCGAAATTGGCCTTTTATGAAACCTCTTCCGGTCAACTGCTTATATGGTTGATTTCCTATAATTCAAAGTCTTTAAAGAACCTTTTTTTTGGTTGGATTTTAACCCTTTATGAAAATCCTAGCCAAAAAATTTCCCCCCAAAATGTCCTTTTCGATTGAAAGAATAGAAATTGACATTTTAATCCTTTTCTTTTAGTGTTAAGTGATGTCATTGTAATCATGACCTTTTCCCTCAAACGTTACATCAGCAATCACACAACCACTTCCCTATTTTCTAGTTTCAACTTTCGAGGATAATCGTGGCCTCCAACTCACCAACTTCTTCAACTCAGTTGACATATGCTTGACACGTTCCGATCATGTAGCCATAGTTTTGTTTTTCACTTTCTCCCCAATGTTTGGTCTCCTTGATGGTATAAATACCCATTTCATCTTTCATCTTTCTTCTTTATGTTTATTTGCATACTCAAGCTCTTTATCTTTCATCTTTCATTTTTACCCAAAAAAACTTTCCATCATCTCCATGGCCGCTTCAAGCCAAATATCTGAACACGTTCAAACTCCCCATGGAAATTGAACTGGTTTCCAACATGAGCGAGTTATTCGTTCATGATCAAAACACTTTTGTCTTAGAACCAACACCAGCACGCAATCTCGTAACTTTTCGCTCCCAGTTGTTGCTTC
Organism: Vicia faba; assembly: GCA_948472305.1. Taxonomy (NCBI): domain Eukaryota; kingdom Viridiplantae; phylum Streptophyta; class Magnoliopsida; order Fabales; family Fabaceae; genus Vicia; species Vicia faba. Next base: position 337,739,428 of record OX451741.1, read on the forward strand.
CCTTCATCTGCAACAACACTTCTTACGCTCTATTGGGGCCTATTCCTGATGAGGTTATGGTACCTAAACACTTGGAAGGCTGCTTCCCTACTCACAAAACCACCAAAACCCCTATCAACAGAGATTTCCCTATATATTTTTCACACATCTACCGTACGTCTAAAGTCTTCCATTCCGTCCCTGCTGTCAACCAAGATTACATTGCATGGTTGAATAAAGTAGAGAAAGTGAAGGGTGACATTTGGAAGGCTCAAGACTTTTTTGAATTGATTCAGCTTTCTAGGGTTGGCCCTAGTTATTGCAATCACATGTTGATTTCCGCACTCTACTTTTGGGAAGGCTCTACAAACACCTTCCATTTTGCCGCTGGGATGCTTACTCCCACCCTGTTTGACATTATGGCCATCAATGGTCTCATATCCATAGGCGAAGAGTTTCTTCCCACTGAAGCAGACATAAACGTTATTCATTTTGAAAAGGACATTTCTAGCTTCACCAAATATTTGGAGCGTTTTCACGCCAAAGGTGTCTACATTATGTTTGATGAAGAACACATTGCCTTTTTGGCCTTGTGGCTTTCCAAGTATGTTTTCTGTAGTCGATCTCTGAAGTTTTCTAAATGATTCATTATGTTATCTCATCACCTCCATATTGGTCAACACATATGCCTGAGCTAACTTATTTTGAGGTGGCTCTATGAATCACTCAGCGCGGGGATCGATCATATGACCTCACTTTCATCTACTGCAAGTTATCTACTTTGTTGGGCCTTTCTGGCTGCTTCAATTATGGTTAAATTCCACTTTTGCGAGCCAACTAAAACTGCGCCTCTCTGAAGCACATGAGATTGTATTCGCTCAACGTGCCAACGAAAGCCTTCGTCTTGCTGTAATGACTTGATAGTTCACTAACTATTTGCGTTCTCTTTCTAACCCACTGATTATGTTGACACGTCCGTAGGCCCCTGAAGCTAACATCGTCGTCCCTCCTGAATCGTCTCCAAAGAGATGGAAACACACTTCTAATAAAGAGAAACTAGATGATGACGCATCTTCTCCTGCTGTAATAAGGTGGGAGAACGGACATGGGTGTTTTGTGTTTTATCACAATTGTTGCGGATAGCAAGAGCCACCATCAACTTTTATTTTATCCAATAAAGGAAAGGGTGAAAAGAACATTGTTGTACCCTAAAATTTTGCCTCTCACTTATCAAGAATTTGCTCACAAGATCTCCTTGGGCTCAAGACTGCACTAAGGTTTGATCAGCTCAAGACACCTCCTTAAGCACTGATGACCAAAATTAGGGTTTGAGTTTGAACAAGTATTTTTGGACTTCCAATGTCCCATATGATTTTCATGGATCATTATGGACCCCCAAGATTACTCATGTCAAGTTTCAAGCCTTGAATCACACTTTTGCTCAGTCAATTGAGCAGTTGACCTAAAAATCAGTTGTATTAGGGAAAAAGTCAACTATGGCTAATTTACAGTCAAACTTCATAATTTTTGATCCACATCAACATTTTAAACTCATATGTATAATTTCATCAAGTTTAGACCATAATTCCTCAAGAAATTTGATCAAATCTCCAAAAGGGCAAAATGGTCAAAATTAGGGTTTTGACTAGGAAAGGGAAATTTTTTATTTTTGACCTAGAAAATGGTCAATTGGTTTAAGGCATGATATCAAGAGTCCAATTTCATCATTTTTACCTAATGAAATGATTCAAAACATTGCAAGTCCATTGGATTGACAGATGAATTTTGCAGTCAACTGATCAAAAGTCAACTGTATACTGAAAAGTCAAACTTTGACTTTGTCAAAATCAAGTGCCAAAGATCAAAATTCATAAAAACATGTCAAAATATGAAACTTATTCATAAAGAAAACAAAAATTCAAGATTTCATTTTGAAAAGTCAAAATTTCTAAACTTAGAAATTTTTCTAAGTGTTGGAAATTTCATGTTTTTTCATAACTTTGAGCAAAATTTTCACCACGATGCAAGATGATTCAAGAGAAACTTCCAACATGAAAGTTGTATATCTCCATGAAATATACAACTTTTATTCACACAAATTCTTCCAAAAGTGCTTGGATCTCAAGTTGTAATTTTAAGAACATATGGTCATGAAACTAAACACTTAGTGAAATTTTGCCCTAATTTGGTCAGGATTTTGACCCAACTTCATGGCACTTTTTCATGTAGTTCCAAGGGGTATCTTCAAAAGAAATTCAAAGATGGGTTGTAGATCACATTTCAAGCTTTCCAAAATGTCAAAGAACTCCTTGATATCATTTTTGAGTAGGGAGAACCGAAGAGATGAAGTTAGGGTTTCATCACTTGAATTACAAGTCATTTTTGGATGAACACATGAACCAAATCCATGCTAGGCTGCATAATCCTTGATTTGCAGGCCTCAAACTTGTTTGTCACTCCATAATTAAATGTTTACACAGCTGTTAGGGCTTTGATCCAAGCAATTGAGCTATTATCCAAGTTGCATTTCCATTAATGGCACAAAGTTAACATTGTCATTCTTGTAAACAAGCTTTTTACATAAAGTCCATTCTTAAGCCTCTAACTTATTCCCTCTGATCACACTCCATTCACAAAGTCAGAAGCAAGCTTATTTAAAGCATAACCACTCTATCTTATCAAGTACACAAGGCTTTGAAACTTGAATTTCTCAAAAATCACATGTTATGCATAAACTTGTGATTTTGAATTCTGACCAACAAGAAGTCTCCAAAATTGTTGCTTATAAATAGAGTCACTATTTGCGAGCTAGAGGACGAGCTTAAGCACCCTGAAATACACCAAAACACTCTCAAATCAAAAATTGCCCCAAAACTCTATTGTTGCACAGTTTCTGACCTTGAACTGCAAACTCATATTTCCCTCGTGCGTTTCTTGGCCTTTTAGTTTCTAAAGCTTCCTTACATCAAGTGAAACCTATCTCTGTCCCTATTTCATTACTGTAACATCATTTACCATATCCTCCATAACCAAAAATAGAGCATTTCACATTGACTTCTCCAGGTCATTTCAGCCACTCTCAACTCAAGCAAACCATTGCATTAGCTTCCTAGGACCTCAAGGAAGCTAACCCGATCATCACCACTTCCTGAAACAGGCTTAAACTCCAAACACGATTTCCAGTTTTGAGGTAAGTTTTCTCAACTTGGAACTCTTCATACAGGCATCATTAATAGTTTATTGGTGAACAAAACATGTAGATATCATTTCCCTGAAGCTAACCATGTCCATAGTTTCCATTAATTTTGCTTGAGCTTAGAGAATTTTGAAACTGAAATTTATGAAATTTTTAGGGTTCAGATTAGGGACATTAAAATTCATGCTTATCTTTGATCTATAGTTTTAATACTTTACATTTTTGAAATCGTGAGAAAATTTGCTACAAGTTTCATGTTTACAGTTTTCATTTTTTATGAGAAATGAGCAAGTTACAATTGGTATGACTGGAGGTTGAAGATGAAGTCTTCAGGACGCGTTTTGCCTTGTACATTTATTGTTTTGCTTATATTAACGGATGTATAGCCACCCCAGTGGTAGAAGCGCGCTCATGTAACCTTTGGGACCTGGGTTCAAGCCCCAGTGGTACCCTTTTCATTATTTCATATTTTCACTTTTCTGATTTTGGTGTTTTTGGCAGGCGTTGGGCCCCTTTGGGCCTAGCTTATTTTTGTTTTTGCTAGCTGACTTCCCTATTGGCTAATGGCACCCCTGGCCCAAGTTTGTTTATTTTTTATTTATTTCATTTTTATTTTCTTAAATATATTTTCTAAATACTAAAAAATCATAAAATACAAAAAAAATGATATATTTATATTTTGACTTAGTTTATTTTATTTTTCTCACAAAAAATATTTTTATTAATTATACTTTTTTTTTATACTTATTATCTTGTAAATATAAATATAATTAGATTATCAGTTATTTTCTTTCATACTAATTTAAATACATTATTTTTGATAAAAAAAGACTAAAAATATTTTATAATGCTATAAATATTTTCAAGATAAAAATACCAAAAAATAATTTTCTTAAACTTATTTTCTTTTGATTAATTAATAGAACTAGGTTTTTACTTAAATACCTTTTCCTAATAAAATTCAGTTTTAATTAATTATTTTCTTTATTTAATTAGGTTAAGACAAAATCTTTTTTTCATGAAAATCAAACAAAGATACATTTTCTTTACATTTTACATTTTTTTACATTTATTCATTTTGTGCTTTGTATTTATTTAATCTCTTGTACATTAATACCCATTCAATTTGGTTGTAATAGATTAACTAAGTTTATATTCTTGCAATCCCCATTTACATATTGTACACCCCCTCCCCACAAATGTTGTAATAGCGTAGTAACTTTAAAATTCCGCAATTTATCGCTTTTATATAACATGCTAGTAATTAGGGTTTGTATGGAAAGACTTAAATTAACACTTAGAAAACCCTAATTCAAGACAAAAACTAGCATGAAAACAATACACTTGCACACAAGCACCACTAGGGTTATTCCACTTGGTTGCCTTATACAAAATGACCATATTACGCATGTGAGGTATCTTAGCAAAAACAAGCAAATATAAGATCATAGTCCCTCGATGACGATATCTAAGTTGCCTTACAAATTATCTTAGTCCCTAAAGAGAATGCTAAGATACCTTGCAACATTGCTAATCATGGTTATACGATGACCCACGCTCGTCCCGTTTACATCCAAATATAGGGTTGCTTACCAAATCAATGGTAAGACAACAATGTCAAAGGAAAAGAAAATGAACAAGAAAGACATTTGAGTAGGTAAATTGCTCCTAATTACTTGCTCCATTTCAAAACAAACATCCTTGTTATTTTCAAAACAAACACACACACTTTCAAACATCTTACAAACATTGAAAACATTTTCAAAAGATCAACATCTTTGTATACATTCTTACGAACGAGAATCATTACAAAGTTTTCCTAAACAATGGCCTCTTTACAAAATAATTTCGAAAAACACACAAAGCATAATTTCAAATGAAAGCAAGTGATCTAGCAAGTAACTAAGAGCCCATGGAGAACCATGGATGAAAAGGGTGCTAATACCTTCCCTTTTCATAATCTACCCCCCGAACTCAAGAAATAATCTCAAAGGTCTTTCTTGTACTTTTTCACCTTTCCTTTTGGATAAAAGAAAATTCAGTGACGACTCTTTCTAACCGCAATATTTACGATAAAACGCAAAACCCTCAAGTCAGTTCTCCCACCGTATCACATTACTGGCGACTCTGCTGGGGAGAATTCTAAAAGTGGGGTTACCTTAGGGATAGATCACATTTACTTGCTTACATTATTTGACTTGTATGCTTTACATTATGGTTCTTTCTTTGGGTTTGAATCCTCTACCCGGATTTGGGATACATTATAGGTAATAGCAATACGTTTTGGAAACTGTGCAGGGTATACATACATGGTCTAAGCAATAACTATGTTAGTGCGACATATTTGTGGGTACCGGTAGCCTTTGAGTTAATCAAAGAGAATACGGGGCCGTTGAGTGATGTCATGAAGCACTAATGAACTTCTAGAACCTTTACTTGACCAACTTGGCCATTTAGGATGTAGTGAGATGACCGGCTTTGGTGCAGTCCGAAGTTGGTAGATACTCGATACTACACTCATTGAGGTTTGGTTTTTTGGGATATTTCGGTCGCCATTAAAGAGGTTTATGCTGAAACAATGACCAAAGAAACAAACCAGTGATATTAGGCTCCTTAGAACCCAATTACTATTATTAGGACAGGTTTTAGCCAACTAAAATTCAAGAGGGTACTTACCTATAAAACTCCATGCAAGCCTAAACCTAAGGATTTGTTTCCTTTGTTTGTATATACATACTTGTACATAACATCATGAACATCATAAACATCATACACATCCACTAACCATTTCTTGGATTTTGGATTTATCTTTGTTCTTGTTTTGTAGGATATGGATTCACTTCGCAGGAAAACTATTCAAGTCAACCTTGTGAGGATCCCTCCACAACTTAAGGAGCTAGCTTCAAGGACATGATGAAGGTGCTCTTTCAGTTGTTTGATCCTTTACACTATTGCTTCACATTTCCCGACTATCAACTTGTGCCTACTTTGGAAGAATTCTCCCGACTCTTGAGGATTCTCATTCTCAATCAACTACCTTTCAATGGTACGGAAAGATACCCAAAGCCAGAAGAGATTGCTCAAGCTCTGCACTTGCACTCATCTGATGTCACAACTCATTGGGAAACAAGGAGTGGTGTCAAAGGTTTCCTAGCAAAGTTCTTGTTTGAGAAAGCCCAAAACTGTTGGAACTCTTTGGATTTGCAAGCCTTTGAGGAAATTGTGGCTCTCCTCATCTATCGGATGGTTTTGTTTCCAAATCCTGACCAACTCATAGATGTGAACACCGTCAACCCAGTACCTACATTGCTAGGAGACATCCTGCACTCTTTTCACACTCGCACAATGAGGAAAAGAGGTGTCCTTATGTGTTGCAATCCTCTCTTGTTTGAGAAAGCCCAAAACTGTTGGAACTCTTTGGATTTGCAAGCCTTTGAGGAAATTGTGGCTCTCCTCATCTATGGGATGGTTTTGTTTCCAAATCTTGACCAACTCATAGATGTGAACACCCGCAACCCAGTACCTACATTGCTAGGAGACATCCTGCACTCTTTTCACACTCGCACAATGAGGAAAAGAGGTGTCCTTATGTGTTGCAATCCTCTCTTGGCAAGATGGTTTATTTCACATCTTCCCCAATCTGTATTAAATAATGAGCAAGGTTCAAGGTGGTCGCAAAGGTTGATGACGCTCAAACATTCAAACATTCATTGGTGCTCCCAATCTATAGAGAATGTTACTGTTGTCGACCATTATGGAGAATTTCCTAATGTCCTTTACTTGGCATTAGGGGAGGTATCACCTACAACCCCTGCTTAGATTTAAGACAGTTTGGTTATGCCCTAAGGGATGGCCCGCACGAGATGTTGATTTAAGGTTTGGTATTTGACTACGACAACGATGATCAAGGTCTTCGCCAGAGATTTATCCGAGATTGGAGGATGTTAAACAAGGTAGATAGCAAGACTTTGGGGCATAAGAATTCCATCCCTCTTGAGCCTTACCTCAAATGGGTACAAACTCGTACAGGGTCTTATGATGCCTTATCCCTCCATTCTCCCGGTAATCATTGAGCCTGTCATGGAAGGAGATGTTCCATATACTATCCTACATCCTGACATGCCCACCTCTCTTGAAGACTTACAAAGAGATTGGATACAACTCATGGGGGAGCGAGATACTTTCGAAGCCCAATACTACGTAAGAGAGAAAAAGGTTTTGGAACTCACTAGACTACTCCATGAGGAGCAGACTCTGAATGCCTACATTGCACCAAAGAGGATGCGTACTACCTTTTTATCTTAGATTTTTTGTATTATTTTGCCCAAGGAGGCACTAATGTACTCAAAACTTTAACTTATTAATATAACATGTGTTTTCTTTTTGTCTAAAACAAATTTGAATGTTAAAATCCTTGAAATCATTGCATATTCATTCATCATTCATCATAACATAAGCAGGTTTCTTGCAACAAGTCTCCTCATCTCTCTACTGTTTATTTCAGTAATATGGATCACGAGCAAACAGTGAAAGACCTCCAAGCTCAGAATGCACAGTTTCAACAGTTGTTCTTAACTCTAGCTAAAGGAAAAGAAGAGTTGAAGACCTTGCTGGATAAGGAGAAGAAAAAGAAGACGAAGAAGATAACCGGAGTTCTAAACATGGGAAGAAGATCCCAAGTGCTGACAAGAAGGGCCTTAGACTTTGCAACAACATTTGGTGAGAAAGACAATCAAGATGGGAAGGGCAAGGAAACAGTTGTCCAGTCAGAGTCAGAAGAGGAAGAGGAAGAAGAAGACTATTATGAAGAACAATATCCTCCAGCCGATGACAAGTATAAGCATCTCGAAGAGCGGTTGAGTGCAATGGAAATCCAAAAAGTTTCTGGCTTGGACTTTGAGGAGTTGGGGTTAGTATCGGGAATTATCATTCCTCCAAAATTAAAAGTACCTGTGTTCTCCAAATATGACGGAGTTTCATGCCCTAAAATGCATCTTCGGTCCTATGTGAGGAAAATCCAACCCCATACCGCTGACAAAGATTTATGGGTACACTTCTTCCAAGACAGTATGTCTGGAACTCAACTTGATTGGTTTTATCAATTAGAAAGAGCCAATGTTCATAACTGGGAAGATCTTGTTGTAGCCTTTTACAAACAATACCAATACAATGCTGATCTTGCGCCTACCCGTACTAAACTCCAGAGTATGGCCATGGTTTTAAGTGAGGGCTTCAAGGACTATGCGCAAAAATGGAGAGACTTGGCTAGAAGAGTTCAACCTCCCCTATCTGAAAGAGAATTAGTAGATTTAATGCCCATAATTTAATTAATTAATTAATTAAATTATTTTTGGAATATTTAAGAAGTTTTGTTATAATTAATTGGATTTATAATATTATGTGGTGAAATAATATTAGAAGTATAATATTATTTAATGTGGGCTTATTTTGAGAGAGTAGAAGTAACAAGGGGGTGTTGGTTTTAAGCCCAATAAGGAATAATAGAATAAAAGGGTTATTTTATTATTTGTTAGAAGGAATAGAAAGAAAGAAGCAGTAGAAAGAATAAGGATTTGGAAGAGAACGTGCAAGCTGCTAGAGAAAGTGGAAAACGGCAAGAACGAGAATTCAACCGGAAATTGTAGAGCGATCTTCAATCCAAGGTAAGGGTGGGGTTCTAACTCTATAATTGGGTTTATGATGATTGGTATGTGGGATTAGTGGTGATTGTTGTCTTGTTCTTGAATTGAAAATATATGATTGTTGTGTGATGAGAATCAATAAATTTTTGGATGAATAATGATGTCTTGATGTTGTTTAATTGCTGTAAGATTATAGGGTAATTATGGGTGATGAATTGTCATGAATATATTAAGTTTTGGGGCTTTAAGTGTGAATCCCATAGTGAGGTGAAGGGAAGAAAAGTAGAATATTGCAGTAATGGAAAACGTTGAATATAGCAGTAATGAAAATGCAGAATTATGCTAGAATGATGTCAGGCGCTACTGTATTAGAACTAATGAATTAATTTAGAGAATAGAAATTGGTTAATATTGTTCTTAGTTAGATTGATATCAGGTGAAGAATTAGAACAATAGGATGAATAGAAAATAACAATTCTGATGCTAGAAGATGAGATGGCATTAGTCAGAAGATGAGATAATCAGAGGTTGTATCTGGTCAGAGGTTGAATGGTCAGAAGTTGTACTAGCCATAAGACGTGGCTGATCAGAAGCTGTAACTAGTCAAAAGTTTCATTAGTCAGAATTTGTACTAGTCAGAAGATGGGGTTAGCCAGAAACTGTGACGGTCAGAGGTTGTATCTGGTCAGAGGTTAAGTCAGTCAGAAACTGTGATGATCAGAACTTATAGTAGTCAGAAGATTGTGTCGCCCAGAAGTTGCGTCATTAGAAGTTGTGTATTTAGAAATAGCATTGGTTAGAGGTTGCATGGCCAGAAGTTGGATGGCCTTTACGTTATTTTGTGCAGAACGATGAACGTTAGATGCTTAGAAGTTGTTGTTGAGCTATAACAGTAGGAATAGTGACGGTCATGATATTAGAGTTGTAGAATGGCAGTATTGTTTTTACTGTGGAATTAAAATATTGCTGAGTTATTAATGAGAAGTTATTAATGAGAAGTTATTAATGAATAATGATGTTTGATGATTTATAAATAAATAAAATTTGATGAATTATTTTGATTATTTGAGATGTATTTTGAGATGTTATTTTGAGATGTATTTGAGATGTATTTCGAGATGTTTTGAGATCATAATTTGAGATGCTTTGAGATGATAATTTGAGATGTTTTGAGATGAATTGAGATGTTGTTAACTTGGGTGTTATCATTACATTCATGGTTGTGTCACATACATTGCATTCTTGAGATGGAGCTTATGCTCATTGAGATGGCCTGGATTGGCAAATTTTGAGATGAAGGCTATGCCTTGTTGATGCCTCTATTAATTGGCAAAAAAATTTAGATGGGAGTTCTGCTCCAATGGTAGCACATGCATTTGCATAGTATTGAGTCGCATCATATGATTTCATAAAGAAGTGTATTTTGATTTTGATAAATGTATATTATTGTTCAGATTATCGTCGATTATGAGATGAGAAATGGTGATGCTGTTGATCTAATCTAATGTATTAATTATCATGCACTTTATTATATTGTTAGATATCTCACCCCTTATGTTTGAATGTTGCCCTTATGTTTTTAACGTGCAGGTAATTGAGAGTGAAGGTTGTATACCTTCAGTAGTTCGAGTCGGGATCATTGCTCTGATATGTAACACTCGGGGGGGGGGGGGGGGGGGGTGAACGTTTGCTGTTTTTTTGTTAGAGATGTTATTAAGAATTCCGCTGCGTAGATGTTGAATTATTTGATTAAAGATGTTATGTTGATGGTTCACCCGATGTTTTAAAAAGTGTTATATATCCATGATGAATGCAATGAATTTTGATAGAAGAATTTGTAACGTCCCGATTCGTTTGTATGATTGAATTTTATAACTCTGATTTATTTATATAATTTGTCCGTGTAGAATTGGGGTGTTACAAAGTTAGTATCAGAGCAAAAGGTTGGTCTGACCTTGTCGTCAAGTCGTAGTTGTCTAACATCGAGTATTGTTATTTGAGTTCTAATCATTGTTTATGTTGTAGTGAGAAGTTGAGATGGCTGGAAGGAATGATGTTGCCCTTGCTGCTGCTTTAGAAGCAATGACTCATGCGATGGAAAATCAGTCGAATGCTGGATCTCATAGGTTGGCGACTTTCCAGAGAGAGAATCCACCTACATTCAAGGGAAATTATGATCCTGACGGAGCATTGGAATGGTTGAAAGAGATTGAGAGAATCTTTCGCGTGATGGATTGCACTCCAGTGCAGAAGGTTCGTTATGGGACTCATATGCTAGCAGTCGAGGCTGATGACTGGTGGCTAGAGACTTGTCAGAAGTTAGAATCTGCAGGTGAGAATGTCACTTGGGCTATGTTCCGTATGGAGTTTTTGAGAAAGTATTTTCCTGAAGATGTCCGTGGTAAGAAGGAAATTGAGTTCCTTGAGCTGAAGCAAGGAAATATGTTTGTTGTTAAGTATGCTGCAAAGTTTACTGAGTTGGCCAAGTTCTATCCGCATTACGCTGAGGAAAATGCTGAGTTTTCAAAGTGTATTAAATTTGGGAACGGGTTGCGCCCGGAGATTAAGAAAGCAGCTGGATATCAGAAAATCTGTGTCTTTTCAAAGTGTATTAAACTGTAGGATTTATGAGGAAGACAATAATGCTCATTACAAGATTATCAGTGAGAAGAGGGGTAAGCACCCACAGAATCGTGGTAAACCTTATGATGCCCCAGCTGGTAAGGGTAAGCAGAGAGTTGCTCATGGTCAGAGGACTAGTAGGGGAGATGCTTCTGCTGGTGTGATTTGTTTTAAGTGTGGGAAACCTGGACACAAGAGTAATGTGTGCACTATTGAAGTGAAGAGGTGTTTCCATTGTGACAAGAACAGACATGTTGTATCTGAGTGTGAGCACAAGAGTGTGGTTTGTTTCAACTGTAAGGAAGAAGGGCACATTGGTAGTCAGTGTCCAAAACCGAAGAGCGCTCAGTCAAGCAGAAAAGTGTTTGCTTTGGTTGAGGATCAGACAGCTGCCGAGGATAGACTTATTTGAGATACATGTTTCATTAATAGTACTCCTTTAATCACTATTATTGATACTGGTGCTACGCATTGTTTTATTGCTACTGATTGTGTTGAAAGATTGGGTCTTGTGTTGTCTTCTTTGAATGGAGAAATGGTCGTCGATACTCCAGCCAAGGGGTCAGTGACTACTTCTTTTGTGTGTGCTAAGTGTTCCTTGTCGATCTTCGACATAGACTTTGTTGTTGATTTGGTTTGTTTACCGTTAAGAGGATTTGATGTAATTTTGCGTATGAACTGGTTATAGCATAATTATGTTCATATTAACTGTTATGACAAGTATGTGAAGTCTTCTACTCCTGAAGAAGAGGAAGATGGTATGTAGTCTACTAGACAGTTGAGGAAGTTGTTGCAAGAGGATGCACAGATGTTTTCGTTGATGGTGTCGCTATCTATAGAAACTCAAGCTATAATTGAGGAATTGCAGGTGGTGTGTGAATTTCCTGAAGTTTTCCCTGATGATATTCCTGATGTACCGCCAGAGAGGGAAGTTGAATTTGCAATTGATCTTGTACCTGGTACCAGACCTGTGTCTATGGAACCATACAGGATGTCTGTGTCTGAATTGTCAGAGTTAAAGAAGCAATTGGAAGAGTTACTTGAGAAGAAGTTTGTAAGACAAAGTGTATCGCCGTGGGGTGCTCTAGTGTTGTTAGTGAAGAAGAAAGATGGAAGTATGAGGCTTTGTGTTTATTATAGACAGTTGAATAAAGTGACGATTAAGAACAAGTATCCGCTTCCAAGAATAGATGACTTGATGGATCAATTGGTGGATGCTCGTGTGTTTAGTAAGATTGATTTGAGGCCGGGTTACCATCAGATTAAAGTGAAGGATGAAGATATTCAGAAGACGACTTTCAGAATGCGTTATGGACATTACGAGTATTCGGTGATGCCTTTCGGTGTTACTAATGCGTCGGAGTATTCATGGAATATATGAATCATATCTTTCATACTTATTTGGATCGGTTTGTAGTGGTGTTCATTGATGATATTTTGATCTACTCTAAGTCAAAAGAAGAGCATGCAGAACATTTAAGAGTAGTATTGCAGATTTTGAAAGAGAAGAAGTTGTATGCAAAGCTGTCCAAGTGTGAATTTTGGTTAAAAGAAGTTAGTTTTCTTGGTCATGTGATTTCAGGTAGTGGCATTGCTGTAGATCCATCGAAGGTTGATGCTGTGTTGCAATGGGAAACTCCAAAGTCAGCTATTGAGATTAGAAGCTTCTTGGGATTAGCTAGTTATTATAGAAGGTTTATCGAAGGGTTTTCTAAGTTGTCACTTCTGTTGACTAAGTTGACTTGTAAAGGTAGGGCTTTTGTTTGGGATGTTCTATGCGAAGAAAGTTTTACGGAATTAAAGAAAAGGTTAACGCCGACTCCGATTTTGACGTTGCCTAATCCAGGAGAGCCTTTTGTGGTTGATTGTGATGCTTCTAAGATGGGTTTAGGAGGTGTGCTTATGCAGAATGGTAAGGTAGTTGCTTATGCGTCAAGGCATTTAAGGACTCATGAGAAGAACTACCCTACGCATGATTTAGAGCTTGCTGCAGTTATTTTTGTGTTGAAGATTTGGAGGCATTATCTTTATGGTTCTAGATTTGAAGTGTTTAGTGACCATAAGAGTTTGAAGTATTTGTTTGATAAGAAAGAGGTGAATATGAGGCAACTAAGATGGTTGGAATTGTTAAAGGATTATGATTTCAGTTTGAATTATCATCCAGGAAAGGCGAATGTGGTAGTTGATGCGTTGAGTCGGAAGACTTTACATATGTCCGCAATGATGATTAAAGAGTTGGAATTGATTGAGTAGTTTAGAGATATGAGCTTAGTTTGCGAGGTTACTCCGCAAAGTGTGATGTTGGGTATGTTGAAGATTAATAATCAATTTCTAGACAGTATCAGAGAAGCTTAGAAGTTGGATGTGAAACTGGTGGATTTGATGGTTGGGACTGATCAATCTGAGAATAGTGATTTTAAGCTAGATGAGCAAGGTGTGTTGAGATTTCATAATCGGATTTGTATTCCTGATGATGCTGAGATGAAGAAAGTGATACTTGAAGAGAGTCATAGAAGTAAGTTGAGTATTCATCCAGGAGCTACAAAGATGTATCAAGATTTGAAAGATTTGTTTTGGTGGCCTGAGATGAAGAGTGATGTGGCTCGGTTTGTGTATGCATGTTTGACTTGTCAGAAGTCGAAAGTTGAACATCAGAAGCCTGTAGGATTGATGCAACCGTTGGAAGTTCCAGAATGGAAATGGGATAGCATTTCAATGGACTTTTGTGACGGGGTTGCCTAATACTATAAGAGGACATGATTCTATTTAGGTGATTGTTGATAGGCTTACGAAGTCATCTCATTTTATTCCTATTAACATCAGTTTTCTAGTGCTGAAGTTGGCTAAGATTTATATTAGTGTGATTGTGAAGCTGCATTGTGTTCCTTTGTGCATTGTGTCAGATAGAGATCCAAGATTTACTTCTGATTTTTGGAAGATTTTTCAAGAAGCGTTGGGTTCTAAGTTGAGGTTGAGTTCATCGTATCATCCTCAGACAGATGGTCAGACTGAACGGACGATTCAATCGTTGGAAGATTTGCTGAGGGCATGTGTTCTCGAGCAGGGAGGTTCGTGGGATACTTATCTTCCGTTGATAGAGTTCATATATAATAAAATTTACCATTATAGTATTAGGATGGCACCATTTGAAGCGTTGTATGGTAGAAGATGTAAGACTCCATTATGTTGGCATGAATCTGGTGAAAGTGTAGTACTTGGACCTGAAATTGTTCGTGAGACTACGAGAAGGTGAAGTTGATTCGAGAAAAGATGAAAGCTTCACAAAGTAGACAGAAGAGTTATCATGACAAGCGAAGTAAAGATTTAGAATTTCAAACCGGTGATCATGTGTTTTTGAGAGTTACACCTGTGACTGGTGTTGGGCGTGCATTGAAGTATAAGAAGCTCACTTCTCGTTTTATTGGACCGTATCAGATTTCAGAGAGAGTGGGGAATGTAGCTTATAGAGTGGCTTTACTGCCTAATCTTTCGAATTTGCATGATGTGTTTCATGTGTCGCAACTTCGGAAGTATATTTCAGATCCATCTCATGTGATTCATATGGATGATGTGCAAGTACGGGATAATCTTACGGTGGAGACGATGCCTGTACAGATCGCAGATCGTGAAATGAAGACTCTAAGGGGCAAAGAGATTTCCTTGGTTAAAGTGGTTTGGCTAGGAGCTGCTGGTGAAAGCATGACTTGGGAGTTGGAGAGCAAGATGCGAGACTCCTATCCTGAATTGTTTGATTGAGGTAAATTTTCAAGGACGAAAATATTCTAAGTGGGGGAGAGTTGTAACGCCCGTAATTTAATTAATTATTTAATTAAATTATTTTTGGAATATTTAAGAAGTTGTGTTATAATTAATTGGATTTATAATATTATGTGGTGAAATAATATTAGAAGTGTAATATCATTTAATGTGGGCTTATTTTGAGAGAGTAGAAGTAACAAGGGGGTGTTGGTTTTAAGCCTAATAAGGAATAATAGAATAATAGGATTATTTTATTATTTGTTAGAAGGAATAGAAAGAAAGAAGCAGTAGAAAGAATAAGGATTTGGAAGAGAACGTGCAAGCTGCTAGAGAAAGTGGAAAACGGCAAGAACGAGAATTCAACCGGAAATTGTAAAGCGACCTTCAATCCAAGGTAAGGGTGGGTTCTAACTCTATAATTGGGTTTATGATGATTGGTATGTGAGATTAGTGGTGATTGTTGTCTTGTTCTTGAATTGAAAATATATGATTGTTGTGTGATGAGAATCGATAAATTTTTGGATGAATAATGATGTCTTGATGTTGTTTAATTGCTGTAAGATTATAGGGTAATTATGGGTGATGAATTGTCATGAATATATTAAGTTTTAGGGCTTTAAGCATGAATCCCATAGTGAGGTGCAGGGAAGAAAAGTAGAATATTGCAGTAATGGAAAATGTTGAATATAGCAGTAATGAAAACGCAGAATTATGCTAGAATGATGTCAGGCGCTACTGTATTAGAACTAATGAATTAATTTGGAAAATAGAAATTGGTTAATACTGTTCTTAGTTATATTGATATCAGGTGAAGAATTAGAACAATAGGATGAATAGAAAATAACAGTTCTGATGCTAGACGTAGGTGTTAGAAGTTGTGTGGCCCAGTGAAAGGTAGAAATTATGATGTTAAAAGTTGCGTTGAATTATTAGAAGTTGCATTAGTATGAAGATGGCATTAGTCAGAAGATGAGATAATCAAAGGTTGTATCTGGTCAGAGGTTGAATGGTCAGAAGTTGTACTAGCCAGAAGATGTGGCTGATCAGAAGTTGTAACTAGTCAGAAGTTGCATTAGTCAGAATTTGTACTAGTCAGAAGATAGGGTTAGCCAGAAACTGTGACGGTCAGAGGTTGTATCTGGTCAGAGGTTGAGTCAGTCAGAAACTATGATGATCAGAACTTATAGTAGTCAGAAGATTGTGTTGCCCAGAAGTTGCGTCATTAGAAGTTGTCTATTTAGAAATAGCGTTGGTTAGAGGTTGCATGGCCAAAAGTTGGATGGCCTTTACGTTGTTTTGTGCAGAACGATGAACGTTAGATGCTTAGAAGTTGCTGTTGAGCTATAACAGTAAGAATAGTGACGATCATGATATTAGAGTTGCAGAATGGCAGTATTGTTTTTACCGTGGAATTAAAATATTGATGAGTTATTAATGAATAATGATGTTTGATGATTTATAAATAAATGACGTTTGATGAATTATTTTGATTATTTGAGATGTATTTTGAGATGTTATTTTGAGATGTATTTTGAGATGTTATTTTGAGATGTATTTTGAGATGTTATTTTGAGATGTATTTTGAGATGTTTTGAGATGATAATTTGAGATGCTTTGAGATGATAATTTGAGATGTTTTGAGATGAATTGAGATGTTGTTAACTTGGGTGTTATCATTACATTCATGGTTGTGTCGCATACATTGAATTTTTGAGATGAAGCTTATGCTCGTTGAGATGGCCTGGATTGGAAAATTTTGAGATGAAGGCTATGCCTTGTTGATGCCTCTATTAATTGGAAAAAAATTTGAGATGGGAGTTCTGCTCCAATGGTACCACGTGCATTTGCATAGTATTGAGTCGCATCATATGATTTCATAAAGAAAAGTATTTTGATGTTGATGATTGTATATTATTGTTGATATTATCGTCGATTATGAGATGAGATGTGGTGATGCTGTTGATCTAATCTAATGTATTAATTATCATGCGCTTTATTATATTGTTAGATATCTCACCCCTTCTGTTTGAATGTTGCCCTTATGTTGGTAACGTGCAGGTAATCGTGAGTGAAGGCTGTATACCTTCAGTAGTTCGAGTCGGTGTCATTTCTCTGATATGTAACACTTGGAGGGGATGAGCGTTTGCTGATTTTTGATTGTTGATTTTCAGTTGTTGAATTTTAAATTGATTATTATTAAATATGAGATGTTTCGAAGTTGCTGTTTTTTTGTTAGAGATGTTATTAAGAATTTCGCTGCGTAGATGTTGAATTATTTGATTAAAGATGTTATGTTGATGGTTCACCCGATGTTTTAAAAATTGTTATATATCCACAATGAATGCAATGAATTTTGATAGAAGAATTTGTAACGTCCCGATTCGTTTGTATGATTGAATTTTATAACTCTGATTTATTTATATAATTTGTCGGGGTAGAATTGGGGTGTTACAATAGACATGTTTTTGGGCACCTTGTCTGGTCCCTTCTTCAATCACCTAATTGGGAGTTTATCGACAGGTTTTATCGAACTGATTTTGACCAGAGAGAGGGTAGAAGCCGGGATAAAGAATGGAAAGATTCAAAAAGATACATCCTCTGCTGCTATAAGGAAGCCATTTATCGGAAAGAAAGAAGTGGTTGTTGTTTATCCTCAGAGAAATCAAGATAGGGACGAACAACATCCAATGGTGGGGGTTGTTATGATTCCTAAATTAGTGCCTGATCAGTAAAGAAACAACCAGCCAAGAATGGAAAGACCCATCAGACAGTTCACCAGAATTAACATTACACTATCTCAAGTATTACCCCATTTGTTAAGATCCAAACTAGTGACCTTGAAAGAAGCTCCAAAGAATCCTAACACAACATCTCCTCACTATCATCCTAATCCCTGTTATGCATACCATTCTGAGAGTCCCATCCATGACACTAATAACTGTTGGGCTCTAAAGAACAAAGTACAAGACCTCATCGAATCCAAAGAGATTGAATTCGATGCGCCAGAAAAGCCCAATGTCATTTCTGCCCCTATGCCCAAACACGACCATAATGCCAACGCCATTGAGGAAGATATGTTTGTTACTTCAGTTGATGAACTTATGACCCCACTCCTAACTATCAAAAAGAACTTATTAAATTCCAGTGTATTCCCAGGCTGTGATAAAAGCATCCATTTCTGTTTGCCCTCACCAACCAGTTGTCCTTTGTTGAAAGCAGGCGTTCAATGCCTAATAGATAACAAGGAAATTTTGTTTGAAAAGACTTATGTTCCACCTGTTCCTTATAATGATGTTTACATCGTTACCATTTCCGCCAATTCTTCCAGGGTCTCCACCAAAATACCCGTTAGAATTACATCAGTTCTAAAAGCATCTCCTTTGATAATTACAATGCCTGGACCAGTCCCATATTTGTCATACAAAACCGTACCATGGAATTATGGAGGGGATGTCTACTACCATGGTATCAAGCAAGATTGGCCAGCTGCCGAAGATTCAAGTTCAGAGAAAGTTGACTCTGATATCAGTAATATTGCAGGCACTAGCAAGATTACCCGAAGCGGAAGGATATTCTCTCCAGAAATTGCTCTCCCAAAAGCAGTTTCTGGACCCGTAATCATTCCTATTGTTGTTGCTCCTCCAAAGGCTGTTCCCAGTCCTACAATCATCTCCACTAACACTCCAACTGACAAAGTTGATACGACTCCTGTTATCACCCCTACTGACATTCCTGCTGCCGAGTCAACTGAGACTCGAGGTAAAGGTATTCTGATTGAGCCTGTCCAGACGAAGGCACAATCATTGGCTATCCCTGAGACCTCCAGGAAAGAGATGGAGGAAATTCTAAAGATCATAAAAAAAGAGACTACGATATAGTCGAGAAACTGGGGAAAACTCCATCTAAAATTTCCATGCTGGCTTTATTACTATATTCCGAGGCACATGCAAAAGCCTTGGTAAAATTCCTGAAAACTGCCCATGTACCCCAAGAAGCATATGCTGATCAGTTCCAAGACTGCGTAGCCATCTTGACTGCAGATAATGGTTTAGGTTTCTCGGATGCTGATTTAACGCCAAGAGGAAGGAAGCATAATGAGGAATTGCATGTCTCAGTGGAATACAGGGGCACAACCTTGGATCATATCTTGATGGACACTGGCTCATCTCTGAATGTATTGCCTAAAAAGGCTCTTGAGAGGCTTGACTGTGAAGGATTGACATTGAAACCAAGCAACATAGTAGTGGGAGCTTTTGACGACTCAAAAAGGATGGTGCATGGGGAAGTGGATATCCCCATAAAAATTGGAACCCAAACATTTGATTCAACTTTTTATGTAATGGATATTTGTCCTTCATATTCCTGCTTGCTAGGCCGACCATGGATTCACAATGCTGGTGCTGTTACTTCTATGTTGCACCAAATGCTGAAGTATCTGATTCAAGGGAAGATTATCACCGTTCATGGATAAGAAGAGTATATGATCATCCATCTCAATTCCTTCAGATATGTGGAATTAGATGGTGAATTTATTGAAACTCCATTCTAACACTTTGAAGAAGTCCTGCAAGATGTGGCAGTGACCAAGGTTGTTCCCAAGATCACAAGGCCTCCACTCAGGATGTCATCTTTGAAGGATGCAAAGGCAGTGATAGAAGAAGGTGGGTGCACAATCTGGGGGCAACTCCCAGATATCCCATACAAATCTGATAAGTTAGGCCCGGGTTTCACTTCAGGTGCCCAGAAGGCTGTGCGTCGCGCTCGTGCCGGAAGACCACCCTTGAAGATCAGTAACCGCAAAGTCAATGCGGTGGAAGATGATGAAGACAATTGCAACCTGGAGGATTGGATTTTCCCAACTGTCAGTGGAGGGCTCAGCAACTGGGAGGCTAGAGATTTCGTCCCGATCACTTTTATCCCATAATAATTTGTCTTTACATTTTGTTGGATCTGTAATATAAAAACAATTCAGACTCTTAAAACCTTGTGTCTTACCCGAGGCACAATGGTCCATTTATAAGGGTTATTATCTCATTTCCATATGACATCAATGAATCATGGACGTTTTTGCATACAAACTTTGTACTCATCATTTTTCTTTTTACATTTTCATTTATTTAAAAGATAGTTATACCCTTACACACACTCACGCTCACAATGCAGGTCCACATCCATTCCGGATCCCATGGGTAACAGTTCTGCTATGGCTTTTTATGATTCTGAAAATCTAATCTACCAAGCCGAAGACGAAGGTGAGGAAGATTGTGAAGTACCAGGGGAACTTTCCAGATTACTACAACAAGAAGAGAGAACCATTCATCCCCACGAGGAACCAGTGGATATAATCAACCTAGGTACCGAAGAAGACAAAAGAGAAGTCAAGGTGGGTGGCAATCTGGAACCCAGTGTCAAGGAGCGTCTGATTCAATTGTTGCACGATTATGTTGAGGTCTTTGCCTGGTCATATGAAGATATGCCAGGACTTGATGCAGATATTGTGGTACATCGTCTACCTACAAGAGAAGATTGTCCACCAGTAAAGCAAAAGGTTCGACATATGCGACCCGACATGTCAGAAAAGATTAAAGCAGAATTCATGAAACAATTCGACGTTGGATTCTTGGCCGTCACCTCATATCCGCAATGGGTTGCCAATGTTATTCCCGAGCCCAAAAAGGACGGCAACATATGAATGTGCATGAACTATAGAGATTTGAATAGGGAAAGCCCTAAGGATGATTTCCCACTTCCCCACATTAACATCCTAGTTGAAAATACGGCACAACACAAAGTTTTTTCCTTCATGGACGGTTTCTCAGGCTACAACCAAATCAAAATGGTGCCTGAAGACATGGAGAACACAACCTTTGTCACACATTGGGGCACATTCTGCTACAAGGTGATGCAATTCGGACTGAAGAATGTTGGGGAAACCTGCCAGCGTGCCATGGTAGCTCTATTTCACGAAATAGAGGTCTATGTGGACGACATGATAGCTAGATCTCAAACAGAAGAAGAACATCTGGATCATTTACATAAATATTCGAGAGGTTAAAGAAGTATAAGCTGAGGTTGAACCCAAATAAATGCACGTTTGGGGGTGAGGTCTGGGAAACTCCTAGGCTTTGTCGTCAGCAATAAAAGTATTGAAGTAGATCCTGTCAATGTGAAATAGATACAAGAGATGCCTGCTCCTCGTACTGAAAAGGAAGTCAGAGGGTTCTTGGGACGTTTGACCTACATTGCCAGATTCATTTCTCACATAACAGCTACTTGTGAACCAATCTTTAAACTACTGAAGAATGATCAATTAGTCAAATGGAATGATTAATGCCAAATTGCTTTCGACAAGATCAACGAATACCTGCAAGAGTCTCATGTATTGATGCCGCCAGTTGAGGGAAGAGCATTGATCATGTATCTGATTGGTTTAGAAAATTCAATGGGGTGTGTGCTGGGGCAGCATGACGAGTCTGGCCAAAAAGAGCATGCTATTTATTTCCTGAGCAAAAAGTTTGCCGACTGTGAAACAAGATACTCACTACTCGAGAAAACTTGTTGCGTTCTGGCATGGGCTGCTCGCCGGCTAAGACAATATATGTTGACCCATACTACCTTGTTGATATCTAAAATGGATCCAATAAAATATATCTTCGAGAAACCTACTCTCTCTAGGAGAATAGCGAGATGGCAGATGATCCTGACAGAATATGACATACAATATACTACCCAGAAAGCTATAAAGGGCAGTGTACTAGCTAATCACCTTGCTCACCAAGATGTAGAAGACTACCAGTCCATGAGGTTCGAATTCCCAGATGAAGACATCATGATGGTAAACAACTGTGAAGAACTCAGGCCATGTGACGGACCTGAACAAGGATCCCGATGGACCCTGGTTTTTGATGGGGTATCTAACGCACTCAGAAATGGTATTTGTGTTGTACTCATATCTCCTTAAGGATGTCATACTCCTTTTACTGCAAGACTATGCTTCAATTGTACAAATAACATGGCGGAATACGAAGCACATTTTTGGTCTCAAAGCTACCATAGACTTGGGGATCAAATCTTTGAATGTATTCGGAGATTCAACTTTGGTCATCAGCCAGATCAAAGGGGAATGGGACACCAAACACCCTAACCTTATCCCTTGCAAAGAACATGTTTTGACATTGCTCCCACATTTTGAGAAGAATACCTTCGAGCACTTCCCGCGAGAAGAAAATCAGCTAGCAGACGCACTAGCCACGATGTCATCTATGTTTAAACTTAAATGGGATAATGAAGCTCCCCAGGTCACCATTAAACGAAGGGATGAACTAGCACACTGTCACGAGATTAATACTGAAGAAGTAGTGGACCAGCCTTAGTTTCACGAAGTCAAGAGGTATCTCGAAACCCAAGAATATCCAGAAGGAGCTTCAGTCAATAATAATAAGTTCTTAAGGAGATTCTCTGCTAAATTCATCCTTAGTAATGGCATTCTCTAAAAATGCAACCATGAATATGTGCTACTTCGGTGCATAGACAAGATTGAAGCTGAAAGGATCATGGTTGAGTTGCATGAAGGCACTTTTGGCATCCATTCCAGTAAGCATACGATGGCAAAGAAAATCCTACGGGCAGGCTATTACTGGTCTACCATGGAAATATATTGCTATCAACACTCTCGAACCTGCCATAAATGTAAGATCTACGCTTACAAGGTGCACGTACCTCCGGTTCCTCTGAATGTCTTGACAGCTCCTTGGCCCTTTGCTATGTGAGGGATTGATATGATTGGGGAAATCAAGCAAACAGTATCCAATGGACACCGCTTCATTTTAGTGGCCATCGACTATTTTACAAAGTGGGTGGAGGCAGCTTCTTTCACTTTTGTTACCGAGAATGTTGTCGCCCGGTTCATCAAGCAGAATCTCATATGTCATTACAGTATCCCAGAAAGGACCATTACAAACAATGGTACGAACCTGACAAATACTATGATCACCGCCCTGTGCGAGCAATTCAAGATCCAACATCATAATTATTCCCCTTACCTTCCAAATATGAATGGTTATGTTGAAGCTGCGGATAAGAACATTAAAAAGACCATACAGAAAATGACAGTCACATACAAAGACTGGCATGAGATGCTACCATTCGCTCTCCACGATTACCGTACCACGGCACACACATCTACCGAGGAAGCTGTTATACCCCAAAATTTGCCCTCTCACTTATCAAGAATTTGCTCACAAGATCTCCTTGGGCTCAAGACTGCACTAAGGTTTGATCAGTTCAAGACACCTCCTTAAGCACTGATGACCAAAATTAGGGTTTGAGTTTGCACAAGGATTTTTGGACTTCCAATGCCCCATATGATTTTCATGGATCATTATGGACCCCCAAGATTACTCATGTCCAGTTTCAAGCCTTGAATCACACTTTTGCTTAGTCAATTGAGCAGTTGACCTAAAAATCAATTGTATTGGGGAAAAAGTCAACTATGGCCAATTTACAGTCAAACTTCATAATTTTTTATCCACATCAATATTTTAAACACATATGTATCATTTGATCAAGTTTGGACCATAATTCCTCAAGAAATTTGATCAAATCTCCAAAAGGGCAAAATGGTCAAAATTAGGGTTGTGATTGGGAAAGGGCAATTACTGATTTTTGACCTAGCAAATGGTCAATTGGTTTAAGGCATGATCTCAAGAGTACAATTGCATCATTTTGACCTAATGACATGATTCAAAACATTGCAAACCCATTGGATTAATAGATGAATTTTGCAGTCAACTGATCAAAAGTCAATTGTATACTAAAATGTCAAACTTTGACTTTTTGGTCAAAATCAAGTGCCAAAGATCATAATTTATCAAAACATGTCATAATATGAAACTTATTCATCAAGAAATGAAAAAGTCAATATTTCATTTTGAAAAGTCAAAATTTCTAAACTTTGAAATTTTTCTAAGTGTTGGAAATTTCATGTTTTTTCATAACTTTGAGGAAAATTTTGACCATAATGTAAGATGATTCAAGAGAAACTTCCAACATGAAAGTTGTATATCTCCATGAAATCTACAACTTTTCTTCACATAACTTCGTCCAAAAGTTCTTGGATCTCAAGTTAAAATTTTAAGAACATAGGGTCATGAAACTAAACACTTAGTGAAATTTTGCCCTAAGTTGGTCAGGATTTTGACCCAACTTCATGGCACTTTTTCTTGTAGTTCCAAGGGGAATATTCAAACGCAATTCAAATATGGGTTGTAGAGAACATTGCAAGATTTCCAAAATGTCCAAGAACTCCTTGATATTATTTTTGAGTAGGGAGAATCGAAGAGATGAAGTTAGGGTTTCATCACTTAAATTACAAGTCATTTTTGGATGAACACATGAACCGAATCCATGCTAGGCTACATAATCCTTGTTTGCAGACCTCAAACTTGTTTGTCATCCATAATTAAATGTTTACACGGTTGTTAGGGCTTTGATCCAAGCAATTGAGCTATTATCCAAGTTGCATTTCCATTAATGGCACAAAGTTAACATTGTCATTCTTGTAAAGCAAGCTTTTTGCATAAAGTCCATTCTTGAGCCTCTAACTTGTTCCCTCTGATCACACTCTATCTACAAATTCAGAAGCAAGCTTATTTAAAGCATAACCACTCCATCTTAGCAAGTACACAAGGCTTTGAAACTTGAATTTCTCAAAAATCACATGTTATGCATAAACTTGTGATTTTGAATTCTGACTAACAAGAAGTCTCCAAACTTGTTGCTTATAAATAGAGTCACTATTTGTGATCTAGAGGACGAGCTTAAGCACCCTGAAATACACCAAAACTCTCTCAAATCAGAAATTGCCCAAAAACTCCATTATTGCACAGTTTTTGACCTTGAACTTCAAACTCACATTTCCCTCGTGCGTTTCTTGGCCTTTTAGTTTCTAAAGCTTTCTTACATCAAGTGTAACCTATCCTTGTCCCTTTTTCATTACTGTAACATCATTTACCATATCCTCCATAACCAAAAACAGAGCATTTCACATTGACTTCTCTAATTCATTTCAGCCACTCTCAACTCAAGCAAACCATTGCATTAGCTTCCTAGGACCTCAAGGAAGCTAACCTGATCATCACCACTGCTTGAAACAAGCTCAAACTCCAAACACGATTTCCAGTTTTGAGGTAAGTTTTCTCAACTTGGAACTCTTCATACAGGAATCATCAATAGTTTATTTGTGAACAAAACATGTAGATATCATTGCCCTGAAGCTAACCATTTCCATAGTTTCATTAATTTTGCTTGAGCTTAGAGAATTTTAAAACTGAAATTTCTAAAATTTTTAGGGTTCAGATTAGGGACATTAAAATTCATGCTTATCTTTGATCTATAGTTTTAATACTTTACATTTTTGAAATCGTGAGAAAATTTTCAACAAGTTTCATGTTTACAGTTTTCATTTTTGATGAGAAATGAGCAAGTTACAGTTGGTCTGGCTGGAGGTTGAAGATGAAGTCTTCAGGGCGCGTTTTGCCTTGTATATTTATTGTTTTTCTTATATTAACGAATGTATAGCCACCCCAGTGGTAGAAGCGCGCGCCTGTAACCTTTGGAACCTGGGTTCGAGCCCCAGTGGTACCCTTTTCATTTTTTCATATTTTCCCTTTTATGATTTTGGTGTTTTTGGCAGGCGCTGGGCCCCTTTGGGCCTGGCTTATTTTTGTTTTTGCTAGTTGACCTCCCTATTGACTAATGGCACCCCTGGCCCAAGTTTGTTTATTTTTTATTTATTTCATTTTTATTTTCTTAAATATATTTTCTAAATACTAAAAAATCATAAAATACAAAGAAAATGATATATTTATATTTTGACTTAGTTTATTTTATTTTTCTCACAAAAAAATATTTTTTTTAATTATACTTTATTTATTATTTTTAGTTATTATCTTGTAAATATAAATAAAATTAGGTTATTAGTTATTTTCTTTCATACTAATTTAAATACATTATTTTATATATAAAAAAAAGAATAAAAATATTTTATAATGCTATAAATATTTTCAAGATAAAAATACCAAAAAATACTTTTCTTAAACTTATTTTATTTTGATTAATTAATAGAACTATGTTTTTATTTAAAAACCTTTTCTTAATTAAATTAAATATTAATTAATTATTTTCTTTATTTAATTAGGTTAAGACAAAATCTTTCTTTTCATGAAAATCAAACAAAGATACATTTTCTTTATATTTTGCATTTTTGTACATTTATTCATTTTGTACTTTGTTATTATTTAATCTCTTGTACATTAATACCCATTCAATTTGGTTGTAATAGATTAACTAGGTTTATATTCTTGAAATCCCCATTTACAAATTGTACACCCCTCTCCACAAATGTTGTAATAGCGTAGTAACTTTAAAATTCCGCAATTTATCGCTTTTATATAGCATGCTAGTAATTAGGGTTTGTATGGAAAGACTAAAATCAACACTTAGAAAACCCTAATTCAAGACAAAAACAAGCATGAAAACAATACACTTGCACACAAGCACCCCTAGGGTTATTCCACTTGGTTGCCTTATACAAAATGACAATATTACGCATGTGAGGTATCTTAGCAAAAACAAGCAAATATAAGATCATAGTCCCTCGATGACGCTATTTAAGTTTCCTTACAAATGATCTTAGTCCATAAAGAGAATTCTAAGATACCTTGGAACATTGCTAATCATGGTTATACGATGACCCACGCCCGTCCCGTTTATATCCAAAGATAGGGTTGCTTACCAAATCAATGGTAAGACAACAATGTCAAAGGAAAAGAAAATGAACAAGAAAGACATTTGAGTAGTAGATTGCTCATAATTACTTGCTCCACTTCAAAAAAAAACATCCTTGCCATTTTCAAAAAAAACACACACACTTTCAAACATCTTACAAACATTGAAAACATTTTCAAAAGATCAACATCTTTGTATATATTCTTACGAACGAGAATCATTACAATGTTTTCCTAAACAATGGCCTCTTTACAAAATACTTTCAAAAACCACACAAAGCACAATTTCAAATGAAAGCAAGTGATCTTGAAAGTAACTAAGAGCCCATGGAGAACCATGGATGAAAAAGGTGCTAATACCTTCCCTTTTCATAATCTAGCCCCCGAACTCAAGAAATAATCTCAAAGGTCTTTCCTGTGCTTTTTCACCTTTCCTTTTGGATAAAAGAAAAGTTGGTGGCGACTCTTACTAACCGCAA
The DNA here is from genome assembly GCA_948472305.1 of Vicia faba. Classification (NCBI taxonomy): domain Eukaryota; kingdom Viridiplantae; phylum Streptophyta; class Magnoliopsida; order Fabales; family Fabaceae; genus Vicia; species Vicia faba. The sequence goes on from OX451741.1 coordinate 337,766,891, forward strand.
CATTTGCGATAAAACGCAAAACCCTCAAGTTAGTTCTCCCACCGTATCACAAACAGGAAAGACCTTTTGAGAATTTTTCTTGAGTTCGGGGGGTAGGTTATGAAAAGGGAAGGTGTTAGCACCATTTTCATCCGTAGTTATCTACATGATCTTAGTTGGTAGCTCACTTTGAAAATGCTTTATTTGAAATGTGTTTGTGATTGTTTTTTTGAAGGTATTTTTGAAAAGTGCCTTCGTTTAGGAGAACTTTGTAATGATTCTCGTCTCTATAAGAATGCATACAAAGTGTTGACTTTTGAAAATATTTCATGTTTGAAAGTGTTGGTGTATTTTGAAAGATTTTTTGAAAATGGTTGTGAGCAAGAAACTACAAGCGTTCTACCTACTAAAAAAGTCTTAGTTCTTTTCCTCCTTCTTTAGATATTGCTATCTTACCATTGATTGGTAGGAAGCCTTATCATTGGATGTGAAGGGACAGACACGGGTCATCGTATAGTCATAGAAGGCAACATTGTAGGATAACTTAGCAATTTGTCATAGGGGACTAAGATCGTTTACAAAAGTAACATTGAAGGTTCATCGAGGGACTACGATGTTGTTTTCGAGGGTCATTGCTAAAGTATCCCACGTTCGAGGGACATGACTGTTTTTATCCAAGGCAACAAGTATGGGTTACCCTAGAGGCACGAGTGTGAAAAGTGTTTTGTTTTCATGCATTTTCATCTTAGATTTTTTGAAAATGGTTGTGAGCAAGAAACTACAAGTGTTCTACCTACTAAAAAAGTCTTAGTTCTTTTCCTCCTTCTTTAGATATTGCTATCTTACCATTGATTGGTAGGAAGCCTTATCATTGGATGTGAAGGGACAGACACGGGTCATCGTATAGTCATAGAAGGCAACATTGTAGGATAACTTAGCAATTTGTCATAGGGGACTAAGATCGTTTACAAAAGTAACATTGAAGGTTCATCGAGGGACTACGATGTTGTTTTCGAGGGTCATTGCTAAAGTATCCCACGTTCGAGGGACATGACTGTTTTTATCCAAGGTAACAAGTATGGGTTACCCTAGAGGCACGAGTGTGAAAAGTGTTTTGTTTTCATGCATTTTCATCTTGAATTAGGGTTATCTAGTTGTTGATTTTAAGTCTTGCCATACAAAACCTAATTACTAGCAATTATATTGAAAACGATAAATTGCGGAAATTTAAAGTCCTATGATATTACATCATTTAGTTGATGGGGATACAAATTTACAAATGGGGAATGAAAGAAAATAAATCCTAATTACTATTACAACCATATTGAATAATGAATAACAATACAAATATGTAAAGATAATGTAAAAAAAAGGAAAATTGTTTTTAAAATTGTTTTTTATGTATTGACACATGAGCTTATGCATTGATACGAAAAGTTTTTATGCATTGGCTCATATCTGTTTCGTATTGGCTCATATCTATTTCGTATCGGCTCATATCTGTTTTTTATCGACACATACACTTATGCATCGATATATATCATTTCTTGCTCCTGGAAAATGAAAATTAACTCAGTATGAGTCGACGCATTCACATTTCATATCGACTGATACAACAGTTCGTATCGATGCACAATGGTTTGCATCGGATCATAACCTGTTTTGAACATAATATGTGTTTACTCATAGTGTTTCGTATCGACTCATATTGTTGTTTTTTGCATCTAACATTGCTGCATATATGAGTCAGTTCTCAACATATGGTCAGTGAAAATGAAAAGCAAGCATATGGTTAGCTTCAAGGGCAATAATATTTACATTTTATCTTCACAAATGGGCCACTAACGATGCTTGTATGAAGATTCCAAAGTTAAGAAAACCTACCTTGAAACTGAAATTTGTCCTTTAAGTTTGAGTTGCTATATTGTCTTGAAGAAGTCTAGTTAGAGGTGGTTATTTTTGAGTTTGGAAAATATTGATGTTACAAAAGTTGTTCTTGAGTTTGAGCGACTTCTTTATGATGTATGTGGAGTGTTTGGATTGTTTGTTTTGACAGAACTTGCAAGGTGTGAGAGGTTCAAAGATTTGGACTTCAAAACTCAAAGATGGAGGTTTTGTGGACAATTCAGGTTTTTAGAGTATAAGGGGGGGTTTGAAGATTTTTCAATACACAAGAATCTCTCTATTTTTCTGGCCTCTTTCTCTTACAAATTCTCCTTCTATTTATAGAGAAAAGGTTTGGGAACAAGAGTTGATTAGGTTTGCAAGACAACATGTTATGGTTTGGTTGGGATGCAAATATCAAACTATGTCAATTCTCCATAGTCCCAAGATGAAGTACTAAAGTTGTTGGTTTATAGGAGCTACTTTCCATGATTTATGGTTGAGTAAATCAGAAGTAAACAAGGAATGGGCTCTAGACAAGTTTTGTACCAACAAGCCTGTTGTTCAAGAATAACAATGGTGCCTTTATGCCATAAATGGAAAGATCTTTTGGACAATGGTTCAAACACTTGGGTAATAGCTCAAGAGTATGTGTAAGCATTAAATTATGGTGAGATTTACAAGTTATAATGCCTACAACACAAGATTATGCAGTATAGCATAAGGATATTATTATGTGTTCTTCAACACAAAGACTTGCAATTCAAGAATGGATGCCCAACTTCATGCCTTTGAATCTACTAGCTCAAGTATGATAAATTCATGCTCTTGGATGTTTTGTAAAGTTTGAAACATCCTCTATAACTTTCATGTTAGCCATTTTGACAAAATCATCTTGGAACTATGTGAAAAAATGCCAAGAAGTTGAGATAAAAACTGACCAAATCCTGTTGGAAATTTCTCTAAGTGTCTTATGAAAAATGTCATGACTTTAGGAATTTATAATTCAAAATCCAAGAATTTATAGAACTTGTTATGCCCTATAAAGTTTTAGATCTCATTGAGATCTACAATTTTCATGTAGGAAGATTTCTTTGAATCATCTTGCATCTTGGTGAAAGTTTGGCATGAAGAAATGAAATTATCATGTATAAAAACACTTAGAAAAATTTCAAAGTCTTGAAACGTTTGACTTTTCACATTGACTTTTAACTTTATTGATTTATTGATGATCAAGTTTCATATTTTTGAATGTCTTGATGAGTTTTGATCTTTGAAGCTTAATGTTGACCAAAAAGTCAAAGTTTGACTTTTGGTGTATCAGTTTACTTTTCATCAGTAGACTTAATTTCAACTATCAATCTGTTGATCTTGAGAGATGAATTTAACCATGCAATTAGATAAAGATGATATATTTGAACCCTTAAGATTGTGCTTCAATCCATTAGGTCATGTATTAGGTCAAAAGTTAGTGATCGATCATTCTGAGACAAAACCCTAATTTGGAGTCTCAGTGTTTTGGAGGTGATTTTGCCTGAATAATTCCTTGAGAATCCTTGAGAATTGGAGATCCTTTATGAGGAATGTCTTGAAAAAAGAGAGGGAAAATTTTGGGGTACAACATCTGCCATCTCCAAAAAGTCCCAGACGACTCGATCCGAGTTTCCTCAAAAAAGGCAAATTCTGCCACTGCCACGGTGGTAGAAAAAGAACGAGTTTTGTAGCCTGTTCCAACTAAACTAGAAAGCATTAACTATAGCCCTAACGGAGACCATAGGGTACCTTCTTCTTCAAATACTCTTTATCTTATAAATAGTTTATCCTTTGGATGATTCTGTTCTCACTTGCCTTTATTATTTCAGTGACTGGCAGTTAAAACTAAAAAATGCCCCACTAAAATTGTCTTGAAATCTCACAAGACCAAAAGGAAACCAATTATGGTCTTGACTGATGGCGAGCCTTCTGGGAGTTGCCTTAACTCTCCTATCTCTCAGGTTACTTCTGAGTATTCTCCCATCAGTGAGGGATTGGAGGATGATGCTAATAATGATAATCTAGGGGAGGGTATTGGAGATGATGGCTTAAAGGATCCTAAACATGTTATTGCTATTGACATCACCGCAACTGCCAACCAAAATCCCTTCCAAATGGAATAAGTGACTCTTCAAGCACCATCCTTTTTTATCACCATCTTGACCCCGCCCAACGTGATTCCAACGATCAACAACATGTCACCCAATAAGTTGCTGCTTTAAGGAAAACTAGCCCCTTTGAGTATTTAAAAGTTTTGGTGAATTCTAGGAACCGTTCGAATGACGGAGGCTCCAGTACATCTACTGTGTATGGAGGTATCTCTTCTCTTGGGACTCAAGAAGAAGTTCTTAATCGTCTCAAAACCATGATCTTTCATGTTGATTTGATCACCCATTTTGAGGCGTATCCCTCTGATGGTATTAAGATTAAAGAAATGTTGAAGAAAGTTAATGTTCAAGCTGCTTCTCCTGTAGTCCTAAAATTCATGGCTGAAGTGTCTACCTTCCTTGATCAGCTTTTGGTCGACTTGGCTGAAAAGAAAGAGATCCAGGAAAGAGTGCACTATTGAATTGGCTTTCCTGAATTCTTCCATGGCTGCTAGTGAAGGACTGAAGGAAACTCTTGACAAAGAAAGAGCAGACTTTAACACTAGGGCCACAAATATTTCCCAATGGCAACATCAGATCGTAGTTTTTAAGCAACAAATTGAAAGGCTAGAGAAACAAATTGATGAGGCAGACACTTTCTAATTTGTAGGTTTCTGTCATACCCCAATTTTTGACCTAAGATCCCATTTTTATTGTTTGCATTTTTATACAAAAAGTCAAGGTCACGAAGTACGGTCGATTTTAACCTCTCACCTTCGAGCATTGATTATGTAGAAATTTTCAAGTATTTTGAACATTCTTAGCCTATGTATCACTAACTTCTAATCAAGCATAAAGTGTATGTTTTTTTCTTTGATTTCATGTGCAGAGACAGGTCTGAATCAAGAGCATTAGGCGTCACGCCTTGATTAGGGTTCAGAATCTCTCAAGCCAGAAGTACAGTTGATCGTTGATTCTTGAAGATTGATTCATCAGGGGAATCCTGTGTTTATTTCCATTCCTTGTTCGACAAGTGGTCTCAAGCTTCTCCATAACTTTCTCAGAGAATAAACAAGATTTCATCATCACGGGTTCACATGTGCATCAAGATGCTTTGGAATGCGAAGAAAGATCAAGTTTTCTTCCATCCAATTCCAAGCCTTGAACTGCAATTTTTCAAAAAAGTCATCCACAAGGGAAAAATGGTCAAAACCACACTAAAAAGTCAAACTTTGGCTTTCAGATCAAATCAAGTTTCAACAATTTTATTTCATCAAGACATGAGATTGGTTCATCAAAAAAATCAGGAGTCAGAAGTTACTTTGGAAAAATCAAATTTTCTAAACATTTAGAAAATTTTCTAAGTATTAAGAATATGTGATACTTCAGAACTTGAGTCAGCCTCCATGCAAGTGCAGTCAGAAGTTGCAAATTTGGTTCAGAATATAGCCTTCAGTCAGAACTTCTTAGCCAACCTCCATGCAAGTGCAGTCAGAATTTGCAAACATGGTTCAGAACACAATCTTACCTCAGAACGTGACCCTTCAGCACATAGAGGTTACGCTTCTGATCTTATGTGATCAGAACATCACAAAATCCCAAAAAGCAACCTGCTGCCCTGCTACATTACAGTGATGCAGTCAGCTGTTGACCCAGTCCATGCCTGCACTTTCTCAAACCCCATATTTGCATCAAATTAGCATACGAAAACTGTGACTAAAAAAGCATTGGAACAATATACCAAAAAGGTTTGAATTCCATCCGTTTTCCCCCAAAAACCCACAACAAACCCATCTATAAATACTTTGCTCCATCACACGTTCAAAGGGCTGGCTGGCTGGCTTTTAGAGAGAGAATCATAAAAAGAGAGAAAAGGAAGTAGTGAAACCTTCATAAAAATCCAGAAATCCCAAACAGAAAACAAAACCTTTGTTCTTCCTTTTGAATAAAAGAACTTGGCATTTTCTCTTCTGTTAATCTTGTTGATTCCAAAATATCCAAAGGCAGCCACTCAAAGCTTCAAGCCCTCGCTCCAGGTTCAAGGTAAGTCTTTCTGACTTTGCTTGTTTTCATCCTGAACATCATTAACATGTAAATATCATAGTATTAATGTTGTACATATCATTACATGAATAGAAAAACTATGGATCAGAACTTCTTTATTAGGGCTAGATTCAGATTTAGGATTAGAACTTCTATAAACTGTTGTGCTATTATCCTTCTGATTTGCTATTTATTAAGAATTAAATAAATTGCTAATGTGCTGATTAAGATTGAAATATGGCATAGAACTTCTGGTGTTCACTCACAGTTTTAGCACACATAGAATTTCTAGGATTTTCTCACTGTTTAAGAACACAGAACTTCTGAGTTCTCTTCACTGTTTTAACACACATAACTTCTATGATATTCTCACTGTTCAAACGCACAGAACTTCCATGATTTTCTCACTGTTTAAACACACTAAACTTCTGATATTTCCAATCGCTATTTGAAACACTCAGAGTTTCTGATTTTCACATGCTGACAGTACATTGAATTTCTGATGTTTACTCACTGTTTTAGCGTAACACAGAACTTCTGACTTTTGGTTCATTGGAGGAACACCACCCAGAACCTCTGTGTTTTCCCTCTAACGTTTTTTGCAGGACTTCAGAGTGTACCAATCCAGAACCTCTGTTCCCTTTCCCTCTGACGTTTCATGTAGGGCCTTAGAGTGTACCAATCTAGAACTTTTGATGCCCACTGACGTTTCCTTTCTGAGTCATCACGCGCCTGACTACAGAACTTCTGATCCTTGTTGTTTTTCCTTGCAGTAGCATGCTGTTTTCTATTTTTTTCATTTATTTTCCTTTTCGTCATTTTTAATATTAAAAAGACGTAAAAATATTTTTCTTTTATTAATTTACTTCTTTTTTTATTAAGAAAAAAACCATTTTAATCAAACAAACAATTTAAAAAAAACAGATATTTCAAAAGGTTCCTGTGGAGTACCACAGATGAATTGGGTGCTAATACCTTCCCATTGCATAACCAACCCCCGAACTCTAGATCTTTTTCAAAATGCATTGTACTTTCATTACTTTTAAGTATTATTTTACATTGCATATTTTAGGGTTTCATTTCGCTCTTTTCCCTTTTCCCTTGGAAATAATAAAGCGCGGTGGCGACTCTTGATATTTGCGAGTCAAGTTAATTAATAGCTTGATCTCTGATTTTCATCGCTACAGAATTGACGACTCTGCTGGGGACAGATTAACCTCTTGTTGGTCCATCCCTAAGTGGGTTAAGCCTAATTTGTCATATTTGGTTTTTGTTATTATTACTTGTTTGTTTGATTATATGTGATATATTATGATTATTTGGGTGTTGATAATATTCACAAAGGACAAGTCCTATACCCGGACTAAGTTACACTTAGGAATAGGACGGGCGGTATAGTCATGTTAACTTTGAGGGAGTAATCCCGAAGAAGGAGGCATGAAATCCCCCACTCAGTGGAAGCCCCTTTGAACATAGTATTTGTTTACTGAGTAATCGGAAGACATTATTGCTTTCAACCTGGAAGCCAGAGAAGCTGAGAACCGTAGAACCCTAATCCATCTTGTCCTTTTAGGTGTAGTGCAGAGACTATAACAGAGTAATCCGGAAGTAGTTGTCACGCGATGCTTCACTCAGACAAGCTTCTCTTGAGAATATTTCTAATTATTGAGTAATCGGGACGTTGGTAATATCCGAAGGAGGAATGTAAACTCTGGGAACTTTTAGAACCTTGTTTTACAGGTGTGATTAAACCTTTAGTACATACCTTGGGGATGGTCTTTACCTTTGACTCCATGCTCGTGACATTGAACCTTCCGACTTTGTTTGTGATCTTGCTTGTGGTTGTTGCATATCCATGCCTTCATGCATCCATGAAACCCTTTTCACTTGTTTTTCAAGGAATTCGGAGGTCTTTCTTTGTAAACATCATAAGTTTCATCAAACTCAATGGATCTTGAGTGTTGATGGGGTGAAAAATCTAATCCACCAAAATGGATGATTGATCTTGATGATAACTTGATCAACGCTCTAATCCAATTCAGAATTCATTTTCTATCTTTGTACTTTGATGTTTACAACTTAATATCTTGAGTTCCTTGAAAATCAAATAAAAATTTAACTTTGCATATCACGCATCATTCTACATTTTTTGTTTCACTTTCAAAGGTCTTTTTTCAAGTCTTATTTTTTTCCTTTGGTCTCACCAGTACAACACTCGCGCTAAGAGAACAATGGAGAATATCAAGCAAGAGGTTTCTGAACTCCACAGAGAGATGAATAATTTAAAAGCTAGTATGGAGCATTTAATTGGTTTGGTTGAAATTTTGGTTTCCGCCCAAGTCAATCCTTCTAAGAAAGAAGAAGTGATGGAAAAGGTCTTCACTGAAACTCTGAAATTATTCTTTCATGAGAAGATGATAATTAATGCGCCTAGTGACTTTATTAACAAGGTGAATGTGGGAGTGTGTCTAGAAGAAGATGTCCGAAAGGGAGGTTTATATGAAGATGGTAGCTCAGCTAATGGTGTGAAGAAGTTTAATAATAACTTTTCAAAGAAGAGAGTCTTCTCAGTCTAATTAGCATTTTTCTTTCTTGTTCATTTGTAATTTTTCTTGTTTATCATTTCCCTGTTTGCATGTAAGAACTTGTTTGCATTTGAATGATTATCTTAATACAATGAGTATGTTTATCTTGAAGAAATTCATTTGTCTCACTCGTATTTGTTTTCAAATTTTAAATTGCTTTTTGCATTATGATACCAACTTGTTGCCCATTCTCTTGCCTAGGCAGAGATCGAAGGGAGGATGATGATCTAAAAAAACACAAAATCTCTGGTTGTATGCTTTTTGAATAAAATCTTGTTGACGATATACATGCATTGTTTCAAATCCCTAAACACCGGAGATATAAGGAAGATAATCCCTTGCTAACCCCTTTTGAGCCTTGAAGTAGGAGTTTCTTTTCTATACGAAAAAACCCTCGAGTATTTAACCTGGGGCAGGGTAGTTTTCAGTTAATCTGATTGAGTGTTCAAAATTCATAAGGAAGAAATTTCTGAAGAGAAACTACGAGGGCTATCCTTCATGTATAATGAAGCTAGAAGATGTGGAATCACAATGTTATCCCTCATTCATCAAGAAACGAGGCAGTCGCGATCCTCTCAACAAGTAAAGGCAAGCTAATGTTACACGTTTTGTTCAAAAATCAAAAATCATTAAAAAAAATAAATCCTGCTAAGTCGAAAACTTGAAAACGTGCGGCTTAGGAAAAAATTAGGGTGTCCCGCTGGACTATCAATTCAAAAGAATTGGTTCAGGAAAAAGTTAGGGAAAACAAAAATTGCAAAGAAAGGAATACAAAGAAAATTCCTCAACAAAGAACAAATTGGTGACTACAAACACAAAGACATAAGGGTGGTTGCTACTCCGAAAGCCTCGTCGTTTCCTTAATCGTCACTAAATCCTTTTGAGAGATGAACACTCATGTTGAATTAGCTGAACATAGGTTTGGAGAACATCACGAAGAATGGGTGGGCACCTATGAATTTTGAGCCTTAAAAATCTTTTTTCTAAAAAACCATGAGCCAGGCCATGTTACAACTTTCAAAAGTCCTAATTGAAGCAAGGTTATTTTGAAAGCATACTTCAATGAGATAGTGTTCCTGACTCCCATGAATGTTTGCTAAATGATTATGTTTGTATCATATGCTTTTGCTATACAAAAATAAATGTTGCTCTAAATCGCAAAATTTGTGCGATATCTTTTCAAAATCTTCAAGACTTACATAACTGTTGCATTAGAGTTTTCATTCTCATAATAAACTCTTTCTAACTGCAAAACATTTGTTTGATATCAAGGAAGCTCACAGTGATGAGTTTATTCTTTTAAGGCCTGAAACTCTGTTGAGTAATTGGTGAATCATTTCAAGAAAAATCAAATCAAGAGGCATGTCACATGAAGACCTTAAGCACGAACAATTAATGCTTCCCCAACTTGTTTACTCTTTTGGGAAAAATTTGAAGACTTTGTTGTGCCAACTACAGTCAATCTAGGGCAATCACGTCGAGATTCGACGAATCTCTAAGAGTTTGAAGACACTAGAGCATGGTGGATGCCAGGTCTTTTGGAAAATCCTCTTGAGACGATTTCTTCTCATCAACCTTATAGCTTGGGGCATTTCAGAAGTGAAGTTATTCGCAAGAATTTTCATGCATCATGCAGCTTATCAGCAGTAAACTTAGGGCATCCAAAATTAGTCCCAGGGGTAATCCAGATTTGTCAAGATATGTGATATGTTTTGTACACATTATCAGAGGGTGGTGTTCCCGGTATCTCCAGCTAAGCAAGACTCTTTCCAGCTGAAGCATTGTTCGTGTTGTTATCCTTTTAATGGATTGTTGGCGATAGAAGACTGGACTTTGGGTTTTCTACCGGAAAATACCTTCCTCTCCAGAGAGATTTAAGCCTTGAAAAAGGACTTTACTCCAATGATGGATTTTGTTCTATCTCTAGTAATGTTCCCATCTTGTTGAGATTAGCCGAGTGTCGAGTTATACTGTGATGTCTTATCATCTCCAGTTTATATTTTCTATCTGTTTTGTCAATCATATACATGACATTCATTTATTCATCCACACTTGCATCATGCACACACATTTGTATTTTCTGATGTTATTGGGTTCGTATACCTTGGTTATGTCTATTCAAATAGTGTATTTGCTCTTTCCAAATAGAGTGTCAACTTAAGCAGAAAGTGCGCCTCCTTTCTAATTCCCTACTGAGCTAATCCTCATGGAAGAATTTTGCTTAGCCTTCCTTATCCATCTCTGGATAGGATGAATCCCCAATTGAGTTATTTCCTCATTGGGTGGAGTCTTGTTTGATTGTTTTCTCTCTGTTTTATTCCTGGATTGAGCTTTGTCTCTTGCATAGGCTACCCCGTGGTGTTCTCTAGGTTGTGAAACCTGGATGAAGAGCGCATTTATTTTGCGCATTAATATACTTACTATCCTTAGGAAGGATTTATTCATGGTTCCCCATTGAAGATGAACTTTATTCCCTAGTAGTGTTATTATAACCTTCTTCTGGAATATCGACGTGACAACAAGCGAATGACTCTTTATTTTAGAAGTTTGATTATTTCTGAATTTCTTTATGTTATGACAAGCGGTGGTCTCTTCATGAGCAGTTTGTCCACCCCCGATGAAATTATTGATTCTCACCTCCAGCAATATCTTCACGATATTTTGTTGGTACCCTTGAAAAACAGCAAGCGGCAGTCTCTTCATGAGCAACTTGTATGTTATTAATATCTTTAAAAAACAACAAGCGGTGGTCTTTTCATGAGCAACTTGTATGTTATTGATACCTTTGAAAAACAACAAGCGGGAGTCTCTTCATGAGCAACTTGTATGTTATTGATACCTTTGAAAAACAGCAAGCGGCGGTCTCTTCATGAGCAACTTGTGTGTTATTGATACCTTTGAAAAAACAGCAAGCGGCGGTCTCTTCATGAGCAACTTGTGTGTTTTTGCCACCTTTGAAAACAACAAGCAGCAGTCTCTTCATGAGCAACTTGTATGTTATTGATACCTTTTAAAAACAGCAAGCGGCGGTCTCTTCATGAGCAACTTGTGTGTTATTGTTACCTTTGAAAACAACAAGCGGCGATCTCTTCATGAGCAACTTGTATGTTATGGATACTTTTGAAAAAACAGCAAGCGACGGTCTCTTCATGGGCAACTTTTATGTTATTGATACCTTTGAAAAACAGCAAGCGACGGTCTCTTCATGAGCAACTTGTATGTTATTGATACCTTTGAAAACAACAAGCGCCGGTCTCTTCATGAGAAACTTTTGTGTTATTGATACCTTTGAAAAACAGCAAGCGGCGGTCTCTTCATGAGCAACTTGTATGTTATTGATACCTTTGAAAAAAAAGCAAGCAGCGGTCTCTTCATGAGCAACTTGTGTGTTATTGCAACCTTTGAAAACAACAAGCGGCGGTCTCTTCATGAGCAACTTGTGTGTTATTGATACCTTTGAAAAAAAACAGCAAGCGGCAGTCTCTTCATGAGCAACTTGTATGTTATTAATACCTTTGAAAAACAGCAAACGACGGTCTCTTCATGAGCAACTTGTGTGTTATTGATACCTTTGAAAAAATAGCAAGCGGAGGTCTCTTCATGAGCAACTTGTGTGTTATTGATACCTTTGAAAAAACAGCAAGCGACGGCCTCTTCATGAGCAACTTGTATGTTATTGATACCTTTGAAAAACAACAAGCAGAGGTCTCTTCATGAGCAACTTGTGTGTTATTGTAACCTTTGAAAAACAGCAAGCGGCGGTCTCTTCATGAGAAACTTGTATGTTATTGTTACCTTTGAAGAAAACAAAAAGCGGCAGTCTCTTCATGAGCAACTTGTATGTTATTTACACCTTTGAAAGATGGCAAGTGGCGGCTTCTTTATTTGAGCAGCTTGTGTATCCCCAACAATAATGTTTAATCAGCAAACGACATCTCCTCGGAAAAATCCCGTGGGGAAGCTTATATTTTATCCTTTTCAAACGATATCTTGGTTAAAGAAGGAATGTGTTACCGTTCTTGGTAAAATTCAGAAGTCAGAGATGTTTATTTCCAGTCTCAGTACTGATGCCAATCATTTGCCTATCTCGGTACTGATGTCAATCATTTCCTTTTCCAGTCGCACTGGTGATGTCAATCATTTCCCTTCTCCAGTCACAGTGTTGATGTCAATCATTTCTTTTCCAGTCTCAATACTGATGTAAATCATTCATTTCTTCCCTCAAAGTTATTCTCTAACAAGAGTCTCTCATTTGAAGTCTATGACTCTGTTTCCCCAGTGGAGTTATAATCTCTTCTCCTGTGGGATTACTGTATAATGTGCTTGGTTTCTCCAACAGTAGTTTGTCTCATGCAGCATCATTCCTCATTAAATTCAAAATATTACATTCATATCATATGATAAACATAATTGCGGTATCTTAAGGCCAAAAATTTGGTATTCTATATTTAAGTCCCTTCAATCTCGTCGAAATGAAGATTCCAATCTTCATATCTCCAGATGGAAGGAACTTAAATAGGGGAAGCTGTCATACCCCAATTTTTGGCCTAAGATCCCATTTTTATTGTTTGCGTTTTTATATAAAAAGTCAAGGTCATGAAGTACGGTCGATTTTAACCTCTCACCTTCGAGCATTGATTATGTAGAAATTGTCAAGTATTTTGAACATTCTTAGCCTATGTATCACTAACTTCTAATCAAGCACAAAGTGTGTGTTTTTTGTTTCTTTGATTTCATGTGCAGAGACAGGTCTGAATCAAGAGCATTAGGCTCCACGCCTCAATTAGGGTTCAAAATCTCTCAAACCAGAAGTACAATTGATCGTTGATTCTTGAAGACTGATTCATCAGGGGAATCGTGTGTTTATTTCCACGCCTTATTCGACAAGTGGTCTCAAGCTTCTCCATAACTTTCTCATAGCATAAACAAGATTTCATCATCACGGGTTCACATGTGCATCAAGATGCTTTGGAATGCGAAGAAAGATTAAGTTTGCTTCCATCCAATTCCAAGCCTTGAACTTCAATTTTTCAAGAAAGTCATCCGCAAGGGCAAAATGGTCAAAAGCACACTGAAAAGTAAAACTTTGACTTTCAAATCAAATCAAGTTTCAACAATTTTATTTCATCAAGACATGAGATTGGTTCATCAAAAAAATCAAGAGTCAGAAGTTACTTTGGAAAAATCAAATTTTCTAAACATTTAGAAAACTTTCTAAGTATTAAGAGTATGTGATACTTCAGAACTTCTGAGTCAGCCTCCATGCAAGTGCAGTCAGAAGTTGCAAATTTGGTTCAGAACATAGCCTTCAGTCAGAACTTCTGAGCCAGCCCCCATGCAAGTGCAGTCATAAGTTGCAAACGTGGTTCAGAACACAATCTTCCATCATAACGTGACCCTTCAGCACATGGAGGTTACGCTTTTGATCTTCTGTGATCAGAACATCACCAAATCCCAAAAAGTAACCTACTGCCCTGCTACATTATAATGCTGCAGTCAGCTACTGACCCAGTCCACGCCTGCACTTTCTCAAATCCCATATTTGCATCAAATTAGCATACGAAAACTGTGACTAAAAAAGCATTGGAATAGTATACCAAAAAGGTTCGACTCCCATCTGTCTTCCCCCCAAAACCACAACAAACCCATCTATAAATACTTTGCTCCATCACACGTTCAAAGGGCTGGCTGGCTGGCTTTTAGAGAGAGAATCATAAAAAGAGAGAAAAGGAAGTAGTGAAACCTTCATAAAAGTCCAGAAAACAAAACCTTTGTTCTTCCTTTTGAATAAAAGAACTTGGCATTTTCTCTTTCGTTACTCTTTCTAATTCTAGAACATCCACAGGCAGCAACTCAAAGCTTCAAGCCCACGCTCCAGGTTCAAGGTAAGTCTTTCGGACTTTGCTTGTTTTTCATCCTGAACATCATTAACATGTAAATATCATAGTATTAATGTTGTACATTGTTGTACCCCAAAATTTTCCCTCCCATATTCTTCAAAGTTTTGACAAGCATCATCTCAATTTGCTCAAGTCTACTCAAGGGTTGCACAGTTCAAACACCCTCCTAAGCCAGTCAAATTAGGGTTTTGGTTCTTGCAAGGAAGTTGAGGTTTTCAAGGGCTCAATCAAGTCCCATATGCTCATATACATTTTCAAGCACCTACATGTCAAGTTTCAAGGCTCACAAGGTCAAGTTGCACAGTCAAAAGCCTCATTTGCTTCACAATCAACTGTAGGGGCAAAATGGTCATTTGGCAGTCAAAAGTCAAAATTTTTGGTCAACATCTTATTTTGAAGCCACAATCATCATTTGGATCAAATCTTGATCATGATTCCACAAGAATGGCTCAAAAATCATCAAGATGCAAAAGTTTCCATTTTTGGACAGTTGAAAAGTCAACTGTAACTTGACCAAGGCATAACTTTTTCATGGTTCATCAGAAAAATCCCATCCAATGCTCATTTTGAAGGGGATGACATTTCCTACAACTCATCTTCACATTCCAAGTCCAAGAAATGCTCTCACAAAAAGTTATCAATTTCAACATTATAGGTCATTTTCAAAAGTCAACAAAAAGGCACTTTAAGTCAAAGACCATAACTTGAGATTGGTAAATAAAAATGACATGGGACCAAAGGCATTGGTTAGAGGACTTCAAGACCTTTCCAAAATGTCCAAGAACATGTTCATATGATCAAAATTGAGCAAGATATGCATTGGAGAAGTTGGGAAATTTTTGTGAAATGGCAAAAGTCAACTATCCTTGAAACTTCAATTTTTGACAAAAGGGCCCACTTTTTCCACTTGATTCAGCTTTGCCATGCCAGCCACGTGTCCCATGATTTATTTCAAGATTAAAAAATTATTTTTTCTATTTTTATTTAATTTTATTGATTTAATTCATTTTAAATCCATAAAATTCAAATAAAATCAAAAAAATTAATTAAGGGATATCTTGTGGCTTGAATGGCTTTGATACATCATAATCCACCTACCAATTTCGTGTAAGATCCATTTTAAGCATAAAATTCAAATTTTGGACAAAAATGGCAAATGCTTTAATGGTGATAAAGAGGAAATCTCAAGATTTCATTGCAAGGGTTAAAGGCTCACATTATTGCTTGATTCTCACTAAAAGACACATATGCAAGTGTTCCATACCTCAAGCACGACCTAAGCATCACAAAAACGGCCAAACCAATTCCAAAAAAAACTCAAGAAAATTCAAATCCTAATTCTACCTTCCAGGCCATTTCAAGGAGATTTAAAGATTCAAACACCTCGCAATTTCTAGCTATTTTATTCACATTTTATTTTATTTTATTCAAATAAATATAAAATAAAAGGCATAAAATAATAGATATTTGTTTTGGGCACATGGGCTAACACTTTGGATCAGCCTTGGGCCCATAAATTTGTGCCAAGATGTCCAGATGCATGTAAGCATGGAAAGGGAAAGTTTTGCAAATTTTGGAAGCTTTTTAATTTGTTGGATTTTGGTTTGAAAGCATGGCTTTATGGCTTGGATTCTTGCCTTATTTCTTTGTCCCCTCCATCTCCTCTATAAATACAAGCCATGAGAAAGCATTACGGACAGATACACACAGCCTAGAGAACGCCCCAAAATTGCAAAAATTTCCTTGAAGTTGTCAAGCTCGAAAGACCTGATCTAGCCAGATTCAACTACTTCCAAGCACTCCATCAACATCCCAGGTCCCCCATAATTTCCATGTATTTTTTTCTTTACATACTTATGTGCAGGTTCACAAGAAAGGTGCATCATACACCTCACACCCAAACACGCCATGTGTCCTCAAGCATGCATCCAAAGGCCAGGAGCTGATCCCCACCATGTACCCTGGTCAACCTTGTGCATAGGCAAGCAAGGAAGTCAACAGGCCTGGAAGCTTAATGGGCTGGAATTTCTGAACACACACCCAATTCTGGCCCAAAACCCCCTTGGGTTTGCATTTTTATTTTGTCATTGCATTTTTATTTGCCTTATTTTATTTCTTATTCTTTTTTATTAACTATTAACATAATTAATATTTTTCATGAAAAATAAAAAAAACACTAATATTATTATTATTATTAATTTCATGTTATATTTTGTAAATAAAATACTAACAAATAAAATAGTTTAATTAAGTCAATTTTAATCTCTTTTCTTTATAATAAGTAAAAACAATTTAGAATTAGGTTAACTTTTAATTTTAATTCCTTTTATTTTATTTTCATTAAAAAAACATAAAAACACAAAAATATTTGTTCTTTTAATTTAATTAATTAATTAGTTATTAGTTTTAATTTCATTAATTACAAAAAAAGGACAAAAATTCAATTCTTTCTTAAAAAAGGGTCAAAACCCTTAGGACGTCCCGATTCATTCTTTCGCGCGCAATTTATTTTAATTCATTATATTTATGTAACTGCTTCAAGAATGTAATAGTAATTAGGTTTATTTCTTTCTTTACTTTCCGCACTTTTATCAAAACGGGTCTTTGTTTTTTGGCGATGTATAGACCCGCGCCTTGTAATAGCGTAGAATTTATATTTCCGCAATTTACTTTCCGCACCCCTAACTGTTAAATGCATGAAAGAATGTATGTAAATAAAATTAACCCGTAGCTCACAAATAACATGTACAAGATAAACATTAACTGAATACAACACACATGCACATGCCACTTCTAGGGTACGCCTCACTGGTTGCCTCGAAACGTGGTCATCAAGTATAGGGTGTCTTAGAGGTCTCCCTTTGTCTAAAGATCCAGTTGCCTCGAAACGGTTGCCTCGGATAAAAGGATCTATGACATTAGGGTTATTTCTAAGGTGTCCTACCATTGCTTCGGTGACCACACATGTCCCTTAATCGAATTGACCCGAACACCTCCAACGATGGTGCTACCTACCTCTCAATGGTGGGATAGCACTATCTAAAGGACTCTTACACAGCTTAATTCCTTAGAGTAGGTAGATTCTCTTAAGTACTTGCTCTTTTCAAACAAACAAAAACAACTTTTCGCACCCGCACTTTCTAAAAGTTTTCAAAAAAAATTTTCACACACTCTTGAGGACAGATACAAGAGTTACTTAGAAATTTTTCAAACGGAACTTTTTTCAAAACCCACACACACTTGAAAAGCAAACAAATTTTGAAAACATAAGAGCAAGTACCTAAGAGCCCGTGGATAACCACGGATAGAAAGGGTGCTAACACCTTCCCTTTCTATAAATCTACCTCCCGAACCGAGAGACATCTCGAATAAGGAATTTTGTTGTGCTTTTGTCCTTTCCATGTTGGAGAACATAAAAGACGATGGCGATTCTTGCTTACCGCGACATTTCGCGAAACCAACTTAAAAACAGTCAGTTCTATTTCCACTGATCACAGAACTGGCGACTCTGCTGGGGATATTTTATAAGTGGGGTGTACCTTAGGATTAGACCACTCATGTTTTCAACTGCTTGCTTTGTTTGCTTTAAATATTGTAGGCCTGTTTTGGGAGTTTCATAGATCCTAACCCGGATCTGGGGGATACCTTCTTAGAAAGTAGCAACAAAACTGTGAGGGAACTGTGCGGGGTATACCGACACGGTTAAAACAGTTTGCTATGTTGATGTGGCACTTTGGTGAGTACCGGTAACCCTTAAGTCAAGTCAAGGAGAGTACGGGGCCGCCGCGTGGTGTCGTGAAGCCTCAACTGACCTTAGGAACCTTACTTGACCATCCTGGCCTCTTTAAGGGTAGTGAGATGACCGACTTTGGTGCAGTCCGAAGTTGGTAGATACTCGATACTACACTCATTGAGGGTTGCTTTCTTGGAATATTTTGATCGCCAGTTCAGTGGCTAAATCAAAACAATGAACACAGAAAACAACCCAATGATATTGAGCTCCTTAGAACCCGGTTAATTTTGATAGGACAGGTTTGAGCCCACCAACTTCAAGAGGGTAGTACCCCAAACTTCATGCTGGCCTGAACTCTAAGGGTTGTCTTGTGTGACTTGTGTGCCTTCAAACTTGACTACTTGCATGCTTGTTATCTGACACTTGAGTTTCTTACAGGTCTTGTTTACAGTCCTTAACCTGGACTCATAACAGGGTTTACTTACATCACTCCACGCATAGCATAACATCATGCCATCATACCATTGCATACATCCTACATAAGGACTAATTCATTTCAAGGATCTCAAGGGTTTGTGATGCAGGTCATGATGCCTAGCAAGGGGCAAAGGGGATTTATTTTCCTCTAGCCAAGGTTGATAACTTGAGTCAGGGGCTATGACCCACTCGATATGGTGAGCCTTGACTCTTGAAGAAGGACTCTCAACAAAATGAAGTTCCTTCAATCAAGCTACAAAATACAAGTTCTAACAATCTTTCTTGTTTATCCCACGAGATCCTTGAAAACATTGCATGCATATCATATATATCATTGCATTACAGGTACCCTTGTTACAGGTCACTTACCTTCTTCGCTGTTTATTTCAGCAATGGCTTCCCAACAAGATAACCAGGGTCTTCATGCTCAAGAGACTCAGTTCAGGGAGATCTTCCTAAGACTATCCAAGGGGCAGGAAGAGTTGAGGACACTCCTCATGGGGAATTTGGCCAAGAAAAGTCCCGAAGATGATAAGGACAAACGGCTGAAACATCTGCAAGCTGAGGTAGATACAATGAGAACCCAGATGCTGGGGCAGATGGCTCTCATCCAAGACTTAGCTCAAAGACAAGAAGAGCTCAGGGTTCTCGTCAACCAACTGCTTCGGGATAACCAACTGGGGCAAACATCTAAGGTTGAAGAGAAAGCCATCATTCAACCACCTGTGGGGCAAGAAGACCGGGGAAAAGCTCCTCAGTTTGCTTTAGGGTCACAAGCCCAGCATCAACCTCACCAGCGTCAACAGGGTAATCGGCGTAAGCGAAATACGTCTGGAAGACATTTCTCGGAGACTGGTATACCATCATCACTGATACTGAGACGCTTGTTGGAGGTCAAGCTGATTGCTTTAAAGGATCCTCCTAAGACTCTCAACATAAACTCCCTAAAATACAATCCTGATGAAAGGTGTGCCTACCATTCTGACAGCCCTGGACATGACACTGACGACTGTTGGAGCCTGAGGAACAAGATTCAAGACTTGATCGACGAAAGGGTGCTAGAGTTCATGCCGGGTGGTAAAATGAACATCTTCTGCTGAGAATCTTCCATCTGAGATGACTAGTTCAAACTAAGAAACTTTTGTTCATTCGAATATTCAAGTTGTATTTTTCTTTGATTGTTTAAACATTTTATTCATATCAAACGTTGTTATTTCATTAATGCATTACACATGTCTGTTTTGAAGTAATTATTTCGTATTCACTATATTGCAAATTGCTTTCATATTTTTGTATGATGATCAATGCTCGGTTAATAATTCTAAGCCTCTTGAGGGAGGATGACGAAAACGATACCACAATCTACAGTATGCTTTTGAACAAACCCCGCTGATGAGGTACATGCATTGTTTCAATTCCTAAACACTGGAGTTATAAGGAAGATAATCCCTCGTCAACCCCCTTTGAGCCAAAGAAGTAGGAGTTTTTCTTTTCGAAAATTAAAACCCTTAATTATAACCCGGGGAAGGGTAGTTCTCTCAGTTGATCCAAGTGCACAGCGAATAACACCAAAGAAGTCCTTACAAAGCAAAAGACAGTGATGGTTCCGAACAATCGTAAAGACAGGCAGTCATTACCAAAAAAATAAAAGCCCATTAAGTCAAAACTTATGATGGAGACTTACAAAACTGGGGCATCCCACTGACTGTAATCGCAAAAGAAACAATTCAGGCAAAAAAAAAACAGGGATAACGAAATCAAAAAAAAAAAAAAAAGAGGCCCTACAAACCCTCGACAAAAGGAAATGACTTCCTATTCAAAATAAACTGTCAACATCCGAACCATCACCGGAATATCAAGGCAAAGACTCAAACAAGGTCTAATGCACGATTAGCTGAGTTTCGGTTTGAAGAACATCACGAAGAACGGGTGGGTACAAAAATAATTTGAGCCTTTATCCTTTGTTTCTTAAACCGTGAACCAGGCCACGTTATAACCCTTAAAAGTCCTAGCTGAAGTATAGGTTAGTTCGAAAGCATACTGTTACAAAAGGTATCCTGACTCCTTAAGGCTTGCGGTAAAATAACGAGTTGGCATCACAGTTTACAAAATTGCTTGTTTTACTAAAAATGCCTTTTCATAAAAAACTTCAAGACAGACATAAGCTTTGCATCTTTAAATAACATTGTTTGCATATGACTTTTTGTTCGAACAGTAGAAAAATTCGCACGACGAATATCTAAGTGAACCAAAGCACTCCCAACCAAGGGACATGGCATGATCATTGTCCATCAACTGGGGCAGTTAAGTCAAGATTCGGAGAATCTCTCAAAAGGCCAACCAGCTTGGGGCAAATCTCCATCTGGATCACTTGGGGCATCGGACGATCAAACGAAGATCTTCTGGTGGTATGGTAACACTGCACTACTGACAGTGACAACTTCTTGTATCCTAAGAGCGTGGACATAGTCGAAAAAATACTGTGCATAATCAAAGACCCGCTAGGTTGACACACCTAGGCAAAAATAAGGGCTTCCCCGCGAACCAAAAGGGTTCGGACAAAAATAAGGGATGAAATGAAAAAAAATCTGTACACCCAACAAGTCGAAAACCTGAAAAGGTAGCTTGGGCAAAAATGGGTATCCCGGTGGACTGAAAACCCGAAAGGGCGGTCCAGGCAAAAGTTAGGGATCAAAAGCGTACGACTATGTTCTGTCATCTCGTCACTTGCCTACCAGAAGAAGATTTGTCAACCGGCAGTCATCAAGCGCCTCCACAAGTATCTTCTCCCACAGAAATAGGGGCAATATGAGTTGTCTAAGCGATCTAGTTGCTCTATCCACCAAGGTACTAAGGTAGGTTCAGCTAAAGAACGTGACCAAGATACCTTCACTCCCTGCAGAGTAAGATAAGATTCAGCAATACTCTCCCCCGAGCAAAGTTGGTCTCCCGTCAGCCCTGACAAGGTACAGTATCTCCAGCAAGTCAACAACGCTCTCCCCAAGCAGAGTTAGTCTACTGTCAGCCTTAAGGAAGTTGGGTATCCCCAGAAAATCTCAATATTCCCCAGCGGAGTATACAGATGTTCCTAAGCAAGCATCCCCGGCAGTCTTGATATAAGATTGTTCCTCGGTGGAATACCAGACACCCCAGTGGAGCCATTCTCCAGTATAGTCCAAAAGTTTCCCCAGGAGAGTTGAATCAATCTCCCCAGTAGATTCTTGAAGCTTATCCCCAACAGATTCTGGAAGCTTATCCCCTGCAGAGTACGAACGCATCTCCCCGGCTTTATTCAAAGGTTATTCCCCCACCAGAGCTTATAACTGGGTTATCCTCAGCCAATTACCACGGAAAGATCGTCCTCGGCGAAGTTCTTCCTACCCCCAGCAGAGTTCACCAATTCCCTCAACATAACATATCAACGGAATCCCCAGCGGAGTTATCATCAAAATCTCAGCGAAGTATCTCTTCCCACAGAGTAATTCCCCGCAGAGTAATCTCTCCAACAAGTTTATTCCCCAACAGAGTCATCTTCTCCTACCGGTTTATTCTTGCAACCATCATCCCCAGCGGAAACGAAGAACTCTACTCTTCAACATCAGCCCAGGATTCAACAAACTCCCGGCATTCGTCAAGGATTTATTTTCCCAGACGAGAATACATTCATAAACATCACATCTTCATACATTATAGCATGCATACGCATCATACAACACAAATCTCATTTATTTTTGAGAACATCTTAAAATCATGCAGTTCATGCATCATGACATTGCATACGACTAATACTTTGCCTTTTCAGAAAAAAGTCAATCAAAAGATGATCACCATCTACCTTTACAGTTCCAGATCAACACCGGTAACAAGCCAGGAAAATTCTGTGGACGACTGATCATGGGTTAATATCCGAAACCAAACAGGATAATTATCTACTTGATCATCCTCAGGCAACCCTACACCGGTTCCTTTTCTTTCAGAAGAAGTCTTACACGGGCTCATCAACAGGCAAACCTACACCGGTTCCTTCTCAACCTCAGATGTTAGTTTTACACGAACTCATCATCAGGAAACCCTGCACCGGTTCCTTCTCAATTTTCAGACGAAGTCTTACACGGACTTATCATCAAAGTAACCCTACACCGGTTCCTTTTCTTTCAGAAGAAGTCTTACACAGACTTATCTCAAGATGACCTTACCCCGGTTTATCCAGAAGTTTTACACGAACTTACCCTGCAGTAACCCTACACCGGTTCCTCCAGAAGTCTTACACGGACTTATCTCAAGATGACCTTACCCCGGTTCATCCAGAAGTTTTACACGAACTTATCCTGCAGTAACCCTACACCGGTTCCTCCAGAAGTCTTACACGGACTTATCTCAAGATGACCTTACCCCGGTTCATCCAAAAGTTTTACACGAACTTACCCTGCAGTAACCCTACACCGGTTCCTCCAGAAGTCTTACATGGACTTATCTCAAGATGACCTTACCCCGGTTCATCCAGAAGTTTTACACGAACTTATCCTGCAGTAACCCTACACCGGTTCCTCCAGAAGTCTTACACGGACTTATCTCAAGATGACCTTACCCCGGTTCATCCAGAAGTTTTACATGAACTTACCCTGCAGTAACCCTACACCGGTTCCTCCAGAAGTCTTACACGGACTTATCTCAAGATGACCTTACCCCGGTTCATCCAGAAGTTTTACACGAACTTATCCTGCAGTAACCTTGCCCCGGTTCCTCCAGAAGTCTTACACGGACTTATCTCAAGATGACCTTACCCCGGTTTATCCAGAAGTTTTACACGAACTTACCCTGCAGTAACCCTACACCGGTTCCTCCAGAAGTCTTACACGGACTTATCTCAAGATGACCTTACCCCGGTTCATCCAGAAGTTTTACACGAACTTATCCTGCAGTAACCCTACACCGGTTCCTCCAGAAGTCTCACACGAACTTATCTCAAGATGACCTTACCCCGGTTCATCCAGAAGTTTTACATGAACTTATCCTGAAGTAACCTTACCCCGATTCATCCAGAAGTCTTACACGGACTTATCCCGAAGTAACCTTACCCCGGTTCCTCCAGAAGTCTTACACGGACTTATCCCGAAGTAACCTTACCCCGGTTCCTCCAGAAGTCTTACACGAACTTATCCCGAAGAAACCCTACATAGGTTCTCTCTCTCCAGACGTAGTTTTACACGGGCTCGTCGTCAAAGAAACCCTACACAGGTTCTCTCTTCTTAGAGATGCAGTTTTACACGGACTCGTCATTAGAAACCCTACCCAGGTTTTACTTCTTCCAGGATGCAGTCTTACACGGGCTCATCATCAAAGTAACCCCACACAGGTTCCCTTCTCAAACTCCAGACGTAGTTTTACACGGACTCGTCATCAGTAAACCCTACACCGGTTTCCTTCTCATCTCTAGATGCGGTTTTACACGGACTCGTCATCAAAGTAACCCTACACAGGTTTTCTCTCTCCAGACGTAGTTTTACACAGGCTCATCGTCAAAGAAACCCTACACAGGTTCTCTCTTCCCAGAGATGCAGTTTTACACGGACTCGTCATCAGAAACCCTACCCAGGTTACACTTCTTCCAGGATGCAGTTTTACACGGGCTCATCATCAAAGTAACCCCACACAAGTTCCCTTCTCAAACTCCAGACGTAGTTTTACACGGACTCGTCATCAGTAAACCCTACACAGGTTTCCTTCTCAGCTCTAGATGCGGTTTTACACGGACTCATCATCAAAGTAACCCTACACAGGTTCCTTCTCCATTTCAGATGCAGTCTTATACGGACTCATTATCAGTAAACCCTACGCAGGTTTCCTTCCTCCAAAGATGCAGTTTTACACGAGCTCATCATCAGTCAACCCTACACAGGTGTCCTTCTTTCCAAGATGCAGTTTTACACGAGCTCATCATCAGGAAACCCTACACAGGTTCCCTCTTTCAACTTACAAAAATTACAATTCAACGGACCACCTCCAGATGGCATCTATAAGCCCATCCACCTATCAACAGTCTCCAAATGGCATCTATAAGCCCATTCCCGACAAGGTTCTGTCACATCTCCAGATGGAATCTATAAGCCCATCCTCCTATCCACCATCTCTCCAAATGGCATCTGTAAGCCCATTCCCGACATCACATTTCTGATACCTCACTATATGAGTGCAAATTTCTGGGCACTCTAGTGTTCAATCATCTTCCACCTTCGGATCACGAAAGGCACACAAGCCAATCTACATCCTCAGGTCTAAGAAGATTGAACAGGAGAAATTGTTGTACCCCAAAA
Organism: Vicia faba; assembly: GCA_948472305.1. Taxonomy (NCBI): domain Eukaryota; kingdom Viridiplantae; phylum Streptophyta; class Magnoliopsida; order Fabales; family Fabaceae; genus Vicia; species Vicia faba. The sequence continues at coordinate 337,791,926 of OX451741.1, forward strand.
TTTGCCCTCCCATATTCTTCAAAGTTTTGACAAGCATCATCTCAATTTGCTTAAGTCTACTCAAGGGTTGCACAGTTCAAACACCCTCCTAAGCCAGTCAAATTAGGGTTTTGGTTCTTGCAAGGAAGTTGAGGTTTTCAAGGGCTCAATCAAGTCCCATATGCTCATATACATTGTCAAGCACCTACATGTCAAGTTTCAAGGCTCACAAGGTCAAGTTGCACAGTCAAAAGCCTCATTTGCTTCACAATCAACTGTAGGGGCAAAATGGTCATTTGGCAGTCAAAAGTCAAAATTTTTGGTCAACATCTTATTTTGAAGCCACAATCATCATTTGGATCAAATCTTGATCATGATTCCACAAGAATGGCTCAAAAATCATCAAGATGCAAAAGTTTCCATTTTTGAACAGCTGAAAAGTCAACTGTAACTTGACCAAGGCATAACTTTTTTATGGTTCATCAGAAAAATCCCATCCAATGCTCATTTTGAAGGGGAGGACATTTCCTACAACTCATCTTCACATTCCAATTCCAAGAAATGCTCTCACAAAAAGTTATCAATTTCAACATTATAGGTCATTTTCAAAAGTCAACAAAAAGGCACTTTAAGTCAAAGACCATAACTTGAGATTGGTAAATCAAAATGACATGGGACCAAAGGCATTGGTTAGAGGACTTCAAGACCTTTCCAAAATGTCCAAGAACATGTTCATATGATCAAAATTGAGCAAGATATGCATTGGAGAAGTTAGGAAATTTTTGTGAAATGGCAAAAGTCAACTATCCTTGAAACTTCAATTTTTGACAAAAGGGCCCACTTTTTCCACTTGATTCAGCTTTGCCATGCCACCCACGTGTCCCATGATTTATTTCAAGATTAAAAAATTATTTTTTCTATTTTTATTTAATTTTATTGATTTAATTCATTTTAAATCCATAAAATTCAAATAAAAATCAAAAAAATTAATTAAGGGATATCTTGTGGCTTGAATGGCTTTGATACATCATAATCCACCTACCAATTTCGTGTAAGATCCATTTTAAGCATAAAATTCAAATTTTGGACAAAAATGGCAAATGCTTTAATGGTGATAAAGAGGAAATCTCAAGATTTCATTGCAAGGGTTAAAGGCTCACATTATTGCTTGATTCTCACTAAAAGACACATATGCAAGTGTTCCATACCTCAAGCACGACCTAAGCATCACAAAAACGGCCAAACCAATTCCAAAAAAAACTCAAGAAAATTCAAATCCTAATTCTACCTTCCAGGCCATTTCAAGGAGATTTAAAGATTCAAACACCTCGCAATTTCTAGCTATTTTATTCACATTTTATTTTATTTTATTCAAATAAATATAAAATAAAAGGCATAAAATAATAGATATTTGTTTTGGGAACATGGGCTAACACTCTGGATCAGCCTTGGGCCCATAAATTTGTGCCAAGATGTCCAGATGCATGTAAGCATGGAAAGGGAAAGTTTTGCAAATTTTGGAAGCTTTTTAATTTGTTGGATTTTGGTTTGAAAGCATGGCTTTATGGCTTGGATTCTTGCCTTATTTCTTTGTCCCCTTCATCTCCTCTATAAATACAAGCCATGAGAAAGCATTACGGACAGATACACACAGCCTAGAGAACGCCCCAAAATTGCAAAAATTTCCTTGAAGTTGTCAAGCTCGAAAGACCTGATCTAGCCAGATTCAACTACTTCCAAGCACTCCATCAATATCCCAGGTCCCCCATAATTTCCATGTATTTTTTTTCTTTACATACTTATGTGCAGGTTCACAAGAAAGGTGCATCATACACCTCACACCCAAACACGCCATGTGTCCTCAAGCATGCATCCAAAGGCCAGGAGCTGATCCCCACCATGTACCCTGGTCAACCTTGTGCATAGGCAAGCAAGGAAGTCAACAGGCCTGGAAGCTTAATGGGCTGGAGTTTCTGAACACACACCCAATTCTGGCCCAAAACCCCCTTGGGTTTGCATTTTTATTTTGTCATTGCATTTTTATTTGCCTTATTTTATTTCTTATTCTTTTTTATTAACTATTAACATAATTAATATTTTTCATGAAAAATAAAAAAAAAACACTAATATTATTATTATTATTAATTTCATGTTATATTTTGTAAATAAAATACTAACAAATAAAATAGTTTAATTAAGTCAATTTTAATCTCTTTTCTTTATAATAAGTAAAAACAATTTAGAATTAGGTTAACTTTTAATTTTAATTCCTTTTATTTTATTTTCATTAAAAAAACATAAAAACACAAAAATATTTTTTCTTTTAATTTAATTAATTAATTAGTTATTAGTTTTAATTTCATTAATTACAAAAAAAGGACAAAAATTCAATTCTTTCTTAAAAAAAGGGTCAAAACCCTTAGGACGTCCCGATTCATTCTTTCGCGCGCAATTTATTTTAATTCATTATATTTATGTAACTGCTTCAAGAATGTAATAGTAATTAGGTTTATTGCTTTCTTTACTTTCCGCACTTATATCAAAACGGGTCTTTGTTTTTTGGCGATGTATAGACCCGCGCCTTGTAATAGCGTAGAATTTATATTTCCGCAATTTACTTTCCGCACCCCTAACTGTTAAATGCATGAAAGAATGTATGTAAATAAAATTAACCCGTAGCTCACAAATAACATGTACAAGATAAACATTAACTGAATACAACACACATGCACATGCCACTTCTAGGGGTACGCCTCACTTGTTGCCTCGAAACGTGGTCATCAAGTATAGGGTGTCTTAGAGGTCGCCCTTTGTCTAAAGATCCACGTGCCTCGAAACGGTTGCCTCAGATAAAAGGATCTATGACATTAGGGTTATTTCTAAGGTGTCCTACCATTGCTTCGGTGACCACACATGTCCCTTAATCGAATTGACCCGAACACCTCCAACGATGGTGCTACCTACCTCTCAATGGTGGGATAGCACTATCTAAAGGACTCTTACACAGCTTAATTCCTTAGAGTAGGTAGATTCTCTTAAGTACTTGCTCTTTTCAAACAAACAAAAACAACTTTTCGCACCCGCACTTTCTAAAAGTTTTCAAACAAATTTTTCACACACTCTTGAGGACAGATACAAAAGTTACTTAGAAATTTTTCAAACGAAACTTTTTTCAAAACCCACACACACTTGAAAAGCAAACAAATTTTGAAAACATAAGAGCAAGTACCTAAGAGCCCGTGGATAACCACGGATAGAAAGGGTGCTAACACCTTCCCTTTCTATAAATCTACCTCCCGAACCGAGAGACATCTCGAATAAGGAATTTTGCTGTACTTTTGTCCTTTCCATGTTGGAGAACATAAAAGACGGTGTCGACTCTTGCTTACCGCGACATTTCACGAAACCAGCTTAAAAATAGTCAGTTCTATTTCCACCGATCACATACATATCATTGCATGAATAGAAAAACTATGGATCAGAACTTCTTTATTAGGGCTAGACTCAGATTTAGGATTAGAACTTCTATAAATTGTTGTGCTATTATCCTTCTTATATGTTGTTTATTAAGAATTAAATAAATTGTTGATGTGCTGATTAAGATTGAAATATGGCATAGAACTTCTGATGTTCACTCACAGTTTTAGCACACACAGAATTTCTAGGATTTTCTCACTGTTTAAGCACATAGAAAATCTGAGTTCTCTTTACTGTTTTAACACACAAAACTTATATGATTTTATAACTGTATAAATGCATAGAACTTCTATGATTTTTTCACTGTTTAAACACACTGAACTTCTGATATTTCCAATCTCTGTTTGAAACACTCAGAGTTTCTGATTTTCACATGCTGACAGTACATTGAATTTTTGATGTTTACTCACTGTTTTAGCATAACACAGAACTTCTGACTTTTGGTTTATTGGCTGAACACCACCCAGAACCTTTGTGTTTTCCCTCTAAAGTTTTTTGCAGGACTTCAAAGTGTACCAATACAGAACCTTTGTTCCCTTTCCCTCTGACGTTTCTTGCAGGGCCTTAGAGTGTACCAATCCAGAACTTCTGATGCCCACTAACGTTTCCTTTCTGAGTCATCACGCGCCTGACTTCAGAACTTCTGATCCTTGTTGTTTTTCCTTGCAGTAGCACGTTATTTTCTATTTTTTTTTCATTTATTTTCCTTTTCGTCATTTTTAATATTAAAAAGACATACAAATATTTTTCTTTTATTAATTTACTTCTTTTTTCATTAAGAAAAAAAAACCATTTTAATCAAACAAACAATTTAAAAAAACAGATATTTCAAAAGGTTCCTGTGGAGTACCACAGATGCATTGGGTGCTAATACCTTCCCATTGCATAATCAACCCCCGAACTCTATATCTTTTTCAAAATGCATTGTACTTTCATTACTTTTAAGTATTATTTTACATTGTATATTTTAGGGTTTTATTTCGCTCTTTTCCCTATTCCCTTAGAAATAATAAATCGCAATGGCGACTCTTGCTATTTCCGAGTCAAGTTAATTAATAGCTTGATCTCCGATTTTCATCGCTACAGTTTCACGCAGCTAAACAAGCGTTGAATAATGAAGCTTTGGTTGGGGTCGCTTATCTGGAGCATGATGGCGTGTTGGATATTGAGCTAGCCTATCTTGACACCTCTATCTCGTTAACCAGTGCTCGTCTGGAACTTGCTCAAGAACGCTATATAACCCTCAAGAATAATGTTCCTTTTTAGCCTTTAGATTTTACATGTAATCTGAATTTGGTCTTTCCATAATTCTTTGTAATGCTTAATTCTAATTTCAGGCCCCTTGGTTTGCCTCCTTATTATGCATCGAATGTTATCCTCTGTTTATCATAATTTCTTACAACATAGGCCTATACCTCTTTAAGTATTTTCCATTTACTCGTAGTATTCGACCTTCTGGTGTGAGCTCCTAAATCTCATAAGCATTGCTAGAAAAAACGTGCACTACTCAAAATGGTCCTTTCCAATTTGGTGACCATTTTCCAAGGACTCTATCCCTCCTATCCATAGGCATGATCACTTTCCAGACAATATCTCCAAAGACGAACGCCTTTTCATTCACCCTTTTGTTATAGGCTCTTACTACTTGTTCCTTCTGTCTGAACAAAGTATCTAATGCTGCTAGCATCAGTTCTTCAACATCTACCAACGTATCATACATCATTCCCCAGTAATATTCAGTAGGAATATCTGATTGTCTTTGCACTCTGACTGATTGTAGATGAATCTCTAAAGGAAATAATTCCTCATTCTCATAAACTAAGTTGAAAGGTGTTGTGTTATTCGACTCTTTTGGCGAGTTTTGACATGCCCACTGTAATACGGTGGGAGAACTAACTTTTTTGGTTTTATCGCAAATATTGTAGTTAGCAAGAGTCGCCACTGACTTTTCTTTTATCCAATATTTAGGAAAGGTGAAAAGAACATGAAATACCTTTGATAGATTTTGACTTCGGGGGGTAAGTTATGAAAAGGGAAGGTGTTAGCACCCTTTTCACCCGTAGTTATCTACGAGCTCTTAATTTCTTATCTCACTTTTAAAACTTTCTTTGTGCGTGTGTAATTTCTTTGAAAATATGTTGAAATGCCAATGTAAGGCTAAATTTGTAATAATCCTTGTGTCGGTCCTCAAGAATGTATACAAAGTGTTTTTGAAAATATCTTGTTTGAAAGTGATGTGTAAAAATGTTTTGTTTGTGAACAAGCATTCAAGAGTCCTACCCACTAAGTATGATCTTTCTTATTCTTTTCCCTCTCCTTTGGAGATAGTATTATCCATACCATTAGTTGATAGGTAATCCTATCTATTGGATATGAAGGGATAGGTGTAGGGTCATCGTATGGTCATAGAAGGTAACACGTAAGGATACTTTAGCAATTATATGGAAGGGACTATCATCATTTTGCTCGTAGGGTCATCGAGGGACTAGATCATTTTATAGGAAAATCAAAGGGTCATCGAGGGATTATGATCTTTATTTGAAAGGGACCATAATGATATGGTATATCGAGGGTCTTTTGCGAAAGTATCTCCACTTTCGAGGGACATGACCAATAGCATCGTAAGGCATCAAAGAGAAGTTACTCTAGAGGTGAAAATGTGAAGGGTGTGCATTAGTTTCAGTTATTTAATCTTGAAAATTAGGGTTAACTATATTGCTTTTAGTAGTCTTGCCATAAGAACCCTATTTTACTAACATTTAAATATGTACAGAAAATTAAAGTGCGGAATGTAAAATCCTACGCTATTACATGGCTTTGGGAGAGATACATGAGTATAGAAATTTGTGAGAAAGTAAATCTACGCTATTACATCCTTGGAGAAGATATATAATAGGAAAAAGATGCGAGAAAATAAATCTATGTTATCACATTGATAGTGCGATCCTATACACTTTGTATAAGAAAATAAATGGCAAAAGATAAATATTAGATTGTTAGAAAAAAAATTTAAAGACCTAAAATCAAAGTTAATATTTTTGTATTTTAATGATTTTATGTATTAATTAATTATTAATTAAAATTTATTAAGAAAAAGAATTAATTGAAAATATTGAAAGTAAAAAAACAAATTAGAAAACTAGTAAAAAAAAGAAAGCAGGCGTCAAGGTTTGAATCCACGCCCACCCTTTTACCATCAATCCTTCTTACCACTGAACAATTTGTTGTCTCGTGTTAATCAAATGACTATTAATCAATTTAACATAAAACAAAAAAATTTAAATTCAAAACAAAAGCTTCTGCGTGCATCTGTGTATTTAAAATAACCAGTCGTGTTACTTCTCTCCGCCATGCAAGCCCTTGACCGTCCCTGTAAAAGTCAGACCGGCCGGAGGTGGTGGAAACCACCGTCTTCTCCAGCGGTCTTCATCCTCAATCCTTCAAAAACTCATCAAATTGAAAAAAGGAAAACACTATCTTGCTTAAATTTCGCTCTTAGTCCGAATCCATGGTCGAAACAAACTAAAAATTAGTGGAAAAGGAGTTTCGAAGAGAGAATATGATCGTGCCCTAGCCATGGAAACTCATCATCCATGCGTCAAAGCTTGCATTTTATTATTCAAAAATGTTCTAAACATCATGACGAACTCATTTGGGCACACGAAATTAGTTAAATATGCATCGATTAAAAGATTTGAATTCAAGAAAATTACCAAAAATCGGCGTGCTTGTGTGAGCTATTCCAGACGTGAATGGATTTGTTTCTGGACTTGGTGAGAATCCTGGAAGCTTCAGGAACACGATTTGAGGCTTGGTTTTGATTGAGAGTGGATGGAAATAAGGGTTTGTGTTTTCCCTGGTTTCTTAAAAATTTGAAGATTTTAGGGTTGCTTCTATGATGCAGCATGCGTGTCCTTGAGGTCTGAATGTGTTGTGTATTTATAGGCCAAGGATTAGGTTAACAAAAGTGGCAAAAATCATGTGTAATCATGTGTAATATTTGATTTGGGATTTACATGAAAAGTTTCTTTTTTAAGCTCAATCTTGTGCCAATCAGCCTCACACGATTTCTTCACCATTAATGTGAATTTTTGGGCCTCCATGTGATTAAAATCAAAAGTCTTGCGCCTTAATCCGTTAGTTTTGTATTTTATTTAATTTATTTTGAATTTAATTGAATAAAATAAAAATAAAAATAAATAAAATAACAAATATATGAATGGATTTAGAGGTATAATATAAGGTCATGAACACGTTTGAACCTAAAAACCTAGGTCCATTCGCCCAAAAATTCAACTTTGCTCAAAGTGGACTTCATGCATTTTCTCAAAATTACTCAACTTTCACCAATCATAACTCACTTAATTTTTGGCATATGAAGGTGGTCTTAGGTTCTTTGGAAATATCAAGATGTCCCCTACAACTTTCATGTTGACCATTTTTTCATTTGAAGCCTTTATCTTCATGTAAATTGCTTTGACAAAAAATGTCTTCCTGCTGACTTTTAAAATGACATGTAATGTTTTGGCCCATATCTCTCAAATGAAGCATTTTTGGCCTTGATCTTAAAGAGACGGAGTTGTAGAGAGTTAAATTTCCTTTGAGATGAGCTTTGGTTTTCTGGTGAAGTATGCAAAAGTTGGGCTCGGTCAAAGTTTAGTTGACTTCTCCTTAAGAAAACCCTAATTTAGTAACTTTTGACTTTTGATGAATCTTGAGTTTTCTTGATGAATCATGACTAAACCTTGATCAAATGATGAATGTGACTTAAAAATGTTGATGTTGACCAAAAAATACTGAAGTTTGACTGTAGATTGATCAAAGATGACTTTTTGTCTAATACAGTTGATTTTCAATCATCTGATCAATTGAATGAGCAAACTTGTATTGCAAGGATGGAAATTTGATATGAGGATTCTTTGAGACATATGAGAAACCATGAAGTCCATTTGAGGCATTATAAACTCAAATTCCTTTTAGATAAGTAAAACCTTAGTTGTAGGTCAATTGCTCAGGAGGGGTGCTTGAATGCCCAAACCTTGAGTATTCTTGAGCAATTGAGAACCCTGGGAGCATGAGGAGACCTATTGAAATAATTTGTCTTGAATAATAGAGGGAAAAGTTTCGGGTATAACAACTGCCCATATTCAATCTTCTTAAACCAGAGGATTTAGATTGGCATGTCTGCCATTTGTGATCTAAAAGTGGAAGAGGATTGAACACTTAAGTGCCTGAAAATTTGCACTCACCGTTGCATGAAGTAACACTGTTGGTTGATTATATTTCTTGAATAGGCTCAAAGATGCCATTTGGAAAGGTAACAAAGTGTTGTCGGAGATGGGCTTATAGATTCCATCCAAAGTAATTATGTTCTTGGATAACTGTTGACAGGAGTATCAGAATGAGTTTATGCCCGACTGTATCTGAAAAGTATTATAATGAGTCTATGTCCGATTATATCTAAAGGTGTATCAAAATGAGTCCTCACCTAATTGTATCTAAGAAATATATTAGAATGAGTCTACGCCGTACTATATCTAGAAATAGATCAAAATGAGTCTTCACCCGACTGTATCTGAACAATGTATTGGAATGAGTCTACGCTATACTGTAGCTAGAAATGGATCAGAATGAGTCTTCAACGACTGTATCTGAATAATTTATTGGAATGATTATACGCCCGACTGTATCCAGAATTGGATCAGAATAAGTCTTCGCCCGACTGTATCTGAAAAAATGTATTAGAATGAGTCTGCGCTCGGCTGTATCTGAAAGAGTATCAGAATGAATCTAGATCCGATTGTATCTGAAAAATATATTAGAATGAGTCTACGCCTGACTGTATCTAAAGGTGGATCAAAATGGGTCCTCGCTCGACTGTATCTAAAAAATGTATTAGAATGAGTCTACGAATGATTGTATCTAGAACTGGATCAGAATGAGTCTTCACCCGACTGTATTTGAAGAATGTACTAGAATGAGTCTACGCCCGACTGTATCAAGAAATGTATCAGAGTGAGTATTCCCCTGAATGTATCTGAAAAATGTATTAGAATGAGTCTACGTCCGACTGTATCCAGAAGTGGATTAGAATGAGTCTTCACCTGACTGTATCTAAATAATGTATTGGAATGAGTCTATGCCCGACTGTATCCAAAAGTGGATTAGAATGAGTCTTCATCCGACTATATCTAAAAAATATATTAGAAGGAGTCTACACCTGACTGTATCCATAAGTGGATCAAAATGAGTCTTCACCCGACTGTATCTAAAAAATGTACTAGAACAAGTATCTGAATGAATCTATATCTCGATCATATTTAAACTGTATCTAGAAGATTTATTAGAATGAGTATCAGAATGAATCTACATCTCGATCGTATCTGAACTGTATCTAGAAGAGAATCTGGAATGAGTGTCAGAATGAGTCTATATCTAGATCGTATCTGAACTATATCTAGAAGATGTACTGGAATGAGTATCAGGATGAATCTATATCTTGATTGTATCTGAAATGTATCTAGAAGATGTACTAGAATGAGTATCAGAATGAATCTATATCTCGACCGTATCTGAACTGTATCTAGAAGATGTACTAGAATGAGCATCAGAATGAATCTACATCTCGATCATATTTAAATTGTATCTAGAAGATTTATTAGAATGAGTATAAGAATGAATCTATATCTCGATCGTATCTGAACTGTATCTAGAAGAGAATCTTGAATGAGTGTCAGAAAGAGTCTATATCTAGATCGTATCTGAACTTTATCTAGAAGATGTACTGGAATGAGTATCATAAAGAATCTATATCTCAATCGTATCTGAACTGTATCTAGAATATGTACTGGAATGAGTATCAAAATGAATCTATATCTCGATTTTATTTGAACTGTATCTAGAAGATGTACTGGAATGAGTGTCATAATGAATCTATATCTCAATCGTATCTGAATTGTATCTAGAAGATGTATTGGAATGAGTATCAGAATGAATCTATATCTCAATTGTATTTGAACTATATCTAGAAGAGAATATGGAATGAGTGTCAGAATGAATCTATATCTAGATCGTATCTGAATTATAACTAGAAGAGAATCTGGAATGAATCTTCGACTGATTGTATTTGAAAGTTGTGTTTATCATAATGAATCATTGTATGATTATATCTGAAAGATGATAAACTGTTGACAATGTCAATTTGTTCGGGATCTAACCTAAAAAGACAAAGTTAGTTTTATGCAATGTCATGATGCGTGAAATGTACTTTGTAGTGATGCTCTCAAAATAAATGAGAATAGTATATGTGTTTTGTATGCATATGTTATGATATTTTGTGAATGATGTATGGACGTAAATGTTGTTGAAGCGTATGGTGGCTTCATGTAACAATGTCTAGCTGGGGAAAATAAATCCCTAACCGTTGTAGGGGATGAAGAAAGTGATTCTTCAATTTCGTTTAGAATGACTTTACTAGGGATTTCCTCTTTCTGTTTGAGGACACTCCGCTGGGGATGTTCGACTTCTACTTGGGGATAGAAGAACTCCAGGAAAGTCAGTCGTTCGTTGTTATTTTTATTGAAGGATTTTATTCTTATGTACCCTGACTAGGGACAAAAGAGATGTATATTCCTTTGATGCATTATCTGACCAGGTTTTATATATAGGTATCAGCTCTTCTTGGGAGGACAACATTGAATGACATCTATCTGGAGAAGAGAATTTTGTTGGGGAATTTGCAGGATTGGAGAAATAAACTTCGTTGCAGGAATTAAATCCTGTAGACTGCATTGAGGAAATAATCTCTCATGGGGATTGGAAATTCATAGGCTGCACTGAGGAAGTTTCCACCATATGTTGGGGAAATGATCAAATTTCATTATCTGTTAGGGGACCTATTGAGGAAGATGATCATGTCAAGCTATCCATCATGGATATGGAGGTGAACTGTTGGAAGATGTGCCAGTTTCTGTCTGAGGGCATATTAGACTTGTTGGGGAACACATCTCTATTGGGGATGAGCTTGTGAAGATAGCTCTGTAAAGATAGTTCCATGGAGATTTCTCTGTGGGGATTTTTTGATAACTTGAACATCATCCCAACTCCTAGAGTCTTTAGTAAATGCTTGATCAGAGTTATAAATCTTCTACTGATAAACAAGTGATGAGATAACAGAACATAGTCATACGCTTTAATCCCTAACTTTTGCATGGACCGCTTTTTCAGATTTTCAGTCCACCGGGATACTCTTCTTTGCTCAAGCCTCCTTTTTAGGTTTTCAACTCACCGATGTATAATTTTAATTATATATCCCTAATTTTTGTCTGAAATCTTTTAGTTCATTGGGATGCCCTTATTTTTTCCTAGGCCAATCAACCTAATGGGTCCTTTTTTCATGCATAGTATTTTTGACTATGTCCGTGTTTACAGGGTGCGAAGAATTTTCACTGTCCATGGTGGTAAGTGTTGTAGCACTGCCATAAAATATTTTCTTGATCATACGTGGCCCTTCGTATACGGGAGTCCATTTTCCCATAGATTAGTCTGGTGCACCTGATGTTTAAAGTTATTGATCAACCATTAATTGCCAACTTTCTGATAGTCTTGACCTTCCTCGGTATTTTTCTAAGAAATATCACAGATGAATGACACCATCTGATACTACTAACATAGACAAGCAATTTAGTGATACTGAAGATTCAATTTTCAGTGGCTTTTACTGAAACTCATGATCAATGTAACATGCCCCAAGTGATTCAGATGGAGATCTTCCCCTGACTATTCAACACTTTTGAGAGATTCTTTGAATCTTAACTTGACTTCCACAGATGAGTTGGATAATAACATGTCATACCCCTTAATTTATAACCAATTGGGTCCATGAAAGTCTTGTTACTGGAAGTGTCTTTCTCTTTGACACATCATCTTAAGTAATTCTGTCCATTGGGAGCATTTTCATTCATTTAATATCCGTCATGCAAATTTCTCTGTTGTCAAACACTTAGTCATATGCAAACAGTGGTATTAAAATACACAGCTTATGTTTGTCTTGAAATTTAAAAATGCATTTTTTAGTAAAAAAAAATTTGTAAGAATGTGATATCAACTCAGGATTTATAGTAAGCCTTATAGGAGTCAGGATACCTTTTTGTAACAGTATGCTTTCGAACTAACCTATGCTTCAGTTAGGACTTTTAATGGTTGTCACGTGACATGGTTCACGGTTTAAGAAACAAAGGATAAAGGCTCAAAGTTTATTTGTACCCGAGTCGTTCCCCATGTTGTTCTTCAGTCCTATGCTCAGTTAATTATGAATTTAGGTTCCAATAGAGTTTGGAATTATAGAACTGATACTTTGGTGATGGTTCTGAAACTGGAAGTTTATTTGGGAAGTCAGTCATTTTTATTGTAACATCTTTCTTTTTTTGAGGATTTGTAGCGACCTCTTTTTGACTTTATTACCCCTAACTTTTTCCTAAACTGTTTTGTTTGAGATTACAGTCAACGGGATGCCCCCGTTTTTATCCTAAGTCTCCTTCATAGGTTTTGACTAAGCGGGCTTTTCTTTTGAAAGATAATAACTGTCTGACTTAATGATTACGGGGAACCATCATTGGTTTTCGATTTAGAAGAGTATCTTCGACACTACTCGTTGTTTATGAAAGTAAAGCTTGTGAATGCACAATTGATTTGACTGAGAAACTACCCCGCCCCAGATTATGATTAAGGGTTTTAATTTGCATGAAAAAGAAAACTTCTACTTATTAGGCTCAAAGGGGTTGACTAGGGATTAACTTCCTTATATCTTCATTGTTTAGGAATTGAAGCAATGTCTGTACATTGTCAGCAAGGTCTGTTCAAAATCATATTGTACGAGATTATGGTATTGTTTTCATCATCCTCCCTATAAAGGCTTACAGCTTTAACGAGAGTTAAATATCATAAAAAGAAGTAAGAACATAGTTTAAATACAATGAAAATGAATGGATTAATTCAAGACAAACATATGAAATGCATTAATGGGAAAAACCAAAGTTTGACATAAAGATAAGTGTTTGAACAAATAAGAGAATTTGCAAATAAAAGTCCAATGAACTAGAAACTTCCATTGTTGGCGTCCAAGTCGTTATCACTATCAGCATCTTTAACTCTTTCAAGATTAATTACTTTAGCTTCAATCAAGTCTTGAATCTTATTTTTCAACGCCTAACAGCTGGTAGTGTCATGTCCGGGACTGTTGGAGTGATAAGCACACCTTGCATTTGGATTGTAACGGGGAAAGGAAGTATTGGGGTTATGAGGAGGTTCTTTCAATGTAATCAGCTTCATCTTCAACATGCGTTGCAATGCTTGAGACAACAGCATGTTGATTTTGGCAAATTGTATTTTGGGTGCAACTTGCCTACGCTGATTATTTTGTTGTTGTTGTTGCACTGGCGCAGGATTAGAGATCAGAACTCCCCCACAGATTGGTTGCGGTCACTCTTATTATGACCCTTCAATTTGTACACAACATTAGATTCTTTCTTACCATTGTATGACATCTTCACAGTATTCGAAGATGTAGCCACCTGAATTTTACCACTTTTGATTCCATTCACAACATGTTCCCCTGTTAATATTAGTTCCGTGAAACCGACTGAAGAACTTCCAAGTAGATGATTATAAAAAGGACCTGTTAGCGTACACATGAACATGTCAACCAATTCCCTATCAGCCAAAGGAGGTTGAACTCTGCCTGCAAGATATCTCCATTTTAGTGTGCACTCTTTAAAGCCTTCCTCAAAATCCATTTACATACTTTGTAGTTGCATGCGGGTAGGTGACAAATCAGAATTATACTAATATTGTCTAGAGAAAGCTGCAGCCAAATCTTCCCAGGTATAGATATTGGCACCTTCGAGTTGATAATACCATTCCAATTGTTTACTAGACAGACTCTCTTGAAAGAAATGCAACCACATCTTCTTGACAGCAGTGTGTGGTTGAATTTTCCAAACATATGATCTCAAATGAGCTTCGGGAAAGAAACGTCATCATACTTAGAAAAGGTAGGAATTTTGAACTTAGGAGGAATGACGACTCCTGAGACTAAACCCAATTCTTCAAAGTTCAATCCAAGCACCTTATGGATCTCCATAGCTTTCAGACGCTCTTCTAACAGCTTATACTTCTCGCCAGCAGGGGATATTGTTCATCCAAATAATCCTCTTCCTCTTCATCAAAACATTTTTCATAACCATGATTTCTTTTTTCAGTTTTAACACTATTACCATCTTCATCCCTTTCGTCATCTTTGTCCAATGGGATATAAAGATCTTGATCTCGCTTGGCTGGACCTCTGAACTTTCTCCCCATGTTAAGGATGCCGGTTGGTTTCTTTGTCTTCTTCTTCTCGTTGGAGATGAGCACCTTCAGTTCTTCTTTCCCCTTGGCTAAGCTTAGGAAAAACTCTTGGAATTGAGCATTCTGATCCTGGAGATCTTTGATCGTCTGTTAGAGAGCCATTTTTGCTCAAATAAACAGCAAGAAGATGAGAAACCTGTCTTGGAAACCTATTATGCAATGATATGTATGGAATGTAGATGCATATGCAATATTTTCAAGAACCTCGTGGGATTTAAATCTATTAATCAAAGGGAACAGATGTAGCGGTAGAAATGTTGAGACTAAGCCATTGGATTGACTTGACTCACACAGATCAAATTAAAAATCGCCACTGCGCTTTATTGTTTCTGAAGGAATGAGAAAAGAGAGAGTAAATCAAAAGAGGGGGAGATAATCTAAGTTCGGGGGTTGGTTATGCAAAGGGAAGGTATTAGCACCTTAAACATCTACGATACTTAGCAGGAACCTCTTTGAAAATTCGTGTATTTTGGATATAAATATTGTATAAAAAGTAGATGGTGGAGATGGGAAAAGAAGTATTTTTTTATAATTTTTTCATCCGTCGTGGTTGCGAACCTTTAGTGCCTACGTACCACCTTCCGTGCAATAGGGGATCATGGTACTCGTAGTTCACCTTTAAAAATTTTAAAACACAAGTGTGTTGGTTAATTTTAAGAGACGAGATATCATCGTCTTATCCGAGTGGAAGAACATAATTACTACCCACAATGATGAGAAAGGAGAATTTGCATCATCTCAAAGTGAAGGATATGGCTTGGATTTTAAAATCAACAAATCCTCACTCAACACCCAAGTGGAAAATATCTTGCTTCACTATACATCATAAAAATATAGTAGTTCGCATCACTACAAGGATTGACAAGAGTCTAATATTTTGAGAAAATTTTAAGATAAAAACCCAAAATGGCTAAAAAATGGTTTGAATGAGATTGATTGACTTTTAGTCTTCTCACAAAAATGTCAAAGTAATATTAAGTTGGTTAAAGTTTGATTAAGAATTTTTTTTTGAAAATGCATGGACCTAAGTCCAGGTTTATTGTGAAAGCGATTCAAGTTTGGAAAACAATAATAGTTTTGAAAAGGAGGGAGAAGATTTTTATAATTAAAGAAGATGGAAGGATATGATGGGACTATCCTATTGCATCAGGTAAGGGCTAGGGAAAAAGAATCGTCTAACCAACAAGGAGCCAACACTTGACACAAAGAGTCAATGTAGAATTTCCATCCTTTGGATTGAAACCAAGCAAGCAAAGATACTAAACCTCTTAAGAATACCAAACTTCAAATGCATTAAGTCTTCACAAAAAATTGGGCAGAGTAATAGTTGTATATAAATAAATACCCAATTAGAAACAAAGCATATAATCAGAATAACCTGCACACAAAAAATACAAATAACCCAGTGTCTTGGGGTAAACCCCAAGAACTCCAAACAAAATAACAATAGAAGTCACCAAGGTCTCAAGGTAGTCAAGGTCTCTAATCCTAAGTCCAAGAAGTCCACAACTCCAAAATGCCAAGGATAGTGACCAAATAGTCCAGTAACCTTAAATTTTTATTATTCAAGCCGTTTATTAGGTATCTTCAAAAATAAAATGAAAAGCTCAAGTGAGAAAAACAAAATGACATAAAGATAAATGCTCAAGTGAGCAAAGATGAAAATAGCATGAAATGTAAATGCTAAGATAAATGGGGCTTAAAGTAAGAGCATAAAGTAAAAGCATAAAAATAAAAGTCAATTGTTAATGAGTTAGAAATTAGAGATTAGTTGACTGACCATCTTGAATCTTGCATTTGAAAACTCATTAGAAGATTGATAAAATCAAAGCCTCTCAATAACAAGTTTCATTTGCTTTTTGTCAAGTATATCATTCATTTCAAATTCTCAAGTCAAAAATAAATGACCAATGATGCTTAAATGATTCACTTAGTCCAAAATTTATGATGATTCATTAGAGGATTGATAAGACCAAAGGCTCTTAACAATGAACCTCAAGTTTATTGGATCAAAGGTTTCAAATTAAACATACTTGGACTTGAAAACATGGGTTTGGGCCACGAATGATTATTTCTCGAATTGGGATAAAAGTTAGCGCTATGTTAAGCAATCGTAAGTGGACTTATATAGAAGTCGCACCTATTTTGAGGTCGGTCACTAGCAATCTATGTGCCATTTGTTTGGAGAGGTGATATGTATATCATCCTCTAACAACATGTAACACAATGAGAAAGGGATAAGATGAAGAGGGAGGGGATACATTTGAATAAAAAATGAAGCAAACTATCATTAAAATCATCCATCCATTTTAGTGGAGTTACACTTAACACTCAAGATCCAATGATGTTAATGAAGTTCATGATCAACGAACACATAGCCAGAATATATTAAAAAATAAATTGCATTTAATGAATAAGATATAAAGGAAAAATGATTTTTAAATTATTTTTTAAAGCAAAATAAAAGGCAAAATATCAAACCATATTCAAAGTATCAAATAAAAATTTAAAGAGACCACAGAAAAATCAGAAATGATCTCAAAATTTTTTTATAAAATTTTTGGTAATTTTTTAAAACAGATAAGTATTTTTGAACTAATTAAAATCACTAAAATAATTGAAGAAAAAGAAAAGATCAAAAAGAGTAGAGGTCAAGATAAAATTCTAGAAAAATTAAAAAAAAAAACAGAAATAAGAAAACTGATTTTTATAAAAAAATTTAGAATATAAAAATATCAAAATGTAATATTAAATAATTAAAAACAAGTTAAAACAAAGGAAAAATTATAGTAAATATCAAATCTGAAAATAAAATCATGAAAAAATGAAAATCAGAAAGAGAATATTTGAAAATATTTTTGTCAATTTTTTCATAATTGTTTAGTTTAAAATGAATTTTTTATGATTTTTTGAAGTTTAAATCAATTAAAATATAACAATCAGAAAAATAAAACAAAAACAAAAAGATATAGACCATTGGATGAATGTCAAATCGCGTTAGTAATCAAATCCAAGGGATCTGGCGTGCTATGCATATCATAGTCTTTATTGAATAAAACACCGGATCCATTATTAAATCAGATTTTTGAAAAAAACAAGTGGCGCGTTATCATTAGTTGAGAGATGATACGTTGGCCATCTTTAACCTCCAGTCATGCGAATTAAAGGTCTCTCATACTGTAAAGTCAGGAGCTCGAACCTATGTCATTCGCTTCGTCTCATCAAGACGAAAACAACTGTACCCTCGCGAAAAATTTATTTAAGGTGTAGCTCAATCGATTTGCCAAAAACCAGAAGGAAAAATTTGAATAGGGATTTGAAAATTCATGGACAAAACTCAATTCCAGTTGAAAACAAATGTTGCGACTATTATCAGAATGATGAGAGCTTCATTGTAGTAACAAATTTTGAGAGAATTGATGAAGAAATCTACCTATTGAAGTACAAATTCAGAGCTCTGAAACTTGACTTGGCTAGCACGATTGAGGAAGGCTGTAAAACCAAATTCGAAGTTGCAGAAAGTGGGTTAAGGATAGAGTTTGGCAGGGTGATTCAGGTTGTTCAAGCTTGAGAAAATGAATGCAATATGTCCCTCTATTTATAGGGAAGCGAATGGTGCAAAGAATTCAGAGGAAATTTGAAGTTTGGAGGGAAATTGGATCAAGCTCAAAAGTGAAAAAAAGTGTGATCCCATGTGCATCAAAACTCAATAAATTCTTGTGTTTTGATCCTTAATTCAACATTGTGAACTTTGTTAAACATATTTAAATCAAAAACGCGTGCTAAATTGGTGATTATAAGCCATATTATGAATTTCAAATTCTGACTTTGGAGAAAACTTTAGTTTCAAGGTACCATCTTTGGATCCATGGTGTTCACAACTCAAAGGGTCTTAGGGCCTGATTCTTGAAGCAATTGAAAGATAAGGTGACAAACTTTACAATGTGCAAAGAATTAGATCAATTGGATACTTGATCTAGGAGTTGTGATGAGTCAAAGTTGAGAAAAATATGTTGATTTTTTGAACTTAGAAAAATTCTATGTTTTTCTTCAAAAGCGACCTATAATGTTTTTGAGTTCAAACAAGGCCTTCCTCCAAAATTGAGCTTTGATCATTGATGCTAGCTTGAATTGGACATCCTAAAGAGCATTTTTCAACTTGAATCACTCAAAAATACCAAGTATTGAAAAATTTATGGCCTTGTAAAATTGGTGAAGATTCATGAGGTGACCTATAATCTTTTGGGTTCTTAGGGCATCTTCCACTCATTTTCAAGCTTTGCACATAAAAGAAGAGTTGAATTTCACATCCTTAATATCATTTTGGAAAAATAATGGGCTCAAGGAGATAAAAATTTACCAAGTTGTGATCTTTTGAAGTCTCATAAGGGAATTTGATGGCCTATCTAGAGGACTTGTAATCTTTCTCAACCATTAAGCATCTTCTACACAAAATTTCCTTGAAACTCTTGAAGTGATTAATTGAAAACCTTTTAAAGAGGAGCATTCCATTTCAATTACTCAAAAATCTCAAAATATGAGCAAGATATAGCCCTTAGAATCTCAAAACCCTAGCTCCTAGAACACCAAAATGACTTGGGAACCCCTTTCAATTTTGATAAACTTCTTTGCACAATAACTTTTTCCATGTGAATTGAAGTTTTTGTGGATGATAGTAAGAACCCATAGCAACAATAACCACTTCCAAATATTAAGAATTGAAAGAGTTATACACTTGTGATCAAGGAATCAAGACCTTGTCCAATTAGGTCAAACTTCTTCAATCAACCCTTGTATATTTTGACTTTCTTTCACAAATTGAGGCATGATGAATCATACTAGACCTTGTCACGATGTCACTTTAAATAATATTCAATGATGAAGCTTGAATATCAATAAATCTTTGTTAAAGAAGGCATGGAAATAAACTCATGAACCTATGAATTCACTTGATGAAATGTGTTGTTCCCTTACATATAATATCATTATTTAGAGCAAACATTCATTGTATTTGTTAGTTAAAAGTTGATCAATACAAAAAATATATGATCACCACATATAAATCAAGGTGCTTGGTGATTCCTCATGAGAAAACCTAAGGATAGGGAGAAGAACCAAACCTTATTGTGATCTTGATATGATTGAGCTGATATGAGATGATATAGGAATCTTAGGGGCAAAAATTGGGGTACAACAATTTCCCTTATTTAAGTGTCTTCTATTCGGAGATGCGAAGATTAAAATTTTCGTGTCGACACAATTGAAGATACTTAAATATAAAACAAGATTTATTTTTGGCCCTGAGATGCAATGCAATGCTTATGATTGTGCATGCAAATAAACAGAACCAAAGGTGAAGCGGGACACTAGTGAAGGATAACGGGGATCGACAGATAACTGGAAACTATCCACTCACTGAGAAGATAGCAAAAAAGGTAACATCGACCCACAGGAGGAAAGAAATGGTAGGATAATACCAACAAATACAAATATTAGGGTAGGCAACAAATAATCAGCATCAGTACTTACGACTGGAAACTAATGAATTCTTTAAAGAAAAGTGAGTCTCAACAATGAACTATCTCCCATAATGATGATACTACCATTCATCAGAGTAACAACTGTAAATAATGAACTATCTTCCATAATGACGAGACTACCATCCATCGGAGTAACAAAATCTCAACAACAAACTATCTCCCATAATGATGAGACTACCATACATTGGAGTAACAAAATCTCAACAACGAACCATCTCCCATAATGACGAGACTACCATCCATTGGAGTGAAAATCTCAACGAGTAGCTATCTCCCATAAAGACGAGACTACCACCCATTGGAGTGCAAATTAATTTTCTCAAGGAACTAACAGACTTACTGGGGAAGTGTAGGTTGCTCCAATAAAGAGACCTGCCACTTGCTGTTATAAGGAACTCTTCAGGCAAAGAAATATGACTTCTCTGGGGAAGTTTTCAATATATTCATACTGAGGAGATAAAACTTTCTTGGGCAAAATAAATGCACACCCTTAATCCAGAGTTCAGAGCCTACAAAAATCAGAATAATAATGTTGCCAGGAGCCATAAATTTAACCAGAAATAAACTGGAGTGAAATAGTCAACCAAGATAGCATCTGATGAGAAATAAACCCAAAAGGGAAACACATAGCTAACTAGATAATGAGTTGAATAGGAAGATTTGGAGCAAAATTCTTCCACGAGGGACAACTCAATGGGGAATTTGGAAAGAATATACTCTTTCTACTTAAAGTCGACACTCTATTAGAGAGAGAGTAACGTAACTCTGTAAAATAGGGTAGTATGCCAACAAAATATTAATGAATGCAGATGAACAATGAATCGTTTAATTTAACTATGCATGATGTATGTATGAATGTATGAATGTTATCATGTATATGCTGACAAAACAAACATACAACACTGGGAATAACCAGACAAAATAAGCTTGGGTAAAGTTAATACTCGGCTAAATCATATCCAGGATGAAAATTTTCACAAGAAAGTAAGCACCAACTGAGGAAATAAATTCCTATTTCACGGCTTAACTCTACTGGGAAGAAATAAAATCTGAAAATAATTAAGTCAAAAATAGTGAATCTAAACAGATACAGGGATATAACATCCTCATCCAGGCTTCATTGGAGAATATCACACAGATTTTAATGGGGAAAACAATGCTTCAACGTATGTACTTCCACTGGGGAATTACAATATTAACTTCATTAGGGAAGATGAAAACCATGTCATCGAGATATCAGATGGGGATCTCGTGCTGACTTCATTGGGGAGTACATCACCACATCATCGAGGGGAGCCCAAAATACATTCTTCAATACTAAGAGTGATGATTACGCAAACTTCTCTGGGGAGAAATTATGAAATCACACGGGGATAACCAGTTTCCGTGAGAAACATTAACTCAACCTTACTTGGGGATCTAATAAGTTTAAACAATACAACAAGAAATCAAAATTATGGGGATTTTAAATCAAACCTAGCGCTTGGCGGGAGAAAACCCAAAAAGTTGACAACAATTTCAACACTTCTTATAAAAGATACTGCCCTTGTTTAGTCGCCTGGAAAAAACAACAACAATAATGCTATTACTGCAAAGGGCGATTTCTTGCAAATGATTCCACCTCAACACACAAAGGGAGAAAATACTTTCGTCATATGAGAGAAGACCTTACTGGGGAATCTAGGATAGAGGCTCCAAACCATGCCAACCCGAAATTAAAATAATTAACCTGAGAAGAGATGAATCAAGACATGACTGGTGAATATGGGATTACAGGCCCAATATCGCTCCATATGTAAATTGGTATAAACTCCAACTACCCGAGGTAAGAAACACAAGAGGATCATGCGCATATCAGCAAGAGTGATCCCGGGATATATTTTTGAGGAATCAAGAAATTACCATCACAACAAGAAGTCAAAATTATAAGGATTTTAAATCAAACTCGACACTTGGCGAGAGAAAACCCAAAAAGTTGACAGTTGTTCCAACACTTCTTAGAAAATATATTGCCCTTGTCTAGCTACTTGGGGGTACACAACAAACAACAATGTCATAACTGGAGAAAGTAATGCTCTGTAAGAGATTCCACATCAATTCTCAACATACAAAGGGTGAAAGAGCTCCATCAAGTGAGAAAATACTATATAATTTTACAATCTCTTCCTGATCACCACCTGGTTGGGGAAAGAATCACACTCAGCTAGAGAAACTTGAATCAAGACTTTAACTGGGGAAAATGGGATTACAAACCCAACACCACGCCACAGCATGGAGGAAACTCACTAACTGATCAACAACTGTAGAGGAAGCTAGGAACACATCTACAAGGCAAATCACGAGAAATAGTCCTGCTTGAGGAATATTCTCGGCTTGGGGAAAACATAACAACTATCTTGACAAAATTTGGAGATGCCCTTGGAAACAAATCTGGTGTCCCAAGTTTACCGTGTTGATCAAGGTAACTTTCACAACTTCCCCTTGGATATATGCTTTTAAGATAATCTTCCTCACCAAAAGGCTTCTAGAGGCTTGTCGAATTTTTACGTAACTTCCCTAGATTTGATGAATGTTGTATCCTCTTTGCTTAACAACTTCTTCTCGGTGACATTCCCTTTATTGATACTCAAATGTAAGCTTCCATGAAATCAAGCAGTTGTTTTACAAGCAGGAAATGTTTATTATAAGAATGAAATTCTAATGCAACAATTATGTAATTCTTTAAGATTTTATTTGAAAATATGTCGCAAAGCCTTGTGAACGAATCATTAGCCAGGATGCGACATTGATTTTTTTTGTTTAAAAGATAACAAAAGCATATGATACCAATCACAATAATTTAGCAAAACTAATGAGAGTCAGGAAACACTATCTCGTTTTAGTATGCTTTGTAAATAAACCCTGTTTCAATTAGGACTTTTGAGGGTTGTAACGTGGCCTGGTTCACGGTTTTAGAAAAAAATATTTAACGCTCAAAGTATTTGGTGCCCACCCCCTTCACGATGTTCTCCAGTCCTATGTTCAGTTAAACCAAAATGAGCACTCATTTCCCAAGAGGAATTTGATGATGGTTGAGGAACCATTGATATTCTTTGGACACGATAGTCACTTACTTTTGCTTCCTTTGGGTCTCTTGTCACACGACTTTGTTCTTTGTTGAGGATTTTATGTTGTAATCCTTTCTCGCCTTTCAGGCTTTCCATTTATTCATTGCCTTTCCTAACTTTTTCCTGGACAAATTCCTTTTGAATTTGACTCTGAAGTTCAGCAGGATGCCATGACTTTTGCCTAAGCGACTTGTTTTTCAAGTTTTTGAAGGAAAATTGCGATCAAAAGCGCAGCGGAATTTAAAATTTTCCTTTAGCGATCCTTACGAATGAACATGGTCAGTGATAGAAATATTTACCTCTTGTGGCGATTCAGACCTTTGATATTGTGATCACGAGCGTTGATGAAGAACAACGCCTCTACTCAGTCTACACGAACAAATCGCTTCCGGTCACAGTGCTAGCTGATCACGAACGAAAACCTTGAGTGAGAGAGAGAATCAAAAAACGAAATTGCATCAACTGAAATTGCTTCATCACAAGGGGTCTATTTATAGAATCACTCGTGTGGGCTACAAGCTAAAAGCCCAATTAAGGCTATAAGCTAAAAGCCCAATTAAGCTTATGGACATCATACCTTATGATGTACCATATATCACTTATCCACGTGGTACCTTACCACTTTCCGTATTACACTTAAGTGCACTGTATCTTACGGTGTTCCTTATTTATTCAATCTCTCATCAACCTGTCCTTATGTGTGTGACCCTGTAGGTTTTCGCGACGTTGGCAATTATATTAAATCACACATTTAATATAATAAACAGTGAGCGGTATCTAGCAACACATCACTGTTACCCAAGTTACGAAAATGTCATGTGATCTGACCAAACCTTTTCCGTGATAATATTTGTGTTGTACAATTACCCTTTTGCCCTCATGTCTATATTGAACACAAGGCATACACTGTGTCACCCTTGTCCAGTTCAATATTGGGCCCTTAGACATTTATCCTGTTATGCAGGATGAGCAAATTCCATCTAGGTCACTCATGTCCCTTAGCATGCTTTGTGAAGTACCCATCAATCGTCTTTATAGTCATCCAGTTACGGATGACGTTTGATCAACAATAAAGTACTTGACTCTACATCTAGGGTCCATAGTGGTTTCAGGTCGAAGGGTGGTATACACTATTATCATCATGAGAATAACTTATGACACTTTGCATAACATTCTATGTAGTATTCTCATAGCGGGTCAATCCAGTATAAATATTACTCCTAATATTCATACCTATGTGAAGACTTGATAACTCCTTATCTATGATCCATGAGATGGGATCATCAATCTATCTTCATAATAATCTTAATGCTTTAATGTAATCCCACTTCACATTAAAGCTTGACTACGGATACTTTAAGAATAGTGTCTTATGTTTAATGGGATCTCATGATTAAGTCACACTTAACATTTCATTAAACAAATAAACCATTCTAGGGACTTTATTATTTTGGAAAGCAAACATAATAAAGAAATGCCTTTTATTATTAATAAATAATTCGATACAAGTACCAAAAGTATTGGCCTCTAGGGCTTACACCAACAATCTCCCACTAGCACTAGAGCCAATCAGGCATACCCCTAATACCCATAGATCTAGTATGTCCATCATGCTTCAGCTGCACAAGAGGCTTTGTTAATGGGTCAGCAACATTGTCAAGTGTAGGTACTATGCATATTTTCACATCTCCCCGATCGATTATCTCTCGAATGAGATGATAACACCTAAGTATGTGTTTGGATCGTTGGTGGGATCTAGGCTCCTTAGCTTGTGTGATAGCACCATTGTTATCACAATAGAGATCAATGGGATCCACAATACTATGGACTATGCCAAGTTCACTAATGAACTTCTTGATCCAAACAGCTTCCTTTGCTGCAGTTGAGGCAGCAATATACTCATCCTCGGTTGTAGAATCAGCAACTGTATCTTGCTTTGAACTTTTCCAGCTCACAGCGCCACCATTTAAACAAAACACATAACCAGATTGTGATCTAAAGTCATCCTTATCTGTCTGGAAGCTAGCATCGGTGTATCTAATTACAGCAAGCTCTTCCTGACCTCCATATATCAAGAATGAGTCCTTAGTCCTTCTCAAGTACTTAAGGATATTCTTGACAGCTACCCAATGAGCATCACCGGGATTAGACTTGTACCTACTCGTTGCACTTAAAGAATACGAGACATCTGGTCGAGTATATAGCATGGCATACATGATAGATCCTATTGCAGATGCATATGGAATCTTATCCGTGCGATCCCTTTCTTCCTTACTTGAAGGGGATTGTGTTTTTGACAGACATATGTTATGTTGCATAGGTATGAATCCTTTCTTGGAATCATGCATATTAAAGCGTCTCAACACTTTTTCTATGTATGTACTCTGACTTAGGCCAAGCAATTTTTGTGACCTATCTTTATAGATCCTGATTCCTAATATATAGGCTGCTTCACCTAGGTCCTTCATTGAAAAGCATTTCCCTAACCAAGTCTTCACTTGTTGCAAGGTAGGGACATCGTTTCCAATGAGTAATATGTCATCTACATATAATACCAGGAATACGATCATGCTCCTACTAACCTTCTTGTAGACACAAGGCTCATCTTCATTCTTGATGAATCCATATTGTTTTACTGTTTCATCAAAACGAAGATTCCAGCTTCTGGAAGCTTGCTTCAATCCATAAATTGATCGTTGTAACTTACATATCTTTTGGGCTTCTTCTGGTATGTCAAATCCTTCAGGTTGTGTCATGTACACATCCTCAAGAAGATTCCCATTAAGGAAAGCAGTTTTGACATCCATCTGCCATATTTCATAATCATGATATACAGCGATAGCAAGTAAAATCCGAACAGATTTAAGCATTGCAACTGGTGAAAAGGTTTCATCATAGTCAACCCCATGAATTTGTTTATAGCCTTTTGCAACCAGTCTTGCCTTATAGGTATGTACCTTACCATCCATGTCAGTCTTCTTTTTGAAGACCCACTTGCATCCTATAGGGTTAACTCCTATAGGAGGCTCTACCAAGGTCCAAACCTGGTTTGTGTACATGGAATCCATTTCAGATTTCATGGCTTCTAGCCACTTCTCGGACTCAGGACCAGTTATAGCCTCTTGGTAGGTCACAGGCTCATCTTGATCCATGAGTAATACATCACCCTGATCACTTATGAGATATCTATATCTCTCAGGTTGTTGACGTATCCTGCTTGACCTACGCTGGTCTTGTTCTACTTGAGCAGGTTGCTCTTCCACAACTACTTGTGTTTCCTGCTCTAGTTCCTCCATAGGTGTATCAATGCTTTGTGGTTCTTGAATTTCTTCAAGCTCTATTTTCCTCCCACTGATTCTTTTGGAAATAAAATCCTTTTCCAGAAAAACTCCAGTTCGAGCGGCAAACACTTTTCCCTCAGAAGGATTGTAGAAGTAATACCCTCTTGTTTCTTTAGGATACCCCACAAATAAGCATTTGTCAGATTTGTGCTCAAGCTTAGTTGAAATTTGTCGTTTCACATAAACTTCGCAACCCCAAATCTTCATGTAAGACATATGTGGTTTCTTACCACTCCATATCTCATATGGTGTCTTCTCAACCTTTTTGGATGGAACCCGGTTAATTGTGTAAGCTACAGTCAATAGTGCATGTCCCCAAAAGGAGTTCGGAAGATCGGCGTGACTCATCATGGATTGGACCATGTCTAACAAGGTTCGATTTCTTCTCTCAGATACACCATTCCATTGTGGTGTTCCGGGAGGAGTAAGATGGGATAAAATCCCACATTCCTTTAGATGGTCATCAAACTCTAGGCTTAAATATTCACCGCCTCGATCTGATCAAAGAACTTTAATATTCTTACCTAGTTGGTCTTGTACTTCATTCTTGAATTCCTTGAATTTTTCAAAGGTTTCAGATTTGGGTTTCATTAAATACACATAACCATATCTACTGAAATCATCAGTAAATGTGATGAAGTATTGAAAACCTCCTCTGGCTGGTATGTTCAGTGGTCCACATACATCAGTATGTATGAGGGCCAAAAGATCATTAGCCCTTTCACCTTTTCCTGTGAATGGGGACTTTGTCATCTTTCCAATTAAACAAGATCTGCATGTCTCATATGATTCATAATCAAAAGAGTCCAAGAGTCCATCTTTATGGAGTTTGGAAATGCGTTTCTCATTTATGTGGCCTAAGCGACAGTGCCAAAGGTAGCTTGGATTTAACTCATTAGGTTTAATCCGTTTAGTATTAATGTTATAAATTGGCATTTCAAGATCAAGGACATATAGTCCATTGTTCATTTGTGCAGAAGCATAGAATATATCATTCAAATAAATAGAGCAACAATTGTTCTTTATTATAAATGAAAAACCAAACTTGTCCAAACAAGAAACGGAAATAATATTCCTACTAATTGCAGGTACATAATAACAGTTCTCTAACTGAATTATTAAACCACTAGGTAAAGTCAAAACACAAGTTCCTACGGCTAAAGCAGCAACCTTTGCTCCATTTCCAACTCGTAGGTCAACTTCACCTTTTGCCAAATCTTTACTCCTTTTTAGCCCCTGCACATTAGTACAAATGTGAGAACCGCATCCAGTATCTAATACCCATGATGCAGAAGTAGATAAATTAATTTCAATAACAAAAATACCTGAATTTGAAGTCCCTACTCCATTGTTCATATCTTCCAGGTACTTTGGGCAGTTTCTCTTCCAATGTCCGGTCTTACCGCAATGGAAGCAAGTGCCCTCCTTTGCTATGCCTCCACTAGGCTTCAAAGCAGGAACAATAGGTTTAGGCTTGGCAACTTCCTTGCCTTTCCCTTTACCAACCTGCTTGGTAGGCCTCTTGTTCAGCTTCTTTCCATTACTGACCATCAGAATGGACTTCCCTTTTGTCTTCATATTCTGCTCAGCAGTTTTCAACATGCTTAGCAATTCTAGAAGACTCTTATCCATGTCATTCATGTTGAAATTCATGACAAACTGATTAAAGCTATCTGGCAACGATTGCAAGATAAAATCAGTTGCAAGTTCCTTTCCAAGCGGAAACCCTAACCTTTCAAGGTTCTCCACATACCCAATCATTTTGAGTACATGGGGACCTACAGGGTTTCCCTCAGATAACTTGCTGTTAAAAAGGGCCTTTGAAACCTGAAACCTCTCGTTTCTTGCCTGCTCTTGATAGAGAATTTTCAGATGTCCGATCATATCGAACGCTGACATGTTCTCGTGTTGCTTTTGCAACTCCGAGTTCATAGTAGCTAGCATGAGACAAGCGGCTTCGTTAGCATCATCAAAATGCTTCTTATAAGCATCTCTTTCTGCCTTAGGTGGCTAACTAGGCGGTTCCTCTTCAGGAACAGGTGTCTCTAAGACATACAGCTTCTTATCGTGCTTGAGGACAATCCTCAGATTTCGGTGCCAATCCAGGAAATTTGTCCCAGACAATTTTTCCTTATCTAGGATTGATCGCAAAATATGGTTGTTTGTTGTCATGGTAATCTACAAAAAAATGAAAATATAAGTATCATTAAAACAACATATTTAATTAGGCCTTTAATCAAATATGCTCCCACTATTTTACTCAAACCAAATGACCCTCATCATTTGATTCGGAAAATCCCGTTGGAAGACTTTCTAGTGGGTCGAGATCCATATTTCACTTCGTTCTAAGTCAGCGTTAGGCTGATTACACAAAACTAGGTTATTTAGGTAGGAACTCCTTCCAATTGTATCTCATACAACTCTCGAATATTTTCAGTTGGGTGAATAACTCCTTATTCTAATTCATCATATGAATCATTCCCAACTCTTGCTTCTAAACATGTATAATCTTATTATAATGTGTTTAGTTAAGTTTGACACATTGTTTTAGCAGTTGGATATTACAATTATCCCATCGCACCTTACTAATATAGAACATGCACCTCGCGTATGCGAAACCTACATTGTTCGATACTAGTCTTGATGAGTGCTAAAACTTGGAAAGCATGAACTTAATATTTAACTTGAGGGATTTTGTTATTAGTTTGATCTCACCGGCTTAACATGCAATTTGTCTCTCTCATGCATCAACATACAAATGCATGCATTAATATACATAAAAGGATACAGTTATGGCCCCCTAGCGCAATTGTTCTCCCAAGCCAATGAGAGAACCTAAGCTAACCTAATAACGATCTAAACTTCTCCAAGCAAGATCTCCAAGGTTATCCTCCTTTGATATTGTATTCTTCTCTTTCTTCATAACATTACATTACATAAAAGAAACTCGTTTTACATACGAGGGAGTGAGATGAGAAAAGAAGTTACATCAAGAATTTTAGAGAGAGGCACGACACGCAGGCCGTATTTTTCAATCCCAAAACAAAATAAAGGAAAAAACTAAGGCCATAACTGATCACCACAAGACAATAATAATAAACACACTTTTATTATAAGTTTAAATTTTGTTAATTAAAATAAAGGCAAATTAAATTTCGACAATTGATCACACTACGCAGAGTTAGCCGGGGGTTCCACTGCCCGGTCAGCGGACGGTGGTTCCGCTGACCGTTCAGCGGACGGGGGTCAAGGGGGCAGCGCCCCTTTGCGGGGTTGTTAGGGGAAGCGCCCCGACGCAAAATTTTAATGAACAATTCATTTGAAATCGGCGTCATTTTCGCACAACTCTTGTGCATTCATAACCCTAATCGCATAACTCTACAACAACACAACCCTTGTGTCGTCATGAACCCTAATGCAACAGTTTCATGTTGTCAAACACATTTCGATTGATAATTCAGTATGATTAATCACATGTCATTGCTTCACTATACTAATGTCGGATTCCGAAGCATATGAACAGTGATCGGTCAAAGGAATAACAATCATCAAGTGTTTGAATGAACGAAACAGAAACAATATATCCCATATACCATCGTTGCATCAGATTTACTTATATCATATATAAAAGTGATCGATCTTATTTGTGTAACCTATGGACGATCGATGTATCGCTGCTTCACTATACTAATGTTGGATTCCGAAGCATAGTCAACATCAATCATCCAAATCGTACACAACAGATGCCAAATTTAATTACTCGTTTATTATTCAATTCATTCTGGTTTTAATCGAATCAAAACAGAAAATATAGAACATAAACAACTATCAGATCCATGGTTTCGTAAGTGGCTTTGATACCACTGAAGGAAAATTGCGATCAAAAGCGCAGCGGAATTTAAAATTTTCCTTTAGCGATCCTTATGCATGAACATGGTCAGTGATAGAAATATTTACCTCTTTTGGCGATTCAGACCTTTGATGTTGTGATCACGAGCGTTGATGAAGAACAACACCTCTACTCAGTCCACACGAACAGATCGCTTCCGGTCACAGTGCTAGCTGATCACGAACGGAAACCTTGAGTGAGAGAGAGAATCAAAAAACGAAATTGCATCAAGTGAAATTGCTTCATCACAAGGGATCTATTTATAGAATCACTCGTGTGGGCTACAAGCTAAAAGCCCAATTAAGGCTATAAGCTAAAAGCCCAATTAAGCTTATGGACATCATACCTTATGATGTACCATATATCACTTATCCACGTGGTACCTTACCACTTTCCGTATTACACTTAAGTGCACCGTATCTTACGGTGTTCCTTATTTATTCTATCTCTCATCAACCTGTCCTTATGTGTGTGACCCTGTAAGTTTTCGCGACGTTGGCAATTATATTAAATCACACATTTAATATAATAAACAGTGAGCGGTATCTAGCAACACATCACTGTTACCCAAGTTACGAAAATGTCATGTGATCTGACCAAACCTTTTCCTTGATAATATTTGTGTTGTACAATTACCCTTTTGCCCTCATGTCTATATTGAACACAAGGCATACACTGTGTCACCCTTGTCCAGTTCAATATTGGGCCCTTAGAAATTTATCCTGTTATGCAGGATGAGCAAATTCCATCTAGGTCACTCATGTCCCTTAGCATGCTTTGTGAAGTACCCATCAACCGTCTTTATAGTCATCCAGTTACGGATGACGTTTGATCAGCAATAAAGTACTTGACTCTACATCTAGGGTCCATAGTGGTTTCAGGTCAAAGGGTGGTATACACCATTATCATCATGAGAATAACTTATGACACTTTGCATAACATTCTATGTAGTATTCTCATAGCGGGTCAATCCAGTATAAATATTACTCCTAATATTCATACCTATGTCAAGACTTGATAACTCCTTATCTATGATCCATGAGATGTGATCCTCAATCTATCTTCATAATAATCTTAATGCTTTAATGTTATCCCACTTCACATTAAAGCTGGACTACAGATACTTTAAGAATAGTGTCTTATGTTTAATGGGATCTCATGATTAAGTCACACTTAACATTTCATTAAACAAATAAACCATTCTAGGGACTTTATTATTTTGGAAAGCAAACATAATAAAGAAATCCCTTTTATTATTAATAAATAATTCGATACAAGTACCAAAAGTATTGGCCTCTAGGGCTTACACCAACAGTTTTAACTTAGCGGGGCTTTTTGTCTCTTTATTTCATAATTTTTTTATTCATATTACCTTTCTTTCCTTTTGAACATGTCGCGTGACTTCGAGTCATTTATGACTTGTTGGAAGAATTGTGACTGCCTTATTTATAGGTAGATGAAGGATAACCATTATTGTATCGTCATCTGTTGTTCTCCTGATGTGCGAGAGATACCCATTGGGATATCGTCTTCTTTTGATGAACACTAATGATATGCGAAGATTAAACATTGTGGTTTTGAATTCCTCAACCTCTTGAAGGATAACCATTGTTGTATCCTTAGAATCGTAGTCCAGATGAGTTAAGAATGCTCAATAAGATTAACTAAATACTACCCTACCCTGGGTTTAAAAATAAAGGTTTTTTATGAACAAAAAAGAAACTCCTACTTCAAGGCTCAAAGGTGTTAACGAGGGTTTCACTCCCTTATACCTCCAGTGTTTGAGTATTTAAAACAATGCTTGTACATCGTCAACATGGTTTTATCCAAAAGCATACAACCAGAAACTTTGTGTTTTAATATCATCATCCTCCCTTCAATCTCTGCCTAGGCAAGAGAATGGGTAACAAGTTGGTATCATAATGCAAAAAGCAGTTTAAAATTGAAAACAAATATGAGTGAAACAAATGGGTTTCTTCAAGGCAAACATATTCATTGTATTAAGATAATCATTCAAATGTAAGCAAGTTCTTACATGCAAACGGTGCAATGATAAACAAGAAAAATTACAAATGAGAAAGCAGTGAAAAAGATAATAAACTAAGAAGACTCTCTTATTTGGACTTGCATTGAAGTAAACATTTCCCCAAACTTTGGAGCTGCCAATAACAGAGTTCCATTCATGCTTTGCTAATGGATTCTTTTGAACATTAGGGCCAATATCCTTAAATGACAAGATACCACTTCTGACGAACCTCCAAAATTCTACCTTCAAAGGAAAGAAATCTTCTAAATCATGCCCAGGAGAATCCTAATGAAAGGAACAGGAAGCGTCAGCCTTATATCCTCTTGGCAACTTTTCAGGAACAACTGGTCGAGCTCGAGTTTGAACCATATTGTTTATCAACAAAGAAAGATATAACTATGTGTATGTTATGGGAATTGGATCAAAGCTCATTTTCCTCTGATGACCTTGCCCTTTATTACCTTGTTGAGGTTCTCTCTAATATGCAACAGCAATCGGAGCCACACTGACGATTGGAGTCACAGAAGCAACTTGTTGATTCCTATTATGGGATATCCCTTGCCTACCATGAAGTATAGCGTAGGAGTCTTACTCTTTATTTTTGGAAGAACTATCACCGTACTTTTTAGCACCATTTGACGAGTCCCCCTCTATAGATAAGCGACCTTCACGGACAGCTTCCTCTAAATGGACCCATGCTCACCATCTCGGTGAAGTCACTTGGTGCACTGGCGACCATCGTTTCATGATAAAATGATCTAAGGGTTTTTAGGAAGACCTTGGTCATTTCTTGTTCTCCCATAGGTGGCACCACCTGGGAAGCTATCTCACGCCAACGTAACATATATTCTTTGAACGAATCCTTATCTCTCTGAGCCATTACCCTCAACTGGTCACGGTCAGGCGCCATGAACATATTGGATTGTACTGTTTGATGAAGGCTTATCCCAGATCATTTAAGGTACAGATACTACTACTGTCCAGACTCATATACCACTTCAGAGCAGCACCAGTTAAACTATCTTGGAAGAAATGAATGAGAAAACACTGATCATCAGTATGGGTAGACATTTTCTTGATATACATCACAAGGTGGTCACGAGGACAAGAGTTGCCCTTGTACCTCTCAAATTCCGGCACTTTAAACTTGGTTGGCACCTTTATATTGAGAACGAGGCAGAGTTCACTGACGTTTTGTCCAAACAATTCTTTTCCTCGAAGGGCCTTCATTTCCTTCTGCATCTCATTGAACTGGTCTTGAAAGTCATCCAACCGATCATAAAAACCAACACTTTCACTCGGTGGAGGAACAGGACGATAAACTTCATCATTAACAAATGGCATAGCATTCACCGAAAGAGGTGCAACATAGTGGATCTCATTTCTAAAAGCAGGATTAACATGCACCATAGGAGGTGCAGGAGTAGCAGCAGCTTGAACAACTGGAGCGACTGGAGCATCAAGATTGTACCCTTCTGGCATGAAGTTTTCAGGAATTCCGCATGGGTAACCCTAAGGCATACGGTTTTGAGCAGTAGTAGTTGGAGTAACGGAAATGGGAATTGTCAGAGCTTCAGAAGTGACCGTTGTTTGTTGTGGTTGAGTAAGTCGTGGCTGATTCTGAGCAGCCACCAATGATTCCACCAAAGCAGTCAGATTGGCCATACCGGCCTTCAAATCAGTAACTTCTTCGCGCAGCTCGTGATTCTCTTGTTCAAGATTCTCCATTTTCTTCCTGGAATCAGCCCGAGTATTGTACCGGTGAGATAACTTGCTGAACGAAGTAGAGAATCTCAGTAAGACACCTGGGTATGAACAGAAATGCAAGAAATATGTACGAGATGATTCATGACATGCAATGCACTTGATTTATTTTATTATTATTAATATTTCAAGGGACTCAAAGAAATATAGACAATTTGCAAATACTAAAGTACTAACACATTTTGAAATACTGAAAATCTCGATATAATAACTTCAAAATGGATTATAACTTTTCAGTAAAAGTTTCAATAATCCCAAGTACAAGAGAAGATAGAATCTAAAATTGTAAGAAAGAAAATCAGATAAAGATCACTCCACACACTGGCGATTTCCCGTGAGTCTTGCAATCTGAGCCTTCAACTGCTTGTTCTCTTCTGCATACCTATCGGCAATTGCTTTCCAATCACCAGAGTCGGGAAATGAATGACTAAGTCCCAATCAAACTTTTGAGGAAATTAAATCCTCTTGATTCCCCATTATCTCTATAGCACGACTCTCAAGAATCTCAATTAGGTCATCCTTTTCTTTCACGTTTGCTCGGTAGGACGTCTCTAAAGTCTGACACTTATTCTTCCAAGCCTCTTTCTCCCACTGCATCCTGACTAGGGCAAGCTGAATCTCTTCCACATCATCTAAAAGGGGAGGAGTGGTCTTCATAAACATATCAGGCATAGGTTCTTCACGGGAATATGGCATCTTCAACTAAATTTCCCTTGCATGTACCCACTAGAGATAAGGCTCCAAAGAAACAGATCCTCTAGGCCCCAAGTCCTTTCTACTCTTCCTGTGAATATGGCGCCAAGCCTTTGCAATGTCCTCCTTAGATTTCTTATGATCCTCTCCCTCTTTGAGAAAGAAACCACTCAGATGAATACTATTTGGCATATCTCTCATTGGATATCCAAGCTGACGTCGTGCAAGAATGGGATTGTAGTTAATTCCTTCGTTTGTACCAAGAAGAGGTACACTGGGGAAACTACCACAACTATCGACAATCTCCACATCATGGTAAGCTTGATGAGACCAAACAATATCTGAATGAGTGAGGGCCATAATCTTTGGAGCCCAACGAGATTCCTTCTTAACATCCCAGAAAGCATCGAACCGAGGTAAGTGAGAAATAAACCACTGATACAACAAAGGTGTGTAGCAAATGATCATCCATCCATGATAAGAATCCCGAAGATGAGTGGAGTAATAAGCATGTCGTAATAATTTGGGGAGTGGATTCCCAATCAAAAATATCTTGATGGCGTTAACATCCATAAAATTGTCGACATTAGGAAATAAGAACAACGCATAAGCAAGTAGAGCAAAGATGGCCTCAAAATCAATTGTACTCTTCATCCTAGCAAAGTAGCGAGCTTTCTCTAATGAAAACTGAGTGGGTAATCCTCTAATTCATCCTTTCGTAGTCATGTGGGCTTCAACCTCTGACTTCCCCAAATGAACCATAGCAGCAATCTCATGAGACTTGGGCTCTACCTCTAAACCCGTGAAAGGAACACGATTGGTAACAGGTAAACCCAGTAGGTAAGAATACTCCTCCAATGTAGGCATCAACTGATAATCAGGAAAAGTGAAACATCGATACATCAGATTATAGAACTGGACCAAAACCGAGAGAATACCCTCCTTTATCCTGAGCTTCATGAGAGACACGATGGATCCATACTTCATCCAAAAATCTGTAGAACTCTCAATCTTGGGAATCAGACTCATCATATCATATATCTTAGGATTCTTAAAATTGTACTTCCGAGTCTTTATTTTTCCAGAATCCATGGTTAAAAGTACCTGAGATATTCTCAAAAAGTCAAATTTAAGTCCCTTGAGAATGTTTTAAAGGATTCTCATGGGTGCATGAATGCATGATGCAACATTCACACACAAGATCACACACATGGGGGGTTCGTAGGTTCGACGTCACGAGCATGAGGTCAAAGGTACTACCCATAAGGTATGTTTTAATAGTTTATCACCTGCCGAACATGATTCTAAAAGGTTCTCAGAGTCTACATCCTTCCTTCAGATATTACCAACGTCCCGATTGACTCGGTAATTAGTAATATTCTTAAGAAAAACTCGTATGAGTGTAGTATCGCGTGACAACTATTTCCGGATTACTCCGTCATAGTTTCTGCACTACACCTAAAAGGCCAAGATGAGTTAAAGGTTCTACGGTCCTCAATTTCAGCAGGCTCCCAGGTCGAAAGCAGCACGTCTTCCCGATTACTCTCTAAACAACACTAAAGTCAAAGGGGCCTTCACTGAGTGGGAGATCTCATGTCTCCTTTTTTCGGATTACTCCCTCAAAGTTAATATGACTATACTGCCCTTCCTTTCTTAAGTTTTCCCAATTCTGGGTATAGGACTTATGAGAAATCACCAAGCACCCCGAAAACTAGGAAAATCCAGACAAACATATATACAACACATAATATTCAAACAAAAATAGCACATACACAGATAATAAAAAGTGAGACTTAGCCCACTTAGGGATGGACCAGAAATTAGTCGATCTGTCCCTAGTGAAGTTGCCATTTTTTTCTATAGCGGTAGAAATGTTGAGACTAAGCCATTGTATTGAATTGATTTGCACAGATTAAATTAAAAATAGCCACCGTGCTTTATTGTTTCTGAAGGAATGGGAAAAGAGCGAGTAACCCAAAAGAGGGGGGAGAGAATCTAAGTTTGGGGGTTGGTTATGCAAAGGGAAAATATTAGCATCCTAAACATATACGGTACTCCACAGAAACCTCTTTGAAAATTCGTGTATTTTTGCTATAAATGTTGTATAAAAAGTAGATGGGGGAGATGGGAAAAGAAGTATTTTTTATAATTTTTGCACCCACCGGTGTTGTACCCCAATTGTTTCCCCTAAGATCCCTTCATCATACCATATTGTTTCAATCACCACAAAATCACATTAGAGATTTTGGTTCTTCTCCCTATCTTTAGCTTTGCTCTTTGAGGAGTTACCAAGCACCTTGATTTGTTTGCTTTTGTGATCATAGATATTGTACTTTGATTTTTCTCTCTAATTAAAAAAATGCAATATTGGTTTGTCTTACTTGTTGATAATGTAGGTAAAGGCAATGAGGTTTAGCAAGTTGCTTTATGGGTTCATGAGTTTATTTCCATGCCCTAGTCAAAAGCTTGAGAGATTCAAATCTCACTATTGAAGTTGTTTTGAAGTTGGTACGAAATTGGTTGGTGGCCATAGGTCCTCATCATCATCCTCAACAATTTCTATTCACAAAGGAAGAGTATTGGCACAAAAAGTTTGTTCAAATTTGGCAAAGTTCCACCAAGCATTCTCTTGATCTAGAGGCTAGGGTTTTGGACTTCAAAGGGGCATATCTTGCTCATATTTTGGTATTTTTGAGTGGTTCCAAAAACATTCTTCCCTTCAAATAGTTACCAACAAATCAGTTCAAAAGTTCCAAGGAGTTTTCATGTGGAAAGAACTTGGTGAAGAAGAAATATTACAAGTCATCCAGATGAGTCCCTGATTTTCCATATGTGACTTCAAATGGTCATAACTTGGTCAAGTTTTATCACCTTGAGCCCATTATTTTTCCATGATGACCCAAAGGATGTGTACTTCATGTTTTCTTCTATGTTCAAAGTAAGAAAATGGATGGAAGTTTCCTTAAGAATGCAAAAGATTATAGGTCATTTCATGATTTTTGCCAACTTCAACAAGTCATAACTTGCTCAATTTTTGGAGATTTTGATTGGTTCAAATTTCATAATGTGATTCAAGAGGTCTACTTCATTTAATATTTTTTGATCAAGAGCAAATTCTAAGTGCAAGGCCATGTTTGTAAGCAAGAGATTATAGGTCATTTTTAAAGAAGAATTTGAAATATTTCTAAGTACGGAAAGTCAACTCTTTTTCTTCAACTTTGACTCCATGTAATTTTCAGCTCAAGCCTCCATCTGATTCCATTATTTTTCCATTACAAAGCTTGTAACATTATCTTTCCAAAGCATCAAGAATCTTGCCCTAAGACCCCTTGAGGTGGAAATGCCATTGGATTGAACTTGGTAACTTGGAACTGAAGTTTCACCATAAGTCAGAATTTGAAATACATGTTTTGGCCTTTAAACATCAAATTAGCACGCGTTTGTGATCTAAACATGTTTAACCAAATTTCCAAAGTGTATTAGAGCCTTGAAACGCAAGGATTTGATGAGTTTTGATGCAAATCAGATCACGCTTTGCTCGTGTATCAGGTTCACACGATTTCCCTCCAATTTGAATCATTTCACACGCTTGAGCATTCCATTTGATTCCCTATAAATAGAGGGTCATCCCCCATTCAAAATCCCAAGCTTAGATAGCCAAAATCACCCTGCCAAACTTGCTTCCCAACTCAAAATTTAGCTACTTCGAATCCTATTCTCAAGCCTTTTTCAATCAATTTTCTCCGTCAATTCACCTTCCTTTATCTTCCCTGAACCTAACCATACATTTACATTCAAGAATCGTGCCCTACATTACTCCATAGAAGTCCAGTTTCAGAGCTCTGCAACTCAACTTCAATAGGTAGATTCCTTCATCAATTCTTCAAAACTTTGGTATCATTGTGTTGCTCTCATTGCCCTGGTTCTAGTCACAACAGTTACTTTCTTCTAGAAACACGTTTGGACCATGTATTTTCAAATCGCCTTTCAAAACTTTCTTTCCAAATTGCTTGAGTTACAGTTTATATAAAAATGGCGCGAGAGTATGGTTGTCTTCGTCTTGAAGAGACGAAACGAATGGCATAGGTCTGAGCTTCTAATTTTACAGTTTGAGAGACCTGCAATTCGTGAGGCTGGAGGTTGAAGATGACCAACGTGTCACCTTATAACCAATGAAAGCGTGCCATTTGTTGTTTTTTAAAATTTCTGATTTTACATTTGATTCAGTGCTTTATTCAGTAAAGACTATGATATGCACAGCGCGCCAGATCCTTTGAATTTGATTACTAACACGTTTTGACTCTCATCCAATGGTCCACATCTTTTTCTTTTATTTTCTTTTTCTGATTTTTATATTTTAATTGTTTTAAATTTCAAAAAATCATAGAAAAATCATTTTTAGTCCAAAAAATCTGAAAAAATAATGAAAAATATTTTTGATTATTCTCTTTCTGATTTTCATTTTTTCACAATTTATTTTTGTGTTTTGGTATTTTTTATGAACTTTACACTTATTTGATTTGTTAAAAATGTTAAAAAATAATTTTACACATTTTTTAATTCTGAAAAAATTATGGAATGATCCAATGACATTTTGACAAATATTGGTGACTTTATTTTATTTTTGTTTGACTTTACTATTTTTTACCATTTTTGTTTATTTTACTCATTTATTTTAATTTTTAAAAATAGTTTCTGACTTTTAAAAATTCCCAAATTTTTTATAAAAATATTTGGACCCATTTCAGATTTTTCTATGATTTTATTTTTCATTGCTTGATTAATTTGAATATTATTGATATTTTCCCCATTATTTTTTAAGTTTATTTTAATTTTTTTTCATTCTTTAATATATATTAAATATTATATCATTTTGTGAATATTTTTCTGGCTGACTTGAGTTCATTTTTTGATCATGAATTTATTAACATCATTGGATCTTGGGTGTTGAGTGCAACTCCACCAAAATGGATGAATGATTTTAATAATAGTTTGATTAAATATTAATTCAAAAGTGGTTTATTCTTTTTTACCCTAATCCCTCTTCATCTCATCCCCTTCTTCTTGCACTAAAGGTTGTTTGAGCATGATCCCTATATCATGTATCAAAACAAATGGTTCATAGATTGCTATTGACCGACCTCAAAATAGGTGCGACTTCTTTATAAGTCCACTTATGATTGCTTAACATAAAGCTAAATTTTGTCCCGATTCGAATAAATGATCATTCGTGGCCCAAACTTATGATTGCAAGCCCAAGTATGTTAATTTGATCTCTTTGATCCAATAACCTTGAGATTCATTGTGTGAAGGCTTTGGTTCTACCAATCCTCTAATGGATCTACAACACATTTGGTCAACGCGGATCACTTAAACATCGTTGATCATTAAATGGTACTTATGAGAATTCCAAATGGATGATATACTTGA
Source organism: Vicia faba (assembly GCA_948472305.1). Classification (NCBI taxonomy): domain Eukaryota; kingdom Viridiplantae; phylum Streptophyta; class Magnoliopsida; order Fabales; family Fabaceae; genus Vicia; species Vicia faba. Next base: position 337,832,578 of record OX451741.1, read on the forward strand.
CAAAAAGCAAATGCAACTTGTTGTGTGGAGGCTTTGGTTCTACCAATCCTCTAATGAGTTCCAAATGCAAGTTTCAAGATGGTCATCCAACTAACCACTAATTACTAACTTGCTTTATTTTATGCTTTTTATTCTTTTATGCTTTATGCATTATTTATTTTTTAGCATTTTACATTTCATGCCATTTTCATTTTTGCTCATTTGAGCATTTATCTTCTTTCCATTTTTACTTTGCTCACTTGAGCTTTTCTTTTTCTTTTCCTAAGATACTTAATAATCAACTTAAACCCTAAAAAACTCTTAAAGATACTTGGAATATTTGGTTACTATCCTTGGCATTATGGAGCATGAGACTTTTTCTTGGACTTAGTATTAGAAACCTTGGCCTATCTTGGAGACCTTGTGATCTTATATGATTATTTTGTCTGGAGCTCTTGAGGTTTACCTCAAGACATTGGGTTGCTTGTTTGTTTTTTGTGTGCAGGTTTTTGTGATTACACTCTTTGTTGGTAATCTGGAATTCACCCGTATACAGCCGTTACTCTGCCCAATTTTTTAGAAGACTTAATACACTTGAAGAGGTCTAGTATCTTTGCTTGCTTGGTTTCAATTTAAAGAATGGGAATTCTATCTTGACTCATAATGTCAAGTTGTGTCTTCTTGTTGGTTAGATGGTCCTTATCTTTAGCTTTTACTTTATGCTTTAGGATAGCCTCTTCTACTCCTTCCATCTTATTTAATTTCAAAAATCTTATCCCTCCTTTTGAAAACTCTTCTTGTTTTGAAACTTGAAACACTTCCATAATAAACTTGGGCTTATGTCCATGCATTTTCAAAAATATTTTCATAAATAAACTCCAATCAATTTAATAATACCTTGACATTTTTTGTGAGAAGACTAAAAGTCAAATAATATCATTTCAAACTATTTTGCCACTTTGGTTTTTATCTTTAAACTTTTCTCAAAAGGTTGGACTCTTGTCAATCCTTGTAGTGAAGAGAGATATTTTCCACTTGGGTGTTGAGTGAGGCATTGTTGATTTTAAAATCTAAGCCATATCCTCCACTTTGAGATGATGCAAATTCTCCTTTCTCATAATTGTAGGTAGTAAGTATGTTTTCCACACGGACAATGACGATAATGTCTTATCTCTTAAAATTAACCAGCACACTTGTTTCAAACTTGTAAAAGAGGAACTACGTGTACCATGATCCCCTATTTCATGAAAGGTGGTACGTAGGCACTAAAGGTTCGCAACCGCGGCGGGTGAAAAATCATAAAATAATATATTTCTTTTCTCACCTCCACCATCCATTTTATATATAACAGATTTTATAGACAAAATACACAGATTTTACAAAGAGGTTCCCTTTTTTTTGGGGTTATTCACTCTTTTCCCATTCCTTTGGAAACAATAAAGCGCGGTGACAATTTTTATTTTGATTTGTATAAAGTCTAGTCAATCCAATGGCTTAGTCTTGAATATTTCTACCGCTATAGAAAAATGGCGACTCTGCTGGGGAAAGATTGACCTCTTGCTGGTCCATCCCTAAGTGGGTTAAACCTATCTTTGTTTATATGTGTATATGTGCTATTGTTGTTTATGTGTTATATGTTGTATATATGTTTGTTTGGATTTTCCTGGTTTTCAGGGTGCTTGGTGATTACTCATAAGTCCTATACCCGAACTTGGGAAAACTTTAAGATAGGACGGGCGGTATAGTCATGTTAACTTTGAGGGAGTAATCCCAAAAAAGAAGGTATGAGATCCCCCACTCAGTGGAGGCCCCTTTGACTATAGTGTCATTTACCGAGTAATCGGGAAGAGGTATTGCTTTCGACCTAGGAGCCTACTGAAACTGAGGACCGTAGAATACCAAACCCATCTTGGATTTTTAGGTGTAGTGCGGAAGCTATGACGGAGTAATCCGGAAATAGTTGTCACGCGATACTACGCTCGGACGAGTCTTTCTTGAGAATATTACTAATTACCGAGTTAATCAGGAAGTTGGTAATATCCGAAGGAAGGATGTAGACTCTGGGAACCTCTAGAACCTTGTTCGGCAGGTGATAACTTTTTAGACTAACACCTTATGGGTAGTACCTTTGACCTCATTCTCGTGATGTTGAACCTATGAACCTTATATGTGTGATCTTGTGTGTGGTTGTTGCATCATGCATCCATGCACTCATAAGCATCTTTTGAAGATAATATTTCAAGGTATTTAAAGGTTGACTATTTGTGAATATCTCAGGTACTGTTAACCATGGATTCTGGAAAGAGAAAGATCGGGAAATACAGTTTCAAAGATCCCAAGATAGATGAGTTGGTCAGTCTGATTCCAGAGATCGAGTGTTCTACGGACTTTCGAAAGAAGTATGGATCCATTATTCCTCTCATGAAGCTGAAGATGAAGGAGGGTATTCTCTCGACCTTGGTCCAGTTTTATGATCCGGTATATCACTGCTTTGCTTTTCCCGATTATCAGTTGATGCCTACACTGGAGGAGTATTCTTATCTATTGGATTTTCCTTTTACCGATCGTGTTCCTTTTACTGGTTTGGAGGGCGAGCCAAAACCACATGAGATTGCTGCTTTAATTCATATGGGGAAGTCTGAGGTGGAAGCCCATATGACTACTAAAGGATGTATTAGAGGATTACCAGCTCAGTTCTTATTGGAGAAAGCTTGTTACTTTTCCAGAATGAAGAGTACGGTTGCTTTTGAGGCCATCTTTGCTTTACTTGCTTATGGGTTATTCTTATTTCCTAATGTGGACAAGTTTGTTGACATTAATGCTATCAGGATTTTCATGATTGGAAACTCAGTTCCTACATTGTTGGGAGAGGCTTGTTATTCTGTTCATCTCCGGAGTTCTTATCATGGAGGAATGATTATCTGTTGCACGCCTTTGTTGTACCGATGGTTCATCTCTCATATGCCTCAGTCTGATGCTTTTTGGGATATAAAGAAGGAACCTCGTTGGGCTCCTAAGATCATGGCACTTACTCATTCGGATATTGATTGGTATCATCGAGCTTATCAGGATATAGAGATTATTGACAGTTTTGGTAGTTTCCCCAATGTACCTCTTCTTGGTACAAAGGGAGGAATTAACTATAACCATGTTCTTGCGCGGCGACAGCTTGGTTATCCGATGAGCGATAAACCAAACAGTATTCATTTGAGTAGTTTCTTTCTGAAGGAAGGAGAAGACCACAGGGAAGCTAGGGTGCAGATTGCGAAATCCTGGCGTCACATTCATAAGAAAAGTAGGAAAGATTTGGGACCTAGGGGTGTTGTTTCTTTGGAGCCATATCTTCAGTGGGTCCGATCGAGAGCTATCCAATTGAAGATGTCGTATACTCAGGAGACACCCATGCCTGGTCTATTTGTGAAGACCACTCCTTCTTTATTGGATGATCTAGAAGAGTTGCAGCTTGCTTTGGTTAGGATGCAACAAGAAAGGGATGCATGGAAGAACAAGTTCCAGACTTTAGAGAGTTCCTATAGAGCAGACTTGAAGGAGAAAGATGATTTGATCGAGATCCTTGAGAGTCGAGCGGTAGAGTCTATGGAGAGGCAAGGGGACTTATTTTCCCCTAAGCCTCAAAAAGGTATTGGTCGTTCACTTCCTAATTCCGATGATTGGAAGGAAGTTGCCATCAGACATGTGAAAGAAAACCAGAGGTTGAAAGCTCAGATTGCCAGGCTCACGGGGAAGCGCCAGCATACAGATTGATCTCTATCAGTTTCTTTCTCTCGGGATTTTTAGATTGTATTTTCATCTTGTGCTTGGGATCATTGAAACTTGTAACCCATTTTGAAGTTATAAAAGTTTTTCAGTACTTCAAATACGTTTTGAAGTTAAATCCCTTGAAATATTAAATGATAAAGTAAAAATAATCATATGCATTGCATATCATGCATCATATTGCACATAGTTCTTGCATTTATTATGCATATCCAGGTGCCTTACCCAGCTTTTTGCTTCGTTCAGCAAGCTGACTCATCACTACAACACTCGGGCTAATTTCAAAAAGAAGATGGATAACTTGGAACAGGAGAATCGCGAGCTACGCGAAGAAGTTTCTGATTTGAAGGCCGGCTTGGCCAATTTGACTACTCTGATGGAAGCTCTGGTAGTTTCTCAGAATCAGCCACCGAGTGTTCAACCTCAACCAACAAGGGCAAATGCTGAAGTTCCTACTGTTCCGGTATCCGCTACTCCGACTGTTGTTCAAAACCGTATGCCTCAGGGTTACCCGTGGGGAATGCCAGAGAATTTTGCACCTGAAGGTTTCAATTTGGGCCCCCAAGATGCTCCAGTGGTTCCAAATATTGTTACTCCAGCACCTCCTATGGTGCATAATGTTCCTGCTGCACCTCCTTCGGTGAATCTGGTTCCGATTGTTAATGAAGATGTGTGTCGTCCTTTCCCTCCGTCGAGTGAAGACTTGGGTCTTTTTGACAGAATGGATGATTTCCAAGAACAGTTTAATAAAATTCAAAGAGAGATGAAGGCTCTTAGGGGAAGAGAGTTATTTGGACAGAATGTGAATAAGCTGTGTTTTGTCCCGAATGTCAAAGTGCCTGCTAAGTTCAAGGTCCCGGAGTTTGAGAAGTACAAGGGAAACACTTGCCCTCGTGCTCACTCTATGATGTATGTAAGGAGAATGTCTACCCACACCGATGATCAGCGTTTGCTGATTCACTTTTTCCAAGATAGTCTAACCGGTGTAACGTTGAAATGATACATAAGTTTAGACAGCGCCAACATCCATACCTTTAATGATTTGGGAGAAGCATTCATAAAACAATACAAGTACAATGTGGATATGGCACCTGATTGTGACCAACTTAGAGCCATGGTTCATAAAGACAGAGAATCGTTCAAAGAGTATGCGCAGAGATGGTGCGAAGTGGCTGTACAAGTGATTCCTCCTATGGAGGAGAAGGAAATGACTAAAATTTGTCTGAAGACGCTGAGTGCTTTCTACTATGAAAGAATGGTAGCAAGTGCCCCGAGTGATTTTATAGAGATGGTAGGAATGGGTGTCCGCTTAGAAGAGGCAGTAAGAGAAGGCCGTTTGATAAAGGGTGAAGGATCCGGAGGTGTGAAAAGACAGCTTATGGGTTTACAAAGAAGAAAGAGGGGGATACCAATGTTGTCATACAAGAGAGGAGGGTGAACGCTCCAAGAAGGAATTATCAGCATCACCATCAAGTTGCTTCAGTTATGAATTATGCTCCGACTACTGTTGCTTATTAGAGATAGCCCCAACAGAGGAACCAGGGGAATAATCAGATAAGGGAGAACTATGACCCTATTCCCATGAGTTATGCAGAGCTACTACCAGCATTGATCCAGAAGAAGTTGGTCCAGACACGACCACCTCCAGCAATACCATCTCCATTGCCTTGGTATTACAAAGCAGATCAGACATGCGCCTTTCATCAGGGAGCACCAAGGCATAGTGTTGAAAATTGTTATCCTTTAAGGACGGAAGTGCAAAGTTTGGTGAAGTCTGGAATTTTATCTTTCAAAGACATGGGACCTAATGTGAAAGACAATCCTCTGCCCAAGCACGGGGGAGTGAGTACTGTGAATATGGTGATCGGTTGTCTAGGTGACTTCCGGATTTTTGACATTAATCTGGTTAGAGGGGATTTGGTAAAGATGCACGCAGACCTTTGTGAATTCAATTATTATACGCATGACCATGCCGGTTGTGTTGTTTGCAGTACAAATATATAGGGTTGCGAGAAGATAGAGGCTGATTTGCAGGAGATGATGGATGAAGGTTTAATCCATATAATCAGGCCTAGGGCAGAGTATGAAGAGGAAGTGAATATGGTTTATGGATGTCTTGGTGAATTCAGAATTTTTGATGTGGAGTACTTGAATGAAGATCTCGTACAATTGCATGCTACTTTTTGTCGTACTGCTGGTCAGGTGGAACACCAATATGGATCTTGCATAGTCGTTGCCGAGACCCCTGGGGATGTTCTATTGTGAGAGAGGGTGTTCAATTGTTGTTAGATAATGGAACTATCAGGATCACAGGTCAGAGGAATGATTATCACGATATTGATATGGTTTAAGGTTGTTTGATGGAAGAAGAGTCAGAGGAAGAATATGCCTCAGCGGACGAGTATTTCTCTTCAGACGAAGATTTAATTGCCGGAAATAACCTTTTGAGGGCTGATTATGTTGAGGAAGGTGTAAATGTCATTGTACCTTGTCTTGGTGCACCCGCTCATCTTGAGGTGGAGTACCATAGAAAACCAGTTGTTACCCCACTAGTAATTAGTCTACCAGGTCCTGTTCCCTATAAATCAGATAAGGCGGTGCCTTACAAATACAACGCTACAATCTTGGAAGATGGGGTGGAAGTTCCCATCCAGCCAATGCCATATGTTGGAAATATAGCTGATAGTGGCAGGGTGACCCGTAGTGGCCGTGTGTTTGCGCCAGTTATTCGAAAAGACGTTGTTACTAGGAAGAAAATTGCTGAGAATGATGAACCGAAGAAGACTACAGGAGAGACTAGTGGAGCTACATTGTAGAAATAAGTGGATGATATTTTGAAGATAATTAAAATGAGCGACTACAAAATTGTGGACCAGCTATTGCAGACTCCTTCAAAGATATCCACCCTAGCTTTATTGATGAATTCCTCCGCTCATAGAGATTCACTAATGAGAGTACTAGACCAAGCTTTTGTGGAGAATGACATGTCGTTAGATCAATTCAGCAACATAATTGGAAACATTACATCATGTAACAACTTGAGTTTCTGCGATGATGAGTTTCCAGATGAAGGGAGGAATCACAACTTGGCCCTCCATATTTCTATGAATTGCAAGAATGATTCGCTATCCAATGTGCTAATTGATAACGGATCCGCGTTGAATGTTATACCGAGAAGTACTCTCATGAAGTTAAAGTATCAGGGAACACCTATGCGCCCGGGTGGCATCATTGTGAAGGCTTTTGATGGGTCAAGGAAATCTGTCATCGGTGAAGTGGACTTGCCCATCCATATAGGACCACACTTGTTCTTGATAACTTTCCAGGTAATGGACATTATTCCCGTGTATAGTTGTTTGTTGGGACGACCATGGATACAGGAAGCAGGGGCTGTCACTTCAACTCTACATCAGAAGCTAAAATTTGTGCATGAAGGGAAGGTAGTGATCATAAATGGGGAGCAGGCATTGTTGATATCCCATTTATCCTCTTTCAGTATTGTAGAAGCGGATGAGGCTGCTGTTGGAACCCAGTTCCAAGCCCTATCCATTGATATCATAAGGAAGAATGAAAATTATGTGGCTTCCCTGAAGGATGCGCAACAGGTGGTGTGCAATGGTCATAATGCAGTTTGGGGACGACTTGTGGATCCACCTGTGAACAAAAACAGAGCTGGTTTGGGTTTCTCGTTAAGGAGTGGAAAAAACGAAAGTTTGAAGTCAAAATATTATGTGAACAGTTATCAAGATGTTTTCTGCAACAGAGGCTATCTCCATCCGATTGGTTCTGGAATTAATGTTGTTGAAGAGGATGAAGCAGAGCAGGAAGTACCGAATTATGTGACGTATGGAGTCTGAGTTCAGAATTTGGTCACCATTGATATTCCTTCTTGCATACATGTTTCAAAGTAATTTGTTTTGTTAATCTATCTCTTTCTTTTGAAAATATTTCACTTTGCCCAAGGTGGAAGTATTAATGTTGTAGGGCTTATCTATTTGCTATAATTCTTAAGATCATTAATAAAATTTGTCTTTGCTTCCAAAATTATGTATTTTTTTATGCCTTTTTCTTGGAAATGGTAATTAAAAAAATTAAAAAAAAAACCCTTTCAAAATAAATAACAACTGAAAATTAATCTGCATGATCACTTGTTATATGTGTCAGTTTCTAAAAGCAATCATAAATCATATGTGCAGATTAATTAAAAAACCCGTTGAATACAATGACCCTGCACCCTCTCCCAACTTTGAATGTCCTGTGTTTGGAGCTGAAGAAGAAGATTATGATGATATTCCAGAAGAGGTCTCACGGTTGCTTGAGTACGAGGAAAATATCAATCAACCATATAAAGAACCTTTGGAAGTGGTTAATTTGGGTTCAGAAGAAGATCCGAAGGAGGTCAAGATTGGAGCATCATTGCATCCTGATGTAAAAAGCGGGTTGATTGAGCTGTTGAAAGAGTATGTGGATATTTTTGCTTGGTCTTATCAAGATATGCCTGGTCTAGATACAGACATTGTCGAGCATCGCTTGCCGTTGAAGCCAGAGTGTCTGCCAGTTAAACAAAAGTTGAGAAGAACCCACCCGGATATGGCAGTAAAGATCAAAGAGGAGGTCCTAAAGCAGATTAATGTTAGTTTTCTTGTGACGTCAGTGTATCATCAATGGATTGCCAATATTGTCCCAGTACCGAAAAAAGACAGAAAAGTCCGCATGTGCGTAGATTACAGAGATCTAAATAGAGCTAGTCCAAAAGATGATTTTCCATTGCCTCACATTGATATGTTAGTGGATAGCACAAAAAAATCCAAGGTATTCTCGTTCATGGACGGATTTTCCAGGTATAACCAAATAAGAATGGCTCCATAGGACATGGAAAAAACAACGTTAATCACACCCTGGGGAACATTCTGTTACAGCGTGATTCCCTTCGGGTTGAAGAACGTTGGTGAAACGTACCAGAGGGCTATGACAACCCTATTCCATGATCTGATGCATAAAGAAATCTAAGTATATGTTGATGATATGATTTCCAAGTCCCATACCGAAGAAGGGCATATAGAAGATTTGTTGAAGTTGTTTCAGCGTTTGAGGAAATATCGTCTCCGCTTGAATCCAAATAAATGCACCTTCGGAGTTAGATCGGGGAAATTATTGGGTTTTATTGTTAGCCAGAAAGGGATTGAAGTTGACCCTGATAAAGTCAAAGTAATTCAAGAAATGCCAGCACCAAGAACGGAAAAGCAAGTCAGGGGTTTCCTTCAGCGTTTGAATTATATCTCCAGATTTATTTCCCACATGACTGCAACGTGTGAACCGATCTTTAAGTTGTTAAAGAAAGATCAGGGTTGTGTGTGGATAGATGACTGCCAAAGGGCATTTGAAAGTATTAAAGAGTATTTGCTTGAACCTCATATCTTGCTACCTCCCGTAGAAGGGAGACCGTTGATTATGTATCTAACAGTGTTGGATAAATCCATGGGTTGTATTCTGGGACAACAAGATGAAACGGGAAAGAAAGAGTTCGCCATTTATTATCTCAGCAAAAAGTTCACCGATTGTGAGTCACGGTATTCCACGCTAGAAAAAACATGTTGTGCTTTGGCCTGGGCGGCAAAGCGTTTGCGGCAGTATATGTTGAATCATACCACTTGGTTGATCTCCAAAATGGATCCAATCAAGTATATTTTTGAAAAGCCTGCTCTTACTGGAAGAATTTCCCGCTGGGGAAGATGTTGTTGTCTGAATATGATATCAAGTACCACACTCAAAAGGCTATTAAAAGTAGTGTGTTGGCAGATTACCTTGCTCACCAGCCGGTGGAAGATCATCAATCTGCAGAGTACGAATTCCCTGACGAAGATGTGATGTTCTTGAAAGTGAAAGGTTATGATGAACCATTTCCCGAGGAGGGCCCCGACCCTGAATCTCGTTGGAGTATGGTATTTGATGGAGCTGTGAATGCTTATGGTAAAGGAATTGGTGTTGTGATTGTTACTCCTCATGGATCGCATATTCCTTTTACTACAAGGTTAACATTTGATTACACTAATAATATGGCAGAATATGAGGCTTGCATCATGGGTCTTGAAGAAGCTATTGATCTCAGAATTAAAATTCTAGATGTATATGGCGATTCAGCATTGGTAATAAATTAGATTAAATGAGAATGGGATACTCGTCACCCTGGCTTGATCCCTTACAAAGATTATGCTAGAAGATTATTACCATTCTTTAATAAAGTTGAATTCCATCACATTCCTAGGGATGAAAATCAAATGGCGGATGCTCTAGCAACTCTGGCTTCCATGTACCAAGTGAATACTTGGAATGATATACCCCGAATTACAGTTCGACGGCTCGATAGGCCTGCTCACGTGTTTGCAGCAGAGGAGGTAGCAAATGAGAAACCTTGGTATCATGATATCAAGAATTTTCTTCAGACTCAGGAATACCCGTTTGGTGCATCAAAGAAAGATAGAAAGACACTGAGTAGGTTGGCAGGCAGTTTCTTCCTCAGTGAAAATGTGTTATACAAGAGGAATTTTGACATGGTCTTGCTCAGATTCGTGGATAGACACGAAGCAGACATGTTGATGCATGAGATCCATGAAGGTTGATTTGGCACTCATGCTAATGGACATTCAATGGCTAAAAGGATGCTAAGGGCAGGATATTATTGGTTGACAATGGAATCCGATTGTTACAAGTTTGCAAAGAAGTGCCATAAATGCTAGATTTATGCAGATAAGATCCATGTACCTCTGACACTGCTCAATGTGATTTCTTCCTCGTGGCCTTTCTCTATGTGGGGTATTGACATGATTGGGATGATAGAACCCAAAGCTTCGAATGGACATCATTTTATCTTGGTAGCAATTGACTACTTTACGAAATGGGTAGAGGCTGCTTCATATGCAATTGTTACCAAACATGTGGTTGTGAGTTTCATCAAAAACAATCTTATATGCTGGTATGGTGTGCCGAGCAGAATCATCACTGACAATGGCTCGAATTTGAATAACAAGATGATGACTGAACTGTGTGAAGAATTCAAGATTGTCCATCACAATTCATCTCCATACAGGCCAAAGATGAATGGGACTGTTGAAGCTGCTAATAAGAATATCAAGAAGATTATCCAGAAAATGGTTGTCACTTATAAGGATTGGCATGAAATGCTCCCTTTTGCTCTGCATGGATATCAAACATTTGTTCGCACTTCAACAGGAGCAACCCCGTTTTCTCTAGTTTATGGGATGGAAGTTGTACTCCCAATCGAGGTAGAGATTCCCTCATCACGTGTGATAATGGAAACCAAATTGACAGAGGCTGAATGGGTTCAGAACAGGTTTGACCAATTGAATTTGATTGAAGAGAAGAGAATGGCAGTTTTATGTCATGGGCAGTTATATCAGAAAAGAATGAAGAAAGAATTTGATAAAAAGGTCAAACCTCGTGAATTCAGAGAAGGCGACCTTGTGCTCAGGAAGATCATGTCTTTCAACACTAATTCAAGGGGCAAGTGGACTCCCAATTTTGAAGGCCCATATGTTGTCAAGAAAGCCTTCTCTGGTGGTGCATTAATTCTTGAAACTATGGATGGCGAGGAGTTCCCACGTCCCATGAATGCTGACGCATTCAAGAAATACTTCGCCTAAAGAAATAAAAGAACAGCTCACTGAGTTGAAAACCTGAAAGGGAGGCTTAGGCAAAAAAGGAGCGTCTCTTTAGACCGAAAACCCGAAAGGGAGGTCTAGGAAAAAATTAGAGACATAAACAGAATAAATTTCCTGCTAAGTTGAAAACCCGCAAGGGAAGCTTAGGCAAAAGTTAGGGACTTTCTTGGAAAGTAACTACGCCAGACGAGACTTGATCGTTGAAGCAACAATCTTCTCGGATCCTCACCATACTTCAACAAAAGTTGCTGCTCAGGATTTCAAAAGTTGTTTGGGGGGATAGTGGTCATTGTATCTCAATGTATCTTTTCCATCATGTATTACCATTTCCCAAACTTTGTAATCATCCATGGAGTCTCGCCATTCGCAGACTACCATTATATTAATGAAATTCGAGTTTTTGCCCAATTCTTTATGTTCTTATTTTTGTTTAGCTTGCAAAGACTTCATTTATTACTGATAATAACTGTTAAAGCAAAAAGATTAAAAGAAGCAAAATTAACTTTTCAAAAAAAAGAGAAGAGATCTTTACAATTCAATTTACTTTGGGATTTGTGATGAAACAATGACAACAAAAATGGTGATCCCAAGAATGAACAGACTTCGTTTGTTTTAAGAAGATTTACTTCCTTCATGAAGGTTTTCTCAGGTCATTTTGCTGGTGTGCGCAATCCTTGTGTGTTTCTCAGATAGTTAAAGACGATATCAGTGGGCACAAGGTACAGTATTGGGTTTGGGACCCCATTATCCCCAGTCAAGTCTTGCTTCGTTTTTTTGGGTTTGCATAATCAGAAGCCTCCGTCCCAGATTCCCTAGCGAAGTCTTCCCTCATAATGAAAAGTTTTATTCCCTTGGTGTGCTAAGATGTCGCTCTTTTTGCAGTATTAGCATTAATGTTGACTTTTTGAGAAAGATTATCCTAGGGAATCTCTCGTTAGAATGAGTATTCGTGATGAAAGTTTCAGTCTACAGTTTTTCTCTCTAGGGAGGTAGGTTTGAATCCCCCAGTGAGGCTTGGTTGTTTCGGCGTCAGTCTGCTTTATTTGAGGATGGTCTTGCAATATCCAGTAGGTATGTTGCTTTTGAAAAACTCTTTTTCTCTGATAAAACTGGAAGAAGGATGTTCTATCCCGGTGTCTGTTTGATTTGGCTACATTCGGATTATGTTTCTCCTCGGTGAAGTTAGGACAGGAAATAGGTTTGGTTTACGCAGTTGCTTTTACCTTTCTTGGATTGATCTTTCTGGTTGAAGTTTAGCCCAGTTGTTGTTAGTACCTGAGGCGGTTTTGTTTGTTTGTGCTGATTATGTATCCTTTTATCAGAATATGCACGATAGCACTCATACATTCATACATGCATCATGCATAACTAAAAAATCATCATTCATTAGCACTGTGTTCTGACCTTTCCTGCAGCGTTCTTGGCTCAGTTGATTTTGGTTGTCCCGCTTGAGTTTATTTCTCAAAAGATGTATCTGCGCTGGCCGTCTCGCTCCGGTTTATTTTCGAATTAGATTTATGAATCTCTGAAAACTTTGAGTTTTGATTTGTGCATTTATTTTGCACAGGAGGACTTTATCTCCTCAGCAGGAATACTGTGGCATGTCCCCGGGAAGTCATATCTCTATTCCCAGAAAGTCATTCCCCTTTGGCAATAAATGGAAGTCTCTTTATTTGAGACAGATTATGTATTACTCTTTCCAGGAAGATTTCCTTGGTTAAAGAAGAAATTGAGAACCGTTCTTGGCAAAACACCAGAATCTTGGGGAAACTTGATATATTTTCTCTTCCTACCTTCAGTGAACGTTGGTAGTACATCGGTAATGAACGTCGGTGTTTGTTATCTTTTTGCTATCTTCAGTGAACGTTGATAGTTCATCGTCAGTGAACGGCAGTGATATGATATATTTTCTCTTCCTACCTTCAGTGAATGTTGGTAGTACATCAGCAGTGAACGTCGGTGTTTGTTATCTTTTTGCCATCTTCAGTGAATGTTGATAGTTCATCATCAGTGAACAGTGGTGATATGATATATTTTCTCTTCCTACCTTCAGTGAACGTTGGTAGTACATCGGCAGTGAACGTTGGTGTTTGTTATCTTTTTGTTATCTTCAGTGAACGTTGATAGTTCATCGTCAGTGAACGGCGGTGATATGATATATTTTCTCTTCCTACCTTCAATGAATGTCGGTAGTACATCGGCAGTGAGCGTTGGTGTTTGTTATCTTTTTGCTATCTTTAGTGAACGTTGATAGTTCATCGTCAGTGAAAGGTGGTGATATGATATATTTTCTCTTCCTACCTTCAGTGAACGTTGGTAGTACATCGGCAGTGAACGTTGGTGTTTGTTATCTTTTTTCTATCTTCAGTGAACGTTGATAGTTCATCGTCAGTGAACGGCGGTGATATGATATATTTTCTCTTTCTACCTTTAGTGAATGTTGGTAGTACATCGGCAGTGAACGTAGATGCTTGTTATCCTCCTCTCTGGTTTCTTTTCTTGGGGTTTACCAGTGATTTATTTTCTTGATGGGATTGCCTTTTTGTGGCTACATTTTTTCACCTCCCCAATGCTACTTTGCATCTCTTTTATTCCATTCATATGCATTCATATGCATAAATGTTTGCATAGCATCTTAGGGCCAAAAATAGGGTTTGTTTTATATTTAAGTGTCTTCAATCACGTCGACACAAAGATTTTTAACCTTCGTATCTCTAGATAGAAGAAACTTAAATAAGGGCAGCTGTTGTACCCCAATTTTTCCCCCTAATATCCCTTCATCATACCATATTGTTTCAATCACCACAAAGTCACATTAGGGATTTTGGTTCTTCTCTATATCTTTAGCTTTTCTCTTTGAGGAGTTACCAAGCACCTTGATTTGTTTGCTTTTGTGATCATAGATATTGTACTTTGATTTTTCTCTCTAATTAACAAAATGCAATATTGGTTTGTCTTACTTCTTGATAATGTAGGTAAAGGCAATGAGGTTTAGCAAGTTGCTTTTATGGGTTCATGAGTTTATTTCCTTGCCCTAGTCAAAAGCTTGAGAGATTCAAACTAAACTATTGAAGTTTTTTGAAGTTGGTATGAAATTGGTTGGTGGCCATAGGTCCTCATCATCATCCTCAACAATTTCTATTCACAAAGGAAGAGTATTGGCACAAAAAGTTTGTTCAAATTTGGCAAAGTTCCACCAAGCATTCTCTTGATCTAGAGGCTAGGGTTATGGACTTAAAAGGGGAATATCTTTCTCATCTTTTTGTATTTTTGAGTGGTTCAAAAAACATTCTTCCCTTCGAAGAGTTACCAACAAATCACTTCAACAGTTCCAAGGATTTTTCATGTGGAAAGAACTTGGTGAAGAAGAAACACTACAAGTCATCCAGATGAGTCCCTAATTTTCCATATGTGACTTCAAATGGTCATAACTTGGTCAATTTTTATCACCTTGAGCCCATTCTTTTTCCATGATGACCCTAAGGATGTGTACTTCATGTTTTCTTTTATGTGTAAAGTAAGAAAATGGATGGAAGTTGCCTTAAGAATGCAAAAGATTATAGGTCATTTCATGATTTTTGGCCAACTTCAAAAAGTCATAACTTGCTCAATATTTGGATATTTTGATTGTATCAAATTGAAAAATGTCATTCAAGAGGTCTACTTCATTCCATCTTTTTTGATCAAGAGCAAATTCTAAGTGCAAGGCCATGTTTGGAAGCAAGAGATTATAGGTCATTTTTAAAGAAGAATTTGAAATATTTCTAAGTATGGAAAGTCAACTCTTTTTCTTCAACTTTGAATCCATTTAATTTTTCATCTCAAGCCTCCATCTGATTCCATTCTTTTTCCATTACAAAGCTTGTAACATTATCTTTCCAAAGCATCAAGAATCTTTCCCTAAGACCCCTTGAGGTGGAAATGCCATTGGATTGAACTTGGTAACTTGGAACTGAAGTTTCACCATAAGTCAGAATTTGAAATCCATGTTTTGGCCTTTAAACATCAAATTAGCGCGCGTTTATGATCTAAACATGTTTAACCAAATTTCCAAAGTGGATTAGAGCCTTGAAACGCAAGGATTTGATGAGTTTTGATGCAAATTAGATCACGCTTTGCTCGTGTATCAGGTTCACACGATTTCCCTCCAATTTGCATCATTCCACACGCTTGAGCATTCCATTTGATTCCCTATAAATAGAGGGTCATCCCCCATTCAAATTCCCAAGCTTAGATAGCCAGAATCACCCTGCCAAACTTGCTTCCCAACTCAGAATTTAGCTACTTCGAATCCTATTCTCAAGCCTTTTCAATCCATTTTCTCCATCAATTCACCTTCCTTGATCTTCCCTGAACCTAACCATACATTTACATTCAAGAATCGTGCCCTACATTGCTCCATAGAAGTCCAGTTTCAGAGCTCTGCAACTCAACTTCAATAGGTAGATTCCTTCATCAATTCTTCAAAACTTTGGTATCATTGTAATGATCTCATTGCCCTGGTTCTAGTCGCAACAGTTACTTTCTTCTGGAAACACGTTTGGACCATGTATTTTCAAATCTCCTTTCAAAACTTTCTTTCCAAATTGCTTGAGTTACAGTTTATATAAAAACGGCGTGAGGGTATGGTTGTCTTCGTCTTGAAGAGAAGAAACGAATGGCATAGGTCTGAGCTTCTAATTTTACAGTTTGAGAGACCTGCAATTCGTGAGGATGGAGGTTGAAGATGACCAATGTGTCACCTTCTAACCATTGAAAGCGTGCCATTTGTTTTTTTTTTATTTCTGATTTTACATTTGATTAAGTTCTTTATTCAGTAAAGACCATGATATGCACAGCACGCCAGATCCTTTGGATTTTATTACTAACGCGTTTTGACTCTCATCCAATGGTCCACATCTTTTTCTTTTATTTTCTTTTTCTGATTTTTATATATTAATTGTTTTAAATTTCAAAAAATCATAGAAAATTCATTTTTAGTCCAAAAAATCTGAAAAAATTATGAAAAATATTTTTGATTATTCTCTTTCTGATTTTCATTTTTTCACAATTTATTTTTGTGTTTCAGTGTTTTTTATGAATTTTACACTTATTTGATTTGTTAAAAATGTTTAAAAATACTTTTACACATTTTTTAATTCTAAAAAAATTATGGAATGATCCAATGACATTGTGACAAATATTGGTGACTTTATTTTATTTTTGTTTCTGACTTTACTATTTTTTACCATTTTTGTTTATTTTACTCATTTATTTTAATTTTTTAAAACAGTTTCTGACTTTTAAAAATTCCCAAATTTTTTATAAAAATATTTGGACCCATTTCAGATTTTTCTATGATTTTATTTTTCATTGCTTGATTAATTTGAATATTATTGATATTTTCCCCATTATTTTTTTAGTTTATTTTAACTTTTTTTCATTCTTTAATATATATTAAATATTATATCATTTTGTGAATATTTTTCTGGCTGACTTGAGTTCATTTTTTGATCATGACTTTATTAACATCATTGGATCTTGGGTGTTGAGTGCAACTCCACCAAAATGGATGAATGATTTTAATAATAGTTTGATTAAATATTAATTCAAAAGTGGTTTATTCTTTTTTACCCTAATCCCTCTTCATCTCATCCCATTCTTCTTGCACTAAATGTTGTTTGAGCATGATCCGTATATCATGTCTCAAAACAAATGGTGCATAGATGGCTATTGACCGGCCTCAAAATAGGTGCGACTTCTATATAAGTCCACTTACGATTGCTTAACATAGCGCTAAATTTCGTCCCGATTCGAATAAATGATTATTCGTGGCCCAAACTTATGATTGCAAGCCCAAGTATGTTAATTTGATCTCTTTGATCCAATAACCTTGAGATTCATTGTGTGGAGGCTTTGGTTCTACCAATCCTCTAATGGATCTACAACACATTTGGTCAACGCGGATCACTTAAACATCGTTGATCATTAAATGGTACTTATGAGAATTCCAAATGGATGATATACTTGACAAAAAGCAAATGCAACTTATTGTGTGGAGGCTTTGGTTCTACCAATCCTCTAATGAGTTCCAAATGCAAGTTTCAAGATGGTCATCCAACTAACCACTAATTACTAACTTGCTTTATTTTATGCTTTTTATTCTTTTATGCTTTATGCATTATTTATTTTTTAGCATTTTACATTTCATGCCATTTTCATCTTTGCTCATTTGAGCATTTATCTTCTTGCCATTTTTACTTTGCTCACTTGAGATTTTCTTTTTCTTTTCCTAAGATACTTAATAATCAACTTAAACCCTAAAAAACTCTTAAAGATACTTGGAATATTTGGTTACTATCCTTGGCATTATGGAGCATGGGACTTTTTCTTGGACTTAGGATTAGAAACCTTGGCCTATCTTGGAGACCTTGTGATCTTATATGATTATTTTGTCTGGAGCTCTTGAGGTTTACCTCAAGACATTGGGTTGCTTGTTTGTTTTTTGTGTGCAGGTTTTTGTGATTACACTCTTTGTTGGTAATCTAGAATTCACCCGTATACAGTCGTTACTCTACCCAATTTTTGAGAAGACTTAATACACTTGAAGAGGTCTAGTATCTTTGCTTGCTTGGTTTCAATTCAAATAATGGGAATTCTATCTTGACTCATAATGTCAAGTTGCGTCTTCTTTTTGGTTAGATGGTCCTTATATTTAGCTTTTACTTTATGCTTTAGGATAGCCTCTTCTACTCCTCCCATCTTCTTTAATTTCAAAAATCTTATCCCTCCTTTTGAAAACTCTTCTTGTTTTGAAACTTGAAACACTTCCATAATAAACTTGGGCTTATGTCCATGCATTTTCAAAAATATTTTCATAAATAAACTCCAATCAATTTAATAATACCTTGACATTTTTTGTGAGAAGACTAAAAGTCAAATAATCTCATTTCAAACTATTTTGCCACTTTAGTTTTTATCTTTAAACTTTTCTCAAAAGGTTGGACTCTTGTCAATCCTTGTAGTGATGCAAACAACTATACTTCTACATTATATAGTAAAGAGAGATATTTTCCACTTGGGTGTTGAGTGAGGCATTGTTGATTTTAAAATTCAAGTCATATCCTCTACTTTGAGATGATGCAAATTCTGCTTTCTCATAATTGTGGGTAGTAAGTATGTTTTCCACACGGACAATGACGATGATGTCTTATCTCTTAAAAGTAACCAACACACTTGTTTCAAACTTGTAAAAGAGGAACTACGTGTACCCTGGTCCCCTATTGCATGAAAGGTGGTACGTATGAACTAAAGGTTCGCAACCGCGGCGGGTGCAAAATCATAAAATAATATATTTCTTTTCTCACCTCCACCATCCATTTTATATATAACACATTTTATAGCCAAAATACACAGATTTTACAAAGAGGTTCTTGTGGAGTATCGTTGATGTTTAGGGTGCTAATACCTTCCCTTTGCATAACCAACCCCCTTACCTTGAATCTTTCCCTTTTTTTTGGGTTATTCGCTCTTTTCCTATTCCTTTGGAAACAATAAAGCGTGGTGGCGATTTTTATTTTGATTTGTATAAAGTCTAGTCAATCCAATGGCTTAGTTGATAACGAGAAATCGTATCATATAATTACTACACTT
Source organism: Vicia faba (assembly GCA_948472305.1). Classification (NCBI taxonomy): domain Eukaryota; kingdom Viridiplantae; phylum Streptophyta; class Magnoliopsida; order Fabales; family Fabaceae; genus Vicia; species Vicia faba. The sequence goes on from OX451741.1 coordinate 337,851,645, forward strand.
TCTATCGATTTTCATAATACATTGAGTCATATAACTCCCGATTATTCCGAGTTTTTGTGTCTTTTCACAGGTGCAACATTTGTCAACTCAAATCAGTGAAAAAGGACCACATGAAGGAAGCTAACCAAGAAACAGAAGAGAAAGAACCAAATCTGTAAAGTCTGCAGATTTTGTAACGGTGATGATCATCACACCCTGTGATGACCGTAATGCCTCCACAACCAGAAAGAACGCTCGTCACACATCATTGACGAGCGTAATGTGCTATTTAAGCACATTACGACCGTCACCCCCCTTGTGACGACCGTCACACGCTTAAACGGAAACGTTATAAATTAGTAGAGACGTGGGCAACGTTGAGGGCAGAACTCTTCTCCTATATTTCCTTCACTCATTAACCATGCATCCGGGGTCTTTCTCCACTCAAGCCTTTTCCAAGTTTTTCTCAACTGCAAAATCTTCTTCTATATATATGTGGTAGTTCAATGGATGATGGTCGAAGAATTTTTCCCAGAGCCAAATTTCTATTTTTTTCTGCATTATTCTATTTTCTTGCTTTTGAACCTTTTCTACACGTACTATAATTTTTATTTCCAGCATTAGTTTTAGAGTGTTAATTCTTCATCTAAGAATTAACACAGTTATAGATTTCGATTGAATTGCAAGGAATTTGTAAGCATCCAAGATTACCATAGCAACATTATTTCCAGGTTTTTTTATTGCAATTGATATTTATTTATTCTTGTATTATGTCATTTATTTTTATGGATTATATTTTAAATTGCATAGTTACTAAATATATTATGTTCCACTAAATTAATTGTACCGGTATGTGACTCCTAAGTACCGAAAGAATTCGGTGATGACTTGGCTAAAAACATTTACAAATAATTTCTGGTTTCCAATTTCCATGTTTAATTTAACTACCCTTGTCACGAGAGTGAGAGGATAATTAACACGATTTTGCCACGAGAGTGGGAAATTAAATAAGGCAAGAACCTGCATGCGAGAGATGGGGTTCGACCCAGATAGTGGTAACGAAACATTAATTTTTAAATACATGAGAGCGTTTTAACAAATTAATTAAACTCAAATTGTTTTCAAAAAGTGTTATTAAATTTAAAGTGCATCCACTAGGTTTAGTAGCATGACTTATTTCATGAACACGAGAGTGTATGTCTCAGGTTTTTAAACAATTCGTTTTTACCTAAATACTTTATATGCCAAGCGATTCACCGAATTCCCGAAGTCCGACTATCACATACAGGTATAGCTATTATTATTATTTTTAATTAAACTATTCCCCCCCCCCCCCCCCTAAAACCAAATATTCATCGCTTAGTTAAACAATTGTAGTATTAGATCGTATGCGATTGATCCTCAGTCTCTGTGGGTTCGATAATCATTTAAAACTAGAACGACTAAACTGTATACTTGCAGTTAGTATCCCAATAGACTCATAAAGTCACGATCAAGTTTTTGGCACCGTTGTCGGGGACTGATTAGTCAATTAAGTACGATTCTTCTGTTGCGCGTTTAGACTAGGCAACAGAAACCCTTTTTCGATTTGTATGTCAAGGACTCGCTCACAAGGAGAACCACTTGACAAATCGACAGACGAACCTGAACGCATCCTTTCCGTAAGACGTGCAGTCAGGGATTACTGTTTAAATCATGCTATTCCTTTACCCAAACCCGAAATCAAGATTGATTCTGAAACAGATTCTAATTCTTCCTCTGAAACCGAAACTAATCCAGAAGTAGACATGGCCGAAGAACAAAGGACCCGCCCACTGAAGGATTACGCAGCTCCATCACAACAAGAACCCCACAATAGCATTACTGCTCCAGCAATAAATCGAAACGATTTTGAGTTGAAACCGTCATTGATATCAGCTATCCAACAATGCCAATTCTCTGAAGATCCTACTGAGGATCCAAACGAACATCTTACAAAATTCGTTCAATTTGCCGACACAGTTATAGAAAATGGTGTTAGTAAAGATGCAATAAGATTACGTCTTTTCCCTTTCTCGCTAAGAGATAGAGCTTGGGCTTGGTTGCAATCCTTGCCGTCAAATTCCGTCACTACGTGGGAAGGACTTAAGATTGTATTTTTAGAACGATACTTTCCTCCAAGCAAGACTGCTGCACTAAGAGCCCAAATCAACGGATTTATGCAGAAGGATACATAATCGCTATTCGATGCATGAGAACGCTACAAAGATATGATGCGAATGTGTCCACATCACGGACTAGAAAAATGGTTGATCATCCACACGTTTTATAATGGACTCTTGTACAACACAAGACTCTCTATAGATGCCACCGCAGGTGGTACACTGATGGACAAGCCTTACGACGAAGCTAATCAACTCATTGAAAATATGGCTCAAAACCACTATCAGTGGGGAGGAGAAAGAAAACTTGTGGAGAAAACTCAAACCAAAGGTGGGATGTACGAGATTAGTAGCCTAGATAAAGTTGATGCTAAGGTAGATGCTCTTACCCAAAAGATAGAAAGCTTGACCTTACCTCCTGCAGCCACCGTGGCTGCACTTACCCCAAACTGCGAAGTTTGTGGAGTTCCTGGTCATGTTGGAACCGAATGTCCAATCTTAGCAGGAATATCAGTTGATCAGGTAAACTACGCTCAAGGTAATCCTTATGCTAATACCTATAATCCTGGTTGGAAGAACCATCCTAACTTCTCGTACAAGAGCAATAACGCTTTATATGCACCTGGCCAAGCACCTGCTGTACCTCCAGGTTATCAAAAACCCGCTATTAATGTTCCTAACATTCCTAAGAAATCTAACCTTGAAATCCTAATGGAAAATTTTATCGCTAATCAAGCTCAACAAAACAAAGAATTCCTCAATCAAAATGTTCACACCGGTGAACAATTGAAGCTATTAGCAAATAAGGTGGATGCCCTAGCAACTCACAATAAAATGTTAGAAACCCAAATCTCCCAAGTAGCACAACACCAAGCTAGTTCTGCCGCACCTGCTGGTACATTTCCTGGACAGCCACAACCCAATCCTAAAGGACACGCTAATGCTATCACATTACAAAGTGGGACAGCCCTTGATGGACTGGTAGATCCTAGACTCCAAAATCCGACCATGTATCAGAAACCTGAAAAGGAAGCAGAGAAGTCGAAAGATCAATCTGAGAATGTAGAGGAAGAAGCGAATGAGAACAGAGAGGTTTCAGAAAAACCTTACGTACCTCCACCGCCATATAAACCACCAATTCCATACCCTCAAAGACTTGCAAAATCCAAAAACGAGGGGCAGTTCAAGAAATTTGTAGAACTTCTGAAACAATTAAACGTTACTATTCCGTTTACAGAAGCTATAACCCAAATGTCGTCATACGCTAAATTCCTAAAAGAGATATTGTCTAATAAGAAAAAAATCGTTGAAAATGAAACTGTTATGCTAACCGCCGAATGTAGCGCCATAATTTAAAATAACATGCCTCCAAAGCTAAAAGATCCTGGTAGTTTCTCCATACCATGTGTAATTGGAAAATCTGTCATAGACAAAACTCTATGCGATTTAGGAGCAAGTGTTAGTCTAATGCCCTTATCTATTTGCGAGAAGCTCAAACTAGGTGACATGAGACCTACCAAGATGTCCCTACAACTAGCCGACAGATCAGTCAAATTCCCTATTGGTATGCTAGAAAACATTCCTGTCCGAATAGGACAATTTTACATACCGACTGACTTTATAATAATGGACATCAAGGAAGATTCAAACATTCCCATCATACTAGGAAGACCATTTTTAGCTACTGTAAGAGCCATTATTAACGTTAAGAAAGGAAAGCTTACCTTCGAGGTAGGAGAAGAAAAAGTAGAACTCATTCTTTCCCAGTTCTTCAAAGCCCCTGCTATAGATGACTCATGCTGTCTCCTAGATATTATTGAAGAATGTGTCAAAGAACTAGAAAGCCAAGAAGACACCTATTCTGGGATGCTGAAAATTACGACACCAACTATCCTCAAGGACGATGATTGGAAACAAGAACATCTAGATGCCAACCTAAGCGAATGTTTTGCCTTAACACCCGATCCTACCCCAACTGATAAGAAAACTGGTATAGAACTTAAAACGTTACCTGAAGATCTTAGGTATGAATTTTTAGATAAAGAACTCGAACGGCCAGTTATAGTCAATGCCAATTTAGGGAAGATCGAAACCGAAAAACTTCTTAATGTGTTAAGGAAGTATCCAGCCGCATTAGGCTATAATATATCAGATCTAAAAGGAATAAGCCTTTCTCTCTGTATGCACCGCATTATGCTGGAGGAGGACTGCAATACTTCTAGAGAACATCAAAGACGAATAAATCATATCCTAAGTGAAGTCGTTAAGAAAGAAGTACAGAAACTACTAGAGGCAGGCATCATATACCCAATATCAGATAGTAATTGGGTCAGTCCAGTTCACGTAGTACCTAAGAAAGGAGGTGTTACAGTTATAACAAACACAAAAGGCAAATCGGTGGCACAACGTACTCAAACAGGATGAAGAATGTGTATCGATTACAGAAAACTAAACAAAGCTACGTGCAAGGACCATTTCCCATTACCATTCATTGATCAAATGCTCGAGCGCTTAGCCAAACATTCCCATTTCTGCTATCTTGACGGATACTCAGGATTCTTCCAAATTCCCATTCATCCTGATGATCAAGAGAAAACCATGTTCACATGCCCCTATGGTACCTTTGCATACCGAAGAATGCCATTTGGACTATGTAACGCACCTGCAACTTTCCAACGATGCATGATGGCGATTTTCGCAGACTTTTTAGACGGAATTATAGAAGTATTCATGGATGATTTTTCTGTCTGTAGAGAAAGTTTTGACGGATGTTTATCAAACCTTGAATTAGTACTGAAACGCTGTGTCAATGTCAACCTAGTGCTCAATTGGGAAAAATGTCACTTCATGGTGAGACAAGGAATTGTGTTGGGTCACATTGTATCAAACAGAGGGATTGAAGTCGATAAAGCAAAAATCGAGATTATCAAAAACCTTCAACCACCCAAAACAGTTAGAGAAATAAGAAGTTTTCTAGGACACGCTGGTTTTTACCGACGTTTTATAAAAGATTTCTCTAAAATCACTAAGCCGCTAACTGAATTATTAATGAAAGAAGCTGAGTTTATTTTCGACGATAAATGCTTAAGCGCATTTGAGATGCCTAAAGAAGCCTTAATTTCAACACCTATTATGCAACCTCCTGATTGGAACCTACCATTTGAAATGATGTGCGATGCGAGCGATTATGCTGTAGGCGCAGTCCTAGGACAACGCAAAGATAAAAAGCTTCACTCTATCTACTACGCAAGCATAACACTCGATCCCGCACAAATGAATTACGCCACTACGGAGAAGGAACTCTTAGCTATTGTGTTCGCATTGGATAAATTTCGTTCCTACTTAGTGGGCGCCAAAATCATTATTTACACGGATCATGTTGCGATCCGATACTTGCTAAGTAAGAAATAAGCCAAACCACGACTACTCAGATGGATCTTACTCCTACAAGAGTTTGACTTGAAAATCAAAGACAAAAGAGGGACTGAAAACGTGGTAGCATACCATTTATCAAGATTAGATGGAATCCAAACCGAGAATGTTCCCATAAATGAAGATTTCCCATATGAACGCCTTATTGCTAAACTAGAGATAGCTCCTACCGAAAATTTAGATCAACACAATGAACCTTTAACAACTGCGGTAGTAAAAGCCATTTGTACCAACACCACATTACCATGGTACGCTGATTTCGTTAACTATTTAACCGCCGGTGTTTTACCACCCGACTTAACGTACCAACAGCGGAAGAAATTCTTTCATGATCTTAAACACTACTTTTGGGATGAACCACTACTCTTTAAAAGAAGCACCGATGGTATCTACCGTCGCTGTGTTCCTAACGATGAAATAGACGACGTCATTACCCATTGCCATTCCGCCCCTTATGGTGGACACGCTAGTACATCAAAAACTTGTGCAAAAATACTTCAAGTTGGCTTCTTTTGGCCTACTTTATGGAAGGACGTCCACGTAGCAATTATGAACTGCGATAGATGTCAACGCACAGGGAATATATCTAGACGCAATGAAATGCCACAAAAAGGGATTCTCGAAGTAGAAATTTTCGATGTGTGGGGAATTGATTTCATTGGACCGTTCCCCGCATCTTTTGGAAATAAGTATATATTGGTAGCTGTTGACTACGTGTCAAAAATGGATTGAAGCCATCGCTACACCCACAAACGATACTCGAGTGGTACTTAAACTATTCAAGCATGTTATTTTCCCACGATTCGGTGTACCAAGACTCGTAATCAGTGATGGCGGTTCCCATTTTATCTCTAGAATTTTCGAAAAACTACTTTAAAAATATGGCGTTAAACATCGCATAGCCACACCATACCATCCTCAAACGAGTGGACAAGTGGAAGTGTCAAATAGGGAAATTAAACAAATCCTTGAGAAAACCGTAGCCACATCCAGAAAATATTGGTCCTCCAAGCTAAATGATGTTCTTTGGGCATATAGGATAACATTTAAAACCCCTATCAGAACAACGCCGTTTAAATTAGTTTATGGAAAATCTTGTCATTTGCCAGTAGAATTAGAACATAAAGCTTACTGGGCCATTAAAACCCTTAACTTAAATTACAAGATTGCTGGCGAGAAACGAATATTAGATATCCATGAATTAGAAGAACTGCGTTTAGACGCTTATGAAAATGCTAGAATCTATAAGGAGAGAACGAAAAAATGGCACGATAAGCGTATCTCGCGGAAAGAATTTAAGGAAGGAGACATCGTACTCCTGTTCAACTCTAGACTGAAACTTTTCTCGGGTAAATTACGTTCCCAATGGTCAGGACCGTTCGAAATTAATAAAGTTTTCCCAAGTGGTGCGATAGAAATTAAAGGAAATTATATCGAACCATTCATAGTCAATGGCCAGCGCTTAAAGCACTATTTTAACGTCGGAAATCTAAACTATTCGGCTTATTTGCAGTTAAGTGAGCCATCTATCCCGATACCTAACTGAATAGGTACTATCTGTCGAGCCATCGACATAAAACAAAGGCGCTTCATGGGAGGCAACCCATGTTTTATTTTAATTATTTTTATTGTTTTAATGTGTTTTTATTTTTCTTTTCTTTTTCTTAATCTTTAAAACTTTCATGTTGAATCTCTTACTCCTTTTTATTTTCTTTTTCTTCTATTTTTATTTTTCCTTTAAACTTTCTTTTTCTTTTTTGATTTAACTTTGTCATTTTTAACCTGAAAATACTAACTTAGTTTTTCATGCATTTATTAAACATTTTCAGAGGTAGTTCTTTAGCTTTAATATTTAGCTCCATGGCACGAATAAACTACATGAACATCACCTTGAGGAGTAGGCACCAGAAAAGACGCTTTTAGGATCTGGCTGAGCGTGAGATGTGTCCTACAATTTATGCTGATGACCATGCTATGACTGCTTTAGGCATTCGTGAGAGTGTCATGTATCTGCTACACCAGATAGGCTGGGACACTGCTCCTATTCAGAGACGTTATTGTACTTACAGAAAGTTGACCCTTGAGTTCCTGAGCATACTGAGCTACCTATCGAATCATGGGTTAGGGTTCAACCGCGGGCTGATCACTTTCAGACTGTTTGACATGGACTACCGCTATAACCATAGGGAGTTTGCCAACCTGTTAGGATTCCCTTATGGCCCTGATGTTATTACTATGACCCATGAAGACCTATTGCTTGATACTGACCTTGATTTCTTCTGGGGTAGCATTGCTGGCAATAACCATCCCGAGCCATCTGACCTTTATTCTGAGTCTATCCATAACCCCGCTATCAGGTATTTTCATAAGATTATTGCCCACACCCTTTTTGGTAAAGAGCAAAATGTTACATCAGTGTCACGTGATGAGCTCTTCATCATGTACTGTGCTTCTTAGAGCCGTCCAGTAAACGGTGCCGCCTATGTGCTAGCTAACATGGAACGTATTATATAGACACTAAATGCCCCAATCCTCTTAGGTGGTTTAGTCACTATGATCTCTAATGCCATTGGACTCCGAAGACCTATGTTAGGATCAGCACCGCACTATGGAATCAAGCCAATGAACATTGAATTTTGCTTCAACACTAGTTTTATAGGAAATCTTAGGCCAGATGAATTCGAGCTGCTAATTAATCATGAGACTGTCCACCAGTTTGTGCTCCCGAACCCTATAACTAGTGTCCACAACAGAGCAAACTGGATTTTTGACCTCTACCATCCTCCTACACCGCCTTCGTCTCCTTCCACTGTTGACATCTATGAAGTACCTAATACCTCTCGCGATGCTGAAGACCCTGAAACACCACCGGGATACCACCAGTTTCCCGACCCATGGGAGCAGCATGTAGCTTCTACTGAGACCACCTTCCAGGCTCCAGAGATACCACCACCGCCTTCACCTACTGTCACCCTCGACTCTTTGCATGAAGAAATTACCGAAATGCGGGGTGATCTTACATCTCTACGAGTGGATTTCATTGCTTTCATGGATTTGGTGACAGACCAGTTGGATTTCATGCACCAGCATATGTTCCCTACTCCTCGTGGCTAGATATTGCCGTTGTTATACTGATTTGTTCTTCTCTTGCATTTGTACATACAGTGAGGTCACTGTTTAGTTTAAGTGTGGGGGAGGAATCTAGTTTGTTTTAGTATTTTATCATTATTATTATTATTATTTAAGTTATTATTTCCAAACAATTTTTACTCATTAATGAAATTTCAATTTTCAGTATATTTTTCAATTTTTTATTTTACTGTTCATATTTTACTGTTCATTTTTCATTTTTCATATATTACTGCTTATTATGCTAGAATTTTGATATATAATATTAGAAAATAAAAAACCAAAAAAATGTCACGTTTTTTTCATTAATATAATGAAATTGAACGCATGACGCTCGTAACACCCTCATGACGAGTGTAACACGCGTTTCACCGTGTTACGCCCGTCACACCCCTCGTGACGACTGTCACGCGCGCATTATATCAGAACCTGCTATTACAGAGCCATTCCACCTTTGTTTCCAAAACCTCCATTGCTGCAAAATAACGGTAACATTACCCACTCCATTTTTTCTCAACTTCCAACACTCTAACACTAAAATCACCATCAACCCACTACTTTATTCTCATTCCGAACCTTTTTCAATCCGTTTTACAAACACTATGGCCAACAATCAACAAGCTCCCACTCTAACTTTCAGATCCAGCGAACAAGGCGAAACCCAACGTGTCAAATTCCAGAAGTTCCAATGATGCGGTCTCTAACCTACACGGTATGTTGATCTTGACTGTTTGAGGAGTTTGGGACTACTTGACAGTGTCCGACAATTGTTGCAGAGTGTGGATTTATGGAACCTGTTCCACGAACCGCAACCCATTTATGAAACTCTAACCCTTGAGTTTCTGAGTTCCTTTGTATACGTCACTCCCCCAGGTGCCACGGACCAACTGTCAGGCCTGGCCAAGTTTCATATGTTTGGCATCGAGCATCAACTGCCCCAAACCGACATCGCACGCCTTTTAGGCTTCTGTTCTGACGAAGGTGTCCATCTCCGGGTACCGAATAATTTCGGTGAGGAAGCTTTTAACTTATGGCACAGTATGACGAACATCTGTGCCAGATCCTACGACCACCTTGTGATCGGTGGGAATAGAACTGACTGTTTTGGAATGCTGGTTCGCGTTTGCGTTTGTTTTTGCAAAATGTCGCGGTAAGCAAGAGTCGCCACCGTTTGTTATTTTATCCAACAAGGAAAGGACAAAAGCACAGAAAAATTCCTTTTTGAGATGTTTCTCAGGTTTAGGAGGTATATTATAGAAAGGGAAGGTGTTAGCACCCTTTCTAGCTGTGGTTATCCACGGGCTCTTAGGTACTTGCTCACTATGTTTTCAAAAGTTTGCTTTTCTTTGTGTTTGTGGGTTTGAAAAGAGTTTTTGTTTTAAAGAGAGTGTAAGTGCAAAAAGTTTTGTTTTGTTTTAAAAGGAGCAAGTACTTAAGAACCTCTACCTACTCAAAAAGGAATTAAACTATGCAAATGTCCTTTAGACAATGCTATCCCACTATTGAGGAGTAGGTAGCACCGTCGTTGGAGTTTTCGGGTCAATTCGATTTAAGGGACGTGTGGCCACTAAAGCAATGTTAGGACGCCTTAGCGGTAACCCTAATGTCTTAGATCATTTTTCCGAGGCAACCGTTTCGAGGCAACTTATGATCTTTGGACAAAAGGACGACCTCTAAAACTTCCTATACTCAATGACCACGTTCGAGGCAACCAAGTGAGGCGTACCCTAAGAGTGGCATGTGCAAGTGTGTCAATTTTCAGTTTATATTATCTTTGTACATGTTATGGTGAGCTACGGTTGATTTTAAATTAAAGGTTAATCTTGTCATGCATAGCCTATTATTCAAACATCTAGCAGTTAATGGTTGCGGAAAATAAATTACGAAAAATAAAACTAAGCTATTACAAGGTGTCGGGTATTTACATCGCCAAAAACAAACCCTTAAAATTAAATGCGAAAAAGTAAATAAAAGCGGTAAATAAAATCCTAAGTTAAAGCTGTTACATTCTCGGAGCAATTACAATTATATGGATCAAAAATAATACGCGCAAGAAAATTGAATCGGAATGTCCTTTAGGGTTTTGACCCTTTTTATCAAATAAAACATATTTTGTTATTTTTTGAATTAAGAATTAAGTCTAAATTAAAAATGGAATTAATTAATTAAAAGAAAATATTTTTGAGTTTTTTATTTTAATTAAGGAAATAAAATTAGAAAGGTAAAAATATATCAAACCCTAATTCTAAATCAATTTTAATTTATTGCAAAATATATTATCATTAAACCTATTTAAACTAAATAAATTAATTAATGGTTTATTTACAAAAATAAAATAGTGAAATTAATAAATATTATTTTTTGTGTTTTCTGATTTTTTATGAGAAAAAAAATTATTGGTTGGTTAATTAACAAAAATAATAAAACAAACTACATAAAAGGAATATGGAAAAGAATAAACCAAAGGGGGGGGGGGGTCTTGGGCTTAAACTTGGTGTTTGAATGGTAATTCCCAGGCTCAAACGTACTCTAGCCTGTGTTGACTTTTAGATTGCCTAGGCGCTTGTTGACCAAGGTTCATGGTGAACCTCATCCTGGACCACTGGATCTGGATCTGGAACCACCTGGCGCATGGGTACCTGAGGCATATGGTGGACCACGTTCTTGCATGTTGCGTGGGATTACCTGAAAACAAAATATATTAAAGTTTTGGGGGACCTGGGATTCGAAGGGGCTTGGGTTTCCCTTCGATCCAAGGGGCTGATTGAAGGTGCCTACGAGACTGCACGTATGGGGCGTTCGATCTGGATATGACATCCTCCGATCTAGAATTCTGCAAGGAAGTTTGTTAGAAACACAAAATATATAACCTGGGTATCGAACCCAGGTCCTTTTCGCTGCAACACCTCTTCCTCACCAACCTAGTTAAAATACATTTATTGGTACAAACGAATCTGCAATGTTACATTAGAAACAAAAACACAGTATTTAATTTAAATATCGAATCTGCATGCTCAGTTGCCCCCTATGGTGTTAACCCATCGAAAACGAGTTATAGTTATGCAAATCGAAGGTAAGCTCAGATCGTGCCTTCTTACTCACATGTAACACACTCAAACACCCATGAATATTAGCAGCAATATGTATATATGTTCAACATGAATTTAAATCATACTTAAAAGTTTGAGATCAGAGGAAAAAATTACCCACAGGAGGGTTGTATGAGGGATGCTTCACGATTCAAATGTTAGTCTGGACAGAGACTACGCGCAAAACCGGCTTTTAGTGTGATAATCTTAGGCAACTTTATGGAATCTCGTGGGGCAGGCAACGTTTTCTTCTAAGGCAACCTCCGTGCGTTTTTTCCTTTCTGCAGAGTTTTTTCTCTTTTCTGTTTCTGCAGAGTTTTTTGTGTCTTTTTGTTTCTGCAGCGTTTTTCCCCCCTTTTCTTGATTTGTGAGGCTTGCTTGTATATAATGGAATGAATTAGGGTTGAAAACTTGGCCTCAATCTTCCTCCATCAATGTCTTGATTCTTGATTTGATTCACTTTTGAATATCATTCCAAAAATAGGCTAATTCAATCTTTTTGTCCACACCATGCCTTTACACGGATTTGATTTGATTTCTTCATAAAGACCTTCTATTTTTGATTCAATCACGTGCCAATCTGCTTTCATGCGTTACTGCCAGCCTGTTATGAGCTGTTTGGGCCTCCAACATGATGAAAATCGAAAGCTGACTTACCCTTTGTAGATCCACTTCCCTACTAATCTACTCTCTTCGATAGCTCTAAACTCCACTTCGAGTTAATCCAGCTTCGATGTCACAGCCCCTTCGATTGAGACTCCTTCTGCTTCGACTGCACGTTTGCAAGGACAACATGCCATTTTGAACTTTGGGTGGACCTTTTGAATGTTCTTCGAATGAGTCATTTACATGTTCTTTGAATGAGCCTCTTGCCTGGTGTGCTGGCAAGTTGAGGGGCCTTTTCCTTTGTGAATCGAAACGAACTTGTAGAAGATTCTTGCCTCGTGAGTCGAAGGTAAGCCTGAAGTAGTTAATGCATAGTCGAAGCATTGTGAAATTGACTTGATCGAAGGGGATCCAGCGCTCAATCGAAGACTTGTGAACCAAAGCTTGATCGAAGGGTTCCAAACACCTAATCGAAGCTTACTAATCAAAGCCCGATCGAAGAGAGCCAAATTCCCAATTGAAGACTGGTGAGTCAAGCCTGTATTGAAGGATTTTGGATACCCAATCGAAGACTTTTCCCAGATGCCAATTGAAAGACACCTTGTTCATCTTCAAAAAACTTTATTTCCGTTAGGCAAGTGTTTGTGACCAACCATGTAAGGGAAGACCCTTGAAAACATGAGAGGGGAAATTTTGGGGTACAACACACCTCAATGCCACGCACATTCATAATCCGGCTATCCGCTATTTCCACCGCATCCTCAGCAACACCATCTTCGCCCGTGACAGCAACCACAAGCTCAACTCTAAGGAGCTCTTCTTCATGCATTGCGCATTCACCGGGCAAAAGATCAACTCCACCCCGTTTTTACTGGCTCACATTCACTCTATTTGTGCTAGAGGCGGAAAACCCTTTTATTTGGAGGGCTGGTCACTTCACTTGCCATAGCTCTGAACTATGGTGCTGCTCTCGCGGATATGCCTTATATGGCATCGGCTTTGCTGACTTTGGACCACTGCAAAGCCGCACATCTCATTTACGAGCGGGAGGATGGCAGATTCCACCCTGTGATCAGAAACACTATTTATCATAACATCACTTTTCCTTTCAGGGACCGAATCGATCCACGAAACCGAGCTAACTGGTTGTTCGATCCTGCAGCTCCCGAGGGGCGTGCTCCTACTTATGAAGACCAGCCTAATGCCCCCGCAGACGAAATGCAAGAAGAGTTGGACAGTGCTCCCCCCGTCCACGACATTCCTGGATCTTCATCTGCACCACCTCTTATTACTCTTGAAGAGGTCCTCCACGCCATTCATATGCAAAATCAAATGAGCACAGTGCTTGAAAGAAGACAACAGGAGCAATATGAGTATTTATGCGCTCAAAACACTCAGATCTTGACTGGACAGCGGAGCATGCATGAGAGGTTGGACGAGGCCCTGTCGGAACTCAACGCCTTAAGGCTGGACATCAGCACCCTTGGTTACCAGGATACTGACACAAAATCCACTCCTACTAGGCGCTCTCGCACCAGGAGTAGAGGACGTGGTCACTAGTAGTTTTCTTTATTTTCTATGTAGTTTACTTTTTTCTGTTTCATTTCCTTTTTGTTTGTTTTTGTAATTGTACTTCCCCGCCTATATACCGCAACATTGAGGACAATGTCAGATTTAGTGTGGGAGGTACCTTTCCATCTTCTATAAACTAGTAATTTTTATGATATGTCTCGATTCAAATTCTTCGCTTTATTTAGCCATACCGAAAAAAATTTATCTTCGCATTAGCCTGACATACCTATTTTAACAAAATCCCAGTTGAGGAATCTGAAAACGACATAACAAGATCGATACGGTTATGACACCGTAGACTTCCTACTTACGCGATCCGCTTCAATAACCATTATACCGTTATCTTGAGTTTTAGTTCTAAAAGTAACCCCTAGTAGTTTATACTAGCAGTCAGCACCGTCTTGACACAAACCACGTGGAGAATCGATGAATATAAGTGTTTGATGCCTGATCATAGAAATATCCTTCTTATCTCGCTGCTAAAAGAAAAGAAATTTTGTGCACCAAAATATACGGTCACATATAAGAGTTGAGCAAATAATGAAGGAATCCATTGTTGGTTGGTTCAGAGGTATCTGGTTCTAAACTCGGTAGGGCATGCTACGGCCCGATCCCCCACAACCTCCAATTTGGATAACGTATGTAGGGTTGCCAAATTCGTGTACCAGACCCCGTGCTAAAAGGATCAAAGTCACTAACCGGTTACTCCACTACGTGCGTGCTAAGATAAAGGGCTTAATGTGATTGCGCCAGAACGAAACCGGGTGAAATAGATACGAGGAACTCTGGGCAGAATTATAACGAAACTGTTGGATAGCTCGTTTGAAATGGAAGCCTACGACTAAGCTTATTGCTTCTGTCATTAGCGTATCTTTAGTGTTTCACTCAAGTATTGGCCAAACTAACGAGGATTTCCTAAAATTGCTTTATAAATCGAAGGTATGTCATGCATATGCGCTTGATAAAACTTGTCCGATATTTTGAATGACTATTTGCTTGAGGATAAGCAAATGTTTAAGTATGGGGGAATTTGATAACGAGAAATCGTATCATATAATTACTACACTTTCTATCAATTTTCATAATACATTGAGTCGTTTAACTCCCGATTATTCCGAGTTTTTGTGTCTTTTCACAGGTGCAACATTTGTCAACTCAAATCAGTGAAAAAGGACCACATGAAGGAAGCTAACCAAGAAACAGAAGAGAAAGAACCAAATCTGCAAAGTCTGCAGATTTTGTAACGGTGACGACCGTCACACACTGTGACGACCGTAACGCCTCCACAACCAGAAAGAACGCTCGTCACACATCATTGACGAGCGTAATGTGCTATTTAAGCGCATTACGACCGTCACCCCCTTGTGACGAACGTCACACGCTTAAAGGTCAACGTTATGAATTAGTGGAGACGTGGGCAACGTTGAGGGCATAACTCTTCTCCTATATTTCCTCCACTCAGTAACCATGCATCCGGGGTCTTTCTCCACTCAAGCCTTTTCCAAGTTTTTCTCAACTGCAAAATCTTCTTCTATATATATGTGGTAGTTCAATGGATGATGGTCGAAGAAATTTTCCCAGAGCCAAATTTCTATTTTTTTCTATATTATTCTATTTTCTTGCTTTTGAACCTTTTCTACATGTACTGTAATTTTTATTTCCAGCATTAGTTTTAGAGTGTTAATTCTTCATCTAAGAATTAACACAGTTATAGATTTCGATTGAATTGCAAGGAATTTGTAAGCATCCAAGATTACCATAGCAACATTATTTCCAGGTTTTTTTTTTATTGCAATTGATATTTATTTATTCTTGTATTATGTCATTTATTTTTATGGATTATATTTTAAATTGCATAGTTACTAAATATATTATGTCCGGCTAAATTAATTGTACCGGTATGTGACTCCTAAGTACCGAAAGAATTCGGTGATGACTTGGCTAAAAACATTTACAAATAATTTCTGGTTTCCAATTTCCATGTTTAATTTAACTACCCTTGTCACGAGAGTGAGAGGATAATTAACACGATTTTTCCACGAGAGTGGGAAATTAAATAAGGCAAGAACCTGCATGCGAGAGCTGGGGTTCGACCCAGATAATGGTAACGAAACATTAATTTTTAAATACATGAGAGTGTTTTAACAAATTAATTAAACTCAAATTGTTTTCAAAAAGTGTTATTAAATTTAAAGTGCATCCACTAGGTTTAGTAGCATGACTTATTTCATGAACACGAGAGTGTATGTCTCAGGTTTTTAAACAATTCGTTTTTACCGAAATACTTTATATGCCAAGCGATTCACCGAATTCCTGAAGTCCGACTATCACATACCGATATAGTTATTATTATTATTATTTTTAATTAAACTATTCCCCCCCCCCCTAAAACCAAATATTCATCACTTAGTTAAATAATTGTAGCATTAGATCGTATGCGATTGATCCTCAGTCTCTGTGGGTTCGATAATCATTTAAAACTACAACGACTAAACTGTATACTTGCAGTTAGTATCCCAATAGACTCATAAAGTCACGATCATTAGTCTTGAACATTTCTACCGCTACAGCCGCGGTTGCGAACCTTTAGTGGATACGTACCACCTTCCGTGCAATAGGGGATCAGGGTTATAATTTTTATTGTTCAAGTCGGTTATTAGGTATCTTCAAAAAGAAAATGAAAATCTCAAGTGAGAAAAACAAAATGAGATAAAGATAAATGCTCAAGTGAACAAAGATGGAAATAACATGAAATGTAAATGCTAAGATAAATGATGCTTAAAGTAAGAGCATAAATTAAAAGCATAAAAATAAAAGTCACTTGTTAATGAGTTAGAAATTAGAGGTTAGTTGAATGACCATATTGAATCTTGCATTTGAAAACTCATTAGAAGATTGATAAAATCAAAGTATTTCAACAACAAGTTTCATTTGCTTTTTATCAAGTATATCATTCATTTAAAATTCTCAAGGCAACAATAAATGATCAACGATGTTTAAATGATTCACTTAGTCTAAAATTTATGATGATTCATTAGAGGATTGATAAGACCAAAGCCTCCTAACAATGAACCTCAAGTTTATTGGATCAACGGTTTCAAATTAAACATACTTGGGCTTGCAAACATGGGTTTGGATCACGAATGATCATTTCTTGAATCGGGACAAAATTTAGCGCTATGTTAAGCAATCGTAAATGGACTTATATAGAAGTCCCACCTATTTTGAGGCCGACCAATAGCAATCTATATGCCATATATTTGGAGAGATGATATGTAGATCATTCTCTAACAACATGTAACACAATGAGAAAGGAGTAAGATAAAGAGGGAGGGATATATTTAAATAAAAAATTAAGCAAACTATCATTAAAATCATTCATTCAATTTAGTGGAGTTAAACTCAACACTCAAAATCCAATGATGTTAATAAAGTTCATGATCAACAAACACATAGCCAGAATATATTAAAAAATAAATTGTATTTAATGAATAAGATAGAAAGGAAAAATGATTTTAAAATTGTTTTTAAAAGGAAAAATATCAAACCATATTCAAAGTATCAAAGAAAAATTTAAAGAGATCATAGAAAAATCAGAAATGATCTCAAATATTTTTATAAAAATTTTGGTAATTTTTTAAAACAGAAAAAGTATTTTTAAACTCATTAAAATCACTCAAATAAGTGACAAAAAAGATCAAAAATAGTAGAAGTCAAGATAAAATTCTAGAAAAATTTCATAAAGTCAGAAATAAGGAAAATGGTTTTTATAAAACGTTTTAGAATTTAAAAATATCAAAAAGTAAATTTTAAATAATTAAATACAAGTTAAAACAATGGAAAAATTATAAAAATATCAAATCTGAAAATAAAATCACGAAAAAATAAAAATCAGAAAGAGAATATTTGAAAATATTTTTGTGAGTTTTTTCATAATTTTTGAGTCAAAAATGAATTTTCTATGATTTTTTGAAGTTTAAATAAATTAAAATATAAAAATCAGAAAAATAAAAATAAAACAAAAATATAAAGACCATTGGATGAATGTCAAAACGTGTTAGTAATTAAATCCAAGGGATCTGGCACGCTATGGATATCATGATCCTTTTTGAATAAAACACCAGATCCATTATTAAATCAGATTTATAGAAAAAACAAGTGGCGCATTATCATTGGTTGAGAGATGACACGTTGGTCATCTTCAGCCTTCAGCCACGCGAATTGCAGGTCTCTCATACTGTAAAATTAGGAGCGCAAACCTATGTCATTCTCTTCGTCTCATCAACACGAAAACAACCGTACCCTCGCGAAAAATTTATTAAGGTATAGCTCAGTCGATTTGCAAAAAACCAGAAGGAAAAACTTGAATAGGGAGTTGAAAGTTCATGGCCAAAACTCAATTCCAGTTGAAAACAAATGTTGCGACTAGTATCAGAATGATGAGAGCTTCATTGTAGTGACAAATTTTAAGAGAACTGATGAAGGAATCTACCTGTTGAAGTTCAAATTCAGAGCTCTGAAACTTGACTTTGCTAGCATGATTTAGGATGTTTTAGGGTTTGGTTCTTCTTCTGTTAGCTTTAGTGAAGTTCAAGAATGAAGAATAAGCAAAGAAAATGGTTGAGGAAGGTTGTAAAACCAAATTCGAAGTTGTAGAAAAGTGGGTTAATGAGAGAGTTTGGCAGGGTGATTCAGGCTGTTCAAGCTTGAGAAAATGAACGCAATATGTCACTCTATTTATAGGGAAGTGAATGGTGCAAATAATTCAGAGGAAATTTGAAGTATGGAGGGAAATTGGATCAAGCTCAAAAGTGAAAAAAAGTGTGATCCCATGTGCATCTAAACTCAATCAATTCTTGCATTTTGATCCTTAATTCAATGCTGGGGATTTGCTAAACATGTTTAAATCAAAAATGTGTGCTAAATTGATGATTAGAAGCCATATTATGAATTTCAAATTCTGACTTTGGAGAAAACTTCAGTTTCAAGGTACCATCTTTGAATCCATGGTGTTCACAGCTCAAAGGGTTTTAGGGCCTAATTCTTAAACAATTGGAAGATAAGGTCACAAACTTTACAATGTGCGATTAATAAGATCAATTGGATACTTGAGCTAGGAGTTGTGATGAGTCAAAGTTGAGAAATCGATGCTGACTTTTTGTACTTAGAAAATTTCTAAGTTTTTCTTCAAAAGTGACCTATAATGTTTTTGAGTTCAAACAAGGCCTTCCTCCAAAATTAAGCTTTGATCATTGATGCTAGCTTGAAGTGGACATCCCAAAGAGCATCGTGCAACTTGAATCACGTAAAAATACCAAGTATTGAAAAATTTATAGCCTTGTAAAATTGGTGAAGATTCATGAGGTGACCTATATCTTTTGGGTTCTTAGGGCATCTTCCACTCAGTTTCAAGCTTTGCGTATAAAATAAGAGTTGAAGTTCACATCCTTAAGATCTCTGTGGAAAAATAATGGGCTCAAGGAGATAAAAATTGACCAAGTTGTGATTTTTTGAAGTCTCATAAGGGAATTTGATGGCCTATCTAGAGGACTTGTAATCTTTCTCAATCATTAAGCATCTTCCACACAAAATTTCCTTGAAACTCTTGAAGTGATTAGTTGATAACCTTTTAAAGAGGACCGTGTCTTTGGAATTACTAAAAAATGTCAAAAGATGAGCAAGATATAGCCCTTAGAAGTTCAAAACCCTAGCTCCTAGAGCACCAAAATGACTTGGGAACCCCTTTCAACTAATCACTTCGTATAAAATTTTGACGGTAACCTTGAGGATCGTTCTTGTAATCGAATATAATACCCTGGATAAGCATATCATGAGGACCGTTTCTTCGAGCATAACCAAATTGACATAGAACTAAAGAAGGGTTATAAGTAATACCTCCTTTTATGCCAAGGAGTGGCACATTATGGAATTCCCCACAGCGGTCAATAATAGTGATGTCGTCCCAAGATCAGGAACACCAATAGATATCTGAATGAGAGAGTGACATCATTCTTCGAGACCACTAAAAACCTTCTTCATTCTTCATCACTGGTCGGGGAAGGTGTGAAATAAACCACCTGGATAGTAAAGGTATGCAACACATGAGAGTCCCTCTCTCTCTCATACTACGAGTGTGAAGAGAGTGCAAAATATCTCCAAGCAAAGTAGGCACAGGATTATGATTAAGAAATATTTTGATGGTGTTCACACATATGAGTTGGTCTGGATTTGGTAGTAGTACCAAACCATAGATCAACAAAGCCAAGATCTCCTCAAAAGCACGAAAACTCACAACATCTAGAAAAAACTGAGCCTTCTCTATCGGAAATTTAGCAAGAAGACCTTTAACTTCACTTCTTGTTTCCTAACTAGACGCAATGTTTGACCGTTTCAGATGTAAGGCGACTACAATAACTTCAGGTTTTGGAACTTTCTCTAAATCGGTGAAGGGTGTCTGATCAAGAATAGGTACTCCAAGTAGCTTAGAAAACTCTTCCATTATGGGTACCCGCTGATAATCTGGAAAGGTAAAACAGTGATGCTTAGGATCAAAGAAGTGGAACATAACACTCATCATGTCTTCTTCAAAACCTGAGGTAACCAAACTGAGTAGATAACCATGCCTTTTGGTGAATTGAGAGTTTTCGGTAACCTTTGAGACTAACTCCTTAAGCTTGGAAGGTACCCTTACAAAGTTAATTCAGATAGTATTTCTGCGAGCGGAGGCCATAACCTGCAACAAGGAACAAAGATAAATCCCAAGGTCCTTGAAATGGTTAGTGAAAATGTTATGTTATGATGATATGATGTTATGTTCATGTTAAATAAGTAGAAAACACAAACAAGTCATACATGATCCTTAGGTTTAAAGGCTTGCATGAAGTCCATAGGTAAGTACCCTTCCCCACCGAAGTTAAGTTGTCTTAACCTGTCCTAAAATAGTAACCGGATTCTATGAATCTCATATCACAGATATTTCTCAAAGGCTTTATTTTAGCACGGTAACTGACTTGCCACTAAAACATCCCGAAAGTAGAATCTCAATGAGCGTAGCCTCGAGTATCAACCAACTTCATACTGCACCAAATCTGACTATCTCACTACTTTCTAATGGCCAAGATGGTTCAATTAAGGTTCTAAAAGCAAGTTAGTGTTAACGACACCACGCAGAAGCCTAATGTTATCCTTGACTGACTCAAGGAACATCAGTGCAAACCAAAGTGTCACACTAACTGCAATTATCATGCTAACCATATCGCTATACGTCGTATAGTCTTTATGATTTATTGCTACTTACCTAAGGAATCACTAGATCCGGGTGTAGGATCTTTCACATAAGCAATAATACCCAAGCATGAACCCTTAAAGTAAATCAGACAAAGCATATAATAAAAGCAAGTAAAGTGATCTAACTCTTAAGGTAACCCCGCTTTTAGATTTCTCCCCAGCAGAATCGCCAGTTCTGTAATATGGTGGGAGAATTTACTTTTTTGGTTTTATCGTAAATATTGCGGTTATCAAGAGTCACCATCGACTTTTCTTTTATCCAATATTTAGTAAAGGTGAAAAGAACATGAAACACCTTTGATATATTTTAAGTTCGGGGGGTAAGTTATGTAAAGGGAAGGTGTTAGAACCCTTTACATATGTAATTATCTACGGGCTCTTAATTGCTTAGATCACTTTAAACTTTCTTTTTTTGTGTGTGAATTGTTTGAAAATATTTTGAAATGCCAATGTAAGGCAGACTTTGTTATAATTCTTGTATCAGTCCTCTAGAATGTATACAAAGTGTTTTTAAAAATATCTTGTTTGAAAGTGTAGTGCGGAAAATGCTTTGTTTGTGAGCAAGAATTCAAGAGTCCTACCCAACAATTATGGTCTTTCTTATTCTTTTTCTTCTCCTTTTGAGATAGTATTATCAATACCATTAGTAAGGATACTTTAGCAATTTCGAAGGGACTATCATCATTTTCCTCGTAGGGTCATCGAGGGACTAGATTATTTTGTAGGCAATTCGAAGGTTCACCGAGGGATTATGATCTTTATTCGAAAGGGGCCATGATGATTTATTATCGAGGGTCTTTTGCTAAAGTATCCCCATTTTTGAGGGACATGACCAATAACATCATAAGGCATCGAAGAGAGGTTATCCTAGAGGTGCAAGTGTGAAGGGTGTGTATTAGTTTCAGTTATTTAATCTTGAAAATTAGGGTTATCTATATTGCTTTTAGTAGTCTTTCCATACAAATCCTATTTTACTAACAGTTAAATATTTACAAAAAATTAAAGTGCGGAATGTAAAATCCTATGCTATTATATAGCTTTGGAAGAGATACATAAGTATAGAAACTTGCGGGAAAGTAAATTTACTCTATTACATCCTCGGAGCAGATACATAATAGGAAAAATATTCGAGAAAATAAATCTACGATATTACATTGATAGTGCGATCCTATACACTTTGTCTAAGAAAATAAATGGAAAAAGATAAATAAAAGAATGTTAGAAAAAAATTTAAAGACCTAAAATCTAAGTTAATATTTTTTTATTCTTATTATTTTATGTGTTAATTAATTATTGAAAGAAGAAAAATAATGAAAGTAAAATAAATTAGAAACAAGTAAAAAAAAAGAACCAATCGCGTTACTCCTCTCCGCCGTGCAAGCCCTTGACCGTCCCTATAAAAGTCAGACCGGCCGATGGTGGAAACCACCATCTTCTCTAGTGGTCTTCATCCTCAATCCTGCAAAAAGTCATCAAATTGAAAGAAGGAAAACACTATCTTGCTTAAAATTTCGCTCTGAGTCTGAATCCATGGTCAAAATAAACAAAAAATTAGTGGAAAAGGAGTTTCGAAGAGAGAATGATCGTGCCCTAGCCATGGCAACTCATCATCCCTGAGTCAAAGCTTGTATTTTCTTATTCAAACCTGTTCTAAAAACCATGACAAACTCATCTTGGGCACACAAAATTAGTTAAATATGCATAGATTAAAAGATTAGAATTCAAGAAAATTACTAAAAACGGGTGCGCTTGTGTGAGCTATTTCAGACGTGAATGGATTTATTTCTGGACTTGGGGAGATTCCTGAGAGCTTCACGTACATGATTTGAGGCTTGGTTTTGATTGAGAGTGGCTGGAAATAAGGGTTTATGTTTTCCCTAGTTTCTTGAAAATTTGAAGATTTTGGAAACCTCAAGATGTCTCCTACAACTTTCATGTTGATCATTTTTTT
This sequence comes from Vicia faba, assembly GCA_948472305.1. Lineage (NCBI taxonomy): Eukaryota > Viridiplantae > Streptophyta > Magnoliopsida > Fabales > Fabaceae > Vicia > Vicia faba. Next base: position 337,874,831 of record OX451741.1, read on the forward strand.
CATTTGAAGTCTTTATCTTTTTGTAAATTTCTTTGACAAGAGATGTGTTTTTGTTGACTTTCAAAATGATCTGTAAAGTTTTGGCTCATATCTCTCAAATGAATTGTTTTTGGCTTTGAGCTTAGAGAGACAAAGTTGTAGAGAATTGAATTTAATTCAAGTTAGGCTTTGGTTGAGGAATTTCTGATGAAGTATGTGAAATTTGTGCTTGGTCAAATTTTAGTTGTCTTCTCCTTAAGAAAACCCTAATTTAGTAACTTTTGACTTTTGATGAATCTTGAGTTTTCTTGATGAATCATGATCAACCCTTGATCAAATGATGAACGTGACTTCAAAATGTTGATCTTGACAAAAAAATCTTAAAGTTTGACTGTCAATTGGTCAAAGTTGACTTTTTGTCTAATACAATTGATTTTCAATCATCTGATCAATTGAATGAGCAAACTTGTACTGCAAGGCTTGAAATTTGGTATGAGGATTCTTTGAAGCATTATGGATACTATGAAGTCCACTTGGGGCATTGACAACTAAATTTCCTTTGAGAAAAGCAAAACCTTAGTTGTAGGTTGGTTGTTTAGGAGGAGATTCCATCTAATCAATCCTTGATAAGTCTTGAGTGTTTGAAACCTTCATGAGCATGAGGTATCTTGAACCATTTTGACTTAAGAATGGCATGGAAAATTTTGTGGTACAACACCCACAATGTCTGGCCTAGAGATATATGACAGCTTCTAGGTTTTTGGCCAACATGTTTTTTTATCAAACTTATAATGACCTTGTTTGTTGCTTCGACTTTCCCATTTTCCTGGGCATAATACGACGTTGATGTTAACAGTTTGAACCCCATCTATGCAGCAAACTCAGCTTCCTTTTGACCTATGAACCCGGTCCCTTTGTCAGTTGTTATGGTTTCTGGTATTTCAAACCTATATATAATTTGGTTTTGAACGAAGGCCATTAATTCCTCTTGATCCACTTTAACCAAAGCGACGGCCTCTACCCATTTTGAAAAATAATCAATACCCACTAAGATATACTTATGGCCTTTTGATGAAGTAGATTTGATTTCTCCTACAATATTCAAAGTCCATCCCCTGAAAGGCCAAGATTTGACAACATAATGTAATTCGCTAGCTGGTACATGTTGAATTCCATAATTTTTTTGCATTCTTGGAAGCTTTTGGCGAACTCAATGCAATTTTTTAACATGGTCGGCCAATATACTCCTATTCGACCAAACAACCATTTCATTTTTTGTCTTTCCTGATGTGTACCACAAGCTCCATTGTGTACTTCAGATGTTTCTACATATGCTTCGTTTTCCCCTAAGCATTTTAACAACACTTCTTCAGGCATTTTCCTGAGCAATTTGTTTCCCATCAATTTGTAACTTAACACCATGTACTTAACTTTACGCTCTGTCGTCCCAACTAGATTTTTCAAGTTGTCGACTATAGGTTTCCTCCAGTAATTCTTAGCTAACGCATCAAAGGAAAAAACTTCCTCTACCACTCCAAAATAATCATAATTCAGGAGATCAAGGATCACTTCAAGCTCTGCCTCACATGTTTTTTTCATTTACGTGTTCTCACACACAAATTCATATCTAACCTCAATGAATTCATCTATGCTCTATTTAGGTACTTTATATCCAGGTGCTAATTGGGCCATGTCACTCGCCTCTTGATTGTCAATATGCTTCACATGACTAATCAACACCTTATAAAATTTCTGAAGTAACGACAATGCTTTGGCCACATACATTACCAGATGATCCTTAGCGCATTTGTATTCTTTAGTCAACTGTTTCACCACTAACTCAGAATCTCCTTTGATGTCAACGTCCTTGATTCCAAAGTATAACATAGTTTTAAGTCCAATTACCAAGGATTCATATTCAACCTCATTATTAGAGCATTCACCTTTAATCTTATAATGAAATTTAGTTGGAACTCTATCTGGTAATAAAATAAAGATTCCTACTCTCGTTCCTCGTTTATGTTTAGAACCATCAAAATAGAATTGCCAAGACTTAGTGCTTATATAGGCTTCATAGATATCGACCACAGAATGGTCAACTATAATATCTGCAATAATTTTCCCTTTGACTGCTTTTAAAGGAGCATATGTTAAAGAGTATTCAGTTAATTCTAGCGCCCATTTCCCAATTCGATTATGTAAGATATGTTTATATAACATATGCTTAATGATATCAAAATGAGAAAAAACATAAACATCAACTAGTTTTATATAATGCTTGAGTTTAGTACATGAAAAATATAAACATGAACATAGTTTTTCAATTGCATTATATCTAGTTTCACCATCATTTAACACTCAACTGAGGTACTAAATGGCTCTTTAAACTCCATTTTCATCTTCCTGGGCTAGCATACTTCCCAGTGTCGACTCGGATGTTGCAATGTAAAGTTTCATGCCTTTGTTTCTGTTTGGGGGTGCCAACATTGGAGGCTTCACCAAGTAGTCTTTTAATCGGTCAAATTCCTCTTGGTGTTCTCTTTCCCATGTGAACTCATATTCTTTGCTTAGTTTTAACAAAGAGGAGAACACCAATTTTTTTCCACTCATATTTGATATGAATCATCTCAAGAAGTTTATCTTTCCCAACAAATATTGGAGCTCTTTCTTCATTGTTGGCCCTTTTGTACTAAAAATTGCCTTGGTTTTGTTCTGGTTAATCTTTATCCCCTTCTTGTGTACTACAAAACCTAGAAAGTCTCCTGCACGAACATAAAAAGAACATTTTAATGGATTCATTTTTAATCCATATTCCCTCATTCTAACAAAAGACTGTCGAAGGTGGTCTAAATGAACAGCTCCTGAGGGTGATTTGACTACAATGTCATCAATGTACACCTGCATGAAGGTGTTTATGAAATCATGAAACATTGAGTTCATTGCTCTTTGATAAGTATCCCTAACATTTTTCAAACCAAAATGCATAACTACCCATTTATATGTGCCTAGTGCCCCCGGGCATCGAAACGCAGATTTGTGGGTGTCCTCTTGAGCGATAAAATTTTGGTTGTAGCTGAATATCCATCCAAAAGACTTAAATATTCATACCCTACGGCCGAATCGACCAACATTTCTGCCACATGCATTAGATATTCGACCTTTGGAGTGGCTTTATTTAAATCCCTAAAATATGCAAATTCTTAAAGCTCCATTTTTCTTCACTATATGGACAATATTAGCTAACCATTCAACATACATGGCTGTCCTGATGAATCTGCTCTTCAACAATCGTTCAATCTCTACTTTGACTTTGGATAGCACTTCTAGCGCGAACCTCCTTGGCATCTGTTTGACTGGTCACTTTCCTGGATTTATAGGTAGTTTAATTTCCATCATCTCCCTGCTCAAACCATGCATCTTATTGTAATCCCATGTAAAACAATCTATGAATTCTTTAAGCAATTCAATTACTTGATCCTTCATCTTGTTGTCAATCTCAGTGTTGATATATGTAATTTTCCTAATCGCACCATCACCTAGGTCGAATTCCTCCAATGGATATTGTGCTTGCATCTTCAAGGTATGATCTCTTGGGTCTTTTTCAAACCCCGAAGGATCTTCTTCATATATGTAGTCAAGCCTCAGGCTTTCTGAAGTTGTTGTTTGGCTTGGTTCTCCAAGCTTTTCAACCATAATGTCTTTAGACGCCATTTTTGAAATATTTACAGCCTCTAAGGCCGAATTTATCCTGCTTTTGGCCATATAGGCCAAAATCCTTGCCAAAGCATTTTACTCAGGCATCATTATGAGTTTGTTCTTCCCACCCTGTGGGTTCAAACTGTAGCTGGATATGTATCCATCTTTTCTTGGTCCTAAATGAAACCATAAGTAGGGTGTAGAGTTAGAAACTTGATCACATCAAGATGTGACTTGAACACTGCATCTTCAGGATAACACAGAGGTATAGTAGTTAAGGCTTTATCGAAATTCTTCTTGTTGACCATACCCATATCAGTAGTAAAGTAATTGTGATCTTCCTCAATGTTCTCCACAATCCCATCTTGGCGCCATATGGATAAGTGTTGATGAAGAGTTGATGGTACTGCCCCAATCCCATGTATCCACTCTCCTCCTAGCAAGATATTATAGTTTGCTTTGGACGCAATCACCATAAACAATGTTGGCCTCGAAGTCTAGCCAACAGACAAATTTACCTGAATCACATCCATTGGGACTTGTTTTCTCTTCATAGTTCGACAAAACCATGTTATGTAGTTTAAGGTAAGTGTGGAACTTACTAATCCTATTTAGAAATGATTGTGGCATCAAGTTCATAGAAGCGCCACCATCAATGAACACTTTCTTCACAGGGAAACCATCAACTTTAGCCCTTATAAACAAAGACTTGATATGGTACATCATATCAGATGTAGGCTTCTCAAACATTGCCTATTGTTCTTCGACCACCCCATTATTCATGACATAGTAGCATAGAGGTTTCTGGCCTGTTGATTCTTTGACATAGTCTCCTCTTTGTCCCCAGATGCCTCTGATGCAAAACCATACTCATTAGGAAGGACCGACACAATATTACAATGTATAATCAAACCATTATCTGAACTTTCTTCAAAGTCATTAGATAGTTCATCGCCCATGTTGTCATCACCAGGATTTTCAACTTTTGCTGGAGACGCACATACAACCGACATTGGTAACCTCTCTTTTACGGGTCGACGGTGCACTCCCTTCTGAGTGCTCTCACCTTTTGATGGAGTAGCTTTTAATTCCACTTCTCTTGCATCTTTCTTGTTTCTCTGAAACCTTCCCCACTAAGTCTTTGTCATAGTATTTTTCCTTTGTATGTGGGAGGAACGTGATACCTCTTTGAAGTGACACCAGCTTTAGAAAATTGGGAAGGACTAGATCCCTTCTCCATCATTTCCCATTTATGACTCGAACCCGAACCCTTTTTTACCATATTTTAATTCTGGTTTTCCCCCCTTGGATAGAAAGGATGAACTCAATTTTTGTTAGGAACATCAGTTGGTGGTACAAAAGTCCTTTGATATGGAAAACCAGACTTTCCTTGAGGTACTCTGACATTGTATGCCCCATTTGCATGGTCGAACACTACCTTTGGAGTCTTCTCTTGAGGGTGCTTCTTCTTCAACGCCTCAAGTTTCTTTGCAGCATTTTCATTATAGACTATGTTGCAATTTGGGCATAACATAGACCTGGAGTTACCTAGCTTGCACCTATTCAGAAAATCCACCAACTCCTCTTCAGGTTTAGGGAAAATAACCTTCATTAACTCAGCAACTGTTTCTTCATAAAAATCTTCATTTTTAGTTCATAATCCATTTTCTCCTCGTCGTTTTGGTTAACTTCAGGCTCTTCAGCAATATCAACCACCATCACTTCTTGTGGCTTAGACAGGTTGCCATTGCCACTTTTGAGACCTTCAATAGTCTCGACTGTTGAAACTATCATTGTATCAATGATCACAACTTGTTCACTCTCAAAACCATCAGTGGTCTTTATTATCAATGCTGCGAGTGAATTGATAATGCTCGCCTATTCGCTTTCGAGACCATTATTAGCCTCGATCATCAGCGCTTCCAATGGTTCGACAAAGTGTGCATCATCAACATGCAAAGGGTCTAAGTAGACCTTCATGGAGCTTTTTAGTTTCTCACCAAATTTCAATCGACCATATTTTAGATCTTTCTCAATCAAATCCCTGAAAAGAAAACATTGAGAAGTGTTATGACCCCAAAAAATTATGATACTTTCAAAAACCTCTGTTTTGTTTCTGCTCTAATGGTGGATTTTTACTGCCTTGAGGAACTATAATCTAACCATCTGAAACTAAAACATCAAATATTTCATCACATAGACCTGGAGTTACCTAGCTTGCACCTATTCAGAAAATCCACCAACTCCTCTTCAGGTTTAGGGAAAATAACCTTCATTAACTCAACAACTGTTTCTTCAGAAAATTCTTCATTTTTAGTTCATAATCCATTTTATCCTCGTCGTTTTGGTTAACTTTAGGCTCTTCAGCAATATCAACCACCATCATTTCTTGTGGCTTAGACAGTTTTCCATTGCAACTTTTGAGACCTTCAATAGTCTCGACTGTTGCAACTATCATTGTATCAACGATCACAACTTGTTCACTCTCAAAACCATCAGTGGTCTTTATTATCAATGCTGCGAGTGAATTGATAATGCTCGCCTATTCGCTTTCGAGACCATTATTAGCCTCGATCATCAGCGCTTCCAATGGTTCGACAAAGTGTGCATCATCAACATGCAAAGGGTCTGAGTCGACCTTCATGGAGCTTTTTAGTTTCTCACCAAATTTCAATCGACCATCTTTTAGATCTTTCTCAATCAAATCCCTGAAAAGAAAACATTGAGAAGTGTTATGACTCAAAAAAATTATAATACTTTCAAAAACCTCTGTTTTGTTTCTGCTCTAATGGTGGATTTTTACTGCCTTGAGGAACTATAATCTAACCATTTGAAACTAAAACATAAAATATTTCATCACATTTTGACACATCAAAAGTATATGTTTTAGTACTAGGCGCATCATTTTTTGGTTCTTCGACTGTCTTTCCTTTTGACGGTCTTATAGGTTTACATGCATACGGAGGTTCTACTTTCAATTCAGCCACATTAACTTCTCCTTCATCCATGTATTCATCCTCATACTCTATAGAATAATCTTTTATGTCTACATAGGCAATTTTTCCTTTTCTATGGTCCTTTAACACCCTAGCTTTCTCTGTCTTCAAACGTTCGACATATCAAACTTTATCAGCTAGTTAGTACATATCTGTAATAGATTGAGGATCAAACTTTTTCCCAATAGAATAATCTAACCCCCCCCCCAGCAGCCATTTCGACCAGCTCATGTTCAGGAACTCTAGTAAAGCATCTAGACTTTAGGACCCTAAACCTATTTAAATAATCTTCCATTGACTCAGAAGACCTCCTCTTGATTGAGGATAACTCTTTCAAACTTATCTTAGGCTGACCAGCATAAAATTGCTCATGAAATATACCCTCAAGTTGTTCCTAAGTGCGTATAGAGTTTGGAATCAACGTCGTAAACCAAGTAAAAGCATTTTTTATCAATGAATTAGTAAAATATATTAATTTTGAACCTTCATCGTTGGCGATATCGCCAGCTTCTGTTTAGTACCTAGCAATGTGTTCTATGATCAACTCATTGGCATCACCAGCAAACTTGGTAAATTTAGGTACCATATATCCCCTAGGTAATTTTGTCTGTCGAATGTAATCAGGCAATGGAGAAGAGTAATTGGGCTTCCGGAGGCCAACATTTACTCCAGATCGTGTTACTACTTCTACCACATTCACTATGTTGTTATGCCTAACTGTGACTTTTCTTAGCACTCAATTAACATCTTGGTTTCTCCTAATCACGACTGGACTAGGTTCATATTGTTCAACAAATTCTTCCTCTTCATAAGTGGGTGCTTCCACTCTTCGAGGTCTAAAAGGACGCTCATTGTTTCCCTCTCCAATTATTCAAAAAATCTCAACGGCTTATGGCACGTTTGAGTTGGTTGGACCCCTAATGAGTCAATCAGTCTACCTATTTGGTCAACTACAGGATTAAGGGCGACTCCCATTTATTGAGTTAAGACGTTTACTAACTCTAAATTACTCTCATCCATCTGTTGCCTTAAATCCATAACAGAAGTAGTATTCAAAGATGGTGTCGACTGCGGGACATAACTAACACCACCTGGTCGACCATTTGGAACATAACTGCCTTGGTTTCTAGTGGCCATTGTGTTTTCTGTATATGTGGTCGGGTTCGACTATAACCCAACCATCAGGGAATAAGGCCTATCATATTGGTAAGGCACAAATTATGACCCTGGACCCCCTGGAAAGAGTGGTCAATTTGGTTCAAATGGCGATATTCCATGCCTAGATTTTGTCATTGTGATTGTTGTCCTTGAACCATGAACAACGATCGATCTCATGGGAGATAAAACTATCGCACTTTAAGTTGTGGTACTTACTGGTATGACATCCACATTTTATGTAGAAATATGCGTATGTGTCGTGTTTGTGTCAGAGCATGACATTTTAGACTTGGACAAAGGTTTACCACTTTTCAAATTCATACACACAGTATCTATAAGAAACTTTGTAAAACTACACAAAAAATACGAAATTATTAACATTGTTCCACTGAGCGTGCGAATTTGTTTACCTCTAGTTTTGGTAAATAACACTGGTCTCTTAACAGAAAGTTTACTGGCGAGATCGACCTGAGAATCTCAGTATAATACTTCAGTTTTCGAGTGTTTTCACAAAGTATGTTCAAAAGGGTTCGTTCGACTAAGGCGAAACGAATTTAAAAACAATAAAGAAGGAATTGTAAAATAAAACAAAGACATTTTGAATTGTAAAAATAGATGACATAACATCAAAATAATTGAAAATAGGTTGATTCAAACATACATCGCCCTTGCTTGATCATTTCGCTCGTTCGCTTGGGTACTCTGAGTGACTAGCATGTAAGAATATGAAAGTTTGAACCCTTTACACTATGCACTAAGTGCTTTATTTATAATACATGAAAATAACTATTTTTCAGCGGCCTTCACTTCTTTATGAGTCACGTGTCTCTTGTAACTTCCCTCCATGAACCCACGTTCTCCATCTCTGCTATCGAATCCACGTTCTCCACTCACAACGCTTTGCTTTGCTACTTATGCCCTCTTTTGGGTTTTTTAACACTCCTGGGCCCAATCTATTCCTTATGAGGCTTCTTTTTTGGTCGACTGCGTCCGCAAGCTCAAATTGGCCTTTTATGAAACCTCTTCCGTCGACTGCTTCTGTGATCGATTTCCTATAATTCAAAGTCTTCAAAGAACCTTTTTTACTTTTGGTTAGATTTTAACCCTTTATGAAAATCCTAGCCAACACCTTCGTTCTAACTTGAAGCATGCAATTTCGACCTCTAACACATTAATCATTGTTTAATCCAATTTGGTGGTTCACCGAACAACATGCCACATCATACATGAGCAATTTTAGCCACCCTTAATATATAAGGATAAATCATGTTATTTCACGTATTCAAATACATTTTTACTCGTACAGTACTTCTAATCTTATATTTTCACTAATTTAAATGTTAGAGTGCTAAACTTCCATATTAATCTCCTCTCCATCCTATCATAAGTACTACTCCATTGAAGGAAGACATGGCTTTACTACCTTCCCTTTTATTTCTAGTTCCTAGCCAAACATGAATGCTTTGATATTTGAGAGATGCATATAAAAAAACAATTTTTGAGAGAGATAATCTCTTAAATAAATTTCAATTATTTATAAAAATTAGTAACCATAGTTAGAATCTAGAGATAGAAATCTCATATGGTTGTATAAACGACCAAAATTACCCACCCATATTCTCAAAACACAAAGCTAGTAATTAGAAAGTTTTAATTTATTCCCTTTATAGCCGCAATGACATTGTTTTTCTCTTTGGCAATTAAGACAATAGTGCTCCAAATAGAAGCTGAGAAATGAAGCATGCATGTTTTGCCAATTAAGTTCACTTCATGACTTCAATATATTGTAAGTACTCCTCATTCTCCTTTGAAGTCATAAAGTGGTCTAATCCAATAATAGAATGACTATTGTAGGAAATTGAAAATGAAAAGCACTTTATTAATTTCCATGTGATTGCATAAGATATGTTTTTAAAGTTTCAACACGGCATGTGAAGTACGAACTCCTGCTTCGCGAAGATTTGGACCTTATTTTAATTAAAATATAATAACAACTATTAAATTTATATTTAATGATTCAAACTAAAAAATATTTTTAAAATTTAATTAATGAATTTTTTATTAATAATATAAAAAAATCATAATTTAATCTCAATTTTTTTTAAATTAGATGGTTTTTATTCATTCATATATATATATAATCCATCCAAATATATAATTTTTAGACTATCCAAAACTATCTAATTATCATAATTTTGTAATTAAGAATAATTTTTTTCTTTTTATGGATAATTTTGAGACTATCCAAAACTATTTAAAGTTATCAAAAATGAAAAAGATTGAGTCAATATGAGGTCCACAAACCTCTCTTTAAAACTTATAAAAAGTCATTATTATTTTTCTTTAATAAAAAATATGTAATATTATAATTTTATTTTTAAAGTTGAGATAAATAATTCTAAAATATTACTCTTTTGGTCTTATAATATATGTTTTCTTTCTTATTTTTATTTGTCTTAAATTATTTATTCTTTTATAATATTAATTTGATATTTATTATTTCTTTCTATTAATTTATCTTTATTTATTATATTAATTCATATAATTATTTCGTTATTTATTATTAATAAAATTATTTTAATAAATAAAATTCATTTTAACATTGAAAACAATATAATATTTTAACATTAAAATCAACATAATTAATTATTATTTTAAAAAATACAAAAATGTAATAAAAAAAAACCTATTATGAAATGGACGAAGCATATAAAGTTAATTATATAGATCTAGTTGAATTACTACAGTCTAAGGTTGAGTCAATATGAGGTCCACAAACCTCTCTTTAAAACTTAATTATTAGGCAATATCAAACACTGCCATACTATGAAAAGAAACCTAACAACTCTCTTATAACAATGGTCACCCTTGACTCGGCAACTTGTGAAACAGAACTAAAAGATAGATATTATAATTAGCAATGAACAGAGAAAAAAAAACTTATTATATCCACTTGAAATCTGAGATTTTTTCAATACACATTTCTATATTTAACACTCATTTAATGCATGACTATAAATGATAGGTGGTTCAATCAATATCTTAATAGAGTTTGAATTTAATCTAATTCATTCATATAAAGTCAATTTAAAATATAATTCTATGTAAATTGCTATATCTGTAATTATCGTGAGACTTGATATTTTTCTATTACAACTTAGCCCATAAAAATAGAGTCATATGAGAGAAAATTGTTGAGAAATAATATAAGCGGTGTTTCATCGATCTATCACATAAATGTATAAAATATTTATTTTTTATTTTTATATTATTTAAAAGTATAAAAATTAGTTAAATTTAAAAATACCTTTATTTTTATTATTTGTCGTTTGAATTTCAGATGAAACTATCTGATAAGAAGCAGGTTAGATCTAAACAATTAAGCAAAAGTCTATTAGTTCGGAGAATTTTGCTTCGAGGGTTTCACAATATACTTTATATATTTCTCAACAATTCTATGAAAATTTGAAAAAACCTGTTCATCACAATATTTCGTAGTAGATTATGCAGATATTGTTAATATTTAACATTTTGTATGGATATACTTGCAGTATTTTTCGTATGTAGCACAATTATAATTATAAATAATATATTTTATGACACAAATTTTATATCACTTAACAAAAAAAAAGTTTAGACCCTGGGTGAGTCAATATTCTGTTGGTTGAAACATATAATCGAGGTGTAAACTAACTAAGAGATATTTTTTGAATACTAACAATTACGATTTATGTTTTTATTTCTTTTATAATTATGTTATTTTTTTGTTATTTTTTATTGAAATATTAAGTTATATACTCCTTAGATTACACTTCTAATCGAGGGGAACGATTATTTAGTTTTATCTATAAAGTATTCTTCTATTCAATTTTGCTTTAATCTAATACATTTGTTGTTGCTCCAAATTCATAAACATCATTCTCTAAGATGAATTACAAGATAAAAATCTTTTAAGTTTTGTTAATTAGTTAGGAAAATTTTCAAAGTTGTTTTGTTGTTACGGTTGTTGTTACATTCATATATTGAAAAAATAATAATTTTACTAACTTTGAATAAAATATTTTTTTGCTCTTGGAATCAATCTCACAGAATGTGTCGAGCTGGTCGTAACGCGGGTGACACCCGTCGCCTTGTCAACAAAAGTGGAATCGTGTTTTTTGCTATGAAGTTCAGTTAAGAACTCCGATTTTTCATCCAACCTTCAAACCGATCAGTATTAATAGGGGATTAACATATTATCATTCAAACATCATACATCTGTCAATTAACATGCATTATCATGGATTAATCTCCACTTTTGATATATTATTCATCGTAATCATATCACTCGTATGAACACAAACTCATACCAAATTCACCAACAAAAATATACTCCATCAGTCTCATATTATTTGTCACAATTGACCATTTCACACAGATTAAGAAACAATAATAAATGAAAGAGAGAATAGTGACTTTACCAAACTATCCTGATTAACTATTGGTGTATTCAAATTAGCATTAATGTTAAGTGAGAAAACAATAAATTAAGAGTATTTATTAGAAGGTACAATTGGAAGATTAAATATAAAATTGCATTGGTAATCTAAAGTGACAAGTATTTTGGGACATATTTTTTTTCTAAATACGACACTTATTTTGGAACTGAGGAATAATTTTTATGGTAAAAATCAATGCACAGAAATCATACAATTACATCATTTACATCATACATTCATGGTAATTCCATTCATCACATCAAAAATTCATCAATGGAAGAAAATAGAGAAAAAACTAATGGATATTAAGGACTTCTCCATACCTAATCATGCAATTGACACCATATTTATAGTTATCCCCATTACCTTAAATTCTCAGCAAAGTAAGCTCTACAATAATTATGGTTTCTCCTTCTTCCTCAAGTCCTAGGTTGCCTCTCTTGTCTTTTTCTCTAATTCTCCAAAAATAACACGTACTCACACAACTAGGGTATCCCTAAACCCTTTTTATTTCAAAACCTAATATAATCTTTTAATTATATTACTTTGTCCAAACTCACTCTACCTCTCCCCTCATTATTCCTTTATTTCTATTATTTCCAAATTACACTCCAACACCTCTATTTTCTAGTTATTTAATATTATTTTAATTCTACTTATTTAATTAAATAAATGAATTATGCTTACCAACCTCAAACATCACATACAAATGTCAAATCCTTAATTATCAATCAATTGTATATAAAATTTATTTAAATAATTAATTGAAGCACAAAACTAATTAAATAAATGATTTAAAGAAAACGGGGTGTTATAACTCTCCCACTTATAAAATTTCCGCCCTTGAAAAATACCTGAAGGAAACAAAGTCGGATATGACTCCCTCATCTGGCTCTCCAACTCCCACGTCATGCTTCCACCAGCAGGTCCTCCCCACACCACCTTCACCAACGTTATCTCCTTTCCTCTAAAAAAATTTCCCCTCTCAATCCTCTACTCTAAAGGGAGATGCCTGAATTGTCAAGTTCTCTCTAACTTGCACAACGTCCACTTGAATTACATGAGACGAATCATGAATGTATTTCTGCGACCGAGACACATGAAAGATATCATGAAGATTCAAAAGGAACGGCGGTAAGGAAACTCTATAGGCCATTTCTCCAACTCTTTTCAAAATTTGATAAGGACCAAGGAAACGTGGCGTGAAATTTTGATATTTCAAAGCTCGACCAATACCAGTTACTAGAGTAATCCTAAAAAACACATGATATTCCTCTTGGAATTCAAGTGCTTTCTTCCTCTTATCATGGTAACTATTTTTCTGTTATATGGTGCTTTCATCTTCTCCTTAATCATCTTAATATTCTTAGAGGTCTACTGAACTATCTCAATTCTGAGCATAACACTCTCACCAAATTCATGCTAACATAAAGAAGTCCTACACCTCATTCCATACAAAGCTTCAAACAGTACCATCCCAATACTAGAATGGAAATTATTATTGTAGGTGAGCTCAATCAAGGTAATTAATTGTCCCATTTACCTCCCTGCTCTAAAATACAAGCTCACAGCAAATCCTTCAAAGACTGGATAGTCCTCTCCAACTGACTATCTGTATTCGGATGATACACAAAACTCAACCCGAGCTTAGTACCAATTTCTTCCTAGAAACTCTCCCAGAACATTGATGTAAATCTTTGATCTCTATCAGAAACAATACTCAAAATAACACCATGAAACTTGGATCTTCTCAATATACTCTTCAACTAACTTCTGCAATGAATAACTAATCTTTATCGGAATAAGATGAGTTGTTTTAGCCAATCTATCCACCACAACCCAAACTGAATCATTTCCTTATAAGTCTTCGGAAAAATCGTCACAAAATCCATAGAAATATCATCTCATTTCCATTCTATAATATTCAACGGTTGGATCAACCCAACCGACTTCTGATGCTCAATCTTCGAATTCTGGCAAGTCAAACATGAACACATAAACGTAGCAATATCTTTCTTCATTCCTGGCCACCAAAATATCTTTCTTAGATATTGATACATTTTAGTAGCACCAGGATAAATACTCAAACCATTTATGTGACCTTCCTCAAGAATACTCTTCTTAAGTTCTGGTACATCTGGAACACAAACTTTATCTTGGAATCTCATATGACCATTATCATCGATTATAAAATCACCTCCACTACCCTGATTGATTAACACAAGACGATCTATCAACTTCAAATTCCAAATTTCGACCTTCTTTGATTTCTTCAAGAACACCACTAGTCAGCTTCAACATACCCAATTTCACATTATTAGGAATCATTTCACACACCAAACTAAGATCTCTAAAATGTTCCATCAACTCCAATTCCAAAACCATCAACGTCGACATATGGAAAATTTTGTTCTCAAAGCATCAACTACAACATTTGCTTTACCCGGGTGGTAACTCAAACTAAAATCATAATCCTTCATAAATTCAAGCACCTCATCTGCCGCATATTCAATTCCTTATGATCGAATAGATAATTCAAACTCCTGTGATCATTGAACACTTCAAATATGGAACCAAACAAATAATGTCTCCAAACCTTGAGAACAAAAACCATAACTGCCAACTCCATATCACGTATACGATAGTTTCTTTCATGAACTTTCAAATGTCTAGAAGCATAACCCACAACCTGGCCATTATGTATCAGTATACCACCTAGAACCATCTTAGAAGCATCACAATACATAATAAAGGATTCACTTTTCGATACGGTGGCAGAACCGAAACTGTTTGAATGCTGGTTTGCATTTTGCGTTTGTGTTTGCAAAATGTCGCGGTAAGCAAGAGTCACCACCGACTTTTATTTTATCCAATTGGAAAGGAAAAAAGGACAGAAAAATTCCTTTTTCGAGATATTGAGTACGGGGGGTAGATTATAGAAAGGGAAGGTATTAGCACCTTTTCTATCCGTAGTTTTCTACGGTCTCTTAGGTACTTGCTCATCATTTTCAAAATTGCTTGTGTGTGTTTGATTTGAAAAAGTTTTTGTTTTACTTCGATTTAACCCTTGCTTCTGTCTTCAAGAGTGTTACGAAGTCGTTTTGAAAACTTAAGTTTGAAAAGAGTGTAAGTGTGGAAAAGTTTGTTTGTATTGAGCAAGTACCTACTAGCATCTACCTACTCGAAAAAAGAATTGTTCTATGTTCGTTTCCTTTAGACAATGCTATCCTACTATTAGTGAGTAGGTAGCACCATCGTTGGAGACTTAAGGGTCAATTCGAAAGGGACGTACGATCACTAAAGCAATGTTAGGACGTCTTAGTAATAACCCTACTGTCTTAAGATCGTATTTGAGGCAACAATTCCGAGGCAACCTTTCTGAGGCAACTTTTATCTTTGAGACAAGAGAGAGACCACTAAAATACTCTATACTTAATGATCGTTTACCGAAGGCAACCGAAGTGAGATTATACCCTAGGAGTGCGCATGTGCGAGTGATTCAATTTCAAGTTTATCTTTGCACATTTAAGGTTTGCTAACCGTTTTAAAGTTTACATACATTCTTGTCATGCATCCCTATTATTCATACATCTAACAGTTAATATTTTGCGGAAGTTAAAGTGCAGAAGGTAAAGCTACGCTATTACAAGGCTTCGGGTATTAATTACATAGGCAAAAACCCGCTAAAATGATAAATAAACGGAGAAAGTCCTAATTAATCTATTACATCCCATTAGCAATTACATTAATATGGTAAAAATAAATAAGCGCGATGAATCGAGAACGAGAGAGAAATAGGGTTTTGACCCCGTCTAACCTAATTAAAAGAAAAAATTATTTTTGTTGTTTTTGATTATTTTTAAGAAAAAGAATAAGGTTTTTAAATTAAATACAAATCTAATTAGTAATTAAATTAATTTAAAGAAAATAATTTACATGACCTATTTTTGTGTTTTTGGTTTTTTTTAAGAAAAGGAAAATAGAATGTAAATTAAACAAAACCCTAATTTCTAACTTGTTTTAAATTTATTTACAAAAGGATAAAAGTTACCCTAAAATTAAATAAACTAATTAAATTAGTTTTTTTTTATAAAAATAAACTAAAATCTAATTTGATGGAAAAATTATTTTTATGATTTTTGATAAAAAGAAAAATTAATTTGTGTTAGTAAAAATAAATTAAATGAATTAATAAAGAAAATATAAAAAGAAAAGTAAAAGAAAATGGGCCTGAAATCAATAATTTGGAGGGTGTGAATAGCAAGCCTTGGGCCCAAAACAAGCTGATCCACGTTGACCTTTCTGCTCCCATGTTGTGCGTTGACTGGGCTCTTGGTGGTCCTTCACATTATGGCCTTCAGATCTGGCCTTATGGAGATCCCATGGTGGAACCTTGAGGTCACATGGTGGACTTCATACCTACATGCGCGCCTGATTATGTAAATCAAAATAATATGAAATATGGGGGGACCTGGGATTCGAACCCAAGCCCCAAAGCCTTTTCCACTCACCTTCACGCCAACTGAGCTGCATGCTTTAATTGTATACAAAATAATAATAATGGATAATATATCATAATGCAAGTTAGTGGGGGAAAACAAAAAAAAAACGCCAAAATTTAAATGGACGAATGAGATGGAGCCACGCATGTCGTCCCTGTCCTCTCTCCGTTGGTAAAAGTCATAGACTTTTACCTACGGACATATGTCTGTAGCTACAACCCTTGCTTTTTTCAAAATCTCAAATGGGGATGATAAATGGGGTCTAAGGCCATGAATCAAACCGCCTTGGCCTGTTGAGCATGATGGCGCCCTTCTTGTGGGCCAATTTCACCTGTACACAAAGACCCTAAAACGAGACCAAGAACCCTAATAATGGAAAATCTTTATAGAGTTAGAAAAAATGCAATTAATTGTTATGAACAGCTTGCAAATGCTTTAAGGAACAAGAATATGTATGTAATTCATGCTATAAGTGCCAAAATCATGTGATTCGATTTCAAGAAAAAGCCATTGTCGTGGCTTACTTACAGTGAGTTCTAGCGCGCGAGGATCCTTGTTTCTGATTGCTACGGCTTCCTTGCAATCCCAGGAAGCGAATGAGATGGTTAGCGGGCCTTGTAAATGCCTGGAAGTATGAAATCAAGTCAACACTTTTTGGTGATTTTTCCAAGTTTTGTTCTGCCTTTTCACGCCTTTAAACCTTGTGTTTTAGGTCTGCAATTGTACACTATATACCACTGATGGAATTAGGGTTGCTAAAGTGTTCTCAATCTTTATCAATTATGGTTTTGATCTTGATTTGATTCACTTGAAAATCTTTCTAAAAACAGTCCAAAACCAATCTTTTTGTGCCCACCTACGCCTTGCACGAATTGATTCACTTGCTAGCTGGATATGGGACCTGAAATATGCACAAGATCTTGAAGTTTCAATGATTTGGATTTTTTCATGATTTGTTTTGATTTAAATGATTTAATTGAAATAAAAAATCAAAATAAATGGAAAAAATAAAATAAAGGCAAGTGGGAAGATCTAGGGCTCGTGGACCATGCTACCAACTCAAAACAAGTGCAAAAAGTTAGGCCTATATAGCAAAAATTGCAACTTTAGGAACTTTTGACTTTTGGCAATTTTGCAAAAAAGGTCAACTTCATCAATGCATAACTTCCACAATTTTGACTCTTTGAAGGTGTTCTTGGACTTTTTAGAAATCTTGAGATGTCCTATAAGCAACCCTTTTGGTCTCATCTCAATTGAGTCTTCCATGTTCATGTATGAAGCTTTGACAAAAAAGGTGTTTTTGTTGACTTTTCAAAATGACCTATAATGTCCAAATTCATAACTTCTTGTGAGTACATATTTTGAACTTGGGAGATGAAGATGAATTATATAGAATTGCATCCTATTCAAAATTAGCTTTGGATGGGTCATTTCTCATAAAGTATGAGAAAGTTATGCTTGGTCAAAGTTGAGTTGACTTTTCCTACAAAACCCTAATTTAGCAACTTTTGGGTTTTGATGAATTGTGAGTAATCCTTGATGAATCATGATCAACCCTTGATAAAATGATGAATGATACTTCCAAATTAGGATTTTGACCAAAAATCTTGATATTTGACTGTATGTGGGCCACAATTGACTTTTGCCCTAGCACAGTCGATTTTCAGGCCTTTGAGCAATTGACTGAGCAAACTTTCTCTGCAAGGCTTGAAACTTGACATGGATAACCTTGAGAACATCTTAGGACAATGGTGTGAATTTGGGATCCCTTGGACTCAAATATCTTGATGCAACATGAAACCCTAATTTGAGGTAGACTGCCTTAGGAGAGAGCTTGTCTGGTCAACCCTTGGACTTTGTTGGGCAATTTGAAGACCTCACTTGAAATGTATTGAGAAATATGGGAGGGAAAATTTTTGGGTACAACAGCTGCCCCTGTTCAATCTTCTTAAACCTGAGGATATAGATTGGCTTGCTTGCCTTTCGTGATCCGATGGTTGAAGGGGATTGAATACTAGAGTGCCTAAGAAATTTGCACTCGCATGAAGTGGTATTTGTCTTGTGATGTCGGGAATGGGCTTATAGATTCCATTTGGAGATTGATGACGGAAGATGGGCTTAAAGATGCCATCAGAAGAAGTGTCGATCGCATAAGAGATTCCTTAGTGAGAGCTTGTATACCTGTTGTTGAGGAAGATTCCACTGGGGAATGATGTTCTCTGTCTTGAGAGAAAGTTGAATTTTAGGAGCTTCAGTCATCCGTTATTCTACTGGGGAGTTGTCTCTTGGTCGAAGAGGTGAAAATGAATTATTATCTGGTCGTGATCCAGGCTTCATAGTGATAAGATCAACTGATATCTGGTCGGGCTCCAGGCTTTACAGTGACTTATTGGGGAGATGAGATTAAACTTGCTATCCGGTCATAATCTAGGCTTTACAATTTCTCAATTCTTATCTGGTCGTAATCCAGGCTTCATAAGGAATTCAGTTGTTATTCAGTCGCATCCGGGCTTTAACTTGAATTTAGGGCACACTAATATCCGGTCGACTCCGGGCTTCTTAGTAATTGTCCAAGTAAAATTGCTATTTGGTCGAAATCCAAGCTTCACAATATCTTGTACCGCTATCTGGTTGTAATCCAAGCTTTACGATGTTTCATACCATTATCTGGTCGAATCTAGGCTTCATGGTGTATTGTAATGTTATCTGGTCGAATCCAGGCTTCACAATACCTTACTTCTTATCTGGTCGAAATCCAGGCTTCAGAAGAAATCAAGTGGTTATCCAGTCGCATTCGGGCTTCCATTTGATTTTAAGGCCTACTAATATCTGGTCGACTCAGGGCTTCATAGTAATTGGCCAAGTAAACTGCTATTTGGTCGAAATCCAAGCTTCACAGTGTCCCTTACTGTTATCTTGTCGTAGTCCAGGCTTCAGTGTCTTTACCGTTATCTGGTCGTAATCCAGGCTTCACGATGCATTATACCGTTATCTGGTCGTAATCCAGGCTTCACGATGTCTTATACCATTATCCGGTCGAATCCCGGCTTCATGGTGTTCGGGGAAATCAAGATATTATCCGGTCAAATTCGGGCTTCATAACTTGCATTAATGATATACCACTATCTAGTCGAATCCAGGCTTCGTAGTATTCTTGACTGCTATCTGGTCGTAATCCAGGCTTCACAACGTCTTTTACCATTATCTGGTCGAGTCCAGACTTCATGGTGTCTTGTATTGTTATCTGGTTGTAATCCAGGCTTCGCAATAACTTACTGAGCTGTTATCCGATCGAATCCGAGCTTCACGGCTTGTGTTTATGATATATCACTATCTGGTCGAGTCCAGGCTTCATGGTGTCTTGTATTGCTATCTGGTCGTAATCCAG
Source organism: Vicia faba (assembly GCA_948472305.1). Lineage (NCBI taxonomy): Eukaryota > Viridiplantae > Streptophyta > Magnoliopsida > Fabales > Fabaceae > Vicia > Vicia faba. The sequence goes on from OX451741.1 coordinate 337,895,028, forward strand.
GCTTCGCAATAACTTGCTGAGCTGTTATCCGGTTGAATCCGGGCTTCACGGCTTGTGTTTATGATATACAACTATCTGGTCGAATCCAGGCTTCATGGTTTCTTGTATTGCTATCTGGTCGTAATCCAGGCTTCACAATAACTTGTTAAGCTTTTATCCGATCGACTCCGGTCTTCACGGCTTGTGTTTATGATATACCACTATCTGGTCGAATCCAGGCTTCATGGTGTCTTGTATTGCTATCTGGTCGTAATCCAGGCTTCACAATAACTTGTTAACCTGCTATCCGGTCGACTCCGGGCTTCACGGCTTGTGTTCATGATATACCACTATCTGGTCGAATCCAGGCTTCATGGTGTCTCTGTATTGCTATCTGGTCGTAATCCAGGCTTCATAATAACTTGCTGGGGATTAAAATACTATCTGGTCGAATCTGGGCTTCATAGCTTGTTTTTATGATATACCACTATCTGGTTGACTCCAGGCTTCGCGGTATTCTGATACTTTTATTCGGTCATTCTCCGGGCTTCATAATATGATAGAGAAATCAAGATATTATCCGGTCGGATCCGAGCTTCATAGCTTGACTTTGTGAGAATTTGATTGTATCTTTTCCTGAAAGGTAAAGAGTTAGTTGTATGTAATGTCATGATGCATGACATGTATCGAGCAATGATGTTCTCAAAATAAATGAGATTGTGCTGCATGATGCGTATGCGCATGCCATGATGCAATGTTTTTTAGGATGTTCTCTAGCTGAGAAAATAAATCCTGGACGGCTACTGGAGAATATAAAGAGTTTCGCTCGCTGGAGATAACGACCGAAGATGATTTGAGAATAAATTGGCGGGAGAATAACTCTGCTGGAGAATAAACTGGTGAAAGAATGACTTTATGGGGAAGAGATGCTCTGCTAGAAGATCCGTTGATTTGGAGAAATAACCTCGGCTGTGGATGAATTACCGTTGCTGGCGGTGATGAACTCTGTCGGGGATAAAGTTTCTGTTTGTGGAAGAAATAAACTCCACTGGGGATGGTCTTCCATTGTTGGTGAAAGATAAACTCTGCTTGGGGACCATTAACACCGCTGTTTTTTGGGTATTTTTTACTCTGCGGGGAGTGTAGATGTTACTGGGACGCATGCTGAGGATATGACAATGACTTCGTATCAAGACTTTTCTGCCCCTGTACCTGCTTGAGAGAGTTCTTGCGGAGGCCTTGTGGATTGAGTGTCATTCCAACTTATGAGGTTCTTGGTAACTGCCGATCGGAATGATGAGTCTTCTACTCATAGGTAAGTGACAAGATAATGGGACATAGTCGTACACTTTAATCCCTAACTTTTTCCTGGACTGTCTTTTCAAATTTTCAGTCCACCGGGATACCCTTTTTTGCCCAAGCCGCCTTTTCAGGTTTTCGACTTGCCGGATGTACATATATTTTTTGTTTTTATCCCTTATTTTTGCCCGAACCTTTTTGGTTCGCCGGGATGCCCTTATTTTTTCCTAGGCCAGTTAACCTAGCGGGTCTTTGTTCATGCGTAGTATTTTCTGACTATATCCACGCTCTCAGGGTGTAGGGATTTGTCACTGTCGGTAGTGTTGTGTTACCACGATACCAGAAGATGTTTGTTTGATCGTACATGATTTGTTGCTTGAATTCATGCCCAATACCCCCAAGTGATTCAGATGGAGATCTGCCCCTGGCTATTTGGTATCTTTGAGAGATTTCTTGAATCTTGACTTGACTGCCCCAGATGATGGACAACAATCATGTCGTGTCCCTTGGTTGGAAGTGTTTTTTCCACTTGAGGTGATCCTTTTTATTGAGAAGGTTTTTGTTCACTAGATATTCGTCATGCGAATTTCTCTGTTATTGAACAAATAGTCATATGCAAACAATGTTATTTTAAGAATGCAAAACTTATGTTTGTCTTGAAGTTTGAAAATTCATTTTTTAGTAAAACAAGTTTTTTTTGTAAAAGTGTGATGTCAACTCAGGATTTATAGCAAACCTTATAGGAGTCAGGATACCTTTTGTAACAGTATGCTTTCGAACTAACCCATGCTTCAGCTAGGACTTTTAAGGGTTATAACGTGGCCTGGTTCACGGTTCAAGAAACAAAGGATAAAGGCTCAAAATTTATTTGTACCCACCCGTTCTTCATGATGTTCTTCGATCCTATACTCAGTTAATTGTGCATTTAGATCCCGTTTGAGTCTTTTCTCTAATATTCCAGTGATGGTTCGGATACTGACAGTTTACTTGAAAAAGGCCGTCATTTTGTAATCTTTTTTTTTTGCCGAGGATTTGTAGTAACCTCTTTTTTGGTTTTACTATCCATGTTTTTTGCCAGAACTGTTTCTTTTGTGATTACGGTCAACGGGATGCCCTAGTTTTTTTCTTAAGTCTCCTTCATAGGTTTTGACTTAATGGGATTTTATTTCGAGAGATAATGACTGCCTGCTTGGATGGTTATGCCAAACCATCACCGCCCTTTGTTTTGGAAGGACGTCTTTGATGCCATTTATTGTGCACCTGGATTAACTGAGAAAACTACCCTTCCCCAGGTTGTGATTAAGGGTTTTAATTTGTGTGAAAAGAAAAACTCCTACTTCTTTGGCTCAACGGGGTTGACTAGGGATTATCTTCCTTATAACTCCACTGTTTAGGATTTGAAACAATGCATGTACATCGTCAGCGGGGTCTGTTCAAAAGCATACTGTAGAGATTTTGGTATCATTTTCGTCATCCTCCCTCTAAAGGCTCAGAGCTTTTGTTCGAGAGTTGAATATCACAAAAAGGAAAGCAATTTAAATATAGTGAATATGAATGGATTGATTCAAAACAGACATATGCAATGCATTGATAAAGTAAAAGAGTTTGACATGAATAGATGTTCGAACAATTAAAAGAAAATTGCAAATTGAAAATTCTAATGAACAAAAGCCTCTCTTGTCAGAACTTGTCACTTCAAATGGTGAGCCTTGAAGGAATGACATAAACATTCCAGTTGACCATCTTGTGTGAATTCTAATGCTCCTTCATCAATCAGGTCTTGAATTTTGTATTTCAACTTCCAACAATCGTCAGTATCATGCCCCGGACTGTTAGAGTGATATGCACACCTTGCATCAGGATTGTAGTTAGGGGAAGAAGTCTTGGGGTTCTAATGAGGTCCTATAAAAGTAACCAGATTCATCCTCAACATGTGTTGTAAAGCTTGAGACAGCGGCATGTTGAGTTTGGTAAACTGCCTCTTGGGTGTATCTGGCTTACTCTGATTAACCCGTTGTTTTTGACGAGGTTGTTGTTGGACCCGTGATATAGTAGCAACTTGGAAAGGTCCATTCTTCACCAAACCAAACCCTTGTCTTCTTTGAGGTTGATCAATAACTTGGTAACCGGCCTCGACTGTTTGCTTCATACTGTTGTATCCGTCTTGATGAAGTTGGTTGATAATGGTTCTCAACTCTTCTTGTCCCCGGGCTAGGCCTTGAATAAGAGCCATCTGCCCCAGCATCTGGGTTCTTATTGCACCTACCTCAGCTTGCAGTTGTTCCAGTCGTTTGTCCTTATTGTCTTCAGGACTTTTCTTGACCAAGTTCCCAACGAGGAGTGTTTTCAACTCTTCCTGCCCCTTGGATAGGTTTAGGAATATTTCCCTGAACTGAGCTTCTTGAGTTTGAAGATCTCTGTTGTCTTGTTTGAGAGCTATTGCTGAAATAAACAACGAGAACATGCGAGACCTGTACTGGAAGACCTGTTATGCAATGATATGTATGATATATGTATGCAATGTTTTCAAGGATCTCGCGGGGTAAACAAGAAACTGTTAGAATTTGATTGCAGCTTGATTGAAGAAACTTCGTGTCGTTAAAAAGTCCTTCTTCAAGAGTCAAGCTCACCATATCGAGTGGGTCATAGCCACTGACTCAAGTTATCGTGTTTTGATCTCTAGACGGCATTGGCTAGAGGAAAATAAATCCCCTTTGCCCCTTGCTAGACGTTTGATTTACCATAACCTACATCACAAACCCTTGAGATCCTTGAAATGGTTAAGGAAATGTTAAGGCATTATGTTATAATGTGTATGCTATGCGTTTAAGCAAAAGTTCGAGGTGATGTAAGCAAGTAAATCCAGCAAGAAATCCAAGTTATTGGATAAGGACTGTAAACAAAACCTGCAAGGAACTCATGTTGTCAGATAATAAAACTGTGCAAGTAGTTCAAGTTGAAAGCACACAAGTCACACAAACAGCCTTAGGTTTAGGCTTGCATGAGGTCAAATGTAATACCCTCTTGAAGTTAAGTTGGTTCAACCTGTCCTAGAAAAGTAACCGGATTCTAGAGGATCTCAATATCACGGACCATCCTCCACCGATCATGGTTTCAGCTTACACAATCTTTTCTTGCTGCCGGAACTATCTCGAGAGTATGGTCTCAATGAGTGTAGTATCGAGTATGAACCAGTTCTCAACTTTACACCGAGGCCGACTATCTCACTACTTCATATGGCCAAGTTGGTCAATTATAGGTTCTAAGGTCAGTTGATGCTTAACGACACACATAGCAGCCCCGTATTCTCCTCGTTTCTCCATAAGGGATACCGGTACCAACCAATGTGCCACATCAACATAGCTACTGCTTCAACCGTATTGGTCTACGCCGTACAGTTCCCTCACAGTTTATTGCTACTTACCTAAAAGGTGTCCCTCAGATCCAGGTTAGGATCTATAGTAACTCCCAATACAAAGCCCTCAAAGGTAAAGCAATCAAATCAAACAATAGAAGCAAATATGATGAACTAATCCTAAGGTATACCCTACTTATTTAATCCCCAGCAGAGTCGCCAGTTCTGTGATACGGTGGCAAAACTGGAACTGTTTGAATGTTGGTTTGCGTTTTGCGTTTGTGTTCGCAAAATGTCGCGGTAAGCAAGAGTCTCCACCGAATTTTATTTTATCCAATTGGAAAGGAAAAAAGCACAGAAAAATTCCTTTTTCGAGATATTGAGTATGTGGGTAGATTATAGAAAGGGAAGGTATTAGCACCCTTTCTATCCGTAGTTTTCTACGGGCTCTTAGGTACTTGCTCATCATTATCAAAATTACTCGTGTGTGTTTGATTTGAAAAAGTTTTTGTTTTACTTCGATTTAACCCTTGCTTCTGTCTTCAAGAGTGTTACGAAGTTGTTTTGAAAACTTTAGTTTGAAAAGAGTGTAAGTGTGGAAACGTTTGTTTGTATTGAGCAAGTACCTACTAGCATCTACCTACTCGAAAAAAGAATTGTTCTATGTTCGTTTCCTTTGGACAGCGCTATCCTACTATTAGTGAGTAGGTAGCACCATCGTTGGAGTTTTAAGGGTCAATTCGAAATGGACGTACGATCACTAAAGCAATGTTAGGACGTCTTAGTAATAACCCTACTGTCTTAAAATCGTATTCGAGGCAACAATTCCGAGGCAACCTTTCCGAGGAAACTTTGATCTTTGAGACAAGAGAGAGACCACTAAAATACCCTATACTTAATGATCGTTTACCGAAGGCAACCGAAGTGAGAGTATACCCTAGGAGTGCGCATGTGTGAGTGATTCAATTTCAAGTTTATCTTTGCACATTTAAGGTTTGCTAACCGTTTTAAAGTTTACATACATTCTTGTCATGCATCCCTATTATTCATACATCTAACAGTTAATATTTTGCAGAAGTTAAAGTGCGAAAGGTAAAGCTACGCTATTACAAGGCTTCATGTATTAATTACATAGCCAAAAACCCGCTAAAACAATAAATAAACGGAGAAAGTCCTAATTAATCTATTACATCCCATGAGCAATTACATCAATATGGTAAAAATAAATAAGCGCGATGAATCGAGAACGAGAGAGAAATAGGGTTTTGACCCCGTCTAACCTAATTAAAAGAAAAAATTATTTTTGTTGTTTTTGATTATTTTTAAGAAAAAGAATAAGGTTTTTAAATTAAATACAAATCTAATTAGTAATTAAATTAATTTAAAGAAATTAATTTACATGACCTATTTTTGTATTTTTGGTTTTTTTAAGAAAAAGAAAATAGAATTTAAATTAAACAAAACCCTAATTTCTAACTTGTTTTAAATTTATTTACAAGAGGATAAAAGTTACCCTAAAATTAAATAAACTAATTAAATTAGTTTTTTTTTATTATAAAAATAAACTAAAATCTAATTTGATGGAAAAATTATTTTTATGATTTTTGATAAAAAGAAAAATTAATTTGTGTTAGTAAAAATAAATTAAATGAATTAATAAAGAAAATATAAAAAGAAAAGTAAAAGAAAATGGGCCTGAAATCAATAATTTGGAGGGTGTGAATAGCAAGCCTTGGGCCCAAAACAAGCTGATCCACGTTGACCTTTATGCTCCCATGTTGTGCATTGACTGGGCTCTTGGTGGTCCTTCACATTATGTCCTTCAGATCTGGCCTTCTGGAGATCCCATGGTGGAACCTTGAGGTCACATGGTGGACTTCATACCTACATGCGTGCCTGATTATGTAAATCAAAATAATATGAAATATGGGGGGACCTGGGATTCGAACCCATGCCCCAAAGCCTTTTCCACTCACCTTCACGCCAACTGAGTTGCATGCTTTTATTGTATACAAAATAATAAAAATAGATAATATATCATAATGCAAGTTAGTGGGGGAAAAACAAAAAAAAAAGCGCCAGAATTCAAATGGACGAATGAGATGGAGCCACGCATGTCGTCCCTGTCCTCTCTCTGTTGGTAAAAGTCATAGACTTTTACCTATGGACAAATGTCAGTAGCTACAACCTTTGCTTGTTTCAAAATCTCACATGGGCATGATAAATGGGGTCTAAGGCCATGAATCAAACCGCCTTGGTCTGCTGAGCATGATGGCGCCCTTCTTGTGGGCCAATTTCAACTATACACAAAGACCCTAAAACGAGACCAAGAACCCTAATAATGGCAAATCTTTATAGACTTAGAAAAAATGCAATTAATTGTTATGAACAACTTGCAAATGCTTCAAGGAACAAGAATATGTATGTAATTCATGCTATAAGTGCCAAAATCATGTGATTCAATTTCAAGAAAAATCCATTGTCGTGGCTTACATACAGTGAGTTCTAGCGCGCGAGGATCCTTGTTTCTAATTGCTACGACTTCCTTGCAATCCCAGGAAGCGAATGAGATTGTTAGGGAGCCTTGTAAATTCCTGGAAGTATGAAATCAAGTCAGCACTTTTTGGTGATTTTTCCAAGTTTTGTTCTGCCTTTTCACGCCTCTAAACCTTGTGTTTTAGGTCTGCATTTGTACACTATATACCACTGATGGAATTAGGGTTGCAAAAGTGTTCTAAATCTTTATCAATCATGACTTTTGATCTTGATTTGATTCACTTGAAAATCTTTCTAAAAATAGGCCAAAACCAATCTTTTTGTGCCCACCTATGTCTTGCACGAATTAATTCACTTGCTAGCTGAATATGGGACCTGAAATATGCACAAGATCTTGAAGTTTCAATGATTTGGATTTTTTCATGATTTGTTTTGATTTAAATGATTTAATTGAAATAAAAAATCAAAATAAATGGAAAAAATAAAATAAAGGCAAGTGGGAAGATCTAGGGCTCGTGGACCATGCTACCAACTTAAAACAAGTGCAAAAAGTTAGGCCCATTTAGCAAAAATTTCAACTTGAGGCACTTTTGACTTTTGGCAATTTTGCAAAAAAGGTAAACTTCATCAATGCATAACTTCCTCAATTTTGACACTTTGAAGGTGTTATTGGACTTTTTAGAAAGCTTGATATGTCCTCTAAGCAACCCTTTTGGTCTCATCTCAATTTAGTCTTCCATGTGCATGTATGAAGCTTTTACAAAAAAGGGGTTTTTGTTGACTTTTCAAAATGACCTATAATGTCCAAATTCATAACTTCTTGTGAGTGCATATTTTGAACTTTGGAGCTGAAGATGAATTGTAGAGAATTTCATACTATTCAAAATGAGATTTGGATGGGTCATTTCTCATAAAGTATGAGAAAGTTATGCTTGATCAAAGTTGAGTTGACTTTTTCTACAAAACCCTAATTTAACAACTTTTGGGTTTTGATGAATTGTGAGCAACCCTGATGAATTATGATCAACCCTTGATCAAATGATGAATTATACTTCAAAATGAGGATGTTTACCAAAAATCTTGAAATTTGACTGTATGTGGGCCACAATTGACTTTTGCCCTAGCACAGTCGATTTCCAGGCCTTTGAGCAATTGACTGAGCAAACTTTCTCTGCAAGGCTTGAAACTTGACATGGATGACCTTGAGAACATCTTAGGACAATGGTGGGAATTTGGGATCCCTTGGACTCAAATATCTTGATGCAACATGAAACCCTAATTTGAGGTAGACTTCCTTAGGAGAGAGCTTGTCTGGTCAACCCTTGGACTTCTTTGGGCAATTTGAAGACCTCACTTGAAATGTATTGAGAAATATAGGAGGGAAAATTTTGGGGTACAACACACTTGGACTTGGAAAAATAAAAATTGGCGCTGATGTCAACTTCCTCTTGAGTTCTTGAAAACTCTTTTCACACTACACACTCCATGAAAAAGGTTGACCCTTTCGAGTCAACCGAGTCAAAGGAAATGCCAACTTTGAAAAGCCTTCGATAAACCTCTTTTGATAACCAACTAATCCCATAAAACATCTAATCTCTGTAACAGACTTCATAGTCTCCCACTGCAACACTGCATGCACCTTTGATGGGTTCACTACAATACCATCACTAGAAATCACATGACTAGGGAATCTCACCTCTATCAGCCAAAGCTCACATTTGGATAACTTCTCATGCAACTTGTTATCCTTCAATGTCTACAACATGACCCTCAAATTCTCAGCATGATCTACATCTGATTTCGAATATATCATAATATCATCAATGAACATAACAACCAACTGATCTAAGCACAGATGTAATATTCTATTGATGTACTCCATGAACACTCCAGACGCATTAGACACACCAAAAGACATCATTGAATAATCATAGTGACCATACTTCTCACTAAATGCATTCTTCGAAATATCCTCATATTTCACGTGAATCTGACGATAACCCGAGTGCAAATCGGTCTTGCTAAACACACAAGCACCGACCAACTGATCCATCATATCATCAATTCTTGGAAGAGGATAATTATTCTTGATGATAGTCAACACACAACCTCATGCTACTATATTTCTTCTTAACTAACAGCATCAACGCTCCCCACAATGAAACACCCAATCGAACAAAATTTGTTTCAAGTAGATCCTCCAACTCTTTCTTTAGCTCACTCAGCTCTATAGAAGACCTACTATATGATTCCATTGACAAAGGCTAGTACCAGGTACTAAATCTATGGCGAACTCAACTTCACCTTCCGGCTGTAAATCACTGATATCATCTGGGAACACCTCAGGAAACTCAGACACAACATGTAAATCAATAATCATTATCTCACTTCCCCCTCTCAAGGATGCGAACACCATGAATACTTGATCACTCTCCCTTAAGGACATCCCTACCTATCCCGCGGTCCTGAAACTCGACTTTGTGCTCTCGTCAGATTCAAGAAACTCCACTAATTTCACAAAAAAATTAATATACACATGGTTGAACTCAGACCAATTCATTCCCAGAATAACATCGAGTTTACTTAGAGTCAAACAAGCTAAGTCAATTCCAAAATCTCTACCATAAATTTTCTAAGGAAAATTCACAAATACCAACGAAGTAGAGCATGGACCATTAGTTGAGGTACCAATGACTATGCTACCATCCACAAAAGACAATTCCAAATTTAATATTTTCACACACTCAATAGATATAAATGAATGCATTGCACCCATGTCAATAATAGTAATCAAAGGTATACCATTAATAAAGCATGTACCTCGAATCAGAATATCTGATTTAGCAGTCTCTGCTCTAGACAAGGAAAAGACTTTCCCTCTTGACCGCTCTTTCTTTGGTTTCTGACATTGAGTACTAATATGACCATATTCTCCATAATTATTACATGATAGAGTATTACTCTTACATTTAGCAGCTTCTTGACCTGGCTTCCCACACTTGAAGCAATTCTCAGTTGTGCTCTTGCACTTAGAAACATGATGCTCAATCTCCCCACATTTGAAACATCTCACAGAAGCAAGAGTCCCTCGCCACTTCGTTCTTTCTCACCTATAGATTTATGGTAAGGCTTCTACTTACCCTTATCAGATGGAATCTCATAAGGTTTTCCATGACTCAGATCCTTGCCTTTCTTTTCATTTAAGCTCTTATAGTGAGTAGATCAGGCTCTACTATCTTTGTCATATATCTTTCACTTATTCACCAGCACAAAAAATTGATGAATCATTTGATAACTAATACCTTGATTGATCTCGGGACATAAGCCACTTTCGAACTTGATACACTTTGATCCCTCAGCCGCCACACTATTATAGTGTGGACAAAACTTCACCAGCTCTTCGAACTTAACAGCATATTCAACAACTGTCATATTCCCCAACTTTAGCCAAAGAAAATCGGTCTCTTTCTTCCTGCGTACATCCTCCGGGAAGTAATTATCTAGAAACTAATTTGTTTACAAAACCCAAGTTATTTCTGTAACAACAACCCCAATCCTCTAACGTGTATTATCCCACCAGTCTTTGGCATCTTCTAACAACATATAAGTACCAAACTACACTTTCTAAGCTTCAGTGCAAGCCATCGCTCAAAAAATATTTTCAATCTCTCCGGGCCATGTATGTGCACCCTCTTAATCATATCTACACTTGAGTGTCGGCAGATTGTTCCTCTGAAACTTCTCTGATCCCAAAAATTCATCAATAACTCCACCATTATGATTATTCTCATTATTCTGAGCCATCGCTTAAGCCATCATTTCCAAAGCTTCAGCAAATGCATCATTGTTTCTTACTCTACCCCTATATATGCATATAGGAAAACAACATTAGAAGAAAAAAACATTGACAGTGTTTACACACTAGTCGACTACCAAGGAGCCGACAACATTACAAAACCTAGCCAGATAGGCCGACCTACTATGATACAACTATTATAACACCCTAAAACCCCAACACATAATAATACAAAATAATGCGAATATAAACAAATATTCACATTTAGGGTGTCACATATCACATCACAAAACTGTTATGTAACACTTTTAAATAGAACATATCATTCAAAACACCTGTCATCACATGCTCGCCTTTACTTTGGCTCATCGCAGCGAAATTAATCAACAAAACACAACTCATAAATTAAATAAGTCTCATGATAATATTTATTTAAAATTAAACGTTGTTAAGGAAAAAGCCTTCAACATTAAAATAACTAAAAAACATCAAGAGTTATAACATCTAACCCTCGCAATAACAACTAATTATAATATAAATCACAAACGTTCGCCCGCCCAGTGTTACATATAAGAGCAACAAAATCTAAATACGCATAAAACAGAAAAGGAAGAATAGCCTCAATGCTATCCTTTAGCTCAAAGTCATCTACTCATCTACCTGTTTATCTGTACCCCAAGAAGGAGCACAAAACACCACAAACAACAAAGGGGTGAGAATACACTCAAAATATATAATGGTGCGAAATAAATGCAAGGGTATCCTAAACAGAGATATCGTTTCTCAAACATTTCAAATTACATCCATTAGCATAACTCATCTACGTCAGCCAAACATCTCAATTGTACAACAACATCAAAATATTCATTTGCTCAACCTTTATATAATGCAATACAGACAATGACTCAACTCATACATGTGGTACCAACTCAACAAAGGTTATTCATGCGAATCGGGTCCTAACATCTGAACCCCGAGCCCTTTCATCTGAGCTCCAGACAAGTGAATAGTCCCCTCATCTTAACTCATGACTCGTCTCTTTCATAACAACGACGACATTTAATGCATGTATAGTATAATGCACACAACAACTCAACAACAAATTTACAATCTCACATATGATTGTAAATAATCATGCACAACAACAATAAAGTAGTCCCCACATATGAACTACACAACACAAGCCTCAGTTATATGATCAACACAATTATCATACAATAACATAATTTCATCATCACTCGCTTAATTTAATCTGGCATTTCATTAATTAAAGTCTCCAAAATATATGTAATAAGAGTTAACATCAATCGCACAACAAAATGGTACAAAAAATCCAACTCAGCGGCTTAAAATGCATCCATTAACATGGTAACGTGAAGGTCCTCACCTTGATGACGCCCATCATCCCTTTTCCCCAAAAACTTCCACTCTTGTGACAACCAGAAAGACTAATGCTTTCCTGGAGACCATGATGGTCTCCCTGTAAGAAAGTTGACGCTCGCCAGTGTCTTCAAAAGGCGAGATGATCTAGTCGTCATGCGGGTGACGCTTGTTAGCCTGTCATGGAGTTTAGTTCAAAGCTCTAATTTTTCATTCCCAACCCTCAAATCGACCAATATTAATAGTGGATTAACATATTATCATCTAAATATCATAAATCTATCAATTAACATGAATTGTCATGGATTAATCACCACTTTTTACATATTATTCTTCATGACCATACAACTCATATGAAAACAAACTCATACCAAATTCACCAACAAGAACATACAATTTTCATGGTAAAAATAAGTGCATGAAAATCATACAATTGTAGCTTTTACATTACATATTCATGGTAATTCCATTCATCACATCAAGAATTCAAGAAAGGAAGAAAGTAGAGAAAAGCTTAATGGAGATTAAGGATATCTCCCTACCTAATCTTGCAATTGATTAAAAATTTAGAGTAATCCCCCCTTATCTAAAATTTTTAGCAAATCAAGCTCTACAACAATGGTTATTTTTGCTTCTTCCTCAAACCCTAAAATGCCTTTCTTTCCCTTTTCTCTAATTCTCCAAAATAACACGTACTGACACAATTAGGACCCCCCCTAAACCCTTTTTATTACAAAACCTAATATAATTTTTTTAATTATATTACTTTGGCCCAACTCACTCTACGTTTCCCCTCATTATCCCTTTATTTCTATTATTTCCAAATTTCACCCCAACTCCTCCATTTTCTAGTTAAATAATATTATGTTAAGTCTACTTATTTCATTAAATAAATGACCTATGCTCTACCAACCATAAACATCAAATTCACATGTTAAATCCTTAATTATCAATCAAATGCATATAAAAATTCATTTAAATAATTAATTAAATCACAAAATTAATTAAATAAAGTACTTAAAGAAAATAGGGTGTTACATGTAGGTTGAAAAGTTTATAGGGTTTGACAATTTCCATGTTGAGCTCGGGTTGTCACTTGAGGTGAATAAGGTGCGGGAGGGTAAATGGGTGTCTGAGTAGGTGGAGAGGAGGTGGTCAATGTTGTTTGTGTAGATGAGGTCGTTTTTTAGGAAGGATAAGGTGTTTGGACTATGAGTGTAGGTTTTTAGGCCGAGGGGGTTGTTGAGGGGGAGAGGTTGTTTTGTTTGTGGTTTGAGGGGGAGGAATATACTAGGGTTCTTAGAATGGTGGTTGAGGACTATTATGTTGGGAGAGGAGGTTGGTGGATGTGTGGTAAATACTAGTGAGGTGAGAAGTGTGATTATGTCGTCATCTAAGAAGATATAGTTAGTCGTTGTAGGTGCATTCATGATGGAAAATTGAAACATATTTTTGTCAAAAATAACATGCTGAAACATAATGATTTTAAAATTTGACAATTCATAACACTTATAACCTCTATGATTAGACGCATATCCTAGAAAGACAAATGGTATGGACCGAGGCTAGAGTTTATACCTAGTGGTGGAAGGAATTAAGGGATAATGTTAGATCCATAGTTTTCTGATTGGAAGCAATTTTGCTAGAATATGGTTCACATTAAGATGTTTTGATAGATGTCTTGACATATTGGTCAGACATAACTAAAGATAGATGTTCCGATAGATTTCGTAGCATGTTATACCAGAACATCAGGAATGTTTAGGTTTTTAAATCTTGGAAGATTTGGTTTTAAAATATAAGATTCTGATTGATTTTAGTTCTTATATGGTCGCAACCAATGAAGGATATTTTAGGAATATTGCAGATTTTATTTAGTTTCATAAAAAGGATCTTGGAGACTTTTTAGGAAACTATGTAGATTTGTTTCTATTTTTGTGGAAAAGATTTTACATAATATTTACAACTGAAAGATTGTATTTGCGTGAAGAGCCCAAGCCCATCCTGCAAGAGTCTTTATATAAGAACTTTCTATACTTAAAAACACTTGGACAAGCTGTGTGCATGAGATAAGGGTGTCTCTCCTGGGATTTTCATTCAAGTACAAACGCGAAAGTGGCACAGAATAGAGTCGTCAACAATGTGTATTTATCCCACAAGAGGAAAATGAAACACTTCATAATCCCGAGGGAAGGAAAAGCATGGTCATCGCGATCAGGAGAAACAGGTAAGGGAGTCGGTTACGCAAGGGGATGGTATTAGCACCCCACACGTCCATCGTACTCGAAGGGATCCATTCTTGCTATCTAATATATGGGTGTAAAGTCTAAAGCTCAAAGTTAAATGCATGCAAAGGAAAAAGAAAAGAAAAGGTGGGGAAAAGATAATAAATATTTACAAAGATATGCTCGATTAGGCCCCACAAAAAAAAACTTCGCCTACGTATCCCTTTTAAGGAATCAAAGCAGTCGTAGTTCGGCTCACATGTTTTGGTGGGTTTGTGTTTTTTAGTTGAAAAGACAAGAGCAATAATCAAAATGGAAAAACATCAGATAATGATGACAAAACATAAACAACGATGGCAAGATAATGAAAATGATAGCAAAACAACAACAACAATGGTAGAACATCAACAATAATGGCAAAACATCAATAATTTCGATGATAAAACATCACACCAAACAATGATATTGAAAATCAAAATAGGATAAAAAACATAAGAAATGAAGAAACATCGATAAGAAGATAATAAAATATCATGGCAAGGATGAAAAAACATCACAACATAGATGGCCAGACATCACACCTAACAATGATATTGAAAATCAAAGTAGGATGACAAACATATGCGATGGAAAAACATCGACACAAAGATAGAAAGGCATCCTGGCAAGGATGGAAAAACATTATAACTTAGTTGATAAAACATCACACCTAACAATGACATTGAAAATCAAAGTAGGATAATAAACATATGCGATGACGAAACATCAACAAAAGATAGCAAAATATCATGGTAAGAATGTCAAAACATCAATTTAACAAGATTTATAACATAGCCAAGGGGAACGCAAACAAATTAAGATTGGTTTGTATATTTTACCTTGAAGAAGGATTTAAGTTCATTAGAGAAGTTTTATGATTTTCTAAGAAAAAACGGGTTTTTTCTTTTAAGATGCGAGAATGCAAAAGAAAGAATAAAACATCTAAAGGAGACTATCTAGTTCTATCCCTAATGTTATCATACAATTATTGATCCTAAGGTTGAAGATGAAAAGGGAAATTTATACCCTAGGTTAGCATGATTCGATACCTATCCTAATGTCTAGATTTTAAACTATCCTAAACGAGCGGTCCTAAGGGAGGATGGAAAATATATCATAAAAGAGATGTGGGGGAAATCGTGCTATCATACGGGAAAGTATGAGAAATGATGAAAAAGAATCCAATGGAAGATGGCAAAATGTCACAGATCCTGTGACAAAAAAAAAAACAAACAGATGACAAAACATCTGAACAAAAGCTCGAGCATCACTCGAATATCAAACACCTACAAGGAGCATGCCAAATAGTAAAAGGGGAGGTTCCGCCATAGACAAGCAACCAAGCATCATACTAAGGGTCAAGCTATAGCCAAGGGGAGAACATCACCCGAGTCAACCAAGCCATAAAATTATGGGAATAAAAAAGGTCCTTAACCATGGTATCAGTTACCAGGGCAAGAATTATCTAGGGAAAAAATCACAGTGTATACATACACTAAGCATCGGTGTTGGTCAACACGAGCTAAAGAAAGCCTGGGGATCCGATTGCAGGAACCCTTTTCAATTTCCTTTTTAAGGGCTTAGACTTATTCATATCTTGGGCACATGTTCAGAGCATCTACTTGTAGAAAGTGAGCATAGGAACAATACATACTAGAATGTGCGGGGGTTGATTATGAACCCTCTCCGCTCGCTTCCTTTTGAGGACTTATCATCTGTAATATAATGCGGGAAAAATATTTAAATAAACAAAAAACATGGCCTCCTAGTGAGGACTTCCAGAAATGTCTGCCAAGTAGCACATACTCCTAACCCTAAGTAAGCAGTAAAATATGGAAAAAGGGTAAATCGGATGAGAATGTACCAAACGAATATAATCCGCAAATAAGCAACTAAACATTACGGAAACCCAAAGAACTTCTAACAAGCTAACATCAACAAAGAAACAAGTCAGAAGTCGTGTCGTCAGACATAAGCATCAAAGCCTCAATGTGAAAATAAATCACAAATGATGTGTAGAAGACACAACCAAACAAATATTATGCAAGGTAATACAAACAGACAAAGCACACAATAGTGCAAGTATATATATCCAAAAGATGTGGGAAACAAGATAGGTCGCCTCAAAATTGCAGTTGTGTCCCACAAATAAAGCGGAACACAAAGTAAAAAATAAACTCGTTAAGTATCTCGCACAGCTCAAAAAAATGATTAGTATTAACAAGGTAAGATAAAATGTGAATATAAACATGTTATACATTTATCATTTATCATGTCTAAGAAAACACTCAGTTAGTCGTTTTAAAGCGTAGTACAAATTCCGTGGCAATTGAACTAGTATCCGGCAAATCGGTGTAGTGAAGTGCGCCTAGGTAAATGGCTTAATGATCAAGGCAAGACAAGTTAAGTGAAGATGAGATCATAAGTAAACACAAAAGGTTACTATATCCTAAAAACTATTGAAGCCCCAAAAAAGAATATACTAGAGTAATCTTAGGTACAATCATGAAACTAGGTCCAAAATCAACCCCCAAACTAACCCTAAGAGTGAAAGAGGTACGAGGAAAGGGTAAGTGAGGGATGAACATGGTTAGGGGAGTACCTTATCATACAAGTCAGTAGAAAACCAAAATATCTAGAAATCACATTCAAATATTATAATCCAAGCAAGAATAGTCACTCATGTATCATACAGAAGGGAAGTGTTGAAAAGAAACAAACAAACAAGTTTACATTGAGCAAGCATGGACTTAAACAAAGAGTGAATGATTTGAGAATCTTGGAATGTGTGACTTATATGATAGGTTATCTCAAGATGATAATCAAGAGTAACCAACTAGAAGTTGAGACTTCATACATAAATAAAGTCACCTAATTGATGAACAAAATCATTTAAAAAGAAAGTAAAGGCGTTCTATCTTAGATCAAATGAAGTTGATAAAGATCAAATGAAAGTAATAAAGCATATTATTTATCCTTGGGTTATGATACAACCCTCATAACATACTAATCATGAATTTAAAACCTTAAGAGATGTTAACAAGGTAACGCACTTAAGTATCATGACATTGGAGAAATATAGTCCCTCAAGCTATTAGCAAAGTGATCAAAGTAATTTAAGCTCAATGTCCTTGGATTTTATGGGTAACAACCAAAATCAAGGTACAAATTTGGGACAAGTTTCACAATCATAAGAAGAAAACATCATCAACTAAAATTCAAAACCATAAGCAAGAGGTAAATATAGCTCCTATTATGTTACCATGATGAATTATCAAGTGAATACTAACCAAGTGGATCATAGGATCATAGAGAGTGGAGATGAGAAGAGAAGTAAAATCAAAGTTTAAACATTAAGAAATTTGGGACTTAAAGTCCTTTCAAGCAAACAAACACAAACTAGATCAAAAACTAATGAAATGTGGCTCCTATCTTGTCACCATGTTGAATGAGCAATGAAATGTCAATAAAGGATCAAAGGAGATTTGTATGATAATAAGAAAACCTTAGAAAGTAAGAATAAAAAAAGATTCAAATCAAAATGGATCCAAATGATACACAAAAAGTGGTGCACAAAAGCTACCTCTTAAACCATGGTCACAAATAAATATCAAACAAAAATAAGCAAGTTATGAGATCTTAAATTTTTCTTTTATGAACTCAAGCCTCTAAAAAAGTAGCGAGGATGGTAAAAAGAAAAGTTGTTGATCCATCATGGTTTCACAAGTGCATTCCCTCTACCTCTAACTTAAAAGAGCATAAAAGCACACATGAGAAAGATGATTGAGTCAAAAATAGAAACATGGCTTGTAAAAATAAGAAAAAAATATTTAAAGGTTCACAAGACATCAATAGGTTAGGAACATCAAGCTCCATACAAAATTATCAAGGTTCAAGTTGAAAAATTAATCATACAAGTTAGTCTAGCCTAGATAAGCCTCTAATTGGAAACCCTAGCTTGATTAATTGGGAAAAAAATATAAAATCAACTCCTAAAATTAAGAAAAATTAATTGTAAATCCCTAACATATCATAATATCCTAACCTAAATAGAAATTGACTTAGAATTCACGGGAGATTGGTCAATGAACCATAACTTGTGACCTAAGCAAGCAAAAGCCAACAAAATCATACAATTAATGTTCAATTTTCAAAAGAGGTCAAGAACACAAAATGAAATTGAAATAAAATTCACAAGACTAGAAAGTGACCTAAATAAGTCATAGAATATTTTTATTGATTTTTAGAATTGAAATAAAATAGGAAATGAAATCAAAACATGACAATATTTAATTAAAAAAACCTAGTTAATTTCTACATTTTTCTTAATCAACCAAAGACAATAAAAATGTCAAATGGAATTCAAAAATCTCACATATGTCAATAAAATGACTCAAAGTATTTTTTTGTGAATTATTTGTACTAAGTAAAATGATTAAACTAATTGTGAAAATTCCTAAAAAGCAATTAAATGTCATAAATTATTTGATTAACCAAAAAAAGTGAAATTCTAGAATAAAATTCAGAAACTCAAAATAGACTAATTAAAGTGCCTAAAATATTTTTTGTATAATTTTTGTGTGAAAGAAAAGTCAGAAACAAAAAATAGCAAAAACATTACACAATAAAACAATTAATTAAACCTAATTGATTCACGAGTTTATCTCATTAATCAAACTATTTTTTAAAATTTCACAAAAATTAAAATCAAATACTAGAGATTAAAATCTACATATGGTATTTTTTTCATAATTTTTTGTTTTGATCAAGAAATAAAATTAGAGAAATCAATTAAATGAAATAATATAAAATTGTATTAAAATTCAAATCAGCCAACCAGATGTTGACAACTCATCGTCTTCTTCCTCAAGACAAACCCTAAAACACACGTTTTAAGTCTAACACAACAAAACTTCCAGATCCTCATTCTCATTCAACTATCAACTAATTAACACGATTCAAAGTGCATTTTAATGATCATGCAACAAGCTACAATGTGATACTCATAGAATTCAAAATCATCCGCCATATAGTTAGAAATCAAAGCCAGAAAACCATGAAAACACAAAAAATGCAAAAAAAAACTCAGATGTTCATATCAAGTTTCACGATTCGAATCAAGCCAAATTATATATCAGGTCTAGTACCTGGCCATCTAATAGCATGATTTCAAGCTCAAAATCAAACAAGAACAAGCTACAATCGCATGAATTTAGATCTGATCATACCTTCACAGTTGGAAAATAAATCCAACTTATGCCTCTGAAACAATGTGGAACCCTTAGACTCTTCACTCCAAGACTTCAATGAAGTAGAATTGAAGAAGAATCAAGCTCTGGAATTAGAGAAATGATGAGTTCAAAGCTCACTTTTCTTGAGAGAGAGAGAGAGAGAGAGAGAGAGAGAGAGAACTTACATCTGGATTTTTGAGTAAAATCAAGCGTGCCGTGAGAGAGAGTGAAGGGCGTATTATATAGAGAGTGAATTCTGAGGGTATGATGGTCTTTGAAGATCTCACAAAACCGTTGGAAGAAAATTGTAAAAAAAAATAGAAAAATGAGAGAGTGAGATGGTGTGATGCATTTTGCTTCTGTATTGTCTAGCTTTGTGGTCGTTTTGATGATCACATATTGGGTGGAACTTTTTTTGAGAGACGTACATATGGTGATTTGGCCTCAATTGAACATGGGGTGAAGCTTTTTGAAATGAGAAATCTTTACTAAAAATAGAAAAATTCGATAGGGGAAGTACAATGCACAATGTATGATTATTTGGCCAATATAATCAGTATTATTTCGTGCTAATCACATGCCAACATGACTTGTAACATACCCATAACAAACTATGCAAAATACTGCAACAATGACAATGGCACTACATCACATCGATCAACTCACTTTATCATTCAAAATCTCATAACCTACTCGTGCATTTTAACTGTTTAAGGGGCCTTTCAAAAACTTACATCATGTAGATAATAATGGTGCTTTAAGCTTCTGAAAATGATGCGTGCATCATAAAGATATACTGGCCTGATGTTGAGAAAAACAATGATTTGAAAGCCTGGGCCTTGCGTGCGTGCCTAGCCTACATGGCGTGCATGCCTAGTCAGGTCGAAATACAAACTTTGAAGCACTATAACTTGTTCCTTCCTTTGTCATTTTAGACGATTCCAAGTTCAATAGAAAGCCCACACAATGAACAACAAAATGCTCCTTTTGAATTTTCCAATTAGGACCTGAATCAAAAGAAGTTAAGCCATGAAAATGGCACACCAGGTGTTTGTCAAAATTATGCGGGTGTCAAGCAAGTCTGCCTAGTAAAATTCAAGCCTTATGCCCTAATTTTCCAAGTCAACTATCTTTCAAATGCTTCATTTTTGGGCTTTCCACACACATTGACCCTCTTTTAGGATTTTTCAAGAGCTTCATGAATATGTATGGTTTTCCTCCATTGGATAAAACAAATGAGAAAGTTACAGATGTCCAAAGTTCAGTACTATAGGGACTTGAGAACTTAGAAAAATTTCTAAGTATCCAAGTGACTTCTTGAACAAGTTGTCTCCAATTTGACCTCTTCTCTTGATCTTATGATACCAATGATCATGAAGTATGAAAATAGGATATTTGAATTTATGGTTGACCAAAAGCCCACATGGTCAACTTTGACTTTGGTTGACTTTTAGTCAAAATGACTATTTTTCTCCTTGTGATCAATTGACTCATTTACAATCAAAATTGGACCTCAATCTTTCAATCATAAATGCTTAAAAACATATAGAAACACATGGAATCAAGCTTGAATCAAAAAGTTGAAGAACTCCTGATTAAATCCAAAACCCTAACTTGGTCATCTATATAGGAGGATGATGCTCAAGCTTCAAAACCCTAATTCCACTAGACCTTCTTGAGCAATTATTTGAACAAAATTGCCTCAAATGATAATAAGAAGATAATGCTTCAAGAAATTGTCTTGGACAAGCTTCAAGTCACACCATTGTTCAAAACCCTAATTTCATCAAATGGAGGAGACAAATGGATTCCTCTTCAAATCTTTGCAATATTTCAACTCTTGATAAACCAACGAGACAAATGATATATCTTGAGACATGAGAGATCCTTGGGACTTGAAATATCCAGAGGTTAAGATAATGAGGCTCTCCTTGAGAAACTTGTCAATACAACCAACTACCAAAGCTTGAGGAAGACTTGATAACCAAAGTACTTTGATCCCATCATAATGAATGAATGAAATGTAATAATGATGAAACATAAGCCTAAATCAAGAGGGTAAGTTTTGGGGAGCAACAATTGCCCCTATTCAATATTCTTAAACTTGATACGTGAGAAAGAGAGACAGCTTTCGAACATTCAAAGTTTAAGATGATTGGATATAAAACAACCCGAAAATTTATACTCTTGAAAAAGAGAAGTGAAACTTTCCCAAAAGGTGTCAGTGGATACTGGACTTAGAAAATACAAAACGAGATTGGATTTAAAGAAGATGAAAAATTATATTAGACTTAACATGCCGAGGGGGGGGGGGGCTAATGAATATTAGCCTCACAAAGACACGCGTAAGGAAGAAACTGTAACGCAGACTTCAAAAACGATGAGATAAAACTCAAACTCAAGGAGGATAGAAAAATCTAAACTCTGGAAGGAATGTGTCAGGATAAAACATGATCACAAAAGGGGCGAGATAAAACTCAAACCAAGGAGAATAGGCAATACTGAACTCCAAAAGTGTACGCGAGGCAAGATGGCTAGAGCGCATGATTCAAGGAGCACCTGTTAGTCTCAAACCAAGGGAAGACAATGAGATGTAAGTGAAAGATCCCGATAGTTATAAAAGAGACAAGTTTCAACCCAAGATACACAATATGAAGGAATTAAAAGAATCCCAGGAGTAAGAAACAAAACGGGATAAAACTCGACTCATAAAGACTAGTTAGATTAAACAAACCAGAGATGACTACCAGGGCAAAACAAACTAGATTTCACGCACGGGTAACAAGGCAAAACTCGACCCATAACAAAGTGGTGAGAGTGCATTTTCTCATAGCACTTGTTGGTCTCAAACTGAAGGTAGACTGCAAGACGGAACTGAAAGAACCCAAAAT
Source organism: Vicia faba (assembly GCA_948472305.1). Lineage (NCBI taxonomy): Eukaryota > Viridiplantae > Streptophyta > Magnoliopsida > Fabales > Fabaceae > Vicia > Vicia faba. Next base: position 337,917,719 of record OX451741.1, read on the forward strand.
TTATACAAGATATGTCTCAAGAAAGGATAAACAGTGAGAAGAAACTGAAAGAACCCAAGGTGTAAAGGAGACTGGTTTCAACCCAAGATAGACAATATGAAGGAACTGAAAGAATCCCAGGAGTAAGAAACAAAACGAGATAATACTCGACTCATGAACACTAGTCGGACGAAACCAAACTAGAAATGAGTACCAGGGCAAAACAAACTGGATTTCATGCATAGGCGATGAGATCAAAACTCGACCCAAAGCAAAATGATGAGAGCGCATATTTATCATAGAACTTGCTAGTCTCAAACTAAAGGGTAGGAAGTAAGACAGAACTGAAAGAACCCAAAATTTATAAAAGAGACATCTCAACCAAGGATAGACAGTAGGATGGAACTTAAAGAATCCAAGGCGTAAATGAGATAGGTTTCAACCTAAGATAGATAGTATGAAGGAACTGGTAGAATCTCAGGAGTAAGAAATAACACGAGATAAAACTCGACTCATGAAGACTAGTTAGAACAAAACAAACTAGAGATGAGTACCAGGATAACAACTGGATTTCATGCGCGAGAAACAAGACGAAACTTGACCTAAAGCAAGGTGATTAGGGCGTACTAATAAAACACCTGCTGATCTTAACCAAAGGTAGATAGTAGGATGGAACTGAAAGAACCCAAGGCGTAAATGAGACATGTTTCAAACCTAGGACACGATAAACGAACACCTTCAAAAGATTCGGTAAACAAGCACCGGTAAAAGATTCAGTAATCAGACACTGATAAAAGTCCAAGGAATGAAATGAAACGAGATAATACTCAACTTACTGGGGATAAAACCACAGGGATAACCAGAGGGATAAAAACCTGGGGCACTGAAAAAATGAAATGACTGCGCTGGGGATATAATTCAAAGATTCCAATAAATCTGCCTGAGAACAAAGAAGCAACAAATGGCTTATGTTTCGATGTATATTTGAATTATTTTTCTATGGAGTAATGTTCCAAAAGAGAATGGAAATACTACACTTTGAGGATGAACTATAATGATGCATGATTTTTAGAGAAGCAAAGAAGATACAAGGAATCGCTGAAGAGATATCCTTGAGAAACTGAAACTTTGGAGGGAATACCAACTAGAAAAAGCTGCAAAAAATAAATTGAAAACTCATGCTGGAGAAGATCAGATTGAATCTGTAATCTATGGAAAAGACGGAGTGCAGTCGTGTTAATGATGATACCAAGATAATAAACCATGTGTGAGAAGTCAAACTCTCGCTGGGGAATCAGACAAACTCTGATGAGGCAAACCTTGTTGGGGATGAGATGTTCCTTGATAAGAAAACTTGATAAAAAATATTACTGTTGGGGATACAAAAATCCTCCAACAAACAATATAGTCAGAACCACACTGATGGAGACTGAAGATACTCTTAAAAAATGGCCAAACCTACTGGGGAAACTTCTGTCGGAAAATCTTTTACTGATTGTTGAAGATTAACAAAATCTCAATTAATCGACCAGTATCAACTCTATTGGGGATAAGGAAAGATCCTTAAATAAGGATGCCCTAAACAACAAATCAACTAGGAAATGAGAGATCTAGACGAGGAATCTCTAACTGGCAACTCCGCTGGGGAATTGAAACTTCTTCAGACTTTGAATTCTCATCTAAGCAACTCCACTAGGGACATGAGACATCTTCAAACTTGAAGTCTCAGAACGAAGCATTTCTCTTGAAAAATATTTCTGGGCAATAAAACTCTATTGAGGAAACAAAATTCCACTAAGGAAACAAAATTCTGTCGGGGAGTATTTTGCTAGGGATTCCAGAATCTTGGGTGCCAATCTCTCGAGAAACATCCTTTTGAAGAAAGCAACTCTATGGGGAATTCCTATGTGAACTCTCAATCAATTAAAATTGCTAATGAGGATAAGAGATACAAAACTCTAAAAATGGCAAGCCCTACTGGGAATACTTCTCCCATGGATTTCTTCACAAAGAACCTGACTTCCATGGATTAAAGGAATCTTGGATATGCAGTCATAAAATATACCATGAAGATAGTCAAATAGTATCAACTCTACTTGGGATACGGAAATCTTAGCCAACATTAACTCTACTGAGGATGATAAAAGATTATTTTGATAAAGAAGTGCCCCAAGTCGCAACTCAGATTGGAATATGAGAACTTCTGAATGCAAACTTCAATGATGATTCAAACGGAAAAGTAAACTCCACTGGGAATAGTCTTTATTAAGAAACGAGATAATGCTCATCAAGACTTGGGTGGGGAATGAAGGTATCCAAAAACCTTATCCTCCTCAAGAACTGCTCACATGACAACGTTGGGGACAAACAACTCTACGGAGAATTCCCTATTCCAAAGTTCAAAATTTAGAGGTAAGACTCTTGCATTAGTGCTGAAAAGCTTCAACTTACAGAGTGAACAACAGTTCCTGCAAACAAAATCACAACACAAATTCCCTAAATACGGTATGACAACCTTTGAGAAGCTTTCTTATTCAACTCATCCATAGATATTTTTGTTGAATCTCGACGTAACTGCTTATGATTAATTGAACTTTGAGAAGATTTGCCCCGAGAGGACTTCATGGGATTTGTACCATCATTGATATGTTGTCCCAGTGTAGCCGAACTTTGAGAGATCAAACCTCACTTGACTACCCCAGATTGGCGAAACTTCGAGAGATCAAACCTCACTTTGATTGCCCCAAGTTGGCGAAACTTCGAAAGATCAAACCTCGCTTTGATTGCCCCAAGTTTGCAAAGATTTAATTGGGAGGACAACTTGCGCAATTCTCAAAGTGAACTTTTAGGAACCATGCCTCTTGACGTTATCACTTCTCATGAAACACTTGGCTTTCTATTCAACGGAGTGATCAAGTCTCCCTTCTTTGACAAAATTAAGCTTTTCACTGATGTTCATTGTGTAAGCTCTTTTGATGTTAAGCAGTTATTTTGTATGCAGAAGAATGTTTATAATGAGAATGGAAATTATAATGCAACCGCTATGTAAGCCTTGAATTCGAAAACTTTGAATGAAAAGATGTCACAACTCTATTTTGAACGAATCACTAGCTAGAGTGCAACATTTGAAAAGATTTTCGAAAGAAACACAATGCAGGCATAAGATACCAACATGGATATGTAACACATATTTGGGAGTCAGGAAATGCTATCCTGTTGTAGTATGCCTTCGAGTTAAACCCATGTTTCAGTTAGGACTTTTAAGGGTTGTAACGTGGCCTGGTTCATGGTTTTTAGAAAAAAACATATTTTAAGGCTCAAGATTTGGTGCCCACCCCCTTCGTAATGTTCTCCAGTCCTAAGTTCAGCCAACTTGACACGAGCATTCATCTCTTAAAAGGAACTTTGATATGGTTGAGGAAACCAAACAGATTTGCTTTGGACATGGCAGTCACCCACTTTCTCATCCTTCTGGTGTATTTGGTCTTATCACACGATCTTGTTCTTACTCATGCAATTTTACTACATTCATTTCCCATTTCAACACTTCAATACTTCCATTTTTTCTAAGTCTCCTTTTTCTTCATTTTGTTTTATTGTTATTATATTTTTTATTTTTTTGACTTGGTGGCTTTTTCCTTTCCCTTTCATTCGTTTCCTTAACTTTTGAACAAGTCATGCAATCCAATTATCTTCAATTTATCAGGAGTGATTGTGACTGCCTTACTTCCTTGATTGACGGGGAATAATCAATATTATATCACCATTTGTTGATTGCCTCATTCTTCAGTTGATGAGAGATAACCATTATTGTATCGTCGTCAATTGACCTTTTGATGTGTAGAGGACAACCATTTACAGTTCGGACTTGCTATTTAGCCTTTCCTCAACCTTTTGAAGGATAACCATTACTGTATCCGCAGATGCGCACTCCTGATGAGTTTTAAACACTTGATCAAATTAGCTGAACACTACCCTATCCCCCCAAAAAGGTTTTTTTTAATAGAAAAAAAGGAACTCCTACTTCGAAGGCTCAGAAGGGTTAACGAGGGTTTCACTCCCTTATATCTCCAGTGTTTAGGGATTTGAAACAAGGCATGTACATCGTCAATAGGGTTCTACTCAAAAGCATACAATCAGAGATCTTGCATTTAACTATTGTCATCCTCCCTCCAATGTTTGCCTAGGCGAAAGAGTTGGTACAATTGGTATCAAAATGCCAAAAAATCATTTAAAGAGTGATAACTAATGGATTAAGTAAAATGAAAGGATTACTTCAAGGAAAACATACTCATTGCATTAAGATTGACGTTAAAAAACAAACAAGTTTCTACATGCAAACAATGTTTAACCAAACAAGCAAGATACATATGAAAATGTAGTAAAGAAACATAAAAATGCCATTGTATAGGAGACTTGACTCCTTCTGGAGTTGTTGATCTTGATGATGCACTATAATCTTGATGCTCATTCTGGAATATAATTCTCTTTTAGCTTAAACACGATTTCCCCGGAATCAATTAAGTGTTGAACCTCATCTTCCTCGGCAATTGTAACTTGGATGGTATCCAAAGAAGTCCAATTGTTCAGCTCTTGACCAGAAATACTAGGGTGAATCTAATCATCTATGGTGTAATCACTGCCTTTATCATCACCAATTGCATTGTGTTGTACCCCAAAATTTTCCCTCCCATATTTCTCAATACATTTCAAGTGAGGTCTTCAAATTGCTCAAGGAAGTCCAAGGGTTGACCAGACAAACTCTCTCCTAAGACAATCTATCTCAAATTAGGGTTTCATGTTGCATCAAGATACTTGAGTCCAAGGGATCCCAAATGCTCACCATTATCCTAATGTGTTCTCAAGATCATCCATGTCATTTTTCAAACCTTGCAGAGGAAGTTTGCTCAGTCAATTGCTCAAAGGCCTGAAAATCGACTGTGCTAGGGCAAAAGTCAACTGTGGCCCATATACAGTCAAACTTCAAGATTTTTGGTCAACATACTCATTTTTAAGTTTTATTCATCATTTGATCAAGGGTTGATCATGATTCATCAAGGATTGCTCACAATTCATCAAAACCCAAAAGTTGCGAAATTAAGGTTTTTTTAGGAAAAGTCAACTCAACTTTGACCAAGCATAACTTTCTCATACTTTATGAGAAATGACCCATCCAAAGAACATTTTGAAGAGGATTAAATTCCCTACAATTCATCTTCATATCCCAAGTTCAAAATATGCACTAACAAGAAGTTATGAATTTGGACATTATAGGTCATTTTGAAAAGTCAACAAAAACACCTTTTTTGTCAAAGCTTCATACATGAACATGGAAGACTCAATTGAGATGAGACCAAAAGGGTTGCTTAGAGGACATCTCAATATTTCTAAAAAGTCCAAGAACACCTTCAAAGAGTCAAAATTGAGGAAGTTATGCATTGGTGAAGTTGACCTTTTTTGCAAAATTGCCAAAAGTCAAAAGTGCCTCAAATTGCAATTTTTACTAAATGGGCCTAACTTTTTGCACTTGTTTTGAGTTGGTAGCATGGTCCAAGAGCCATAGCCCTTTCCACTTGTCTTTATCTTATTTTTTATATTTATTTTGATTTTTTATTTCAATTAAATCATTTAAATCAAAACAAATCATGAAAAAATCCAAATCATTGAAACCTCAAGATCTTGTGCACATTTCAGGTCCTATATCCAGCTAGCAAGTGAATCAATTCGTGCAAGGCATAGGTGGGAACAAAAAGATTGATTTTGGCCTATTTTGGAAAGATTTTCAAGTGAATCAAATCAAGATCAAAAGCCATAATTGATAAAGATTGAGAACACTTTAGTAACCCTAATTCAATCAGTGGTATATAGTGTACAATTGCAGACCAAAATCACAGGGTTTGGAGGCGCACAAAAGAAGAACCAAATTTGAAAAAATCAAAGAAAAGTGGTAATCTGTTTTTCTACTTCTAGACATTTTCAAGATCCACTAGCCCTCTCATTCGTTTCCTGGGATTGCAAGCAAGCTATACCAATCAAGAACGAGCATTTTCAAGCGCTAAAACTCACTGTAAGTGATCCACGGCCATGGCTTCTTCTTGAAATCAAAACACATGATTTTGACACTTATAACATGAAATACTTACATATTCTTATTCCTTGAGACATTTGCAAGCTACTCATAACAATTAATTGCATTTTTATTGGCTATATCGGAATCCACCATTGTTAGGGTTCTTGGTCTTGTTTTAGGGTCTTTTTACACAGGTAAAATTGGGCCACAAGAAGGGCACCATCATGCTCAGCAGGCCTAGACGATTCGATTCATGGCATTAGATTTTGTTTATCGTGCCTGTATTTTATTTTGAGATATACAGGGTTTGTAGTGACGGACGTTTGTCCGTAGGTAAAAGTCACTGAACCTTTTAGCAACGAAGAGAGGACATGGATGATGGCGTGGCAAGCTTCCATTGCTCCGTTTGAAAATTCGCGCGCTGAGTTAATATATTATGTTTTCTTAATATTTAATTTTTGTTTTGTCTATGGTATACAACAAAGACACGCAGCTCAGTTGGTCAGTTGGAGAGAGAAAAATCCATAGGACCTGGGTTCGATCCCCAGGTCCCCTTGTTTCTTCATTGCCTTTTTCTATACTTGATTCCATGTGCAGATTCCAAAGACGTCTATCATAGGCCATCAGCTAGCATCCACTAGATCTAAGGCAATTCAAATCCAACGCTTAGCACAAAGAGACCCATAATACGCCTTGGTCAACATGTAGCATGGAATCCAGGAAGTCAAACGTGGACCATTTGGTTTGGGCCTTGAATTGCTATTTGCACACCTCCAAATTAGTGATTTCATGCCCATTTTCTTTTACTTTTCTTTTTATATTTTCTTTATTAACTCATTTAATTTATTTTTATTAACATAAAAATCAATTATTTTTATTAAAAATATCATAAAAATAATTTTTCATCCAATTAGATTTAGAATTTATTTTTTATACAAAAAATTAATTTAATTAGTTTATTTAATTTTAGGTAACTTTAATTTCTTTTGTAAATAAACTAAAAAACAATTAGAAAATTAGGGTTTTAGTTTAATTTAATTCTTATTTTCTTTTTCTTAAAAATAACCAAAATACAAAAATAGGTCATGTAAATTATTTTCTTTAACTTAATTTAATTAGCAATTAAATTTGTGCATATTTAATTCAAACCTTTATTTTCTTAAATAATCAAAAACAAATCACAAAAATAATTTTTTCTTTTAATTAGGTCAGATGGGGTCAAAACCCTAACTTCCTTTCGTTCTCTATTCGCCGCGCACTTATTTATTTTTACAATATTGATGTAATTGCTCATGGGATGTAATAGATTAATTAGGACTTTTTCGCTCATTTATCATTTTTTTACGGGTTGTTTTTTTGGCTATGTAATTAATACCCGGAGCCTTGTAATAGCTTAGCTTTATTTTCCGCATTTTAACTTCCGCAAAATATTAACTGTTAGATGTATGAATAATAGGGATGCATGACAAGAATGTATGTAAACTTTAAAACGGTTTGCAAACCTTAAATGTGCAAAGATAAACTTGAATTGAATCACTCGCACATGTGCACTCCTAGGGTATACTCTCACTTCGGTTGCCTTCGGTAAACGATCATTAAGTATAGGGTATTTTAGTGGTCGCTCTCTTGTCTCAAAGATCAAAGTTGCCTCGGATATGTTGCCTCGAATATTGATCTTAAGACACTAGGGTTATTACTAAGACGTCCTAACATTGCTTCAGTGATCGTACGTCCCTTTTCGAATTGACCCTTACAATTCCAACGACGGTGCTACCTACTCACTAATAGTGGGATAGCGTTGTCTAAATGAAACGAACATAGAACAATTCTTTTTTCGAGTAGGTAGATGCTAGTAGGTACTTGCTCATAACAAACGTTTTCACACCATACACTTTCAAACAAACTTTTCAAACTAAAGTTTTCAAAACGACTTCGTAACACTCTTGAAGACAGAAGCAAGGGTTAAATCAAAGTAAAACAAAAACTTTTTCAAATCAAACACACACAAGAAATTTTGAAAATGATGAGCAAGTACCTAAGAGCCCATGGAAAACCATGGTTAGAAAGAGTGCTAACACCTTCCCTTTCTATAATCTACCCCCCGTACTCGGAATATCTCGAAAAAGGAATTTTTTTGTGCTTTTTTCCTTTCCTGTTGGATAAAATAAAAGTCGGTGGCGACTCTTGCTTACCGCGACATTTTGCAAACACAAACGCAAAATGCAAACCAGCATTCAAACAGTTCCGGTTCTGTTACCGTATCACAGAACTGGAGACTCTGCTGGGAAATAAATAAGTGGGGTATACCTTAGGATTAGTTCATCATATTGCTTCTATTGTTTTATTTGATTGCTTTATTTTTGTGGGCTTTGTATAGGAGTTACTATAGATCCTAACCCGGATCTGGGGAACACCCTTTAGGTAAGTAGCAATAAACTGTGAGGGAACTGTAAAGCGTAGACAGATACGGTTGAAGTAGTAGCTACGTTGATGTGGCACATTGGTTGGTACCGGTATCCCTTATGGAGAAACAAGGATAATACGGGGCTGCTATGTGTGTCGTTAAGCATCAACTGACCTTAGAACCTATAATTGACCAACTTGGCCATAGGAAGTAGTGAGATAGCCGGTCTCGGTGTAAATCTGGGAACTGGTTGATACTCGATACTACACTCATTGAGACCATACTCTCGAGATAGTTTCAGCCGCAAGAAAAGATTGCGTGAGCTGAAACCATGACCGATGGAGGATGGTAAGTGATATTGAGAACCTCTAGAACCCGGTTACTATTATTAGGACAGGTTAAAACCAACTGAACTTCAAGAGGGTAGTACCTAGACCCCATGCAAGCCTGAAACTTAAGGGCTCTTGTGTGACTTGTGTGCCTTTACCATGTTTGTTACCTGATATGCATGTTGTGTGTTTTATCATGACATCATGCATCATAACATAGCATGCATACTTCATTGTACTAACCATTTCAAAGACCAAGGGGATTTATCTTTGTTCTGTTTTGCAGATTATGGCTTCCATGCGCAGAAACACCATCCGAGTTAACTTCGTGCAAATGCCTGCTCAACTCAAAGAGTTAGTCTCAAAATTTCTTGATACTTCTTCATTCGTTAGAAGACATGGTCATCTCCTTAGCCTGGTCACTTCAAAGTTGGATGAGTAGATGATGAGCATGCTTTTCCAGTTATTTGATCTGGTGCATCATTGTTTCACCTTCCCGGATTATCAGCTAGTTCCCATTTTGGAGGAGTTTTCTGACTTATTAGGCATATCCATCCTCGAGCAGACACCCTTCACAGGTTTGGAGGAGGTTCCTAGGCCTGAGGACATTGCTTCAGCCTTACATCTAAAAAGGGCTGATGTAGTATCCAACTGGGAAACACGGAGCGGGGTTAAAGGTTTCTTGGCTAAGTTTCTGATCGATAAAGCTCAACAGTTCTGGGATAATTTGGACTTTCAAGCATTTGAAGACATCTTGGCTCTCCTCATCTACGGCTTGGTTCTTTTCCAGAATCCAGATTCCTTCATAGATGTGAATGCGGTCAAGATCTTCTTGTCTCGTAATCCAGTGCCTACTCTTCTGGGTGATATTTTACATGCTCTCTATACTCGTATTGTGCGAAGAAGGGGGACTCTCATGTGTTGCACGCCACTGCTGGCGAGGTGGTTTATTTCGCACCTCCCCAAGTCTGTATTGAAGAATGAGGAAGGGTTAGGTTGGGCTTACAGAATCATGTCCCTTGCCTATACAGACATTCTTTAGAGTTCTAAGGATATGGAAAGAGTAGCTGTCATTGATTGATATAGGGAATACCCTAATGTTCCATTGCTTGGAATTAGAGGGGAAATAACCTACAATCCTTGCTTAGCTCTACGACAATTTGGTCGCGCTCGAAGAGACGGTCCTCATGAGATACTTCTTACAGACATTGCCTTTGACTACAAGGAGGATGTTGACGAGCACCGCCGAAGGTTTATACGGGCCTGGGGCATGGTGAACAGGTCTGACCCTCACGAGCTGGAACCAAAGACTTCTCTCCCTATGCAACCTTACCTCTAGTGGGTCCGAGCTTGAGCCCAAAAGCTTGGGATGCCTTATGAAGCTGTACTGTCGGTGATTGTGGAGTCTACTAATGAAGAGGGCGTTCCTTATACGGTCCTTTATCCATACATGCCTACTGATCTTGGGGCATTGAAGAGATTATGGATCCAGTTGAAGGAAGAAAGGGATACCTACCGTGAGAAGTATCATAAGCAGGAAAGGAAGATCTTGAAGCTCACGAGGCAGCTTAAGGATGGGAGGACAATCAATGATTATGTCAGCACGAAGGGAAAGCAACCATGGGATTTTTGATATCTTTTATTGCTTCTAGTTTAGATTTGCTTTTCACTTATTTATTTTGTAACGCCTTGAAGGAATTGTTAAACATTTTACAAGTTTAATCTAATAAAGTGTGTTTTATTTTTGGTTACAAATTTGAATCTCCCAAAGTCTTTGAAATCATTCCATATGCATTCCATTATCATGCGCATCATTACAGGTACCATTACAGGTTTCTCATCTTCTTCGCTGTTTATTTCAGCACATAATGTCTTCCGAAATATCTATCGATCAAGCCATCAAAGCTCTTCAGGCGCATAATGCCCAATTCCAAGAGATGTTTTTGAACTTGGCTAAAGGGCAAAAGGATTTGAAGACTCCCATCGTGAAAGAGAAGAAAAAGAAGAAGAAAAAGGTGGTTCTGCTGAATATGGGTCACACATTTGGGAATAGGTTACGACAGGAAGTTGATCTGTCTTATTCATCTATAGGAGGAGAGAATCAAGAGGAAGAAAAGGGCCCTAGTCCTTCGGTCTCCGATAATGATACTGATTTTGATGACGAACAGTACCCTCCTGATGAGGATAGGTACAAACAAGTTGAAGACCGTCTGAGTACTATGGAGATTCAGAAGGTCCCGGGTTTGGATTTTGGAGATTTGGGACTAGCATCTGGAGTGGTGATCCCTCACAATTTCAAAGCTCCGGTTTTTGCTAAGTACGATGGAGTGTCCTGTCCAAAACTCCATCTCCGCTCGTATGTTAGAAAATCCAACCTTACACTGCTGATAGGAATCTATGGGTGCATTTCTTTCAAGATAGTCTGTCAGGGACTCAACTTGAATGGTTTTATCAATTGAAAGGAGCTAATGTCCGCAACTGGGAGGACCTTGTTGCTGCTTTCTACAAGCAGTACCAGTATAACGCCGACCTTGCTCCCACTCGTACTCAGCTTCGGAGTATGTCCATGGGCGCAAGCGAAGGTTTTAATGACTACGCTCAGAAGTGGAGAGATCTGGCTGGAAGAGTCCAACCCCCTCTGTCTGATAGGGAGTTGGTTGATATGTTTCTGGGGACTTTGTCTGGTCCATTTTTCAATCATTTAATTGGTAGTTCATCATCTGGGTTTACTGAATTGATTATGACTGGGGAGAGAGTAGAAGCTGGTATCAGAAGTGGCAAGATACAAAAAGGTGCTTCATCAAGTACATAAAAGAAGCCTTTCAGGAAAGAAGCTAGTGCAGTTTACGGCTCGAGGAGCCAAAGCCGACCTGAGTGCCGCCAAGCAGTAAATGCGGTAGTAATATCAAGACCTACAGTTGCCCCGCAATGCAACAATCAACAAATAATGGAGAGGCCGCAAAGACAATACACTCAGCTTAATATGACTTTGTCTCAAATTCTACCACAATTGTTGAAGACCAACCTGGTAACTCTGAGGGAAGCCCCGAAGAATCCCAGCACCATATCTCCACTGTATAATCCGAACGCCCGTTGTACCTATAACTCTGATAGCCCAAGTCATGATACGAACAACTGTTGGGCCTTGAAGAATAAGGTTCACGATTTGATTGAAGCTAAAGAGATTGAGTTTGACGCTCCATAGAAACCCAACGTTATAACTGCTCCCATGCCCAAACATGATCAGGGAGTGAATGCAATTGGAGATGGTGAAGAAGAGTCAGATATCGATAGCTGGATTTACCCGACTACCAACGGTATCTTGAACAATTGGATGACAAAGGACTTCGTTCCCATTTCTTTTATTACATAGTAATAGACTTTTGTTTTGAGGCTTGTAACAGACAATTTGAAACTTTATGGCCCGGTGCCTTGCCCAAGGCACCTTGGCTTTGTTTGTGAGGGCTTATTATTTGTAATTTTCATATATCATCAATAAATCATTGGACGTTTCTTGCATTATATATTTTACGCTCCCTGTTTTTATTTTCTATCTTGCACTTTATCAAAATGGCTATTTGTCTTACACACACTCACATATCATAATACAGGTCCATATCCACTATGGATCCCATTGATAACAACTCTGCTACTGCCAGTTATGACTTCGAAAATCCGATCAACCAAGCCGAGGACGAAGGTGAGGATGATTGTGAAGTGCCTGGAGAACTTGCTAGTCTGTTACTTCAGGAAGAGAGGGCCATACAGCCGCATGAAGAGCTAGTTGAATCAATGAATTTGGGTACAGAGGAAGACAAGAAAGAGGTCAAGATAGGTGCAAATCTAGAGCCTAGTGTCAAGCAACGGTTGATACAGATGTTATGCGACTATGTTGAGATCTTTGCTTGGTCTTATGAGGATATGCAGGGTTTAGACACTGATATCGTGGTTCACCACCTGCCAACTAAAGAAGACTGTCCTCCGGTAAAACAGAAGGTTCACCGTATGTGCCCCGAGATGTCTGAGAAAATTAAAGCTGAAGTCATGAAACAGTTTGACGCCGGTTTTCTAGCAGTTACTTCTTACCCGCAGTGGGTTTCCAACGTGGTTCCGGTGCCGAAAAAAGATGGTAAGGTACGAATGTGTGTGGACTATAGGGATCTGAATAGGGCGAGCCCCAAGGATGATTTCCCACTCCCTCACATCGATGTTTTGGTCGACAACACCGCGCAGCATAAGGTATTCTCCTTTATGGATGGTTTTTCTGGTTACAATCAGATTAAGATGGCTCCCGAAGACATGGAGAAGACAACCTTCGTTACGCAGTGGGGCACTTTCTGTTAGAAGGTAATGCCTTTAGGGTTGAAGAATGCTGGGGAAACTTATCAGCACGCCATGGTCGCTTTGTTCCACGACATGATTCACCATGAGATTAAGGTTTACATTGATGATATGATTGCAAGGTCCCAGACTGAAGAAGAACACCTTGACCATCTCCAGAAACTGTTCGACAGGTTGAAGATGTATAAGCTGAGGTTAAACCCGAACAAGTGCACCTTCGGAGTGAGGTCTGGTAAGCTGCTGGGTTTCGTCGTTAGTGATAAAGGTATTCAAGTGGATCCTGCAAAGGTGAAGGCTATACAAGAAATGTCGGCTCCCCGAACAGAAAAAGAAGTTAGAGGCTTTTTGGGACGTCTGAATTACATTGCCCGATTCATTTCACATCTGACTGCTACTTGTGAGCCGATCTTCAAGCTGCTGAAGAAAGATCAAGTGGTAAAATGGAATGATAAATGTCAGACCGCCTTCGAAAGGATCAAGGAATATTCCCAAGAGCCACCTATTCTGATGCCTCCAGTTGAAGGAAGACCTTTAATCTTATACTTGACCATACTGGATAGTTCTATGGGGTGCGTACTGGGGCAGCATGATGAGTCTGGCCGAAAAGAGAACGCTATTTACTACCTTAGAAAAAAGTTTACCGAATGTGAGACCCGATACTCACTGCTTGAGAAAACTTGTTGCGCTTTGGCATGGGCTGCTCGCCGGCTGAGACAGTATATGCTGACTCACACTACCCTATTGATATCAAAAATGGATCCAATCAAGTATATCTTCAAAAAGCCTGCCTTGTCCGAAAGAATAGCAAGATGGCAGATGATCTTAACTGAGTATGACATCCAATACACAACCCAAAAGGCAATCAAGGGGAGTGTGTTGGAGGATCATTTGGCGCATTAGGCCGTGGATGATTACTAGTCTATGAATTTCGAGTTGCCGGATGAGAACATCATGTTGGTAACTGTGATCGGTGGAAATAGAACTGACTGTTTTGAAATGCTGGTTCGCGAAATGTCGCGGTAAGCAAGAGTCGCCACCGTCTTTTATTTTCTCCAAAAGGGAAAGGACAAAAGCACAACAAAATTCCTTTTCGAGATGTTTCTCGGTTCGGGAGGTAGATTATAGAAAGGGAAGGTATTAGCACCCTTTCTATCCGTGGTTATCCACGGGCTCTTAGGTACTTGCTCACTATGTTTTCAAAAATGTTTGCTTTTCTTGTGTTTGTGGGTTTTGAAAAAGTTTCGTTTTGAAAACTTCTAGGTAACTCTTGTATTAGTCCTCAAGAGTGTATGAAGTGTTTGTTTGAAAACTTTTTGAAAGTGTAGGTGCGAAAAGTTGTTTTTTTTGTTTTGAAAGAGCAAGTACCCAGGAGAAATCTACCTACTCTAAGGAATTAATCTGTGTAAATGTCCTTTAGACAGTACTATCCCACTATTCAGAAGTAGGTAGCACCGTCGTTGGAGTTATTCGAGTCAATTCGATTGTAGGGACATGTGTGGTCACCAAAGCAATAGTAGGACGCCTTAGCGGTAACCCTAATGTCCTAGATCCTTTTTTATCCGAGGCAACCGTTTCGAGGCAAATGGATCTTTAGACAGGAGGGCGACCTCTAAAACACCCTATACTCAATGACCACGTCGAGGAAACCAAGTGAGGCGTACCCTAGGAGTGGCATGTGCGAGTGTGTCAGGTTTCATGTTAAATTATCTTTGCACATGTATTATGGTGAGCTACGTTTTGATTTTATTTTTCAGGCAAGTCTTGTCATGCATAGTTAACAGTTAATAATTGTGCGGAAAATAAATTGCGGAAAGTAAATCTACGCTATTACAAGGCGTTGGGTATTTACATCGCCAAAAACATAACCCTTGAAAAGTAAAGTGCGGAAAATAAAGGAAAGCGATAAAAGTCCTAATTAACTATTACATTCTCGAAGCAGATACATAAATATGATCAAAATAATGAGTCAAAAATAAATATGCGCGCGAAAGAATTGAATCGGAGAAGTCCTTAGGGTTTTGACCCTTTTTGAGAAAGAATGAGTTTTTGGTCCTTTTTGCATTTAATTAAGCCTAATTCTAATTAATTAAATAGAAGAAATGTTTTTTAAGTTTTTAATGAAAATAAAATAAAAAGAGATTAAAATTGTCAAAAGAAAAACCCTAATTCTATGTTGATTTTATTTATTGTGAAAAAGATTAAAGTTAACCTAATTTAAAAGACTAAATCAATTTTGTTAGTATTTATTTACAAAATAATAATTAATAGTGAAATTAATAACTAATAAAAATAAATAATATTTTAGGTTTCTGAATTTATTATGAAAAATAATTATGTGAGTTAATTAAATAATAATAATAATAGTTAATAAAAGAAAATAAAAGAAAGGGAAAATAAAAAGAAATAACAAACCAGGGGGGTGCTGGGCCTTTTTGGAGGTTTGTTTGGAAATCTGGCCCATTAAGCTCTCTAGCCTGTTTGACCTTGGGGAATTGTCCACGTGCAGGGTTGACCAGGAGCACCATGGTCATCATCTCATGGCCATCAGATCTGTGAGGGTGGCCACTTGGCGCTTTGTTGTTTGAGGTACATGGTAGGCGCTTTTTGGCAACCTGTATGTGAACACATAAGGAAAAAATAGAAACAATTATTTGGGGGACCTGGGATTCGAACCCAGGTCCCAATGATCACCAGCCAACTCATCTTCCACTACACCATGTGCCTGCATTTGTTATTATAATGCCAAGTGAAAATAATATATAAAAATAATCCCATATGCTGTACAAATAAAACAAGCGCGCGTTTTATTTGAACCAACCAATGATACGCTTACACGCCTTCATCTTCCTCCTTTGCACCTGTAAAAAACATTTAGATAGCGGGGGTTTTTAACCCCCACAAAACATGATGACCAATAATAGCGATTAGCCCTATGCTTAACATAAATATTTCGCGAGTATGGCGTTTGATTCGTCTTGTTCTGACGGTTTCAACCATATGTCTTAGGGGTCCCAATTTTACTGGATTTGGAAAGCCCTAATTCAAGAACTCATGAACCCTAGAATTCGTTAATGGCACTTTGCGATTCTGCGTGTTATAATTCAATTAACCTGTACCATTAGCTTCATGGGAGTTGTAGCAATGCAAAACACACAAAAAATCACGTTAATGATGCATGAATCATGAGTTTCGATTATGAAAAAAGTATGCAAACCGTGAATCTGTTTAGAGTGATTTCTTAAGCTTTAGCGTGTGGTTTTGATTGCAAAACGTTCCTCACACCTCCAGCAACGTGTTTGAATCCACAAATTGCTTTGAATTGGCCTGGAACCTGGAAAACAGTTTTCACTTTTCTTTGAATTTTCTTGAATGTGATTATGGTTTTTCTGCAGCAAATTCACGTCCATGGCTTTAGGTTTTGCTTGTGTATATATAGTAGAATAGAATTAGGTTAAATCTTGCACAAAAAATCCATTGCATGATGGTTTGAATATTTGATTTGCAATCACATCTTTTTGAATCTTTTTCATTGAAGAAACTTGCCAAACTTGGAGATTTTTGTCCCTTTGATTTGCACACGAATTTGCCAGCTTGATTAGGTTATTCTTGCTTCAAAAAAAGATTGAAAAACCATATCTTTGAATTTCCTACAATTTAAATTAATTAAATGAATTAAAATCAATTAAAAATCCAAATAATTAATAAAAATAAGAAAATAAATTCAAATAGGCTTGATGGGTCGTGCATAAGTCATGGATAAAGTTTCAAGAAGAAATTTGAGGCCCATTATCAAAAACAAAGTGTTTTGAGCAAAGTTGACTTTTGCAAATTCACAAAAATTTCCCAACTTCTCCAATGCATATTTTGCTCAATTTTGATCATATGAACATGTTCTTGGACATTTTGGAAAGGTCTTGAAGTCCTCTAACCAATTCCTTTGGTCCCATGTCATTTGGATTTACCAATCTCAAGTTATGGTCTTTGACTTAAAGTGCATTTTTGTTGACTTTTGAAATTGACCTATAATGTAGAAATTGATAACTTTTTGTGAGAGCATTTCTTGGACTTGGAATCTGAAGATGAGTTGTAGGAAATGTCATCCCCTTCAAAATGAGCATTGGATGGGATTTTTCTGATGAACCATGAAAAAGTTATGCCCTAGTCAAGATACAATTGACTTTTCTACTGTCGAAAAATAGTAACTTTTGGCATCTTGATGATTTTTGAGCCATTCTTGTGGAATCATGATCAAGACTTGATCAAATGATGATTGTGTACTCAAAATAAGATGTTGACCAAAAAATTTGACTTTTGATTGCAAAATGACCATTTTACCCCTGCAGTTGATTGTGAAGTAAATGAAGCTTTTGACTGTGCAAACTGGCATTGTGAGACTTGAAACTTGACATGTAGGAGCTTGAGGATGTATAGAGGCCTATGAGACTTGATTGAACCATTGAAAAAACCTCAAATTCCTTGCAAGAACCAAAACCCTAATTTTGACTGGCTTAGGAGGTAGTTTGACTGTGCAACCCCTTGAGAAATCTTGAGCCATTTGAAGATGACTCTTGAAAAACCTTGAAGAATATGGGAGGCCAAATTTTGGGGTACAACAGTTGCCCCTGTTTAATCTTATTATACCTGAGGATGTAGATTGGCTTGCGTGCCTTTCGTGATCCGAAGGTGGAAGATGATTGAACACTAAAGTGCCCAGAAATTTGCACTCGCATAGTATAATATCAGCAATGTGCTGTCGGGAATGGGCTTACAGATGCCATTTGGAGATATGATGGATAGAAGGATGGGCTTATAGATGCCATCTGGAGATGTGACAGAATCTTGTCGGGAATGGGCTTACAGATGCCATTTGGAGATGTAATGGATAGTTGTGGAGATGGGCTTAAAGATGCCATCCAGGGGTGTCGATCGCGTAAGAGATTCCTTAGCAAGAACTTGCGTACCTGAGAAGGAAAGATAATTTCCTGGCCTGTTACAGGTGTTGATCTTCAAACTCTTCATGTAGATAACTTTCCTGGCTAGATACAGGTATAGATCTACAATCAATCGCTCACAGATATGCCCTGGCTAGATACAGGTATCGAATCTGGAACTTCAAAAGGTTGGTCGAGATATCTTTCCTGGCTGGATACAGGTGTAGACCTCTAATCAGTCGCTCACAGATATGCCCTGGCTAGATACAAGTATCGAATCTGGAACTTCAAATGGTTGGTCGAGATAGCTTTCCTGGCTGGATATAGGCGTAGACCTCTAATCAGTCGCTCACAGATATGCCTTGGCTAGATACAGGTATCGAATCTGGAAATTTAAAAGGTTGATCGAGATAGCTTTCCTGGCTGGATACAGGCGTAGACCTCTAATCAGTCGCTCACAGATATGCCCTGGCTAGATACAGGTATCAAATCTGGAACTTCAAAAGGTTGATCGAGATAGCTTTCCTGGCTGGATACAGGCGTAGACCTCTAATCAGTCGCTCACAGATATGCCCTGGCTAGATACAGGTATCGAATCTGGAACTTCAAAAGGTTGATCGAGATAGCTTTCCTGGCTGGATACAGGCGTAGACCTCTAATCAGTCGTTCACAGATATGCCCTGGCTAGATACAGGTATCGAATCCGGAACTTCAAGATGTTGATGGTAATCATCTTTTGATTGACCTCTTCCTGAAAAGGCAAAACATTAGTTGTATGCAATGTCATGATGTATGAAATGCATGATGTCATGATGTTCTCAGGAATAAATGAGATTGTGTCGTATGCACTTTATCATGTATGTAAATAGGAGATATGAAATGTGAAATGTTTATGAACGTATTTTCGTATGGGAAAATAAATCCTTGACGAATGCCGGGAAGTTCATTGAATCCTGGGTTGATGTTGAAGAGTAGAGTTCTTCGTTTTCGCTGGGGATGATGATTGCAAGAATAAACCGGTAGGAGAAGATGACTCCGTTGGGGAATAAACTTGATGGAGAGATTACTCTGCGGGGAATTACTATGTGGAAAGAGATGCTTCGCTGAGATTTTAACGATAACTCCGCTAGGGATTCCGTTGATAAACTCTGTTGGGGATTTGGATAAACTCCGCTGGGGATAGGAAGAACTTCACCGAGGACGATCTTTCCGTTGCAACTTGCTGAGGATAACCCAGTTAGACTCTGGTGGGGAATAACCTCTGAATATGGCTGGGGAGACGCATTTGCACTCTGCAGGGGACAAGCTTCCAGAATCTACTGGGGAGATTGATTCAACTCTCTTGGGGAAACTTTTTGGACTGCACTGGGAAAATGGCTCCACTGGGGTGTCTGGTATTCCACCGGGGAACAATCTTATATTAAGCCTGCCGGGGATGCTTGCTGAGGAATATCTGTATACTCTGCTGGAGAATATTGAGATCTTCTGGGGATACCCAACATCTTTGGGACTGACAGTAGCCTAACTCTGCTTGGGGAGAGTGCTGCTGATTTGCTAGGGATATTGTGCCTTTTTGGGGCTGATGGGAGACCAACTCTGCTTGGGGAGAGTATTGCTGAATCTTGTCTTACTCTACGGGGAGTGAAGGTATCTTGGTCATATTCTTCAGCTGAACCTACCTTGGCACCTTGGTGGACAGAGCAACTAGATCGCTTAGACAATTCTTATTGCCCCTGTTTCTGATATCACCCGTAATTAGTCCTTTGTTTCGCATGCAAATATTTGTGATTAGCAATTAATGTCAAATGCATATATCAAAAATGAACATTGGACTTTCTTTGCAAAACAAAACAGATAAAGGAAAAAATAATTGGCAATTTGTCTGGAAAAGATGAGCTTGTATTGATTTTGAATTTGCCTGTAAATAGGCGTTTGTGTACAAGAGGCTGACGTCCTAGTAAGAGAACGCCGCCTAACACGATAGAGTTTATACAAAAAGGAAAACCAAAACAGCTATGTGAACAATCCCACTGGGTTCCAACTCTGCTATCGCCTTTATGTCTTCAAGCGTCTCATCACTTTGCTGCTTAGTTGGAGATGAAGCTGACTGATTGGTGCCGTCTGAGCCTGATATTTGATACCGAAGTCTGGATGCAGGGTGATCCAATGAGACATAGTATTACGCTTATCCCTAATTTTTTCCTGGACCACCCTTTCGGGTTTTCAGTCCACCGGGATACCCATTTTTGCCCAAGCCGCCTTTTCAGGTTTTCGACTTGCCGGGTGTATAGATTTTTTCATTTTCATCCCTTATTTTTGCCCGAACCCTTTTGGTTCGCCGGGAAGCCCTTATTTTTGCCTAGGCCAGTCGACCTAGCGGGTATTTAGTCATGCGTAGTATCTTTTTACTATGTCTGCATTGTCGGGGTGAGGAAGGTCGTCACCGTCCATGGTAGTTAGAATCATCGCTCCTCCTGAGAAGATGTTCTTAACCACAAATGGCCCTTCGTACGTAGGAGTCCATTTGCACCTGGGATCACCTTGAGGTAGGATGATGCGCTTGATTACCAGGTCCCCAACTTGATACTCTTGTCGTCTGACTTTCTTGTTAAATGCCTTGATCATCCGTTTTTGGTACGTCTGACCATGACAAATAGCAGTGAGTCTCTTTTCGTCGATTAGGTTTAACTGATCAAGCCGAGTCTGGGTCCAGTCATCTTCGCTCAAACCTGCATCCTTCATTATCCGGAGAGAGGGTATCTGAACTTCGATGGGTAGGACTGCCTCCATGCCATATACCAAGGAAAAGGGTGTTGCCCCTGTTGACGTCTGTGCTGAGGTACGGTACCCATGAAGAGCAAACGGTAACATCTCGTGCCAATCTTTGTAGGTCACTGTCATCTTCTGCACAATCTTCTTAATGTTCTTGTTCGCCGCTTCTACAGTCCCATTCATCTTCGGCCGGTAAGGAGAAGAGTTGTGGTGCTGTATCTTGAATTGCTCGCAGAGCTCAGTGATCATCTTGTTGTTAAGATTGGTACCATTATCCGTAATGATACTCTCTGGTACACCGTATCGACAGATCAAGTTGTGCCGAATGAACCATGCCACGACGTTCTTGGTTACGGTGGCAAAGGAAGCTGCCTCAAGCCACTTCGTGAAGTAATCAATCGCTACCAAGATGAAGCGATGCCCGTTGGATGCCGTAGGTCTGATCTCGCCGATCATATCAATGCCCCACATTGCAAAAGGCCAAGGTGCTGTCAAGACGTTCAAAGGAACTGGAGGAATGTGCACCTTATCAGCATAGATTTGGCATTTATGACATGTCCGAGAATGCTGATAACAGTCGGCTTCCATTGTGGACCAGTAGTATCCTTCCCGAAGGATTTTCTTTGCCATGGTATGTCCACTGGAATGAGTTCCGAAGGTACCTTCATGTAGCTCTACCATGATTCTTTCTGCTTCAGTCTTATCCACACAACGCAGTAAGGTTGAATCATGGTTTCACTTGTACAAAATGTCATTGCTGAGGAAGAATTTTGCCGCGAACCTTCTCAGAAACTTTTTGTCATTAACAGATGCACCCTCGGGGTATTCTTGAGCTTCAAGATACCTCTTTACTTCATGATACCACGACTTTTCTGTTACCTCTTTGGTCTCAAGATCATAGCAATGTGCAGGTTCATCCAATTTCCAGATAATGATCCGGGGAGCCTTGTTGTCCCATTTGACTTTGAACATAGAAGACATCGTAGCCAGCGCGTCCGCCAACTGATTCTCCTCTCTTGGGAAGTGTTCAAAGGTTATCTCCTCGAAATGGGGAATCAACGTCAATACATACTCTTTGTAGGGAATAAGATTTGGGTGTTTCGTATCCCACTCGCCTTTGATCTGACTGATCACGAGAGCGGAATCTCCGAAGACACTCAGAAACTTGATCCTTAGGTCAATTGCAGCTCGAAGACCCATGATGCAGGCTTCATACTCTGCCATGTTGTTGGTGCAGTTGAAACATAGCCGGGCGGTCAGTGGAGTATGAGTGTCTTTAGGAGATATTATCACAGCACCAATACCATTACCCAAAGCGTTTGAGGCTCCGTCAAAGTGCATAGACCATCGGGATCCTTCCTCAGGTCCTTCATCCGGTCCAGGTATTTCACAATCAGTCACTACCATGATATTCTCGTCTGGAAATTCAAAGTTCATGGACTGGTAGTCATCCACTGCCTGATGTGCCAAATGGTCCACCAATACACTTCCCTTGATTGCTTTCTGAGTTGTGTACTGGATATCATATTCAGTCAAGATCATCTGCCATCTTGCTATTCTTCCGGACAAGGCAGGCTTTTCGAAGATGTACTTGATTGGATCCATTTTTGAAATCAACAGAGTAGTGTGAGTCAACATATATTGTCTTAGCTGGCGAGAAGCCCATACCAAAGCGCAGCAAGTTTTCTCGAGCAGTGAGTATCAGGTCTCACAGTCGGTAAACTTTTTTCTAAGGTAATAAATGGCGTGCTCTTTTCGGCCAGACTCGCCATGCTGCCCCAACACACACCCCATTGAGCTGTCAAGTACTGTCAAGTATAGGATTAGAGGTCCCCCTTCAACCGGTGGCATAAGAATGGGTGGCTCTTGGAGATACTCTTTGATTCTTTCGAAAGCGGCCTGACATTCATCGTTCCAACGTACCACTTGATCTTTCTTCAGTACCTTGAAGATTGGTTAGCAGTTAGATGTGAGATGAATCGAGCAATGTAGTTCAGACGTCCTAGAAAGCCTCTGACTTCTTTCTCTGTCTTGGGAACTGGCATCTCTTGCATGGCTTTCACTTTGGCAGGGTCCACTTGAATACCTTTGTCGCTCACGACGAAGCCTAGCAGTTTTCCAGATCTCACTCCGAAGGTGCACTTGTTCGGGTTTAATCTCAGTTTGTACAACTTCAACCGGTCAAACAGCTTCTGTAGATGGTCAAGGTGTTCCTCCTCAGTTTGGGACCTTGCAATCATATCGTCGACGTATACTTCAATCTCATGATGGATCATGTCATGAAACAAAGCAACCATGGCACGTTGGTAGGTTTCCCCAACATTTTTCAACCCAAACGGCATGACCTTGTAGCAAAAGGTACCCCACTGAGTAACAAAAGTGGTCTTCTCCATGTCTTCGGGAGCCATCTTGATTTGATTATACCCGGAGAAACCGTCCATGAAGGAGAATACCTTATGCTGAGCAGTGTTGTCAACCAGAACGTCGATGTGAGGCAGAGGGAAGTCATCCTTAGGGCTCGCCCTGTTCAAATCCCTGTAATCAACACACATTCGGACCTTACCATCTTTCTTCGGCACTGGAACCACATTGGCGACCCACTGAGGGTAAGAAGTCACTGCTAGAAAACCGGCATCAAATTGTTTCATAACCTCAGCTTTGATTTTCTCGGACATCTCTGGACGCATACGGCAGACCTTCTGTTTTACCGGAGGGAATTCTTCCTTGGTAGGCAAGTGATGAACCACAATGTCGGTATCCAACCCAGGCATGTCTTCGTAAGACCAGGCAAAGATTTCCACATATTCATGCAGCATCTGAATCAACTGTTGTTTCACACTAGACTCCAGATTGGCACCAATCTTGACTTCCTTTCTGTCTGTCTCAGTACCCATATTTACCGTTTCCACTAGATCTTCATGTGGCTGAATGGCCCTCTCTTCCTGGAGTAACAGTCTTGCAAGCTCACCAGGCACTTCACAATCATCTTCACCTTCGTCGTCGGCTAAGTTGATCGGATTTTCGAAGTCATAACTGGCAGTAGCAGAGTCGTTACCAGTGGGATCCAGAGTGGATTGGAACCTGTATATGTGAGTGTGTGTAAATATAGCTGTTTTGCAATATATAATAAAGAAAGACAAGGAGCACAAGATTTGAAATGCAAAAAACGTCCAATGCTTTTATTAATGATATATGAAAATGACACACAAAAGCCCTCACAAATGAAGCCACGGTGCCCCGGGTAAGACACCGGGCCATAAAGTTTCAGATTATTGTTTGTTACAAATTCAAAACAAAGGAGTTCATTACTGAGTGACAAAAGTAATAGGGACGAAGTCTTTCACTGTCCAATTGTTTGGTCCACCGTCAGTCGTAGGGTAGATCCAGCTGTCGAATTCAGATTCCTCTACGTCACCTTCGATGGCATTTACTCCCGAGTTGCTGATGAACACAGGAGGTCTTCCAATCCTTGCCTTACGCACTGCCCTCTGAGCTTCTGCAGTGAAACCCAAACCAAACTTGTCAGTCTTCAGAGTGAAATCAGGAAGTCGGCCCCAGTTTGCACACTCACCTTTCTCAACCACAGCCCGGGCATCCTTCAAGGAAGCCATCTTCAAAGGAGAATCATCAATCACAGTCTCTGCTGCTGCCAATGTCTGAGGGACCTCTTCAAAGTGTTGAAAGGGGGTCTCAATGAATTCCCCATCCATCTCTATGTACCGGAACGAGTTGAGGTGGCTGACCATA
The DNA here is from genome assembly GCA_948472305.1 of Vicia faba. Lineage (NCBI taxonomy): Eukaryota > Viridiplantae > Streptophyta > Magnoliopsida > Fabales > Fabaceae > Vicia > Vicia faba. The sequence continues at coordinate 337,942,292 of OX451741.1, forward strand.
TACTCTTCCTCCCCCTGCACTGTCACAATCTTCCCTCTGACCGGGTATTTCAGTTTCTGATGTAGTGTGGAGGTCACAGCTCTAGCTTTATGGATCCAAGGACGACCCAGCAAACAAGAGTAGGACGGTCGGATGTCCATCACATAGAATGTAGAATCGAAGACCTGAGAACCAACCCTGATTGGGATATCAACTTCACCATGGACCATCCTTTTGGACCCGTCAAAGGCCCGAACAACAATGTTACTTGGCTTCAGCTCCAAACCCTCGGAATCCAACCTGTCTAGAGCTTTCTTGGGCAATACGTTCAACGAGGAACCAGTGTCAACCAGCACATGGGCAAGAGTAGTGCCCCTGCATTCAATGGAGACATGCAGGGCGTCGTTATGGTTCTTCCCTTTAGCAGTCAGATCAGCGTCGGAGAAACCCAAACCATTATCAGCAGTTAAGTTGGCCACACAATCGGTAAATTGATCAGCTGATGTCTCTTGTGGCACGTGGGCCGTTTTCAGGAAGGTAATCAGAGCCTTGGCATGGGCCTCTGAACACAACAACAGTGATAGCATAGAAATTTTAGATGGGGTGTGCCCCAGCTGCTTAACTACATTGAAATCACTCTTCTTGATAATCTTAAGAATCTTTTCCATCTCCTGCTGGGAAGCTTCAACAGTGGTTGTCTTTGGTGCCTCCGTCTGGGCAGGTATATCAGTAGCAATCCCTTTACCCCGAGCGTCAGATGACTCGGCAGCAGGGGTAGAAGTAGGAACTTGGTCAGGAAGGGAAGCAGGCACACTGGCAGGTGTGATGACAATAGGTCTCTGAATAGCTGGTGGCGTAATATCAGGTGAGAAGAGCCTACCACTGCGGGTGACTTTGGCCGGCCCGGTGATGTTGCTGACGCCAGTACTAGTATCAAACTCTTGTTTAACTCCAAGCACATAAACATCTGCCCCATAGTGCCAAGGGACAACTTTGTCAGATGCATAGGGGAGGGGCCCCGGAACAATGATGATGATAGGAGCAATCTTCTGAGTAGACATGATTTTGACAGGCTTCTTTGAGGGAGCCTTAGGAGAGTTGTTGAAAATAGTAACAATGGACACTTCTTCAGTAGGGGTAGCAGGAACAGCAATCTTCTCGAACAAGATCTCTTTATTATCCATCAGGCTTTGGATACCTGATTTCAACAAAGGACAACCAGCAGGTGAAACAGAACATAGAAGGCAACCTTTACCACATCCCGGAAATAAACCGGCTAGCAACATGTTCCTTTTGACAGTCAACAACGAAGTAACAATATCATCTACATAGGCTACATACAGATCCTCCTCTACAGCATTCACTCCATGCTTGGGCATGGGAGCAGTCACAACATTGGGCCTTTCGGGCGCCTCAAACTCTATTTCTTTAGCATCGATAAGGTCCTGAACCTTATTCTTCAGAGCCCAACAATCATCTGTGTTATGCCCCGGGCTGTCAGAGTGATAAGCGCAGTGGGCGTTGGGATTGTACTTTGGAGAGGTTGTGTTCACAATCTTCGGAGCTTCTTTGACAGTTACCAGATTGGTTGACAGTAGTTGTGGCAATATCTGAGACAGGGTCATACTGAGCCGAGTGTACTGCCTTTTGGGTCTCTCACCCCTTAGTTGGTTATATTGCTGAGGAGCAGCAGCATGCTTTGAAATTACCACCGCGTTGACAGCTTGGCGGCGTTCCGGTTTATTTTGTCTCCTTGAACCATAAACAGCACTAGATTCTTTCTTGAAGGGCTTCTTTTCAGTGCTCGAGGAGGCACCTTTCTGTATCTTCCCAGACTTGATACCAGCTTCTATCCTCTCACCAGTCAAGATCAGATTTGTAAACCCAGCAGAAGAATTCCCAATCAGATGGTTGAAGAACGGACCAGACAGGGTCCCCAGGAACATATCCACAAGTTCACGGCCAGTCAAAGGTGGCTGCACCCTTTCATCCAGGTCTCTCCACTTTTGGGCATATTCCTTAAATCCTTCACTCGTCCCTAGTGACATACCCTGGAGTTGGGTACGCGTAGGAGCAAGGTCGGAATTATACTGATACTGCTTATAAAATGCAGTAGCCAAGTCCTCCCAGTTTCGAATACTGGCTCCATCCAGCTGATAGAACCATTCGAGTTGAGTCCCTGAAAGACTATCCTGGAAGAAATGGATCCATAAATTCTTGTCAGCAGTATACGGTTGGATCTTCCTTACATATGATCTGAGATGCAGTTTAGGACAGGAAGCTTCGTCGTACTTTGCAAAAGCAGGTGCCTTGAGCTTGTGGGGAATCACCACCCCAGAGGATAAGCCTAGGTCTCCAAAGTCCAACCCAGGCACATGTTGAATCTCCATAGCACTTAAACGGTCCTCCAGCTGTTTGTACCTATCCTCAGCAGGAGGGTACTGCTCATCATTGTAATTTGTCTCGTTGTCGGAGACCACAGGACTAGGAACCCTTCTCTCTTGGGGGCTGTCTTTCCCCACAGAGGAAGTAGTCAGATCCACCTCATTTTGGAGTCCATTCTCAAATCTGCGTCCAGTGTTGAACAACACAGTCCTCTTCTTCTTCGACTTCTTCAGAATCAGAGTCTTCAACTCCTGTTGACCCTGGGCTAGGCTCATTACCAACTCTTGGAACTGGGCGTTCTGGGCCTGGAGGGCCTTGATAGCTTATTCAGTAGTAGGTTCAGAAGTCATGATGATTGCTGAAATAAACAGCGAAGAAGATGAGTGACCTGTAAAAAAGTGTACCTGTTATGCATATGATGCATGGTATGCTATTTATGCAATGCATTCAAGGGTTCGAAAGTTCAAATTCATTGTAAACAAAAAAGGAACACACGTTATATTAAGAAATAATCTGTTCAGTACATCAATGCCTCATGGGCGAAATATTACAAAATACTTAATCCCAAAAGACACTGCGCATCCTCTTTGGAGCTATGTAAGTGTTGGGGGTCTTTTCCTCCTGAAGTAGGCGGGTGAGCTCCAGAACCTTCTTCTCGCTGGCATGTAGACTGGCTTCAAGAGAATTCCGTTCTTCCTTGAGTTGGATCCAGCTCTTCTGCATTTCTTCCCAAGACGTTGGCATGTCAGGATGTTGAATGGTGTACGGGACCTCTCTTTCCAAAACAGGCTCTTTGATCACGGGGAGAATGTGAGGATATGGCATCATAAGCTTCTGGGAGCGGGCTCGTACCCACTTGAGGTAAGGCTCAAGGGGGATGGAATTCTTGTGCCCCAGTGTCTTACTATCCACCTTGTTAGGCATCCTCCAAGCTCTGATGAATCTCTGGCGAAGTCCTTGTGTATCATTGTCGAAGTCAAAAACTATGTCAGGAATCAGCATGTCATGAGGGCCACCCCTCCGAGCATATACAAATTGCCTCAAAGCCAAACAAGAGTTGTAAGTAATGCCTCCTCTAATTCCAAGTAAAGGAACATTAGGAAATTCTCCACAACGATCAATGATAATGACATTTTCTCTGGACCGAGAACACCAATGTATATCAGAATGTGTAAGAGTCATTAGCCATTGTGACCATCTCAAACCCCGCTCGTTCTTTAAAACTGATTGTGGAAGGTGCGAAATAAACCACCTTGCCAGGAGAGGAGTGCAGCACATGAGAACACCTCTTTTTCTCATTGTTCGAGTGTAAAATGAGTGGAGGATGTCCCCAAGCAATGTAGGGATGGGATTCCTGGACATGAAAATCTTGACAACATTTATATCTATAAGTTGATCCGGATTTGGGAACAAGACCAACCCATAGACAAGGAGTGCCACCACTTATTCAAAGGCTTGTAGGTCAAGAGAATTCCAACATTCTTGGGCCTTCTCAAACAGGAACTTTGCCAAGAATCCTTTGATACCACTTCTGACTTCCCAATGTCACTTGATGTCAGATGGTTGCAGACGTAATGCTTGAGCAACCTCTTCAAGTTTTGGTTCCTTTTCCGTACCGTTGTAGGGTAGTTGACTAAGAATAGGAACCTTCAGAAGTTGAGAAAACTCTTCCAAAGTAGGCACCAATTGATAATCCGGGAAAGTAAAACAGTGGTGTAAGGGGTCAAAGAACTGGAAGAGAACTTTTATCATATCTTCTTCAATGTTGGTGTTGACCAAGATGATGAGTCTACCATGCCTTTCACTGAAAGAAGAGTTCTCAGGAATCCTGGATGTAAGCTCTTTAAGCTGAGGAGGGATCCTTACAAGGTTGACCTGAATTGTTTTTCTGCGGATAGTCTCCATGTCCTACAAAACAAGAACAAAGATGAAGATTCGGACCCTTGAAGTGGTTAGTAAATGCATATGATGCTTTATGATGTTATGATGTTATGATAAAGACACACCACAAGTATTCACAAAAAGAAAACATGATAAGGCACACAAGTCACACCAGACAGCCCTTAGAGTTTAGGCCAGCATGAAGTTTAGGTACTACCCTGTTGAAGTTGGTGGGCTCAAAACCTGTCCTATCAAAAGTAACCGGGTTCTAAGGAGCTCAATATCATTGGATTGTTTTCTATGTTCATTGTTTTGATTTAGCCACTGAACTGGCGATCAAAATATTCCAAGAAAACAACCCTCAATGAGTGTAGTATCGAGTATCTACCAACTTCGTACTGCACCAAAGTCGGTCATCTCACTACCCCTAAAGAGGCCAGGATGGTCAAGTAAGGTTTCTAAGGTCAGTTGATGCTTCACGATACCACGCGGCGGCCCCGTACTCTCCTTGACTTGACTCAAGGGTTACCTGTACTCACCAAAGTGCCACATCAATGTAGCAACTGCTTCAACCATCTCGGTATACCCCGCACAGTTCCCTCACAGTTTGTTGCTACTTCTAAAAGGGTATCCCCCAGATCCGGGTTAGGATCTATGAAACTCTGATGCAAACCCACAATATTAAAGCAAATAAAGCATACAATTGAAAACATAGAATGATCTAATCCTAAGGTACACCTCACTTATAAAGTCCCCAGCAGAGTCGCCAGTTCTGTGATCGGTGGAAATAGAACTGACTGTTTTGAAATGCTGGTTCGCGAAATGTCGCAGTAAGCAAGAGTCGCCACCGTCTTTTATTTTCTCCAACAAGGAAAGGACAAAAGCACAGCAAAATTCCTTTTCGAGATGTTTCTCGGTTCGGGAGGTAGATTATAGAAAGGGAAGGTATTAGCACCCTTTCTATTCGTGGTTATCCACGGGCTCCTAGGTACTTGCTCACTATGTTTTAAAAAATGTTTGCTTTTCTTGTGTTTGTGGGTTTTGAAAAATTTTCGTTTTGAAAACTTCTAGGTAACTCTTGTATCAGTCCTCAAGAGTGTATGAAGTGTTTGTTTGAAAACTTTTTGAAAGTGTAGGTGCGAAAAGTTATTTTTTTTGTTTTGAAAGAGCAAGTACCCAGGAGAAATCTACCTACTCTAAGGAATTAAGCTGTGTAAATGTCCTTTAGACAGTACTATCCCACTATTGAGAAGTAGGTAGCACCGTTGTTGGAGTTATTCGGGTCAATTCGATTGTAGGGACATGTGTGGTCACCAAAGCAATAGTAGGACGCCTTAGCGGTAACCCTAATGTCCTAGATCCTTTTTTATCTGAGGCAACCGTTTTGAGGCAACTGGATCTTTAGACAGGAGAGCGACCTCTAAAACACCCTATACTCAATGACCACGTCGAGGCAACCAAGTGAGGCGTACCCTAGGAGTGGCATGTGCGAGTGTGTCAGGTTTCATGTTAAATTATCTTTGCACATGTATTATGGTGAGCTACGTTTTGATTTTATTTTTCAGGCAAGTCTTGTCATGCATAGTTAACAGTTAATAATTGTGCGGAAAATAAATTGTGGAAAGTAAATCTACGCTATTACAAGGCGTCAGGTATTTACATCGCCAAAAACATAACCCTTGAAAAGTAAAGTGCGGAAAATAAAGGAAAGCGATAAAAGTCCTAATTAACTATTACATTCTCGAAGCAGATACATAAATATGATCAAAATAATGAGTCAAAAATAAATATGCGCGCGAAAGAATTGAATCGAAGAAGTCCTTAGGGTTTTGACCCTTTTTGAGAAAGAATGAGTTTTTGGTCCTTTTTGCATTTAATTTAGCCTAATTCTAATTAATTAAATAGAAGAAATGTTTTTTAAGTTTTTAATGAAAATAAAATAAAAAGAGATTAAAATTGTCAAAAGAAAAACCCTAATTCTATGTTGATTTTATTTATTATGAAAAAGATTAAAGTTAACCTAATTTAAAAGACTAAATCAATTTTGTTAGTATTTATTTACAAAATAATAATTAATAGTGAAATTAATAACTAATAAAAATAAATAATATTTTAGGTTTCTGAATTTATTATGAAAAATAATTATGTGAGTTAATTAAATAATAATAATAATAGTTAATAAAAGAAAATAAAAGAAAGGGAAAATAAAAAGAAATAACAAACCAGGGGGGTGCTGGGCCTTTTTGGAGGTTTGTTTGGAAATCTGGCCCATTAAGCTCTCCAGCCTGTTTGACCTTGGGGAATTGTCCACGCGCAGGGTTGACCAGGAGCACCATGGTCATCATCTCATGGCCATCAGATCTGTGAGGGTGGCCACTTGGCGCTTTGTTGTTTGAGGTACATGGTAGGCACTTTTTGGCAACCTGTATGTGAACACATAAGGAAAAAATAGAAACAATTATTTGGGGGACCTGGGATTCGAACCCAGGTCCCAATGATCACCAGCCAGCTCATCTTCCACTACACCATGTGCCTGCATTTGTTATTATAATGCCAAGTGAAAATAATATATAAAAATAATCCCATATGCTGTACAAACAAAACAAGCGCGCGTTTTATTTGAACCAACCAATGATACGCTTACACGCCTTCATCTTCCTCCTTTGCACCTGTAAAAAACATTTAGATAGCGGGGGTTTTTAACCCCCACAAAACATGATGACCAATAATAGCGATTAGCCCTATGCTTAACATAAATATTTCGCGAGTATGGCGTTTGATTTGTCTTGTTCTAACGGTTTCAACCATATGTCTTAGGGATCCCAATTTTACTGGATTTGGAAAGCCCTAATTCAAGAACTCATGAACCCTAGAATTCGTTAATGGCACTTTGCAATTCTGCGTGTTATAATTCAATTAACATGTACCATTAGCTTCATGGGAGTTCTAGTAATGCAAAACACACAAAAAATCACGTTAATGATGCATGAATCATGAGTTTCGATTATGAAAAAAGTATGTAAACCGTGAATCTGTTTAGAGTGATTTCTTAAGCTTTAGCGTGTGGTTTTGATTGCAAAACGTTCGTCACACGTCCAGCAACGTGTTTGAATCCACAAATTGCTTTGAATTGGCCTGGAACCTGGAAAACAGTTTTCACTTTTCTTTGAATTTTCTTGAATGTGATTATGGTTTTTCTGCAGCAAATTCACGTCCATGGCTTTAGGTTTTGCTTGTGTATATATAGTAGAAGAGAATTAGGTTAAATCTTGCACAAAAAATCCATTGCATGATGGTTTGAATATTTGATTTGCAATCACATCTTTTTGAATCTTTTTGATTGAAGAAACTTGCCAAACTTGGAGATTGTTGTCCCTTTGATTTGCACACGAATTTTCCAGCTTGATTAGGTCATTCTTGCTTCAAAAAAAGATTGAAAAACCATATCTTTGAATTACCTACAATTTAAATTAATTAAATGAATTAAAATCAATTAAAAATCCAAATAATTAATAAAAATAAGAAAATAAATTCAAATAGGCTTGATGGGTCGTGCATAAGTCATGGATAAAGTTTCAAGAAGAAATTTGAGGCCCATTAGCAAAAACAAAGTGTTTTGAGCAAAGTTGACTTTTGCAAATTCACAAAAATTTCCCAACTTCTCCAATCCATATTTTGCTCAATTTTGATCATATGAACATGTTCTTGGACATTTTGGAAAGTTCTTGAAGTCCTCTAACCAATTCCTTTGGTCCCATGTCATTTGGATTTACCAATCTCAAGTTATGGTCTTTGACTTAAAGTGCATTTTTGTTGACTTTTGAAATTGACCTATAATGTAGAAATTGATAACTTTTTATGAGAGCATTTCTTGGACTTGGAATGTGAAGATGAGTTGTAGGAAATGTCATCCCCTTCAAAATGAGCATTGGATGGGATTTTTCTGATGAACCATGAAAACGTTATGCCCTGGTCAAGATACAGTTGACTTTTCTACTGTCCAAAAATAGTAACTTTTGGCATCTTGATGATTTTTGAGCCATTCTTGTGGAATCATGATCAAGACTTGATCAAATGATGATTGTGTACTCAAAATAAGATGTTGACCAAAAATTTTGACTTTTGATTGCAAAATGACCATTTTACCCCTGCAGTTGATTGTGAAGCAAATGAAGCTTTTGACTGTGCAAACTGGCATTGTGAGACTTGAAACTTGACATGTAGGAGCTTGAGGATTTATAGAGGCCTATGAGACTTGATTGAACCATTGAAAAAACCTCAAATTCCTTGCAAGAACCAAAACCCTAATTTTGACTGGCTTAGGAGGTAGTTTGACTGTGCAACCCCTTGAGAAATCTTGAGCCATTTGAAGATGACTCTTGACAAACCTTGAAGAATATGGGAGGGAAAATTTTGGGGTACAATAGTAACTGACTTTGAAAAACCTGGACCGGATGAAGGACCTAAGGAGGGATCCCGATGGCCTATGTATTTTGATGGAGCTTCAAACGCGTTGGGTAATGGCATTGGCGCCGTCATCATATCTCCTGAAGGCTGTCATACTCCATTCACCGCCCGATTATGTTTTAACTGCACCAATAATATGGCGGAGTATGAAGCGTGCATCATGGGCCTTCGAGCAGTTATTGACCTAAGGATTAAGTTCTTAAGTGTATTCGGAGATTCCGCTCTGGTGATCAGTCAGATCAAAGGCGAGTGGGATACGAAACACCCAAATCTTATTCCTTACAAGGTGTGTGTATTGACGTTCCTTCCACACTTTGAGGAGATAACCTTTGAACATTTCCCCAGAGAGGAGAATCAGTTAGAGGACGCGCTAGCTACCATGTCTTCTATGTTCAAGGTCAGGTAGGATAATGAGGCTCCCCAGATTACCATTGAGAGGTTGGACGAACCAGCACACTGCTGCGAGATCGATACCGAAGAAGTAGCAGATAAACCCTGGTTTCACGAGGTAAAAAGGTATCTTGAGGCTCAAGAATACCCCGAGGGTGCATCTGTTAATGATAAGAAGTTTCTGAGGAGATTCACGGCAAAGTTCTTCATCAGTAATGGTATCCTTTACAAGCGTAATCATGACTCAACCTTACTGCGATGTGTGGACAAGAACGAGGCATAAAGGATTATGGCAGAGCTACATGAAGGTACTTTCAGAACCCATTCCAGTGGACATACCATGGAAAAGAAAATCCTACGGGCAGGATATTATTGGTCTACTATGGAAGCCGATTGTTATCAGCATTCTCGGACCTGTCATAAGTGCCAAGTCTATGCTGATAAGGTGCATATACCTCACGTTCCTCTGAACTTCTTGGCAGCTCCTTGGCCCTTTGCAATGCGGGGCATCGATATGATCGGCGAGATCAGACCTACTGCGTCTAACGAGCATCATTTCATTCTGGTAGCTATTGATTATTTCACGAAGTGGGTTGAGGCGGCGTCTTTTGCTACAGTGACCAAGAACGTCGTGGCGCGGTTCATCCAACACAATCTGATATGTCAATATGGTGTAACAGAGAGGATCATTACGGACAATGGTACAAATCTCAATAATACAATGATCACCGAACTCTGCAAATAGTTTAAGATACAGCATCACAACTCTTCTCCTTACCGGCCGAAGATGAATGGGACTGTTGAAGCAGCTAATAAGAACATCAAGAAGATTGTGTAGAAGATGACAGTGACATACAAAGACTAGCATGAGATATTACCATTTGCTCTTCATTGGTACCGCACCTCAGCGCGGACGTCAACTGAGGCAACACCCTACTCTCTGGTGTATGGCATGGAAGCCGTCTTACCCATTGAAGTCCAGATACCCTCTCTTCGGATTATGAAGGATGCAAGTTTAAGCAAGGACGATTAGATCCAGACCCGGCTTGATCAGCTGAATTTAATCAACGAGAAGAGACTTACTGCTATTTGTCATGGTCAGACATATCAAAAGCGAATGATCAAGGCATTTAACAAGAAAGTTAGACGACAAGAATATCAAGTCGGGGATCTGGTGATCAAATGCATCATACTGCCACAAGGTGATCTCAGGGGCAAATGGACCCCTACGTACGAAGGCCATTTGTGGTTAAGAACATTTTCTTGGGAGGAGCTATAATTCTAACCACCATGGATGGTGACAACCTTCCTCACCCCGTCAATGCAAACATAGTGAAAAAATACTACGCATAATCAAAGACCCGCTAGGTTAACTGGCCTAGGAAAAAATAAGGGCTTCCCGGCGAACCAAAAGAGTTCGGGCAAAAATAAGGGATGAAAATGAAAAATTGTACACCCGGCAAGACGAAAACCTGAAGAGGAGGCTTGGGCAAAAAAGGGTATCCCGGTGGACTGAAAACCCGAAAGGGCGGTCTAGGAAAAAATTAGGGATTAAAGCGTAACACTATGTCTCATTGGATTATCTTGCAACCAGACTTCGGTATCGACAATCAAGCTCGGACGGCCCCAATCAATCTGATATACCTTCAACCAAGTAGCAAAGTGATGAGACGCTTGAAGATATAAAGGCAATAGCAGAGTTGGAACCCAGTGGGATTATTCACCTAGCTGTTTTTCTTTGTTTCTCACAGATTGTATAAATTCTATCATTCGGCGGCGTTCTCTTACTAGGACGTCAGCCTCTTGTACAAAACGCCTATTACAAGCCACCTTCAAAATCAATACAATTCATTTTACAATAAATTTCAAAATTGTTTTTCTTTTTCTGTTTTGTTTTGCAAGAACGTCCTATGATTCATTTTTGATATATGCATTTGAAAATAATTGTTGCTCATAAATATTTACATACGAAACAAAAGACGATTACTTGTAATTCCAGAAACAGGGGAAAACAAGAAATGTCCAAGCCTTACAGTTGCTCTATTCACCAGGTATAGGGATAGACCCGATTCGAGAATAAGACTAAAAATGCATACACTCCCCGCAGAGTAAAAAGTGTCAAAAGACAGTGATGTTAGCTTTCCCGAACAGGACGCAACTCTCCCCAGCTGAGGTCCGCAATCACAAATGAGTCGGTAAGATTCTTCCCAATCAGAGTTCATATATCACCAGCACTAGAAGATTATCCCCAGTGGAGTTTATTTCTCCCATAGGCAGAAATTTTATCCCCGACAGAGTTCATCACCGTCAGCAATGGTAATTCATCCCCAGCCGAGCTTATTTCTCCAAGACAGCAGATCTCCTGCCAGAGCATCTCTTCCCCACAGATTCATTTCTCTCGCCATTTTATTCTCCAGTAGAATTATCCTCCTACCAAGTTATTACCCAATATTCTTCGATCGTCGTCCCCAGCGAGCGAAACTCTTTATATTCCCCAGCAGCAGTCCGGGATTTATTTTTCCCAGTTAGAGAACATCATAAAAATATTACACATCCATACATCACTGCATGCATATACGCATCATACAGCACAGTCTCATTTATTTTGAGAACATCATTGCTCGATACATGTCATGCATCATGACATTACATACGACTAACCCTTTACCTTTCAGGAAAAGATACAATCAAATTCTCACAAAGTTCAAGCTATGAAGCCCGGGTACGACCGGATAATATCTTGATTCCTCCATCATATTGTGAAGCCCGGAGAACGACCGGATAACAGTATCAGAATACCGTGAATCCTGGATTACGACCATATAGTGGTATCTCTTAAATGCAAGCTATAAAGCCCGGATTCAACCGGATAATAGTTTAATCCCCAGCAAGCCGTGAAGCCCGGATTACGACTGGATAATAGCCCAGCAAGTTACTATGAAGCCTGGATTATGACCAGATAACAGTACAAAGACACCATGAGCCTGGATTCAACCAGATAGTGGTATATCATAAACACAAGCCGTGAAGCCTGGATTCGACCGGATAACAGCTCAGCAAGTTATTGTGAAGCCTGGATTACGACCAGATAGCAATACAAGACACCATGAAGCCTGGATACAACCAGATAATGGTAGAAGACGTTGTGAAGCCTGGGTTACGACCAGATAGCAGCCAAAAGTACTATGAAGCCTGGATTACAACCATATAGCAGCCAAAAGTACTATGAAGCCCGGATTCGACCGGATAATACCTTGATTTCCCCATGAAGCCTAGATTCGACCAGATAATGGTATAGTACATCGTGAAGCCTGGATTACGACCAGATAACGGTAAAGACACTGAAGCCCGGATTACGACCAGATAACAGTGAGGGACAGTGTGAAGCTTGGATTTCGACCAAATAGCAGTTCACCCGGCCAATTACTATGAAGCCCGGAGTTGGCCGGATATTAGTAGGCCTTAAAATCAAATGGAAGCCTGGATACGACTGGATAACCACTTGATTTCTTCTGAGGCCTGGATTTCGACCAGATAAGAAGTGAGGTATTGTGAAGCCTGGATTCGACCAGATAGCAGTACAAGACACCATGAAGCCTGGATTCAACCAGATAATGGTATGAAACATCGTGAAGCCTGGATTACAACCAAATAGCAGTACAAGACATTGTGAAGCTTGGATTTCGACCAAATAGCAGTTTACCTGGACGAATACTAAGAAGTCCGGAGTCGACCGGATATTAGTGTGCCCTAAGTTCAAGTTAAAGCATGGATGCGACCGGATAACAACTGAATTCCTTCTGAAGCCTGGATTACGACCAGATAAGAATTGAGAAATTGTGAAGCCTGGATTACGATAGAAAGTTTAATCTCATCTCCCTAGTAAGTCATTGTAAAGCCTGGATTACGACCAGATAGCAGTCGATCTTATCACTATGAAGCCTGGATCACGACCAGATAATAGTTCATTTTCACCTCTTCGACCAAGAGACAATTCCCCAGTAGAATAACGGACGACTGAAGCTCCTAAAATTCAACTTTTCTCAATACAGAGAACATCACTCCCCAGCGGAATCTTCCTCAACAACATGTATACAAGCTCTCACTAAGGAATCTCTTATGCGATCGACACTTCTTCTGATGGCATCTTTAAGCCCATCTTCTGTCATCAATCTCCAAATGGCATCTTTAAGCCCATTCCCGACATCACAAGACAAGTACCACTTCATGCGAGTGCAAATTTCTGGGCACTCTAGTGTTCAATCATCTTCAACCTTCAGATCACGAAAGGCAGGCAAGCCAATCTACATCCTCAGGTTTAAGAAGATTGAAAAAGGGCAGTTGTTGTACCCCAAAATTTTCCCTCCCATATTTCTCAATACATTTCAAGTGAGGTCTACAAATTGCTCAAGGAAGTCCAAGGGTTGACCAGACAAACTCTCTCCTAAGACAGTTTATCTCAAATTAGGGTTTCATGTTGCATCAAGATACTTAAGTCCAAGGGATCCCAAATTCTCACCATTGTCCTAATGTTTTCTCAAGATCATCCATGTCATGTTTCAAGCCTTGCAGAGGAAGTTTGCTCAGTCAATTGCTCAAAGGCTTGAAAATCGACTGTGCTAGGGCAAAAGTCAAATGTGCCCCATATACAGTCAAACTTCAATATTTTTGGTCAAAATCCTCATTTTGAAGTGTTATTCATCATTTGATCAAGGTTTGATCATGATTCATCAAGGATTGCTCACAATTCATCAAAACCCAAAAGTTGCTAAATTAGGGTTTTGTAGGAAAAGTCAACTCAACTTTGACCAAGAATAAATTTCTCATACTTTATGAGAAATGACCCATCCAAAGATAATTTTGAAAAGGATGCAATGCCCTACAATTAATCTTCATCTCCCAAGTTCAAAATATGCACTCACAAGAAGTTATAAATTTGGACATTATATGTCATTTTGAAAAGTCAACAAAAACACCTTTTTTGTCAAAGCTTCATACTTGAACATGGAAGACTCAATTGAGATGAGACTAAAAGTGTTGCTTAGAGGACATCTCAAGATTTATAAAAAGTCCAAGAACACCTTCAAAGAATCAAAATTGAGGAAGTTATGCATTGGTGAAGTTTACCTTTTTTGCAAAATTGCCAAAAGTCAAAAGTGCCTCAAATTGCAATTTTTTCTAAATGGGCCTAACTTTTTGCACTTGTTTTGAGTTGGTAGCATGTTCCACGAGCCCTATCCCTTTCCACTTGTATTTATCTTATTTTTTATATTTATTTTGATTTTTTATTTAAATTAAATCATTTAAATCAAAACAAATCATGAAAAAGTCCAAATCATTGAAACCTCAAGATCTTGTGCACATTTTAGCTTCTATATCCAGCTAGCAAGTGAATTAATTCGTGCAAGGCATAGGTGGGCACCAAAAGATTAATTTTGGCCTATTTTGGAAAGATTTTCAAGTGAATCAAATCAAGATCAAAAGCCATAATTGATAAAGATTGAGAACACATTTGCAACCCTAATTCAATCAGTGGTATATAGTGTACAATTGCAGACCAAAATCACAGGGTTTGGAGGCGCACAAAGGAAGAACCAAATTTGAAAAAAACAAAGAAAAGTTGTAATCTGTTTTTCTACTTCCAGGAGTTTTCAAGATCCACTAGCCCTCTCATTCGTTTCCTGGGATTGCAAGCAAGCTATACCAATCAAGAACGAGCATTTTCCAGCGCTAGAACTCACTGTAAGTGATCCACGGCCATGGCTTCTTCTTGAAATCGAATCACATGATTTTAACACTTATAGCTTGAAATACTTACATATTCTTATTCCTTGAGGCATTTGCAAGCTACTCATAACAATTAATTGCATTTTTATTGGCTATATCAGAATCCACCATTGCTAGGGTTCTTGGTCTTATTTTAGGGTCTTTTTACACAGGTAAAATTGGGCCACAAGAAGGGCACCATCATGCTCAGCAGGCCAAGACAATTTGATTCATGGCACTAGATTTTGTTTATCGTGCTTGTATTTGATTTTGAGATATGAAGGGTTTGTAGTGACGGACGTTTGTCCGTAGGTAAAGGTCACTGAACCTTTTAGCAACGAAGAGAGGACAGGGACGATGGCGTGGTAAGCTTACATTGCTCCATTTGAAAATTCGTGCACTGAGTTAATATATTATGTTTTCTTAATATTTAATTTTATTTTTGTCCATGGTATACAACAAAGACACGCAGCTCAGTTGGTCAGTGGGAGAGAGAAAAATCCATAGGACCTGGGTTCGATCCCCAGGTCCCCTTGTTTCTTCATTTCCTTTTTCTATACTTGATTCCATGTGCAGATTCCAAAGACGTCTACCATAGGCCATCAGCTAGCATCCACTGGATCTAAGGCAATTCAAATCCAACGCTTAGCACAAAGAGACCCATGATACGCCTTGGTCAACATGTAGCAAGGAATCCAGGAAGTCAAACGTGGACCATTTGGTTTGGGCCCAGAATTGCTATTTGCACACCTCCAAATTATTGATTTCAGGCCCATTTTCTTTTACTTTTCTTTTTATATTTTCTTTATTAATTCATTTAATTTATTTTTATTAACATAAAAATCAATTCTTTTTATTAAAAAAATCATAAAAATAATTTTTCATCCAATTAGATTTAGAATTTATTTTTTATACAAAAAATTAATTTAATTAGTTTATTTAATTTTAGGTAACTTTAATTTCTTTTGTAAATAAACTAAAAAACAATTAGAAAATTAGGGTTTTAGTTTAATTTAATTCTTATTTTCTTTTTCTTAAAAATAACCAAAATACTAAAATAGGTCATGTAAATTATTTTCTTTAACTTAAATTAATTAGCAATTAAATTTGTGCATATTTAATTCAAACCTTTATTTTCTTAAATAATAAAAAACAAATCACAAAAATAATTTTTTATTTTAATTAGGTTAGACGGGGTCAAAACCCTAACTTCCTTTTGTTCTCTATTCGTCGCGCACTTATTTAGTTTTACAATATTGATGTAATTGCTCATGGGATGTAATAGATTAATTAGGACTTTTTCGCTCATTTATCATTTTTTACGGGTTGTTTTTTTGGCTATGTAATTAATACCCGGAGCCTTGTAATAGCTTAGCTTTATTTTCCGCATTTTAACTTCCGCAAAATATTAACTGTTAGATGTATGAATAATAGGAATGTATGACAAGAATGTATGTAAACTTTAAAACGGTTAGCAAACCTTAAATGTGCAAAGATAAACTTGAAATTGAATCACTCGCACATGCGCACTCCTAGGGTATACTCTCACTTCGGTTGCCTTCGGTAAATGATCATTAAGTATAGGGTATTTTAGTGGTCGCTCTCTTGTCTCAAAAATCAAAGTTGCCTCTGAAAGGTTGCTTCGTGTAGTTGTTTATGTATTGGCATGCATTTTTGGTAAAACCAGGTGTATGAATGTCATGACTGATGTCATAACATTCTAGTTTATTAGGTACAGATTTATTAGGTGCCTTTGCAGAAAAATATTGTCATATAGGTACTGATGTTTATGAGTGTGTATCTGAGCATTTTGCAAAATGATCACATTTACCAAAATCAGTAAACAGGAATTCAGATGTCATAACAAATGTTAAGACATCCTGTTCTGAACTAACAGGTATGCAGTTTGGTTAATTCTGAGTTTTTTCAGGAAAATGACTCAGTCTTTCCAGAACAAATTCCTGCGTTTTCTTTGGGTTAACCTAGCTCAACCCCAACCTGGTTGATCTAGACCTGTGACCTAGTCTTAAGGTCAAACGGAATTAACCCTAGCTTTTTATGGAAACCCTAACTGAAGATGCAACTGCTATATATTCAACAGAGCTGCTGTCTTGGAATGTATCCCTTTTTTGACAGAAGATCTTTTAGAAGTTGTATAGTTTTAACTATTGTAATCCAAGCAATTATCATTGTGATAAGTGACTTGGAATAGGTTTTAATTGTAAGGGTTGTGTATCACTCAAAGCTTTGAAGCAAGAGTGTTTGTATGTCTCTTGACTAAAGCTGTGAAGCAAAGTCAAGTTAGGTTTGTGTATCACTCAAAGCTGTGAAGCAAGAGTGTTTGTGTTGCTTGATTAAAAAGCTGTGAAGCATAATCAAGTGTATGTTTTGAAGAGTGTCTTCATCAATTCATTAGTCAAATTGTTTTATGTATCACTGCTGTGATTGAGGGGGAGTGAGTAGGAACTCTGGTTTAAGTTGTACTTAGATTGAAGTTGCATTGGGTAGGTCTTAAGTGAAGGAGATAAACTGGTTGGTTTATTCCTGAATTAATATCTCTTATAGTGGATTTCCTCCCTGGCTTGGTAGCCCCCAGAGTAGGTGTTGTTGTACACTGAACTGGGTAAACAATTGACTGTGTTCTTTACTGTTTTTGTATTTACTGTCTTATAGAAAGTCAGATACAGTGTCATAACATTGAACGTGACATTGCGTATCTGCAGCCAGAATTTCAATTGGCATCAGAGCAGGCACCCTGCCTGTATTACTGGGTGAGATATAGGGATATCACTTTCCGGCTCTATGGACAAAGAAGGAGTTTTTGGAAATAGACCACCCATTCTGGATAGAACTAATTATGACTACTGGAAACCTCGTATGATTGCCTTCTTAAAATCTCTGGACAAAAAGGCTTGGAGAGCTGCTGACAAAGGATGGATCCATCCCATCATAACTGAGAAAGATGGGACAATCAGTTTGAAGCCTGAGGAAGATTGGAGTAAAGAAGAAGATGAGTTAGCCCTGGGAAATTCCAAAGCTTTAAATGCCTTGTTCAATGGAATTGATAGAAACATTTTCAGACTAGTACATCAATATGAATTGGCCAAGGAAGTTTGGGACACTCTCAAAACTACTCATGAGGGCACTTCCAAAGTGAAAATGTCAAGGCTTCAGATGTTGACTACCAAGTTTGAGAATCTAAAAATGATGGAAGATGAAACCATTCATGAGTTTCACATGAACATCTTGGAGATTGCCAACACCTCAGGAGAACTGGGAGAAAAGATGTCAGAAGAAAAATTGGTGAGAAAGATTCTCAGATCCTTGCCTAAAAGATTTGCTATGAAGGTAACTGCCATAGAGGAAGCCCAGGACATCAACAAGTTGAAAGTGGATGAACTAATTGGGTCTCTTCAGACTTTTGAGATGGGGATCACTGAAAATGGTGACAAGAAGAACAAGAGCATATCACTTGTATCCAACACTGATGTTGAAAACAAGGAGGATGAAGAAGAAAATATTTCAGAAGCTATAGCCATGCTTGGAATACAGTTCAACAAACTCATCAAAAGAATAGATCCAAAGTAAAGGTCTAATGTTCATAACATTCCCTCTGACATTGACAGTTCCAACAGAAGACCAAGGTCAGAAGAGAAGGGAAATCAAGGCAGAGGCATTCAATGTCATGGCTGTGAAGGATATGGGCATATTCGAGCTGAATGTCCTACCTTTCTTAAGAAACAAAAGAAAGGAATGACTGTTACTTGGTCTGACTGTGATTCAGAAAGTAATTCTGAAGAAGAATCTGCCAAACTAGTTACTTCTCTAACTGGTGTTTGTACCTCTGAAAGTGACACCAGTGATGAAGAAGTGACATTTGAAGAACTGGCTGATACCTACAAGAAATTGTGTATCAGAAGTGCTGAAGTCTGTGTGCAGAATGAGAAACAATCAAAACTCATCATAAAGCTGGAGGCTGAAAAAAGGGCAGATCTTGAAACTATAAGTCATCTAGAAGGGGAAGTTCAATTGCTGAACTCACAACTGATCCAAATGACCAAATCTGTTAAGATGCTGACTAATGGAACAGACAAATTGGAAGAGATTCTTCAAGTTGGACAAAATGTGGGAAACAAATCTGGACTAGGATTTGTGGAAGCCAAGAAATCTAGTACAGACAAGAAGATCAGGCCTGTTAAATAAATGTCAAAGTAGATGTCTCAACACAACTCTCAACATCAGGAACAGAGACATATGAAGAAAAGGTACCAAAGATGGAGATGTCATCATTGTGGGAGATATGGCCACATAAAGCCTTTCTGCTTCAGATTGCATGGATACCCTAATCAGAACTCAGGTGTCAAACCTAAGTCTAAAAAGGTACCACATGCTCCTAAATGGAAGAAAAAGGCTACTGCCCTGATAGCCCACACTTCCCTGAGGGTCTCTGCAAAGGAAGACTGGTACTTTGACAGTGGGTGTTCCAGACACATGACTGGAATCAAGAACCTCCTCAATAATGTTAAACCTCACACCACCAGTTTTGTGACCTTTGGAGATGGTGCTAAAGGTGAAATCAAAGGAGTTAGTAATTTGGACTGCCCTGGAGTTCCAAGTCTGAATGAAGTACTGCTGGTAAAAGGACTGACTGCTAATCTCATTAGTATCAGTCAATTGTGTGATCTAGGATTCAAGGTCAATTTCTCAAAATCTGAATGTCTTATAATTAATGAAAAACAAGAAATTGTCATGAAAGGAGTCAGATCTAAAGACAACTGTTACTTGTGGGAGCCCGAGAACTCTAATCTCTCCTCTGTGTGTTCCATTGCAAAAGAAGAAAAAGAGGTGAAACCGTGGCACCAAAAACTTGGCCATCTTCATCTAAGAGGTATGAAAAGGATTATCTCCATGGAGGCAGTCAGAGGGATTCCAAGATTGCAAATTGATGAAGGAAGAGTTTGTGGTGAATGTCAGGTTGGTAAGCAGACTAGGATGTCACATCCAAAGTCAAGACATCTGACCACCTCTAAGGTTCTAGAACTTCTTCATATTGATCTGATGGGACCAATGCAAGTGGAGAGTCATGGTGGAAAAAGATATGCCTATGTGGTTGTGGATGATTTTTCCAGATTCACCTGGATTAACTTCATTAGGGAAAAATCTGATGTATTTGAAGTTTTTAAAGAATTGTGCAAAAGAATTCAAAGAGAAAAGGAAGGGTGTATTGTCAGAATCAGAAGTGATCATGGCAAGGAATTTGAAAACAACAAGTTTGGTGATTTCTGTTCCTCAGAAGAAATTAGTCATGAATTTTCTTCTCCTATAACTCCTCAGCAAAATGGAGTTGTGGAAAGAAAAAACAGGACCATACAGGAATCTGCCAGAGCAATGATACATGCCAAAAGACTTCCTATGTATTTTTGTGCTGAAGCTATGAATACAGCCTGCTATGTCCATAACAGGGTCACCTTGAGAAAGGGAACCTCATCCACCATATATGAACTCTGGAAAGGAAGAAAACCAAATGTGAAGTACTTCCATGTGTTTGGCAGCAAATGCTATATTCTGGCAGATCGTGAACAAAGAAGAAAACTGGACCCTAAAAGTGATGAAGGCATATTTCTAGGATACTCCTCAAACAGCAGAGCTTATAGAGTATTCAATTCCAGGACCAAAGCCATGATGGAATTAATAAATGTTATAATTGATGATTATCATGAAGAAATAGATGTCCCTTGTAATGTTGAGACATTCTTTGAGACTTCAACCCAACAGAATGATCTACCCAACACCTCCACATCAGAATCTGAATCAAAGGAAGCTAGCAAAATCCGTTCCATCAGAATTCAGAAGGAACATCCAAAAGAGCTCATCATAGGAGATCTCAACAGTGGAGTCATTACAAGATCTAGAGAAATCATCTCAAACTCTTGTTTTGTGTCCAAAATGGAACCAAGAAATGTCAAAGAAGCTTTAACTGATGAATACTGGATTGGAGCAATGCAAGATGAACTGAACCAATTCAAGCAACATGAAGTTTGGGAACTGGTTCCTAGACCTGAAGGAACTAACATCATTGGCACAAAATGGATTTTCAAGAACAAATCAGATGCTGAAGGAGTTGTCACCAGGAATAAGGCAAGACTTGTTGCTCAAGGATTCACTCAGGTTGAAGGGGTTGATTTTGATGAAACCTTTGCACCTGTAGCCAGGCTGGAATCAATTAGACTCTTATTGTCAATTGCTTGTCTTCTGAAGTTCAAGTTATTTCAGATGGATGTGAAAAGTGCCTTTCTAAATGGTACTTGAATGAGGAAGCTTATGTGGAACAGCCTAAAGGCTTTGTGGATCCAAATCACCCTGATCATATCTACAAATTGAGAAAAGCTCTATATGGCCTGAAACAAGCTCCTAGAGCATGGTATGACAGGTTAACAAAGTTTCTCTCAGACAAAGGATACAGAAAAGGAGGCTTGGACAAAACACTCTTTGTCAAAACTGAAGGAGGGAAGTTGATGGTTGCCCAAATATATGTTGATGACATAGTGTTTGGAGTAATGTCAGAACCTATGGTTAAACATTTTGCTGACCAGATGCAGGCTGAATTCGAAATGAGTCTCATGGGAGAACTAACTTATTTTCTTGGACTGCAAGTCTCACAGATGGAGGGCTCAATCTTCTTATCTCAAAGCAAGTATGCTAAGAACATTGTAAAGAAGTTTGGTATGGAGAATGCCAGTCATAAAAGGACTCCTGCTCCTACTCATTTAAAGCTTTCCAAAGATTCAAGTGGGGTTAAGGTGGATCAAAGTCTGTACAGAAGCATGATAGGAAGCTTGTTGTACTTAACAGCCAGCAGACCTGATATTGGTTTTGCAGTTGGAGTTTGTGCAAGATACCAAGCTGATCCCAAAGTCAGTCATATCAATCAAGTGAAGAGAATTTTGAAGTATGTGAGTGGAACTTACAACTATGGGTTGCTATATTCTCATGGCTGTGAACCAACTCTGACTGGTTACTATGATGCTGATTGGGCTGGTAGTGCTGATGATAGAAAAAGCACCTCTGGAGGATGTTTCTTCTTAGGAAATAATCTGGTTTCCTGGTTCAGCAAGAAACAGAATTGTGTGTCTCTCTCTACTGCTGAAGCTGAATACATTGCAGTTGGTAGTAGCTGCTCTCAAATGATCTGGATGAAACAGATGCTTACTGAGTATAATGTCACACAAGATGTTATGACATTGTACTGTGACAATCTGAGTACAATCAACATTTCCAAGAATCCCATTCAGCATAGTAGGACCAAACATATTGACATAAGACATCACTTTATCAGAGACCTTGTAGAAGAGAAGACAATCAAATTGGAACATGTTGCCACTGAGCTACAGCTGGCTGACATTTTTACCAAGGCTCTTGATGCAAATCAATTTGAAAACTTGAGGGGTAAGTTGGGTATTTGCCAACATGAGGAATTGTAGCAATTAATTTTGCTTAAAACAAGGGTTAAAGGAGTTATGCTTGTTCTGATTAGGTTAAAATTATATTTTCTCATTTCCTTCAATTCTTTTAAGAAGTTGAATAGACACTCCTTTTCTTCCTTCTCCTCTCGTCTCCTCATCAAAGCCCAGTCTCTCAATCTGAATTTTCTCTTCAGTTGCTGTTGGTCCTCTAAGACTGTCAAAATGTCTCAAACACCATCATCATCCAATACGACTATTTCAACCTCTTCCTCTGATCAAGAATCTAGGACAATCTCCTCTTGTCTGGACTTTGAAGTCCTGGAGATCTCTTCTCTTAGAAAAGTGGAAACTAACCCCACCAAGGTCAAAGAGCTGAGAACAAGACATGCAGGAAGGTCCCAAGCTTCTGCCTCTGGTAATTCATCTCATCCTTCTTCTTTAGTTCCCCCTGAAATTGCAAATAGGGAAGGGTCAGCCTATGTTCGTCAAGCAATAGCTAAAATTGTTTCAAGAATTCTGAACGAGAACCACTTAGTTCCTGGCATTTCTGTTCCTTTAAATCAAGAAAGTTCAAATGCTGAAACAAATCCAGATGTCTCTAAGGATGTTGAGACATCATACAAAGAGAAGAATGCTGACATTGCTCACAAGAAAAGGAAGAAGCCCGAATCCTCTGAGTCTGATGACAATGCTTAAAGGTTGGTGGAGTTGCTGTTTGGTGGTGTTGCTGGTCCCTGGTGGAGTTTGCAAAGTGTGTTCAGTTCTTTGTCTTGTTGTGTTACTTTTTCTGGATGACTGTATAATCTTTAAGAACATGTATCTTTGGCCCATTTGTGGCTAAAGATGGGGAGATATATTTTGGTACTTTATTAGACATTCTATTTTTCTGCAGTCATATTTATTTTGCTGCTATCTATCTCTGATTGCTTAGGGGCTTTAGCCAAAAATCTGCCAAAGGGGGAGTTTGTAGTTGTTTATGTATTGGCATGCATTTTTGGTAAAACCAGGTGTATGAATGTCATGACTGATGTCATAACATTCTAGTTTATTATGTACAGATTTATTAGGTACCTTTGCAGAAAAATATTGTCATACAGGTACTGCTGTTTATGAGTGTATATCTGAGCATTTTGCAAAATGATCACATTTACCAAAATCAGTAAACAGGAATTCAGATGTCATAACAAATGTTAAGACATCCTGTTCTGAACTAACAGGTATGCAGTTTGGTTAATTCTGAGTTTTTTCAGGAAAATGACTCAGTCTTTCCAGAACAGATTCCTGCGTTTTCTTTGGGTTAACCTAGCTCAACCCCAACCTGGTTGATCTAGACCTGTGACCTAGTCTTAAGGTCAAACAGGATTAACCCTAGCTTTTTATGGAAACCCTAACTGAAGATGCAGCTGCTATATATTCAACAGAGCTGCTGTCTTGGAATGTATCCCTTTTCTGACAGAAGATCTTTTAGAAGCTGTATAGTTTTAACTATTGTAATCCAAGCAATTATCATTGTGATAAGTGACTTGGAATAGGTTTTAATTGTAAGGGTTGTGTATCACTCAAAGCTTTGAAGCAAGAGTGTTTGTATGTCTCTTGACTAAAGCTGTGAAGCAAAGTCAAGTTAGGTTTGTGTATCACTCAAAGCTGTGAAGCAAGAGTGTTTGTGTTGCTTGATTAAAAAGCTGTGAAGCATAATCAAGTGTATGTTTTGAAGAGTGTATTCATCAATTCATTAGTCAAATTGTTTTATGTATCACTGCTGTGATTGAGGGGGAGTGAGTAGGAACTAAGGTTTAAGTTGTACTTAGATTGAAGTTGCATTGGGTAGGTCTTAAGTGAAGGAGATAAACTGGTTGGTTTATTCCTGAATTAATATCTCTTATAGTGGATTTCCTCCCTGGCTTGGTAGCCCCCAGAGTAGGTGTTGTTGTACACTGAACTGGGTAAACAATTGACTGTGTTCTTTACTGTTTTTGTATTTACTGTCTTATAGAAAGTCAGATACGGTGTCATAACATTGAACGTGACATTGCGTATCTGCAGCCAGAATTTCACTTCGGATATGCTGCCTTGAATATTGATCTTAAGACACTAGGGTTATTACTAAGACGTCCTAACATTGCTTATGTGATCGTACGTCCCTTTTCGAATTGACCCTTACAATTCCAACGACGGTTCTACCTACTCACTAATAGTGGCATAGCGTTGTCTAAAGAAAACGAAAATAGAACAATTCTTTTTTCGAGTAGGTAGATGCTAGTAGGTACTTGCTCATAATAAACTTTTTCGCACCATACACTTTCAAACAAACTTTTCAAACTAAAGTTTTCAAAACGACTTCGTAACACTCTTGAAAACAGAAGCAAGGGTTAAATCGAAGTAAAACAAAAACTTTTTCAAATCAAACACACACAATCAATTTTGAAAATGATGAGCAAGTACCTAAGAGCCCATGGAAAACCATGGATAGAAAGGGTGCTAACACCTTCCCTTTCTATAATCTACCCCCCGTACTCAGAATATCTCGAAAAAGGAATTTTTTTCTGTGCTTTTTTCCTTTACTGCTGGATAAAATAAAAGTCGGTGGCGACTCTTGCTTACCGCGACATTTTGTGAACACAAACGCAAAACGCAAACCAGCATTCAAACAGTTCCGGTTCTGCCACCGTATCACACATTGGTACATCCATCTTGGGAGAAACTAGAGCTGGAAAACTTTAGAGGAGTAGACAAGTTTGAAGCTTTGGGCACCGCGCTCTACTTCCCAGGAGTGAAACTTAGACCGAATTTGTCAAATTTTGGAATAACGTCAAAAACCTGACCCCAACCCTCAGGGAGACTAGCCTCAACTAGTGCTTGAGCGTCCTTAAATGAATCCAAAGACGTCTCAAGTTTCTTCCTCTCCTCAGAACGAGGATCCTTGATCATCTGAACAGTTTCAAAGGCCTGAAATGGAGTCTCATGCACCTCTCCTTCAACTTCCACATAGCGGAATGAAGTCAAACGGCTTACAATGTGCACTTCTTTGCTGCAAACAGTGATTGTTTTTCCATCAAGGGGATATTTGAGCTTTTTATGGAAAGTGGAAGTAACTACCCCAACCTTATTAATCCATGGGCGCCCTAACAGACAACAATAAGCTAGTTGAATATCCATCACGTAGAAAGTAACGACAAAGATCTTGGGACTAGCCTTGATAGATAGATCAACTTAACCAAATAATGTCCTTTTGGAACCATAAAATGCCTTCACAACTAGGTTATTGGGACGTAACTCCAAACTAAAATAATCAATTTTCATCAATGCGGTCTTTGGCAAAACATTCAGCGAGGATCCGATATCCACCAACATTCTTGACAAAGTCGTTCCCTTGCACTCCATAGAGTTGTGCAATGCCTTATTGTGATTGCGAACCTCAGGAGGGAGATCAAAATCAGTGAAACCCAACCCATTTCCTGCAGATATGTTGGCACAAACTATCTCAAATTGACTAACCATTATTTCTTGTGGCACAAATGCATTCTTTAATAGCTTCATTAATGCATTCATGTGAGCTTCAGAGTAAATTAACAAGGACAAAATAGACATTTTGGACGGTGTCTGATGTAACTGTTCAATGATGTTATAATCACTTTTCCTGATAATTCTCATTAATTCTTCTACTTCAGCATCAGGAGTTGCAGATATCCCAGGTGCAACAATAGGCCTAAGTACATGAGCTTGATCAGATGTTTGACCACCAACCATCGTCTGCTTCCCTTTATCCTTAGCCAAGGCATCAGAAGTCTCTTGAAAATTTGGAGGGCATAATACCCTGCCACTTCTTGTCATACTGCCCTCACCAGCAAAGTTATTGACATCAACATTATTAACCTCAACAGGCCTTTCCTCAGAAGGAACAACTTCTTTTTTCACACCATCATAATACACGTCAGCACCATAGTGCCAGGAAAAGTAATCATCAAAGGTACTGGCTTAGAAGGAGTAGGAATGCTTATATGGGATAGAAATCACCACAATATCTGCTTCAGTCACCTTTCTATACTTCCAAGTTCTATCAAACTGGAGAGAACTGTCATTAATCAATTCATGGACACGAGCCTTCAAATTATCACAACCCTTTGGTTGTTTAACACACTTGCAATAGTTTGGACCACAACCAGGGAAGATGCCATTATCACTCAAGTACCTCTTAACAAAAATCAAAGAAGTAGTAACATGATTCACATCCATGATCAAATTCAATTCTCCATTGTCATCAATAATAACATTAATAACTGGACCATCGAGGTGGCATCAAGCGTTGAATAACATTAGGCCCAGGAACATCATCAAATTGAATAGACTTAGCATCAAGAAAATCTTGGATCTTGCATTTCAGAGCATAATAATTCTCAACAGTGTGACCCACACTTCCAGAATGAAACTCACATCTTGCATTAGCATCATAGTTGGTTGGGAGCCTATCAGGATTAGCAGGAAAATGTATCAGATTAACCAACTTCAACTCAAGTAGGTGTTGGAGGGCCTCAACATAACTCATAGGTAATGGGTCAAACCTTCTGGGCTATCTTTGTTGTTGGTTGTTGTTTGGTCTAGGAGCATTCTGCTGCCTTTGTTGCTATGGACATTGTTACTGAGGAGAATTTACCGGAATAGTTATAGCATTAATCTGCTGATGGTGCTAATGATTCCTATCTCTTCCCCTGTAAGCATGAACAACACTCGTTTACCCCTCTTTCTTTCTAGGGTAAGCGACAAATAGATTCTTACCTCCTCAACTTGAAGACCCACCTGAGTTAACAATTTGAATTCTTCCCAATTTCAGCCCGACTTCTATCCTCTCGCCAACCATAACCAATTCAGCGAACCCCGCAGAGGTACTTCTAATCATATGATCATAATAAGGCCCTTGTAATGTACTCATAAACATGCCAATGAGTTCTCTCTCCATGAGTGAAGGTTGAACTCTAGCAGCTAGCTCACGCCATTTTTTGGCGTATTCTTTGAAAGACTCTTTTGGGCCCTGCGCCAAACTCTGCAGCTGAGTACGATTCGGTGCCATATCAATGTTATACTGATAATTACTAACAAAAGCCTCATCCAAATCCCTCCAGATTCTAATACACGATCTTTCTATACTCATGTACCATTCCAAAGAAGCACCTGACAAACTATCTTGAAAGTACTGGATCAATAACCCTTCTTCCTCAGTATGCACAGATATCTTACGATAATAAGCCATGGTGTGAGTCTTTGGGCAAGTAAGCTCATTATACTTATCAAACATAGGAGGAACCCTCACTCCAGGTATTAGTCCCAAATCATTAGCATCCATTCCAAGGACCCCATGTCCTTTCACAACCTTCAAACACTCCTCTAGCATGCAATACCTTCTGTCTTCAATAGGAAAAACTTGGTCCAAAATCTACACATAGTGACGGTCCTCTTCCTGATCAAACTCAGGCATATGGTATCTCCTACTTCCTTTATCAGCAAGAAGTTGAGATCCAGGCGGTGGTGGAAATTATTCGTGATTACCAAACAGACCCAGATGGCGGAAAGGATTTCCCAAACCATGTTGTTCATGAGCATTCTCCTGATAATTTCCTAGTCCAGTAGAGATGTCATCATACAAGCCATTCCCATTCTCATCTTGATTCATACGATAATTTTCAGAAAGGTCCCTCAGTTCATCCTTCTGTTCACATTGGTAATAACTTCCATAAACCGTGTCATTTGAGTAGCCATCATAGCTCTCATCTCAGCCAATTCTGCTTGAACTTAATCCATCAGTCGTGGTAAGTTATTCCTTGTGGAGTAGAGATGAGTAGTCGTCTTGAATTATGATAAGAGAAGCAGAATCAAGAAAAGAAGACCATCCTGAATAAACTTGCAATGTATGATTATGAATGATATGCATGATATGTTAGTCATTTTTCAGGTATCCAAGAGTCTTATTAACCGTCAAACATAGCGTGCAACCAGATTCAATATAATTATACAAAGAGAAATAAAGTAACGACAATACACTACTTCATTCATCAAAAAGCAATAGATAATTCTCAAGTGAGTTCATACAACTAATAGCACAACACTAATCAACAAAATATGTGTTTCAAAGCGGACATAAGAGAAACTGAGTACGTCATAAAAATAAAATGATCCCATCCAACAATCCTGGAGGTGACCACCACAACATAACTAAATCTCTAGAACAAGGCAAGCTTCAAGGTGCTGACAATACTCTTCGAGTCTGGCTTTTTCCTTTAAAAGTTATGATGTGTGGATTTCACTTCCTCAGAATTGATCCTCCACAGCGCGTCTCTGGGCTATTTCCTTCTTAATCTGAGCATCCTTGGCTTTGAGCTGCTTTTACAATTTTTGAATCTTCTTCTTATAGCTACTCTTTGATTGAAGTTTCTAGAATTCTTGTTGTTTCCTACTCAACTCTTCTTCCATTTCAACATGATACCTCTTCCTAATCTTTGTCATGTTAGAAGTTTCCCCTTGGGTTTCTTTGAGTTTGCGAGCCAATTCATCCCTCTCTTGATCTACCCAATAGAATTTTAATCTTGCCTCACGATCCTTTGCACAGAGTTGAATGTTTTCAACATGAACTTGAGTAAAAATCTCGGTAGGCACAGTGTCACACAAAATAACAGGAGGTTTCTCATATAAAGGACTGATCTTGAAAATTGAAATTATAGAGTTTTAACCTTGTCTTTAATCCACTCCATGTAAGGAACTCTAGCAATGGGAACCTTCTTGATCAAATTGGCTCTATCCTTCCTGTGAATTCCCTTCCAAGCATTCGTCACTCTTTTTAACATCTCAGGATTACCTCCTCTAACAAAGTACACTAATTTAGTTACTTCCTCGTCTTTTGGTGGACCATCCATTGCATATCCCAACTGGCGGTAAGCAAACACGGGGTTATAATTGATACACCCCTTAGTTTCCATGAGGGGAACATTAGGGAAATCTCCACAACTAGTTATGATACTTCACACTTCACTCATGACATAATCCCATTGGATATTGAATGAAGTGAGGTTGACAAGCCTTGACGACCATTGGAGAGAATGCCTTGTGTCCACAAAAGGGCCACTCACTGGTAAATGCAACTTAAGCCATTGATACATCATTTAATGACACAAGCTAACATTACCTCCTTTTCCATGTCTGGATTGAATAATGTAAAGAATATCTTCCAGAAGTGTCTGTACTGGGTTCTTACTCCTAAAAACACATATAGCTGCTAAATCCACAAAGTTTATCTTATGAGGAAAGAGAATAATACCGTATATCATGAGAGCAAACAAAAGGTTAAAGTCACCCCAGTTTCCTTCCTTTGCCAAGTCTTCAGATTTCTTTACTAAGAAATCCAGATAAAACCCCATAACATCTTTACTTGATTTCTAATTGTCATTCACCCCTTTCCAACTCAAATGAAGGGTTTTAGAAATGGCTTCAAACGTCAACTTATCAAGAACTTGGACAAAAGGTTCTTCGTTGGCCATTTTGATGTTAAGAAGATAGGAGTATTCTTTTAGTGTGGGAACCAGGTTATAATCTTGAAAAGTAAAACACCGCGGTTTCTTGTCATAAAACTGGAAGAAAGTGATCAAGGCCATTGGGTCAACTGAGGTATTGAGAACTGATAACAAATTACCATAATCCATGTTGAAATTATTCATAACATCGCCCTTCAGATAAGAACTCATCTTCTTTAACTCGGACACATCAATGGTCCGAATCTGGTATGCAAAGGTATGTCTGGTGGATTCTTTGACAACAACTGAATCAAACTCATATGGAGGGAGGTCGGCCATTTCTGATGGAGAGAAAACTCTTGAATGCCCCTGGAAAATGACATGCATATGCTAGTTATTTTTTTACATCATTTTTTTGAAAATAAATATGCTATGACGTGACATGACAGGATCAAAGTTTACACACTGAATATGGTTGGACCATTGTATAGAACCACATAACTCAAGATAAAAAATTCCACATAGCTTCAGAACTACCATGGGAACCCGATTCTACATCGAAAAACAAAGTCACCAATAGTACCTGTACCTGTAATAAAAACTGTCCCTCCCCACTCACAGGTGAAGACTAGGTCGCGGTAAGGTCAAAGGCCAAATCAGAGTCAAAGAGCTCATTTGTTGCTATCATCATAGGATAACACCTATCTGAACCTCCTATGAAGTCATGGGTCTCACGGTCCAGTCTAAAATTCATACGCCTCATAGACTCCATGGCCACTCTATTCCTAGTTCCTATGAAATTCACTCATAACCTGGGTATGGGGCCTTTTACCTCATGGAACAAACCACCGACCAAGAAAACCAATCTAAACAGTCCAGCCAAATCCAGCATGCAGAAAATAAAGCACACATAGGTGCAATGCAAACAGATAAATATGCGATGCGATAAAATAAACACCCAAAAATAAACAAAAAAGTGCTAGGATTGACTCGCAAAGGGAGTGGACATGAAAGAGGTCAACTTTAGTCCCCCCAGCAGAGTCGCCAGCTGTCGCTCCTGAGATTTTCATCCAAGTATAAATGCGAAAGTGGCGCAGAACAGAGTCACCAGTAATGTGTATTTATTCCAAAATAGGGAAAGGAAACACTGCATAAACCTAAAGGAAGGAAAAGCATGGTTATCACGACCAAGAGAAACGAGTAAGGTAGTCAGTTATGCAAGGGGAAGGTATTGGAACCCCACACGTCCATTGTACTCGATGGGGTCCACGCTTGCTATCTAATATATGGGTGTAAAGTCTAAAGCTCAAAGTTAAATGCATGCAAAGGAAAAAGAAAAGAAAAGGTGGGAAAAAAAAAGAAATATTTACAAAGATATGTTTAATTAGGCCCAAAAAAAAAACCTCCGCCTACATATCCCGTTTAAGGAATTAGAGCATCTGTAGTTCAGCTCAAATGTTTTGGTGGATTTGTGTTTTTTAGTTAAAAAGACAAGAGCAATAATAAAAATGGAAAAACATCAGATAATGATGATGAAACATAAACAACGATGGAAAGATAACGACAATGATGGAAAAACATCAACAACAATGGTAGAACATCAACAATAATGGCAAAACATCAACAATTTCGATGATAAAACATTACACCAAACAATGATATTGAAAATAAAAGTGGGATTAAAAACATAAGCGATGAAGAAACACCGACAAGAAGATAATAAAATATCATGTCATGGATGACAAAACATCACAACATAGATGGCCAAACATCACACCTAATAATAATATTGAAAATCAAAGTAGGATGACAAACATATGTGATGGCGAAACATCGACACAAAGATAGAAAAGCATCATGGCAAGGATGTCAAAACACTACAACTTAGATAATAAAACATTAAACCTAACAATGATATTGAAAATCGAAGTAGGATAACAAACATATGCGATGGCGAAACATCGACAAAAAGATACCAAAATATCATAGTAAGGATGGCAAAACATCAATTTAACAAGATTTAAAACAGAGCCAGGGGGCACGTAAACAAATTAAGGTTGGTTTGTATATTTTACCTTGAAGAATGATTTAAGTTCATTAGAGAAGTTTTATGATTTGCTAAGAAAAGGAGGTTTTTGTTTTAATATGTGAGAATGAAAAAGAAAGAAAAAAACATCTAAAGAAGACTATCTACTTCTATCCCTAATGTTATCATACAATGATTGATCCTAAGGTTGAGGATGAAAATGGAAATTTCTACCCTAGGTTAGCATGCATGGATACTTATCCTAATGTCTAGCTCGAAAACTAGCCTAAACGAGTGATCCTAAGGGAGCATGGCAAATATCTATAAAAGAGACGCGGGGGAAATCATGCTATCATACGAGAAAGTACAAGAAAGGATGACAAAGCATCCAACAGAAGATGGTAAAATGTCCCAGATCCTGTGATAAAACAAACAAACAAACAAACATATGACAAAACATCTGAACAAAAGCTCGAGCATCACTCGAATATCAAACACCTACAAGGAGCATGTCAAGTAGTAAAAGGGGAGGTTCCGCCATAGACAAGCAACCAAGCATCAGACTAAGGGTCAAGCTATAGCCAAGGGGAGAACATCACCCGGGTCAACCAAGCCATAAAATTATGGGAATAAAAAAGGTCCTTAACCATGGTATCAGTTACCAGGGCAAGAATTATCTAGGGAAAAAGACACAGTGTATACATACACTAAGCATCGGTGTTGGTCAACATGAGCTAAAGAAAGCCTGGGGATCCGATTACAGGAACCCTTTTCACTTTCCTTTTTAAGGGCTTAGACTTATTCAGATCTTGGGCACATGTTCAGAGCATCTACTTGTAGAAAGTGAGCATAGGAACGACACAGACTAGAATGTGCGGGGGTTGATTACGAACCCTCTCCGCTCACCTCCTTTTGAGGACTTATCATCTACAATATAATGCGGGCACAATCTTTAAACAAACAAAAAACATGGCCTCCTAGTGAGGACTTCCATAATTTCCTACCAAGTAGCACGGACTCCCAA
The DNA here is from genome assembly GCA_948472305.1 of Vicia faba. NCBI lineage: Eukaryota > Viridiplantae > Streptophyta > Magnoliopsida > Fabales > Fabaceae > Vicia > Vicia faba. Next base: position 337,975,169 of record OX451741.1, read on the forward strand.
CCCTAAGTAAGCAGTAAAATGCGGGAAAAGGGTAAATCAGATGAGAAAGTACCAAACGAATATAATCCGCAAATAAGCAACTAAATAGTAACGAAACCCAAATATCTTCGAAGGATCTAACATCATCAAAGAAACAAGTCTGATGTCGTGTCATCTGACATAAGCATCAAAGCCTCAATGTGAAAATAAATCACAAATGGTGTGTAGCGGACACAACCAAACAAATATTCTGCAAGGTAATACAAAAAGACAAAGCACATAATAGTGCAAGTATATATATATATATATATATATATATATATATATATATATATATATATATATATATATATATATATATATATATATATATATATATCCCAAATATGTGTGAAACAAGATAGATTGCCTCAAAATCGCAGTTGTGTCCCACAAATAAAGCGGAACAGAAAGTAAAAAAAACTCGTAAAGTATCTCACACAACTCAACAAAATGATTAGTATTAATAAGGTAAGATAAAATTTGAATATAAACATGTTATACATTTATCATTTATCAAGGCTAAGAAAACACTAAGTTAGTCATTTTAAAGCGTAGTACAAATGATGTGGCAATTGAACTAGTATCCGGCAAAACGGTGTAGTAAAGTGCGCCTAGGTAGATGGCTAAATGATCAAGGAAAGACAAGTTAAGTGAAGATGAGATCAAAAGTAAACACAAAAGTTTAGTGTATCCTAAAAACTATTGAAGCCCCAAAAAATAATCTACTAGAGTAATCTTAGGTACAATCATGAAACTAGGTCCAAAATCAACCCCCAAACTAACCCTAAGAGTGAAAGAGGTACGAGAAAAGGGTAAGTGAAGGATGAACATGGTTAGGGGAGTACCTTATCATATAAGTAAGTAGAAAACCAAATATCTAGAAATCACATTCAAATATTATACGCCACACAAGAATAGTCATTATTGTATCATACAAAAGGGAAGTGTTGAAAAGAAACAAACAAACAAGTTTACATTGAGCGAGAATGGAATTAAACAAAGAGTGTGTAATTTGAAAATAATGGAATGTGTGACATATATGATAAGTTATCTAAAGATGAGACTCAATAGTAACTGATATAGTGAGAGAACTGACTTAGTTTGTTTGTGTTTGATCGCAATTGTTGCGGATAGCAAGAGTCGCCACCGACTTTTCTTTTATCCAAATAGGAAAGGGTGAAAAGAACAGGAAAGACCTTTGAGATTATTTCTTGAGTTTGGGGGTTAGATTATGAAAAGGGAAGGTGTTAGCACCCTTTTCATCTGTAGTTTTCTACGGGCTCTTAGTTGTTTGCTAGATTACTTGCTTTTGTTTGAAAATGTGCTTTGTGGTGTGGGTTTGAAAATATTTTGAAAACGTATTTGTAATCATTCTCGTCTCTATAAGAATGTGTACAAAGTGTTGGTTTTTGAAAATAGTTCAAAGAGGTGTTTTTTGTGGAATATGACTTTTGAAATTGATTTTGAAAAGTCCCTTTGTAATGATTCTCGTCTCTATAAGAATGCGTACAAAGTGTTGGTTTTGAAAATGTTTCAATTGAAAGTGTTGGTGTAGAGATGATTTTTTTAGTTGTGAGCAACCAAGAAACTACGAGCGTCCTACCTACTCAAAAGGTCTAATGTTCTTTTCCTCCTCCTCTAGATATTGCTATCTTACCATTGATTTGGAAAGAAGCCCCATCGTTGGATGTGAAGGGACGGGTGTGGGTCGTTTGTATAGTCATAGAAGGCAACCTATGGGACGTTTTAGCAATTTCATTAGGGACTAAATTGTTTATCGAAGGCAACATCGAGGGACATCGAGGGACTACGATCTTTTATCGAGGGTCTTTGCTAAAACGTCCATATTCGAGGGATGTGACTATTTTCAGAGGCAACAAGTGAGATTACCCTAGAGGTGCATGTGTGCAAAGTGTGTTTGATTGCATGTATTTAATCTTTGATTCGGGTGTCTACTTGTTGGTTTTATCTTGCCATACATCCTAATTACTAACATTTATATAAAGCAATAAAAAATGCAGAAAATTAATATCCTACACTATTACAACCATATTGAATAGCAAGAAAATATAAAGACAAACATAAGTAACATAAAAAGAGAGAAAAAGTGAGCCCTTCGATCCAAGAATTAGGCTCGTTAGATTCACCCTTCTTTGGCTTCTTTCGATTGGGGTTGGGAATCAGTGTAAGCATCCTTCAATTACACCATTTGACCTTCTTTCGATTGGGGCCTGGAAGTCAGTGTGAACACCCTTCATTTCTCCCTTCTTGCTCCTCCGTTTGGAACTGTGAAGCAGTAAGGGGCGAAGCCTAAGGATTCCTTTTACACAAAACTTTTTCTTTCTTTTGGGGTCTTTCTTGAAGCTGGGACGTGTATGTTGGACCTTGAGTGTCTCCCCTGAGTGCTCCTGGATTCGAAGGAAAGAAACAAGTGTAGTGTTTCTTTGACTGGATTCAAAGGCCAAGAAGAGTGGAGTTGTATTTGTTGTTTCTGGATTCGAAGGAAAAGAACAAGTGTAGTGTTTCTTTTGCTAGACTTGAAAGAAAGAACAAAGTGTGGGGTTGCTCCTGGATTCGAAAGGAAAAAAAACAGGTGTTGTGTTTCTAGTGTTGGATTCGAAAGGAACAGAAACAAACGTGTGGTCTTTTGATTCTGGGTTTGAGAATGTGTTAAGTGTTTAATGATTTTCACACAATCAAAGTTTCTCCAGCTACCAAAAAACCTCTGGATGTGTTGTCCAGTCCCATTTAGATGTTGTGGAACATCTTATTTAGAGATGAAGTTGGATGAGATTTGAGAGGAAAACAAAATAATTTGAACAAATTGAGTATACTATTTTTGTAGTTTTCGAGGTACAATATTTGTATGCCAAATTGGTGCAAATATAGGAGCAGTGTAGCAGGACTGCTGTGCAGCAGCTTTGGAGTGTTGTGGCCAGTGCAACAGTTTTAGAGCATTGTGGCCAGTGCAACAGGCTTGGACTTGGCAGCACATAGGACTCTAGCCACAAGCATCTTTGGATATTACAATCTTTTGTTTTGACCCCCTAGGTCCATCCTTCGAATGGGCTAGTAAGGCATATCCTTCAAATGGGACACCTTTGTGTTCCCTTTAAGTCCATCAGTACATGTCCTTCGAAGGGGCCACCAACTATGTGTGTTGGAGGTTTTCAAGGGTGGAATCGAAGCAATCATGAGGGGAGTTTCTTCCTTGTGATTTGAAATTAAACCAAGCAGGAGGCCAATGCCTTCTTAATCGAAGGAAAACTGCAGGAGGCTATTGCCTTGTGCCTGCTGGCATGAAGCAGCTAATACTCAAATGAAGCTTACGTGCAGGTAGCCCTTGTCCAATCGAAGCTTGCCTGTAGGGGGTCACTTCCTTGTGACTCCAATAAAGCATACAAGAGACCATTGCTTAAATGAAGGTTTGCATGAAGAGCCAATGTCCAATCGAAGGTTGCATGCAGGAGGCTCCTGCTTTGTGAATCGAAGGCAAGTTGTTTCAAAGGGAAATTTTGGCTATTCAGAGCTAGCATGAAGATAGCCAATGCCATGTGGGTGCTAATATGAATACTATCCATATGGAAGCTTTTTCCTTGTGTACTCTAGCATGGTGGGAGCCATTTTCTTTGTGAATCGAAGCAAGTACGTCAGGGGCCAATGCTTAATCGAAGGATGTAAGCCAAGCTTGCATCGAAAGAGGCCAAAGGCCCAATCAAAGGTTGTAAGCCAAGCTTGCATCGAAAGAGGCCAAAAGCCCAATCGAAGGATGTGAAATCGAAGCAGGCATGCTCTTTTTCAATTTGATGTTTGAAAGCCCAATTGTACTTGTGCAAATTTGAACTTTTGAAAAATCCTTATGAGGAAATGTCTTTGAGAAATGAGAGGTCAAATTTTAGGGTACAACAGCTGCCCCTGTTCAATCTTCTTAAACCTGAAGAGTTAGATTGACGAGTCCGGCATTCGTGACTTAAAGGTGGAATATGATTGAACACTAGGGTGCCTAGAAATTTGAACTCCATGATAGGTTGGTTAATTGTGTAGGTAATGGGCTTAAATATGCCATTTGGAGAGTTGTTGGAGATGGGCTTACAGATGCCATCCAAAAGTGATTGTTTGACAAAAATTAGACTCAGTCTAATTCTGACGTCAACTGGAAAAGAAATCAGAATAAATCTTTAGAGAGATTTATCTGAACCAGAGAAAGTGTCTACCGGAATGGAATCAGGATAAACCATTGGTTGATTTAAACTGGACCGGAAGAGGTCTTGAATAATCTGTAACTGGAAAAGAATCAGAATAAATCTTTGGACCGATTTAAACAGAACCAGAGAAAGTGTCTACCAAAACAGAATCAGGATAAACCATTGATCGATTTAAACTATACCAGCAGAGGTCTTGAATAATCTTTAATTGGAAAAGAATCAGAATAAATCTTTGGAGTGATTTTACTGAACCAGAGAAAGTGTCTACCGAAACGGAATCAGGATAAACCATTATTCGATTTAAACTAAACCAGTAGAGGTCTTGGATAATCTTTAACTGGAAAATTATTAGAATAAATATTTGGAGCGATTTAACTGAACCAGAGAAAGTGTCTACCAGAACGGTATCAGGACAAACCATTGATCAATTTAAACTAAACCAACAGAGGTCTGAATAATCTTTAACTGGAAAAGAATCAGAATAAATCCTTGGATCGATTTTACTGAACTAGAGAAAGTGTCTACCTGAATGAAATCAGGATAAACCATTGATCAATTTAAACTGAACCAACATATGTTTGAAAGAAGTGTCTGTCATGTAGATAGTCACCCTGTCCTATTTTGGGAATTGACCTACAATCAATTTGTTCACAGATAGTTGTCCTGTCATGTTTCAGGTATTAATCTGGAAGTTGTTTTTGTTGTTAAGTATGAAGCTTGACCGTGAAAGATAGTGAAGGAATCTTAGACAATTACTACCTCAACATATAATAAAGGAATCTTGGATGATTACTACCTCAAAAGATAATGAAGGAATCTTGGACGATTACTACCTCAACAGAAAATGAAGGAATCTTGGACGATTACTGCCTCAACAGATAATGAAGGAATTTGGGACGATTACTACCTCAACAGATAATGAGAGAATCTTGGATGATTACTACCTCAATAGATAATGAAGGAATCTTGGATGATTACTGTGATCGGTGGGAATGAGAACTGACTGTTTTGGAATGTTGGTTCGCGTTTGCGTTTGTTTTTGCAAAATGTCGCGGTAAGCAAGAGTCGCCACCGTCTTTTATTTTATCCAACAAGGAAAGGACAAAAGCACAAAAAAATTCCTTTTTGAGATATTTCTCCGGTTCGAGAGGTAGATTATAGAAAGGGAAGGTTTTAGCACCCTTTCTATCCGTGGATATCCACGGGCTCTTAGGTACTTGCTCATTTTTTTTCAAAATTTTGCTTTTCTTTGTGTTTGTGGGTTTGAAAAGAGTTTTTGTTTGAAAGGGGTGTAAGTGCGAAAAGTTTTTGATTTGTTTTAAAAGGAACAAGTACTTAAGAACTATCTACCTACTCGAAAAGGGAATTAAACTGTGCAAATGTCCTTTAGACAATTCTAGCCCACTATTGATGAGTAGGTAGCATCGTCGTTGGAGTTTTAAGGGTCAATTCGATTAAGGGACGTGTGGTCACTAAAGCAATGTTAGGACGCCTTAGCGGTAACCCTAATGTCTTAGATCATTTTATCTGAGGCAACCGTTTTGAGGCAACTATGATCTTTGGACAAGAGAGTGACCTCTAAAACTTCCTATACTCAATGACCACGTTTGAAGGCAACTAAGTGAAGTGTACCCTAAGAGCGCGCATGTGCGAGTGTGTTATTTTTCAGTTATATTATCTTTGTACATGTTAATGGTAAGCTACTGTTGATTTTAGGTTTAAAGATTAATCTTGTCATGCATTGCCTATTTATCAAACATCTAACAATTAATATTGTGCGGAAATTAAATTGCGGGAAATTAATCTAAGATATTACAAGGCGTCGGGTATTTACATCGCCAAAGACAAACCCTTTTAAAATTAAATTGCGAAAAGTAAATAAAAGCGATAAATAAATAAATAAAGTCCTAAGTTAAAAACTATTACATTCCCAAAGCAGTTACAATATTGAAATATGGATCAAAAATAATTCACGCGCGAGAAAATTAAATCGGAGTGTCCTAGGGTTTTGACCCTTTTTATTAAATAAAGCATATTTTTTGTTATTTTTTGAATTAAAAATTAGTCTAAGTTAATAATTGAATTAATTAATTAAATGCAAATATTTTTGGGTTTTTATTTTAATTAAGGCAATAAAATAAGAATGGTTAAAAATATTAAAAACCTAATATTCTAATTTGATTTTAATTTATTGTAAAATATATTATTGTTAAACCTATTTAAACTAAATTAATTAATTAATGTTTATTTACAAAAATAAATAATGAAATTAATGGATTTTATAAAAATATTATTTTTGTTGTTTCTGATTTTTTTATGAAAAAGGTTAATTGGTTAATTAATTAATTAAATAAAATAAGTAATAAAACAAAAATAGGAAAATAATGAAAAGAAAATAAAAAGGAACAAACTCAGGGGGTATTGGGCCCAAAGAGGGTGTTTGAATTGCAATTTCCAGGCCCATTTTCGTCCAGCCTGTTTGACTTTTGTGATTCCATAGGCGCATGTTGACCAGGGTTCATGGTGAACCTTCAATCTGGATCATTGGATCTGCCTTGTGGGACACTTGGTATTTGAGATCTGGAGACATATGATGATCCACGCTTGGAGTGCTGCATGTGAATACCTGGAGAAAAAATCAAATAAAGTTTTGGGGGACCTGGGATTCGAACCCAAGTCCCAATGCTCAATGACACGCTTCCTTGGCCAACTCATCCACGCTGCTTTATTGTTAGTGGAATGTACAACAAACATTATATGGATAAATCAATTAATCATGCTGGAAAAATAAAAAACGCGCAATTTGTTTGAATGAACCAATGACGCTAGGACACGTCTTCGTCTTCTTCAACGAAGACTGGTTCGTTTACCTGCGGATTTTATTCTGCAACTAAATCCATGGCATCATCCTATCATGTGCTACAGGCCATATAAATGCCAATGGAGACCATCACTGCATTCGTCTCTCTCCCCTGATCATTCCTATACCCATCATTAGCCTCAATTTATCCTGCATCAAAAATGCCTAAAAAGCAAGAACAAGAACCCTAGCTCTGGATACGGGGTTATAAGCCATGAAAATAAAATTAAATATTACAGAATCATTGGAAATTGAATGGCAAGTATGAATGTACAAGAAATTGGCAAGAGGATGCAAGAAAATGATTTCACGATGTCATGTTCAGAGCTTGGTTCGTAATGACTTACAGTGCAATTGATGGCGTCTAAAGGGCTGGTTTTGATTGCTACAGTTTCAGGAGATGTCAAGGAAGAGAGCTACGTCAAGCTTTTTGTTGGAATCAAGCTCCAATGTTGTTTTTGATCTCCAAGTTTTCAAGCTTTTTCACAAAATTCTTCTGGCCGTTTCAGCAGTGCTTTGTGCGTCCTTTTGCTTTGTGTGGCTTGTACAAGTATTATAGGATGAATTAGGTTTAATCTTTTGGCCTGAATCCAAGTGCATTGAAGATTCATGATTTGATTTTGATCACCATTATCAAACTTCCCAAAATAACTCAAATCTGATTTTTTATGCATGAATAAGCCTTGATACGAATTGATTTGATGAATCATGACAATTGAAAGTTGTACCAATCACAAAGATATTATTTCATCAATTTTTAGATTTTATTTGATTTAATATTGATTAAAAATGAATTAAATAAATAAAAATTAAATAAAAATAGAAAAATAAATGAATAGTCATGAAATCAAATATGGGACACGTGTGTGGCATGACAAGACCATATCAAGTGGAAAAAAGTGGGCCCTTTTGTCAAAAATTGGAGTTTTGAGGATAGTTGACTTTTGGCAAATTTGGAAAAATGCCCAACTTCAACAATGCATAACTTCTTCAATTTTGAACTCTTGGTGGTGTTCTTGGACTTTTTAGAAACCTTTAGATGTCCTCTAATCAACCCTTTTAGTCTCATATCAATTTTATCTTCCATGCTCAAGTTATAAGCTTTGGAAAAAAAGGTGTTTTTGTTGACTTTCAAAAATGACCTATAATGTCCAAATTTGTAACTTTTTGTGAGTGCATTTCTTGATCTTGGGGTGTGAATATGGATTGTAGGAAATTGCATCCTCTTCAAAATTAGATTTGTATGGGTCATTTCTCATAAAGTATGAGAAAGTTATGCTTGGTCAAAGTTGAGTTGACTTTTCCTACAAAACCCTAATTTAGCAACTTTTGAATCTTGATGAATCTTGAGCAATCCTTGATGAATCATGATCAACCCTTGATAAAATTATGAGTTATCCTTCAAAATGAGAATGTTGACAAAAAATCTTGAGGTTTGACTGTATTTGGGACACAGTTGACTTTTGCCCTAGCACAGTCGATTTTTGGGCCTCTTGAGCAATTGACTGACCAAACTTCCTCTGCAAGGCTTGAAATTTGACATGGATGAACTTGAGAAAATATTAGGACATTGGGGAGCACTTGAGGTCATTTGGATGTGAGGACCTTGATGCAACACAAAACCCTGATTTTGACTTGACTGCCTTATGAGGTGATTTGACTGTCCAACCCTTGAGCCAACTTGAGCAACTTGAAGATTATTCTTGACATGTCTTGAGGAATATGGGAGGGAAAATTTTGGGGTAAAACAATTACTACCTCAACGGATAATGAAGGAATATTGGATGATTACTACCTCAACAGAAAATGAAGGAATCTTGGACGATAACTACCTCAACAGATAATGAAGAAATCAAGGACGATTACTACCTAAACAGATAATGAAGGAATCTTGGACGATTACTACCTCAATAGATAATGAATGAATCTTGGATGATTACTACCTGTGATCGGTGGATCTGGAACTGAGTGTTTAACGCTGGTTCGCGAAATGTCGCGGTAAGCAAGAGTCGCCACCGTCTTTTATTTTCTCCAACATGGACAGGACAAAAGCACAGCAAAATTCCTTATGAGATAGTTTCTCGGTTCGGGAGGTAGATTTATAGAAAGGGAAGGTGTTAGCACCCTTTCTATCCATGGTTATCCATGGGCTCTTAGATACTTGCTCATTGTGTTTTCATAAATTATTTGCTTTTCAAAGTGTGAGTGGGTTTGAAAAAGTTTCGTTTAAAGATTTCAGATCGACTCTTGTATCAGTCCTCAAGAGTGTTTGAAAAATTGTTTTGAAAGCTTTTTGAAAAGTGTCGGTGTGAAAAGAGTTTTTGATTTGTTTGAGAATAGAGCAAGTATCTACGAGTCATCTACCTACCCTAAGGAATTAGGCTGTGTAAATGTCCTTAAGGTAGTGCCATCCCATCATTGAGAGGTAGGTAGCACCACCGTTGGAGGTGTTCGGGTCAATTCGGGTTTAGGGACAGTGTGGTCACCAGAGCAACAGTAGGACACCTTAGAAGCTACCCTTATGCCATTGATCTTTTTTATTCCGAGGCAACCGTTTCGAGGCAACTTGTTTCGAGGCAACTAGATCAATGGACATAAGGACTTACTAAGACGTCCTATACTCGACGACCACGTTTCGAGGGCAAGGCAACAGTGAGGCGTACCTTAAGAGTGGTGTGTGAATTTGTGTGTTGTTTTCATGTTAATATTTGTCTTTGATCGTGCATTTGGTGAGCTACGCATTGTTTTTAATTTAGGCATTCATTCTTTCATGCAATTAGAATTTAAAAGGGCGGAAATTAAAGTGCGGAAAATAAAGTCCTACGCTATTACAAGGCGCGGGTCTATACATCGCCAAATTAACAAAGACCCGTTTTGAATAAAAATGCGGAAAATAAATAAATTCCTAATTACTATTACAAGGCTTGAGCAATTACATTATATTTAAAACGAAAAATAAGAATAAACGTGCGAAAAGAAATTAGAATTGAATGTTCGAGGGCGTTGGACCCTTTAAAGATTAAATTGAAATTAAAAGTTAATTAATTATTAAATTAAAAAAGAAATTGTTTTTTATGTTTTTATGTTTTTTAATGAAAATAAAGAAAATCAATTAAAATTAGAAGTTAAATAAAACCCTAGTTCTAAGTTGTTTTTAATTATTTATGAAAGATATTCAAGTTTAACCTAATTTACCCTAATTAATTAATTACATGTTTATTTACAAAATTAATTAATAATTAATAATAATGATAATAAGAAAAAATTATTTATTAAAAGAAAAGATAAAAGTTCTAAAAACCCTAATTTCTATATATTTTAGTTATTTAAGAAAAGATTAAAATTGAAAACCTAATTTTACTAAATTAATGATTTAAAGATTTATTTACAAAAATATTAATGAATTAAATATTAAATAAACATATTTTTAGTTTTGATTTTTCTGGTTTTATTATGAAAATTATTTTTGTGAATTAAATAAAACAAAAAAAAAACAATTAAAATAAAAAGAAGAAAAGAAGAAGAAATTAGAAAATATGATGCAAACCATGGGGGTATTCAGACCTAATTTGGAGGTTTATTGAGAAGTTCATGCCCATTAGAAACCAAGGCCTTTTTGACTTTCTGGAATTACGTATGGCATGGTTGACCAGCGTACATGGTGGACCTCCATTCATAGCCTTCAGATGGATCCTCATGCATAGGTGGCAAGCTTGGGCGCGTGTGTGCATGGTAGGACGTCAGGAGCATGTTGCATATGAACACGTTACAGAAAAAATTATTGAATAAGTGGGGCGACCTGGGAATCGAACCCAGGTCCCAGTACCTGCATGACAACTCACCAACCAGTTGAACTAACGCGTTTCTTTGTTAGTTTAATGGAACATAAATAATATATGTGAAAAAAGAGTATTATGCTGAACAATTAAAAAAAACGCGCCAATCATTCAAACCATCCAATCACGTTCCAACAACTCAGCGTCTTCTTCCTTTTTTCCTGTAAATAAAATCAAATAGCGGGGGTTTTAAACCCCCACTAAACAATACCAGGAAAAATAGCGAATAGGATATAGGCAAACATAAAAAGGGCGCGAGGTGTGAGTTAGCTTCGTTTGGATGTCACGAATCCATTGGTACCAGTTTGAAGGGCTAATTTTTCCTTATGAAGGAACCCCTAATTCAAAGCTCCTGAAACCCTAAAATACGTTCATGGTGAATTCTTGTACATGCAGTATTAGTTCAATTCAAGGGTACCATTAGCTTCAGAACATTCATATTAGTGTAAATCAACATTTAAAATATATGAAAAATGCATGTGAATCACAAAACGATAATGGACAATTTCAAGAAAAGGGTGATGTCGTTCTACCAACCCTTGAAGTCTGGAGACTTGGTTTCGATTGCAAAAGATTCTTAGGTGTCTCAACAATGCTTTGGAATGTGTTTGGAGCCTTGAATTATGCTCTAGATATGAAAACAGTTTCAAGGTTTTTGGCAAAAATTTGCAATGTTGTTCTTGGTTTTCAGTGCAGCTTCTGTGTCTGTATGCATTAGGTTAGCTTTGCATATGTATGTGGATGGAATTAGGTCAAGAAAACCAGGCCCAAAGTCTATGCATTCATGTTTTCAATCTTTGACTTTTCCATATCTTTTTTCAATCTTTTTACATGCCAATTATGCCAAATTTGGATGATTTTGTCCCTTTTGATTGATGCACGAAATATTTAGCTCATAATGGAAGATTTTGCTGCACAAAAAGATTTAAAACCATTGTTTAGTATTTTTCTCATATTTAATTTTAATTAAATGAATTAATAAGATTAAAAATTCAATTAATTAATTAAAAATAAGAAAATAACTCCCTTTTATCTTAATGGGTCGTGCATAGCCTTTGGGTAATGATTCATGGAAGAAATTGAGGCCCATTAGCAATTTTGAGGCCTTTAGTGCAAAGTTGACTTTTCAAAATTCCAAAAAATTTCCCAACTTCTTCAAGGCATATTTTGCTCAATTTTGAAGCTATGAACATGTTCTTTGACATTTTGGAAAGGTATTGAAGTCCTCTAACCAATGCCTTTGGTCCCATGTCATTTTGATTTACCAATCTCAAGTTATGGTCTTTGACTTAAAGTGCCTTTTTGTTGACTTTTGAAAATGACCTATAATGTTGAAATTGATAAATTTTTGTGAGAGCATTTATTGGACTTGAAGTGTGAATATGAGTTGTAGGAAATGTCATTCTCTTCAAAATGAGCTTTGGATGGGATTTTTCTGATAAACCATGAAGAAGTTATGCCCTGGTCAATTTGCAGTTGACTTTTTCAGCTGTCCAAAAATAGAAACTTTTGCATCTTGAGACTTTTTGAGCCATACTTTGAGAATCATGATCAAGAATTGATCAAATGATGTTTGTGGCTTCAAAATAAGATGTTGACCAAAATTTTTGACTTTTGACTGTCAAATGACAATTTTGCCCCTGCAGTTGACTGGGGAGCATTTAGGGTTTTTGACTGTGCAATTTGATGCTGTGAGTCTTGAAACTTGGCATATGGATGCTTGACAATGTATGTAGGCATGTGGGACTTGTTTGGACCCTTGAAAGCTTCAATTTCTTTGCCAGAACCAAAACCCTAATTTTGACTGTGTTAGGAGGCAATTGGACTGTGCAACCCTTGGGAGATTTTGAACCTTGATCTTGGAAAATCTTGAAGAATATGGGAGGGAAAATTTTGGGGTACAACAGTTGCCCCTGTTCAATCTTCTTAGACCTGAGGATGTAGATTGGCTGGCGTGCCTTTCGTAATCCGAGGGTAGAAGATGATTGAACACTAGAGTGCCTAGAAATTTGCACTCACATAGTAGAATGTCAGCAGCGTGATGGTGGGAATGGGCTTACGGATGCCATTTGGAGACTGATGGATAGGAGGATGGGCTTATAGATGCCATCTGAAAGTGTGACAGTACCTTGTCGGGAATGGGCTTATAGATGCCATTTGGAGACTGTTGGTATGTGGAGATGGGCTTATAGATGCCATCGGGAGGTTGTCGATCGCGTAAGAGATTCCTTAGCGAGAAACTTGCGTACCTGAGAAAAAAGAATTACCTGGCCTGTTACAGGAGTTGATCTTCAAACTCTTTATGTAGATGTGCCCTGGCTGGATACAGGAATCGAATCTTTTAAATTCTTCATACGTGCCCTGGCAAGATACAGGAATCGAGTCCGGAGGATATAGTCGTCAACAGATACACCCTGGCGAGTTATAGGAATCGGATCTTCGAACTCTTCGGACGTGCCCTGGCAAGATACAGGAATCGAGTCTGGTAATGTTAGTCGTCAACAGATACACCCTGGCAAGATACAGGAATCGGATCTTCGAACTCTTCAGACGTGCCCTGGCAAGATACAGGAATCGAGTCTGGTAATGTTAGTCATCAACAGATACACCCTGGAAAGATACAGGAATCGGATCTTCAAACCCTTCAGACGTGCCCTCGCGAGATACAGGAATCGAGTCTGGTAATGTTGGTCGTCAACAGATACACCCTGGCAAGATACAGGAATCGGATCTTCAAACCCTTCAGACGTGCCCTGGCGAGATACAGGAATCGAGTCTGGTAATGTTGGTCGTCCATAGATACACCCTGGCGAGATACAGGAATCGGATCTTCGAACCCTTCAGACGTGCCCTCAACAGGATGATGAGAGAACCTTGAACAATTTCTACCTCAACGGGACGATGAGAGAACCTTTGGGCGATTACTACCTCAACGGGACGATGAGAGAACCTTTGGGCGATTACTACCTCAACGGGACGATGAGAGAACCTTCGGGCGATTACTACCTCAACGGGACGATGAGAGAACCTTGGACGATTACTACCTCAACGGGACGATGAGAGAACCTTTGGGCGATTACTACCTCAACGGGACGATGAGAGAACCTTGGACGATTACTACCTCAACGGGACGATGAGAGAACCTTTGGGCGATTACTACCTCAACGGGACGATGAGAGAACCTTGGGCGATTACTACCTCAACGGAATGATGAGAGAATCTTTGGCGACTTCAACCTCAGCAGAATGATGAGAGAATCTTAGGCGACTTCAACCTCAGCAGAATGATGAGAGAATCTTTGGCGACTTCAACCTCAGCAGAATGATGAGAGAATCTTAGGCGACTTCAACCTCAGCAGAATGATGAGAGAATCTTTGGTGACTTCAACCTCAGCAGAATGATGAGAGAATCTTTGGCGACTTCAACCTCAGCAGAATGGTGAGAGAATCTTAGGCGACTTCAACCTCAGCAGAATGATGAGAGAATCTTATGCGACTTCAACCTCAGCAGAATGATGAGAGAATCTTTGGTGACTTCAACCTCAGCAGAATGATGAGAGAATCTTTGGCGAATTCAACCTCAGCAGAATGGTGAGAGAATCTTAGGCGACTTCAACCTCAGCAGAATGATGAGAGAATCTTAGGCGACTTCAACCTCAGCAGAATGATGAGAGAATCTTAGGCGACTTCAACCTCAGCAGAATGATGAGAGAATCTTAGGCGACTTCAACCTCAGCAGAATGGTGAGAGAATCTTAGGCGACTTCAACCTCAGCAGAATGATGAGAGAATCTTAGGCGTCATCTACCTCAAACGGTAAAGACTTTTATCTGTTGATCGTTCTCTCCTGAAAAAGTAACGAGTTAGTTGTATGCAATGTCATAATTTATGTATTGCCTGATGTCATGATGTTCTCAAAAATAAATGAGATTGGGGTGATACGATGCGTGTATGCATGTATCATAATGTATAACAATGTGATGTTTATGAATGTATTTTCGTCTAGGAAAATAAATCCTTGACGAATGCCGGGAGCTGAATCCTGGGCTGATGTTGAAGAGAGTTCTTCGTTTTCGCTGGGGATGATGGTTGTAAGAATAACCCTGTTAGGAGAAGATGGCTTCATTGGGGAATAAACTTGGCGAATAGATTACTCTGCGGGGAATGCTCTGTGGGGAGAGATACTTCGCTGAGATGTTGATGATAACTCCGGTGGGGATACTATTGATGTGTTAGGTTGAAGGAATTGATGAACTCCGCTGGGGGATAGAAAGACTTCGTCGGGGATGATCTTTCCGTGACAATTGGCTGAGGATAACCCAGTTATATCCTGGTGGGGAAATAACCTTATGAATAAAGTCGGGGGCGCGTTCGTACTATGCGGGTGACAAGCTTCCAGAATCTACTAGGGATAAGCTTCCTGCTGGGTAGATTGGTTGAACTCTCCTAGGGAAATTCTTGAGATGTACTGGGGAAGTGGCTCCACTGAAGTGTTTGGTAAACCGCCGGGGAACAATCTTAGACCAAGACTGCTGGGGATCCTTGTTAAGAATGTTTGTATACTCCGTTGGGGAATGTTGAGATCTTCGAGGGATAATCCAACTTCCTTAAGGCTGACAGTAAGCTAACTCTGCTTGGGGAGAGTGTTGCTGACTTGCTGGAGGTATTGGCCTTCTCAGGGCTGATTGGAGACCCACTCTGCTTGGGGAGAATTTTTGGATCTTGTCTCACTCTCTGGGGAATTAAGGCATCTTAGTTACATTCTTCAGCCGAACTTACCTTGGTACCTTGGTGGACAGAGCAATTAGATTGCCTAGACAACTCATTATTGCCCATGTCTCTGCAGGAGAAGATGCCTGTGGAGGTGCTTGACGATTGCCGATTGACAAATCCTCTTCTGGTAGGCAAGTGACGAGATAACGGGACATAGTCGTACGCTGTGATCCCTAATTTTTGCCTGGACCGCCCTTTCGGATTTTCAGTCCACCGGGATACCCTTTTTTTCCCAAGCCGCCTTTTCAGGTTTTCGACTTGCCGGGTGTACAGATTTTTTCATTTCATCCCTTATTTTGCCCGAACCCTTTTGGTTCGTCGGGAAGCCCTTATTTTTGCCTAGGTGTGTCAACCTAGCGGGTCTTTAATTTTACGTAGTATTTTTTCGACTATATCCATGCTCTCAGAGAGCAGGGAGTTGTCACTGTCAGTAGTATTGTGTTGCCGTACCACTAGAAGATGTCTGATCAGGCAAGATTCGTTGTCGGAATGCCCCAGGTGATCCAGATGGAGATTTGCCCCAAGCTGGTTGGCCTTTTGAGAATTTCTCCGAATCTTGACCGGACTGCCCTAGATGATGGCCACTGGTCATGCCATGCCCCTTGATTGGAAGTGTTTCTTCCACCGGAGGTGACTCTTTTGTTGAGAGGACCTTCGTTCATCGGATATTCGTTGCGCAAAGTTCTCTGCTGTTCAAACAAATAATCATATGCAAACAATGTTATCTTAAGAACGCAAAGCTTATGTCTGTCTTGAAATTTTTGAAAATGCATTTTTCAATAAAAGCAAGTGAGTTTTTTTTTTTGTAAACTGTGATGTCAACTAGTTATTTTACCGCAAGCCTTAAGGAGTCAGGATACCTTTCGTAACAGTATGCTTTCGAACTAACCCATGCTTCAGCTAGGACTTTTAAGGGTTATAACGTGGCCTGCTTCACAGTTCAAGAAACAAAGGATAAAGGCTCAAATTTATTTGTACCCACCCGTTCTTCGTGATGTTCTTCAATCCTAAACTCAGCTAATCATGCGTTAGACCTTGTTTGAGTCTTTGTCCTGATGTTCCAATGATGGTTCAGATATTGATGATTTATTCTTAATAAGCATTCATTTTTTGTTTTTGTTGAGGGTTTGTATGACCTCTTTCTTTTTGATTTCGTTATCCCTAAATTTTGCCTGAACTGTTTCTTTTGTGATTACAGTCAGCGGGATGCCCCAGTTTTGTAAGTCTCCTTCATAGGTTTTGACTTATTGGGTTTTTATTTTTGAGATATAATGACTGCCTATCCTTATGATTATTCAGAATCATCACTGTCTTCTCTTTTTTTTTTGTAAGGACCTCTTTGGTGCCATTTGTTATGCACTTGGATCAACTGAGAGAACTACCCTGCCCCAGGTTATGATAAAGGATTTTAATTTTCGAAAAGAAAAACTCCTACTTCTTTGGCTCAGAGGGGTTGACGAGGGATTATCTTCCTTATAACTCCAGTGTTTAGGGATTGAAACAATGCCTGTACCTCATCAGCGGGGTCTGTTCAAAAGCATACTGTAAGGATCGTGGTATCGTTTTCGTCATCCTCCCTCAAGAGGCTTAGAATTATTAACCGAGAGTTGATCATCACAAAAAAATGAAAGCAATTTTGAATATGATGAAAACAATTGTATTAATTCCAAAACAGACATATGCGATGCATTAATGGAATAAAAGAGTTTGCTATGACATTAATTGTTTGAACAATCAAAAGAAAATTACAACTTGAACATTCGAATGAACAAAAGTATTCTAGTCTCAAGGCTTGTCATTTCAAATGGTGAACCTCGCAGGGATAGTAGAAGAACTCGACCTGACCATTTGGGGTGAATTCCACAGCTCCTTCATCAATCAGGCTTTGGATTTTATACCTCAACTTCCAACAGTCATCAGTATCATGCCCCGGGCTGTTAGAATGGTATGCGCACCTGGCCCCAGGATTATAGTTGGGTGAAGAAGTCTTAGGATTAGGGTGAGGTCCTATTGTTGTACCCCAAAATTTGCCCTCCCATATTTCTCAAAACATTTCAAGAAAATTCACAAGTCTAACCCGGCGCGTTATATTCAGGTGTTCTTTCGCCAAGATATCTCTGATAACATATTCTCAAATTCAGGTTCGGCTCAAGAGTCAATTCTTTAAAGAAGGTATCCGAATGTGTGAGTTTTCTTGAAGAAATATAGTGAAAAAGTGTGCTGAAAGTGCAGTTTTTACGCGCTAAAAAATTCATAACTTGAAGATCGTGACTCGTTTTGAACCCGTTCCGGTGGCCAAAATTCCTTCTTGACATTCTCTACGTTTTCATCTCTCACGGCTGGAAGCCAATTTCGATCATAAGGTCTTCAAAAATGTGGATTTATCAAGTATTTTCGTGCAGAAAATTTGTGACAGAAGTTTATTTGCGTCATGTTCAAAAAATCATAACTTGGTCGATTTTCATCGTATCGAGCTGGTTCTGGCGCCAAAATTTCACAAATTGAGTTGGCTACATTTTCATAGAAGGTATTGAGTTCAAACGGTATTCAAAAGGCCTTCGTTGTTTGCTCAGAGTGCGTGACACACCGAAAATCCTGAATGCTGAATATTATTTCATCTGGGCCGAAACTTCGAAAATTCATAACTCGGTCAATTTTTATCGGATTGGGCTCATATTTTTACACAAGGTCCCTGACTTGTAGATCTACAACTTTGCTTCAAAAGTCGAGACCGGATTATGCTCCGATCAATACCAGTTTTTTATTGAGGAACGTGTCAGAGTCGACACTGGAGCCCAAAATAAGTTTGTCTGAGCTGAAACTTCAAAAATTCATAACTAATTCACTGTTTATTCGATTGAGCCGATTTTCGGACAGGAGTTAGTTATCGATGTCAGCTACATTTTGTTTTCACATTTCAACTTCAAAAAATGCATTTAAGTCCCTGCGATTTAGCCTGGAAAGTGACGAATTCAAGTGAATATTGGAGGCCCAATTGCACATTCAAAGCCCATTTGATTTACCCTAATTTCCATTATATAATCACCTTCTTTTCACACAAACCAGAGAAGAGGAGAAAAAATAGAGAAAGAACCTTGCCACAACACTGTTAGAATATCAAATTCTTTCAAGAACCCTAAAACCTTGAAATCCTTATTACAAATCCCTCTCTCACTACAAACAAACCATCACAGTTACAAACCAACACCTCACTACTTCTTCAGTATGGGTAAGGCTGGTTTGATCTCCATGATCAAAATGGTATAATCATTCATACATGCCATATTGTGCCTAAACGTTAAATTTCTTCATATATTGGCTTTATTTGCATTTTATGATTTTATTTAATGTGTTCGTGAGATTCAACACTGCAGATTTAGACAGGATCCCATGCAGGTTCATTAAGGAACGTTGAGGCCAAAAGCCAAAAGCCAAATGGCCAAAGTAGAAAAACTTATGCATGACACTAATACATGGCGAGACAGACATCCTGAGAAGATTAAGGAACGTTGAGGCCAAAACACAAATGGCCAAAAGCCAAAAGCCAAATGGCCAAAGTAGAACAACTTATGCATGACACCAACAAATGGTCAAACCACTCCAATTCACCTCCAAAAAGGGCCAGACACCCCCCATGGTTTGCATCATTTTTATTTTTTTAATTGATTTTCCTTTTCATTCTTTTAATTGTTTTTTAATTGTTTTCTTTAGTTTCCTAAAATAATTTTCATAATAAAAAATCAGAAACTAAAAATGTTTATTGTTATTAATATTAATTTCACCATTATTTTTTGTAAATAAACTTTAATAATTAACTTAGTTAATTTAGGTTTCAAAACTTTAATATTTTTCTTAATAAATTAAAATATGTAGAAATTAGGTTTTTTTAACTTTTCATCATTTTTTTAAATAAATAATTTTCTCATCATTATTATCATTATTAATTACTAAATATTTTGTAAATAAACATGTACATTAATTATTTAATAAATTAGGTTAAACCTTAATATTTTCTTAATAATTAAAAATAATTTAGAATTAGGGTTTCGTTAAACTATAATTTTAATCCTTTTCTTTATTTTCATTAAATTCTCATAAATAAAAAACCATAAATACAAAAAACCTCAAAAAACAATTTCTTTTTCTTTTTTAATTTCATTAATTTAATAATTTAATTTAATTTCATTAAAAAGGTTCCAACGCCCTCGCTTGCAATTTTAATTCCAATTCGCGCATTTTATTTATTTCCTTCTTTTAAATATTTATGTAACTCTCCCGAAGCCGTGTAAATTAAATTTCTCGCACTTTACTTTGCTTTATTTACTTTCTGTCAAATCGGGTCCTGGATTTTATTTTGGCGATGTGGACCCGCGCCTTTGTAATAGTTTAGGAATTTTACCTTTCCGCATCTTTTTAACTGTTAAATAAATGCATGCAAGAATGAATGACAAAAATAAAAACAAGCGCGTAGATCACTTTGACATGAACAAGATAAATGCAAATGAACATAACACACAAATCACACACCACCCCTAGGGTACGCCTCACTGTTGCCTTGCCTCGAAAGGTGATCGTCGAGTAGAGGATGTCTTAGTAAGTCCTCATGATCCGGGAACCTGGCATGAGGGTAGCTTCTAAGGTATCTTCCCATTGCTCCGGTGATCACCACGTCCCGAACCTCGAATTGACCCGAACACCTCCAACGGTGGTGCTACCTACCTTTCAATGGTGGGATGGCACTACTTTAAAGGACATTTACACAGACGAATTCCTTAGGGTAGGTAGACGACTCTAGATACTTGCTCTAATTTCAAAACAAATCAAAAAATACTTTTCACACCGACACCTTTTCAAAAAGCTTTCGAAAGCAATTTTTCAAACACTCTTGAGGACCGATACAAGAGTCGAACTGAATTTTTCAAAGAAACTTTTTTAAAAACCCACAATTGAAAAGCAAACAAACCATTTTGAAAATACAAGTGAGCAAGTATCTAAGAGCCCATGGGTAACCATGGATAGAAAGGGTGCTAACACCTTCCCTTTCTATAATCTACCTCCCGAACCGAGAGCAATCTCTATAAGGAATTTTTCTGTGCTTTTGTCCTTTCCATTTGGAGAAAATAAAAGACGGTGGCGACTCTTGCTTCCGCGACATTTCGCGAACCAGCGTTAAACAGTCAGTTCCAGATCCACCGATCACAGAACTGGCGACTCTGCTGGGGATACTTATAAAGTAAGGTGTACCTTAGGATAGTACATAACTGTGTTTTCAATTGCTTTGACTTGTTTGCTTTAAATTGTGGGTTGCATCGGAGTTACATAGATCCTAACCCGGATCTGGGGATACCCTGTTTAGGTAGCATAAGCTGTGAGGGACCTGTCCGGCGTAGACCGACATGGGTGAAGCAGTGGCTACGTTGGTGTGGCGCCTTGGTCTGTACCGATATCCCTTGTGTTGCAACGAGGAGAATATGGGTCTTCTGAGGAGTCATTAAGCACCAACAACCTTAGAACCTTAAATGACACAACTTGGCCATTAGAACAGTAGCAGTATGCTACGCCCATTGAGGCTAAACTCTCGTGATGGTTCTGGCCGCAAGAAAAGATTGCGATGCTGGAGTTATGACCGATTGAGGGTAGTCAATGATATTGGGATCCTCTAAGAACCCGGTTACTTTGATAGGAAAGGTATGAACCAACAAACTGAAAGAGGGTAATACCTAGACCTCATGCTGGCCTAAACTCTAAGGGCTTCTCTTGTGTGACTTGTGTGCCTTCGTACTTGACTATTTGCATGCTTGTTGTCTGACACTTGAGCTTCTTGCAGGTTTTGTTTGTAGTCCTTAATTAGGACTCATAACAAGGTTTACCGAGTTTCTTGCAGGTTTCGTTTTTAGTCCTTAACTGGGACTCATGATAGGTTTTACTTGAGTTTCTTGAAGGTTTTGGTTTGCAGTCCTTAATTGGGGCTCATAACAGGGTTACTTACATTACCCCATGCATACCATAACATCATACCATTGCATACATCCTAACCCATTTCAAGGATCTCAAGGGCTTGTGATGCAGGTCACGGTGAATCAACTATCCCAGCAAGGGGCAAAGAGGATTTATTTTCCTCTAGCCAAGGTTGTCAGGGGCTATGACCCACTTGATATGGTGAGCTTTGACACTTGAAGAAGGTTGCCCTAGCCAAGGTTGTCAGGGGCTATGACCCACTAGAATGGTGAGCTTTTGACCCTTGAAGAAGGATTCTCAGCAACATAGGGCTCCTCCAATCAAGCTAACAAATTCAAATGCTAACAGTCTTCTTGTTTATCCCGCGAGGTCCTAGAAAACATTGCATGCATACATACACATCATAACAGGTATCCTTGTTGCAGGTAACCTCTTGAAGTTGGTGGGCTCCACTTGTCCTATCAGAAGTAACCGGGTTCTAAGGGTCCCAATATCATTGGATTGCTTTCATTGTTCATCGTTTCGATTTAAGCACTGAACTGGCGACCGAAATATTCCAAGAAAACAACCCTCAATTGAGTGTAGTATCGAGTATCAACCAACCTCGGACTACACCAAAGTCAGTTATCTCACTACCCTAAAGAGGCCAAGATGGTTCAATTAAGGTTCCTAAGGTCAGTTGATGCTTCACGACACCACGCGGAGGCCCCGTACTCTCCTTGACTGAACTCAAGGGTTACCGGTACACACCAAAGTGCCACATCAACGTAGCAGACTGCTTTAACCATGTCGGTATACCCCGCACAGTTCCCTCACAGCCTTGTTGCTACTTTCTAAGAAGGTATCCCCCAGATCCGGGTTAGGATCTATAGAACTCCCAAGACAGTCCCACAATAGTAAAGCAAGCAATTCAGACAATTGAAAACACAAGTGATCTTAGTCCTAAGGTACACCTCACTTTTATGGTTTCCCCAGCAGAGTCGTCAGTTCTGTGATCGGTGGATCTGGAACTGACTGTTTAACGCTGGTTCGCGAAATGTCGCGGTAAGCAAGAGTCGCCACCGTCTTTTATTTTCTCCAACATGGACAGGACAAAAGCACAGCAAAATTCCTTATGAGATAGTTTCTCGGTTCGGGAGGTAGATTTATAGAAAGGGAAGGTGTTATCACCCTTTCTATCCATGGTTATCAATGGGCTCTTAGATACTTGCTCATTGTGTTTTCAAAAATTGTTTGCTTTTCAAAGTGTGAGTGGGTTTGAAAAAGTTTCGTTTAAAGATTTCAGATCGACTCTTGTATCAGTCCTCAAGAGTGTTTGAAAAATTGTTTTGAAAGCTTTTTGAAAAGTGTCGGTGTGAAAAGAGTTTTTGATTTGTTTGAGAATAGAGCAAGTATCTACGAGTCATCTACCTACCCTAAGGAATTAGGCTGTGTAAATGTACTTAAGGTAGTGTCATCCCATCATTGAGAGGTAGCTAGCACCACCGTTGGAGGTGTTCGGGTCAATTCGGGTTTAGGGACAGTGTGGTCACCAGAGCAACAGTAGGACACCTTAGAAGCTACCCTTATACCATTGATCTTTTTTATTCCGAGGCAACCGTTTCGAGGCAACTTGTTTCGAGGCAACTAGATCAATGGACATAAGGACTTACTAAGACGTCCTATACTCGACGACCACGTTTCGAGGGCAAGGCAACAATGAGGCGTACCTTAAGAGTGGTGTGTGAATTTGTGTGTTGTTTTCATGTTAATATTTGTCTTTGATCGTGCATTTGGTGAGCTACGCATTGTTTTTAATTTAGGCATTCATTCTTTCATGCAATTAGAATTTAAAAGGGCGGAAATTAAAGTGCGGAAAATAAAGTCCTACGCTATTACAAGGCGCGGGTCTATACATCGCCAAATTAACAAAGACCCGTTTTGAATAAAAATGCGGAAAATAAATAAATTCCTAATTACTATTACAAGGCTTGAGCAATTACATTATATTTAAAACGAAAAATAAGAATAAACGTGCGAAAAGAAATTAGAATCGAATGTTCGAGGGCGTTGGACCCTTTAAAGATTAAATTGAAATTAAAAGTTAATAAATTATTAAATTAAAAAAGAAATTGTTTTTTATGTTTTTATGTTTTTTAATGAAAATAAAGAAAATCAATTAAAATTAGAAGTTAAATAAAACCCTAGTTCTAAGTTGTTTTTAATTATTTATGAAAGATATTCAAGTTTAACCTAATTTACCCTAATTAATTAATTACATGTTTATTTACAAAATTAATTAATAATTAATAATAATGATAATAAGAAAAAATTATTTATTAAAAGAAAAGATAAAAATGCTAAAAACCCTAATTTCTATATATTTTAGTTATTTAAGAAAAGATTAAAATTGAAAACCTAATTTTACTAAATTAATGATTTAAAGATTTATTTACAAAAATATTAATGAATTAAATATTAAATAAACATATTTTTAGTTTTGATTTTTCTGGTTTTAATATGAAAATTATTTTTGTGAATTAAATAAAACAAAAAAAACAATTAAAATAAAAAGAAGAAAAGAAGAAGAAATTAGAAAATATGATGCAAACCATGGGGGTATTCAGACCCAATTTGGAGGTTTATTGAGAAGTTCAGGCCCATTAGAAACCAAGGCCTTTTTGACTTTCTGGAATTACGTATGGCATGGTTGACCAGCGTACATGGTGGATCTCCATTCATAGCCTTCAGATGGATCCTCATGCATAGGTGGCAAGCTTGGGCGCGTGTGTGCATGGTAGGACGTCAGGAGCATGTTGCATATGAACACGTTACAGAAAAAATTATTGAATAAGTGGGGGGACCTGGGAATCGAACCCAGGTCCCAGTACCTGCATGACAACTCACCAACCAGTTGAACTAACGCGTTTCTTTGTTAGTTTAGTGGAACATAAATAATATATGTGAAAAAAGAGTATTATGCTGAACAATTAAAAAAAACGCGCCAATCATTCAAACCATCCAATCACGTTCCAACAACTCAGCGTCTTCTTCCTTTTTTCCTGTAAATAAAAGCAAATAGCGGGGGTTTTAAACCCCCACTAAACAAGACCAGGAAAAATAGCGAATAGGATATAGGCAAACATAAAAAGGGCGCGAGGTGTGAGTTAGCTTCGTTTGGATGTCACGAATCCATTGGTACCAGTTTGAAGGGCTAATTTTTCCTTATGAAGGAACCCCTAATTCAAAGCTCCTGAAACCCTAAAATACGTTCATGGTGAATTCTTGTACAGGCAGTATTAGTTCAATTCAAGGGTACCATTAGCTTCAGAACATTCATATTAGTGTAAATCAACATTTAAAATATATGAAAAATGCATGTGAATCACAAAACGATAATGGACAATTTCAAGAAAAGGGTGATGTCGTTCTACCAACCCTTCAAGTCTGGAGACTTGGTTTCGATTGCAAAAGATTCTTAGGTGTCTCAGCAATGCTTTGGAATGCGTTTGGAGCCTTGAATTATGCTCTAGATATGAAAACAGTTTCAAGGTTTTTGGCAAAAATTTGCAATGTTGTTCTTGGTTTTCAGCGCAGCTTCTTTGTCTGTATGCATTAGGTTAGCTTTGCATATGTATGTGGATGGAATTAGGTCAAGAAAACCAGGCCCAAAGTCTATGCATTCATGTTTTCAATCTTTGACTTTTCCATATCTTTTTTCAATCTTTTTACATGCCAATTATGCCAAATTTGGACGATTTTGTCCCTTTTGATTGATGCACGAAATATTTAGCTCATAATGGAAGATTTTGCTGCACAAAAAGATTTAAAACCATTGTTTAGTATTTTTCTCATATTTAATTTTAATTAAATGAATTGATAAGATTAAAAATTCAATTAATTAATTAAAAATAAGAAAATAACTCCCTTTTAGCTTAATGGGTCGTGCATAGCCTTTGGGTAATGATTCATGGAAGAAATTGAGGCCCATTAGCAATTTTGAGGCCTTTAGTGCAAAGTTGACTTTTCAAAATTCCAAAAAATTTCCCAACTTCTTCAAGGCATATTTTGCTCAATTTTGAAGCTATGAACATGTTCTTGGACATTTTGGAAAGGTCTTGAAGTCCTCTAACCAATTCCTTTGGTCCCATGTCATTTTGATTTACCAATATCAAGTTATGGTCTTTGACTTAAAGTGCCTTTTTTTTACTTTTGAAAATGACCTATAATGTTGAAATTGATAACTTTTTGTGAGAGAATTTCTTGGACTTGAAGTGTGAATATGAGTTGTAGTAAATGTCATTATCTTCAAAATGAGCTTTGTATGGGATTTTTCTGATAAACCATGAAGAAGTTATGCCCTGGTCAATTTGCAGTTGACTTTTTCAACTGTCCAAAAATAGAAACTTTTGCATCTTGAGACTTTTTGAGCCATACTTTGAGAATCATGATCAAGAATTGATCAAATTATGTTTGTGGCTTCAAAATAAGATGTTGACCAAATTTTTTGACTTTTGACTGTCAAATGACCATTTTGCCCCTGCAGTTGACTGTGGAGCATTTAGGGTTTTTGAATGTGCAATTTGATGCTGTGAGTCTTGAAACTTGGTATATGGATGCTTGACAATGTATGTAGGCATGTGGGACTTGTTTGGACCCTTGAAAACTTCAATTTCTTTGCCAGAACCAAAACCCTAATTTTGACTGTGTTAGGAGGCAATTGGACTGTGCAACCCTTGGGAGATTTTGAACATTGATCTTGGCAAATCTTGAAGAATATGGGAGGGCAAATTTTGGGGTACAACACTACCTCAACAAATAATGAAGGAATCTTGGATGATTACTACCTCATCAGATAATGAAGGAATCCTGAATGATTACTACCTCAACAGATAATGAAGGAATCTTGGACGATTACTACATCAACATATAATGAAGGAATCTAGGACAATTGTTAATTCAACATATAATGAAGGAATCTTTGACGACTGCTACTCCAACAGATAATGAAGGAATCTTTGACGACTGCTACTCCAAAAGGTAATGAAGGAATCTTTGATGACTGCTACTCCAAAAGGTAATGAAGGAATCTTTGACGACTACTACTTCAACAGTGTGATACGGTGGGAGAACTGACTTGAGGTTTCGCGTTTGTGTTTGCAAATGTTGCGGTTTAGCAAGAATCGCCACAGACTTTTATTTTATCCAAAAGGAAAGGTGAAAAAGCTTAGGAAAGACCTTTTTGAGATAATTTTGAGTTCGGGGGGTAGATTATGAAAAGGTAAGGTATTAGCACCCTTTTCATCCATGGTTTTCCATGGGATCTTAGTTACTTGCTAGATCAACTTGCTTTTGTTTGAAAATTGTGCTTTGTGTGGTTTTTTTGAAAGTATTTTGTAAAAGAGGCCATTCGTTTAGGCAATCTTTGTAATGATTCTTCTTCGTAAGAATGTATACAAAGATGTTTGTCTTTTTGAAAACGTTTTCAATGTTTGTAAAAATGTCTTGGAAATGTGTGTAGTTTCGAAAATAGCAAGGATAGTTGTTTGGGAATAGAGCAAGTGACTAGAAGCAATCTACCTACTCAAATGTCTTTCTTATGCATTTTCTATTCCTTTGACATTGTTGTCTTACCATTGATTTGGTAAGCAACCCTATCTTTGGAGTTTTACGGGACGGGCGCGGGTCATCGTATAACCATGATTAGCAATGTTGCAAAGTATCTTAGCATTTCAAGGGACTAAGATCATTTTGTAAGGCAACTTCGAATAACATCATCTAGGGACTATGATCTTTTGATTTTTTTTTTGTTTTACCAAGATACTTCGCATGCGTAACATGCCTATTTTTGTAAAAGGCAACCAAGTGGAGAAACCCTAAGGGTGTTTGTATGCAAGTGTGTTTGATTACATGCATGATTTTATCTTGAATTAGGATTTTCTATTTCATTGATTTTATCTTGCCATACATATCCTAATTGCTAGCATTTACATTTGAAAGCGATAAAATGTGGAAATGTAAAGTCCTATGCTATTACAATATTTAGGGGGTGGGGGTACACACTTATGAATGGGGAATCCAGCGAGAAAAATAAAGAAAAATAACAAGGGGAAGAAAAAAGAAAGAAGAAGGGGGTCAGCATGCTGCTGAGAGGAAGTCAGAAGTTCTGACCCTGGCCTGCTGCAGAATAGCAACCTGTTAGTGAAAATGTATAGGTCAGAACTTCTGACCCTGGTGCGCTGCAATTTAGAAACCTGTTAGTGTAAATATATGGGGTCAGAGGTTCTGACCCTGCTGGGAACACAATAATTTTCAGAAGTTATGATATTACTGATAACAAAACAGGCCTCAGAAGTGCTGGCGTCAAAGTCAGAACTTGGTCTCCTCCTGTGCTAGTCAGAACATCTGCAATTTGGTTATTTCTCCACAAAATAGAAGGCATGCCTAAGACAGTTTCAGCAGGTGTTCTAGCGCTTCAGAAATAAGGAGAAACGAAACCAAAAAATCAGAGGCAAGTATGCCTTTGCTAATTCTAACTATGAGTTTCAGTTTCTTCAAGGCAGTTATGAACTGATTCGTTCTCTACTTAAGCATGCAGAGGCGTAAAAATCTCAGAACATGTGCAACATCAGAAGCATGATATCTACATTGTGTTTTTTGAGCATGCAAATCTAATGATGCTTAAGCAATGTGGTGAGGGTCAGCAGGTGCTTACCTTGCTGTTTGAAACAATTCTTTGAACTAGAGTTAGCCTTAACTCTGATAGTGTTCTAGACAGGTTCTTTGAATGGATGGATGGAGAGTATATATATGTGGGGCCAGAAACTGTATGGACATTTCTTAGTCAAGAAATATTTTGGATATAAATGAGGTTGGGAGGCAGGAGATTCAAAGTTGTGTTTAAGGCTCTTGAAACACTAGGAATTTTGGCAGAGTTTCAAGGTGTTTTCTTGCTAAAATTTTCTGTTTCTTTTCTAGCAATTTTTCTGGGCTTGGACCGGGATTTTTCAATGGACAAAGGTGTTCTATTTATAGGCAAAGCTTTGTGGGTTTTTAAAACGTTAAGTGGCGCTAATATCATGCACTAGATGTTGACTTACTCTTGAAGAAAAGTTCATAAAAAGTTGTGATGATTCACAGCTTTTAGCCTAGGCTGGGTTAGTAAGTGAGGATTAAGGAAAAGTGACACCCATGAGCGAAAAGTAGCGCATGAACCCATACCTAAATCTGCACAAGAGCTTTGTTATGCTGCATGTGGAGAGACCCTTTGGACAAATGCTCAAAAGTGGTTGTGAGCATTAGTGAGCATTAAATGGTGATGAGATTGGTCAAGACTAAGAAATCTTTTAATATGAGATTTGCATCATTACTTAAATCTGAGCCAGCAGTTCCTACTTCAGCATAATCCAGAATAACGCACCTAATTTCTGATCTTGGTACCCTGCTGCCTCAGCAAATTCTGAGGGTTCTCCAGGCTTTCCAACATGTTTTATAATCTTCTGCTCTTACCTTGGCAGGTTCTGACATGAACTTGCGTAGCTGCTGAAGAGCTGCATTCTGAATGAATATTATATGCTGAGCCAAGTTTGCATCTTCTGACTGAGTTGGCGTAGCTGCTGAAGAGCTGCATTCTGACTGAATGTTATATGCTGAGCCAAGTTTGCATCTTCTGACTGAGTTGGCATAGCTGCTGAAGAGCTGCATTCTGACTGAATGTTATGTGCTGAGCCAAGTTTGCATCTTCTGACTGCTCCTTCCTAGAGGTTGGTTTAGAAGTTCTGAAATGTCATTTTCCTTTAGATACTTTAGAAAAATTCTAAGTAGAATTTAACTTTTCCAAGGTAAAATTTGACTTTTGAACTTCTTGATGAAACAAACTTCATATTCCAACATGTCTTGATGAAATATGATTTTTGAGATTTGATTTTGATTCAAAAGTCAAAGTTTGACTTCTCAGCGTGTAAATGACCATTTTCCCCTTGTGAATGGCTTGCTTGGAAAGAAATGATAATTCAAGGCTTGGATTTGTATAAGGGAAAACTTGAGAATTCAGGGTGATTTTCTTGAGAAATGAGAGGGAAAATTTAGGGGTACAACAGCTGCCCCTGTTCAATCTTCTTTAACCTGAAGAGTTAGATTGACGAGATTTGCCATTCGCGACTCTAAGGTGGAAGATGATTGGACACTAGAGTGCCCAGAAATTTGCACTCGACGGTGATAGGAGGAATGGGCTTAAAGATTCCATTTGGAGAGGTGATGAAATCCTGTTGGAGATGGGCTTATAGATGCCATCCAAAAGTGCTTATTAAGATGTAATCTGCAAGCTTGAACATTAGAATGGTGTCCATGTCTGGAGCCTATCCGTATTGAGTATGAATGAGTATCAAAACGACTTCCGGGTCTGGAGCGTATATGGACTGAACTGTATCAAAAGTTGAATCTGAATGAGTATCAGAATGGCTTCCAGGTCTGGAACGTATCTGAACTGTATCAAAAGTTGAATCTGAATGAGTTTCAGAATGGCTTCCGGGTCTGGAGCATATCTGAACTGTATCAAAAGTTGAATCTGAATGAGTATCAGAATGGCTTCCGAGTCTGGAGCATATCTGGAATGTATCAAAAGTTGAATCTGAATGAGTATCAGAATGGCTTCCGGGTCTGGAGCTTATATGGACTGTATCAAAAGTTGAATCTGAATGAGTATCAGAATGGCTTCTAGGTCTGAAGCGTATCTGAACTGTACCAAAAGTTGAATCTGAATGAGTATCAGAATGGCTTCCGGGTCTGGAGCGTATCTGAACTGTATAAAAATTTGAATCTGAATGAGTATCAGAATGGCTTCCGGGTCTGGAGTGTATCTGGGCTGTATCAAAAGTTGAATCTGAATGAGTATCAGAATGGCTTCTGGGTCTGGAGCGTATCTGGACTGTATCAAAAGTTGAATCTAAATGAGTATCAGAATGGCTTCCGGGTCTGGAGCTTATTTGAACTGTATCAAAAGTTGAATCTGAATGAGTATCAGAATGGCTTTCGGGTCTGGAGCGTATCTGAACTGTATCAAAAGTTCGCATATTGTTAGTGGTAGATGTTAATCTTATCCAGAAAAAGGGTAAAACGTTAGCTGAAACAAAGTTATATTGCATGAAATGTATGATGCAATGTAGTTGCTTTATGATATGTGGATGCAATGTATGCACATGTAAGCTGATTTGTTGTATTGTTGTTTGATTGAGGAAAATAAATCCTTGAATGCTGCTGGGGATATGTGAGTCTTCAATGTCTTGAAGTTGAAGTACTGATGAACTTTTGTTGAGAGAAGTAAATTCTATTGCGAGGACAACGCCATGAACTTTTGAAAAATTTGATGATTTCCACTAGGAACCAATAGTTTGAAATTTGTTCCGCTGGGGATTAGCTGGGAGTTTCGTTCCGCTGAGGAGTTATTGAAAGCTCTATGGGGAATATGGAGTGGTCTAGGTACGTTTTCATGTCTTTTCAACCTATCAGTAATTGTCTTTCTCATTTTGTTTATTTGTAAACAATGATTATGTTCAAATGCATATGCTCATCAATTAATCATTGGACATTTTTGCAAACAAAACACAATTGTAAAGAAAAGACAAATAATAATTATTTTTTGTAATTTCAAAGAGATATCTTTGTATTGACTTTGAGTAAGCATTTTATACAAGGGAGACAAACATTCTAGTAAGAGAATGGTGCCATAAAAACAAGAAAAATTTATACAAAGAAAGATAGCCATGTGTAATAATCCCATGGGGTTCCCATTCTGCTATAGCCTTCGTATCTCCGAATATCTTGTCTACTTGTTGCTCCGTCCGAAGATGATTTAATTGATCAGAAACTCCGAGTTTGTCAGTGGAAGTCAAAAGTTGTCCGTTAAGTGATCTGACGGGACATAGTCATACGCTTTAATTCCCTAAATTTTTGCCTAGGCCGCCCTTTCGGGTTTTCATTCCAACGGGAAACCCTTTTTTTCCCAAGTCGCCCTTTCGGGTTTTCAACTTGCCGGGTGTACAGATTTTTTTTTATTTTATCCCTAATTTCTGCCCGAACCTTTTTGGTTCGCCGGGATGTCCTTGTTTTGCCTAGGTGTGTCAACCTAGCGGGTCTCTTATGCGTATTATCTTTTGACTATGTCCACGTTTGCAAGGTGTGGCAGGTTGACACCGTCCATGGTGGTCAAAATCATTTCCCCGCCGGAGAAAATATTTTTGATTAAAAATGGTCCTTCATAGGTAAGAGTCCATTTGCCCTTGGGATCACTTTGTGGAAAGATGATACGTTTGATCACTAGATCCCCAACTTGATATACTTGACGCCTGACTTTCTTGTTGAAAGCCTTGATCATCCGTTTTTGATACATTTGACATTGGCAAACAGCAGTAAGTCTCTTTTTGTTGATTAAGTTCAGTTGATCAAGCCGAGTCCGGATCCAATCGTCTTCATTCAAACCTGCATCCTTCATAATCCTCAAAGAGGGGATTTGAACCTCAATAGGAAAAACAACTTCCATGCCATATACCAAAGAATAAGGTGTTTCCCCAGTTAATGTGTGGGTCGCGGTACGGTACCCGTGGAGAGCGAATGGTAACATCTCATGCCAGTATTTGTATGTGACTGTCATCTTTTGTATGATCTTTTTAATATTCTTATTCGCAGCTTCGACAGCACCATTCATCTTTAGCCGATATGGGGAAGAATTATGATGCTGAATCTTGAATTGCTCGCACAAGGCGGTGATCATAGTGTTGTTGAGATTTGTACCATTGTCAGTGATGATCCTTTCTGGGATACCGTACCGATAAATGAGATTTTGCTTGATGAAGCGGGCAACAACATTCTTACTAACGGAAGCGAACGAAGATGCTTCGACCCACTTTGTAAAATAGTCAATGGCCACCATAATGAAGCGGTGTCCATTGGAGGATGTAGGCTTGATCTCCCCAATCATATCAATTCCCCACATAGCAAAGGGCCAAGGAACTGTCAAGACATTCAGAGGAACTGGAGGTATGTGCACCTTATCAGCATAAATTTGACACTTATGACATGTTCGAGATTGTTGATAGCAATCTTCTTTCATGGTAGACCAATAATATCCTGCCCGTAGGATTTTCTT
Organism: Vicia faba; assembly: GCA_948472305.1. Classification (NCBI taxonomy): domain Eukaryota; kingdom Viridiplantae; phylum Streptophyta; class Magnoliopsida; order Fabales; family Fabaceae; genus Vicia; species Vicia faba. The sequence continues at coordinate 338,007,942 of OX451741.1, forward strand.
CGCCATCGTATGCCCACTGGGGTGAGTGCCAAAATTACCTTCATGTAATTCAGCCATGATCTTTTCAGCTTCAACCTTATCCATGCACCAAAGTAAAACAGAGTCATGATTGATTTTGTACAGGATGCCATTACTCAAAAAGAACTTAGCAGAGAATGTCCTTAAGAACTTGTTATCATTGATTGAAGCTCCTTCTGGATATTCTTGAGCCTCGAGATACCTCTTGAATTCATGAAACCAAGGCTGGTCCACTACCTCTTCAGTATTAATCTCGTGACAGTGTGCTGGCTCATCCATTCATTCGATGGTGATTTGGGGAGCCTCATTATCCTAATAAAGTTTAAACATAGATGACATTGTGGCTAGGGCGTCTGTTAGCTAATTTTCTTCTCGCGGAAAATGTTCGAAGGTAATCTCCTCAAAATGTGGTAGCAATGTCAAAATATGTTCTTTGTAAAGGATAAGGTTTGGGTGTTTAGTGTCCCATTCCCCTTTGATTTGACTGATGACCAAAGCCGAATCTCCAAATACATCTAAAGATTTGATTCCCAAGTCTATGGCAGCCTTGAGCCCAAAGATGCATGCTTCGTATTCCGCCATGTCGTTCGTATAGTTGAAGAAAAGTCTGGAAGTAAAGGGAGTATGACACCCCTCCGGAGATATGAGTACAGCGCCGATACCATTACCAAGTGCATTGGATGCCCCATCAAAGAACAGGGTCCATCGGGATCCTCGTTCAGGTCCGTCATATGGTCTGATTTCTTCACAATTGTCTAATGTCATGATGTCTTCATCCGGGAATTCAAACTTCATGGACTGATAATCTTCTAAAGCCTGATGAGCAAGATAATCAGCTAGCACACTTCCCTTTATAGCTTTCTGGGTAGTATATTGTATGTCATATTATGTTAGCATCATCTGCCATCTAGCTATCCTCCCAGACAGAGCTGGCTTCTCGAAGTTGTATTTTATCGGATCCATCTTAGATATCAACAAAGTAGTATGAGTCAGCATATATTGTCTTAGCCGGCGAGCAGCCCATGCCAGAGCGCAACAAGTTTTCTCGAGTAGTGAATATCTGGTTTCACAGTCGATAAACTTTTTACTCAGGTAGTAAATAGCGTGTTGTTTTCAGCCAGACTTGTCATGCTTCCCCAATACACACCCCATTGAGTTTTCTAAAACAGTCAGATACATGATCAATGGTTTTCCCTCAACTGGTGGCATCAAAATAGGAGGCTCTTGTAAATACTCTTTGATTTTGTCGAAAGCAGTCTGGCATTCATCATTCCATTTGACTACTTGATCTTTCTTAAATAGTTTGAAGATTGGCTCACAAGTAGCGGTTAGGTGAGAAATGAATCTGGCAATATAGTTCAGGCGTCCCAAGAATCCTCTGACTTCCTTCTCAGTACGAGGAGCAGGCATTTCCCGTATTGCTTTAACCTTGGCGGGATCGACCTCAATGCCTTTGTTACTGACGACAAAACCTAAAAGTTTACCGGATCGTACTCCGAATGTGCACTTGCTTGGGTTCAACCTTAGTTTATACTTCTTCAACCTTTCAAACAACTTTTACAAGTGATCCAAGTGCTCTTCTTCCGTTTGTGATCGGGCTATCATGTCATCTACGTAGACCTCTATTTCATGATGTATCATGTCATGAAACAAAGTTACCATGGCGCGCTGATAGGTTGCCCCAGCATTCTTCAGTCCGAATGGAATCACTTTGTAGCAGAATATGCCCTAATGTGTGACAAATGTAGTTTTCTCCATGTCCTCGGGTGACATTTTGATTTGGTTGTAACTTGAGAATCCGTCCATGAAGGAAAACACTTTGTGTTGGGCTGTATTGTCAACCAGGATATCTATGTGGGGAAGTGGAAAATCATCTTTAGGGATGGCCCTATTCAAATCTCTATAGCCCATGCACATTCGTACTTTGCCGTCCTTTTTAGGCACGGGAACAATGTTGGAAACCCATTGAGGATAGGAAGTGACAGACAAGAATCCAGCATTGAATTGTTTCATGACTTCTGCTTTAATATTCTCTGACATGTCAGGTCTCATGCGGCGGACTCTTTGTTTTACTGGGGGACAGTCTTCTCTTGTTGGTAGACGATGTACCACGATGTCTGTATCAAGTCCCGGCATGTCTTCATACGACCAAGCAAAGATCTCAACATAATCATGCAATAGCTGAATCAGACGCTCCTTGACACTAGGCTCCAGATTGGCACCCACCTTGACTTCTTTTTTATCCTCCTCGGTACCTAAGTTGATTGTATCCACCGGTTCCTCATGAGGCTGAATAGCTTTTTCCACTTGTTGTAGTAGTCTGGCCAGTTCCCCTGGGACTTCACAATCTTCCTCATCTTCATCTTCGGCTTGGTAGATTAGATCTTCAGAGTCACTAAAGGCCATAGAAGTATTGTTACCCATGGGATCCGGAATGGAGGGGTACCTGCATTTGTGAGTGTGAGTGTGTGTAAGGGTATGGCCATCTTTAAACAATAAAATGTAAAATAAAAACAATGAGCATAAAAAATTTTGTATGTGAAAAACGTCCATGATTCATTGAATGTCATATGAAGATGAAATAAAAACCCTATCAAATGGACCATTGTGCCTCGGGCAAGACACAAGGTTCAAAATGTGCGAATTGTTTGTGAATATTACAAGTCCAACAGAAATGTAAGAGATAAATTACCATGGGATGAAAGTTATTGGAACAAAGTCTCTGGCTTCCCAATTGAGAAGTCCTCCGTTGACAGTAAGAAATATCCAATCCCCCAAGCTGCAATCCTCTTCACCATCTTCCATTACATTGACCACGGGCACGGCGCACAGCCTTCTGAGAATTTGAAGTGAACCCTAAGCCAAACTTGTCAGATTTATACGGAATGTCCGGAAGTTGCCCCCATATGGTGCATCCACCCTCCTCTACTACTTCTTTGGCGTCCTTTAGAGATGACATTTGGAGCGGAGGTTTTGTGATCTTGGGAATATGGGATGCAGTCTTGGTCACTGCTACCTCTTGGGGAACCTCTTTGAAATGTTGAAAAGGAGTTTCTATGAACTCGCCATCCAATTCCACATACCAGAACGAATTGAGGTGGCTAATCATGTACTCTTCCTCTCTGTGGACAGTGATAATCTTTCCCTGGACCAGATATTTTAGCATCTGGTGTAGTGTAGAGGTGACAACACCAGTATTATGGATCCAAAGTCGTCCTAACAGATAGGAGTAAGAGGGGAGAATTTCCATTACATAGAAATTTGAGTTGAAAGTTTGAGTCCCAACCTTTATGGGGATGTCCACCTCCCCGTGCACCATCCTCTTTGAACCATTAAACTCTCTCACGACTATGTTACTGGGTTTCAACGTTAGTCCTTTGCAGTCCAATCTGTCGAGAGCTTTCTTCGGTAAAACATTCAAAGATGAGCTAGTGTCCACCAAGACATGGACCAGAGTTGTTCCTCTACATTCCACAGAGACATGCAATGCCTCGTTGTGCTTTCTTCCCCTTGGTGTCAAATCAGCATCAGAAAAGCCTAGGCCATTATCAGCTGTCAAGCTGGCCACACAATCTTGAAATTGGTCAGTAGACGTCTCTTGAGGCACGTGGTCTGTCTTTAGAAACTTCACCAGAGTTTTCGCATGTGCCCCAGAACACAGCAACAATGCCAGCATGGAGATTTTGGAGGGAGTTTTCCCCAACTGTTCAACTACGTCGTAGTCGCTCTTCTTTATTATTCTCAAGATCTCCTCCATTTCCTTCTTGGAGGCTTTGGGGATAGTCAGTGGTTGAGCCTTCGTCTGGAAGGGCTCTTCTTGAATACTTTTTCCTCGAATTTCAGCAGTTGGAGTGTTGGTAGGGATAACCGCAGGGGATGTGTCGTATTTGTCATTAGGAGCTCTTGCAGATATGATTATTGGTACGGAGGTAACCTTTGGAATAACCACGGGTCTAAAAACTGCCTTTAGAGGGGCAATTTCTGGAGAGAATATTCTTCCGCTACGGGTAATCTTACTGGTTCCGGCAATATTGCTAATGTCGGAGTCTTCTTCTTCGGAGCTCATCCCTTCGGCGGCCAACCCATCTTGTTTGATACCATGGTAGTAGATGTCTCCACCGTAATTCCACGGCATTGTTTTGTCTGATTCATATGGGACCGGCCCGGGCATTGTGATTATAAGAGGAGTAGTTTTTGGAACCGATGTAATCCTAACGGGTCTTTTAGGGACCTTGGAAGGATTTGCAGAGATGGTTATTATTGAAACATCTTCAACAGGAACAGGTGAAACAAGAGCACTTTCAAACATAATCTCTTGGTCATCTATCAAGCGTTGAATGACTGTTGTTGTACCCCAAAATTTTCCCTCCCATATTCTTCAAGATTTGTCAAGATCAATCTCCAAATGGTTCAAAATCTCTCAAGGGTTGCACAGTCAAACATCCTCCTAAGCCAATCAAAATTAGGGTTTTGGTTCTTGCAAGGAAGTTGAGGTTTTCAAGGGCTCAATCAAGTCCCATATACCTATATACATTGTCAAGCATCTACATGCCAAGTTGCAAGTCTCACAGCATGAAGTTGCACAGTCAAAAGCCCTATTTGGTTCACAATCAACTGCAGGGGAAAAATGGTCATTTGGCAGTCAAAAGTCAAAATTTTTTGTCAACATCTTATTTTGAAGCCACAATCATCATTTTATCAAGTCTTGATCATGATTCCACAAGAATGGCTCAAAAATCATCAAGATGCAAAAGTTTCCATTTTTGGACAGTTGAAAAGTCAACTGTAACTTGACCAGGGCATAACTTTTTCATGGTTCATCAGAAAAATCCCATCCAATTCTCATTTTGAAGGGGAGGACATTTCCTACAACTCATCTTCACATTCCAAGTCCAAGAAATGCTCTCACAAAAGGTTATCAATTTCTACATTATAGGTCATTTTCAAAAGTCAACAAAAAGGCATTTTAAGTCAAAGACCATAACTTGATATTGGTAAATCCAAATGACATGGGACCAAAGGCATTTGTTATAGGACTTCAAGACCTTTCCAAAATGTCTAAGAACATGTTCATATGATCAAAATTGAGCAAGATATGCATTGGAGAAGTTGGGACATTTTTGTGAAATGGCAAAAGTCAATTATCCTTAAAACTTCAATTTTTGACAAAAGGGCCCACTTTATTCCACTTGATTCAGCCTTGTCATGCCACCCACATGTCCCATGATTAATTTCAAGATCAAACATTTATTTTTCCATTTTATTTAATTTTTATTGATTTAATTCATTTTAAATCCATAATAATTCAAATAAAATCAAAAAAATTAATGGAATTGTATCTTGTGGTTTGAATAGCTTTCATATACCATGTGCCAGCTAACAAACCTGTGCCAAGCCTTTTTGTGCATAAAATCCAAGATTTGAACCATGTTTGGAAAGTCCTTTAATGGTGGTCAACAAGAATCTCAAAACTTAATTGCACAAGGTTAAGGCTCAAATGCTGACCTAATTTCACTCATACATACATAAGAAAGCATTCCAGACCTAAGACACGACCCAAGCATCACTGAAACGGCAAAAAGCAAAACTGAAAATTGTCAAAAAAGTGTGAGATCAAAAACAGAGTTGCAGACATTTCCAGGTCAAACTAAGCACGTGGCCCTCTTCCTTGCCATCCCCTTAAGCTAAGGCGATTAAACCCACGTCCTAAGACCACCTACCAAGTGTTGTAAGTTGTCTCTAACCTTACTCTGAACATGGCATCTCAACCCCTAATCCTTGCGCCTTTTCTATAATATTTTGGCATATTTGTGTTCACCATTAAATTTCCAGGCATCCTGTATTATTTAATTGTATTGTTGTAGCCTAGATCTTCCTACCCGAACCTAGGGTTTTGGGGGTTGCAATTTGGGGTTTTATTTTACAGGAATAATTGATACAAGCCATAGCCATGGATGGATTTAGGAGGATGAGACGAACAGGATGATGGCCCAAGTTGGCATTTTCGTGGCCCGGAGCTCATTACAAGAGAAGGCAACGGATTTTGTTGCGGAACTGAATCCGCAGGAAAAAATACAGGGACTATTGGAGAAGACGAAAGCGTGTTAGCTTTTGATTGGTCCGTTCAAATTAAAACACGCGCGTTCTTAATTTCCAGGATACTGTTTGTTTATTTCATATAATATTGATTGTTTATTATTATAACGAATGGAAGCGATTGGATCAGTGGTTGGGACGAACATGCATAGACCTCTTGGACCTGGGTTCGATTCCCAAGTCCCCCAAACAATTATTTCTCCTTTTTTCCAATGCGTTCATATGCAGGATGCTGAATGATGTCCACCCTACGCCTCATCCAGATGCACGCCATGTGGCCCCTATCACAGATCTAATGGCTTATAGCAGATGACCACCATGTATCCAGTCAACACGTGCCATGGAGAGGTCAGAAAGTCAAACGCAGGCTTGGCAACCAATGGGCCTGGAAATTGCTAAGAGATCTTCAAATCTGGCCCAAACCCCCCTTGGGTTTGCATTTCATTTTTTTTTACTATTTTCTCTCTTTCATTTGTTTTATTTATATTTATTGTTTTTTTTAATTAATTATTAACCAGTAAATTAATTAACCTTTTCACAATAAAATCAGAAAACTAATATTATTATTATTTATTTATTTCATATTATTTTTGTAAATAAATTATAATTAATTAATTAGTTTAATTAGGCAATTTTAACCTTTTCTTAATAAATAAAATTAGTCTAGAATTAGGGTTTTGAAAATTTTAATTCCTTTTATTTTATTTTCATTAAAACATAAAAAACAGAAAAACATTTTTTCTTTTAATAAATTAATTAATTAGTAATTAAGCTTAATTTCATTAATTGCAAAAAAAAAGTGACAAATTCAATTCTTTTCTCAAAAAAGGGTCAAAACCCTAAGGACGCCCCGATTCATTCTTTCGCGCGTATATTATTTTTTTTAATTCGTTATTATGATTATTTATGTATCTGCTCAGAAATGTAATAGATAATTAGGACCCTTTTATCGCTTTATTTACTTTCTCGTATTTATTTTCAAAACGGGTTATGTTTTTGGCGATGTATAGACCCGCGCCTTGTAATAGTTAGATTTACCTTTTCTGCACTTTATTTTCCGCACTCTTAACTGTTAAAAAATGCATGAAAGACTTGTATGGCAAATAAAATCAATCCGTAGCTCACAAATGACATGTACAAGATAAACATAAACTGAAACAACACACATGCACATGCCACTCTTAGGGTACGCCTCACTGGTTGCCTCGACGTGGTCATTGAGTATAGGGTGTTTTAGAGGTCGCCCTCCTGTCTAAAGATCCAAGTTGCCTCGAAACGGTTGCCTCAGATAAAAAGGATCTAGGACATTAGGGTTACCGCTAAGGCGTCCTGCTATTACTTTAGTGACTACATGTCCCTATAATCGAATTGACCCGAATAACTCCAACGATGGTGCTACCTACCTCTCAATGGTGGGATAAAACTATCTAAAGGACTCTTACACAACCTAATTCCTTAGAGTAGGTAGATTCTCCTGGGTACTTGCTCTTTCAAAACAAACAAAAAAACATCTTTTCGCACCCCACACTTTCAAAAAGTTTTCAAACAAAACACTTCATACACTCTTGAGGACTGATACAAGAGTTACTTAGAAGTTTTTCAAACGAACTTTTTCAAAACCCACACACACTTGAAAAGCAAACAAATTTTGAAAATATAAGAGCAAGTACCTAAGAGCCCGTGGATAACCACAGATAGAAAGGGTGCTAACACCTTCCCTTTCTATAAATCTACCTCCCGAACCGAGAGACATCTCAAAAAAGGAATTTTGTTGTGCTTTTGTCCTTTCCATGTTGGAGAACATAAAAGACGGTGGCGACTCTTGCTTACAGTGACATTTCGCGAACCAGCTTAAAAAACAGTCAGTTCTATTTCCACCGATCACAGAACTGGCGACTCTGCTGGGGACATTATAAGTGAGGTGTACCTTAGGATTAGACCACTCTTGTTTTCAATGGGGTGTGTGCTGGGGCAGCATGACGAGTCTGGACGAAAAGAGCACACCATTTATTACCTTAGCAAAAAGTTTACCGACTGTGAGACTCGATACTCACTGCTCGAGAAAACTTGATGCGCTTTGGTATGGGCTGCTCGCCGGCTGAGACAGTATATGTTGACTCACACTACTCTGTTGATTTCAAAAATGGATCCAATCAAGTACATATTCGAAAAGCCTGCCTTGTCCGGAAGAATAGCAAGATGGCAGATGATCTTGACAGAATATGACATCCAGTACACGACTCAGAAAGCAATCAAGGGAAGTGTATTAGCAGACCATTTGGCACACCAGGCAATGGATGACTACCAATCTATGAACTTTGAATTTCCAGACGAGGATATCATGGTAGTAACTGATTGTGAAGTACCTAGACTGGATGAAGGACCTGAGGAAGGATCCCGATGGTCTATGCACTTTGATGGAGCCTCAAACGATTTGGGTAACGGTATTGGCGCCATGATCATATCCCCTAAAGGCACTCATACTCCACTTACTGCCCGACTATGTTTCAATTGCACCAACAACATGGCAGAGTATGAATCATGTATCATGAGTCTTCAAGCTGCAATTGACTTAAGGATCAAGTTTCTGAGTGTCTTCGGAGATTCCGCTCTCGTAATCAATCAGATCAAAGGCGAGTGGGATACGAAACACCCAAATCTTATTCCTTACAAAGAGTATGTGTTGACATTGATTCCCCACTTCGAGGAGATAACCTTTGAGCACTTCCCAAGAGAGGAGAATCAGTTGGCGGACGCGCTAGCTATGATGTCTTCTATGTTCAAAGTAAAATGGGACAACGAGGCTCCCCGGATCATTATCTGGAAATTGGATGAACCTGCACATTGTTGTGATCTTGAGGTTGAAGAGGTAACAGAAAAACCTTGGTATCATGAAGTGAAGAGGTACTTGGAAGCTCAAGAATACCCTGAAGGCGCATCTGTCAACGACAAAAAGTTTCTGAGAAGGTTCGCTGCAAAATTCTTCCTCAGCAACGGCATTCTGTACAAGCGAAACCATGATTCAACCTTACTGCGTTGTGTGGATAAGACTGAAGCAGAAAGGATCATGGCAGAGCTGCATGAGGGTACCTTCGGAACACATTCCAGTGGACATACCATGGCAAAGAAAATCCATCGGGCAGGATATTTCTGGTCCACAATGGAAGCCGACTGTTACCAACATTCTCGGACATGTCACAAATGCCGGATTTACGCTGATAAGGTGCACGTTCCTCTAGTTCCTCTGAACATCTTGACAGCACCTTGGCCTTTTGCAATGTGAGGCATTGATATGATCGGCGAGATCAGACCTACGACATCCAACGGGCATCGCTTCATCCTGGTAGCGATTGATTACTTCACAAAGTGGGTTGAAGCAGCTTCTTATGCTACTGTGACCAAGAACGTCGTGGCACGGTTCATTCGGCACAACTTAATCTGTTGATACGGCGTCCCGAAAAGGATCATTACGGACAATGGTACCAATCTTAACAATAAGATGATCACTGAGCTCTGCGAGCAATTCAAGATACAGCACCACAACTCTTCTCCTTACCGGCCGAAGATGAATGGGGCTGTAGAAGCAGCAAATAAGAATATTAAGAAGATTGTGCAGAAGATGACAGTGACCTACAAAGATTGGCACGAGATGTTACCGTTAGCTCTTCATGGGTATCGTACCTCAGCAAGGACGTCAACAGGGGCAACTCCCTTTTCCTTGGTATATGGCATGGAGGCAGTCTTGCCTATTGAAGTCCAGATACCCTCTCTCCGGATAATGAAGGATGAATGTTTGAGCGAAGATGACTGGATCCAGACTCGGCTTGATCAATTAAACCTAATTGACGAAAAGAGACTCACTGCTATGTGTCATGGTCAGACGTACCAAAAACGGATGATCAAGGCATTTAACAAGAAAGTCAGACGACAAGAGTATCAAGTCGGAGACCGGGTAATCAAGCGCATCATTCTTCCTCAAAGTGATCCCAGGGGCAAATAGACCCCTACGTACGAAGGGCCATTTGTGGTTAAACATATCTTCTCAGGAGGAGCTATGATTCTAACCACCATGGATAGTGACGACCTTCCTCACCCCGCCAATGCAAACATAGTAAAAAGATACTACGCATGATAAAAGACCCGCTAGGTTGACACACCTAGGCAAAAATAAGGGCTTCCCGGCGAACCAAAAGGGTTCGGGCAAAAATAAGGGATGAAATGAAAAAATCTATACACCCGGCAAGTCGAAAACCTAAAAAGGCGGCTTGGGCAAGAATGGGTATCCCGGTGGACTGAAAACCCGAAAGGGCGGTCCAGGCAAAAATTAGGGATAAGCGTAATACTATGTCTCATTGGATCACCTTGCATCCAGAATCTGGCATCAACTATCAGGTTTAGACGGCATCAATCAATCAGCTTCATCTTCAACTAAGCTGCAAAGTGATGAGACACTTGAAGACATAAAGGCGATAGCAGAGTTGGAACCCAGTGGGATTGTTCACATAGCTGTTTTGTTTTCCTTTTGCACAAAATTGTATAAACTCTCTTGTTCGGCGGCGTTCTCTTACTAGGACGTCAGCCTCTTGTACATAAAACACCTATTTACAGGAAAATTTCAAAATCAATACAAATTCATTTTTTTCAGACAAATTGCCATTTGTTTTTCCTTTATCTGTTTTGTCTTGCGAAGAACGTCCAATGTTCATTTTTGATATATGCATTTAACACTAATTGCTAATCATAAATATTTGCATACGAAACAAAGGACTAATTACGGGTGACATCAGAAACAGGGGCAATAATGAGTTGTCTAAGCGATCTAGTTGCTCTATCCACCAAGGTACCAAGGTAAGTTCGATTGAAGAATATGACCAGGATACCTTCACTCCCCGCAGAGTAAGACAAGATTCAGCAATACTCTCCTAAGCAGAGTTGGTCTCCAATCAGCCCCAAAAGGCACAGTATCTCCAGCAAGTCAGCAACACTCTCCCCCAAGCAGAGTTAGGTTACTGTCAGTCTTAAGGAAGTTGGATATCCCCAGCAAATCTCAATATTCCCCAGCGGAGTATACAGATGTTCCTCTACAAGCATCCCCGGCAGTCTTAATCTAAGATTGTTCCCCGGCGGAATACTAGACATCCAGTGGAGCCATTTCCAGTACAATTCAAAAGTTTCCCCAGGAGAGTTGAATCATCCTCCCCAGTAGATTCTGGAAGCTTATCCCCAGTAGATTCTGGAAGCTTATCCCCCGCAGAGTGAAAAAGCATCTCCCCGACTTTATTCAAAGGTTATTCGCCGCCAGAGCTTATAACTGGGTTATCCTCAGCTAATTACCACGGAAAGATCGTCCTCGGCGAGGTTCTTCCCATCCCCCAGCGAAGTTCATCAAATCCTCAACAAAACTTATCAACAGGAATCCCCAACGAAGTTACCATCAAAACCTCAGCGAAGTATCTCTTCCCACAGAGTAATTCCCCGCAGAGTAATCTCTTCACCAAGTTTATTCCCCAACGAAGTCAACTTCTCCTACCGGTATTCTTGCAATCTTCATCCCCAGCGGAAACGAAGAACTCTATTCTTCAAACATCAGCCCAGGATTCAACAAGCTCCTGGCATTCGTCAAGGATTTATTTTCCTAGACGAAAATACATTCATAAAACATCACATCTTCGTACATTATAGCATGCATACGCATCATACGACACGATCTCATTTATTGTTAAGAACATCATGATATCATGCATTTCATACATCATGACATTGCATACAACTGATGTTTTGCCTTTTCAGGAAAAGGTCAATCAAAAGACGATTATCATAAACTTTCACAGTTCCAGATTCGATACCTGTATCCAGCCAGGGCATATCTGTGGGCGACTAATTCCAGATTCGATATTTGTATCTAGCCAGGGCATATCTGTGAGTAATTGATTGTAGATTCGATACCTGTATCCAGCCAGGGCATATCTGTATGAAGAGTCTAGAGATTCGATACATGTATCCAGCCATGGCATATCTGTAGACGACCAATTCCAGATTCGATACCTGTATCCAGCCAGGACATATCTGTGAGTAATTGATTGTAGATTCGATACCTGTATCCAGCCAGGGCATATCTGCATGAAGAGTTTAGAGATTCGACACCTGTATCCAGCCAGGGCTTATCTGTAGACGACTAATTCCATATTCAATACTTATATCTAGCCAGGGCATATCTGTGAGTAATTGATTGTAGATTCGATACCTGTATCCAGCCAGGGCATATCTGCATGAAGAGTCTAGAGATTCGATACCTGTATCCAGCCAGGGCATATCTGTAGACGACCAATTCCAGATTCGATACCTGTATCCAGCCAGGGCATATCTGTGAGTAATTGATTGTAGATTTGATACCTGTATCCAGCCAGGGCATGTCTGCATGAAGAGTTTAGAGATTCGACACCTGTATCCAGCCAAGGCATATCTGTAGACAACTAATTCCAGATTCGATTCATGTATCTAGCCAGGGCATATCTGTGAGTGATTGATTGTAGATTCGATACCTATATCTAGCCAGGGCATATCTTCATGAAGAGTTCAGAGATTCGATACCTGTATCCAGCCAGGGCATATCTGTAGACGACCAATTCCAGATTCGATTCCTGTATCTAGCCAGGGCATATCTGTGAGTGACTGTTTGTAGATTCGATACGTGTATCCAGCCAGGGCACGTCTGTAAGCAACCTTTTGAAGTTCCCGATTCGATTCCTGTATCTAGCCAGGGCACATCTGTGAGCGATTGTTTGTAGATTCGATACCTGTATCCAGCCAGGGCACGTCTGTAAGCAACCTTTTGAAGTTCCGGATTCGATTCCTGTATCTAGCTAGGGCACATCTGTGAGCGATTGTTTGTAGATTCGATACCTGTATCCAGCCAGGGCACGTCTGTAAGCAACCTTTTGAAGTTCCAGATTCGATTCCTGTATCTATCCAGGGCACATCTGTGAGCAACTGATTGTAGATTCGATACCTGTATCTAGCCAGGGCATATCTGCATGAAGAGTTTGAAGATCAACCCCTGTAACAGGCCAGGAAACCATCTTCCTTTCTCAAAGTACGCAAATTCTCGCTAAGGAATCTCTTACGCGATCGACACTTTCGGAGGGCATCTATAAGCCCATCTCCACAACTATCCATCACATTTCCAAATGACATCTATAAGCCCATTCCCGACAAGGTCCTGTCACATCTCCAGATGGCATCTTTAAGCCCATCCTCCTATCCACCATCTTTCCAAATGGCATCTGTAAGCCCATTCCCGACATCACATTGCTGATATTCTACTATGCGAGTGCAAATTTCTGGGCACTTTAGTGTTCAATCATCTTCCACCTTCGGATCACGAAAGGCACGCAAGCCAATCTACATCCTCAGGTTTAAGAAGATTTAACAGGGGCAACTGTTGTACCCCAAAATTTGCCCTCCCATATTCTTCAAGATTTGTCAAGATCAATCTCCAAATGGTTCAAAATCTCTCAAGGGTTGCACAGTCAAACATCCTCCTAAGCCAGTCAAAATTAGGGTTTTGGTTCTTGCAAGGAAGTTGAGGTTTTCAAGGGCTCAATCAAGTCCCATATACCTATATACATTGTCAAGCATCTACATGCCAAGTTGCAAGTCTCACAGCATCAAGTTGCACAGTCAAAAGCCCTATTTGGTTCACAATCAACTACAGGGGCAAAATGGTCATTTGGCAATCAAAAGTCAAAATTTTTGGTCAACATCTTATTTTGAAGCCACAATCATCATTTGATCAAGTCGTGATCATGATTCCACAAGAATGGCTCAAAAATCATCAAGATGCAAAAGTTTCCATTTTTGGACACCTGAAAAGTCAACTGTAACTTGACTAGGGCATAACTTTTTCATGGTTCATCAGAAAAATCTCATCCAATTCTCATTTTGAAGGGGAGGACATTTCCTACAACTCATCTTCACATTCCAAGTCCAAGAAATGCTCTCACAAAAGGTTATCAATTTCTACATTATAGGTCATTTTCAAAAGTCAACAAAAAGGCATTTTAAGTCAAAGACCATAACTTGAGATTGGTAAATCCAAATGACATGGGACCAAAGGCATTTGTTAGAGGACTTCAAGACCTTTCCAAAATGTCCAAGAACATGTTCATATGATCAAAATTGAGCAAGATATGCATTGGAGAAGTTGGGAAATTTTTGTGAAATGGCAAAAGTCAATTATCCTTAAAACTTCAATTTTTGACAAAAGGGCCCACTTTCTTCCACTTGATTCAGACTTGTCATGCCACCCACGTGTCCCATGATTAATTTCAAGATCAAACATTTATTTTTCCATTTTATTTAATTTTTATTGATTTAATTCATTTTAAATCCATAATAATTCAAATAAAATCAAAAAAATTAATGGAATTGTATCTTGTGGTTTGAATAGCTTTCATATACCATGTGCCAGCTAACAAACTCGTGCCAAGCCTTTTTGTGCATAAAATCCAAGATTTGAACCAAGTTTGGAAAGTCCTTTAATGGTGGTCAACAAGAATCTCAAAACTTAATGGCACAAGGTTAAGGCTCAGCTGCTGACCTAATTTCATTCACACATACATAAGCAAGAATTCCAGACCTAAGACACGACCCAAGCATCACTGAAACGGCCAAAAGCAAAACTGAAAATTGTCAAAAAAGTGTGAGATCAAAAACAGAGTTGCAGACATTTCTAGGTCAAACTAAGCACGTGGCCCTCTTCCTTGCCATCCCCTGAAGCTAAGGCGATTACACCCACGTCCTAAGACCACCTACCAAGCGCTGTAAGTTGTCTCGAACCTTACTCTGAACATGGCATCTCAACCCCTAATCCTTGCGCCTTTTCTGTAATATTTTGGCATATTTGTGTTTACCATTAAATTTCCAGGCATCCTGTATTATTTAATTGTATTGTTGTAGCCTAGATCTCCCTACCCGAACCTAGGGTTTTGGGGGTTGCAATTTGGGGTTTTGTTTTACAGGAATAATTGATACAAGCCATAGCCATGGATGGATTTAGGAGGATGAGACGAACAGGATGATGGCCCAAGTTGGCATTTTCGTGGCCTGGAGCTCATTATAAGAGAAGGAAACGGATTTTGTTGCAGAACTGAATCCGTAGGAAAAAATACAGGGACTATTGGAGAAGACGAAGGCGTGTTAGCTTTTGATTGGTCCGTTCAAATTAAAACACGCGCGTTTTTAATTTCCAGGATACTGTTTGTTTATTTCATATAATATTGATTGTTTATTATTATAACGAATGGAAGCGATTGGCTCAGTGGTTGGGACGAACGTGCATAGACCTCTGGGACCTGGGTTCGATTCCCAGGTCCCCCAAACAATTATTTCTCCTTTTTTCCAATGCGTTCATATGCAGGATGCTGAATGATGTCCACCCTACGCCTCATCCAGATGCACGCCATGTGGCCCCTATCACAGATCCAATGGCTTAGAGAAGATGA
Organism: Vicia faba; assembly: GCA_948472305.1. Classification (NCBI taxonomy): domain Eukaryota; kingdom Viridiplantae; phylum Streptophyta; class Magnoliopsida; order Fabales; family Fabaceae; genus Vicia; species Vicia faba. The sequence continues at coordinate 338,023,559 of OX451741.1, forward strand.
CCACCATGTATCCAGTCAACACGTGCCATGGAGAGGTCAGAAAGTCAAACGCAGGCTTGGCAACCAATGGGCCTGGAAATTGCTAAGAGACCTTCAAATCTGGCCCAAACCCCCATTGGGTTTGCATTTCATTTTTTTTTACTATTTTCTCTCTTTCATTTGTTTTATTTATATTTATTGTTTTTTTAATTAATTATTAACCAGTAAATTAATTAACCTTTTCACAATAAAATCAGAAAACTAATATTATTATTATTTATTAATTTCATATTATTTTTGTAAATAAATTATAATTAATTAATTAGTTTAATTAGGCAATTTTAACCTTTTCTTAATAAATAAAATTAGTCTAGAATTAGGGTTTTGAAAATTTTAATTCCTTTTATTTTATTTTCATTAAAACATAAAAAACACAAAAACATTTTTTCTTTTAATAAATTAATTAATTAGTAATTAAGCTTAATTTCATTAATTGCAAAAAAAAAAGGGACAAATTCAATTCTTTTCTCAAAAAAGGGTCAAAACCCTAAGGACGTCCCGATTCATTCTTTCGCGCGTATATTATTTTTTTTAATTCGTTATTATGATTATTTATGTATCTGCTCAGAAATGTAATAGATAATTAGGACCCTTTTATCGCTTTATTTACTTTCTCGTATTTATTTTCAAAACGGGTTATGTTTTTGGCGATGTATAGACCCGCGCCTTGTAATAGTTAGATTTACCTTTTCCGCACTTTATTTTCCGCACTCTTAACTGTTAAAAAATGCATGAAAGACTTGAATGGCAAATAAAATCAACCCGTAGCTCACAAATGACATGTACAAGATAAACATAAACTGAAACAACACACATGCACATGCCACTCTTAGGGTACGCCTCACTGGTTGCCTCGACGTGGTCATTGAGTATAGGGTGTTTTAGAGGTTGCCCTCCTGTCTAAAGATCCAAGTTGCCTCGAAACGGTTGCCTCGGATAAAAAGGATCTAGGACATTAGGGTTACCGCTAAGGCGTCCTGCTATTGCTTTAGTGAACACATGTCCCTTTAATCGAATTGACCCGAATAACTCCAACGATGGTGCTACCTACCTTTTAATGGTGGGATAGCACTATCTAAAGGACTCTTACACAGCCTAATTCCTTAGAGTAGGTAGATTTTCCTGGGTACTTGCTCTTTCAAAACAAACAAAAAAACATCTTTTCGCACCCCACACTTTCAAAAAGTTTTCAAACAAAACACTTCATACACTCTTGAGGACTGATACAAGAGTTACTTAGAAGTTTTTCAAACGAACTTTTTCAAAACCCACACACACTTGAAAAGCAAACAAATTTTGAAAACATAAGAGCAAGTACCTAAGAGCACGTGGATAACCACAGATAGAAAGGGTGCTAACACCTTCCCTTTCTATAAATCTACCTCCCGAACCGAGAGACATCTCAAAAAAGGAATTTTGCTGTGCTTTTGTCCTTTCCATGTTGGAGAACATAAAAGACGGCGGCGACTCTTACTTACCGCGACATTTCGCGAACCAGCTTAAAAAACAGTCAGTTCTATTTCCACCGACCACAGAACTGGCGACTCTGTTGGGGACATTATAAGTGAGGTGTACCTTAGGATTAGACCACTCTTGTTTTTAATTGCTTGATTTGTTTGCTTTAAAATTGTGGGTCTATCTTGGAGTTTCATAGATCCTAACCCGTATCTGGGGGATACCTTTTAGAAAGTAGCAACAAACTGTGAGGGAACTGTGCGGGGTATACCGACACGGTTGAAGGAGTTTGCTATGTTGATGTGGCACTTTGGTGAGTACCGGTAACCCTTGAGTCAAGTCAAGGAGAGTACGGGGCCGCCGCGTGGTGTCGTGAAGCATCAACTGACCTTAGGAACCTTACTTGACCATCCTGGCCTCTTTAGGGGTAGTGAGATGACCGACTTTGGTGCAGTCTGAAGTTGGTAGATACTCGATACTACACTCATTGAGAGTTGTTTTCTTGGAATATTTTGATCGTCAGTTCAGTGGCCAAATCAAAACAATGAACATAGAAAACAACCCAATGATATTGAGCTCCTTAGAACCCGGTTACTTTTGATAGGACAGGTTTTTGAGCCCACCAACTTCAAGAGGGTAGTACCTAGACCTCATGTTGGCCTAAACTCTAAGGGTTGTCTGGTGTGACTTGTGTGCCTTATCATGTTTGCTTTTGTGAATACTTGTGGTGTGTCCTTATCATAACATCATAACATCATACATCATCATATGCATTCACTAACCACCTCAAGGGTTCGAATTGTCATCTTTGTTCTTGTTTTGTAGGACATGGAATCTATCCGTAGAAAGACAATTCAGATCAACCTTGTAAGGGCCCCTCCTCAGCTTAAGGAGCTTACATCCAGGATTCCCGAGAACTCTTCCTTAAGTGAAGGGCATGGTAGACTCATCAGCTTGGTTAACACCAACATTGAAGAAGATATGATAAAAGTTCTCTTCCAGTTCTTTGACCCTTTGCACCACTGCTTTACTTTCTCGGATTATCAATTGGTGCCTATTTTGGAAGAGTTTTCTCAGCTTCTGAAGGTTCCCATTCTCAGTCAACTACCCTACAACGGTACGGAAAGGGAACCAAAACTTGAAGAGGTTGCTAAAGCATTACACCTACAGCCATCTGACATCAAGGGGCATTGGGAAACTAGAAGTGGTATCAAAGGATTCTTGGCAAAGTTCCTGTTTGAGAAGGCCCAAGAATGTTGGAATTCCCTTGACCTACAAGCCTTTGAAGAAGTTGTGGCACTCCTTGTCTATGGGTTGGTATTGTTCCCGAATCCAGATCAGCTTATAGATATCAACGCTGTCAAGATCTTCATGTCCAGGAATCCTATACCTACATTGCTTGGGGACATCCTTCACTCATGTTACACTCGAACCATGAGAAAAAGAGGTGTTCTCATGTGCTGCACTCCTCTCCTGGCAAGGTGGTTTATTTCGCACCTTCCACAATCAGTTTTGAAGAACGAGCGGGGTTTGAGATGGTCACAACGATTAATGACTCTTACACATGCTGATATACATTGGTGTTCTCGGTCCAGAGAAAATGTCACTATTATTGATCGTTGCAGAGAGTTTCCTAATGTTCCTTTACTTGGAATCAGAGGAGGCATTACTTACAACCCCTGTCTGGCTTTGAGACAGTTTGGATATGCTCGGAGGGATGGCCCTCATGACATGTTAATTACTGACATAGTTTTTGACTTCGACAATGATACGCAAGGACTTTGCCAGAGTTTTATCAGAGCTTGGAGGATGCCTAACAAGGTTGATAGTAAGACACTGGGGCACAAGAACTCCATCCCCCTGGAGCCTTATATCAAGTGGGTACGAGCCCGCTCCCAGAAGCTTGTGATGCCATACCCTCATGTTCTCCCCGTGATCAAAGAGCCAGCTATGGAAGGAGAGGTGCCATACACCATTCAACATCCTGACATGCCGACATCTTGGGAAGAAATGCAAAAGAGCTGGATCCAACTCAAGGAAGAACGGAATTCTCTTGAAACCAGTCTACATGCCAGTGAGAAGAAGGTTCTGGAGCTCACCCGCCTACTGCACGAGGAAAAGACTCTCAACACTTACATAGCTCCAAAGAGGATGCGCAGTGTCTTTTGGGATTAATTATTTTGTAATGTTTTTGCCCATGAGGCCCTGATGTACTGAACAAATTATTTCTTAATATAACGTGTGTTCCTTTTTGTCTACGACGAATTTGAACTTTCGAACCCTTGAATGCATTGCATAAATAGCATATCATGCATCATGTGCATAACAGGTACCCTTTTTCTACAGGTTGCTTAATCTTCTTCGCTGTTTATTTCAGCACTCAATCATCATGTCTTCCGAGCCTACTACCGAACAAGCTATCAAGGTCCTTCAGGCCCAGAACGCCCAGTTCCAGGAGCTGGTCATGAGATTAGCCCAGGGTCAACAGGAGTTGAAGACTCTGCTCTTGAAGGAAAAGAAGAAGAAGAAGAAGAAGAGGACTGTGCTGTTTAACACCGGACGGAGGTTTGGGAATACACTGCAGAATGAGGCTGATCAGGCTACTTCCTCTGCTGGGAAAGACAGCCCCCAAGGGAGAGAGGTTCCTAGTCCCATAGTCTCCGACAACGAGATAGATTTCAATGATGAACAGTACCCTCCTGCTGAGGACAGGTACAAACAGCTGGAGGACCAGTTAAATGCCATGGAGATCCAACGCGTGCCTGGGCTGGATTTTGGAGATCTAGGTTTATCTTCTGGGGTGGTGATCCCACACAAGTTCAAGGCGCCTGCCTTTGCGAAGTACGACGGGGCTTCCTGCCCTAAGCTGCACCTCCGTTCTTATGTAAGGAAGATCCAACCTTACACTGCAGACAAGAATCTATGGATCCATTTCTTCCAGGATAGCCTTTCAGGGGCTCAACTCGAATGGTTCTATCAGCTGGATGGAGCCAGTATTCGAAACTGGGAGGACTTGGCTACTACATTTTATAAGCAGTATCAGTACAATTCCGACCTCGCTCCTACACGTACCCAACTCCAGGGTATGGCGCTAGGGACGGGCGAAGGTTTTAAAGAGTACGCGCAGAAGTGGAGAGACCTGGCTGGCAGGGTGCCGCCACCGTTGACTGACCGTGAACTCGTGGACATGTTCTTGGGGACCCTGTCTGGTCCATTCTTCAACCATCTGATTGGTAATTCTTCTGCAGGGTTTACAGACCTCATTCTGACTGATGAGAGGATATAAGCGGGTATCAAGTCAGGGAAGATACAGAAAGGCGCCTCCTCGAGTACTGAAAAGAAGCCCTTCAAGAAGGAAGCTAGTGCTGTTTATGGTCCAAGGAGACAAAACAAACCGGAACGCCGCCAAGCTGTCAACGCGGTGGTTATTTCTAAGCCTGCTGCTGCTCCTCAGCAATACAACCAGCCAAGGGGTGAGAGACCCAAAAGGCAGTACACTCGGCTCAGTATGACCCTCTCTCAGATATTGCCGCAACTGCTGTCAACCAATCTGGTAACTGTTAAAGAAGCTCTGAAGGTGGTAAACACAAACTCTCCAAAGTACAACCCCAACGCCCGTTGCGCTTATCACTCTGATAGCCCGGGGCATTCCACTGATGATTGTTGGGCTCTAAGGAATAAGGTGCAGGACCTTATTGATGCTAAGGAAATACAGTTCGAGGCACCCGAAAGGCCCAATGTTGTGACTGCTCCCATGCCCCAGCATGGGGTGAATGCTGTGGAAGAAGACCAGTATGTGGCCTCTGTGGATGATATTGATACTCCGTTGTTGACTGTCAAGAGGAACCTGTTGCTAGCCGGTTTATTTCCGGGATGTAGTAAAGGTTTCCATTTATGTGCTGTTTCACCTGCTGTTTGTCCTTTGCTGAAGTCAGGCGTCCAAAACCTGATGGATAGCAAAGAGATCTTGTTCGAGAAGATTGTTGTTCCTGCTGTCCCTGCTGAAGAAGTGTCCATTGTCACTATTTTCAACAACCCTCCTAAGGCTCCCCCGAGGAAGCCTGTCAAAATTATGCCTGTTCACAAGATTGCACCCATAACTATCACTGTTCCGGGGCCCCTCCCCTATACATCTGACAAAGCTGTCCCTTGGCACTATGGGGCAGATGTTTATGTGCTCAGAGTTAAGCAAGAGTTTGATACTAGTACCAGCGTCAGTAACATCACCGGGCCTGCTAAAGTCACTCGTAGTGGCAGGCTCTTCTCACCTGATATTGCGCCACCAGCTATTCAGAGACCTCTTGTCATCACACCTGCAAGTGTGCCTGTTTCCCTTTCTGATCAAGTTCCTGTTTCTACCCCTGCTGCCGAGTCATCTGACGCTCGGGGCAAAGGGATTGCTACTGATGTGCCTGCCCGGACGGAGGCACCAAAGACAACCACTGTTGAGGCTTCCCAGCAAGAGATGGAAGAGATCCTCAAGATTATCAAGAAAAGTGATTTCAACGTAGTTGAGCAGCTGGGGCACACCCCCTCTAAAATTTCTATCCTATCACTGTTATTGTGTTCAGAGGCCCATGCCAAGGCCCTGATTGCCTTCCTGAAGACGGCCCACGTGCCACAAGAGACGTCTGCTAATCAATTTACCGATTGTGTGGCCAACTTGACTGCTGATAATGGGTTGGGGTTCTCTGACGCCGACCTGACTGCCAAGGGAAAGAACCATAACGATGCCCTGCATGTCTCCATTGAATGCAGGGGCACTACTCTTGCCCATGTGCTGGTTGACACTGGTTCCTCGTTGAACGTATTACCCAAGAAGGCCCTAGACAGGTTGGATTGTGAGGGTTTAGAGCTCAAGCCTAGTAACATTGTTGTCTGGGCCTTTGACGGGTCGAAAAGGATGGTACATGGGGAAGTTGACATTCCAATCAGGGTTGGTTCTAAAGTTTTTGATTCTACTTTCTATGTGATGGACATCCGACCATCCTATTCTTGTTTGCTGGGTCGTCCATGGATCCACAAGGCTGGAGCTGTGACCTCCATATTACATCAGAAGCTTAAATACCCGGTCAGAGGGAAGATCGTAACAGTTCAAGGGGAAGAAGAATATATGGTCAGCCACCTCAACTCATTCCGGTATATAGAAATGGACGGGGAGTTCATTGAAACTTCCTTTTAACACTTTGAGGAGGTGCCTCAGACATTGGCAGCAGCAGAAACTGTGACTGAAGAGGGTTCTCCTTTGAAGATGGCTTCCTTAAAGGATGCTCGGGCTGTGATTGAGAATGGTGAGTGCGCAAACTGGGGCCGACTTCCTGACTTCACTCCGAAGACTGACAAATTTGGTATGGGTTTCACTGCAGAAGCTCAGAGGGCTGTTCGTAAGACAAGGATTGGAAGACCTCCTGTATTCATCACCAACCCGGGAGTGAATGCTATTGAAGACGACATGAAGGAAGCTGAATTCGACAGCTAGATCTACCCGACGACCAACGGTGGACCAAGCAACTGGACTGCGAAAGACTTTACACCTATTACTTTTGTCACTCAGTAATAAAATCCTTTGTTTTAAATTTGTAACAAACAATAATTTGAAACTTTTTGGCCCGGTGTCTTACCCGGGGCACCGTGGCCTCATTTGTGAGGGCTCTTGTGTGTCACTATCATATATCATTAATAAAAGCATTGGACGTTTTTTACATTTCAAATCTTGTGCTCCTTTTCTTTCTTTATTATATATTGCAAAACAACTATATTTACACACACTCACTTATACAGGTTCCAATCCACTCTGGATCCCACTAGTAACGACTCTGCTACTGCCAGTTATGACTTCGAAAATCCGATCAACTTAGCCGAAGACGAAGGTGAAGATGATTGTGAAATGCCTGGTGAGCTTGCAAGACTGCTACTCCAGGAAGAGAGGGCCATTCAGCCACATGAAGAGCCAGTGGAAACGGTAAATCTGGGTACTGAGACAGACAGAAAGGAAGTCAAGATTGGTGCCAATCTGGAGGCTAGTGTGACACAACGGTTGATTCAGATGCTGCATGACTATGTGGAAATCTTTGCCTGGTCTTACGAATACATTCCTGGGTTGGATACTGACATTGTGGTTCATCACCTTCCTACCAAGGAAGAATGTCCTCCGGTAAAACAGAAGGTCCGCCGTATGCGTCCAGAGATGTCCGAGAAAATCAAGGCTGAGGTTATGAAACAATTCGATGCTGGGTTTCTAGCCGTGACTTCTTACCCTCAGTGGGTTGCCAATGTGGTTCCAGTGCCGAAGAAAGATGGTAAGGTCAGAATGTGTGTTGATTACAGGGATTTGAACAGGGCGAGCCCCAAGGATGACTTCCCTCTGCCTCACATTAACGTTCTGGTTGACAATACTGCTCAGCATAAGGTATTCTCCTTCATGGACGGGTTCTCAGGTTATAATCAGACCAAGATGGCTCCTGAGGACATGGAGAAGACCACTTTTATTACTCAGTGGGGCACTTTCTGCTACAAGGTCATGCCTTTTGGGTTGAAAAATGCTGGGGAAACCTACCAACGTGCCATGGTTTCTTTGTTTCATGACATGATCCATTACGAGATCGAAGTATACGTCGACGATATGATTGCAAGGTCCCAAACTAAGGAGGGACACCTTGACCATCTACAGAAGATGTTTGACCGTCTGAAGTTGTACAAGCTGAGGTTGAACCCGAACAAGTGCACCTTTGGGGTGAGATCTGGAAAACTACTAGGTTTTCTCGTGAGCGACAAAGGTATTCAAGTGGACCCTGCCAAAGTGAAAGTCATACAAGAGATGCCAACTCCCAAGACAGAGAAAGAAGTCAGAGGCTTTCTAGGACGACTGAACTACATTGCCGGATTCATCTCGCACCTAACTGCTACCTGTGAACCAATCTTCAAACTTCTAAAGAAAGATCAAGTAATACGTTAGAATGATGAATGTCAGGCTGCTTTCGAAAGAATCAAAGAGTATCTCCAAGAGCCACCCATTCTTATGCCACCGGTTGAAGGGAGACCTCTAATCCTATACTTGACAGTACTTGACAGCTCAATGGGGTGTGTGCTGGGGCAGTATGACGAGTCTGGCCAAAAAGAGCACGCCATTTATTACCTTAGTAAAAAGTTTACCGACTGTGAGACCCGATACTCACTGCTCGAGAAAACTTGCTCCGCTTTGGTATGGGCTGCTCGCCGGCTGAGACAGTATATGTTGACTCACACTACTCTGTTGATTTCAAAAATGGATCCAATCAAGTACATATTCGAAAAGCCTGTCTTGTCCGGAAGAATAGCAAGATGGCAGATGATCTTGACAGAATATGACATCCAGTACACGACTCAGAAAGCAATCAAGGGAAGTGTATTAGCAGACCATTTGGCACACCAGGCAGTGGATGACTACCAATCTATGAACTTTGAATTTCCAGAAGAGGATATCATGGTAGTAACTGATTGTGAAGTACCTGGACCGGATGAAGGACCTGAGGAAGGATCCCGATGGTCTATGCACTTTGATGGAGCCTCAAACGCTTTGGGTAACGGTATTTGCGCCGTGATCATATCCCCTAAAGGCACTCATACTCCACTTACTGCCCGGCTATGTTTCAACTGCACCAACAACATGGCAGAGTATGAAGCATGTATCATGAGTCTTCAAGCTGCAATTGACTTAAGGATCAAGTTTCTGAGTGTCTTCGGAGATTCCGCTCTCGTGATCAATCAGATCAAAGGCGAGTGGGATACGAAACACCCAAATCTTATTCCTTACAAAGAGTATGTGTTGACATTGATTCCCCACTTCGAGGAGATAACCTTTGAGCACTTCCCAAGAGAGGAGAATCAGTTGGCGGACGCGCTAGCTACGATGTCTTCTATGTTCAAAGTAAAATGGGACAACGAGGCTCCCCGGATCATTATCTGGAAATTGGATGAACCTGCACATTGCTGTGATCTTGAGGTTGAAGAGGTAACAGAAAAACCTTGGTATCATGAAGTGAAGAGGTACTTGGAAGCTCAAGAATACCCTGAAGGCGCATCTGTCAACGACAAAAAGTTTCTGAGAAGGTTCGCTGCAAAATTCTTCCTCAGCAACGGCATTCTGTACAAGCGAAACCATGATTCAACCTTACTGCGTTGTGTGGATAAGACTGAAGCAGAAAGGATCATGGCAGAGCTGCATGAGGGTACCTTCGAAACACATTCCAGTGGACATACCATGGCAAAGAAAATCCTTCGGGCAGGATATTTCTGGTCCACAATGGAAGCCGACTGTTACCAACATTCTCGGACATGTCACAAATGCCAGATTTACGCTGATAAGGTGCACGTTCCTCCAGTTCCTCTAAACGTCTTGACAGCACCTTGGCCTTTTGCAATGTGGGGAATTGATATGATCGGCGAGATCAGACCTACGGCATCCAACGGGCATCGCTTCATCCTGGTAGGGATTGATTACTTCACAAAGTGGGTTGAAGCAGCTTCCTATGCTACCGTGACCAAGAACGCCGTGGCACGGTTCATTCGGCACAACTTAATCTGTTGATACGGCGTCCCGAAAAGGATCATTACGGACAATGGTACCAATCTTAACAATAAGATGATCACTGAGCTCTGCGAGCAATTCAAGATACATCACCACAACTCTTCTCCTTACCGGCCGAAGATGAATGGGGCTGTAGAAGCAGCTAATAAGAATATTAAGAAGATTGTGCAGAAGATGACAGTGACCTACAAAGATTGGCACGAGATGTTATCGTTTTCTCTTCATGGGTACCGTACCTCAGCAAGGACGTCAACAGGGGCAACTCCCTTTTCCTTGGTCTATGGCATGGAGGCAGTCTTGCCTATTGAAGTCCAGATACCCTCTCTCCGGATAATGAAGGATGCAGGTTTGAGCAAAGATGACTGGATCCAGACTCTGCTTGATCAATTAAACCTAATTGATGAAAAGAGACTCACTGCTATGTGTCATGGTCAGACGTACCAAAAACGGATGATCAAGGCATTTAACAAGAAAGTCAGACGACAAGAGTATCAAGTCGGAGACCTGGTAATCAAGCGCATCATTCTTCCTCAAAGTGATCCCAGGGGAAAATGGACCCCGACGTATGAAGGGCCATTTGTGGTTAAACATATCTTCTCAGGAGGAGCTATGATTCTAACCACCATGGATGGTGACGACCTTCCTCACCCCGCCAATGCAGACATAGTAAAAAGATACTACGCATGATAAAAGACCCGCTAGGTTGACACACCTAGGCAAAAATAAGGGCTTCCCGGCGAACCAAAAGGGTTCGGCCAAAAATAAGGGATGAAATGAAAAAATCTGTACACCCGGCAAGTCGAAAACCTAAAAAGGCGGCTTGGGCAAGAATGGGTATCCCGGTGGACTGAAAACCCGAAAGGGCGGTCCAGGAAAAAATTAGGGATAAGCGTAATACTATGTCTCATTGGATCACCTTGCATCCAGAATCTGGCATCAACTATCAGGTTCAGACGGCATCAATCAATCAGCTTCATCTTCAACTAAGCAGCAAAGTGATGAGACGCTTGAAGACATAAAGGCGATAGCAGAATTGGAACCCAGTGGGATTGTTCACATAGCTATTTTGTTTTCCTTTTGCACAAAATTGTATAAACTCTCTTGTTCGGCGGCGTTCTCTTACTAGGACGTCAGCCTCTTGTACATAAAACGCCTATTTACAGGCAAATTTCAAAATCAATACAAATTCATTTTTTTCAGACAAATTGCCATTTGTTTTTCCTTTATCTGTTTTGTCTTGCGAAGAACATACAATGTTCATTTTTGATATATGCATTTAACACTAATTGCTAATCATAAATATTTGCATACGAAACAAAGGACTAATTACAGGTGACATCAGAAACAGGGGCAATAATGAGTTGTCTAAGCGATCTAGTTGCTCTATCCACCAAGGTACCAAGGTAAGTTCGGTTGAAGAATATGACCAGGATACCTTCACTCCCCGCAGAGTAAGACAAGATTCAGCAATACTCTCCCAAGCAGAGTTGGTCTCCAATCAGCCCCAAAACGCACAGTATCTCCAGCAAGTCAGCAACACTCTCCCCCAAGCAGAATTAGGTTACTGTCAGTCTTAAGGAAGTTGGATATCCCCAGCAAATCTCAATATTCCCCAGCAGAGTATACATATGTTCCTCTACAAGCATCCCCGGCAGTCTTAATCTAAGATTGTTCCCCGGCGGAATATTAGACATCCAGTGGAGCCATTTCCAGTACAGTTCAAAAGTTTCCCCAGGAGAGTTGAATCATCCTCCCCAGTAGATTCTGGAAGCTTATCCCCAGTAGATTCTGGAAGCTTATCCCCCGCAGAGTGCAAAAGCATCTCCCCGACTTTATTCAAAGGTTATTCCCCGCCAGAGCTTATAACTGGGTTATCCTCAGCTAATTACCACGGAAAGATCGTCCTCGGCGAGGTTCTTCCCATCCCCCAGCGGAGTTCATCAAATCCTCAACAAAAATTATCAACAGGAATCTCCAACGAAGTTACCATCAAAACCTCAGTGAAGTATCTCTTCCCACAGAGTAATTCCCCGCAGAGTAATCTCTTCACCAAGTTTATTCCCCAACGGAGTCAACTTCTTCTACCGGTATTCTTGCAATCTTCATCCCCAGCGGAAACGAAGAACTCTATTCTTCAAACATCAGCCCAGGATTCAACAAGCTCCTGGCATTCGTCAAGGATTTATTTTCCTAGACGAAAATACATTCATAAAACATCACATCTTCGTACATTATAGCATGCATACGCATCATACGACACGATCTAATTTATTGTTGAGAACATCATGATATCATGCATTTCATACATCATGACATTGCATACAACTGATGTTTTGCCTTTTCAGGAAAAGGTCAATCAAAAGACGATTATCATCAACTTTCGCAGTTCCAGATTCGATACCTGTATCCAGCCAGGGCATATCTGTGGGCGACTAATTCCAGATTCGATACATGTATCTAACCAGGGCATATCTGTGAGTAATTGATTGTAGATTCGATACATGTATCCAGCCAGGGCATATCTGCATGAAGAGTCTAGAGATTCGATACCTGTATCCAACCAGGGCATATCTGTAGATGACCAATTCCACATTCGATACCTGTATCCAGCCAGGGCATATCTGTGAGTAATTGATTATAGATTCGATACCTGTATCCAGCCAGGGCATATCTGCATGAAGAGTTTTGAGATTCGACACCTGTATCCAGCCAGGGCATATATGTAGACGACTAATTCCATATTCGATACTTATATCTAGCCAGGGCATATCTGTGAGTAATTGATTGTAGATTCGATACCTGTATCCAGCCAGGGCATATCTGCATGAAGAGTCTAGAGATTCGATACCTGTATCCAGCCAGGGCATATCTATAGACGACCAATTCTAGATTCGAAACCTGTATCCAGCCAGGGCATATATGTGAGTAATTGATTGTAGATTCGATACCTGTATCTAGCCAGGGCATGTCTGCATGAAGAGTTTAGAGATTCGACACCTGTATCCAGCCAGGGCATATCTGTAGACGACTAATTCCATATTCGATTCCTGTATCTAGCCAGGGAATATCTGTGAGTGATTGATTGTAGATTCGATACCTCTATCCAGCCAGGGCATATCTGCATGAAGATTTTAAAGATTCGATACCTGTATCCAGCCAGGGCATATCTGTAGACGACCAATTCAAGATTCAATTCCTGTATCTAGCCAGGGCATATCTGTGAGTGACTGTTTGTAGATTCGATACCTGTATCCAGCCAGGGCACGTCTGTAAGCAACCTTTTGAAGTTCCGGATTCGATTCATGTATCTAGCCAGGGCACATCTGTGAGCGATTGTTTGTAGATTCGATACCTGTATCCAGCCAGGGCACGTCTGTAAGCAACCTTTTGAAGTTCCGGATTCGATTCCTGTATCTAGCCAGGGCACATCTGTGAGCGATTGTTTGTAGATTCGATACCTGTATCCAGCCAGGGCACGTCTGTAAGCAACCTTTTGAAGTTCCAAATTTGATTCCTGTATCTAGCCAGGGCACATCTGTGAGCAATTGATTGTAGATTCGATACCTGTATCTAGCCAGGGCATATCTGCATGAAGAGTTTGAAGATCAACCCCTGTAACAGGCCAGGAAACCATCTTCCTTTCTCAAAGTACACAAGTTCTCGCTAAGGAATCTCTTACGCGATCGACACTTTCGGAGGGCATCTATAAGCCCATCTCCACAACTATCCATCACATTTCCAAATGGCATCTATAAGCCCATTCCCGACAAGGTCCTGTCACATCTCCAGATGGCATCTTTAATCCCATCCTCCTATCCACCATCTTTCCAAATGGCATCTGTAAGCCCATTCCCGACATGACATTGCTGATATTCTACTATGCGAGTGCAAATTTCTGGGCACTTTAGTGTTCAATCATCTTCCACCTTCGGATCACGAAAGGCACGCAAGCCAATCTACATCCTCAGGTTTAATAAGATTGAACAGGGGAAACTTTTGTACCCCAAAATTTGCCCTCCCATATTCTTCAAGATTTGTCAAGATCAATCTCCAAATGGTTCAAAATCTCTCAAGGGTTGCACAGTCAAACATCCTCCTAAGCTAGTCAAAATTAGGGTTTTGGTTCTTGCAAGGAAGTTGAGGTTTTCAAGGGCTCAATCAAGTCCCATATACTTATATACATTGTCAAGCATCTACATGCCAAGTTTCAAGTCTCACAGCATCAAGTTGCACAGTCAAAAGCCCTATTTGGTTCACAATCAACTGCAGGGGCAAAATGGTCATTTGGCAGTCAAAAGTCAAAAATTATGGTCAACATCTTATTTTGAAGCCGCAATCATCATTTTATCAAGTCTTGATCATGATTCCACAAGAATGGCTCAAAAATCATCAAGATGCAAAAGTTTCCATTTTTGGACACCTGAAAAGTCAACTGTAACTTGACCAGGGCATAAATTTTTCATGGTTCATCAGAAAAATCCCATCCAATGCTCATTTTGAAGGGGAGGACATTTCCTACAACTCATCTTCACATTCCAAGTCCAAGAAATGCTCTCACAAAAGGTTATCAATTTCTACATTATAGGTCATTTTCAAAAGTCAACAAAAAGGCATTTTAAGTCAAAGACCGTAACTTGAGATTGGTAAATCCAAATGACATGGGACCAAAGGCATTTGTTAGAGGACTTCAAGACCTTTCCAAAATGTCCAAGAACATGTTCATATGATCAAAATTGAGCAAGATATGCTTTGGAGAAGTTGGGAAATTTTTGTGAAATGGCAAAAGTCAATTATCCTTAAAACTTCAATTTTTGACAAAAGGGCCCACTTTCTTCCACTTGATTCAGCCTTGTCATGCCACCCATGTGTCCCATGATTAATTTCAAGATCAAACATTTATTTTTCCATTTTATTTAATTTTTATTGATTTAATTCATTTTAAATCCATAGTAATTCAAATAAAATCAAAAAAATTAATGGAATTGTATCTTGTGGTTTGAATAGCTTTCATATACCATGTGCCAGCTAACAAACTCGTGCCAATCCTTTTTGTGCATAAAATCCAAGATTTGAACCAAGTTTGGAAAGTCCTTTAATGGTGGTCAACAAGAATCTCAAAACTTAATTGCACAAGGTTAAGGCTCAGCTGCTGACCTAATTTCATTCACACATACATAAGCAAGCATTCCAGACCTAAGACACGACCCAAGCATCACTGAAACGGCCAAAAGAAAAACTGAAAATTGTCAAAAAAGTGTGAGATCAAAAAGAGAGTTGCAGACATTTCCAGGTCAAACTAAGCACATGGCCCTCTTCCTTGCCATCCCCTGAAGCTAAGGCGATTACACCCACGTCCTAAGACCACCTACCAAGCGCTGTAAGTTGTCTCGAACCTTACTCTGAACATGGCATCTCAACCCCTAATCCTTGCGCCTTTTCTGTAATATTTTGGCATATTTGTGTTCACCATTAAATTTCCAGGCATCCTGTATTATTTAATTGTATTGTTGTAGCCTAGATATCCCTACCCGAACCTAGGGTTTTGGGGGTTGCAATTTGGGGTTTTGTTTTACAGGAATAATTGATACAAGCCATAGCCATGGATGGATTTAGGAGGATGAGACGAACAGGATGATGGCCCAAGTTGGCATTTTCGTGGCCTGGAGCTCATTATAAGAGAAGGCAACGGATTTTGTTGCGGAACTGAATCCGCAGGAAAAAATACAGGGACTATTGGAGAAGACGAAGGCGTGTTAGCTTTTTATTAGTCCGTTCAAATTAAAACACGCGCGTTTTTAATTTCCAGGATACTGTTTGTTTATTTCATATAATATTGATTGTTTATTATTATAACGAATGGAAGCGATTGGCTCAGTGGTTGGGACGAACGTGCATAGACCTCTGGGACCTGGGTTCGATTCCCAGGTCCCCCAAACAATTATTTCTCCTTTTTTCCAATGCGTTCATATGCAGGATGCTGAATGATGTCCACCCTACGCCTCATCCAGATGCACGCCATGTGGCCCCTATCACAGATCCAATGGCTTAGAGCAGATGACCACCATGTATCCAGTCAACACGTGCCATGGAGAGGTCAGAAAGTCAAACGCAGGCTTGGCAACCAATGGGCCTGGAAATTGCTAAGAGACCTTCAAATCTGGCCCAAACCCCCCTTGGGTTTGCATTTCATTTTTTTTTACTATTTTCTCTCTTTCATTTGTTTTATTTATATTTATTGTTTTTTTTAATTAATTATTAACCAGTAAATTAATTAACCTTTTCACAATAAAATCAAAAAACTAATATTATTATTATTTATTAATTTCATATTATTTTTGTAAATAAATTATAATTAATTAATTAGTTTAATTAGGCAATTTTAACCTTTTCTTAATAAATAAAATTAGTCTAGAATTAGGGTTTTGAAAATTTTAATTCCTTTTATTTTATTTTCATTAAAACATAAAAAACACAAAAACATTTTTTCTTTTAATAAATTAATTAATTAGTAATTAAGCTTAATTTCATTAATTGCAAAAAAAAAAGGGACAAATTCAATTCTTTTCTCAAAAAAGGGTCAAAACCCTAAGGACGTCCCGATTCATTCTTTCGCGCGTATATTATTTTTTTTAATTCGTTATTATGATTATTTATGTATCTGCTCAGAAATGTAATAGATAATTAGGACCCTTTTATCGCTTTATTTACTTTCTCGTATTTATTTTCAAAACGGGTTATGTTTTTGGCGATGTATAGACCCGCGCCTTGTAATAGTTAGATTTACCTTTTCCGCACTTTATTTTCTGCACTCTTAACTGTTAAAAAATGCATGAAAGACTTGTATGGCAAATAAAATCAATCCGTAGCTCACAAATGACAAGTACAAGATAAACATAAACTGAAACAACACACATGCACATGCCACTCTTAGGGTACGCCTCACTGGTTGCCTCGACGTGGTCATTGAGTATAGGGTGTTTTAGAGGTCGCCCTCCTGTCTAAAGATCCAAGTTTCCTCGAAACGGTTGCCTCGGATAAAAAGGATCTAGGACATTAGGGTTACCGCTAAGGCGTCCTGCTATTGCTTTAGTGACCACATGTCCCTATAATCGAATTGACCCGAATAACTCCAACGATGGTGCTACCTACCTCTCAATGGTGGGATATCACTATCTAAAGGACTCTTACACAGCCTAATTCCTTAGAGTAGGTAGATTCTCCTGGGTACTTGCTCTTTCAAAACAAACAAAAAAACATCTTTTCGCACCCCACACTTTCAAAAAGTTTTCAAACAAAACACTTCATACACTCTTGAGGACTGATACAAGAGTTACTTAGAAGTTTTTCAAACGAACTTTTTCAAAACCCACACACACTTGAAAAGCAAACAAATTTTGAAAACATAAGAGCAAGTACCTAAGAGCCCGTGGATAACCACGGATAGAAAGGGTGCTAACACCTTCCCTTTCTATAAATCTACCTCCCGAACCGAGAGACATCTCAAAAAAGGAATTTTGCTGTGCTTTTGTCCTTTCCATGTTGGAGAACATAAAAGACGGTGGCGACTCTTGCTTACCGCGACATTTCGCGAACCAGCTTAAAAAACAGTCAGTTCTATTTCCACCGATCACACCTGTCTTCAACAAAGGACAAATAGTTGGTGAGGATAAGCAAAGATGGCAGTATTTATTACAACCTGAGAATACACCGGCTTTCAGCAAGCTTATTTTAATGATTAGGAGTGGAGTCAAGAGCTCATCAACTATAGTAACAAACAAATCTTCTTCTATTGCATTAGTGTTGTGACCATGCCTAGGCATAGGATTAGAAATGACATTTGGCTTCTCGGGCGCATCAAACTCAATCTCTTTTGCCTCTATAAGGTCTTTAATCTTGTTTTTCAGGGCCCAACAGTTGTTGGTGTCATGACCTGGACTTTCAGAATGATATGCGCAGCGGGCATTTGGGTGATAATAAGGGGACGCTGTGTTGGGGTTCTTTGGAGCTTCTTTTAAAGTTATCAAATTGGATTTCAGAAGATGCGGTAAAACCTAGGCTAGAGTCATATTGATTTTGGTGAATTGCCGGACTGGCCTTTCCACTCTCGGTTGATTACTTCTTGGTTGATCAGATGTAGGCTTTGGGATCATAAAGCTCCTACCATTGGTCGGCGTTCAGCTCTCCTTTGGTTTCTTTGTGGATAAACAACACATATCTCCTTTTTCCCAATGAAAGGCTTTCTCACAGCTGTAGAGGCAGATGAATCCTTTTGAATTTTTCCACTTTTTATGCCAGCTTCTACCCTCTCTCCGGTTAGTATTAACTCAGTAAATCCGGCAGATGAACTCCCAATCAAATGGTTGAAGAAAGGGCCTGATAGAGTACCTTGGAACATATCCACCAATTCCCTTTCAGACAGAGGTGTTGCACTCTCCCAGCTAGATCTCTCCACTTCTGCGCGTAATCCTTGAAACCCTCATTGGAAGCCATAGCCATACTCTGAAGTTGAGTACGGGTAGGCGCCAAATCAGCATTATATTGGTATTGCTTATAGAAAGTTGCGGCAAGATCTTCCCAGTTATGGACATTGGCCCTTTCCAATTGGTAGAACCAATCGAGTTGTGTTCCAGATAAGCTATCATGGAAAAATACACCCACAGGTCTTTATCAGCGGAGTGCGGCTGAATCTTTCTCACGTATGATCGGAGGTGCATCTTGGGACATGACACCCCATCAAATTTTCCGAACAACGACACTTTGAACTTCGGTGGGATCACAATTCCCGACACTAGTCCCAAATCTTCAAAGTCTAGACCCAGCACCCTCTGTATTTCCATAGCATTCAGACGCTCCTCAAGATGTTTGTACTTATCATCAGCTGGAGGATATTGTTCCTCAGAGTAGTCTTCCTCTTCTTACTCCTCTTCAGACTCTGACGGAACCGCTGTTTCCTTTCCTTTTCCTTCATCAAATGTTGTTGCGAAATTCAAGGTTTTTCTAGTCTGTCCTTTAAACCTTCTCCCCATGATTACAACACCGGTTGGTTTCTTCTCTTTCTTCTTCTTCTCTTTGGCCAACAGAGTCTTTAATTCCTCTTGTCCTTTGGCTAGGGTTGTGAGTAATTGTTGAAACTGTATGTTTTAAACTTGAAGATCTTTGACTGTCTATTCGAGATCCATCTTACTGAAATAAACAGTAGAGAGATGAGGAGACTCGTTGCAAAAATATATGTTTTATGTTATGATGAATGATATGTACATATGCAATGTTTTCAAGGATTTTAAAGATTCAAGTTCGTTTTAGACAAAAAGAAACACACTTATATTAGTAGAGTTTGAGTACATCAATGCCCCTTGGGCAAAATAATACAGAACTCTAAGATAAAAAAGTAGTGTGCATCCTCTTTGGTGCAATGTAGGCATTTAGAGTCTGCTCCTCATGAAGTAGCCTAGTGAGTTCTAAAACCTTCTTCTCGCCTGCGTAGAATTGGGCTTCGAAAGTATCTCGCTCTCCTTTGAGCTGTATCCAATTCCTTTGTAGGTCTTCCAAAGATGTGGGCATGTGAGGATGTAGGATAGTGTATGGAACTTCTCCTTCCTTAACAGGCTCAATGATCACCGAGAGAATTGAAGGATGAGGCATCATAAGACTTTGGGCGCGGGTTCGTATCCACTTGAGGTAAGGCTCAAGAGGGATGGAATTCTTGTGCCACAAAGTCTTGTTGTCCAACTTGTTTAGCATCCTCCATGCTCGGATGAATCTATGGAGAAGACCTTGATTGTCGTTATCGTAGTCGAATACCAAGCCTTGAATCAGCATCTCGTGCAGGCCATCCCTTCGGGCATAACCAAACTGTCTTAGATCTAAGCATGGGTTGTAGGTGATGCCTCCCCTAATGCCAAATAGAGGGACATTAGAGAATTCCCCGTAACGATCAACAATGATAACATTATCTTTGGATCGGGAACACCAATGAAATGTTTGAGCGTCATTAACCTTTGTAACCACCTTAATCCTTGCTTGTTCTTTAAGACTGATTGGGGAAGATGAGAAATAAACCATCTTTCCAGGAGAGGAGTGCAACACATAAGGACACCTCTTTTCCTCATTGTACGAGTGTGAAAAGAGTGTAGGATATCCCCTAACAATGTAGGCACCGGATTGCGTGACATGAAGATTTTGACGGTGCTCACATCTATGAGTTGGTCAGGATTGGGAAACAAAACTATCCCATAGATGAGGAGAGCCACAATTTCCTCAAAAGCTTGCAAGTCTAAGAAATTCCAATGGCTTTGGGCTTTCTCAAACATAAACTTTGCTAAGAAGCCTTTGACACCACTCCTAGTTTCCCAATGAGTTGTGACATCAGATGAGTGCAAGCGCAGAGCTTGAGAAATATCTTCTGGCTTTGGGTCTTCTTCCGTACTGTTGAAAGGTAGTTGATTGAGAATGGGAATCCTCAAGAGTTGAGAGAATTCTTCCAAAGTAGGCACAAGTTGATAGTCGGGAAATTTAAAGCAATGGTGCAAAGGATCAAAGAACTGAAAGATCACCTTCATCGTATCCTCATTTATGTTGAAGGTGACCAATTTGAGTAGAAGACCATGTCTCTCGGTGAATGGAGAGTTCTCAGGGATCCTTGAATCTAGATCCTTAAGTTGTGGAGGAATTCTTACAAGGTTGACTTGGATAGTTTTCCTGCGAAGTGAATCCATATCCTACAAAACAAGAACAAAGATGAATCTCCAAAATCCTTGAAATGGTTAGTGATGCATATGATGCTCATGATGTCCACGATGTTATGTACAAGTATGCATATACAAGCAAAACAAAAAAATTCTTAGTTTAGGCTTGCATGGGGTTTTATAGGTAAGTACCCTATTGAAGTTTAGTTGGCTCAGCCTGTCCTAGAAATAGTAATCGGGTTCTAAGGAGCTCAATATCACTGGATTGTTTCCTTGTTCATTATTTTAGCTCAAGCCTCTTTAATGGCGACTGAAATATTCCAAGAAACCAACCCTCAATGAGTGTAGGATCGAGTATCTACCAACTTTGGACTGCACCAAAGTCGGTCATCTCACTACGCCCTAAAGGCCAAGTTGGTCAAGTAAAGGTTCTAAAAGTTCGTTAGTGCTTCGCGACATCACTCAGCGGCCCCGTATTCTCCTTGACTACTCAAGGGCTACCAGTACCCACAAATATGTCAAACTAACATAGCTATTTCTTAGACCATGTCGGTATACCCCACACAGTTTCCACAACGTATTGCTATTTACCTATAATGTTTCCCAAATCCGGGTGGAGGATTCAAACCCAAACAAAGAACCATAATGTAAAGCAAACAAATCAAACAATGTTAGCAAATAAATGTGATCTAGCCCTAAGGTAACCCCACTTTTACAATAATTTCCCCAGCAGAGTCTCCAGTTCTGTGATACGGTGGGAGAATTGACTTGAGGTTTTGCATTTGTGTTTGCAAATGTTGCGGTTTAGCAAGAGTCGCCACCGACTTTTCTTTTATCCAAAAGGAAAGGTGAAAAGGCACAGGAAAGACCTTTTTGAGATATTTTTGAGTTCGGGGGGTAGATTATGAAAAGGGAAGGTATTATCACCCTTTTCATCCATGGTTTTCCATGGGCTCTTAGTTACTAGCTAGATCAATTTGCTTTTGTTTGAAAATTGTGCTTTGTGTGGTTTTTTTGAAAGTATTTTGTAAAAGAGGCCATTCGTTTAGGCAATCTTTGTAATGATTCTCGTTCGTAAGAATGTATACAAAGATGTCTGTCTTTTTGAAAACGTTTTCAATGTTTGTAAAAATGTCTTGGAAATGTGCGTATTTTCGAAAATAGCAAGGATAGTTGTTTGGGAATAGAGCAAGTAACTAGAAGCAATCTACCTACTCAAATGTCTTTCTTATGCATTTTCTATTCCTTTGACATTGTTGTCTTACCATTGATTTGGTAAGAAACCCTATCTTTGGAGTTTTATGGGACGGGCATGGGTCATCGTATAACCATGATTAGCAACGTTGCAAAGTATCTTAGCATTTCGAGGGACTAAGATCATTTTGTAAGGAAACTTTGAATAGCGTCATCGAGGGACTATGATCTTTTTATTTTGTTTGTTTTACCAAGATACTTCGCATGTGTAACATGACTATTTTTGTATAAGGCAACCAAGTGGAGAAACCCTAAGGGTGTTTGTGTGCAAGTGTGTTTGATTGCATGCATGATTTTATCTTGAATTAGGATTTTCTATTTCATTGATTTTATCTTTCCATACATATCCTAATTGATAGCATTTACATTTGAAAGCGATAAAATGCGAAAATGTAAAGTCCTACGCTATTACAATATTTAGGGGGTGGGGGTACACACTTATGAATGGGGAATCCAGCGAGAAAAATAAAGAAAAATAACAAGGGGAAGAAAAAAAGAAAGAAGGAAGGGGTCAGCGTGCTGCTGAGAGGAAGTTAGAAGTTTTGACCCTGGCCTGCTGCAGAATAACAACCTGTTAGTGAAAATGTATAGGTCAAAACTTCTGACCCTGGTGTGCTGCAAAACAGAAACCTGTTAGTGTAAATATATGGGGTCAGAGGTTCTGACCCTGCTGGGAACACAGTAATTTTCAGAAGTTCTGATATTACTAATAACAAAATAGGCCTCAGAAGTGCTGGCGTCAAAGTCAGAACTTGGTCTCCCCCTATGCTAGTCAGAACATCTGCAATTTGGTTACTTCTCCACAAAACAGAAGGCATGCCTAAGACAGTTTCAGCAGGTGTTATAATTCTTCAGAAATAAGGAGAAACGGAACCAAAAAATCAGAGGCAACTATGCCTTTGCTAATTCTAACTCTGAGTTTCAGTTTCTTCAAGGTAGTTCTGAACTGATTCGTTCTCTACTTAAGCATACAGAGGCGTAAAAATCTCAGAACATGTGCAACATCAGAAGAATGATATCTATATTGTGTTTTTTGAGCATGCAAATCTGATGATGCTTAAGCAATGTGGTGAGGGTCAGCAGGTGCTTACCTTGCTGTTGGAAAACATTTTGTGAACTGGAGTTAGACTTAACTCTGATAGTGTTCTGGACAGGTTCTTTGAATGAATGGATGGAGAGTATATATATGTGCGGTCAGAAACTATATGGACGTTTCTTAGTCAAGAAATATTTTGGATACAAATGAAGTTGGGAGGTAGGAGATTCAAAGTTGTGTTTAAGGCTCTTGAAACACTAGGAATTTTGGCAGAGTTTCAAGGTGTTTTCTTGCTAAAATTTTCTGTTTCTTTTCTAGCAATTTTTCTGGACTTGGACCGGGCTTTTTCAATGGACAAAGGTGTTCTATTTATAGGCAAATCTTTGTGGGTTTTTAAAACGTTAAGTGGCGCCAATATCATGCACTAGATGCTGGCTTACTCTTGAAGAAAAGTTCATAAAAAGTTGTGATGATTGACAGCTTTTAGCCTAGGATGGGTTAGTAAGCGAGGATTAAGGAAAAGTGACACCCATGAATGAAAAGTAGCACATGAACCGATACCTAAATCTGCACAAGAGCGTTGTTATGCTGCACGTGGAGAGACCCTTTGGAGAAATGCTCAAAAGTGGTTGTGAGCATTAATGAGCATTAAATGGTGATGAGATTGGTCAAGACTAAGAAATCTTGTAATATGAGATTTGCATCATTACTTAAATCTGAGCCAGCAGTTCCTACTTCAGCATAATCAAGAACAACGCACCCAAGTTCTGATCTTGGTACCCTGCTGCCTCAGCAAATTCTGAGGGTTCTCCAGGCTTCCCAGCATATTTTATAATCTTCTGCTCTTACCTTGGAAGGTTCTTACATGAACTTGCGTAGCTGCTGAAGAGCTGCATTCTGACTGAATGTTATGTGCTGAGCCAAGGTTGCATCTTCTGACTGAGTTGGCATAGCTGCTGAAGAGCTGCATTCTGACTGAATTTTATGTGTGTTGAGCCAAGTTTGCATCTTCTGACTGAGTTGGCGTAGCTGCTGAAGAGCTGCATTCTGACTGAATGTTATGTGCTGACCCAAGTTTGCATCTTCTGACTGCTCCTGCCTGGAGGTTGGTTCAGAAGTTCTGAAATGTCATTTTTCTTTAGATACTTTAGAAAAATTCTAAGTATTTAGAATTTAACTTTTCCAAGGTAAAATTTGACTTTTGAACTTCTTGATGAAACAAACTTCATATTCCAACATGTCTTGATGAAATGTGATTTTTGAGATTTGATTTTGATCCAAAAGTCAAAGTTTGACTTCTCAGCGTGTAAATGACCATTTTGCCCTTGTGAATGGATTGCTTGGGAAGAAATGATAATTCAAGGCTTGGATTTGTATAAGGGAAAACTTGAGAATTCAGGGTGATTTTCTTGAGAAATGAGAGGGCAAATTTTGGGGTACAACAAGCAGGTATCAGAATAAAATCCAAGCTTGATTTTGTCTTGGAGAAGTTTACAGATAGTTGATGAAGATTATATGTTGATTAATATTTTCCTAAATAGGTAAACAGTTAGTTGTATGTAATGTCATGATGTATGCATTGCGTAATGATGTTCTCAAAATAAATGAGATTTGTACTATATGTATTTTGTATGCATATGCTATGAATGTTGTTGAAATGTATCTTTATCTTGGAAAATAAATCCTTGACAAATGTTGGGGAGCTTTTGGGGAGTTAAATCCCGGACTGTTGTTGGGGATGAAGAGTATGCACCTCTCCAGACCTTGTTTTAGAATGTTTCTACTGGGGATTCCCATTTTGTTGTTTGAGGAGAAATCCGTTGGGGGATGTTGGCTTTACTTGAGAAGAAACATTTGTGGAGAGTGTTGATTCATGATTTGGGAAAAGAGTTCAGGAGTCTTAGTTATATGTTTCTCTACTGGGGAGTTATCCCTTGGTTGGAGAGAAAGGAAATTAACAACTTGTTGGGGATAAAGAAGTTAATCGTTATCTGGTTGGATTCCAGGTTTTGCAGCAAATCATTGAGGTTTTTAGAAAAGTCTACTGGGGAAGAGGGGTTTGGTCCCTTGAATTTTGATAGTTTGGGATGCAAATTCAGGCTGGGGAATTTTGCCGTTTGTTGGGGAAATAAACCTTATTTCCAATCTGCTGGAAAAGTGTTTACTTTCGGCAGAACTCCTCGAGGATTCTTGAGATCAACTCAGCTGGGGGTGGTT
This sequence comes from Vicia faba, assembly GCA_948472305.1. Classification (NCBI taxonomy): domain Eukaryota; kingdom Viridiplantae; phylum Streptophyta; class Magnoliopsida; order Fabales; family Fabaceae; genus Vicia; species Vicia faba. Next base: position 338,048,811 of record OX451741.1, read on the forward strand.
TTCCGGAGGTTGAAGCTCTGGCTGGGGATTGCATGAATCAAATTTTATGGGGATATCCATGAATTTGGCCTTGAGGGGTTGTGTTGTACCCCAAAATTTTCCCTCTCATTTATCAAGACTTTTCTCACAAGGTTTCTTTGACTCAAGACTGGATTAGGGTTTGGTCAGCTCAAGGCATATCATCTTGCACTGATGACCCAAAATTAGGGTTTGAGGTTGCACAAGGATTTTTGGACTATCAATGCTTCATGTGACTTTCAAACATCATTATGGAACCCTAAGATTACCCATGACAAGTTTCAAGCCTTGAACCACATTTTTGATCAGTCAATTGGACAGTTGACCTAAAAATCAGTTGTATTGGGGGAAAAGTCAACCATGGCCAATTTATAGTCCAACTTCATAATTTTTTATCCACATCAACATTTTAAACTTATATGTGTCATTTGGTCAATTTTGGATCACAACTCCTCAAGAAATTTGATCAAATCACCAAAAGGGCAAAATGGTCAAAATTAGGGTTTTGACTAAGGAAAGGCAATTTCTGATTTTTAACCTAGCAAATAACCAATTGAGTTAAAGAATGATTTCAAGGATTCAATTGCATCATCTTGACCTAATTACATGGCTCAAAACATTTCAATTTCATTAGATTGACAAATGAAATTTGCAGTTAATTGATCAAGAGTCAACTGTACACTGAAAAGTCAAACTTTGACTTTTTGATCAAAATCAAGTGCCAAGGGTCATAATTCATCAAAACATGTCAAAATGTGAAACTTTTTCATCAATAAATCCAAGTTTGAAGATTAGGGTTTGAATTTGTAATTTTTCTTAACTTAGAAAATTTTCTAAGTATAGAAAATTTCTTATTTTTTCTTAACTTTAGGCCATTTTTTCACCATGATGCATAATGATTCAAGGAAAGTTACCAACATGAAAGTTGTAGAAATACATGAAATATACAACTTTGATTCACACACTTTTCCCTAAAGATGCTTGGATCTCAAGATATAAATTTATAAATACATGCTCATGAACTAAATAACTTAGTGAAATTTTGCCCTAATTTAAGCAGGTTTTGGACCCAACTTCATGGCAATTTTTCACCTAGTTCCAAGAGGTGTCTCAAAATGAATTTTAAAGATTAGTTAAGAGAACATTGCAAGCTTTCCAAAATGTAAATAACTCCTCAAGATCATTTTTGAATAGGGAGAATCGAAGAGATGAAGTTGGCATTTTCTCACTTTTTGTCCAAGCCATTTCATGAAGAACAAAGTTGAAATCAGTACCTATGCTGCCTAATCCATAATTTACAGGTCCCAAACTTATCCCTCACTCTTTAGTTTAATGCTTACTCAGTTGACAAAGCTTTGATCCAAGCCTTTAAGCCATTATCCAAGTTGCAATTCCTTAAATGGCATAAAGTGACCATTGCCATTTTGGAAAATTCCACTTTTGCAAACTTTACAAATCTTGAGCATTGAACTTGTCCCCTTGGCACATACAAGTACCACAGACCTAAGGCAACTTGTATAGAACAGATACCAACCCTAAGGAAGCCAGTACAAGCATGTAAAGCTTTGTCTTGTCACTTTGCTTCAAAAGCAAGAAAGATGGCCAAAAGTCTATAACTCACAAACCTGTGGAATAGCTGATTTAGGACCTTCTCCATACTAATATACAAATAGAATACAACACATGACACGATTAGTTAAGGCCTGAAACACTCCCAAGCTAAAAAACACCAAGAAACTGTCCAAACTTGCAGTTTTGGCATAAGCATACCAATCTCATATTTGGCTCGTGCGTTTCCATTCTTGATCATCAAAACATCTTACCTACTTGATATCAAACCAATCCAGGACTTCATCCTTGCTCTATAACCACTTCTCCATCACCTGCCATTTTTGTTTTCAAAGCTTGTAGGTTGACTTGGCCAAGGAGTTTCAGACACTTTCAAAGCAAGGAAAAGGTTGGAATACATCCAGGGAGGTTCAAGGAAGCTCAAGCAAGCATCAGGCCTCCATCAAACTCACTCCAGTTCCATCCATGATTTCAACTGAAGGAGGTAAAATCTCAAACTCTATCTCCTTGTACAGGCAACCATTGGCCACAATTTGTGAATAAATAATGTAGTCCTCATTACAACGAAACTGTATATATCTTTATCTTGCATTGATTTTACTTGAGTTGAGAGAATTTGGAACTTGAAGTTTCTGAAAATATTAGGTTTAAATTTAGGGCTGTTAAAATTCTTTCTGACCTTTGATTGTTAGTTCACATAACTTATATGGTTAGAATCGTGAGATCAAGTACTACAACTTTCATGTTATGAGTTTTCATTTTCATGGAAGAATGAGAGAGTTACAGGATGTCTGGCCAAGCTTGAGGAAGAAGATGAAGTACAGGGCAAGGACTTGTTTCATGTTATATTATTTTTGCTTTCCTTAAGACAATGGATGTATGACCACCCCAGTGGCAAAGTAGCACGCTGGTGAGACCCATGTCCTGGGTTCGAACCTGGGCGCTACTTTTGTGTTTTACATTTTTCCATTTTTTTAGTTTTTTGGCTTTTTGCAGGTTTGGTCTTAGTCCTTTGGGCCACAGTTTTTTTTGCTAACATGCTATCTCTAAATTGCTTGCCATACCCTCTGGTCCATTATTTCTCATACATTTTTATTTGATTTATTTTTGTGTTCATTAATATTTTCTTTAATGTATAAAAATCCAAAAAAATATAATTTTCATAATATTGCACTTTTATTATTTTAGCTTATTTTTTTCACATAAAAATATATTTTATTTTTAATAGATATCATATATTTTCTTAATAAATTTGTAAAATATAATTAAAATATATTTAGTTTAATTTATTCATTTCTTTTTCATACCATAGTTATAAATATTTATTTTTACATATATAAAAACTTTATATTTTTATACAATATTATTTATTATTTTAATACAAAAAAATATACAAAAATAGTATAAAAGAACTTTATTTTCTTTTAAAATAGAAATTAGGGTTAAAACCTCCCTTCTAAAAAATTAATTTCTTTTCCTTATAATTTTAGGTTTAGATTAAAATATCTTTTACATAAAAACAAAACAAAAATCTTTTCCTTACATGTATATTACATTGCATACTTAAATGTTGTATTTTATTCTAATTTGTACAAATTCAATTTGGTTGTAATAATTTATTTAGCCTTATATTCTTGCAAATCCCCATTCAAATTTGTATCCCCCCTCCTATAAAATTGTTGTAATAGCCTAGTAATATTTACATTACGCAATTTACCGCTTTACATGCCATGATTAGTAATTAGGGTTTGTATGATAATATCGAAACAAAGCAAAATAAAAAAAAACCTAAATACAAGACAAAATCAAAGCATGAAAATGATACACTTGCACACAAGCATCCTTAGGGTTTCTCCACTTGGTTGCCTAAAACAAAAATGGCCATATTACGCATGCGAAGTATCTTGGCAAAACAAACAAATATAAGACCATAGTCCCTCGATGACGCTATTCAAAGTTGCCTTACAAAAATGATCTTGGTCCCTCAAAAAATGCTAAGATACTTTGCAAACATTACTAATCATGGCTATACAATGACCCACACCCATCCCGTTTACATCTAAAGATATGGTTGCTTACCAAATCAATGGTAAGACAACAATGTCAAAGGAATAGAAAATGCATAAGAAAGACATTTGAGTAGGTAGATTACTTCTAGTTACTTGCTCTATTTCCATACAACTATCCTTGCTATTTTCAAAACAAACACACACATTTCAAAAACATCTTACAAACATTGAAAACATTTTCAAAAGACAAACATCTTTGTATACATTCTTACGAACGAGAATCATTACAAAGATTACCTAAACGAATAGCCTCTTTTACAAAATACTTTCAAAAACCACACAAAGCACAATTTCAAAGCAAAATCAAGTGATCTATCAAGTAACTAAGAGCCTATGGAAAACCATGGATGAAAAGGGTGCTAATACCTTCCCTTTTCATAATCTACCCCCCGAACTCAAGAAAACATCTCAAAGGTCTTTCCTGTGCTTTTTCACCTTTCCTTTTGGATAAAAGAAAAGTCGGTGGCGACTCTTGCTAACCGCAACAATTGTGGGGTTACCTTAAGGTTTAGATCACATTTATTTGCTTACATTGTTTGACTTGTTTGCTTTACATTATGGTTCTTTGTTTGGGTTTGAATCCTCCACCCGGATTTGGGAAACATTATAGGTAAATAGCAATACGTTGTGGAAAATGTGTGGGGTATACCGACATGGTCTAAGCAATAGCTATGTTAGTGTGACATATTTGTGGATACCGGTAGCCTTTGAGTCAATCAAAGAGAATACGGGGCCGCTGAGTGATGTCATGAAGCACTAATGAACTTCTAGAACCCTTTACTTGACCAACTTGGCCTTTAGGATGTAGTGAGATGACCGGCTTTGGTGCAGTCCGAAGTTGGTAGATACTCGATACTACACTCATTGAGGGTTGGTTTCTTGGGATATTTCGGTCGCCATTAAAGAGGCTTGAGCTGAAACAATGACCAAGGAAACAGTCCAGTGATATTGAGCTCCTTAGAGCTCGGTTACTATTTCTAGGACAGGTTGAGTCAACTAAACTTCAAGAGAGTACTTACCTATAAAACTCCATGCAATCCTAAACTAAGAACTCGTTTGCTTTACTTGTATATGCATACTTGTACATGACATCATGGACATCATAAGCATCATATGCATCCATTAACCATTTCAAGGATTTTGGAGATTCATGTTTGTTTTTGTTTTGTAAGATATAGATTCACTTCGCAGGAAAACTATCCAAATCAATCTTGTAAGAATTCCTCCACAACTCAGGGAGCTAGCTTCCAGGATCCCTGAGAACTCTCCATTCACCGAGAGGCAGGGTCGTCTACTCAACTTGGTCACCTCCAACATAGAGGAGTATATGATGAAAGTGCTCTTCTAGTTCTTTGATCCTTTGCATCATTGCTTCACATTTCCTGACTATCAACTTGTGCCCACTTTGGAAGAATTCTCTCAACTCTTGAGGATTCCCATTCTCAATCAACTACCTTTCAACGGTACGGAAAGAGATCCAAAGCCAGAAGAGATTGCTCAAGCCCTGCACTTGCACTCATCTGATGTCACAACTCATTGGGAAACTAAAAGTGGTGTCAAAGGCTTCTTAGCAAAGTTTCTGTTTGAGAAGGCTCAAAGCTGTTGGAATTCCTTAGACTTGCAAGCATTTGAGGACATTGTGGCTCTTCTTATCTATGGGATGGTCTTGTTCCCCAATCCTGACCAACTCATAGATGTGAGTGCCGTCAAAATCTTCATGTCATGCAATATGGTGCCTACATTACTAGAGGATATCCTGCACTCTTTTCACACTCATACAATGAGGAAAAGAGGTGTCCTTATGTGTTTCACTCCTCTCCTGGCAAGATGGTTTATTTCTCATCTTCCCCAATAAATCTTAAAGAATGAGCAAGGATTAAGGTGGTCACAAAGGTTAATGATGCTCAAACATTCAGATATTCATTGGTGCTCTCGATCCAAAGAGAATGTTATCATTGTTGACCGTTATGGGGAATTCCCTAATGTCCATCTACTTGGAATTAGGGGAGGCATCACCTACAAACCATGCTTAGCTCTAAGACAGTTTGGTTATTCCCGAAGGGATAGCCCACATGAGATGTTGATTCAAGGCTTGGTATTCGACTATGACAACGACGATCAAGGTTTTCGCTAGAGATTCATTCGAGCTTGGAGGATGCTAAACAAGGTGGATAACAAGACTTTGGGATACAAGAATTCCATCCCTCTTGAGCCTTACCTCAAGTGGGTATGAACCCGCGCTCAAAGTCTTATAATGCCTTATCCTTCCATTCTCCCGGTGATTATTAAGCCTGTTAAGGAAGGAGAAGTTCCATACACTATCCTACATCCTGACATGCCCACATCTCTTGAAGATCTACAAAGGGATTGGATAAAACTCAAAGGAGAGCGAGATACTTTCGAAGCCCAGTTCTACGCAAGCGAGAAGAAGGTTTTGTAAGTCACTAGGCTACTTCATGAGGAGCAGACTCTAAATGCCTACATTGCACCAAAGAGGATGCGCACTACTTTTTTATCTTAGAGTGTTGTATTATTTTGCCCAAGGGGCATTGATGTACTCAAACTCTATCTTATTAATATAACATGTGTTTCTTTTTGTTTAAAACGAACTTGAATCTTTTAAAATCCTTGAAAACATTACATATGCACATATCATTCATCATAACATAAACAGGTCTTTTGCAACAAGTTTCCTCATCTCTCTACTGTTTATTTCAGTAAGATGGATCTCGAACAGACAGTCAAAGATCTTCAAACTCAAAACATGCAGTTTCAACAGTTACTCACAACCCTGGCCAAAGGACAAGAGGAGATGAAGACTCTGCTAGAATAGGAAAAAAAGAAGAAAGAAAAGAAACCAACTGGTGTTGTAATCATGGGGAGAAGGTTTCAAGGGCAAACTAAGAGAACCTTGAATTTTGCAGCAACATCTGATGAAGGGAAAGGGAAAGAAACTGTAGTTCTGTTAGACTCTGAAGAGGGGGAAGAAGAGGAAGACTACTATGAGGAACAATACCCTCCGCCTGATGATAAGTACAGACACCTTGAAGAGCGTCTGAGTGCTATGGAAATACAAAGGGTACCAGGTCTAGACTTTGAAGAATTGGGGTTAGTGTCAGGAATTGTGATCCCACCAAAGTTCAAAGTGCCGTTGTTTGTAAAATATGATGGGGTGTCATGTCCTAAAATGCACCTCCGATCATACGTGAGAAAGATTCAGCCGCACTCTGCCGATAAAGACTTGTGGGTCCATTTTTTCCAAGATAGTTTATCTGGAACACAACTCGATTGGTTTTACCAATTAGAAAGGGTCGATGTCCACAACTGGGAAGATCTTGCCGCAGATTTCTATAAACAATACCAGTATAATGCAGATTTGGCGCCTACCCATTTTCAACTTCAGAGTATGGATATGGCTTCGAATGAGGGTTTCAAAGATTACGCGCGGAAATGGAGAGATCTAGCTGGAAGAGTGCAACCCCCTTTGTCTGAAAGGGAGTTGGTGGATATGTTCTTGGGCACTCTATCGGGCCCTTTCTTCAACCATTTGATTGGAAGCTCGTCTGCTGGGTTTACTGGGTTAATTTTAATCGGAGAGAGGGTGGAAGCTGGTATTAAAAGTGGAAAGATTCAGTAGGATTCGTCTGCCTCTACAGCTGTGAGAAAATATTTCACTGGGAAGAAGGAGGTATCTGCTGTTTATCCATAAAGGAACCAAGGGAAAGCTGAACGTCGACCAATGGTAGGGGCCGTTATGATCCCAAAGCTTACATATGATCAACCAATGAGTAATCAACCGAGGGTGGAAAGGCCAGTCCGGCAATTCACCAGAATTAATATGACTCTAGCCCATATTTTACCACATCTTCTGAAATCTAATCTAGAAACTTTAAAAGAAGCTCCAAAGAATCCCAACACGGCGTCCCCTCATTATCATCTGAATTCCAAATGCGCATATCATTCCGAGAGCCCGGGTCACAACACTAACAACTGTTGGGCTTTGAAAAACAAAATTCAAGACCTTATAGATGCAAAAGAGATTGAGTTTGAGGCGCCCGAGAAACCAAACTTCATTTCCGCTCCTATGCCTAGACACGGTCACAACGCCAATGCTGTCGAAGAAGATTTATTTGTTACTATAGGGGATGAACTCTTGACTCCGCTCCCAATCATTAAGATAAACTTGTTGAAAGCTGGTATATTCCCAGGTTGTAATGAAGACTACCACCTTTGCTTATCCTCACCAACTGTTTGCCCTCCGTTGAAGACATGCATTCAACGTTTGATAGACAACCAAGAGATTCTGTTTGAAAGTGCTCTTGTTTCACCTGTTCCTGTTGAAGACATTTCAATCATAACCATCTACGCCAATCCTTCCAGGGTCCCCAAAAGACCCGTTAGGATTACATCGGTTTCAAAGACTACTCCTCTTATAATCACAATTCCCGGGCCAGTTCCATATGAATCAGACAAAACAGTACCGTGGAATTACGGTGGAGAAATCTACTACCATGGTATCAAACAAGATGGGATGGTCGCTGAAGAAGTGAGCTCCGAAGAAGAAGACTCCGACATTAGCAATATTTCTAGAACCAGTAAGATTACCCGTAGCGGTAGAATCTTCTCTCCAGAAATTTCCCCTCCAAAGGCAGTTTTTGGACCCGTGGCTGTTCCGAAGGTTACCTCCATACCAATAATCATATCTGTAAGTGCTCCTACTGACAAAGACGACACAACCCCTACTGTTATCCCTACCAACACTTCTACTGCTGAAAATCGAGGAAAAGGTATTCAAGAAGAGTCTGTCTGGACGAAGGCTCAACCACTGACTATCCCTGAAACCTCCAAGAACGAAATGGAGGAGATCCTGAGAATAATGAACAAGAGTGACTATGACGTGGTTGAAAAGTTGGGGAAAACTCCCTCCAAGATCTCCATGCTAGCATTATTGTTGTGTTCTGAGGCACATGCGAAAGCTCTGGTGAAATTTCTGAAGACAGTCCATGTGCCACAAGAGACATCTACTGACCAATTCCAAGATTGTATGGCCAGTTTGACAGCTGATAACGGCCTAGGCTTCTCTGATGCTGATTTGACACCAAAAGGGAGAAATCACAACGAGATATTACATGTCTCTGTGGAGTGTAGAGGAACAACTCTGTCCCATGTCTTGGTGGACACTGGCTCATCTTTGAACGTTTTACCGAAGAAAGCTCTTGATAGGTTGGATTGCGAAGGACTGACATTGAAACCCAATAACATAGTCGTAAGAGCATTTGATGGCTCAAAGAGGATGGTCCACTGGGAGGTGGACATCCCCATAAAGGTGGGAACTGAGACTTTCAACTCAACTTCCTATGTAATGGACATCCGCCCCTCTTACTCCTATCTACTATGACGACCCTGGATCCATAATGCTGGTGCTGTCACCTCTACACTACACCAGATGCTGAAGTACCCGGTCCATGGAAAGATTATCACTGTCCACGGAGAGGAAGAGTACATGATTAGCCATCTAAATTTTTTCTGATATGTGGAGTTGGATGGCGAGTTCATTGAAACTCCTTTTCAACATTTTGAAGAAGTCTCTCAAGAGGTAGTAGTAACCAAGACAGTATCCCTGATCCCCAAGATCACAAGACCTCCGCTTCAGATGTCATCTCTAAAGGACGCCAAGGCAGTAGTAGAGGAGGGTGGATGCACCATCTGGGGGCAGCTTCCAGACATTTCGTATAAATCTGACAAGTTTGGCTTAGGGTTTACTTTGAATGCTCAGAAGGTTGTGCGCCACGCCCGTGCTGGAGGGCCACCTCTGAAGATTAGAAACCAAGAGATCAACGCAGTGGAAGATGGTGAAGAAGATGGCAGCTTGGAGGATTGTTTATTTCCTACTGTCAATAGAGGACTTTGCAATTGGGAAGCCAAAGACTTTGTCCCAATAACTTTCATCTCTCGGTAACTTATCTTTTACATTTATGTTGAACTTGTAATATTCACAAACAATTCGCACATTAAAAACCTTGTGTCTTACCCGAGGCACAATGGTCCATTTGTAAGGGTTTTTATTTCATCTTCATATGACATTCAATGAATCATGGACGTTTTTCACATACAAACCTTTTGTGCTCATTGTCTTTCTTTTACATTTTATTGTTTAAAGATGGCTATACCCTTAAACACACCCACACTCACAAATGCAGGTACCCCTCCATCCCGGATCCCATGGGTAACGATACTGCTATGGCCTTTAGTGACTCTGAAGATCTAATCTACCAAGCCGAAGACGAAGGTGAGGAAGATTGTGAAGTACCAGGAGAATTAGCCAGACTACTACAACAAGAGGAAAGAGCTATTCAGCCTCATGAGGAACTGTTGGATACAATCAATTTGGGTACCGAGGAAAATAAAAAAGAAATCAGGGTGGGTGACAATCTAGAGCCGAGTGTCAAGGAGCGTCTAATTCAGTTGTTGCATGATTATGTTGAGATATTTGCCTGGTCATACGAAGACATGCCAGGACTTGATACAGACATCGTGGTACATCGTCTACCCACAAGAGAAGACTGTCCACCAGTGAAACAAAAAGTCCGCCGCATGAGACCTGACATGTCAGAGAAGATCAAAGCAAAAGTCATGAAACAATTCAATGTTGGATTCTTGGCTGTCACTTCCTATCCTCAATGGGTTGCCAACATTGTTCCCGTGCCTAAAAAGGATGGCAAAGTACGAATGTGCATCGATTATAGAGATTTAAACAGGGCCAGTCCTAATGATGATTTTCCACTACCCCACATCGATATCCTGGTTGACAATACAGCCCAGCACAAAGTGTTTTCCTTCATGGACGGATTCTCAGGTTATAACCAAATCAAAATGGCACCTGAGGACATGGAGAAAACTACATTTGTCACACAGTGGGGCACATTCTGCTACAAAGTGATGCCATTCGGACTGAACAATGCTGGGGCAACCTATCAACGCGCCATGGTAGCTTTATTTCATGATATGATACATCATGAGATAGAGGTATATGTAGATGACATGATAGCCCGATCACAAACTGAAGAGGAGCACCTTGATCATTTGCAAAAGCTGTTTGAGAGGTTGAAGGAGTACAAACTAAGGTTGAATCCAAACAAGTGCACATTCGGAGTCCGGTCCGGTAAACTCTTAGGATTTGTTGTCATAAACAAAGGCATCGAGGTTGATCCTACCAAGGTTAAAGCAATACAAGAAATGCCTGCTCCTCATACTGAGAAGGAAGTCATAGGATTCTTGGGACGCCTGAACTATATTGCCAGATTCATTTCTCACCTAACAGCTACTTGTGAACCAATCTTCAAACTATTGAAGAAAGATCAAGTAGTCAGATGGAATGATGAATGTCAGATTGCTTTTGACAAGATCAAAGAGTACCTACAAGAGCCTCCTGTTTTGATTCCACCAGTCAAAGGAAGACCACTGATCATGTATCTGACTGTTTTAGAGAACTCAATGGGGTGTGTATTGGGGCATCATGACGAGTCTGGCCGAAAAGAGCACGCTATTTATTACCTGAGCAAAAAGTTTACCGACTGTGAAACCAGATATTCACTGCTCGAGAAAACTTGTTGCGCTCTAGTATGGGCTGCTCGCCGGCTAAGGCAGTATATGTTGACTCATACCACTTTGGTGATATCTAAGATGGATCCTATAAAGTACATCTTCGAAAAGCCTGCTATGTCTGGGAGAATAGCTAGATGGCAGATGATCTTAACAAAATATGACATACAGTACACTACCCAGAAAGCTATAAAGGGAAGTGTGCTAGTTGATCATCTTGCTCATCAAGTTGTAGAAGATTATCAGTCCATGAAATTTGAATTCCCGGATGAAGACATCATGACATTAGACAACGGTGAAGAAATCAGACCATATGACGGACCTGAACAAGGATCCCAATGGACCTTGTTCTTTGATGGAACATCCAATGCACTTGGTAATGGTATCAGCGCTGTACTCATATCTCCGGAAGGGTTTCATACTCCCTTTACTGCCAGACTTTGCTTCAACTGTACGAACAATATGGCGGAATACGAAGCATGCATCTTTGGTCTCAAGGCTGCAATAGACTTGGGAATCAAATCTTTAGACGTGTTTGGAGATTTAGCTTTGGTTGTGAGTCAGATCAAAGGAGAATGGGACACTAAGCACCCAAACCTTATCCCTTACAAAGAACATGTTTTGACATTGTTACCACATTTTGAGCAGATTACCTTCGAGCATTTCCCGTGAGAATAAAATCAGCTAGAAGATGCTCTAGCCACAATGTCATATATGTTTAAACTTAATTGGGATAACGAGGCTCCCCAGATCACCATTGAACGAATGGATGAATCAGCACACTGTCACGAGATTAATACTGAAGAGGTAGTGGAACAGCCTTGGTTTCATGAAATCAAGAGGTATCTCGAGGCTCAAGAATATCCAAAAGGAGCTTCAATCAATAATAAGAAGTTCTTAAGGAGATTCTCTGCTAAGTTCTTCCTGAGTAATGGCATCCTGTACAAACGCAACCATGACTCTATTCTTCTCCGATGTGTGGATAAGATTGAGGCTGAAAAGATCATGGCTAAGTTACATGAAGGTACTTTTGGAACTCACTCCAGTGGCCATACAATGGCGAAGAAAATCCTACGGGCAGGCTATTACTGGTCTACCATAGAAGCAGACTGCTATCAATACTCTCGAACCTGTCATAAGTGTCAAATTTATGCTGACAAGGTGCATGTACCCCCGGTTCCTCTAAATGTCTTGACGGCTCCTTGGCTCTTTGCTATGTGGGGAATTGATATGATTGGGGAGATTAAGCTAACAACCTCCAATGGACACCGTTTCATCCTAGTGGCCATTGATTACTTTACAAAGTGGGTCGAAGCAGCTTCCTTTGCTTCTGTCACTAAGAATGTTGTTGCCCGCTTCATCAAGCAGAATCTCATTTGACGGTACGGTATCCCAGAAAGGATCATCACTGACAATGGTAAAAATCTTAACAATACTATGATCACCGCCTTGTGTGAGCAGTTCAAGATTCAACATCACAATTCATCCCCCTATCGGTCAAATATGAATGGTGTCGTTGAAGCTGCAAATAAAAACATTAAAAAAATCATACAGAAAATGACAGTCACCTACAAGGACTGGAATGAGATGCTACCATTTGCTCTCCACGGGTATCGTACCACGGCTCACACATCAACTGGCGCAACACCCTATTCTTTGGTTTATGGCATGGAGGATGTCTTGCCTATTGAAGTTCAGATACCTTCTTTGAGAATTATGAAGGATGCAAGTTTGAATGAAGACGATTGGATCCAGACTCGACTTGATCAACTAAACTTAATTGATGAAAAAATACTTATTGTTGTTTTCCATGGTCAGATGTATCAAAAACGGATGATCAAGGCTTTCAACAAGAAAGTCAGACGCCTAGTATATCAAGTTGGAGATCTAGTGATCAAGCGCATCATCTTGCCACAAAGTGATCCCAGGGGAAAATGGACTCCTACCTATGAAGGACCATTTGTAATCAAGAACATATTCTCCGGTGGGGCAATGATCTTAACCACCATGGACGGTGACGACCTGCCACACCCTACAAATGCGGACATAGTCAAAAGATACTACGCATAAGAGACCCGCTAGGTTGACACACCTAGGAAAAACAAGGGCATCCCGGCGAACCAAAAAGGTTCGGGATAAAATATAAAAAAATCTGTACACCCAGCAAGTTGAAAACCCGAAAGGGCGACTTGGGCAAAAAAGGGTTTCCCGGTGGACTGAAAACCCGAAAGGGCGGTCCATGCAAAAGTTAGGGAATTAAAGCGTATGACTATGTCCCGTCGGATCACTTTAAGGACAATCTTTTGACTTCCACTGACAAACTCGGAGTTTCTGATCAACTCAATCATCTTCGGACGAAGCAACAAATAGACAAGATATTCAGAGACACGAAGACTACATCAGAATGGAAACCCCATGGGATTATTACACATAGCTATCTTTCTTTGTATAAATTTTTCTTGTTTTATGGTGCCATTATATTACTAGAATGTTTGTCTCCTTTGTACAAAATACTTATTCAAAGTCAAAATACAAAGGTATCTCTTTGAAAATACATAAAACTATTTGTCTTTTTCTTTACACTTGGTTTTATTTGCAAAAACGTCCAATGATTCATTAATGAACATATGCATTTGAACATAATTACCGTTTACAAATAAACAAAATGCGAAAGATAATTACTGATAGGTTGAAAGGATCGGAAAACGTCTCCAGGGTATTCCATAAACAATCCCCCCAGTACGTCATTTAGATCCCCAGCGGAACTAAAAATTCAAATTATTAATCCCCAGTAGAGATCGTCAAATTTCTCAGGATTCCTCAAAGCAATATGTGGGATGGCTCTCACAACAAAATTTTGTCAGTACTTCAAATTTCAAGACATGAAAACTCAACATATCCTCAGTAGCATTCAGAGATTTATTTTCCTCAATCGGGCAGCAATACAGCAAATCAGCTTACATGGGCATACATTACATCCATATATCATAAACATTGATAAAACAAATACATTGCATCATACCTTTCCATGCAACATAATTTTGTGTTTTAGCTAACATTTTACCCTTTTCAGGATAAGATTAACAGCTACCATTACCAATATGCAATCATGATACTGTATGGATATGCTCCAGACACGGATGCCATTTTGTTACTCATTCATATTCAACCTCCAGATACAGTACGGATACGCTCCAGACACGGATGCCATTATGTTACTCATTCAGATTTCAAATTCAGATACAGTACGGATACGCTCCAAATACGGATGTCATTCTGTTACTCATTCAGATTTTAAATTCAGATACAGTACGGATAAGCTCCAGACACAGATGCCATTATGTTACTCATTCAGATTCAACCTCTAGATACAGGATACGCTCCAGCCACGGATTCCATTTTGTTACTCATTCAGATTTCAAATTCAGATACAGTACGGATACGCTCCAGACACGGATGCCATTCTGTTACTCATTCAGATTCAGACTTCAGATACAGAACAGATACGCTCCAGACACGGATGCCATTCTGATGCTTATTCAGATTCAACTTTAAGATACAGTACATATACGCTCTAGACACAGACGCCATTCTGATACTCACTCTTTCAACTTACAATTTACAATTTACAATTCAACAAACATTCTTGGATGGAATCTATAAGCCCATCTCCAACAAGGTTCTATCACCTCTCCAAATGGCATATTTAAGCCCATTCCCTCAACTACACATTATCGACTACAAATTTATGGGCACTCTAGTATCCAATCATCTTTCACCTTCGAGTCACGAACGATAAAGCTCGCCAATCTAACTTATCAGGTTTAAGAAGATTGAACAGGGGCAGCTGTTGTACCCCAAAATTTGCATCTCATTTATATAGACTTTTCTCACAAGGTTTCTTTGACTCAAGACTGGATTAGGGTTTGGTCAGCTCAAGGCATATCATCTTCCACTGATGACCCA
Organism: Vicia faba; assembly: GCA_948472305.1. NCBI lineage: Eukaryota > Viridiplantae > Streptophyta > Magnoliopsida > Fabales > Fabaceae > Vicia > Vicia faba. Next base: position 338,064,035 of record OX451741.1, read on the forward strand.
AAATTAGGGTTTGAGGTTGCACAAGGATTTTTGGACTATTAATGCTTCATGTGACTTTCAAACATCATTATGGAACCATAAGATTACCCATGACAAGTTTCAAGCCTTGAACCAGATTTTTGATCAGTCAATTGGACAGTTGACCTAAAAATCAATTGTATTGGGGAAAAAGTCAACCATGGCCAATTTACAGTCAAACTTCATAATTTTTTATCCACATCAACATTTTAAACTTATATGTGTCATTTGGTCAAGTTTGGATCATAACTCCTCAAGAAATTAGATCAAATCACCAAAAGGGCAAAATGGTCAAAATTAGGGTTTTGACTAAGGAAAGGCAATTTATGATTTTTAACCTAGCAAATTACCAATTGAGTTAAAGCATGATTTCAAGGATTCAATTTCATCATATTTACCTAATTACATGGCTCAAAACATTTCAATTTCATTGGATTGACAGATGAAATTTGCAGTCAACTGATCAAAAGTCATCTGTACACTAAAAAGTCAAACTTTGACTTTTTGGTCAAAATCAAGTGCCAAGGGTCAAAATTCATCAAAACATGTCAAAATGTGAAACTTGTTCATCAAGAAATCCAAGTTTGAAGATTAGGGTTTCAATTTAAAATTTTTCTTAACTTAGAAAATTTTCCAAGTATAGAAAATTTCTTATTTTTTCTCAAATTTAGGCCATTTTTTCACCATGATGCACAATGATTCAAGGAAAGTTCCCAACATGAAAGTTGTAGACCTACATGAAATCTACAAATTTTCTTCACACACTTTTCCCTAAAGATGCTTGGATATCAAGATAAAAATTTATGAATACATGCTCATGAACTAAACAACTTAGTGAAATTTTGCCCTAATTTAGGCAGGTTTTGGACCCAACTTCATGGAAATTTTTCAACTAGTTCCAAGAGGTATCTCAAAATGAATTTCAAAGATGAGTTATAGAGCATATTGAAAGCTTTCCAAAATGTCCAAGAACTCCTCAAGATCATTTTTTAGTAGGGAGAATCGAAGAGATGAAGTTGGCATTTTCTCACTTTTTATCCAAGCCATTTCATGAAGAACAAAGTTGCAATCAGTACCTATGCTGCCTAATCCATGCTTTACAGGTCCCAAACTTGTTCCTCACTCTTTAATTTAATTTACTAAGTTGACAAAGCTTTGATCCAAGCCTTTAAGCCATTATCCAAGTTGCAATTCCTTAAATGGCATAAAGTGACCATTGCCATTTTGGAAAAGTTCCACTTTTGCAAACTTTACAAATCTTGAGCATTGAACCTGTCCCCTTGGAACATACAAGTACCACAGAACTAAGGAAACTTGTATAAAACAGATACCAACCCTAAGTAAGCCAGTACAAGCATGTAAAGCTTTGTCTTGTCACTTTGCTTCAAAAGCAAGAAAGGTGGCCAAAAGTCTATAACTCATAAACCTGTGGAATAGCTGACTTAGGACCTTCTCCATACTAATATACAAACAGAATACACCACATGACATGATTAGTTAAGGCTTGAAACACTCCCAAGCTAAAAAACACCAAGAAATTGTCCAAACTTGCCGTTTTGGCATAAGCATGTCAATCTCATATTTGGCTCATGCGTTTCCATTCTTGATCATCAAAACATCTTACCTACTTGATATCAAACCAATCCAGGCCTTCATCCTTGTTCTGTAACCACTTCTCCATCACCTGCCATTTTTGTTTTCAAAGCTTGCAAGTTGACTTGGCCAAGGAGTTTCAGACACTTTCAAAGCAAGGCAAAGGTTGGAATACATCCAGGGAAGTTCAAGGAAGCTCAAGCAAGCATCAGGCCTCTATCAAACTCACTCCAGTTCCATACACAATTTCAACTGAAGGAGGTAAAATCTAAAACTCTATCTCCTTGTACAGATAACCATTGGCCACGATTTGTGAATAAATAATGTAGTCCTCATTACAACGAAATTGTACATATCTTTATCTTGCATTGATTTTACTTGAGTTGAGAGAATTTGGAACTTGAAGTTTCTGAAAATATTAGGTTTAAATTTAGGGCTGTTAAAATTCTTTCTGACCTTTGAATGTTAGTTCACATAACTTATATGGTTAGAATCGTGAGATCAAGTACTACAACTTTCATGTTATGAGTTTTCATTTTCATGGAAGAATGAGAGAGTTACAGGATGTTTGGCCAAGCTTGAGGAAGAAGATGAAGTACAGGGCAAGGACTTGTTTCATGTTATATTATTTTTGCTTTCCTTAAGACAATGGATGTATGGCCACCCCAGTGGCAAAGTAGCGCGCTGGTGAGACCCATGTTCTGGGTTCGAACCTGGGTGCTACTTTTGTGTTTTACATTTTTCGATTTTTTCAGTGTTTTGGCTTTTTGCAGGTTTGGACTTAGTCCTTTGGGCCACAGTTTATTTTACTAACATGTTATCTCTAAATTGCTTTCCATACCCCCTGGTCCATTATTTCTCATACATTTTTATTTGATTTATTTTTGTGTTCATTAATATTTTCTTTAATATATAAAAATCCAAAAAAATATAATTTTCATAATATTGCATTTTTATTATTTTAGCTTATTTTTTTCACATAAAAATATATTTTATTTTTAATAGATATCATATATTTTCTTAATAAATTTGTAAAATATAATTAAAATATATTTAGTTTAATTTATTCATTTCTTTTTCATACCATACTTATAAATATTTATTTTTGCATATATAAAAACTTTATATTTTTATACAATATTATTTATTATTTTAATATAAAAAAATATACAAAAATAGTATAAAAGAACTTTATTTTCTTTTAAAATAGAAATTAGGGTTAAAACCTCCCTTCTAAAAAATTAATTTCTTTTCCTTATAATTTTAGGTTTAGATTAAAATATCTTTTACATAAAAACAAAACAAAAATCTTTTTCTTACATGTATATTACATTGCATACTTAAATGTTGCATTTTATTCTAATTCGTACAAATTCGATTTGGTTGTAATAATTTATTTAGCCTTATATTCTTGCAAATCCCCATTCAAATTTGTATCCCCCCTCCTATAAAATTGTTGTAATAGCCTAGTAATATTTACATTACGCAATTTACCGCTTTATATGCCATGATTAGTAATTAGGGTTTGTATGATAAGCTCGAAACAAAGCAACATAAAAAAAACCTAAATACAAGACAAAATCAAAGCATGAAAATGATACACTTGCACACAAGCATCCTTAGGGTTTCTCCACTTGGTTGCTTAAAACAAAAATGGCCATATTACGCATGCGAAGTATCTTGGAAAAACAAACAAATATAAGATCATAGTCCCTCGATGACGCTATTCAAAGTTTCCTTACAAAAATGATCTTGGTCCCTCAAAAAATTCTAAGATACTTTGCAAACATTGCTAATCATGGCTATACGATGACCCACGCCCGTCCCGTTTACATCCAAAGATAGGGTTGCTTGCCAAATCAATGGTAAGACAACAATGTCAAAGGAATAGAAAATGCATAAGAAAGACATTTGAGTAGGTAGATTACTTCTAGTTACTTGCTCTATTTCCAAACAACTATCCTTGCTATTTTCAAAACAAACGCACACATTTGAAAAACATCTTACAAACATTGAAAACATTTTCAAAAGACAAACATCTTTGTATACATTCTTACAAACGAGAATCATTACAAAGATTGCCTAAATGAATGGCCTCTTTTACAAAATACTTTCAAAAACCACACAAAGCACAATTTCAAAACAAAATCAAGTAATCTAGCAAGTAACTAAGAGCCCATGGAAAACCATGGATGAAAAGGGTGTTAATACCTTCCCTTTTCATAATCTACCCCCCGAACTCAAGAAAACATATCAAAGGTCTTTCCTGTGCTTTTTCACCTTTCCTTTTGGATAAAAGAAAAGTCGGTGGCGACTCTTGCTAATCGCAACATTTGCGATAAAACGCAAAACCCTCAAGTCAGTTCTCCCACCGTATCACAGGTTGGTACCCTTATTCATGAAGATTATTCTGTAGGGATAACCTTATAGAGATGACTCTATGGGAACTTGACTGGGGATCATCTTATGAAAAGGACTTTGTGGGAGAATAATCACTGCCCCTAGTAGTAAGTGTTGTAGTACTGCCAGGAAATGTTTGCTTGGCCGTACGTAACACTTTGCTGGAATTCATGTTCAATGCCCCAAGTGATTTAGATGCAAACCTGCCCCTGGTTATTCAACATTTCTTGAGAGATTTCTTGGAATCTTGACTGGACTTCCCCCAGACGAGTTGGACAGTGACACTTCATGCCTCACTTGCTTATGGGAGAGTATATAATGGAAAGTTTTTTTCCATTTGAAGTAACTCTGCTCATTGAAAGAGTTTTTGTTCAACGGATAATCGTCGTGTGGATTTCTCTGTTGTCAAACAAGTAGCTATATGCAAACAGAAGTATTTAAACAATGCAAAGTTTTATGCTTGTCTTGAAGTTTTGAAAATGAAGTTTTAACAAATAAGGAACTTTGTAAGAATGTGAATTCAAACTCAGGATTTAGAGTAAAGCCTTACAGGAGTCAGGATACCTTTTGTAACAGTATGCTTTCGAACTAACACATGCTTCAATTAGGACTTTTAAGGGGTTGTAGCGTGGTCTGGTTCACGGTTTAAAAAACAAAGGATAATGCTCAAAGTGTATTTGTACCCACCCGTTCTTCGGGATGTTCTTAAGTCCCTAACTCAGTTAACTGTGTGTTTGAATTCCACTTGAGTCTAAATGACATTTTGGTGATGGTTCAAAAATTTGGAAGTTTATTTGTTGGAAGACAGTCATTTTTGCCACATTTTTCATGTTGTCTAGAATTTGTAATGACCTCTTTTGATTTATTATCCCTAATTTTTTCCTGACTACTCTTGTTTTAAGATTATAGTCAGCGGGATGCCCCATTTTTTCTTAAGTCTCCTTCGTAGGTTTTGACTTAGTGGGCTTTTCTCTTAGGAGATAACGACTTCCTATTTGGTAGGTGTTGTACCCCAAAATTTGCCCTCCCATAATCTTCAAAGTTTCACCTCAAATGGTTCAAGGTCTACTCAAAGGCTACACAGTCAACCATCCTCCTAAGCCAGTCAAACTAGGGTTTTGGTTCTTGCAAGGAAGCTGAGGTTTTCAAGGGCTCAATCAAGTCCCACATTCTCATATACATTGTCAAGCACCTACATGTCAAGTTTCAAGGCTCACAAGGTCAAGTTGCACAGTCAAAAACCCTAATTGCTCAACAGTCAACTGTAGGGGCAAAATGGTCATTTGGCAGTCAAAAGTCAAAAATTTTGGTCAACATCTTATTTTGAAGCCACAAACATCATTTGATCAATTCTTGATCATGATTCTCAAAGCATGGATCAAAAGGTCTCAAGATGCAAAAGTTTCTATTTTTGGACAGTTGAAAAGTCAACTATAACTTGACCAAGGCATAACTTTTTCATGGTTCATCAGAAAAATCCCATCCAATGCTCATCTTGAAGGGGAAGACATTTCCTACAACTCATCTTCACACTCCAAGTCCAAGAAATGCTCTCACACAAAGTTATCAATTTCAACATTATAGGTCATTTTCAAAAGTCAACAAAAAGGGACTTTAAGTCAAAGACCATAACTTGAGATTGGTAAATCAAAATGACATGGGACCAAAGACATTGGTTAAAGGACTTCAAGACATTTCCAAAATGTCCAAGAACATGTTCATAGCTTCAAAATTTAGCAAGATATGCATTGGAGAAGTTGGGAAATTTTTGTGAAATGGCCAAAGTCAATTATCCTTGAAACTTCATTTTTGACAAAAGGGGCCCACTTTTTCCACTTGTTTCAGCTTAGTCATGCTTCCCACGTGTCCCACAATTTATTTCAAAATTTAAAATTAACTTTTTCATTTTTATTTGATTTAATCCATTTTAAATCTTTTAAAATCAAATGAAAATGAAAAAGATTAATTAAGGGACATATTTTGCTTTGACTAGCTTTGAATCATCATCATGATCATTCCAAATTCGTGTAAAGGGCTAAATGAAGCAAGAATTAAAATTTTGGCTCAAAAATGGAAGGTGTTTTAATGGAGTTCATAGCAAAATCTTAAGCATGAATGCAAGGCTTCAAGGCCCTTAATTCTAATTGAAACACATTACATAAGAGATATGCAAGCCAACACAAAAGAATTCACGACCTAAGAAGCTCAAAAACGGCCAGAGAGAAACTCAAAAAACTGTCAAAAAGTGGGAGACCTAAATCTATCTTGCAGGCCTTTCCATACAAAACTGAAGACATAGCTTTCTTCCTGGCAACGCCCTGAAGCCAACGCGACCATTGCCAAGCCCTAAGACCTCCTATACATCACTGTAAGTCGTCACAAACTCATCTCTGAGCATGAATTTGGAACTCCCTATTCTTGCGTTTTTTCTCAGAAAAGCTAGCATATTCATGTTCCTTGATTAATTTCCAACATGATTGCATTAGCCAATTTCATTGTCAGGCTCTGAATCGTGATGCCCGATTCTAGGGTTCACGTTCTTGTGTTTTAGGCGTTTTTGTTTCAGCTTAAATTAAGGCCATCCAAGGGCATAAGTGTGATCAGGGGACATAGGCGAGATCATCCATGGCTTTAGGTGGTGTTTTCATGGCATGAGAACCATTTTTGAAGCAACCTACGAAACTTCCTGCAGATAGAAATCCGCAGGTAAAAAAACCAGTGTCCAAGGAAGAAGACGTTGATGCGTCCTCTCCTCATTTGTCCGTTTGAAATAAGCGCGCTTTTCTTTTTTTTCCCAGAGGATTATGTGATTTGCTAATATAATATTTGTGTATTATTATTGTTACAACTAACGCACGCAGCTCCATTGGTTAAGGCGTATAGGCAATGATCATTGGGACATGGGTTCGAATCCCAAGTCCCCCCAAATAATTTCTATTATTTTGTTCCAAATGTTTCCATGCAGCATGCCATCAATGTCCTACCATACAACTCCACATGCTGGCTTGCCACATATGCATGATGATCCATCTAAAGGCTATGAATGGAGGTCCATGATACACACTGGTCAACCACTCCACATGCAAGCATAGAAAGTCAAAAGGGCTTGGAATCTGATGGGCCAAAAATGCTTCCAACACCCCCCTTCCAGGCCCAGCACCCTCCATTTGGTTTATTATTCTCTTTTCATTTTATTTTCAATTTAATTTCTAACTCTTTTTTTATTTTATTTATTATTAGTAATTAACCAATTAACCATTTTCATAAAAAACCAAAAAATATAATTAACATTTTTATTATTATTATTTTTATTTTGTAAATAAACCATAATTGAATTAGTTTTTAATTAGGTCATTTTAACTTTTTTTTAATAATTAAAATAGATTTAGATTTAGGTTAACCTAGAATTTTATTTCTTTTTCTATTTTATTTCATAAAAAACATAAAAACACAAAATATTTTCTCTTAATTAAATTAATTAGTTATTAATTAGTCTCCATTTCATTTTAATTCTAAAAAAGACCAAAAAAATTAATTTCCTTTTCTTAAGAGGGTCAACACCCTTAGACGTTCCCGATTTAATTTTATTCGCGCGCATTTTAGTTTTATTTCCTTATTTTTGATTATTATGTAATTGCTTCGGATATGTAATAGTAAATAGGACCTTTTACTGTTTTTTTTATTCTTTCCGTATTCATTTACTCAAAAAACGGGTCTTTGTAATTTTTGGCGATGTATAGACCCGCGCCTTGTAATAGCGTAGGATTTTACGTTTCCGCAATTTACTTTCCGCACCTCCTTTAAACTGTTAACTTGTATGAAAGAATGCATGCTAAATAAAATCAACTCGTAGCTCACTACAATGCATGATCAAGATAAACTTAACATGAAAATAAACACACAAATTCACACACCACTCTTAGGGTACGCCTCATTGTTGCCTTGCCTTTGAAACGTGGTCGTCAAGTATAGGACGTCTTAGTGAGTCCTTATGTCCATTGATCTAGTTGCCTCGAACAAGTTGCCTCGAAACGTTTGCCTCGGAATAGTTGCCTCGAAACGGTTGCCTCGGACTAAAAAAGGATCAATGGCATAAGGGTAGCTTCTAAGGTGTCCTACTGTTGCTCTGGTGACCACACTGTCCCTATAAACGAATTGACCCGAACACCTCTGACGACGGTGCTACCTACCTCTCAATGGTGGGATAGCATTATCTAAAGGATTCTTACACAGCTTAATTCCTTAGGGTAGGTAGATGACTCATGGATACTTGCTCTTTTCAAAACAAACAAAATACTTTTCACACCGACACTTTTCAAAAAGCTTTCAAAACAATTTTTCAAACACTCTTGAGGACTGATACAAGAGTCGATCTGAAATCTTTAAACGAAACTTTTTCAAACCCACTCACAATTGAAAAGCAAACATCTTTTGAAAACACAATGAGCAAGTATCTAAGAGCCCATGGATAACCATGGATAGAAAGGGTGCTAACACCTTCCCTTTCTATAAATCTACCTCCCGAACCGAGAAACTATCTCATAAGGAATTTTGCTGTGCTTTTGTCCTGTCCATGTTGGAGAAAATAAAATACGGTGGCGACTCTTGCTTCCGCGACATTTCGCGAACCAGCGTTAAACAGTCAGTTCCAGATCCACCGATCACAGAACTGGCGACTCTGCTGGGGAACAATACTTATAAAGTGAGGTGTACCTTAGGACTAAGATCACTTGTGTTTTCAATTGTCTGAACTGTTTGCTTTATTATTGTGGGCTGTCTCGGGAGTTCTATAGATCCTAACCCGGATCTGGGGATACCTTCTTAGAAAGTAGCAACAATACTGTGAGGGAACTGTGCGGGGTATACCGACATGGTTGAAGCAGTCTGCTACGTTGATGTGGCACTTTGGTGTGTACCGGTAACCCTTGAGTTCGGTCAAGGAGAGTATGGGGCCGCCGCGTGGTGTCGTGAAGCATCAACTGACCTTAGGAACCTTAATTGAACCATCTTGGCCTCTTTAGGGCAGTGAGATAACTGACTTTGGTGCAGTCCGAGGTTGGTTGATACTCGATACTACACTCAATTGAGGGTTGTTTTCTTGGAATATTTTGGTCTCCAATTCAGTGGCTAAATCGAAACGATGAACAATGAAAGCAATCCAATGATATTGGGACCCTTAGAACCCGGTTACTTCTGATAGGACAGGTTGAGCCCACCAACTTCAAGAGGGTAATACCCAGACCCCATGCTGGCCTAAACTCTAAGGGTTGTGGTGTGACTTGTGTGCCTTATCGTGTTTGCTTTTGCAAATACTTGTGGTGTGATTAATCATAGCATCATAACATCATACAGCATCATATGCATTGACTAACCATTTCAGGGGTTCGAATCTTCATCTTTGTTCTTGTTTTGTAGGATATGGAAACTGTTCGCAGAAAGACAATTCTGATCAGCCTTGTAAGGGTCCCCCCTCAGCTTAAGGAACTTATATCTAGGATTCCCGAGAGCTCTTCTTTCAGTGAGAGGCATGGAAGACTCATCAGTTTGGTCAACACCAACATTGAGGAAGACATGATAAAGGTCCTCTTCCAGTTCTTTGATCCTCTGCACCACTGTTTTACTTTCCTGGATTATCAACTGGTGCCTACATTGGAAGAGTTCTCCCGGCTTCTGAAGATCCCTATCCTTAGTCAACTACCCTACAACGGTACGGAAAAGGAACCCAAACTTGAAGAGATTGCTAAAGCCTTACACCTACAACCATCTAACATCAAGGGACATTGGGAAGTTAGAGGTGGTATCAAATGGTTCTTAGCCAGGTTTCTGTTTGAGAAGGCCCAAGAATGTTGGAACTCCCTTGACCTGCAAGCCTTTGAAGAAGTTGTGGCCCTCCTTGTCTATGGATTGGTTTTGTTCCCGAATCCAGACCAGCTTATAGATATCAGTGCTGTCTAGATCTTCATGTCCAGGAATCCTATACCTACGTTGCTTGGGGACATCCTTCACTCATGTTACACTCGAACCATGAGAAAAAGAGGTGTTCTTATGTGCTGCACTCCTCTCCTGGGAAGGTGGTTTATTTCGCACCTTCCACAATCAGTTCTAAAGAATGAGCGGGGTTTGAGATGGTCACAACGATTAATGACCCTTACACATGCAGATATACATTGGTGCTCTCGGTCCAGAGAGGATGTCACTATCATTGATCGTTGCAGGGAGTACCATAATGTTCCTTTACTTGGAATCAGAGGAGGTATTACTTACAAACCGTGTCTGGCTTGGATACAGTTTGGTTATGCTCGGAGGGATGGTCCTCATGACATGTTAATTCCTGACATAGTTTTTGACTTCGACAACGATGCACAAGGACTTTGCCAGAGATTTATCAGAGCTTGGAGGATGCCTAGCAAGATAGACAGCAAGACACTGGGGCACAGGAATTCCATCCCATGGGAGCCTTATCTCAAGTGGGTACGAGCCCCTCCCAGAAACTAGTGGTGCCATATCCTCATGTTCTCCCTGTGATCAAAGAGCCAGTCTTGGAAGGAGAGGTGTCCTACACCATTCAACATCCTGACATGCCTACATCCTGGGAAGAAATGCAGAAGAGCTGGATCCAGCTTAAGGAAGAACGGAATTCTCTTGAGTCCAGTCTACATGCTAGTGAGAAGAAGGTCTTGGAGCTCACCCGCCTACTGCACGAGGAAAAGGCTCTCAACACTTACATTGCTCCAAAGAGGATGCGCAGTGTCTTCTGGGATTGATTTGCTTTTGTAATATTTTGCCCATGAGGCTTTGATGTACTGAACAATTATTTCCTAATGATAACGTGTGTTCCCTTTTTGTCTACAACAAATTTGAACTTTCGAACCCTTGAATGCATTGCATAAACACATATCATGCATCATGTGAATTACAGGTGCCCTTTTTCCTACAGGTTGCTTAATCTCCTTCGCTGTTTATTTAAGCACTCAAGCATCATGAATCCTAAACTCACTAACGAGCAAGCTATCAAGGCCCTCCAGGCCCAGAATGCCCAATTTCAGGAGATGGTCATGAACTTGACCCAGGGACAACAAGAGCTGAAGGCTTTGATCCTGAATAAGAATAAGAAGAAGACGAGGACTGTGCTATTCAACACTGGGCGCAGACTCGGGAACACATTGCAGAATGAGGCTGAGAGGACTACTCCATCTGTGGGGGAAGGTAGTCACCAAGAGAGGGAGGTCCCTAGCCCTATGGTCTCTGACACTGAGACAGACTTCAACGATGAACAGTACCCTCCTGCCGAGGACCGGTACAAGCAGCTGGAGGACAGGTTAAATGCTATGGAGATTCAACGTGTGCCTGGGTTGGATTTCGGAGACTTGGGTTTATCTTCTGGGGTGGTGATCCCGCACAAATTCAAGGCGCCGACCTTTGTGAAGTATGACGGGGCTTCCTGTCCCAAGATGCACCTCCGTTCTTATGTAAGGAAGATCCAGCCTTACACAGCTGGCAAGAACTTATGGATCCACTTCTTCCAGGAGAGTCTTTCAGGGACTCACCTCGAATGGTTCTATCAGCTGGATGGAACCAACATTCGTAACTAGGAGGATTTGGCCACTGCTTTCTACAAGCAGTATCAATATAATTCCGACCTCGCTCCCACGCGTACCCAACTCCAGGGTATGTCACTGCGAACGGGTGAAGGTTTTAAGGAGTACGCACAGAAATGGAGAGACCTGGCTGGCAGGGTGCAGCCACCATTGACGGACCGGGAGCTGGTGGATATGTTCTTGGCGACCCTATCTGGTCCATTCTTCAATCATCTCATTGGTAATTCCTCTGCTGGGTTTACTGACCTGATCCTGACTGGTGAAAGGATCGAAGCTGGTATAAAATCAGGGAAGATACAGAAGGTTGCCTCCTCAAATACTGAAAAGAAGCCCTTCAAGAAGGAGGCAAGTGTTGTGTATGGTCCAAGAAGGCAAAACAAACCTGAACGCCGCCAAGCTGTCAATGCGGTGGTTATTTCTAAGCATGCTGCTGCTCCACAACAGTACAACCAACCCAGAGCTGAGAGGCCCAAACGGCAGTATACTCGGCTCAGCATGACTCTCTCTCAGATCCTGCCGTAACTACTGTCAACTAGCCTAGTAACAGTCAAGGAAGCTCCGAAGATGGTAAACACAACATCTCCGAAATACAACCCCAACGCCCGCTGCGCTTATCACTCTGATAGCCCGGGACATAACACAGATGATTATTGGGCTCTGAGGAATAAGGTTCAAGACCTTATTGATGCTAAAGAGGTTCAGTTCGAGGCGCCTGAGAAACCTAATGTGGTGACTGCTCCCATGCCTAACCATGGAGTAAATGCTATTGGGGATGAAGACGAGGTGGAAGAATCCGAGTTCGACAGCTGGATTTACTCAATGACCAACGGTGGACCAAGCAACTGGACTGCCAAAGACTCTATGCCTGTTACTTTTGTCACGCAGTAATGAACTTCTTTGTTTTGGATTTGTAATAAACAATAATTTGAAACTTTATGGCCAGGTGTCTTACCCGAGGCACCGTGGTTTTATTTGTGAGGGCTTTTGTTTGTCACTTTCATATATCATGAATAAAAGCATTGGACATTTTTCACATTTCAAATCTTGCGCTCCCTTTCTTTCTTTATATATTGCAAAACAGCTGTATTTACACACACTCACTCATACAGGTTTCAATCCACTCTGGATCTCACTGGTAACGACTCTGCTACTGCCAGTTATGACTTCGAAAATCCGATCAACTTAGCCGAAGACGAAGGTGAAGATGATTGCGAAGTTCCTGGTGAGCTTGCAAGACTGTTACTCCAGGAAGAGAGGGAAATTCAACCACATGAAGAGCCAGTGGAAACGGTAAATCTGGATACTGAGGCAGACAGAAAGAAAGTTAAGATTGGTGCCAATCTAGAGCTCAGCGTGAAACAACGGTTGATTCAGATGTTGCATGATTATGTGGAGATCTTTGCCTAGTCCTACGAAGACATGCCTGGGTTGGATACCGACATTGTGGTCCATCACTTGCCTACCAAGGAAGATTGTTCTCCGGTAAAACAAAAGGTCCGCCGTATGCGTCCAGAGATGTCCGAGAAGATCAAAGCTGAGGTTATGAAGAAATTCGATGCCGGGTTTCTAGCAGTGACTTCTTACCCTCAGTGGGTTGCCAATGTGGTGCCGATACCGAAGAAAGATGGTAAGGTCAGAATGTGTGTCGATTACAGGGATCTGAACAGGGCCAGCCCTAAGTATGACTTCCCTCTACCTCACATCGACGTTCTGGTTGACAATACTGCTCAGCACAAGGTGTTCTCCTTCATGGATGGCTTTTCAGGTTATAATCAGATCAAGATGGCTCCTAAAGATATGGAAAAGACTACCTTTGTTACTCAGTGGGGCACCTTCTGCTACAAGGTCATGCCTTTTGGACTGAAAAATGCTGGGGCAACCTACCAATGTGCCATGGTTGCTTTATTTCATGACATGATCCATCATGAGATAGAAGTGTATGTCGACGACATGATTGCAAGGTCCCAAACTGAGGAGGAACACCTTGACCATCTGAAATTGTACAAGCTGAGATTGAACCCGAACAAGTGCACCTTTGGGGTAAGATCTGGAATGTTGCTAGGCTTCGTCGTAAGTGACAAGGGTATTCAAGTGGACCCTGCCAAGGTTAAAGCCATTCAAGAGATGCCAGTTCCTAAGACAGAGAAAGAGGTCAGAGGCTTTCTAGGATGTCTGAATTACATTGCTCGATTCATCTCGCATCTAACTGCTACTTGTGAACCAATCTTCAAGCTGCTGAAGAAAGATCAGGTAGTACGTTGGAATGATGAATGTCAGGCCGCTTTTGACAGAATCAAAGAGTATCTCCAAGAACCATCCATCCTTATGCCACCGGTTGAAGGGAGACCTCTAATACTATACCTGACGGTACTTGACAGCTCAATGGGGTGTGTGCTGGGGCAGCATGACGAGTCTGGCCGAAAAGAGCACGCCATTTATTACCTTAGCAAAAAGTTTACCGACTGTGAGACCCGATACTCACTGCTCGAGAAAACTTGCTGCGCTTTGGTATGGGCTGCTCGCCGGCTGAGACAGTATATGCTGACTCACACTACCTTGTTGATCTCAAAGATGGATCCAATAAAGTACATATTCGAAAAGCCTGCTCTGTCTGGGAGAATAGCGAGATGGTAGATGATCTTGACAGAGTACGACATCCAGTACACGACCCAGAAAGCTATCAAAGGAAGTGTATTGGCAGACCATTTGGCACATCAGGCAGTAGACGACTATCAGTCAATGAACTTTGAGTTTCCAGACGAGAGCATCATGATTGTGACTGATTGTGAAGTACCTGGACCGGATGAAGGACCTGAGGAAGGATCCCGATGGTCTATGCACTTTGACGGAGCCTCCAACGCTTTGGGTAACGGTATTGGCGCTGTGATCATATCCCCTCAAGGCACTCATACTCCACTTACTGCCCGGCTATGTTTCAACTGCACCAACAACATGGCGGAGTATGAGGCATGCATCATGGGTCTTCAAGCTGCGATCGATTTAAGGATCAAGTTTCTGAGTGTCTTCGGAGATTCCACTCTCGTGATCAATCAGATCAAAGGCGAGTGGGATACGAAACATCCGAATCTCATTCCTTACAGAGAATGTGTGTTGACATTGATCCCCCATTTCACAGAGATAACTTTTGAACACTTCCCAAGAGAGGAGAATCAGTTGGCGGACGCGTTAGCTACGATGTCTTCCATGTTCAAAGTCAAGTGGGACAATGAGGCTCCCCGGATCATCATCTGGAAACTGGACGAACCTGCATACTGTTGTGATCTTGAGGCTGAGGTAGTAACTGAAAAACCCTGGTATCATGAGGTGAAAAGGTACTTGGAAGCTCAAGAATACCCTGAAGGTGCATCTGTCAATGACAAAAAGTTTCTGAGAAGGTTCGCAGCGAAGTTCTTCCTCAGCAACGACATTCTGTACAAGCGAAACCATGATTCAACCTTACTGCGTTGTGTGGATAAGACTGAAGCAGAGAAGATCATGGCAGAGCTTCATGAAGGTACCTTCGGAACACATTACAGTGGACATACCATGGCAAAGAAAATCCTTCGGGCAAGATATTTCTGGTCCACAATGGAAGCTGACTGTTACCAACATTCTCGGACATGTCACAAATGCCAAATATATGCTGATAAGGTGCACGTTCCTCCAGTTCCTCTGAATGTCTTGACAACACCTTGGCCTTTTGCAATGTGGGGCATTGATATGATCGGCGAGATCAGACCAACGGCATCCAACAGGCATCGCTTCATCCTGGTAGCGATTGATTACTTCACGAAGTGGGTTGAAGCGACTTCATACGCTACAGTAACCAAGAACGTCGTGGCACGGTTCATTCGGCATAACCTAATCTGTCGATACGGTGTCCCGGAAAGGATCATTACAGACAATGGTACCAATCTTAATAACAAGATGATCACTGAGCTCTGCGAGCAATTCAAGATACAGCACCACAACTCTTCTCCTTACCGGCCGAAGATGAATGGGGCTGTAGAAGCAGCGAATAAGAATATTAAAAAGATTGTGCAGAAGATGACAGTGGCCTATAAAGATTGGCACGAGATGTTACCATTCGCTCTTCATGGGTACCGCACCTCAGCAAGAACATCAACCGGGGCAACTCCTTTTTCCTTGGTCTACGGTATGGAGGCAGTCTTACCAATTGAAGTATAGATACCCTCTCTCCGGATAATGAAGGATGCAGATCTGAGCGAAGACGACTGGATCCAGACTCGACTTGATCAATTAAATCTAATTGACGAAAAGAGACTTACTACTATATGTCATGGTCAAACGTATCAAAAACGAATGATCAGGGCATTTAACAAAAAGGTCAGACCACAAGAGTATCAAGTTGGGGACCTGGTAATCAAACGCATCATCCTTCCTCAGAGTGATCCAAGGGGAAAATGGACCCCTACCTACGAAGGGCCATTTGTGGTTAAACATGTGTTCTCAGGAGGAGCATGATTCTAACCACCATGGATGGTGACGACCTTCCTCACCCCGCCAATGCAGACATAGTAAAAAGATACTACGCATGATAAAAGACCCGCTAGGTTGACATACCTAGGCAAAAATTAGGGCTTCCCGGCGAACCAAAAGGGTTCGGGCAAAATGAGGGATGAAATGAAAAAAAATCTGTACACCCGACAAGTCGAAAACCTGAAAAGGCGGCTTGGGCAAAAATGGGTATCCCGGTGGACTGAAAACCCGAAAGGGCGGTCCAGGCAAAAGTTAGGGATTAAAGCGTAATACTATGTCTCATTGGATCACTTTGCATCCAGAACCCGGTATCAACATCAAGTTCAGACGGCATCGATCAATCAGCTTCATCCTCAACCGAGCAGCCAAGTGATGAGACGCTCGAAGATATAAAGGCGATAGCAGAGTTGGAACCCAATGGGATTATTCTTTTCACACAGCTGTTTTGTTTTTTTTGTACAAAATTGTATAAACTTTGTTGATCGGCGGCGTTCTCTTACTAGGACGTCAGCCTCTTGTACATAAACGCCTATTTTCAGGCAAATTCAAAAATCAATACAAATTCACTCTTTCCAGACCAATTGCCATTTGTTTTTCCTTTTTCTGTTTTGTTTTGCGAAGAACGTCCAATGTTCAATTTGTGATATATGCATTTGACACTAATTGCTAACTCATAAACATTTGCATGTAAAACAAAGGATTAATTACAGGTGACATTAGAAACAGGGGCAATAATGAGTTGTCTAGGCGATCTAATTGCTATGTCCATCCAGGTACCAAGGTAAGTCCGGCTGAAGAATGTAACCAAGATACCTTAATTTCCCAGAGAGTGAGCCAGCAAGTCAACAATACTCTCCCCAAGCAGAGTTAGCCTACTCTATCAGCCTTAAGGAAATTGGGTATCCCCAGCAGATCTCAAACATTCCTCAGCGGAGTCTACAAACATTCTTAACAAGCATCCCCGACAGTCTTGATCCAAGATTGTTCCCCGGCGGTTTACCAAACACTCCAGCGGAGCCACTTCCCTAGTACAGTTCAAAATTTCCCCAGGAAAGTCCAGTCCAGAAGTTTCCCCAGGAAAGTGGAATCCATCTCCCCAGCAGGAAGCTTATCCCCAGTGGATTCTGGAAGCTTATCCCCTGCAGAGCACGAACGCTCCCCCGACTTTATTCAAAGGTTATTTCCCCACCAAGATATAACTGGGTTATCCTCAGCCAAAAACCACGGAAAGATCGTCCCCGACGAAGCCTTCCTATCCCCAGCGGAGTTCATCAAAACTTCCAACAAAGCTCAACAATTGTATCCCCAACGGAGTTATCATCAACCTCAACAAAGTATCTCTCTCTCCCCACAGAGTTATCTCCCTGCAGAGTGATCTATTCGCCAAGTTTATTCCCCAACGGAGTCATCTTCTCCTACCGGTATTCTTGCAACAGTCACCCCCAGCGGAAACAAAGAATTCTCCTCTTCCAACATCAAGCCCAGGATTAACTTCCCGGCATTCGTCAAGGATTTATTTTTCCTAAGAAAAAAACACATTTCATAAACATCACATCTTCATACATTATAGCATGCACATACGCATCATGAACATATAATCTCATTTATTCTGAGAACATCACGCATGTCATACATCATGACATCACATACAACTGACGTTTTATCTTTCCAGGACAAAGGTCAGTACAAAGATGATTACCATCAACGGTCGCAACTAAAGATCCGATTCCTGTACCTTGCCAGGGTGTATCTGTTGACGACTACATTACCAGACTCGATTCCTGTATCCTGCCAGGGCACGTCTGAAGAGTTCGAAGATCTGATTCCTGTATCTTGCCAGGGTGTATCTGTTGACGACTACATTAACAGACTCGATTCCTGTATCTTGCCAGGGCACGTCTGAAGAGTTCGAAGATCCGATTCCTGTATCTTGCCAGGGTGTATCTGTTGACGACTACATTACCAGACTCGATTCCTGTATCTTGCCAGGGCACGTCTGAAGAGTTCTAAGATCTGATTCCTGTATCTTGCCAGGGTGTATCTGTTGACGACTACATTACCAGACTCGATTCCTGTATCCTTCCAGGGCACGTCTGAAGAGTTCGAAGATCCGATTCCTGTATCTTGCCAGGGTGTATCTGTTGACCACTACATTACCAGACTCGATTCCTGTATTCTGCCAGGGCACGTCTGAAGAGTTCGAAGATCCGATTCCTGTATCTTGCCAGGGTGTATCTGTTGACGACTACATTACCAGACTCGATTCTTGTATCCTGCCAGGGCACGTCTGAAAAGTTCGAAGATCCGATTCCTGTATCTCGCCAGGGTGTATCTGTTGACGACTGTATTCTCTGGACTTGATTCCTGTATCCTGCCAGGGCACGTCTGAAGAGTTCGAAGATCCGATTCCTGTACCTTGCCAGGGTGTATCTGTTGACGACTACATTACCAGACTCGATTCCTGTATCCTTCCAGGGCACGTCTGAAGAGTTCGAAGATCCGATTCCTGTATCTTGCCAGGGTGTATCTGTTGACGACTACATTACCAGACTCGATTCCTGTATCCTTCTAGGGCACGTCTGAAGAGTTCGAAGATCCGATTCCTGTATCTTGCCAGGGTGTATCTGTTGACGACTACATTACCAGACTCGATTCCTGTATCCTGCCAGGGCACGCCTGAAGAGTTCGAAGATCCGATTCCTGTATCTCGCCAGGGTGTATCTGTTGACGACTGACATTACCAGACTCGATTCCTGTATCCTGCCAGGGCACGTCTGAAGAGTTCGAAGATCTGATTCCTGTATCTTGCCAGGGTGTATCTGTTGACGACTAACATTACCAGACTCGATTCCTGTATCTTGCCAGGGCACGTCTGAAGAGTTCGAAGATCCGATTCCTGTATCTTGCCAGGGTGTATCTGTTGACGACTATTTTCCAGACTCGATTCCTGTATCCTGCCAGGGCACGTCTGAAGAGTTTAAAGATTCGATTCCTGTATCCAGCCAGGGCACATCTACATAAAGAGTCTAAAGATCAACTCCTACAACAGGCCAGGTAATTATCCTTTTTCTCAGGTACGCAAGTTCTCGCTAAGGAATCTCTTACGCGATCGACACCCAGATGGCATCTATAAGCCCATCTCCACAATTATCCATCACAGTTCCAAATGGCATCTATAAGCCCATTCCCGACAAGGTTCTGTCACACCTCCAGATGGCATCTATAAGCCCATCCTCCTATCCACCATCTCTCCAAATGGCATCTGTAAGCCCATTCCCACTATCACGCTGCTGATACTCAACTATGTGAGTGCAAATTTCTGGGCACTCTAGTGTTCAATCATCTTCCACCTTCGGATCACGAAAGGCACACCAGTCAATCTACATCCTCAGGTCTAAGAAGATTGAACAGGGGCAACTGTTGTACCCCAAAATTTGCCCTCCCATAATCTTCAAAGTTTCACCTCAAATGGTTCAAGGTCTACTCAAAGGCTACACAGTCAACCATCCTCCTAAGCCAGTCAAACTAGGGTTTTGGTTCTTGCAAGGAAGCTGAGGTTTTCAAGGGCTCAATCAAGTCCCACATGCTCATATACATTGTCAAGCACCTATATGTCAAGTTTCAAGGCTCACAAGGTCAAGTTGCACAGTCAAAAACCCTAATTGCTCAACAGTCAACTGTAGGGGCAAAATGGTCATTTGGCAGTAAAAAGTCAAAATTTTTGGTCAACATCTTATTTTGAAGCCACAAACTTCATTTGATAAATTCTTGATCATGATTCTCAAAGCATGGCTCAAAAGGTCTCAAGATGCAAAAGTTTCTATTTTTGGACAGCTGAAAAGTCAACTGCAACTTGACCAAGGCATAACTTTTTCATGGTTCATCAAAAAAATCCCATCCAATGCTCATCTTGAAGGGGAAGACATTTCCTACAACTCATCTTCACACTCCAAGTCCAAGAAATGCTCTCACACAAAGTTATCAATTTCAACATTATAGGTCATTTTCAAAAGTCAACAAAAAGGGACTTTAAGTCAAAGACCATAACTTGAGATTGGTAAATCAAAATGACATGGGACCAAAGACATTGGTTAAAGGACTTCAAGAAATTTCCAAAATGTCCAAGAACATGTTCATAGCTTCAAAATTGAGCAAGATATGCATTGGAGAAGTTGGGAAATTTTTGTGAAATGGCCAAAGTCAATTATCCTTGAAACTTCATTTTTTACAAAAGGGGCCCACTTTTTCCACTTGTTTCAGCTTAGTCATGCTTCCCACGTGTCCCACAATTTATTTCAAAATTTAAAATTAACTTTTTCATTTTTATTTGATTTAATCCATTTTAAATCTTTTAAAATCAAATGAAAATGAAAAAGATTAATTAAGGGACATATTTTGCTTTGACTAGCTTTGAATCATCATCATGATCATTCCAAATTCGTGTAAAGGGCTAAATGAAGCAAGAATTCAAATTTTGGCTCAAAAATGGAAGGTGTTTTAATGGAGTTCATAGCAAAATCTTAAGCATGAATGCAAGGCTTCAAGGCCCTTAATTCTAATTGAAACACATTACATAAGAGATATGCAAGCCAACACAAAAGAATTCACGACCTAAGAAGCTCAAAAACGGCCAGAGAGAAACTCAAAAAACTGTCAAAAAGTGGGAGACCTAAATCTATCTTGCAGGCCTTTCCATACAAAACTGAAGACGTAGCTTTCTTCCTGGCAACGCCCTGAAGCCAACGCGACCATTGCCAAGCCCTAAGACCTCCTATACATCACTGTAAGTCGTCACAAACTCGTCTCTGAGCATGAATTTGGAACTCCCTATTCTTGTGTTTTTTCTCAGAAAAGCTAGCATATTCATGTTCCTTGATTAATTTCCAACATGATTGCATTAGCCAATTTCATTGTCAGGCTCTGAATCGTGATGCCCGATTCTAGGGTTCACATTCTTGTGTTTTAGGCCTTTTTGTTTCAGGTTAAATTAAGGCCATCCAAGGGCATAAGTGTGATCAGGGGACATAGGCGAGATCATCCATGGCTTTAGGTGGTGTTTTCATGGCCTGAGAACCATTTTTGAAGCAACCTGCGAAACTTCCTGTGGATAGAAATCCGCAGGTAAAAAAACCAGTGTCCAAGGAAGAAGACGCTGACGCGTCCTCTCCTAATTTGTCCGTTTGAAATAAGCGCGCTTTTCCTTTTTTTTTCCCAGGGGATTATGTGATTTGCTAATATAATATTTATGTATTATTATTGTTACAACTAACGCACGCAGCTCCATTGGTTAAGGCGTATAGGCAATGATCATTGGGACATGGGTTCGAATCCCAAGTCCCCCCAAATAATTTCTATTATTTTGTTCCAAATGTTTCCATGCAGCATGCCATCAATGTCCTACCATACAACTCCACATGCTGGCTTGCCACATATGCATGATGATCCATCTAAAGGCTATGAATGGAGGTCCATGATACACACTGGTCAACCACTCCACATGCAAGCATAGAAAGTCAAAAGGGCTTGGAATCTGATGGGCCAAAAATGCTTCCAACACCCCCCTTCCAGGCCCAGCACCCTCCATTTGGTTTATTATTCTCTTTTCATTTTATTTTCAATTTAATTTCTAACTCTTTTTTTATTTTATTTATTATTAGTAATTAACCAATTAACCATTTTCATAAAAAACCAAAAAATATAATTAACATTTTTATTATTATTATTTTTATTTTGTAAATAAACCATAATTGAATTAGTTTTTAATTAGGTCATTTTAACTTTTTTTTAATAATTAAAATAGATTTAGATTTAGGTTAACCTAGAATTTTATTTCTTTTTCTATTTTATTTCATAAAAAACATAAAAACACAAAATATTTTCTCTTAATTAAATTAATTAGTTATTAATTAGTCTCCATTTCATTTTAATTCTAAAAAAGACCAAAAAAATTAATTTCCTTTTCTTAAGAGGGTCAACACCCTTAGACGTTCCCGATTTAATTTTATTCGCGCGCATTTTAGTTTTATTTCCTTATTTTTGATTATTATGTAATTGCTCCGGATATGTAATAGTAAATAGGACTTTTTACTGTTTTTTTTATTCTTTCTGTATTCATTTACTAAAAAAACGGGTCTTTGTAATTTTTGGCGATGTATAGACCCGCGCCTTGTAATAGCGTAGGGTTTTACGTTTCCGCAATTTACTTTCCGCACCTCCTTTAAACTGTTAACTTGTATGAAAGAATGCATGCTAAATAAAATCAACTCGTAGCTCACTACAATGCATGATCAAGATAAACTTAACATGAAAATAAACACACAAATTCACACACCACTCTTAGGGTACGCCTCACTGTTGCCTTGCCTTTGAAACGTGGTCGTCAAGTATAGGACGTCTTAGTGAGTCCTTATGTCCATTGATCTAGTTGCCTCGAACAAGTTGCCTCGAAACGGTTGCCTCGGAATAGTTGCCTCGAAACGGTTGCCTCGGACTAAAAAAGGATCAATGGCATAAGGGTAGCTTCTAAGGTGTCCTACTATTGC
Source organism: Vicia faba (assembly GCA_948472305.1). NCBI lineage: Eukaryota > Viridiplantae > Streptophyta > Magnoliopsida > Fabales > Fabaceae > Vicia > Vicia faba. Next base: position 338,086,686 of record OX451741.1, read on the forward strand.
TCTGGTGACCACACTGTCCCTACAAACGAATTGACCTGAACACCTCCGACGACGGTGCTACCTACCTCTCAATGGTGGGATAGCATTATCTAAAGGATTCTTACACAGCTTAATTCCTTAGGGTAGGTAGATGACTCATGGATACTTGCTCTTTTCAAAACAAACAAAATACTTTTCACACCGACACTTTTCAAAAAGCTTTCAAAACAATTTTTCAAACACTCTTGAGGACTGATACAAGAGTCGATCTGAAATCTTTAAACGAAACTTTTTCAAACCCACTCACAATTGAAAAGAAAACATCTTTTGAAAACACAATGAGCAAGTATCTAAGAGCCCATGGATAACCATGGATAGAAAGGGTGCTAACACCTTCCCTTTCTATAAATCTACCTCCCGAACCGAGAAACTATCTCATAAGGAATTTTGCTGTGCTTTTGTCCTGTCCATGTTGGAGAAAATAAAAGACGGTGACGACTCTTGCTTCCGCGATATTTCACGAACCAGCGTTAAACAGTCAGTTCCAGATCCACCGATCACAGTAGGGAGCCATCACCATCTTTTGGTTTAGAAGGATGTTTTTGATATCACTCATCGTGTATGAAGTGAAAGCTTGCGAGTGAACGCGTATTTTAATTAACTGTGAGACTACCCTGCCCTAGGTTTTGATTAAAGGTTTCAATTTGTGTGAAAAAGGAAACTCCTACTTCTTTGGCTCAAAGGGGTTGACTAGGGATTATCTTTCTTATAACTCTAGTGTTTAGGGATTGAAAGAAATGCATGTACATCATCAGCAAGGTATGTTCGAAAGCATACTGTATGAGATTATGGCATTGTTTTCGTCATCCTCCCTCTAAAGGCTTGCAACTTTTAAAACAAGAGTTGAATATCATAAAGGGAGTAAAAACATAGTTTAAATGAAAATGAATGGATTAATTCAAGAAAAACATATGCAATGCATTAATGAAACAAAGTTTAACATTAATAGGTAAGTGTTTGAACAACAAAAGAGATTACAATTGAAAATTAAAAAATGAAATAAACGCTATCAATTTTAGCCATGATTTGGCATGGGAGTAGTGATCACATTGGGAGCCTTAGGAGGGTCAAATTCGATCTCCTTGTTGTCAATCAAATCTTGAATCTTGTTCTTCAAATCTAACAGTTGTTGGTGTCGTGTCCAGGACTATCAGAATGGTAGGCACGTCTTACATTTGGATTATACTTAGGAGAGGAGGTATCGTGGTTTTGAGGAGGGTCCCTTAGTGTAATCAACTTCGTTTTCAGCAAATTTTGTAACGCTTGAGACAATGGCATATTAATCTTAGCGTACTTCCTTTCTTGGTACTTTACCCTACGCCTATTGCCATGTCGTTGTTGAACAAGTGTAGGATTAGAGATCAGGATCGCCCCCACGTGTTGGTCTTGGTTACTCTGGTTATGACCTTTTTGACTGTACGCAGCATCAAACTCTTTCTTCACATTGAAAGGTTGTTTCCCTGCACTTGAAGATTCACCCCTTTGGATTTTACCACTCTTAATGCCAGCCTCTACTCTTTCGCCTGTCAGTATTAGGTCGGTGAACCCGGCCGAGGAGCTTCGATTAGGTGATTGAAGAAAGGTCTTGTCAAAGTTCCCATGAAGATGTCAATCAGCTCCCTTTCAATTTAGGGTGGCTGCACTCTGGCTGCCAAGTCTCTCCATTTTTTGGTGTATTCTTTGAAGCCCTCTTTGGAACCCGTGGTCATATTGTGCAACTGCACGCGAGTTGGTGCCAGATCAACATTGTATTGGTACCACTTATAGAAAGCAACAGCTAGATCCTCCCAGGTATGGATGCGAGAACCTTCTAATTGATAGAACCATTCAAGTTAAGTCTCATCTAGACTCTTTTGGAAGAAATGGACCCAGAGTTTTTGATCAGTGGTGTATGGTTGAATCTTGCGGACATAAGATCTCAGATGCATCTTAGGATAAGAGACCCCATCATACGTGGCAAAAGTATGGATTTTGAACTTTGGTGGGATGACCACTCCAGAAACCAAACCTAAATCTTCAAAGCCTATCCCAGGTACCCTCTGGATTTCCATGGCGGTGAAACGATCCTCTAGTTGTTTGTATTTGTCATCTGCAGGGGGATAATGTTCTTCAGTGTAGTCAGCCTCTTCTTCGTTTGACTCCAGACTATGATCCCCTTCTTTTGTTTGGATGTCTCCCTCAGTTAACGGAGTTGTGAATTCTAGAGCCTGCTTTATTGATCCTTTGAACCTCTTTCCCAAGTTCAAGGCACCCACTGGTTTCTTTGTCTTTTTCTTCTTGTCTTTGAGAAGAAGAGTCTTCAGGTCCTCTTTCCCTTTAGCCAAAGTCAGGAACATATATTGGAATTGAGTATTTTGTGTTTGAAGATCCTTCACTGTTTGTTCCATATACATCTTACTGAAATAAACAGTAGGAAGATAAGGAAACCTGTGTGGGAGAAACCTGTCATGATATGATGCATGGAATATGGATGCAAGTTTTCAAGGATCTCGCATGGTAAACACAAGAAGATGTTAGAAGTTTAATTTTGTTCATAGCTTTGATTGGAGAACTTCTTATCGGTGGATATCCTTACATGAGAATCAAGCTCACCATGTCAAGTGGGTCATAGCCCTTGACTCTTGTTATAGTGCTTTGGTCTTTGACGGTGTTTATTTAGAGGAGAATAAACCCTCATTCCCCTTGATAGGCATCTGGTTCAATATGACCCTGCATCATAGGCCCTTGAAATCCTTAAACTGGTTATTGAAAATGCTATGGTATGATGTCATGATGTTTATGTACAAGTATACAAAGAAAGCAAGTTGTTATGTACAAATAATCATATACACACAAAGCAGACAAGTCCTTAGGTTTCAGCTTGCATGGAGTTTGTAGGCAAGTACCCTCTTAAAGTTTAGTTGGCTCAACTTGTCCTAGTAATAGTAATCGGGTTCTAGGGGATCTCAATATCACTGATCTTTCTTCATCTGGCATTGTTTCAGCGCCAACCTCTTTATTAGCGACCGAAATATCCTGAAAGTCCGATCTCAATGAGCGTAGCATCGAGTATCAACCAGTCTTCAGTCGGAACCAAAGCCATCTATTTCACTACTTCCTAATGGCCAAGTTGTTCAATTAAGGTTCTAAAGTCAGTTAGTGTTTCATGACACCACACAGCGGCCCCATATTCTCCTTGAATAACTCAAGGTCTACCGGTACCAATAAATGTGTCAGACTAACGTAGCTATCGCTTCAACCATGTCGATATACACTGCACAACCCCCATGGTTTATTGCTACTTACCAAAAAGGTGCCCCAGATCCGGGTGGAGGATAAACAATAAAGCACAAACAAGGAACCATAATGTAAAGTATGAAAGTCAAACAAGGAAAGCAAGTAAAGGAGATCTATCCCTAAGGTAACCCCAATTTTAAGTAACTCCCCAACAGAGTCTCCAGTTCTGTGATATGGTGGGAGAACTAACTTGGTTTGTTTGCGTTTAATTGCAATTGTTGCAGATAGCAAGAGTCACCACCGACTTTGCTTTTATCCAAATAGGAAAGGGTGAAAAGAACAGGAAAGACCTTTGAGATTATTTCTTGAGTTCGGGGTGAAGAAGTGAAAAACACAAGAAGGGGGTTGAATTGTTGAAACTTGAAATCAAATGCAGACAACACGTTATTTTTATCCTGGTTCGTTTGATCTCAAACTACTCCAGTCCACCTGTCAAGTTGATTTCGCCTCTCTCCAACGAGGTCTTAATCCACTATATTCAACTGAATACAAAACTGCTTTAACAACTGCTAAAGCCTTCTTGAGTCTAAACCACAGACCGGTTTCTCAAGGAAATTCTTTCTTACAGATAAATGAACTATTATGTGTGTTTGATGTTTTCTACAAAAACTATATATCACAACTGTGATAATACACAAAATGAAGCTTAAGTGACACTAGATTGCTAGAGCTATAGAGTAAGCGGTTGAAAGCTTTTAGCAAAAGTGAGAACGAGTTTAGTGATGATTGACTTTAAGCGTGTAGAGTATTGTAGAGCATTAGCCATTTCACTTCTCACTGATTTGTTTAAATACTTCTTGGAAAAGATACGTTGATGCCAATAATTCCATTTCAATGCTCATTACGTTCTTTCCATTTTGAGAAGATCTTTGTCTTGGAATAAAGCCGTTGGTAATTAATCTGCCTTAAATGCAGTACCGTTAACACTTCAGAATGTTCTGCTTAATTAAGATCATAGTGTGTTGGCTTTAGCTTATTCTGATGGCTTTTGAGTGTTGATGACATTGTTAAGATCTTGATCAGAGTCAGAGTATGTTGAGCGTGAATTCTGTTCATCAGACTTCAGCGTAAGCACGTGTATTGATCTTCTGATGCTGATGTTGATACTGATGTTCTGATGCTGATTCCATCAGAGTTTCCTGCAAATACACAGCATAATTTTGAGTAGCACATATGTCTTATATAATTCTCATAATTCATTTAATCTTGTATTTTGTTATCATCAAAACTCTAACTGAGGATTGTGGAATCAAACTATGTTCTAACAATCTCCCCCTTTTTGATGATGACAAAAACTAGATTTTTTCAATAAAAATGAAATGATGAAAGTATCAAAGTTTAAGGATAGAGAGGAAACGGTATCAGAGATGATCAGATAATGAGCAAAAGGTATCAGAGCTAAGAGAGTAAGGAATAAAAAGTATCAGAGTAATGATGAGAAAAACTCCCCTTGAGTTGATTATTTCCCTTTGATTCCTTGAGACCTTGAGTATCAGAACTTTATTGAACCTTTCTTTGAGCATCAGAATTTTGAAAGTATCAGAGTTCTTCAGATTCTTGTACCTGTAAGCTTTTCAGAACAGCAAATATATAGGGATGTTAGAATGTTTGAGACTTTTATCTCAGTAAACCGTTATTGAAAAATATCATTCTTTCTCCCCTTTTTTGTCAGCTATCAAAAAGCATAGTTAATCAGAGTTAAAAAGATTAGAGAAAAACACGTTTGTATTAAAACAGAAGCAATGATAGTTTAGAACAAGTAAAAATATTATAGACAAACATTGCTTAGCTGATGCATCTTTCTGGGAACCTGATGAAAGATTGCTGCTAGAAGCCATGTTCACACGAGGATTTTTTTTTTTTTTGAAAAAGCTTTAAGGGGTTTCTTGAGAAAGAAGAACACAGAAAACAGAAGTATTGATTGAAAACGAAAGTTAGGGTAAAAGTTGTGAATGGTGTGAATGGTGTTTAAATAGATTTCGAAAAAGTTTTTGAAAACATAAACGGTTAAGAGAGAGAAATAAATCATGATTAATAGCATTAAATGACAGCTGATTTTAGGGGATTTCAGAAAGATACTTAACCGGTTACCAGTGACATGTGTCTCAATGCATCCAATCAGCGCTTTGCCTTTTCAGAAGCGTGAACGCGTGTTCAGCCTCAGGAAACAGCTGATGACTGGATGGCACTTGTTTGCTTTGAGTGAACATCACTTCTATCCTTGAACTGAAGAGCTCAGAGCTTCATGGATAGATTCTGATACAATCTGCATTTCTAAGATTCTGAAAGCGGATTGATCATAAGTTCACAGAGTAATAAACATAATTCTGAAGGTTAATATATAAAATTAAAACAGTTTTATTCTGGACAGAGCTTCATGCTGAGATGATTCAGAATGAAGTTGAACCTATCTTCAGAAAGTGGTTTTGTGAAGATATCAGCCCATTGATGGTCTGTATCAATAAATTTTAAGTTTAAGATTCCTTTCTGAATATAGTCCCTAATAAAATGATGTTTTATTTCTATATGCTTAGCCCTAGAATGCAAAATTGGATTTCTACTTAAGCAAATAGCAGAAGTATTATCATAGAATATAGGAATGTTACTCTCATAAATCTGGAAGTCCTCAAGTTGACTTTTCATCCAGAGCATTTATGAGCTGCATCCAGCTGCTGCTATGTATTCAGCTTCTGTTGTTGATAGAGCAATGGTGGATTGTCTTTTGCTGGACCACGAGATCAGATTTTCTCCCAGAAACTGGCAGCTTCCAGAAGTGCTTTTACGTTCAACTCTGTCTCCAGCAAAGTCAGCATCACAGTAACCTACTAAGCTGTAATCACTAGATTTTCTATAAAACAGACCCAGATTAGTAGTACCTTTCAGATACTTGAAAATTCGCTTAACAGCTGTTAAGTAAGATTCTCTAGGATCTGATTGGAATCTTGCACAAATGCATACACTGAATAAAATATCAGGTCTTGAAGCTGTAAGATAAAGAAGAGAACCAATCATACCTCTGTAGACCTTCTGTTCTACCTTTTTGCTTACCTCTTCTCTTTCCAGAATGCACGTGGGATGCATTGGAATCTTTGATGGCTTACATTCTGAGAGATCAAACTTCTTCAGAAGTTCTCTGACATATTTGCTCTGATGAATGTAAGTTCCTTCTGGGGTTTGATTGATCTGAATGCCCAGAAAGAATTTCAGTTCCCCCATCAGGCTCATCTCAAATTCTGCCTGCATACACTTAGCAAATTTTCTTCCCAGAGAGGGATTAGTAGATCCAAATATTATATCATCAACATAAATCTGGCAGACTAGAATGTCATTCTTAACTGTCTTACAGAATAAGGTTGTGTCCACCTTCCCTCTGGTGAATTCCTTTTCTAACAGGAAGTTACTTAGTCTTTCAGACCAAGCTCTAGGAGCTTGTTTCAGACCATACAATGACTTCTTTAGTTTGAAAACGTATTCTGGGTTTTTTGAACTTTCAAAACCAGGGGGTTGATGCACATATACCTCTTCTTCTATATATCCATTTAAGAATGCACTCTTAACATCCATCTGATACAGAGTGATGCCTTTATTAACAGCAAAAGAAATTAAAAGTCTGATAGATTCTAACCTGGCGATTGGAGAAAAGGTTTCTGTATAGTCTATCCCCTCTTGCTGACTATAACCTTGTGCTACCAATCGTGCCTTGTTTCTGATGACTTCACCTTTCTCATTCAGCTTGTTTCTGAACACCCATTTTGTTCCAATGACGTTGAATCCTTTTGGCTTAGGAACTAAATCCCACACGTCATTCCTTGTGAATTGATTCAGCTCCTCTTGCATTGCTAGAATCCAGTCATTGTCCAGAAGTGCTTCATCAATTGAAGATGGTTCAATCAGAGAAACAAGTCCCATGAGGGATTCTTCAGAGTTTCTGAAGCTGGCTCTTGTTCTGATTGGATCTTCCTTTCTTCCTAAGATAGTTTCTTCTGGGTGATCCATGCTGCTTCTGGATGGTCTTTTCTGAGCTTGATCAACAGAAGATGCTGGATTGCTTGCAGTGCCTCTTTCTGATGTTGAGGGAGTGTCTCTGTTAAGAGCTTCTGATGACTTGTCTTCAGTACCTGTGAATTCAACTTCCATACCTGCAAATACTTCATTCTGCTTTGACTTTAGAGAGTCAAGCTTATCATCAAAACGAACACTGATTTATTCTTTCACAATCTGTGTTTCTGTATTGTATACTCTGTACCCTCTTGAGCGTTCAGAGTATCCTAACATAATACACTTCTGTGCTTTAGAGTCAAACTTGTTCAAATAATTTTTAGTATTCAAAATAAAGCAGGTACATCCAAATGGATGAAAATATGAAATGTTGGGCTTTCTGTTCTTCCACAATTCATATGGAGTCTTTTCCAGAATAGGTCTTATAGAGATTCTATTCTGAATGTAGCACGCTGTGTTTATTGCCTCTGCCCAGAAGATCTTAGCAACGTTAGTCTCATTGATCATGGTTCTAGCCATTTCTTGCAATGTTCTGTTCTTTCGTTCTACAACTCCATTTTGCTGGGGAGTTCTAGGACAAGAGAAATCATGCAGAATGCCTTTGTCATTAACAAATGATTCAAAATCTTTGTTTTCAAACTCTCCACCATGATCACTTCTGACTTTGACGATTCTAAGATCCTTTTCATTCTGAACTTGGTTACAGAAGGTAACAAACACAGAGTGTGACTCGTCCTTATGTCTTAAGAACTTTTACCCATGTCCATCTGCTATAGTCATCTACGATTACTAACCCATACTTCTTGCCACTGACTGAAGCAGTTTTAAATGGTCCAAATAAGTCAATGTGCAGAAGTTCTAATGGCTTAGAGGTGGAAACAACGTTTTTAGATTTAAAAGCAGGTTTTGCAAACTTGCCTTTCTGACATGCTTCACACAGAGCATCTGAATTGAACTTCAGATTAGGAAGTCCTCTGACCAGATTGAGTTTGTTAATCTGAGATATTATTCTCATACTAACATGCCCCAATCTTCTGTGCCAGATCCATTGCTCGTTGTTAACAAACAGAAGACACTTTACATTCTGACTTTTCAGTTCAGAAAGTTTGATTTTTTAAATGTTGTTTCTCCTCTTTCCATTAAACAGGATAGTCTCATCTTTCTGACTAACAGCTTTACATGAATTTTGATTAAAGATTATATCATAACCGTTATCACTTAATTGACTTATGGATAACAGGTTATGCATTAATCCATCTACTAATAAGACATTACTGATAGAGGGAAGATTTCCATTACCTACTGTTCCAGAGCCAATGATCTTTCCCCTTTGATTGCCTCCAAAGCCTACATGGCCTCCAGGCTTAAGTTCCAGGCTTTGGAACATATGCCTTCTTCCCGTCATGTGTCGTGAGCATCCAGAGTCCAGGTACCATGACTGGTGTTTCTGCTTTGTTGCTAAAGAGATCTCTTCTGTGTCTAATTCAGAGTCTGATTCAGAAGTTTCACTATCTTCTGATAGGTTTGCCATGAGAGCTATGTTTGCTCTCTCATCATCTAATTCTGAGTCAGCTTCAGATGTGTCAGAGTCATCCCATGTAGCCATGAGACTTTTCTTCTTTTCCTTGCCAAACTTTCTTCTGGGCTTTTCCTTCTAAAGCTTTGGGCAGTCACTCTTGTAGTGTCCTTGCTCGTTGCATTCATAGCAGATGATGTCCTTGTTGTTTGGCTTTCTGCTTCCTGAAGAGCCTTCAGATCTTCTGTGTCCAGAGGAGGATTCTGACCTTCTGTATCTGGAGGAGGGTTCGTTCTGGTTCTCAGATCTTCTGGGATTCCTGAACTTTCTTTGCCTCTGCTTCCACAGTTGGTTCACCCTTCTGGAGAGGAGAGACAGTTCATCTTCTTCTGATGAGGACCCATCAGAGGTTTCTTCAACAGCCTGTAAAACCTTGGAGTCAGATTTTCTGTTAGATTTTAAAGCTAATGGCTTACCTTGCTTTTGAGGTTCATCAGCTTCTAGCTCTATCTCGTGACTTCTGAGGGAGTTGACAAGTTCCTCCAGAGAGATTGTGTTGAGATCCTTAGCTAACTTCAGCATTGTGACCATTGGCCTCCACTGTTTTGGAAAGCTTTTGATGATCTTCTTGACATGATCAGCAGTAGAATACCCTTTGTCCAGAACTTTGAGACCAGCAACTAGAATCTGAAATCTTGAGAACATTGTTTCAATAGATTCACTTTCTTCCATCTTGAATGCCTCATACTTCTGAATGAGCGCAAGAGCTTTAGTTTCTTTGACATGAAGGTTGCTTTCATGCGTCATTCTGAGAGAGTCAAACATGTTCTTAGCTGTGTCTCTGTTTGATATATTTTCATATTCAGAGTAAGAGATAGCACTGAGAAGAATAGTTCTGGCCTTGTGATGGTTTTTGAAATCATGCTTCTGTTGATCAGACATTGCTTTCCTGTCAATCTTCTGACCATTTGCATTCACTGGGTGCGTGTATCCATCTGTCACCATATCCCATAGATCAGTATCATGGGCTAGAAAGAAGCTTTCAATTCTGTCTTTCCAGTAATCAAAGTTCTCTCCATCAAAGACTGGAGGTTTTCCACTGAATCTGTCTCTTTCTTCGTTGTTGTCATTGCTGATGTTGTGATGTGTTCCTGCCATAGTGTTTTTCAACGCTGGATCTTGTACTGACACGGTTAAGTGTTATGAACTCAGAACCAGGCGCTCTGATACCAATTGAAGAAGTGAAAAACACAAGAAGGGGGGTTGAATTGTTGAAACTTGAAATTAAATGCAGACAACACGTTATTTTTATCCTGGTTCGTTTGATCTCAAACTACTCCAGTCCACCCGTCAAGGTAATTTCGCCTCTCTCCAACGAGGTATTAATCCACTATATTCAACTGAATACAAAACTGCTTTAACAACTGCTAAAGCCTTCTTGAGTCTAAACCACAGACCGGGTTCTCAAGGAAATTCTTTCTTACAGATAAATGAACTATTATGTGTGTTTGAGGTTTTCTACAAAAACTATATATCACAACTGTGATAATACCTAAAATGAAGCTTAAGTGACACTAGATTGCTAGAGCTATAGAGTAAGCGGTTGAAAGCTTTTAGCAAAAGTGAGAACGAGTTTAGTGATGATTGACTTTAGGCGTGTAGAGTATTGTAGAGCATTAGCCATTTCACTTCTCACTGATTTGTTTAAATACTTCTTGGAAAAGATACGTTGATGCCAATAATTCCATTTCAATGCTCATTACGTTCTTTCCATTTTGAGAAGATCTTTGTCTTGGAATAAAGCCGTTGGTAATTAATCTGCCTTGAATGCAGTACCGTTGACACTTCAGAATGTTCTGCTTGATTAAGATCAGAGTGTGTTGGCTTTAGCTTATTCTGATGGCTTTTGAGTGCTGATGACATTGTTAAGATCTTGATCAGAGTCAGAGTATGTTGAGCGCATATTCTGTTCATCAGACTTCAGCGTAAGCACATGTATTGATCTTCTGATGCTGATGTTGATACTGATGTTCTGATGCTGATTCCATCAGAGCTTCCTGCAAATACAAAGCATAATTTTTAGTAGCACATATGTCTTATATAATTCTCATAATTCATTTAATCTTGTATTTTGTTATCATCAAAACTCTAACTGAGGGTTGTGGAATCAAACTATGTTCTAACACGGGGGGTAGATTATGAAAAGGGAAGGTGTTAGCACCCTTTTCATCAGTAGTTTTCTACGGGCTCTTAGTTGCTTGCTAGATCACTTGCTTTTGTTTGAAAATGTGCTTTGTGGTGTGGGTTTGAAAATATTTTGAAAAGGTCTTTATAATGATTCTCGTCTCTATAAGAATGTGTACAAAGTGTTGGTTTTTGAAAATAGTTCAAAGAGGTGTTTGTTGTGGAAGATGTCTTTTGAAAGTGATTTCGAAAAGTGCCTTTGTAATGATTCTCGTCTCTATAAGAATGTGTACAAAGTGTTGGTTTTGAAAATTTTTCAATTGAAAGTGTTGATGTAAAGATGGTTTTTTTAGTTGTGAGCAAGCAAGCAACTACAAGTGTCCTACCTACTCAAAAGTTCTAATGTTCTTTTCCTCCTCCTTTAGATGTTGCTATTTTACCATTGATTTGGTAAGATGTCCCATCATTGGATATGAAGGGACAGGCGTGGGTCGTTTGTATAGTCATAGAAGGCAACCTATGGGACGTTTTAGAAATTGTGTTAGGGACTAAATCGTTTACCGAAGGCAACATCAAGGGACATCGAGGGACTACGATCTTTTATCGAGGGTCTTTGCTAAAACGCCCATATTCGAGGGACATGACTATTTTCCAAGGCAACAAGTGAGATTACCCTAGAGGTGCATGTGTGCAAAGTGTGTTTGATCGCATGCATTTAATCTTTGATTAGGGTTGTCTACTTGTTGGTTTTATCTTGCCATACATCCTAATTACTAACATTTGTATAAAGAAATAAAAAATGTAGAAAATTAATATCCTACACTATTACAACCATATTGAATAGCAAGAAAATATAAAGACAAGCATAAGTAACATAAACAGAGAGAAAAAGTGAGTCCTTCGATCCAGGCATTAGGCTCCTTCGATTCACCCTTCTTTGGCTTCTTTCGATTGGGGCTGGGAATCAGCGTGAGCATCCTTCAATTACACCCTTTGCCCTTCTTTCGTTTGTGGCCTGGAAGTCAGTGTGAACACCCTTCGTTTCTCCCTTCTTGTTCCTTCGTTTAGAACTGTGAAGCAGTAAGGGGCGAAGTCTAAGGCTTCGTTTCACACAAAACTTATTCTTTCTTTTGGGGTCTTGCTTGAAGTTGGGACGTGTATGTTGGACCTTGAGTGGCTCCCCTGAGTTCCCCTGGATTCGAAGGAAAGAAACAAGTGCAATGTTTCTATGATTGGATTCAAAGGCAAAGAAGAGTGGAGTTGTATTTGTTGTTTCTGGATTCGAAGGAAAATAACAAGTGTACTGTTTCTTTTGCTGGACTCGAAAGAAAGAACAAAGTGTGGGGTTGCTCATGGATTCGAAAGGGAAAAGAAACAGGTGTTGTGTTTCTAGTGTTAGATTCGAAAGGAACAGAAACAAGGGTGTGGTCTTTTGATTCTGGGTTTAAGAATGTGTTAAGTGTTTGATGATTTTGACACAATCAAAGTTTCTCCAGCTACCAAAAAACCTCTGAATGTGTTGTCCAGTCCCATTTAGATGTTGTGGAACATCTTATTTATAGATGAAGTTGGATGATGTTTGAGAGGGAAAACAAAATAATTTGAACAAATTGAGTATACTGTTTTTTTAGCTTTCGAGGTACAGTATTTGTATGCCAAATTGGTGCAAATATAGGAGCAACGTAGCAGGACTGCTTTGCAGCAGTTTTGAAGTGTTGTGGCCAGTGCAGCAGTTTTTGAGCATTGTGGCCAGTGCAGCAGGCTTAGACTTGGCAGCATATAGGACTCTAGCCAGAAAGCATCTTTGGATATTTCAACCTTTTGTTTTGACCCCCTAGGTCCATCCTTCGACCAGACTTCTCTTCAGACAGCAATATTTGTTTCCAAATCAAAGTGTCCTTCGAATGGGCCTTTTGTGTATCCTTCATTTTGAACCAATGTGTGTGTTCTCTTAAAGGGACCATATGTATATCTTTCGATTAGACTATATGTGTGTCCTTCGAAGGGATCACATGAAATTATTCGAATGGGATAGTAAGGAATAACCTTCGAATGGGACACATGTGTGTGCCCTTCAAGTCCATCAGTACATGTCCTTCGAAGGGGCCACCAACTATGTGTGTTGGAGGTTTTCAAGGGTGGAATCAAAGCAATCATGAGGGGAGTTCCTGCCTTATGATTTGAAAGTAAACCAAGCAGGAGGCCAATGCCTTCTGAATCGAAGGAAAATTGTAGGAGGCTATTGCCTTGTGCCTGCTGGAATGAAGCAGCCAATACTCAGTTGAAGCTTGCGTCCAGGCAGCCCTTATCCAATCGAAGCTTTTCTGCAGGGGGGTCACTTCCTTGTGACTCCAAGAAAGCATACAAGAGACCATTGCTCAAATAAAGTTTTGCATGAAGAGCCAATGTCCAATGGAAGGTTGCATGCAGGAGGCTCCTGCGTTGTGAATCGAAGGCAAGTTGTTTCAAAGGGAGATTTTGCCTAGTCCGAGCTAGCATGAAGATAGCCAATGCCTAGTGGGTGCTAATATGAATGCTATCCATAGGGAAGCTTTTTCCTTGTGTACGCTAGCATGGTGGGAGCCCCTTTCTTTGTGAATTGAAGCAAGTACATCAGGGGCCAATGCTCAATCGAAGGATGTAAGGCAAACTTGCATCGAAAGAGGCCAAATGACTAATCGAAGGTTGTAAGCCAAGCTTGCATTGAAAGAGGCCAAAAGCCCAATCGAAGGATGTGAAATCGAAGCAGGAATGCTATTTTTTGATTTGATGTTTGAAAGCCCAATTGTACTTGTGAAAATTTGAACTTTTGAAAAATCCTTGTGAGGAAATGTCTTTGAGAAATGGGAGGGAATGAAGTTCGATACATCCAAGCTGCTACCTTTCTAGCTCAACCGATGTACTCTACTGAGAAGCCTTCAAGGGAATGGAGTTCGATACATCCAAGCTGCTACCTTTCAACGGCTCCCTGGTTGGGTTCTCTGGAGAATAAGTACAAGTATTGGGTCATCTCCAAATACTCATTACCTTCAGAAGCAGTGCGAATTCCAAAGCTGTCAGAGTAAGATACTTGATCGTCAATGCTGCATCACCCTACAATGTCATTATAGGAAGATCTTCCTTCAATGACTTAGAGGCTACACTGTCCATCATGTACCTCACTATGAAATACCCCCTAGGGAACGACCGAGTCGGGGTGCTCAAAAGAGACCAAGGATTAGCCAAGAAATGCTATAAGGATGGCCTGAAGTTAAAAAGATACAATCCAAAGGGCCCAGACGATCCAATGAGCTAAAAATCAACATGATTGACATAGACCCTCAAGATAATACACAGGAAGAAAACCTTTCCCCTCATGATGAAAAAAATATGGTCCAAATCGGCACTACACCCTCCAAGATAACATACATAGGATGCAATCTTTCCTGAGAAGAAGAAACAAAGATCATGGCGCTATTGAAAGAAAATGTAGACTTGTTTGCTTAGAAGCCTTCAGATATGCCTGAGATAAACCCCAACTTCATGTGCCACCACCTGGCCTTGAATATGGATACTAAATCGGTATCTTAGAGGAATAGGAATGGTGGAGAAGAAAAGAATAAGGCCATAAAAGACGAGGTCGAGAAGTTACTCGATGTCGGCTTTATCAAAGAGGTAAAATGCCCTACCTGGCTGGCCAACATGGTAATGGTCAAAAAGAAAATAGGAAAGTGGTGCATGTGTGTTGACTTCACAGGTCTTAACAAAGCATGTCCCAAGGATCCATACCCGTTGCCACAAATAGATTGACTCATTGATGAAACCTTACGGTACAGGCTCCTCAACTTCATGGATACCTACTAGGGTTATAATAAAATTCGTATGAGCCTGGAAGATGCACCGAAGACTTCCTTCATGATAGACCGAAGTAATTACTATTACAAAGTGATGTCGTTCAGTCTCAAGAACGTAGGGGGAACCTACCAACGGTTCATGGATAAGGTGTTCTCCACTCAAATCGTCAAGAACCTAGAGGTGTACGTAGACGACATGGTTGTTGTAGAGGTAGAAATGTTAAGACTAAGCCATTGGTTTGATTTAACTCACACAGTGTTATACCCCAATTTTTGCCCCTAAGATCTCTCATCATTTCAATGACAACCCAATCCTATCAATATCACACACTAGAGTTTGTTTCTTCTTCCTATCTTTAGGTTTGTTCATACGGGATTACCAAGCACCTTTATTTGTATGAATTTGTACATGTGTGTTTTTTTATGATTGATTGACTTTTAACTAACAAATACAATATATGTATATTTGCTCTATGTATTTTTGCATTATAGGTGATGGCACAACACATTTCATCAGGTTGATTCATAGGTTCATGAGTTTATTTCCATGCCTTCTTCAACAAAGCTTCATCAATATTTAAGCTTCATATTTGAGTGTGCTTTAAGACAATGTCATGAAAAGGCCTTCTATGATTCATCATGCTTCAATTTTCCAAAGGAAGTCAAAAGATGCAAGATTGATTCGAGAAGTTTGACCTAATTGGACAAGTTCTTAATTCCTTGACCACAAGTGCATAACTCCCTCAATTCTCAACATTTGATGGTGATTTTTATTGCCATGGGTTCATATTACCATTCATAACAACTTCTCTTCACACGGCAAAAGCAATTTTGCAAGAAAGATTGTCAAAAGTTGAAAGGGTTTCCAAGTCATCTTGATGCTTTATGAGCTAGGGTTTTGTACTTCTAAGGGCTATATCTTGTTCATCTTTTGATATTTTTGATTGATTCCAAATATAAGTTTCTCTTTAAAGGGTTATTAACAAATCACTTCAAGAGTTTCAATCAAATTTTGTATGGAAGATTACTAATGATTGAGAAAGATTACAAGTCCTCTAGATAGGCCATCAAATTCTTTTATGTGACTTCAAAGGATCATAACTTGGTCAATTCTTATCATATTAAGCTCATTCTTTGTTCATAAGGATATTAATTATGTTAAATTTAACTCTCTTTTTGGTGATAATCTTTAAATGATTGCAAGACGCTTTTTGAGCTCAAAATGTTATAGGTCATTTCATGGATTTCCACCAATTTCACAAGATCATAACTTGTTCAATATTTGAAATTTTTGAGTGATATAAGTTTCACAATACTCTTTAGTAAGTATACTTCAAGCTAAAATCAATGATCAAATCTCTATTTTGAAGGAAGACCTTGTTTGGAATCAAAACATTATAGGTCACTTTTGAAGAAGAAACTTGGAAATTTTCTAAGTATGAAAGTCAGCGCATTTTTCTTGATTTTGACTAAGCATAACTTTTAGCTCAAGCATCCAAATGAAGTCTTTCTTGGCACATTGCGAAGAGTGTTACATGATCTTTCTAATTCATCAAGAATAATCTCGTAAGGCTTCCTAAATTATACACACCATGATTTCAAAGTCAGCTACTTGAAATTGAATTTTTCTCCAAAGTTAGAATTTGAAATCCATAATTTACCTTATAATCACCAGTTTTGCACGCTTTTTTGATCTAAACATGATTAACAAACTTGCTCCGACTTGTTTAAGCATCAAAACGCAAGAATTGGATGAGTTTTGAGTGAATTAGAGTCACGTTTTTTCAGTTTCAGGCTCCACTCATTTTCCCTCCAAACCTTACTTTTTCTCTCAATTCTTTACACCATTCACTTTCCTATAAATAGATGACCTCACTCCTCTCTTTCTCTCAAGATTTAATAGCCAAAATCACCCTGTTCAGATCCCACATGAACTCTGAATTTGAATTTCTGATTTCTTTTATTCTCATCTCAAAACACTAAAAGCTCTATTCAGTTAGCTCCATTGAACATCTCAGAAGCTAACCACACTCTTACCTTCAAGAATCATAACCTGAATTAAGCTACAGAAGCCCAATTTCAGAGCTATTTTGGTGAACTTTGTTCGAGTAGAATTCTCAACTAAATCGAACTAAATAAATCCTTATTCTACTCAACTCATCCTTATGATTCTCATACTTCTTAGGATTTTCATTTCATAAAGAATTGAGAGAGATACTTGGAAATTTCGTGCTCGCTATTTTTTCTTCTTTTTTTTCAAATAGAGCCTTGCTTAGTGTGATACGGTGGAAGAACTGACTTGAGGTTTTGCGTTTGTATTCGCAAATTTTTCGGTTGAGCAAGAGTCTCCACCGACTTTTTATTTTATCCTAAGGAAAGGTTAAAAAGCACAGGAAAAACCTTTGAGATATTTTCGTGGGTTCGGGGAGTAGATTATAGAAAGGGAAGGTATTAGCACCCTTTCTATCCATGGTTATCCATGGGCTCTTAGTTACTTGCTTAGATCATTTGCCTTTGCTTTTCAATTGTTTGAAATGGTGCTTTGTGTGTGGTTTTGAAAATGTTTTGAAAAAGATGCCTTGTCTAGGCAACCATTGTAACAATTCTTGTTTGAATGTTTTACAAAGGTGTGTGTCTTTTTGAAAAGATGTTTCAATGTTTTTGAAAGTTTGTTTTGAAATTGTGTTGTGATGTATGTTTTGAAAAATGGCAAGGATTTGTTTTGCAAGTTGGTCAAGTAACCAAGAGCTATCTACCCTAAATTTCCCAAAGATCTTTCTCATGTTTTAACCCTTTTAACAGTGTTGTTTCACCATTGTATTTGGTGAACAACCTTGTGTTAGGATGTTAACGGGACGGGCGCGGGTCATCGTTTAGACCATGAATGCAATAGTGTCAAGTGTCTTTGGCAATTTTCTTGAGGGACTTGATCATTTTTGTTTAGGCAACTTGATAGCGTCATCGAGGGACTATGATCATTTGATTTGTTTTTGTTTTGTTTTGCCAAAGTACTTGACATGCAAACATGACCCATTTTGGAAGGCAACAAGTGATGTAACCCTAGGGGTGCAAGTGTGATTGGTGTTTGTTTTTCATGCATGTTTATCTTGAATTAGGTCAAGCTATTTGTTGGTTTCATTTGCATACAAACCCTAAGTCTATCATGGCATAATTTGAAAGCTTTTAAATGCGGAAATTTAAATGCTAAGCTATTACAACAATGATTATGGGGATGGGGGTACAAGTTTGAATTTGGGGATATTTGACAAGAAATTAAATTCTAAGCTATTACATCCATATCGAATATACAAATATTTAATTGTACAATATTTAAATAAATACAATAAATATGCCAAAATGTATTATGCACAAAATGATTTTTTATGTATGTGAAAGTATTTTTCAATGTAAAATATAAACAAAAATAAAAAAGGTCAAATTTTGAATATTTTTGTTATTTAGGGCAAAACCCTAGTTTTTGAATAAATAGTATTTATTTATTAATTATATACAATATTTGTTAATTATATACAAAAAATAAGAAGTATATTGTAAAAAAGTATTTTTGATGTCAAATATTAATAAAAATAAAAATGTATTATTTTCATATTTTTATCCTAAGTATTCTAATAAAATATACAAGTATTTATATTATATATTAAATATACTAAATATATACAAAAATAAAATATTAATTATTTACAAAAAAAAAGTATATTTTAGAAAATGTTTTCAAAATGTAAACAAAAAATAATAACTGAAAAATATTTATTTTTGTATTATTTTTAGGGTTTTAAATAAAAAGGTTTTTATATTATTTACATATATATACTAAATAAAACAAATAAATTCCAAATAAATGCAAAAAAGTGAGGAAAAATATTTTTAGTGTTTTTTCATGTTTGAATAAAAATATAAAATCAGAATCAAAAAGAAAAATGCAAAAATGACAAGTATTTCACATAATGGGCCAAGGGGGTGCAAATGGAAAAAAAGTGTGCAAAGAGAAAAACAAACTCAGGCCCAGCCCAAGTCAGCCTTCTTCAACCTTCAGCTTCTGTTTCAAAAAACGCGCGCCTTTTTGTTCATCATACTAACTTCTGATTCTTTGACTTTTAGCAAAAACTCATAACACCAATAATGTAGAGCATCAAGAGACGAATTCAGACATATAAAATACTTGATCTAACTCTAAGAAACCAGGGAGAATTTCTTCATCCCCAATTTCTGACCTAATTTTTCTTCAATGTTCATGGCTAAAATTCTCACAGCATACTTAATATAAATGAAAAGTAATCATATGTATGGCTTCAGGGCTATGAGTAGAGCATGTTTCATTCACAAACCTAAGCCTAACTCTTCCTAGATTGAGAGATAGAAGTCCATGGTTTTACCTGTCTCAGCTTGATTCGAACAGAGCAATGTAGGTATCTTCAATGGAGTTTGAGCTTTGGTTGAGCTTGCCTGAAGTCCAAGGATGTTCCTACTATACTTGGCTTGCTTTGAAACTGCCTGTATCGTGCTATGGAAGTCCACCTGCACAGCTTGAAAGTAAAAATGGCAAACGTGGTTAGGGATGTTACAGCTTGAGTTCAAGGCTTGGGATAGTTTCAGTGGATGTTATGGAAGGTGTTTGAAAGGTTTTTAGCCAAAGTGCACGAGTGGATTGAGTTGTGGACCTCAATCTGCAGCAGGCACTCTGTTTTGTAGAAAAACTGTGATTTTCTGTATGAGGAGGGATGAGGGGTGGTTTAGTCGTGCTTTAGGCTTGTTGGGATGTATGGAAAATGTTTACAAGGTTTGTTTTGGCTGGTGTTTACAGGAATCAGAGATTGGCTTCAGTTTGCAAGCTTTCTTCCAATGTAAGCAAAGAAATGTCAAGTTGTGATATAGGCCTGTACCAAGCTCTCAAGCATGCTGCAGCATTTGCTCTTGGTAACACAAACTTGTGGATTTGATTTGGCTCCAAGATCTGGCCCCCATGTCCAAGGATTTTGAATTTGACATAAAGTGATACTTTATCAAAATGGCAAATATGCTTTTTCCAATTAAGGGTTAGTTTAGCATGTATTGCCCAAATGAACAAAATAACACCTTAACACAATGGTTAGGCATTTAATTATGGTGTGTGAAACTGGTTTTGAGGCCTGCAAGCTATCACAAACCCTGCTGACTTGAAAATGCAAATGTTATGAACAAGCTTTGGCCATGAACAAAAGTGAGTTTTGGCCAACTTTGCAAATTCGATTCTCTCTAACCACAAGGGTGTTTGATGAGTTCTTGGACAATTTGGAAAGCTTGGAATGTGTACTACAATCCATCTTTGTAATGAAAATTGAAACTCCAAGTGGAACCATGTGAAAAATGGCCAAGAGGTTGGACAAAAATCCTGCCTAGAATAGGTCAAAATTTCCCTAAGTTAAAAATGTTTTGCACCCTTGTTCCAAAACTCATAACTTGAGATACAAGCTTCCTTTGAGAAAACTTTTTGAATAAAAGTTGTATATTTTGCAATATACTACAACTTTCATGTTTCAAGTTTTGTTTGAATCCATTTGCATCATGGTGAAAAAATGGGACAAAGTTAGGAAAAAATAAGGAAGTTTCATAACTTAGAAAAATTCTAAGTTATGAAATTTTCTCATTTTAAACCCTAATTTGCAAATTTGGGTTTCTTGATGAACAAGTTTCATAATTTGACATGTCTTGATGAAAAATGAATCTTGGCACTTGATTTTGACCAAAAAGTCAAAGTTTGACTTTTCAGTATACAGTCAAATTTTGATCAGTTGACTGGAAAATTCATTTGTCAATCCTATGCATTTGAGATTTTTTGAATTTGTTGAATGGGTCAAGACAATGCCATTGAGTCCTTGAGTCCATATGTGAGCTTGGTTTGCCATTGGTTAGGTCAAACAGTCAAAAATTGCCTTTGTGCAGTCAAAACCCTAAAAATGACCATTTTGCCCTTTTGGTGATCTGATCAAATTTCTTGTGGAATTGTGATCCAAACTTGACCAAATGGTTCATATGAGTTCATAATGTTTATGTGGGTCAAAAATCATGAGGTTTGACTGTCAATTGGCCACAGTTGACTTTTTCCCCAATACAGCTGATTTCTAGATCAACTGTCCAATTGACTGGGCAAAGATTGGAATCAAGACTTGAAACTTGGTATGGATAAACTTGTGAGTCCAATATGAAGCTTGAAATTCATTTTGGGCATTTTAGGTCAAAACATCTTTGTGCAAACTCAAACCCTAATTTGAGTCAACAGTGCAAGGAGGGGTCTTGAGCAGAGCAAACCCTAACTTGATCTTGAATTCCAAGAGTCTTGTGTTGAGAAAATGTTGATGAAATGAGAGGGAAAATTTTGGGGTACAACAGTTGCCCCTGTTCAATCTTTTTTCACCTGAAGAGTTAGATTGGCAGGTTTGCCTTTCGCGTCTCGAAGGTAAAAGGAGATTGGACACTAGAGTGCCCTTAAATTTGCACTCGTCGAAGTGTAGTTTGAGGAAATGGGCTTAAAGATTCCATTTGGAGATGTGACGGAATCTTGCCGGGGGATGGGCTTAAAGATGCCACTTGGAATGTATGTTGAACTGTTATGATTATCAGAAAGATGTTCATGTTTGGAACATCTCTGGACTGGGAGGTCTGAACAAGCAATAGATTGACATCCATGTTTGGAGAATCCGTAAACTGTTTTCAGAAGTGTTGAATCTGAACAAGTGATAGGTTAACATCCGTATCTGGAGAACCCGTGAACCGTTTTCAGAAGTCTTGAAATTGAATAAGCAATATATCAGCATCCATGCTGGGAAGCGTCCGTAAACTGTTTTCAAAAGTTGAGTCCGAACAAGCGATAGATTAACATCCGTGTTTGGAGAATCCGTAAACTGTTTTCAAAAGTTGAAGAATCTGAACAAGCGATAGGTTAACATCCGTGTCTGGAGAACCCGTAAACTGTTTTCAGAAGTCTGGAAATTGAATAAGCAATAGATCAGCATCCATGCTGGGAAGCGTTCGTAAACTGTTTTCAAAAGTTGAGTCTGAACAAGCGATAGATTAACATCCGTGTTTGGAGAATCCGTAAACTGTTTTCAGAAGTTGAAGAATCTGAACAAGCGATAGGTTAACATCCGTGTCTGGAGAACCCGTAAACTGTTTTCAGAAGTCTTGAAATTGAATAAGCGATAGATCAACATCCATGCTGGGAAGCGTCCGTAAACTGTTTTCAAAAGTTGAGTCTGAACAAGCGATAGATTAACATCCGTGTTTGGAGAATCCGTAAACTATTTTCAGAAGTCTTGAGTTGAAGCTTATTAATCTTATCCTGAAAAGGGTAAAATATTAGCTGAAACACTAAGTTATGTTGTATGAAATGTATGATGCAATACATGTTATATCAATGTTTATGATATGAATGTAATGAATGCGCATGTAAGCTGATGAGCTGTCTTGTCGAGGATAGATGAATCCGGGATAGCCGGAGATAATAGAATCTTGACTACTGTTGGGGAAAGCGAATCCTTGACTGCTGCAGGGGATTGCAAGAATCCTTAATTGTTGAAGTTGAGACATCCTTGTTGACTGCTGACTGCTTGGGGAACAAGATCTTCAGTTGTTGAGGGATCTTAGGGCAACTGCTGGGGATTGAAAATCCTTGGTGACTTGTGGGAAATGGGAATTCCGATGATCTCTACTGGGAAGTTCAGAACCTGGGAGACTCATGTTGGATGAGTAAAACCGAGAATCTTCAATCTGATGGGAAGTATCTCTGTGGGGAGAATGTTCACTAGTCTGGTTCCTCTGGGGATTGATAGTTGGAAGTTTTAGCTCCGCTGGGGTTTAACAGCTTTGACTTTGCTGGGGATAGGATTTTCAGATTTTAGGGCTCCACTGGGGATACTGAAATTTAACTCTAAGGGGAATGAAGTTCTTGGAAGGCTCTCTTAGCTGGAGAAGTCAGTTTTGAGAAAGCTTTTGCTCTGCTGAGGATCCTGAATTTTAACTCTGTTTGGAGAATTAAGTTCTGGATTTTAACCTTGTTGAGGAATTTGGAGTTTAATTCCGCTGGGGATTTCCTCTGAAAGGGCATCAAGATACCTATTTGTACCTTCAACCTACCAGCAATCATCTTTCTTGATTTGTAAGAAAATGATTATGTTCAAATGCATATGCTTATTTAACAAAACATTGGACGTTTCTCAAATAAAACATAAGTGTGAAAAAGAAACATAAGACAAGGCAAATTTCTGTATTTGGAAAAGTATTTGTATTAACTTTTTATGAGTATCTTTGTACAAAGGGGACGGGCATCCTAGTAAGAGGATGTTGTCGTAAAAAAATTGAAAATTTTATACAAAAGAAAGATGGCTATGTGTAACAATTCCATGGGATTCCATTCTGTTATAGCCTTCATAACTCTGAATATCTTGTCCATTCAATGCTTTGTCCGCCGATGATTGGATTGATCCGAAGTTCGGAGCTTGTTGATGAAGAGATCGTTCTTTTAAAGTGATCCGACGAGACACAGTCATACGCTTTAATTCCCTAACTTTTGCCTGGATCGCCCTTTCGGGTTTTCGATCTACCGGGAAACCCTTTTTTGCCCAAGCCGCCCTTTCGGGTTTTCAACTTGCCGGGTGTACAGATTTTTTGTTTTATCCCTAATTTTTGCCTGAACCGCCCTTTCGGGTTTTCGGTTCGCCGGGATGCCCATTTTTGCCCAAGTCGCCCTTTCGGGTTTTTGACTTGTCGGGTCGTTTTATGCGTAGTATCTTTTGACTATGTCTGCGTTTGCAGGGTGTGGCAAATCGTCGCCGTCCATGGTGGTCAGAATCATTGCACCACCTGAAAATATGCTCTTGATTATAAATGGTCCTTCGTAAGTAGGAGTCCATTTGCCCCTGGGATCACTTTGCGGCAAGATAATCCGCTTGATTACAAGATCTCCGACTTGATATACTTGACGCCTGACTTTCTTGTTGAAAGCCTTGATCATCCGTTTTTGGTACGTCTGACCATGGCAAACAGCAGTGAGTCGCTTCTCGTCGATCAAATTGAGTTGATCAAGTCGGGTCTGAATCCAATCGTCTTCACTCAAACCAGCGTCCTTCATAATCCTTAAAGAAGGAATATGAACTTCCATGGGTAGGACAACTTCCATGCCATATACCAAAGAAAATGGGGTTGCCCCTGTTGAAGTTCGTGCCGTGGTACGGTATCCATGCAGAGAAAACGATAACATCTTATGCCAGTCCTTGTAGGTGACTGTCATTTTCTGAATGATCTTCTTGATGTTTTTGTTTGCAGCTTCAACAACACCGTTCATCTTCGGCCGATAGGGAGATGAATTGTGATGATAAATCTTGAACTGTTCGCATAGAGTGGTGATCATAGTATTGTTCAGATTTGTACCATTGTTTGTGATGATCCTGTCGAGGACACCATACCGGCATATGAGGTTCTGCTTGATGAAGCGGGCAACCACATTTTTTGTAACAGAGGCAAAGGAAGCTGCTTCGACCCACTTGGTGAAATAATCAATAGCGACCAGGATGAAGCGGTGTCCGTTGGATGCCGTGGGCTTGATCTCTCCAATCATGTCAATGTCCCACATTGCGAATGGCCAAGGAGCTGTCAGAATGTTGAGAGGAACAGGAGGAATATGAATCTTGTCAGCGTAGACTTGACATTTGTGGCAAGTACGGGAATGTTGATGGCAATCAGCTTCCATGGTAGACCAGTAATAGCTTGCCCTTAGAATCTTCTTAGCCATCGTATGCCCGCTCAAGTGGGTGCCAAATGTGCCACTATGTATCTCAGTCATGATTAACTCTGCTTCAGCTTTGTCTACACATTGGAGTAAAACACAATCATGGTTGCGCTTATAAAGGATGCCATTGCTTAGGAAGAACTTGGCCGCAAATCTCCTTAAGAACTTTTTGTCATTGACGGAAGCTCCTTCGGGATATTCTCTAGTCTGGAGATACCTTTTGATTTCGTGAAACCAAGGTTGTTCCACTACTTCTTCGGTATTAATCTCATGACAATGCGCAGGTTCATCCATTCGCTCGATGGTGATTTGGGGAGCCTCGTTATCCCAGTTGAGTTTAAACATGGAAGACATTGTAGCCAGAGCATCTGCTAGCTGATTTTCTTCTCGCGGGAAATGCTCGAAGGCGATCTGCTCGAAATGAGGCAACAATGTCAGGACATGTTCTTTGTATGGGATAAGATTAGGATGTTTGGTATCCCACTCTCCTTTGATTTGACTGATAACCAAAGCCGAGTCCCCAAATACGATCAAAGATTTGATCCCCAAGTCTATAGCAGCCTTGAGACCAAAGATGCAAGCTTCATATTCGGCCATGTTGTTGGTACAGCTGAAGCAAAGTCGGGCCGTGAAAGGTGTATGGCAACCTTCCGGGGAAATGATTACTGCACCGATACTGTTTCCAAGTGCATTTGAAGAACCATCAAAGTACAGGCTCCATCGGGATCCATTTTCAGGTCCGTCATACGGTCCGTTACCTTCAATGTTGTCCAATGTCATGATGTCCTCATCTGGGAAGTCGAATCTCATGGGTTGATAATCTTCAATAGCTTGATGAGCTAGATGGTCAGCTAGTACACTCCCTTTTATAGCTTTTTGGGTAGTATACTGGAATTCATACTCAGTCAGGATCATTTGCCATCTAGCGATTCTTCCAGATAAAGCAGGCTTCTCGAAGATATACTTGATCGAGTCCATTTTGGAAATCAGCAAAGTGGTATGAGTCAACATATACTGCCTTAGTCGGCGAGCAACCCATACCAAAGTGCAGCAAGTTTTCTCGAGCAGTGAGTAGCGAGTCTCACAGTCGGTAAACTTTTTGCTAAGGTAATAAATGGCATGCTCTTTTCGACCAGACTCGTCATGCTGGCCTAGTACACACCCCATTGAGTTGTCCAAAATAGTCAGATATATGATCAGCGGCCTTCCTTCGACGGGTGGCATCAGAATAGGAGGTTCTAGCAAATACTCCTTGATTTTATCGAAAGTAGTTTGACAATCATCGTTCCATTCGACTACCTGATCTTTCTTCAATAGTTTGAAAATTGGCTCACAGGTAGACGTCAGATGAGAGATGAATCTGGCAATATAGTTCAAGCGTCCCAAGAACCCTCTAACCTCCTTTTCAGTACGGGGGGCAGGCATTTCTTGTATTGCTTTCACTTTCGCTGGATCGACCTCAATGCCCTTGTTGCTGACAATAAATCCTAGAAGTTTACCATACCTAACTCCAAAAGTGCACTTACTTGGATTCAGCCTGAGTTTGTACTCCTTCAACCTGGCAAACAGCTTTTGCAGATGTTCAAGGTGTTCCTCCTCTATTTGTGATCGAGCTATCATGTCGTCTACGTAAAATTCGATCTCATGGTGTATCATATCATGAAACAAAGCTACCATGGCGCGCTGATAAGTTGCCCCTGCGTTCTTCAGTCCGAACGGCATCACCTTGTAGCAGAAGGTACCCCATTATGTAACAAAGGTTGTTTTCTCCATGTCCTCGGGGGCCATTTTGATCTGGTTGTAGCCCGAGAATCCATCCATGAAGGAAAACACTTTGTGCTGAGCTGTGTTGTCAATCAAAATGTCGATATGCGGTAGCGGAAAATCATCTTTAGGGCTAGCCTTGTTCAAATCCCGGTAGTCCACACACATTCTGACCTTGCCGTCTTTTTTGGGAACGGGCACAATGTTAGCAACCCATTGTGGGTAGGATGTAACAACCAGAAAGCCAGCGTTGAATTGCTTCATTACTTCATCTTTAATCTTCTCAGACATGTCGGGCCTCATTCGGCGGACTTTTTGCTTGATCGAGGGACAGTCCTCTCTTGTAGGGAGACGGTGAACCACGATGTCTGTGTCCAACCCTGGCATGTCTTCATAAGACCAGGCGAAGATTTCAACGTATTCATTTAACAGTTGTATTAAGCGCTCCTTGACACTTGGTTCCAGATTGGCACCCACTTGTACTTCTTTCATGTCTTCCTCTGTTCCTAAGTTGACTGTTTCTAACAACTCTTCATGAGGTAAGATGGCCCTCTCTTCTTGTTGTAGAAGTCTGGCTAGCTCTCCTGGTACTTCATAATCTTCTTCATCTTCATACTCAGCCTGATTGACCAAATCTTCAGAGTTATTGAAGGATACAACAGAATAGTCACCCATAGAATCCAGAGTGGATGGGTACCTGCATTTGTGAGTGTGGGTGTGCGTAAGGGATAGCCATCCTTAAACAAACAAAAATGAAAAAGGAAAGAAAATGAACACAGTAGTTTATAAATGAAAAACGTCCAATGATTCATTAAACATGGCATATGATTATGAAGGAAAATCAAGCCCTTACAAATGGACCTACATGCCCCGGGCAAGGCATGAGGTGAAAAAGTAGTGTGCAGATTGTTTTAGTAATTATTACAGACCAACAAGAAATGTTCGAAAGATAAATTACTGATTGATGAAAGTAATGGGAACGAAGTCTTTCGCCTCCCAGTTGTGTAGTCCTCCTTCAATGGTTGGGAAGATCCAATCTTCAATGTTACCCTCTTCGTCTTCGTCTTCCAAAGCATTGATTCCATGAGGAGAAATCTTGATGGGTGTCCTTTCAATTTTTGAGCGACGCATAGCTTTTTGCCCCGCAGCGGTAAATCCTAACCCAAACTTGTCTGTCTTGTGGGGATAGTCAGGCAACTGACCCCATGTTGAGCTCTTTACCTCCTTCATTGCAGCCTTTGCGTCTTTCAGAGATGTCATCCTGGCCACCTGCTTGGGTACCTCAGCTACTGCCTTTGTTACTGCAACCTCGGGAGCAACTTCCTCAAAGTGTTGAAAGGGTGTTTCGATGAATTTGCCATCCACCTCCACATACCGAAAGGAGTTCAGATGACTTATCATGTACTCCTCCTCACCGTGTACAATTATGATTTTTCCCTTAACAGGGTATTTCAACATCTGATGTAAGGAGGAAGTGACTGCCCCAACATTATGTATCCACGGCCTTCCTAGCAAGCAAGAGTATGATGGGCGAATGTCCATCACATAGAATGTTGAGGGGAACACTTCAGTGCCTACCTTGATGGGAATGTCGACCTCCCCATGCACCATCCTTTTAGATCCGTCAAAGGCCCTGACAATGATATTACTTGGTTTCAGCTCCAAGCCTTCACAATCCAACCGGTCCAGAGCTTTCTTAGGCAGCACGTTTAGAGAAGAACCAATGTCGACCAAGACATGGGCGAGAGTGGTTCCTCGGCATTCAACTGACACATGCAGTGCGTCATTGTGCTTTCTTCCCTTCGGAGTCAGGTTAGCATCAGAGAAACCCAGGCCGTTGTCGGCGGTAAGGCTGGCTACACAATCCTGGAATTGATCGGATGAGGTTTCTTGGGGCACATGGGCTATCTTCAAAAACCTTATCAAGGCTTTGGCATGAGCCTCCGAACAAAGCAACAAAGCTAACATGGAGATCTTCGAGGGGGTTTGCCCCAGTTGCTCCACCACATCATAATCACTCTTCTTTATTATTTTTAGAATATCCTCCATTTCTTTCTTAGAGGTTTCGGGGATGATCAACGGCTGAGCCCTCATCCTGACGAGCTCTTCTTGGATCCCTTTCCCCTTATTAGCAGCAGCAGGAGGGACAACCACAGGAGTAACAGCTTCTTCAATCATTTGAGTTCTTGCAGATAGTTTTACCGGTGCAGGGGTAACCTTGGGAACAACTAAGGGTCCAAAGATTGCCTTTGGAGGGGCAATCTCTGGAGAGAAAATTCTTCCACTTCGGGTAATCTTGCTCGTACCGGCAATGTTTCCAATGTCGGCAGTTTCTTCGTCAGAGCTCTCTTCATTTATCTCAATTTGTTTAACACCGTGGTAGTAGATTTCTCCACTGTAATTCCACGGTATTGATTTGTCAGATTTGTAGGGGACAAGCCCAGGCATGGTTATCTTCAAGGGTACAATCTTCGGAGCGGATGTAATCTTAACAGGCCTTTTGGGGACCTTGGAAAGATTGGCGGAAATGGTTATTATTGAAACTTCATTGGTAGGAGTTGGAGTAATAGGAGTCTTTTCGAAAAGAATTTGTTGGTTGTCCATTAGGCATTGGATGCCTATCTTCAGCAATGGACAGTCGATCGGTAGGGAGGAACAAAAGTAGCAATCTTCTTTACAACCTGGGAAAATCCCATCCTTCAACAGATTCAACTTGATTGTCAATAGTGGGGTCATCAGATCATCAACAGTAGAAACAAACAGATCTTCTTCAATAGCATGGACATTGCGACCATGCTTTGGCATTGGAGCGGAAATTACGTTTGGCTTCTCAGGGGCGTCGAACTCAACCTCTTTTGCGTCTATCAGATCCTGAATTTTATTCTTAAGCGCCCAACAATCGTTGGTGTCATGCCCGGCGCTGTCAGAATGATAGGCACATTTAGCATTGGGATGATAGTGTGCGGAAGTGGTATTCACAATCTTTGGCATCTCTTTCAAACTGGTCAAATTCAACTTCAACAGATGGGGAAGAACTTGTGCAGGCGTCATGTTGATGCGGGTGAACTGCCGTTGTGGCCGTTCTCCCCATTGCTGTTTAGGTCTAGACTGATTGTTACGAGGTTGATCATTTGATAAATTTTGAATCATCACGGCCCCTACAGTCGGCCGGTGCTCAGTTCTTCCCGATCTTTTCTGAGAGTACACAACAGCTGCTTCCTTCTTGGCCGGGAATGGTTTCTTAACAGTTGTGGAGGCAGAGGCGTCCCTTTGAATCTTCCCACTCTTAATACCAGCTTCCACCCGTTCGCCAGTCAGAATCAGTTCAGTAAACCCTGCGGAAGAGCTCCCGATCAAATGGTTGAAGAAAGGGCCAGATAGGGTCCCCAAGAACATATCAACTAGTTCCCTATCTGAAAGAGGTGGCTGCACTCTTCCGGCCAAGTCGCGCCATTTCTGGGCGTATTCTTTGAATCCCTCATTTAAGGCCATCCCCATACTTTGTAACTGAGTACGGGTTGGCGCCAAGTCAGTGTTATATTGATACTGGCGATAAAAGGCAGCTGCCAAATCCTCCCAACTATGCACGTCTGACCTCTCAAGCTGGTAAAACCAATCAAGTTGTGTACCGGACAGGCTGTCCTAGAAGAAGTGTACCCAAAGATTTCTATCGGATGAGTGAGGTTGAATTCTTATGACATACGACCTCAGGTGCATCTTCGGGCAAGACATACCGTCGTATTTTGCAAAAGTTGGCACCTTAAACTTTGGAGGGATCACAATCCCAGCAATCAATCCCAATTCTTCAAAATCTAACCAGGGAACCCTTTGCACCTCCATAGCTGCCAGTCTATCCTCCAGGTTTTTGTATTTGTCGTCTGCTGGCGGGTATTGCTGCTTTGAGTAGTCTTTATCTTCCTCAACCTCTTCCTCTTCAACCTCAGACTCAGAAGGTAATGCAGCTCCTTTTCCCTTACCGGTTCCCTCATCAGATGTGGAGGGAAATTCAAGAACTCTCCTCGCTTCATTCTCAAATCTTCTTCCCAGTGTAGCTACCCCAACTCTTTTCTTCTTCTTCTTTTTCTTTTTCTTGCTCTTTGTTCCCTAACAGTGCTTTAAGATCCTCCTGACCCTTTGCCAAGGTCATAAGGAGCTGTTGAAACTGCGAGTTTTGTGACTGCAGATCTTTGACCGTCTGTTCAAGATCCATCTTACTGAAATAAACAGCAGAAAGATAAGGAAACCTGGTGTAAAGACCTGTTTATGCATATGATGAATGATATGTTTATTCATGCAATGCATTCAAGGATTTAGAAATTCAAAATTGTTGCAGACAAAAAGAACACACGTCATATTAATAAGAAGAAATTTTGTCAGTACATAAATGCCCCATGGGCCAAATATTACAAAAACTTCTTAAGGTAAAAAGACGTTGCGCATCCTTTTGGTGCAATGTAAGTGTTGAGGGTCTCCTCCTCGTGAAGTCGGCGGGTAAGCTCCAAAACCTTCTTCTCACTGGCGTAGAAGCTGGCTTCAAAAGTATTCCGTTCTTCCTTGAGTTGGATCCAACTCTTTTGCATTTCCTCCCATGATGTTGGCATGTCAGATTGTAGGATGGTGTATGGAACCTCTCCTTCCTTAACAGGCTCTTTAATCAAAGGGAGAATGTGAGGGTAAGGCATCATAAGACTCTGGGCTCGGGTTCGTACCCAGTTAAGGTAAGGCTCAAGAGGGATGGAATTCTTGTGCCCCAATGTCTTGCTATCTACCTTGTTAGGCATCCTCCAAGCTCTGATGAATCTTTGGCGAAGTCCTTGCGCATCGTTGTCGAAGTCAAAAACTAGGTCAAGAATCAGCATGTCATGAGGGCTATCCCTCCGTACATATCCAAATTGTCTCAAAGCTAGACAAGGGTTGTAGGTAATGCCTCCCCTAATGCCAAGTAATGGAACATTAGGGAACTCACCACAATGATCGACGATGATGACATTTTCTCTGGACCGAGAACACCAATGTACATCAGAATGTGTGAGGGTCATCAACCGTTGTGACCACCTTAAGCCTTGTTCATTCTTCAAAACAGATTGTGGAAGGTGAGAAATAAACCACCTTGTAAGGAGAGGATTATAGCACATGAGAACACCTCTCTTCCTCATTGTTCGTGTGTAAAATGAGTGGAGGATGTCCCCAAGCAATGTCGGTATGGGATTCCTGGATAGGAAAATCTTAACAGCATTCACATCTATAAGTTGGTCAGGATTTGGGAACAAGACCAACCCATAAATAAGGAGTGCCACAATCTCTTCAAAGGCTTGCAGATCCAAAGAATTCCAACACTCTTGTGCCTTCTCAAACAAGAATTTTGCCAAGAAGCCTTTGACACCACTTCTAGTTTCCCAATGCCCCTTGATGTCATATGGTTGCAAGTGTAGTGCTTGAGAAACATCTTCAGGCTTTGGTTCTTTTTCTGTACCGTTGTAGGGTAGTTGATTAAGAATAGGAATTCTCAGGAGTTGAGAAAATTCCTCCAAAGTAGGCACCAATTGGTAGTCGGGAAATGTGAAACAGTGGTGAAGGGGGTCAAAGAATTGGAACAACACTTTCACCATGTCTTCTTCAATGCTGGTGTTGACTAGGTTGAGCAGTCTACCATGTCTTTCACTGAAGAGAGAGCTTTCTGGAATTCTGGATGTAAGCTCCTTGAGTTGAGGAGGGATTCTCACAAGGTTGACTTGGATAGTTTTCCTGCGAAGAATTTCCATGACCTACAAAACAAGAACAAAGATGAAGATCCAAACCCTTGAAATGGTTAGTGGATGCATATGATGCTTTATGATGTTCATGATGTATGCACAAACATATGTACAAGCAAGTCACACAAAACCCTAGTTTCAGGCTTGTATGGGGTTTCATAGGTAAGTACCCTCTTGAGTATAGTTGGCTTAAAAACCTGTCCTATAAATAGTAACCGAGTTCTAAGGAGCTCAATATCATTGGATTGTTTTCTATGTTCATTGTTTTGGTTTAGCCACTTAACTAGCGACCAAAATATTCCAAGAAAACAACCCTCAATGAGTGTAGTATCGAGTATCTACCAACTTCGAACTGCACCAAAGCCGGTCATCTCACTACCCCTAATAAAAGGCCAAGATGGTCAAGTAAGTTTCTAGGTCATTAGTGCTTAGTGACATCACTCAGCGGCCCCGTACTCTCCTTGATTGAACTCAAGGGTTACCGGTACTCACAAATATGTTGCACTAATATAGCTATTGCTTCAACTGTGTCGGTATACCCCGCACAGTTTCCACAACGTATTGCTATCTATGAATGTTTCCCAAATCCGGGTGTAGGATTTCAAGCCCAAACAAGAGAACCAAAATGTAAAGCAATCAAAGCAAACAATTAGTCATGCAAAAGGGTGATCTAGGCCCTAAGGTTACTCCACTTTTATTTTTGTCCCCAGCAGAGTCGCCAGTTCTGTGATACGGTGGGAGAACTGACTTG
This sequence comes from Vicia faba, assembly GCA_948472305.1. Taxonomy (NCBI): domain Eukaryota; kingdom Viridiplantae; phylum Streptophyta; class Magnoliopsida; order Fabales; family Fabaceae; genus Vicia; species Vicia faba. The sequence continues at coordinate 338,119,582 of OX451741.1, forward strand.
AGGTTTTGCGTTTGTATTCGCAAATGTTTCGGTTGAGCAAGAGTCGCCACCGACTTTTTATTTTATCCTAAGGAAAGGTTAAAAAGCACAGGAAAAACCTTTGAGATGTTTTCGTGGGTTCGGGGAGTAGATTATAGAAAGGGAAGGTATTAGCACCCTTTCTATCCATGGTTATCCATGGGCTCTTAGTTACTTGCTTAGATCATTTGCCTTTACTTTTCAATTGTTTGAAATGGTGCTTTGTGTGTGGTTTTGAAAATGTTTTGAAAAAGATGCCTTGTCTAGGCAACCATTGTAACAATTCTTGTTTGAATGTTTTACAAAGGTGTGTGTCTTTTTGAAAAGATGTTTCAATGTTTTTGAAAGTTTGTTTTGAAATTGTGTTGTGATGTATGTTTTGAAAAATGGCAAGGATTTGTTTTGCAAGTTGGTCAAGTAACCAAGAGCTATCTACCCTAAATTTCTCAAAGATCTTTCTCATGTTTTAACCCTTTTAACAGTGTTGTTTCACCATTGTATTTGGTGAACAACCTTGTGTTAGGATGTTAACGGGACGGGCGCGGGTCATCGTTTAGACCATGAATGCAATAGTGTCAAGTGTCTTTGGCAATTTTCTTGAGGGACTTGATCATTTTTGTTTAGGCAACTTGATAGCTTCATCGAGGGACTAAGATCATTTGATTTGTTTTTGTTTTGTTTTGCCAAAGTACTTGACATGCAAACATGGCCCATTTTGGAAGGCAACAAGTGATGTAACCCTAGGGGTGCAAGTGTGATTGGTGTTTGTTTTTCATGCATGTTTATCTTGAATTAGGTCAAGCTATTTGTTGGTTTCATTTGCATACAAACCCTAAGTCTATCATGGCATAATTTGAAAGCTTTTAAATGCGGAAATTTAAATGCTAAGCTATTACAACAATGATTATGGGGATGGGGGTACAAGTTTGAATTTGGGGATATTTGACAAGAAATTAAATTCTAAGCTATTACATCCATATCGAATATACAAATATTTAATTGTACAATATTTAAATAAATACAATAAATATGCCAAAATGTATTATGCACAAAATGATTTTTTATGTATGTGAAAGTATTTTTCAATGTAAAATATAAACAAAAATAAAAAAGGTCAAATTTTGAATATTTTTGTTATTTAGGGCAAAACCCTAGTTTTTGAATAAATAGTATTTATTTATTAATTATATACAATATTTGTTAATTATATACAAAAAATAAGAAGTATATTGTAAAAAAGTATTTTTGATGTCAAATATTAATAAAAATAAAAATGTATTATTTTCATATTTTTATCCTAAGTACTCTAATAAAATATACAAGTATTTATATTATATATTAAATATACTAAATATATACAAAAATAAAATATTAATTATTTACAAAAAAAAAGTATATTTTAGAAAATGTTTTCAAAATGTAAACAAAAAATAATAACTGAAAAATATTTATTTTTGTATTATTTTTCGGGTTTTAAATAAAAAGGTTTTTATATTATTTACATATATATACTAAATAAAACAAATAAATGCCAAATAAATGCAAAAAAGTGAGGAAAAATATTTTTAGTGTTTTTTCATGTTTGAATAAAAATATAAAATCATAATCAAAAAGAAAAATGCAAAAATGACAAGTATTTCACATAATGGGCCAAGGGGGTGCAAATGGAAAAAAAGTGTGCAAAGAGCAAAACAAACTCAGGCCCAGCCCAAGTCAGCCTTCTTCAACCTTCAGCTTCTGTTTCAAAAAACGCGCGCCTTTTTGTTCATCATACTAACTTCTGATTCTTTGACTTTTAGCAAAAACTCATAACACCAGTAATGTAGAGCATCAAGAGACGAATTCAGACATATAAAATACTTGACCTAACTCTAAGAAACCAGGGAGAATTTCTTCATCCCCAATTTCTGACCTAATTTTTCTTCAATGTTCATGGCTAAAATTCTCACAGCATACTTAATATAAATGAAAAGTAATCATATGTATGGCTTCAGGGCTATGAGTAGAGCATGTTTCATTCACAAACCTAAGCCTAACTCTTCCTAGATTGAGAGATAGAAGTCCATGGTTTTACCTGTCTCAGCTTGATTCGAACAGAGCAATATAGGTATCTTCAATGGAGTTTGAGCTTTGGTTGAGCTTGCCTGAAGTCCAAGGATGATCCTCCTATACTTGGCTTGCTTTGAAACTTCCTGTATCGTGCTATGGAAGTCCACCCGCACAGCTTGAAAGTAAAAATGGCAAACGTGGTTAGGGATGTTACAGCTTGAGTTCAAGGCTTGGGATAGTTTCAGTGGATGTTATGGAAGGTGTTTGAAAGGTTTTTAGCCAAAGTGCACGAGTGGATTGAGTTGTGGACCTCAATCTGCAACAGGCACTCTGTTTTGTAGAAAAACTGTGATTTTCTGTATGAGGAGGGATGAGGGGTGGTTTAGTCGTGCTTTAGGCTTGTTTGGATGTATGGAAAATGTTTACAAGGTTTGTTTTGGATGGTGATTACAGGAATCAGAGATTGGCTTCAGTTTGCAAGCTTTCTTCCAATGTAAGCAAAGAAATGTCAAGTTGTGATATAGGCCTGTACCAAGCTCTCAAGCATGCTGCAGCATTTGCTCTTGGTAACACAAACTTGTGGATTTGATTTGGCTCCAAGATCTGGCCCCCATGTCCAAGGATTTTGAATTTGACATAAAGTGATACTTTATCAAAATGGCAAATATGCTTTTTCCAATTAAGGGTTAGTTTAGCATGTATTGCCCAAATGAACAAAATAACACCTTAACACAATGGTTAGGCATTTAATTATGGTGTGTGAAACTGGTTTTGAGGCCTGCAAGCTATCACAAACCCTGCTGACTTGAAAATGCAAATGTTATGAACAACTTTGGCCATGAACAAAAGTGAGTTTTGGCCAACTTTGCAAATTCGATTCTCTCTAACCACAAGGGTGTTTGATGAGTTCTTGGACAATTTGGAAAGCTTGGAATGTTTACTACAATCCATCTTTGTAATGCAAATTGAAACTCCAAGTGGAACCATGTGAAAAATGGCCAAGAGGTTGGACAAAAATCCTGCCTAGAATAGGTCAAAATTTCTCTAAGTTAAAACTGTTTTGAACCCTTGTTCCAAAAATCATAACTTGAGATACAAGCTTCCTTTTAGAAAACTTTTTGAATAAAAGTTTTAGATTTTGCAATAGACTACAACTTTCATGTTTCAAGTTTTGTTTGAATCCATTTGCATCATGGTGAAAAAATGGGACAAAGTTAGGAAAAAATAAGGAAGTTTCATAACTTAGAAAAATTCTAAGTTATGAAATTTTCTCATTTTAAACCCTAATTTGCAAATTTTGGTTTCTTGATGAACAAGTTTCATAATTTGACATGTCTTGATGAAAAATGAATCTTGGCACTTGATTTTGACCAAAAAGTCAAAGTTTGACTTTTTAGTATACAGTCAAATTTTGATCAGTTGACTGGAAAATTCATCTGTCAATCCTATGCATTTGAGATTTTTTGAATTTGTTGAATGGGTCAAGACAATTCCATTGAGTCCTTGAGTTCATATGTGAGCTTTGTTTGCCATTGGTTAGGTCAAACAGTCAAAAATTGCCTTTGTGCAGTCAAAACCCTAAAAATGACCATTTTGCCCTTTTGGTGATCTGATCAAATTTCTTGTGGAATTGTGATCCAAACTTGACCAAATGGTTCATATGAGTTCATAATGTTGATGTGGGTCAAAAATCATGAGGTTTGACTGTCAATTGGCCACAGTTGACTTTTTCCCCAATACAGCTGATTTCTAGATCAACTGTCCAATTGACTGGGCAAAGTTTGGAATCAAGACTTGAAACTTGGTATGGATAAACTTGTGAGTCCAATATGAAGCATGAAATTCATTTTGGGAATTTTAGGTCAAAACATCTTTGTGCAAACTCAAACCCTAATTTGAGTCAACAGTGCAAGGAGGGGTCTTGAGCAGAGTAAACCCTAACTTGATCTTGAGTTACAAGAGTCTTGTGGTGAGAAAATGTTGATGAAATGAGAGAGCAAATTTTGGGGTACAACACTTAGCTTATATAAATTTGACACAAGGGTACCATTAGAATCATCTTGAAGAGACGAATATAATGGTACCAGTCTGGTATGCTAATTTTACAGTTTGTGGAACTCCAATCTAGAGCGTTTGGAGGTTGAAGACGACATACGTGTCGTGCTTCAACCAATGATAGAGTGACATGTAATTTGTTTGAATTCTATCCACTGTACTTGCCTTACCATACACGCGTTTAGAGAGCCCTTGGATCTGATTACTTTCAATAGTCAGACTTCATCCAATGCGCCAGATTTTTAGTTACTTTTAATTATTAAAAAATGATTCAGTGTGTTTTCCAAAGTAGACCATGATATCCACAGCGTGCCAGATTCTTTGGATATGTTTACTAACGTGTTTTGACTCACATCCAATGGTCCATATTTTTTAACTTTATTTTTATTCTCTGATTTTTTATATTTAATTATTTTAAACTTCAAAAAATAATAGAAAATTCATTTCTGACTCAAAAATATTGAAAAAATTCACAAAAATATTTTCAAATATTCTCTTTCTGATTTTTATTTTTTCATAATTTTATTTTCAGATTTGATTTTTTTTATGATTTTTTTTGTTTTGGCTTGTTTTTTTTAATTGTTTAAAATACATTTTTTGGTATTTTTAAATTCTAAAAAAGTTCATAAAAATAATTTTCTTTATTTATGATTTTTTGGAATTTTTTCAGAACTTTATTCTTATTTTTACTATTTTTAATCATTTTTCACTTACTTGAGTGATTTTAAATAATTTAAAAATACTTTTTTATTTTAAAAAAAATTACCAAAATTTTTGTAAAAATACTTGAGATCATCTCTGACTTTTCTATGGTTTCTTTTAATTTTCATTTGATATTTTAAATATAGTTTGTTATTTTGTCTTTTATTTTCATTTAAAAAATAATTTAAAAACCACTTTCTCATTCTATTTTGCTTATTAAATGTAATTTTATTTTTGGATATATTCTGAATGAGCTTGAACTATGTGATTTTTAATCATGAGCTTCATTAACATCATTGGATCTTGGGTGTTGAGTTTGACTCCACCAAAATGGATGAATGATTTTAATGATAGTTTGATTAAATTCTTTGGTTCAAATATCTTTTCTCCATGTTATTTCTTCTTTGACTTTTTCTTGTGCTATAAGTTTCATGAGTGTGGCTTCTATCACATCTCAAAACTTGTGTAGTACATACATTGCTATTGACCGACCTCAAAATAGGTGGGACTTCTACATAAGTCCACTTATGATTGCTTAACATAGCGCTAAATTTTGTCCCGATTCGAGAAATGATCATTCGTGGCGCAAACCTATGCTTGCAAGCCCAAGTATGTTTAGTTTGAAACCTTTTATCTAATAACCTTGAGTTTCATTGTTAGGAGGCTTTGATCTTATCAATCCTCTAATGAATCTTCATAAAATTTAGTCTAAGTGAATCGTTTAAACATCGTTGATCATATGTTATTACTTTGAACACTTGAAATGAATGATATACTTGGAAAAAAGCAAATGAAACATTGTTGTTGAGAAGATTTGATTTTATAAATCTTCTAATGAGTTTTCAAATGCAAGTTTCAATATGGTCATTCAACTAACCTCTAATTTCTAACTCACTAACAATTGAATTTTACTTTTGAGTTTTTACTTTATGCCCTTTTATTTTATGCCTTTACTTTTATGTACCATTTACTTTGGCATTTACACTTCATATCATTTTTATCTTTTCTCACTTGAGCATTTATCTTTATGTCTTTCTTCATCTTTGCTCACTTGAGCTTCCATTTTCTTTTTTAAGACACTTAATAATCAACTTGAATAATAAAAACCTTTAAGGTTACTTGGACTATTTGGTTACTATCCTTGGCATTATGGAGTTATGAAATTCTCGGACTTAGGGTTAGAAACCTTGACTACCCTTTGGACCTTGTGACTCTGATTGTTATTTTGTCTAGAGTTATTAGAGTTTACTCTAAGACATTGGGTGATTTTCTTTGTGTGCACGTTATCCTGATTATATGCTTTGTTTGTGATTGAGAATTCCTCTGTATACAGCTGTTATTCTTCCCAATTTTAATGAAGACTTTATGCATCTGAAACTTGATATTCTTAAGAGGTTTGGTATCTTTTCTTGCTTGGTTTCAAAAATCTTCTCCCTCCTTTTCAAAACTCTTCTTGTTTTCAAACTTGAATCTCTTTTATAATAAACTTGGACTTAGGTCCATGCATTTCCAAAAATACTTTCTTAATCAAACTTTTATCAATTTAATCATACTTTGACACTTTTTTGTGAGAAGACTAAAAGTCAATCAACCTCATTCAAACTATTTTGCCACTTTGGCTTTTTACCTTTAAAACTTTTCTCAAAATATTAGACTCTTGTCAATCCTTGTAGTGATGCGAGCTACTATACTTCTACAATATGTAGTGTAGTGAGATATTTTCCACTTGGGTGTTGAGTGAGACTTTGTTGATTTTAAAATCTAAGCTATATCCTCCACTTTGAGATGATGCCAATTCTCCTTTCTCATAATCGTGGATAGTAAGTATGTTTTCCACTCGGATATGACAATGATGTCTCATGTCTTAAAATTAACCAACACACTTGTGTTTTAAAACTTTTAAAGGTGAACTACGAGTACCATGACCCTCTATTACACGAAAGGTGATACATAGGAACTAAAGGTTCATAATCGCGGCGGATGCAAAAATTGTAAAAAATACTTCTCTTCTCACCTCCACCATCTCTTTTCGTATACAACACTTATAGCCAAAATACATAAATTTTCAAAGAGGTTCCTATAGACTATCGTAGATGTTTAGGGTGCTAATACCTTCCCTTTTTATAACCAACCTCCGTACCTAGATTCTCTCTCCCTCTTTTTTGGGTTATTCTCTCTTTTCCCATTCCTCTGGAAACAATAAAGCGCATTAGCGATTTTTATTTAATCTGTGTGAGTCAAGTTAATCCAATGGCTTAGTCTTAACATTTCTACCTCTACCGAAAAAATGGCGACTTCACTGGGGAAAGATCGACCAAATGTTGGTCCATCTCTAAGTGGGTTGAGCCTATCTTGGTTTATTTGTGTATGTGCTATTATTTGTTACATATTATGTTTTGTATATATGTTTGTCTTGATTTTCTTGGTTTTCAGGACGCTTGGTGATTTCTCATAAGTCCTCTACCCGGACTTGGGCAAACTTAAGATAGGACAGGTAGTATAGTCATGTTAACTTTGAGGGAGGAATCCCAAAAAAGGAGACATGAGATCCCCCACTCAGTGGAAGCCCCTTTGACTATAGTATTCGTTTATCGAGAAATTGGGAAGACATGCTACTTTCGACCTGGGAGCCTACTGAAGCTGAGGACCATAGAACCCTTAACCCATCTTGGCCTTTTAGGTGTAGTGCGAAAACTATGACGAGGAAATCTGAAAGTGGCTGTCACGCGATACCACACTCAGACGAGTTTTTCCTGAGAATATTACTGATTACCGAGTTAAACAGGGCATTGGTAATATCCGAAGGAAAGATGTAGACTCTGGGAACCTTTTAGAACATTGTTCGGAAGGTGATAAACTATTAGTCCATACCTTGTGGGTAGTACCTTTGACTTCATGCTTGTGACGTCGAACTTATGAACCCCCATGTTTGTGATCTTGTATGTGATTGTTGCATCATGGATTCATGCACCCATGAGCATTCTTTAAAACACTTGATTCAAGGAACTTAAAGTTGACTTTTGCAAATATCTCAGGTACTTTTGACCATGGATTTTGGAAGAAGCAAGACTCGGAAGTACAGTTTCAAAAATCCTAAGATAGAGGAGCTGATGAGTTTGATTCCTGAGATTGAGAGCTCTACAGATTTCCAGAAGAAGTATGGAGTTGTCGTGCCTCTTATGAAGCTCAAAATGAAGGAGGGTATTCTTTCTACATTGGTCCAGTTCTATGATTCGTTGTGCTGGTGTTTTACTTTTTCTGATTATTACTTGATGCCCATGTTAGAGGAGTATTCTTACCTATTTGGCTTACCTATTACTAATCGTGTCACTTTCACTGGATTAGAGGGAGAGCCTAAGTCTCATGAGATTGCTGCTATGACCCATTTGAAGAAGTCTGAGATTAAGGCTACTATGACTAATAAAGGAGGAATTAGGGGTTTACCTGCTCAGTTTTTATTGGAGAAAGCTCATTACTTTACCAAGATGAAGAGTAAGGTGCTTTTGAGGCAATTTTTTCTTTGCTCGCCTATGGTTTGTTCTTGTTTCCTAATGTCGACAAGTTTGTCGATGTTAATGCCATTGGGATCTTTATGATTGGGAATTGGGTCCCTACGCTGCTAGGAGATACTTATTATTGCATCCATCTTCGGAATTTCTATCAGGGAGGGATGATCATCTGTTGCACGCCGTTGTTATATCAGTGGTTTATTTCTCACTTACCTAAGTTTGTTGCCTTTTGGGATACCAAGAAGGAACCTCGTTGGCCCCCAAAGATCATGGCTTTCACTCATTCTGACATTGATTGGTGTCACCAAGCTTATTATGATATGGAGATTATTGATAGTTTTGGTAGCTTCCCTAATGTGTCTCTTCTTGGTACAAAGGAAAGAATTAACTATAATCCCGTTCTTGTGCGTCGTCAGCTTGGATATCTTATGAGAGATAAGCCAAACAACATTCATCTGAGTGGTTTCTTTATCAAAGAAGGAGAAGATCACAAGGAGGATATGAAAGAGATTGAGAAGGCTTGGCGCCATATTCATAAGCAGAGTATAAAAGATTTGGGACCAAGAGGAGCTATTTCTTTAGAATCTCATCTCCATTGGGTACAAACAAGGGCAATTCAGTTGAAGATGCCTTATTCTCGTGAAGAACCTATATCTGATATGTTTATGAGGATAACTCCACCTCTTTTAGATGATATAGAAGAACTTAAGCTTGCCCTGGTTAGGATGCAGATAGAGAAGGAAGCATTGAAGAACAAGTACCAGACTTTGGAGGTGTCCTACACAACATAATTGAAAGAGAAGGATGACTTGATTGAGATTCTTGAGAGTCATGTTATGGAGATGATGGAGAAGCAAGAGGATTTATTTTCCTCTAGAGATCATCCAAGACCTAGTTGCTCCTTTTCTGACTCTGGTGGTTGGAAAAAAGTCGCCGACAAGTATGGAGAAGAGAATAAGCGGTTGAACGCTCAAATTGTGAGGCTCCAATGAAAGCGCCAGTGTGTGGAAAGATCTTCATCAGCTTTGGCTCCTTAGGATTTTAGATTCCATCTTTAGTATTTTGTACTTAGGATCATTGAAATTTGTACTAAAAGTTATAATTCATTTCGAAGTTATTATAAAGTTTTCAGTATTTCAAAATGTGTTAGTACTTTAATATTTGCAATTGCCTATGATTCTTTAAGTTCCTTGAAATAAAAATAATAATAAATAAATCATATGCATTACATATCATTCATAATTTTGCACATATTCTTGCATTGTGGTTCATACCCAGGTGTCTTACCGTGTTTCTCTAGTTCATTCAGACAGCAAGCCATCTCATCGACATAATACTCGAGCTAATTCCAGAAATAAAGTGGAGAATCTTGAACAAGAGAATCGCGAGCTGCGCAAAGACGTTACTGCTTTAAGGGCTGATATGACCAATCTGACTACTTTGGTGGAATCTCTAGTGATTGCTCAGAATCAGCCACCTCCTTCTCCTCTGTCTCCTCATGCTGCTCAACCACAACAAATGACTGTTACTTCTGAGGTTCCATCAGTTCCCATTTCTGTTACTCCAATTACTGCTGCTCAATACCGTATGCCTTAAGGCTACCCGTGGTGAATTCTTGAGAACTTTATGCCAGAAGGTTATAATCCTGATCCTCAAGTTGCTCTGTTTTCTCAAACAACTATTATTACTGCACCACCTGTGGTGCATGCTACTCCTGCTGCAAGAAATGAGATTCATTATATAGCACCTCCTTCGGTGAATGTTGTGTCATTTATTAATGATGAAGTTTATCTTCATGTTCCTCCACCAAGTAAAAGTGTGGGCTTCTATGACCAACTGGATGAATTTCAGGATCAATTTAATAAGATGCAGAAGGAAATGAAGGCTCTTCGAGGAAAAGATTATTCGGGAAAAACGTAAGTGAACTTTGTTTAGTTCCTAATGTAAAAGTTCCAGGGAAGTTTAAGGTGCCATAATTTGAGAAGTACAAGGGAAACTCTTGTCCTCGTGACCATTTAGTGATGTATATTAGAAATATGTCCACGCATACTGATGAGAAGCGTCTTCTTATTCATTTCTTCCAGGATAGCTTAATCGATGCTGCGTTGAAATGGTATATGGGTTTGGACAGTAGCAGTATCCGCACCTTCAATGATTTGGGCGAAGCTTTTGTCAAGCAGTACAAGTACAATATGTTTATGGAGCCTGACCGTGACCAACTGAGAGCGATGAATCATAAAGATAAGGAATCAATCAAATAATATATTCAGCGTTAGTGCGAGATTGCTTCCCAAGTGGTACCCCCGATGGGAGTGCAAGAAATGACCAAGGTCTTTCTGAAAACCCTTGGATCATTTTACTATGAAAGGATGGTTGTTAGTGCACTGAGTGATTTCACTGAGATGGTAAGCATGGGTGTTCGTCTAGAAGAAGCCGTCGGGGAAGAACGCTTGACAAAAGACGAAGGAACAAAGAAATCATCATATGGGTTTTCAAGGAAGAAGGAAACTGAAACAAATGCTATCATTGAGGAAATAAAGGCTCGAGTTCTGAGAAGACATCATCAGTACCAGCAACAAGTTGCTTATGTGACTCCAGTTGTAAATGTAGTTTCGACTACTGTTGCATATCAGAGACCACCTCCCTAGGGAAATCAAGGGCAAGTTCAGAGAAGAGAAGCTTTTGAATCTATTTTTATGAGTTATGCAGAGTTCTTGTCGGCTCTAGTTCAAAAGAAATTGGTACAAACTAGACCTCCCTCTGCTATACCTTCACCTTTACCATGGTATTATAAGGCAGGTCAGATTTGTGCTTTTCATCAAGGAGCCCCTGGACATAACATTGAAAACTGCTATCCATTGAAGTCTAAAATATAGAAGATGGTAAGATCCGGCATCCTGTCTTTTAAAGATGTTGGTCCTAATGTGAAAGATAATCCACTGCCCAAGTATGAAGGTGGAAGTGCTATAAATATGTTGCTAGTTGTCCTGGGGATTTGCAGATTTTTTTGATATCATTCTGGTGAGAGGGGATTTGGTGAAGATGCATGTTGATCTCTGTGAGTTCAGTTATTATACACATGACCATTTTGGTTTTAGTGTTTGTAGTTCAGATATCCATGGATGTGATAAAGTGAGGGTTGATCTTCAAGAAATGATGGATGAAGGTCTTATCCATATAATCAGATCAAGGGCTGAATATAAAGAAGAAGTGAATATGGTTTATGGTTGCCTTGGAGAATTCCAGATTTTTTATGTGAATTATATGAATATTGGTATGGTGCAGTTTCATTCCATATTTTGTCACATGGAGGGATAGAAGGTGCATCGTTATGAGTCTTGTCAGGTCTGCTGTAGATATTCTCGTGGTTGTTCTGTGGTAAGGAGAGGCATTCAATTGTTGCTAGATAAGTGTACCATCAGAATCACAGGAAACAGAGATGATTATGGAGTTAATATAATTTAAAACTACCCTGTTGAGGACGTGATAAGTACATTTCTGCTGATGAGTTCTTTTCTTCTCATGAGTCATATTCGGCAAGTGAGGATGTTTTGTTTGACAATGATTCCAAGTCTCTTGAGGAAGCATGAGTGAATGTCATTGTGCCTTATTTTGGTGTTTCCGCTCTTGTAGAGATTGAATACCATAGTAGGCCTGTTGTCGCTCCTGTAGTTATTTGTCTGCATGGTCCTGTTCCATATAGATCAGATAAAGTTGTGCCTTATAAATACAATGCAACTATCCTGGAAGATGGTTTGGAAATGCCTATTCAACCTTTATCCCATGTTGAGAATATTGTTAGAACATAGTTTGATTCTACAACCCTTGGTTAGAGTTTTGATGATAACAAATACAAAGAATAATTAAATACAAAGAATATATATATAGAACAAATATGCTCCTTAAAAATATGTTCTATGTATGCAGAAGTTCTGATGGGATCAGCATCAGAAGATAAGCTAAAGTATTACACGCTGAAGCAAAACAGTTTTTACGCTGAAGTTTGATGACCAGAATCTGCGCTTAAACAACTAAACTCTGACTCTAAACAAAGACATATCAACCAAGTCATCAACACTCTGAAGCGTCATCAACAGTTAAAGCAAATAAGACTCTGAAGCGTTACTGATTATTCAAGACAGAATTAAATGCCAACGGATTTCTTCAGACAAGATCTTCTACAAAAGGAAAGTGTGTTATTAACATTAAACTTGCTTTATGAACAACGTCTCATGCTTGTCTATATAAACAAGTCTGCTTGCAAAAGAAGCACGTACGTACGCACACATCAATTTGCATAGAATTCTAAACCACGCATATTCAAGCTCTAGCAAATTTATTCTATACTACAAGCTTAACCTGTGTAATTATCACAGTTGTGATAAACTGTTTTGTTAGAAAACAACAACACATTCTTGTTCAATTATTTGTAAAAGATTTCCTTGAGATTAACCGGTATGTGGTTGTACTCAAGAAGACTTTAACAGTTGTTAAAGTAGTTGTTGTAATCTTTTGAGATTAGTGGATTAAGACCTCGTTGGAGAGAGACGAAATCACCTTGACGGGTGGACTGGAGTAGTTTGAGATCAAACGAACCAGGATAAAAATATTGTGTCATTAAGCTGTTTTTGATCCAAGTTTTTCAATTCAACACCCCCTTCTTGTGTTTTTCACATCTTCAATTGGCATCAGAGCGCCTGGTTCTGAGCTTAAACACTTAATCGTGTTAGTACAAGATCCAGCATCAGAAAAACACAATGGCAGGACCAAGTCAAAACATCAGCAATGACAACAATGAAGAAAGGGACAGATTCAGTGGCAAACCTCCAGTCTTTGATGGAGAGAACTTTGAATACTGGAAAGACAGAATTGAGAGTTTCTTTCTGGCCCATGATGTTGATCTGTGGGACATGGTGACTGATGGATACACGCACCCAGTGGATGGACGTGGTCAGAAGATTGACAAGAAAATGATGTCTGATCAGCAAAAGCGTGAATTCAGAAATCATCACAAGGCTAGAACAATTCTTCTCAGCGCCATCTCATATTCAGAATATGAGAAAATATCAAACAGAGAAACTGCCAAGAATATGTTTGATTCTATGAGAATGACGCATGAAGGCAACATTAAAGTCAAAGAAACTAAAGCCCTTGCGCTCATTCAGAAGTATGAGGCATTCAAGATAGAAGATAGTGAATCAATAGAAACTATGTTTTCAAGATTCCAAATTCTTGTTGTTGGTCTAAAAGTTCTTGACAAAGGGTATTCCACTGTTGATCACGTTAAGAAGATCAACAGAAGCTTGCCAAAACAGTGGAGGCCAATGGTCACAGCGCTTAAGCTAGCCAAAGATCTCAACAAAATCTCTCTGGAGGAACTTGTCATCTCCCTCAGAAGTCACGAGATAGAGCTAGAAGAAGACGAACCTCAAAAGAAAGGTAAGCCATTAGCTTTAAAATCTAATAGAAAATCTGACTCCAAAGTTTTGCAGGCTGTTGAAGAAATCTCTGATGGATCCTCATCAGAAGAAGATGAATTGTCTCTCCTCTCCAGAAGGGTGAATCAACTGTGGAAGAAAAGGCAAAGAAAGTTCAGGAATCCTAGAAGATCCAAAAATCAGAATGAATCTTCCTCCAGATACAGAAGGTCAGAATCCTCCTCTGGACACAGAAGATCTGAAGGCTCTTCAGGATACAGAAAGCCAAACAACAAAGTCATCATCTGCTATGAATGTAACGAGCAAGGGAACTACAAAAGTGACTGCCCAAAGCTTCAGAAGGAGAAGCCCAAAAAGAAGTTTATCAAGGAAAAGAAGAAAAGCCTCGTGTCTACATGGGATGATTCTGACACATCTGAAGCTGACTCAGAATCAGATGATGAAAGAGCAAACATAGCTCTCATGGCAAACGTATCTGAAGACAGTGAAGCTTCTGGTTCAGACTCAGAATCAGACACTGAAGAGGTATTCCTTGACTTTACTATAAACTTTACTAAGGCTGAACTTGCTGAAAGCCTTAATGAAATTCTGGAAAGGTATCAGCAGATCAGAGTCAAATTCAGAAACCTGAAAAGGAATCTTGCTTCTGACTCTGATAAGACAGAGAGTCTCAGAGTGGAGAATTCTGAGTTAAAAGAAAAAATTTCAAAATTAGAAAACCAGTTGCAAAACTCTCAGAAGTAAACAATCCCTGAAACTCCCAGCAATGCTGATGAGATCATCAAAGAGTATGATCACAGCTTTCAGAAGTTTCTTGCTAAAAACATAGACAGAAGCAAGATGGCTTCAATGATCTATGGAGTTAGCAGAAATGGCAGAAAGGGGATAGGATATCAAGGTAAGGTACCTACACCAAAAAATTCCATGGATTTAGTTATAAAACGCACTCCACTTGATTCACACTTTATATATGGGCACACACATGACATAAAATACGCGAGTAGTGATTATCCTGTCAAACCAAAATTCAATAAGAATTTTGGTAAAACTAACAAATCAGGACCCAAGAAAATATGGGTACCTAAGGATAAAATAATACATGTGGCAGATATCTTTAGCAGCAAAGCAAAGACACCAGTCATGGTACCTGGACTATGGCTACTCACGACACATGACGGGAAGAAGGCATATGTTCCAAAGCCTGGAACTTAAGCCTGGAGGCCACGTGGGATTTGGAGGCAATCAGAGAGGAAAGATCATTGGCTCTAGAACAGTAGGTAATGGAAATCTTCCCTCTATAAGTAATGTTTTATTAGTTGATGGATTAATGCATAACCTGTTATCCATAAGTCAATTAAGTGATAATGGTTATGATATAATCTTCAATAAAAATTCATGCAAAGCTGTTAGTCAGAAAGATGGGACTATCTTATTTAATGGAAAGAGGAAAAACAACATTTATAAAATCAAACTTTCTGAACTGAAAAGTCAGAATGTAAAATGTCTACTATTTGTTAACAACGAGCAATGGATCTGGCACAGAAGATTGGGGCATGTTAGTATGAGAAGAATATCTCAGATTAACAAACTCAATCTGGTCAGAGGACTTCCTAACCTGAAGTTCAATTCAGATGCTCTGTGTGAAGCATGTCAGAAAGGCAGGTTTGCAAAACCTGCTTTCAAATCCAAAAATGTTGTTTCCACCTCTAAGCCATTAAAACTTCTGCACATTGACTTATTTGGACCAGTAAAAATAGCTTCAGTCAGTGGCAAGAAGTACGGGTTAGTAATCATAGATGACTATAGCAGATGGACATGGGTAAAGTTCTTAAGACACAAGGACGAGTCACACTCTGTATTTGTTACCTTCTGCAACCAAGTTCAGAATGAAAAGGATCTTAGAATCGTCAAAGTCAGAAGTGATCATGGTGGAGAATTTGAAAATAAATTTTTTGAAATATTCTTTAATGAAAAAGGCATTCTGCATGATTTCTCTTGTCCTAGAACTCCCCAGAAAAATGGAGTTGTAGAACGAAAGAACTGAACATTGCAAGAAATGTCCAGAACCATGATCAACGAGACTAACATTGCTAAGATCTTCTGGGCAGAGGCAATAAACACAGCGTGTTATATTCAGAATAGAATCTCCATAAGACCTATTCTGGAAAAGACTCCATATGAATTGTGGAAGAACAGAAAGCCCAACATTTCTTATTTTCACCCATTTGGATGTACATGTTTTATTTTGAATACAAAAAATTATTTGGACAAGTTTGACTCCAAAGTACAAAAGTGTATTATGTTAGGATACTCTGAACACTCAAGAGGGTACAGAGTATACAATACAGAAACACAGATTGTTGAAGAGTCAATCAGTGTTCGGTTTGATGATAAGCTTGACTCTCAAAAGTCAAAGAAGAATGAATTCCTTGCAGGTATGGAAGTTGAACTCACAGGTACTGAACACAACTCATCAGAAGCTCTCAATAGTGACACTCCCTCAACATTAGAAAGAGTCACTACAAGCAATTCAGCACCTTCTGTTGATCAACTCCAGAAAAGACCATCCAGAAGCAGCATTGATCACCCAGAAGAAACAATTTTAGGAAGGAAGGAAGATCCAATCAGAACAAGATCTACCTTCAGAAACTCTGAAGAATCCCTCATGGGACTAGTTTCTCTGATTGAACCAACAACTATTGATGAATCACTTCTGGACAATGACTGGATTCTGGCAATGCAAGAGGAGCTAAATCAATTCACAAGAAATGACATATGGGATTTAGTTCCCAAACCAAAAGGATTCAACGTCATTGGTACAAAATGGGTGTTCAGAAACAAACTGAACGAACAAGGTTAAGTCATCAGAAACAAAGCACGACTGGTAGCACAAGGTTATAGTCAGCAAAATGGGATAGACTATACAGAAACCTTTGCCCCAGTCGCCAGGTTAGAATCTATCAGACTTTTAATATCATTTGCTATTAATAAAGGCATCACTCTGTATCAGATTGATGTCAAAAGTGCATTATTAAATGGCTATATAGAAGAAGAGGTATATGTGCACCAACCCCCTGGTTTTGAAAGTTCCAAAAATCAAGAATATGTTTTCAAATTAAAGAAGTCACTCTATGGTCTGAAATAGGCTCCCAGAGCTTGGAATGAAAGACTAAGTAACTTCCTGTTAGAAAAGGAATTCACCGGAGGGAAAGTGGACACAACCTTGTTCTGTAAGACAGTTAAGAATGACATATTAGTGTGTCAGATTTATGTTGACGACATCATATTTAGATCCACTAAACCCTCTCTGGGAAGAGAGTTTGCTAAATGTATGCAGGCAGAATTTGAGATGAGCCTAATGGGGGAACTAAAATTCTTTCTAGGCATTCAAATAAATCAAACTCCAGAAGGAACTTACATTCATCAAAGAAAATATGTCAGAGAACTTCTGGAGAAATTTGATCTCTCAGAATGTAAGCCCTCAAGGATTCCAATGCATCCCACGTGCATTCTGGAAAAAGAAGAGGTAAGAAAAAAGGTAGAACAGAAGGTCTACAGAGGTATGATTGGTTCTCTTCTGTATCTAACGGCTTCAAGGCCTGACATTCTATTCAGTGTTTGCATTTGTGCTAGATTCCAATCATATCCTAGAGAATCTCACTTAACAGCAGTTAAGCGAATTTTCAAGTATCTGAAAGGTACTGCTAATCTGGGTTTGTTTTATAGAAAATCAAATGATTACAGCTTAGTAGGATATTGTGATGCTGATTTTACTGGAGACAGAGTAGAACGTAAAAGCACTTCTAGAAGCTGCCAGTTTCTGGGAGAAAATCTGATCTCATGGTCCAGCAAAAGACAATCCACAATAGCTCTATCAACAGCAGAAGCTGAATACATAGCAGCAGCTGGATGTAGCACGCAAATGCTCTGGATGAAAAGTCAACTTGAGTACTTCAATATATTTGAGAGTAACATCCCTATCCTCTATGACAACACTTCTGCTATTTGTCTCAGTAAAAATCCTATTTTGCATTCTAGGGCTAAGCATATAGAAATAAAACATCATTTTATTAGGGACTATATTCAGAAAGGGATTCTTAATTTAAAATTTATTAACATAGACCATCAATGGGTTGATGTCTTTACAAAACCTATTTCTGAAGATAGGTTTAACTTCATTCTGAAACATCTCAGCATGAAGCTTTGCCCAGAATAAACTGTTTTATTTACATATCTTAATCCTCATAATTTTGGTTATTTTCTGTGAACTGTTGATCAATCTGCCTTCAGAATCTTAGAAGTACAGATTACATCAGAATCTATCCATGAAGATCTGAGCGTTTCATTTCAAGGATAGATGTGTGATGTTCATGCAAGCAAACAGTTGTCATCCATTCATCAGCTACCTTCTGAGGCTGAACACGCGTTCACTTTTCTGAAAGGTCAAAAGCGCTGATTGGGTGCATTGAGACACATGTCATGGGTAATCGTTCCAATATCTTTCTGAATCCCCTAAAATCAGCTGTCATTAATGCTTATAATCATTACTAATTATTTCTATCTCTTGCAGTTTATGTTTTCAAAAATCTATTTAAACACAAGTTTCACTCTTTACACTCTTTCACTTTTACTCTCACAATCTATTCTAACTGTTTTCTGCTTGTACTTTCAAAACCCTTTCAATTTCTTCTCAAATTTCCTGTGTGAACATGGCTTCCTCAAGCATCCCAAATACCAGTACTCAGAGAACAGAAACTATGGAACAATATGAAGAACCGTTCAGAATTCTCCTTACGCCCATTGATAACCTAGAAGTGCTTTCAGAACTAATCGTGGATTTTGAAAGTCTTCAAGAAAAGGGATTCAATCTTTCTGAAGAGGTAAAAGCTCAAGGATGGAACAGGTATTTTGATCGTCTTCTAGGTCCAATGTTTCCAATCCTTGTGAAGGAATTATGGATTCATGCTTCATACTCCAACCATCAAGTCACTTCGTATGTAATGGGGAAGAAGATAGTTATTACTGAAGACCTAATTGCAAGACTGATATGTTACAGTGGTGGTGGCGTAAGGTGTATAGACATGGCTGAAAGATGTGCTGATGTTGCTTCAATTACTAGAGAAATTTTCACTCTGGGTCTTCCCTCCAGCAAGATAAGGGATCTGAAGGATCATCACAGAATATGGGTGTTGTACCCCAAAATTTTCCCTCCCATATTCTTCAAGAAATTGCCAAGTCAAGTTGCAAAATTCTCCCAGGGTTGCACAGTGCAAGGGCCTCCTAAGCAGTCAAAATTAGGGTTTTGATTCTGATCAAGAAAATGAAGTTTACAAAGGCCCAATCAAGTCTCACATGCCTACAAATATGGTCAAGCATCCTCATATCAAGTTTCAAGACTTTCAGCACAAAATTGCACAATCAAAACCCTAATTGCACTACAGTCAACTGTAGGGGCAAAATGGTCATTTGGCAGTCAAAAGTTCAAATTTTTGGTCAACATCTCATTTTGAAGCCACAAACATCATTTGATCAATGCTTGATCATGATTCTCAAAGCCTGGCTCAAAAATCATCAAGATGCAAAAGTTTCCTTATTTGGACAGCTGAAAAAGTCAACTGTAAATTGACCAGGGCATAACTTTCACATGGATTATCAGAAAAATTCCATCCAAAGCTCATTTTGAAGAGAAAGACATTTACTACAACTCATCTTCATACTTCAAGTCCAAGAAATGCTCTCACAAAAAGTTATCAATTTCAACATTATAGGTCATTTTCAAAAGTCAACAAAAAGGGACTTTAAGTCAAAGGCCATAACTTGATATTGGTAAATCAAAATGACATGGGACCAAAGGCATTGGTTAGAGGACTCAAAGACCTTTCCAAAATGTCCAAGAAAATGAGCAAAGCTTAAAAATTGAGCAAGTTATGCCTTGTAGAAGTTGGGAAATTTTTGGATATTTTGAAAAGTCAACATTGATTCAAATGACCTAAAATTGCTAATGGGCCTATTTTTCTTCCACAATTAATCATCCAAGACATGTGCACGACCACTTGGCCCAAAGGGAAGTTTTTCTTCATTTTTTATTTATTTATTTGAATTTTTATTAATAATAATTCATTTAAACCAATTAAATACATGAAAAATAATTAACCTAAGTTTTCCAATCTTTTTGTACATGTAATAGGTTCAAAAATTCGTGCATGATCAATTAGGGAAGAATTGAAGGTGATTAGATATGATTGAGAGCAAATGTGCATGAAAAGATATGAAAATATTTTGTCATAAAAATCAAATATCCATACATCAAATCTTTGATTCTTTGGACAAGAAACTTAACCTAATTCACTCAATACATAAGCCTGATCAAAACCCTCATGCCTTCAGACCCCCAGCTGCGCAAAAATCCCTAAACAAACTTGCAATTTTTTCAAGAAAACTCCATAACTGAAAACACACTTGCAGATCGATTCAAGCCTCCAAACTTGTTCCATTAGCTTGCCAGGGTTGTCAGGAAACGATTCCAATCAAAAACTTAATCCCATGCTCAAAGAATTGGTAATTCGAGGGTGAACTGTATCACTCTTTTACACAAATCGTATCTTGTCATTCATAGCATAATTGTCAATTCTAACGCTCGTTTTGTGTTGCTCTCATGATTCTGAAGCTTATTCTACGTTTTAATTGAAGTTTTACGCACTGTATGCAAAGATGCCATTATTGTTTTCTAGGATTTTACAAGCTACGAATTGGGGGTTTCTTGGTCCTGTAAAATTAGCAAACCACAATGCCATGGTTGAAACTAGCAGGCTTGGACGAAAAGAATGAGACTATCGCGCCTAATTTATGAAGCCCCAGGGGCTAATCGCTATTTTCTAATAGGTTGTCTATAGGAACGGTGTAAAACCGTTGCTGATTGCTTTCTTATTTTCAGGAAAATTAAGCCAACGAAGAAGACGCTTAGGTGGCGAGGTCTGACTGGTTCATTTGAAAATTTGCACGCAAAATCCACTAACGCGTTGTTTCATATTATAATATTTGTTGGTTATCTAATATATTGAAAGCGCGTTTGGAGCAGTTGGCAAGGCATTGGAGTGGTGACATTCAGGACCTGGGTTCGATCCCAGGTCCCCACTCTTTCATATTATTTTTCTTTCAACCATTATCCTATGCAGGTTCACTATGAAGGAACACCGTGTATCCACAAGATCTGGCTTACCACGCATGCACTAAGATCAATCCAAGGGACATGATTTGAAGACCATCATGAATATTAGTCAAGGGAGGTACACGCTGGCGCAAAAGTCAACAAGGCCAATGGTTGATGGGCCTGAATTACTAAGGCTTCACCCTCCAATTTGGGGCAGACCCCCTAGGTTTGCAAGTTTTTTTATTGTTCTTTATTGTTTCTTTATTATTTCTATTTTCTTTCAATTATTGTTTTGCTTGATTAATTTAATATTTTCAAAAAAATACAAAAAAAAACAATTAAAAAAATCAGAAAAGAGAAAAAATATAATAAATATTTTATTTTAGTATGTATATTTTGTAAATAAATTCATAAATTAATTAGTTTTAAATTAGGTTTTAATTTTAACTTTTTTTAATAAAAATCTAAAAAATATAGAATTAGGGTTTAATTAATTTTCATCTTTTTTCTTTTATTCCATAATAATTAAATATTAGATATTTATTTTGTAATTAAATTGCATGTAAATTAATTAGGGTTAATTTTAGGTCAAAATTTAATCTTTTCTTAACAAATAAAAATTGTAGAATTAGGTTTAATTTTAATTAATTCTTTTTTCATTAAAATCCTAAAATACTAAAAAATACCAAAAACATTTCCTTTTCTTTTTTTTAATTAATTAATCAATTTCATCATTTTATTTAATTTTGCAAAAAGGGTCCAACGCCCTCGTTTAATTCTTATTAAATTCGCATGTTTATTGTTTATTTCTTTTAATATTTATGTATCTCTCCCAAGGCCTTGTAATTAATTTCTCGCGCTTTTAATTCTTTATTTTCATTAATTCTTTATTTTTCTGTCAAATCGGGTTCGAGAAATTTTGGCGATGTGGACCTGCGCCTTTTGTAATAGCTTAGAATTTTTACTTTCTCGCAATATTTTAACTGTTAAATAATGGCATGAAAGAATGTATGACAAAAAAATAAAAACAAACGCATAGATCACTTTGACATGAACAAGATAAATGCAATGAATCTGACACATAAATCACACACCACCCCTAGGGTACGCCTCACTGTTGCCTTGCCTCGAAAGGTGATCGTCGAGTAGAGGATGTCTTAGTAAGTCCTCATGATCCGGGAACCTGGCATGAGGGTAGCTTCTAAGGTGTCTTCCTATTGCTCTGGTGATCACCATGTCCCGAACCTCGAATTGACCCGAACACCTCCAACGGTGGTGCTACCTACCTCTCAATGGTGGGATGGCACTACTTTAAAGGACATTTACACAGACGAATTCCTTAGGGTAGGTAGACGACTCTAGATACTTGCTCTAAATTTCAAAACAAAACAAAATACTTTTCACACCAACACATTTTCAAAAAGCTTTCGAAAGCAATTTTTCAAACACTCTTGAGGACTGATACAAGAGTCGAACTGGAATTTTCAAAGAAACTTTTTAAAACCCACATTTGAAAAGCAAACAAACCATTTTTGAAAACACAAGTGAGCAAGTATCTAAGAGCCCATGGATAACCATGGATAGAAAGGGTGCTAACACCTTCCCTTTCTATAACCTACCTCCCGAACCGAGAGCAATCTCTTTAAGGAATTTTTCTGTGCTTTTGTCCTTTCCATTTGGAGAAAATAAAAGACGGTGGCGACTCTTGCTTCCGCGACATTTCGCGAACCAGCGTTAAACAGTCAGTTCCAGATCCACCGATCACAGAACTGGCGACTCTGCTGGGGACTTAACTTAAAGTGAGGTGTACCTTAGGGATAGTTCATAACTGTGTTTTCAATTCTATTGCTTTGCTTGCTTTAAATTGTGGGACTGTCTTGGGAGTTCTATAGATCCTAACCCAGATCTGGGGATACCTTCTTAGAAAGTAGCAACAAGGCTGTGAGGGAACTGTGCGGGGTATACCGACATGGTTGAAGCAGTCTGCTACGTTGATGTGGCACTTTGGTATGTACCGGTAACCCTTGAGTTCAGTCAAGGAGAGTACGGGGCCTCCGCGTGGTGTCATGAAACATCAACAGACCTTAGGAACCTTAATTGAACTATCTTGGCCTCTTTAGGGTAGTGAGATAACTGACTTTGGTGCAGTCCGAGGTTGGTTGATACTCGATACTACACTCAATTGAGGGTTGCTTTCCTGGAATATTTCGATCGCCAGTTCAGTGGCTAAATCGAAACGATGAACAATGAAAGCAATCCCGTGATATTGGGACCCTTAGAACCCGGTTACTTCTAATAGGACAGGTTGAACCCACCAACTTCAAGAGGGTACTACCTAAACCTCATGCTGGCCTAAACTCTAAGGGCTTCTCTTGTGTGACTTGTGTGCCTTCAAACTTGGATTACTTGCATGCTTATTATCTGACATCTGAACTTCTTGCAGGTTTTGTTTATAGTCCTTAACTAGGATTCATAACAGGGTTTACTGAATTTCCTGCAGGTTTTGTTCATAGTCCTTACCTAGGACTCTTAACAAGGCTTGCTAAGTTTCTTGCAGGTTTTTGTTTTGGTCCTTAACTAGGGCTCTTAACAAGGTTTACCAAGTTCCTTGCAGGGTTTGTTTATAGTCCTTAATTAGGAATCATGGCAGGTTTGCTGAGTTTGCTTGCAGGTTTTGTTTATAGTCCTTAATAAGGGCTCATAACAGGGTTTACCTACAGCACCCCATGCACAGCATGACATCATACCATTGCATACATCCTAACCCATTTCAAGGAGCTCAAGGGCTTGTGATGCAGGTCATGATAAATCAAACATCTAGCAAGGGGCAAAGAGGATTTATTTTCCTCTAGCCAAAGTTGTCAGGGGCTATGACCCACTTGATATGGTGAACTTTGACTCTTGAAGAAGGTTCCCCTAACCGAGGTTGGTTGGAAATCAAAAACAGACATGATGACTAAAAGTCAGGGGCTATGACCCACTGGATATGGTGAGCCTTTGACCCTTAAAGAAGAATCCTCAACAGCATGGGTTTCCTTCAATCAAAGCTACCAATTCCGAGGCTAACAATTTTCTTGTTTACTCTGCGAGGTCCTTGAAAACATTGCATGCATATCATACATATCATTGCATTGCAGGTATCCCTTTTACAGGTCACTTACCCTTCTCGCTGTTTATTTCAGCAATGGCTTCCCTACAAGATAACCAGGACCTTCACGCTCAAGAGACTCAGTTCAGGGAGATCTTTTTAAGCCTATCCAAGGGGCAGGAAGAGTTGAGGACACTCCTCATAGGGAATCTGATCAGAAAGAGTCCTGAAGATGACAAGGACGAACAGCTGAAACGTCTACAAGCTGAGGTAGACGCATTGAAAACCCAGATGCTGGGGCAAAGGGTCCTCATTCAAGGTTTATCTCAGGAGCAAGGAGAGCTGAGAGCCATGATCAGCCAGCTTCATCAAGACATGAAGCAACCAGCCCAAATCAGGGACCAGGTCATAGAACGGCTTCCAAGAAGGCAAAGGTCGGGTCCAATGAATGGACCTCTCCGAGTTTCTACTGCTTCCCAGGTCCAACAACGACCTCGCCCAGAACAACGGGCTGATCAGAGCAAGCCAGAGAAGCCCAAAAGGCAGTTCACCAAACTCAACGTGTCACCGTCTCAAGCTTTACAACAATTGTTGAGGTTGAATCTGGTGACGGTAAGGGACCCTCCCAAGCGTCTCAACACAACCTCCCTAAAGTACAATCCTGAGGAAAGATGTGCATACCACTCTGACAGTCCAGGACATGACACCGACGACTGCTGGGCTTTGAAGAATAAGATTCAAGATCTGATTAATGAAAGAGCTGTGGATTTTACCCAGATGGGCCAGGCTGAATGCTCCTGTCATCCCTACAAGATGCACCAGTCGAAGTAATAAGCCCTGAGACTGGAAGACTTGTGTTTATTAGAATTTTCAAGTTGTAACTTTCTTTTAAATGTTCAAACATTTATTCATGATTAAACGTTGTTAGTTCATTAATGCATCGCATATGTCTGTTTTGAAGCAATATATTCGCATTCACTATATGCAAACTGTTTTCATATTTTTTTTCTGATGTCAACTCTTGATCTAAAAATTCTAAAGCCTCTTGAGGGAGGATGACGAAAACGATACCATGATCCTTACAGTATGCTTTTGAACAGACCCCGCTGATGAGGTACAGGCATTGTTTCAATCCCTAAACACTAGAGTTATAAGGATGATAATCCCTCGTCAACCCCTCTGAGCCAAAGAAGTAGGAGTTTTTCTTTTCGAAATTTAAAACCCTTAATCATAACCTGGGGCAGGGTAGTTTTCTCAGTTGATCCAAGTGCACAATAAATGGCACCAAAGAGGTCCTTACAAAACAAAGAAAGACAGTGATGGTTCCGAATAATCAATAAAGAAAGGCAGTCATTATCTCAAAAGATAAAAACCCATTAAGTCAAAACCCATGAAGGAGACTTACAAAACTGGGGCATCCCGCTGACTGTAATTCCAAAAAAGGGAAACAGTTCAGGAAAAAAAAAAGAAGAGGATAACAAAATCAAAAAGAAAGAGGTCATACAAACCCTCAACAAAAAAATAAATGACTGCCCATTCAAAATAAATCATCAATATCCGAACCATCACCGGAAAATCAGAGCAAAGACTCAAACAAGGCCTAACGTATGATCAACTGAGTTTAGGGTTGGAGAACATCACGAAGAGCGGGTGGGTACAAATAAAATTTGAGCCTTTATCCTTTGTTTCTTAAACCGTGAACCAAGCCACGTTATAACCCTTAAAAGTCCTAGCTGAAGCATGGGTTAGTTCGAAAGCATACTGTTACGAAAGGTATCCTGACTCCTTAAGGCCTACGGTAAATACGGAGTTGACATCATGTTTTACAAACATTCATTTGTTTTATGAAAAAGAATTCATTTTTAAAGTCTTCAAGACAGACATAGGCTTTGCATTTTTAACATAACTTTGTTTGCATATGACCTTTTGTTTGAACAGCAGGGAAATTCGCACGAGAAATACCTAGTGAACAAAAGCATTTCCACTCAAGGGGCATGGCAGAATTATGGTCCATCATCTGGGGAAATCCAATCAAGATCCGGAGAATCTCTCAAAGGCCAAATCGCCTGGGGCAAATCTCCACCTGAGTCACTTGGGGCATTCCAACAATGAATCTTGCCTGATTAAACATCTTCTGGTGGCACGACAAAAACACTTCTAAACAGGGGCAACTCCCTAACATTCTGAGAACATGGACATAGTCGAAAAGATACTACGCAAAATCAAAAACCCGCTAGGTTGACACACCTAAGCAAAAATAAGGGCTTCCCGGCGAACCAAAAGGGTTCGGGCAAAAATAAGGGATGAAATGAAAATATCTGTACACCCGGCAAGTCGAAAACCTGAAAAGGCGGCTTGGGCAAAAATGGGTATCCCGATGGACTGAAAACCCGAAAGGGAGGTCCAGGAAAAAGTTAGGGATCAAAGCGTACGACTATGTCCTGTCATCTTATCACCTGCCTACCAAAAGTAGGTCTGTCCATCAGCAAGCTATCAACATCTCCCAGGTCTTCTTCTCCACCTCAGAAACAGGGGCAATGATGAGTTGTCCAAACAATCTAATCGCTCTGTCCACCAAGGTATCAAGGTGAGTTCAGCTAAAGAACATAACCAAATATCTTAATTCCCCAGAGAGTGAGCCAGCAAGACAGTATACTCTCCTCAGGCAGTCATACAATCAAACTTAAGGAAGTTGAGTATCCTCCTGCAGATCTCAACATTCCCCAGCAGCATACATATTCTTAACAAGCATCCCCGGCAATCTTGGCCTAAAGATTGTTCCCCGGCGGCATATCAAATATTCAAAGGAATCACTTCCCCCGCAATTCAAAAACTTCCCCATGAGAGTCCAATCTAGTTCCCCAGGAAAGTTGGAACCCATCTCCCCAAGTAATAAGCTTATCCCCAGTAGATTCTGGAAGCTTATCCCCACAAAAGCACGAACGCGTCGCCCGGCTTTATTTAAAGAGTTATTTCCTTAACAGGATATAACTGGGTTATCCTCAGCCAAAAGCCACGGAAAGGTCGTCCTCGACACAGTCTTCTTATCACCAGCGAAGTCTATTCACACTTCCAATACAGCAAAGATATCCCCAGCAAGGTATTATCAACATTCAGCAAAAGCATCTCTCTCCCCACAGAGTATTGCTTCCCAGCAAAATCGCTAGAGTACTTTCCTCCCCGCAGAGTTATTCCATTCGCCAAGTTTATTCCTCAACGGAGTCATCTTCTCCTCCCGGTATTCTTGCAATTATCATCCCCAGCGGAAGTAAAAGCTTATTCTTCAACATCAGCCCCAAATACGACTTCCCGGAACCCGTCAAGGATTTACTTTCTTAGACGAAAAACATACATTCCTAAACATCACATACATCATTATAGCATGCATAGACGCATCATATCTTACAAATCTCATTTATGTTGAGAACATCATTGCTTGATCCATATCATGCATTGCATATGACTGACCTTTATCTTTCAGGAAAGATTCAGTTAAATTCTCAATCATATTTCAAAACCTAGACCGGTTCAGTTAATCAACTCCAAAGATTTCTTATCCAGTCCAAGGCCTTCTCTAGTCCAGCTAAATCGACCCCCAACAGATTTTCTGATGAAGACTCAGTAGAAGTTATCAGGTTTTTCTCAAACGTCCGCTTTTGAGATTATAATTTCCTATGGTTCTCTCCCCAACGGTGCGGAGATGATAATTCCATTTCAGGTTTTTCTCAAACGTCCGCTTTTGAGATTATAATTTCCTATGGTTCTCTCCCCAGCGGTGCGGAGATGATAATTCCATCCCAGGTTTTTCTCAAACGTCCGCTTTTGAGATTATAATTTCCTATGGTTCTCTCCCCAGCGGTGCGGAGATGATAATTCCATCCCAGGTTTTTCTCAAACGTCCGCTTTTGAGATTATAATTTCATATGGTTCTCTCCCCAGCGGTGCGGAGATGATAATTCCATTTCAGGTTTTTCTCAAACGTCCGCTTTTGAGATTATAATTTCCTATGGTTCTCTCCCCAGCGGTGCGGAGATGATAATTCCATTTCAGGTTTTTCTCAAACGTCCGCTTTTGAGATTATAATTTCCTATGGTTCTCTCCCCAGCGGTGCGGAGATGATAATTCCATTTCAGGTTTTTCTCAAACGTCCGCTTTTGAGATTATAATTTCCTATGGTTCTCTCCCCAACGGTGCGGAGATGATAATTCCATTTCAGGTTTTTCTCAAACGTCCGCTTTTGAGATTATAATTTCCTATGGTTCTCTCCCCAGCGGTGCGAAGGTGATAATTCCATCCCAGGTTTTTCTCAAACGTCCACTTTTGAGATTATAATTTCCTATGGTTCTCTCCCCAGCGGTGCGGAGATGATAATTCCATCCCAGGTTTTTTTCAAACGTCCGCTTTTGAGATTATAATTTCCTATGGTTCTCTCCCCAGCGGTGCGGAGATGATAATTCCATCCCAGGTTTTTCTCAAACGTCCGCTTTTGAGATTATAATTTCCTATGGTTCTCTCCCCAGCAGTGCGGAGATGATAATTCCATTTCAGGTTTTTCTCAAACGTCCGCTTTTGAGATTATAATTTCCTATGGTTCTCTCCCCAGCGGTGCGGAGATGATAATTCCATTTCAGGTTTTTCTCAAACGTCCGCTTTTGAGATTATAATTTCCTATGGTTCTCTCCCCAGCGGTGCGGAGATGATAATTCCATTTCAGGTTTTTCTCAAACGTCCGCTTTTGAGATTATAATTTCCTATGGTTCTCTCCCCAACGGTGCGGAGATGATAATTCCATTTCAGGTTTTTCTCAAACGTCCTCTTTTGAGATTATAATTTCCTATGGTTCTCTCCCCAGCGGTGCGGAGACGATAATTCCATTTCAGGTTTTTCTCAAACGTCCGCTTTTGAGATTATAATTTCCTATGGTTCTCTCCCCAATGTTGCGGAGACGATAATTCCATTCCAGGTTTTTCTCAAACGTCCGCTTTTGAGATTATAATTGCCTATGGTTCTCTCCCCGATCCTGCGGAGATGGTAATTCCCACCAAGATTTTCTCAACGTTCGCTGCTGAGGTTGAAATCATCCAAGGTTCTCTCACTATTCCTGTTGAGGTAGTAACCACTCCTGGTTCATTCATCGCCGTTGAAGCTCCAGATCCAGCTCCTGTAACCAGTCAGGACACATCTATACCAAGCATCCGAAGACCAGCTCCTGCAACATGTCAGGTACTCTTTTTTGCAGGTACGCAAGTTCTCGCTAAGGAATCTCTTACGTGATCAACATCCAGATGGCATCTATAAGCCCATCATCCTATTCATCAACCTCTAAATGGCATCTATAAGCCCATTCCATCGTCACTGCTACTATTTGAGCGCAAATTTCTGGGCACTCTAGTGTTCAATCATCTTCTACCCTCGGATTACGAAAGACACGTCAGCCAATCTGCATCCTCAGGTCTAAGAAGATTGAACAGGGGCAACTGTTGTACCCCAAAATTTGCCCTCCCATATTCTTCAAGAAATTGCCAAGTCAAGTTGCAAAATTCTCCCAGGGTTGCACAGTGCAAGGGCCTCCTAAGAAGTCAAAATTAGGGTTTTGATTCTGATCAAGAAAATGAAGTTTCCAAAGGCCTAATCAAGTCTCACATGCCTACAAATATGGTCAAGCATCCTCATATCAAGTTTCAAGACTTTCAACACAAAATTGCACAGTCAAAACCCTAATTGCACTACAGTGAACTATAGGGGCAAAATGGTCATTTGGCAGTCAAAAGTTCAAATTTTTGGTCAACATCTCATTCTGAAACATCTCAGCATGAAGCTTTGCCCAGAATAAACTGTTTTATTTACATATCTTAATCCTCATAATTTTGGTTATTTTCTGTGAACTGTTGATCAATCTGCCTTCAGAATCTTAGAAGTACAGATTACATCAGAATCTATCCATGAAGATCTGAGCGTTTCATTTCAAGGATAGATGTGTGATGTTCATGCAAGCAAACAGTTGTCATCCATTCATCAGCTACCTTCTGAGGCTGAACACGCGTTCACTTTTCTGAAAGGTCAAAAGCGCTGATTGGGTGCATTGAGACACATGTCATGGGTAATCGTTCCAATATCTTTCTGAATCCCCTAAAATCAGCTGTCATTAATGCTTATAATCATTACTAATTATTTCTATCTCTTGCAGTTTATGTTTTCAAAAATCTATTTAAACACAAGTTTCACTCTTTACACTCTTTCACTTTTACTCTCACAATCTATTCTAACTGTTTTCTGCTTGTACTTTCAAAACCCTTTCAATTTCTTCTCAAATTTCCTGTGTGAACATGGCTTCCTCAAGCATCCCAAATACCAGTACTCAGAGAACAGAAACTATGGAACAATATGAAGAACCGTTCAGAATTCTCCTTACGCCCATTGACAACCTAGAAGTGCTTTCAGAACTAATCGTGGATTTTGAAAGTCTTCAAGAAAAGGGATTCAATCTTTCTGAAGAGGTAAAAGCTCAAGGATGGAACAGGTATTTTGATCGTCTTCTAGGTCCAATGTTTCCAATCCTTGTGAAGGAATTATGGATTCATGCTTCATACTCCAACCATCAAGTCACTTCGTATGTAATGGGGAAGAAGATAGTTATTACTGAAGACCTAATTGCAAGACTGATATGTTACAGTGGTGGTGGCGTAAGGTGTATAGACATGGCTGAAAGATGTGCTGATGTTGCTTCAATTACTAGAGAAATTTTCACTCTGGGTCTTCCCTCCAGCAAGATAAGGGATCTGAAGGATCATCACAGAATATGGGTGTTGTACCCCAAAATTTGCCCTCCCATATTCTTCAAGAAATTGCCAAGTCAAGTTGCAAAATTCTCCCAGGGTTGCACAGTGCAAGGGCCTCCTAAGCAGTCAAAATTAGGGTTTTGATTCTGATCAAGAAAATGAAGTTTACAAAGGCCCAATCAAGTCTCACATGCCTACAAATATGGTCAAGCATCATCATATCAAGTTTCAAGACTTTCAGCACAAAATTGCACAGTCAAAACCCTAATTGCACTACAGTCAACTGTAGGGGCAAAATGGTCATTTGGCAGTCAAAAGTTCAAATTTTTGGTCAACATCTCATTTTGAAGCCACAAACATCATTTGATCAATGCTTGATCATGATTCTCAAAGCCTGGCTCAAAAATCATCAAGATGCAAAAGTTTCCTTATTTGGACAGCTGAAAAAGTCAACTGTAAATTGACCAGGGCATAACTTTCACATGGATTATCAGAAAAATTCCATCCAAAGCTCATTTTGAAGAGAAAGACATTTCCTACAACTCATCTTCATACTTCAAGTCCAAGAAATGCTCTCACAAAAAGTTATCAATTTCAACATTATAGGTCATTTTCAAAAGTCAACAAAAAGGGACTTTAAGTCAAAGGCCATAACTTGAGATTGGTAAATCAAAAATGACATGGGACCAAAGGAATTGGTTAGAGGACTCAAAGAACTTTCCAAAATGTCCAAGAAAATGAGCAAAGCTTAAAAATTGAGCAAGTTATGCCTTGTAGAAGTTGGGAAATTTTTGGATATTTTGAAAAGTCAACATTGATTCAAATGACCTAAAATTGCTAATGGGCCTATTTTTATTCCACAATTCATCATCCAAGACATGTGCACGACCACTTGGCCCAAAGGGAAGTTTTTCTTCATTTTGTATTTATTTATTTGAATTTTTATTAATAATAATTCATTTAAACCAATTAAATACATGAAAAATAATTAACCTAAGTTTTCCAATCTTTTTGTACATGTAATAGGTTCAAAAATTCATGCATGATCAATTAGGGAAGAATTGAAGGTGATTAGATATGATTGAGAGCAAATGTGCATGAAAAGATATGAAAATATTTTGTCATAAAAATCAAATATCCATACATCAAATCTTTGATTCTTTGGACAAGAAACTTAACCTAATTCACTCAATACATAAGCCTGATCAAAACCCTCATGCCTTCAGACCCCCAGCTGCGCAAAAATCCCTAAACAAACTTGCAATTTTTTCAAGAAAACTCCATAACTGAAAACACACTTGCAGATCGATTCAAGCCTCCAAACTTGTTCCATTAGCTTGCCAGGGTTGTCAGGAAACGATTCCAATCAAAAACTTAATCCCATGCTCAAAGAATTGGTAATTCGAGGGTGAACTGTATCACTCTTTTACACAAATCGTATCTTGTCATTCATAGCATAATTGTCAATTCTAACGCTCGTTTTGTGTTGCTCTCATGATTCTGAAGCTTATTCTACGTTTTAATTGAAGTTTTACGCACTGTATGCAAAGATGCCATTATTGTTTTCTAGGGTTTTACAAGCTACGAATTGGGGGTTTCTTGGTCCTGTAAAATTAGCAAACCACAATGCCATGGTTGAAACTAGCAGGCTTGGACGAAAAGAATGAGACTATCGCGCCTAATTTATGAAGCCCCAGGGGCTAATCGCTATTTTCTAATAGGTTGTCTATAGGAACGGTGTAAAACCGTTGCTGATTGCTTTCTTATTTTCAGGAAAATTAAGCCAACGAAGAAGACGCTTAGGTGGCAAGGTCTGACTGGTTCATTTGAAAATTTGCACGCAAAATCCACTAACGCGTTGTTTCATATTATAATATTTGTTGGTTATCTAATATATTGAAAGCGCGTTTGGAGCAGTTGGCAAGGCATTGGAGTGGTGACATTCAGGACCTGGGTTCGATCCCAGGTCCCCACTCTTTCATATTATTTTTCTTTCAACCATTATCCTATGCAGGTTCACTATGAAGGAACACCGTGTATCCACAAGATCTGGCTTACCACGCATGCACTAAGATCAATCCAAGGGACATGATTTGAAGACCATCATGAATATTAGTCAAGGGAGGTACACGCTGGCGCAAAAGTCAACAAGGCCAATGGTTGATGGGCCTGAATTACTAAGGCTTCACCCTCCAATTTGGGGCAGACCCCCTAGGTTTGCAAGTTTTTTTATTGTTCTTTATTGTTTCTTTATTATTTCTATTTTCTTTCAATTATTGTTTTGCTTGATTAATTTAATATTTTCAAAAAAATACAAAAAAAAACAATTAAAAAAATCAGAAAAGAGAAAAAATATAATAAATATTTTATTTTAGTATGTATATTTTGTAAATAAATTCATAAATTAATTAGTTTTAAATTAGGTTTTAATTTTAACTTTTTTTAATAAAAATCTAAAAAATATAGAATTAGGGTTTAATTAATTTTCATCTTTTTTCTTTTATTCCATAATAATTAAATATTAGATATTTATTTTGTAATTAAATTGCATGTAAATTAATTAGGGTTAATTTTAGGTCAAAATTTAATCTTTTCTTAACAAATAAAAATTGTAGAATTAGGTTTAATTTTAATTAATTCTTTTTTCATTAAAATCCTAAAATACTAAAAAATACCAAAAACATTTCCTTTTCTTTTTTTTAATTAATTAATCAATTTCATCATTTTATTTAATTTTGCAAAAAGGGTCCAACGCCCTCGTTTAATTCTTATTAAATTCGCATGTTTATTGTTTATTTCTTTTAATATTTATGTATCTCTCCCAAGGCCTTGTAATTAATTTCTCGCGCTTTTAATTCTTTATTTTCATTAATTCTTTATTTTTCTGTCAAATCGGGTTCGAGAAATTTTGGCGATGTGGACCTGCGCCTTTTGTAATAGCTTAGAATTTTTACTTTCTCGCAATATTTTAACTGTTAAATAATGGCATGAAAGAATGTATGACAAAAAAATAAAAACAAACGCATAGATCACTTTGACATGAACAAGATAAATGCAATGAATCTGACACATAAATCACACACCACCCCTAGGGTACGCCTCACTGTTGCCTTGCCTCGAAAGGTGATCGTCGAGTAGAGGATGTCTTAGTAAGTCCTCATGATCCGGGAACCTGGCATGAGGGTAGCTTCTAAGGTGTCTTCCTATTGCTCTGGTGATCACCATGTCCCGAACCTCGAATTGACCCGAACACCTCCAACGGTGGTGCTACCTACCTCTCAATGGTGGGATGGCACTACTTTAAAGGACATTTACACAGACGAATTCCTTAGGGTAGGTAGACGACTCTAGATACTTGCTCTAAATTTCAAAACAAAACAAAATACTTTTCACACCAACACATTTTCAAAAAGCTTTCGAAAGCAATTTTTCAAACACTCTTGAGGACTGATACAAGAGTCGAACTGGAATTTTCAAAGAAACTTTTTAAAACCCACATTTGAAAAGCAAACAAACCATTTTTGAAAACACAAGTGAGCAAGTATCTAAGAGCCCATGGATAACCATGGATAGAAAGGGTGCTAACACCTTCCCTTTCTATAACCTACCTCCCGAACCGAGAGCAATCTCTTTAAGGAATTTTTCTGTGCTTTTGTCCTTTCCATTTGGAGAAAATAAAAGACGGTGGCGACTCTTGCTTCCGCGACATTTCGCGAACCAGCGTTAAACAGTCAGTTCCAGATCCACCGATCACAGAACTGGCGACTCTGCTGGGGACTTAACTTAAAGTGAGGTGTACCTTAGGGATAGTTCATAACTGTGTTTTCAATTCTATTGCTTTGCTTGCTTTAAATTGTGGGACTGTCTTGGGAGTTCTATAGATCCTAACCCAGATCTGGGGATACCTTCTTAGAAAGTAGCAACAAGGCTGTGAGGGAACTGTGCGGGGTATACCGACATGGTTGAAGCAGTCTGCTACGTTGATGTGGCACTTTGGTGTGTACCGGTAACCCTTGAGTTCAGTCAAGGAGAGTACGGGGCCTCCGCGTGGTGTCATGAAACATCAACAGACCTTAGGAACCTTAATTGAACTATCTTGGCCTCTTTAGGGTAGTGAGATAACTGACTTTGGTGCAGTCCGAGGTTGGTTGATACTCGATACTACACTCAATTGAGGGTTGCTTTCCTGGAATATTTCGATCGCCAGTTCAGTGGCTAAATCGAAACGATGAACAATGAAAGCAATCCCGTGATATTGGGACCCTCAGAACCCGGTTACTTCTAATAGGACAGGTTGAACCCACCAACTTCAAGAGGGTACTACCTAAACCTCATGCTGGCCTAAACTCTAAGGGCTTCTCTTGTGTGACTTGTGTGCCTTCAAACTTGGATTACTTGCATGCTTATTATCTGACATCTGAACTTCTTGCAGGTTTTGTTTATAGTCCTTAACTAGGATTCATAACAGGGTTTACTGAATTTCCTGCAGGTTTTGTTCATAGTCCTTACCTAGGACTCTTAACAAGGCTTGCTAAGTTTCTTGCAGGTTTTTGTTTTGGTCCTTAACTAGGGCTCTTAACAAGGTTTACCAAGTTCCTTGCAGGGTTTGTTTATAGTCCTTAATTAGGAATCATGGCAGGTTTGCTGAGTTTGCTTGCAGGTTTTGTTTATAGTCCTTAATAAGGGCTCATAACAGGGTTTACCTACAGCACCCCATGCACAGCA
Organism: Vicia faba; assembly: GCA_948472305.1. Taxonomy (NCBI): domain Eukaryota; kingdom Viridiplantae; phylum Streptophyta; class Magnoliopsida; order Fabales; family Fabaceae; genus Vicia; species Vicia faba. The sequence goes on from OX451741.1 coordinate 338,155,095, forward strand.
TGACATCATACCATTGCATACATCCTAACCCATTTCAAGGAGCTCAAGGGCTTGTGATGCAGGTCATGATAAATCAAACATCTAGCAAGGGGCAAAGAGGATTTATTTTCCTCTAGCCAAAGTTGTCAGGGGCTATGACCCACTTGATATGGTGAGCTTTGACTCTTGAAGAAGGTTCCCCTAACCGAGGTTGGTTGGAAATCAAAAACAGACATGATGACTAAAAGTCAGGGGCTATGACCCACTGGATATGGTGAGCCTTTGACCCTTAAAGAAGAATCCTCAACAGCATGGGTTTCCTTCAATCAAAGCTACCAATTCCGAGGCTAACAATTTTCTTGTTTACTCTGCGAGGTCCTTGAAAACATTGCATGCATATCATACATATCATTGCATTGCAGGTATCCCTTTTACAGGTCACTTACCCTTCTCGCTGTTTATTTCAGCAATGGCTTCCCTACAAGATAACCAGGACCTTCACGCTCAAGAGACTCAGTTCAGGGAGATCTTTTTAAGCCTATCCAAGGGGCAGGAAGAGTTGAGGACACTCCTCATAGGGAATCTGATCAGAAAGAGTCCTGAAGATGACAAGGACGAACAGCTGAAACGTCTACAAGCTGAGGTAGACGCATTGAAAACCCAGATGCTGGGGCAAAGGGTCCTCATTCAAGGTTTATCTCAGGAGCAAGGAGAGCTGAGAGCCATGATCAGCCAGCTTCATCAAGACATGAAGCAACCAGCCCAAATCAGGGACCAGGTCATAGAACGGCTTCCAAGAAGGCAAAGGTCGGGTCCAATGAATGGACCTCTCCGAGTTTCTACTGCTTCCCAGGTCCAACAACGACCTCGCCCAGAACAACGGGCTGATCAGAGCAAGCCAGAGAAGCCCAAAAGGCAGTTCACCAAACTCAACGTGTCACCGTCTCAAGCTTTACAACAATTGTTGAGGTTGAATCTGGTGACGGTAAGGGACCCTCCCAAGCGTCTCAACACAACCTCCCTAAAGTACAATCCTGAGGAAAGATGTGCATACCACTCTGACAGTCCAGGACATGACACCGACGACTGCTGGGCTTTGAAGAATAAGATTCAAGATCTGATTAATGAAAGAGCTGTGGATTTTACCCAGATGGGCCAGGCTGAATGCTCCTGTCATCCCTACAAGATGCACCAGTCGAAGTAATAAGCCCTGAGACTGGAAGACTTGTGTTTATTAGAATTTTCAAGTTGTAACTTTCTTTTAAATGTTCAAACATTTATTCATGATTAAACGTTGTTAGTTCATTAATGCATCGCATATGTCTGTTTTGAAGCAATATATTCGCATTCACTATATGCAAACTGTTTTCATATTTTTTTTCTGATGTCAACTCTTGATCTAAAAATTCTAAAGCCTCTTGAGGGAGGATGACGAAAACGATACCATGATCCTTACAGTATGCTTTTGAACAGACCCCGCTGATGAGGTACAGGCATTGTTTCAATCCCTAAACACTAGAGTTATAAGGATGATAATCCCTCGTCAACCCCTCTGAGCCAAAGAAGTAGGAGTTTTTCTTTTCGAAATTTAAAACCCTTAATCATAACCTGGGGCAGGGTAGTTTTCTCAGTTGATCCAAGTGCACAATAAATGGCACCAAAGAGGTCCTTACAAAACAAAGAAAGACAGTGATGGTTCCGAATAATCAATAAAGAAAGGCAGTCATTATCTCAAAAGATAAAAACCCATTAAGTCAAAACCCATGAAGGAGACTTACAAAACTGGGGCATCCCGCTGACTGTAATTCCAAAAAAGGGAAACAGTTCAGGAAAAAAAAAAGAAGAGGATAACAAAATCAAAAAGAAAGAGGTCATACAAACCCTCAACAAAAAAATAAATGACTGCCCATTCAAAATAAATCATCAATATCCGAACCATCACCGGAAAATCAGAGCAAAGACTCAAACAAGGCCTAACGTATGATCAACTGAGTTTAGGGTTGGAGAACATCACGAAGAGCGGGTGGGTACAAATAAAATTTGAGCCTTTATCCTTTGTTTCTTAAACCGTGAACCAAGCCACGTTATAACCCTTAAAAGTCCTAGCTGAAGCATGGGTTAGTTCGAAAGCATACTGTTACGAAAGGTATCCTGACTCCTTAAGGCCTACGGTAAATACGGAGTTGACATCATGTTTTACAAACATTCATTTGTTTTATGAAAAAGAATTCATTTTTAAAGTCTTCAAGACAGACATAGGCTTTGCATTTTTAACATAACTTTGTTTGCATATGACCTTTTGTTTGAACAGCAGGGAAATTCGCACGAGAAATACCTAGTGAACAAAAGCATTTCCACTCAAGGGGCATGGCAGAATTATGGTCCATCATCTGGGGAAATCCAATCAAGATCCGGAGAATCTCTCAAAGGCCAAATCGCCTGGGGCAAATCTCCACCTGAGTCACTTGGGGCATTCCAACAATGAATCTTGCCTGATTAAACATCTTCTGGTGGCACGACAAAAACACTTCTAAACAGGGGCAACTCCCTAACATTCTGAGAACATGGACATAGTCGAAAAGATACTACGCAAAATCAAAAACCCGCTAGGTTGACACACCTAAGCAAAAATAAGGGCTTCCCGGCGAACCAAAAGGGTTCGGGCAAAAATAAGGGATGAAATGAAAATATCTGTACACCCGGCAAGTCGAAAACCTGAAAAGGCGGCTTGGGCAAAAATGGGTATCCCGATGGACTGAAAACCCGAAAGGGCGGTCCAGGAAAAAGTTAGGGATCAAAGCGTACGACTATGTCCTGTCATCTTATCACCTGCCTACCAAAAGTAGGTCTGTCCATCAGCAAGCTATCAACATCTCCCAGGTCTTCTTCTCCACCTCAGAAACAGGGGCAATGATGAGTTGTCCAAACAATCTAATCGCTCTGTCCACCAAGGTATCAAGGTGAGTTCAGCTAAAGAACATAACCAAATATCTTAATTCCCCAGAGAGTGAGCCAGCAAGACAGTATACTCTCCTCAGGCAGTCATACAATCAAACTTAAGGAAGTTGAGTATCCTCCTGCAGATCTCAACATTCCCCAGCAGCATACATATTCTTAACAAGCATCCCCGGCAATCTTGGCCTAAAGATTGTTCCCCGGCGGCATATCAAATATTCAAAGGAATCACTTCCCCCGCAATTCAAAAACTTCCCCATGAGAGTCCAATCTAGTTCCCCAGGAAAGTTGGAACCCATCTCCCCAAGTAATAAGCTTATCCCCAGTAGATTCTGGAAGCTTATCCCCACAAAAGCACGAACGCGTCGCCCGGCTTTATTTAAAGAGTTATTTCCTTAACAGGATATAACTGGGTTATCCTCAGCCAAAAGCCACGGAAAGGTCGTCCTCGACACAGTCTTCTTATCACCAGCGAAGTCTATTCACACTTCCAATACAGCAAAGATATCCCCAGCAAGGTATTATCAACATTCAGCAAAAGCATCTCTCTCCCCACAGAGTATTGCTTCCCAGCAAAATCGCTAGAGTACTTTCCTCCCCGCAGAGTTATTCCATTCGCCAAGTTTATTCCTCAACGGAGTCATCTTCTCCTCCCGGTATTCTTGCAATTATCATCCCCAGCGGAAGTAAAAGCTTATTCTTCAACATCAGCCCCAAATACGACTTCCCGGAACCCGTCAAGGATTTACTTTCTTAGACGAAAAACATACATTCCTAAACATCACATACATCATTATAGCATGCATAGACGCATCATATCTTACAAATCTCATTTATGTTGAGAACATCATTGCTTGATCCATATCATGCATTGCATATGACTGACCTTTATCTTTCAGGAAAGATTCAGTTAAATTCTCAATCATATTTCAAAACCTAGACCGGTTCAGTTAATCAACTCCAAAGATTTCTTATCCAGTCCAAGGCCTTCTCTAGTCCAGCTAAATCGACCCCCAACAGATTTTCTGATGAAGACTCAGTAGAAGTTATCAGGTTTTTCTCAAACGTCCGCTTTTGAGATTATAATTTCCTATGGTTCTCTCCCCAACGGTGCGGAGATGATAATTCCATTTCAGGTTTTTCTCAAACGTCCGCTTTTGAGATTATAATTTCCTATGGTTCTCTCCCCAGCGGTGCGGAGATGATAATTCCATCCCAGGTTTTTCTCAAACGTCCGCTTTTGAGATTATAATTTCCTATGGTTCTCTCCCCAGCGGTGCGGAGATGATAATTCCATCCCAGGTTTTTCTCAAACGTCCGCTTTTGAGATTATAATTTCATATGGTTCTCTCCCCAGCGGTGCGGAGATGATAATTCCATTTCAGGTTTTTCTCAAACGTCCGCTTTTGAGATTATAATTTCCTATGGTTCTCTCCCCAGCGGTGCGGAGATGATAATTCCATTTCAGGTTTTTCTCAAACGTCCGCTTTTGAGATTATAATTTCCTATGGTTCTCTCCCCAGCGGTGCGGAGATGATAATTCCATTTCAGGTTTTTCTCAAACGTCCGCTTTTGAGATTATAATTTCCTATGGTTCTCTCCCCAACGGTGCGGAGATGATAATTCCATTTCAGGTTTTTCTCAAACGTCCGCTTTTGAGATTATAATTTCCTATGGTTCTCTCCCCAGCGGTGCGAAGGTGATAATTCCATCCCAGGTTTTTCTCAAACGTCCACTTTTGAGATTATAATTTCCTATGGTTCTCTCCCCAGCGGTGCGGAGATGATAATTCCATCCCAGGTTTTTTTCAAACGTCCGCTTTTGAGATTATAATTTCCTATGGTTCTCTCCCCAGCGGTGCGGAGATGATAATTCCATCCCAGGTTTTTCTCAAACGTCCGCTTTTGAGATTATAATTTCCTATGGTTCTCTCCCCAGCAGTGCGGAGATGATAATTCCATTTCAGGTTTTTCTCAAACGTCCGCTTTTGAGATTATAATTTCCTATGGTTCTCTCCCCAGCGGTGCGGAGATGATAATTCCATTTCAGGTTTTTCTCAAACGTCCGCTTTTGAGATTATAATTTCCTATGGTTCTCTCCCCAGCGGTGCGGAGATGATAATTCCATTTCAGGTTTTTCTCAAACGTCCGCTTTTGAGATTATAATTTCCTATGGTTCTCTCCCCAACGGTGCGGAGATGATAATTCCATTTCAGGTTTTTCTCAAACGTCCTCTTTTGAGATTATAATTTCCTATGGTTCTCTCCCCAGCGGTGCGGAGACGATAATTCCATTTCAGGTTTTTCTCAAACGTCCGCTTTTGAGATTATAATTTCCTATGGTTCTCTCCCCAATGTTGCGGAGACGATAATTCCATTCCAGGTTTTTCTCAAACGTCCGCTTTTGAGATTATAATTGCCTATGGTTCTCTCCCCGATCCTGCGGAGATGGTAATTCCCACCAAGATTTTCTCAACGTTCGCTGCTGAGGTTGAAATCATCCAAGGTTCTCTCACTATTCCTGTTGAGGTAGTAACCACTCCTGGTTCATTCATCGCCGTTGAAGCTCCAGATCCAGCTCCTGTAACCAGTCAGGACACATCTATACCAAGCATCCGAAGACCAGCTCCTGCAACATGTCAGGTACTCTTTTTTGCAGGTACGCAAGTTCTCGCTAAGGAATCTCTTACGTGATCAACATCCAGATGGCATCTATAAGCCCATCATCCTATTCATCAACCTCTAAATGGCATCTATAAGCCCATTCCATCGTCACTGCTACTATTTGAGCGCAAATTTCTGGGCACTCTAGTGTTCAATCATCTTCTACCCTCGGATTACGAAAGACACGTCAGCCAATCTGCATCCTCAGGTCTAAGAAGATTGAACAGGGGCAACTGTTGTACCCCAAAATTTGCCCTCCCATATTCTTCAAGAAATTGCCAAGTCAAGTTGCAAAATTCTCCCAGGGTTGCACAGTGCAAGGGCCTCCTAAGCAGTCAAAATTAGGGTTTTGATTCTGATCAAGAAAATGAAGTTTCCAAAGGCCTAATCAAGTCTCACATGCCTACAAATATGGTCAAGCATCCTCATATCAAGTTTCAAGACTTTCAACACAAAATTGCACAGTCAAAACCCTAATTGCACTACAGTGAACTATAGGGGCAAAATGGTCATTTGGCAGTCAAAAGTTCAAATTTTTGGTCAACATCTCATTCTGAAACATCTCAGCATGAAGCTTTGCCCAGAATAAACTGTTTTATTTACATATCTTAATCCTCATAATTTTGGTTATTTTCTGTGAACTGTTGATCAATCTGCCTTCAGAATCTTAGAAGTACAGATTACATCAGAATCTATCCATGAAGATCTGAGTGTTTCATTTCAAGGATAGATGTGTGATGTTCATGCAAGCAAACAGTTGTCATCCATTCATCAGCTACCTTCTGAGGCTGAACACGCGTTCACTTTTCTGAAAGGTCAAAAGCGCTGATTGGGTGCATTGAGACACATGTCATGGGTAATCGTTCCAATATCTTTCTGAATCCCCTAAAATCAGCTGTCATTAATGCTTATAATCATTACTAATTATTTCTATCTCTTGTAGTTTATGTTTTCAAAAATCTATTTAAACACAAGTTTCACTCTTTACACTCTTTCACTTTTACTCTCACAATCTATTCTAACTGTTTTCTGCTTGTACTTTCAAAACCCTTTCAATTTCTTCTCAAATTTCCTGTGTGAACATGGCTTCCTCAAGCATCCCAAATACCAGTACTCAGAGAACAGAAACTATGGAACAATATGAAGAACCGTTCAGAATTCTCCTTACGCCCATTGACAACCTAGAAGTGCTTTCAGAACTAATCGTGGATTTTGAAAGTCTTCAAGAAAAGGGATTCAATCTTTCTGAAGAGGTAAAAGCTCAAGGATGGAACAGGTATTTTGATCGTCTTCTAGGTCCAATGTTTCCAATCCTTGTGAAGGAATTATGGATTCATGCTTCATACTCCAACCATCAAGTCACTTCGTATGTAATGGGGAAGAAGATAGTTATTACTGAAGACCTAATTGCAAGACTGATATGTTACAGTGGTGGTGGCGTAAGGTGTATAGACATGGCTGAAAGATGTGCTGATGTTGCTTCAATTACTAGAGAAATTTTCACTCTGGGTCTTCCCTCCAGCAAGATAAGGGATCTGAAGGATCATCACAGAATATGGGTGTTGTACCCCAAAATTTGCCCTCCCATATTCTTCAAGAAATTGCCAAGTCAAGTTGCAAAATTCTCCCAGGGTTGCACAGTGCAAGGGCCTCCTAAGCAGTCAAAATTAGGGTTTTGATTCTGATCAAGAAAATGAAGTTTACAAAGGCCCAATCAAGTCTCACATGCCTACAAATATGGTCAAGCATCATCATATCAAGTTTCAAGACTTTCAGCACAAAATTGCACAGTCAAAACCCTAATTGCACTACAGTCAACTGTAGGGGCAAAATGGTCATTTGGCAGTCAAAAGTTCAAATTTTTGGTCAACATCTCATTTTGAAGCCACAAACATCATTTGATCAATGCTTGATCATGATTCTCAAAGCCTGGCTCAAAAATCATCAAGATGCAAAAGTTTCCTTATTTGGACAGCTGAAAAAGTCAACTGTAAATTGACCAGGGCATAACTTTCACATGGATTATCAGAAAAATTCCATCCAAAGCTCATTTTGAAGAGAAAGACATTTCCTACAACTTATCTTCATACTTCAAGTCCAAGAAATGCTCTCACAAAAAGTTATCAATTTCAACATTATAGGTCATTTTCAAAAGTCAACAAAAAGGGACTTTAAGTCAAAGGCCATAACTTGAGATTGGTAAATCAAAAATGACATGGGACCAAAGGAATTGGTTAGAGGACTCAAAGAACTTTCCAAAATGTCCAAGAAAATGAGCAAAGCTTAAAAATTGAGCAAGTTATGCCTTGTAGAAGTTGGGAAATTTTTGGATATTTTGAAAAGTCAACATTGATTCAAATGACCTAAAATTGCTAATGGGCCTATTTTTATTCCACAATTCATCATCCAAGACATGTGCACGACCACTTGGCTCAAAGGGAAGTTTTTCTTCATTTTGTATTTATTTATTTGAATTTTTATTAATAATAATTCATTTAAATCAATTAAATACATGAAAAATAATTAACCTAAGTTTTCCAATCTTTTTGTACATGTAATAGGTTCAAAAATTCATGCATGATCAATTAGGGAAGAATTGAAGGTGATTAGATATGATTGAGAGCAAATGTGCATGAAAAGATATGAAAATATTTTGTCATAAAAATCAAATATCCATACATCAAATCTTTGATTCTTTGGACAAGAAACTTAACCTAATTCACTCAATACATAAGCCTGATCAAAACCCTCATGCCTTCAGACCCCCAGCTGCGCAAAAATCCCTAAACAAACTTGCAATTTTTTCAAGAAAACTCCATAACTGAAAACACACTTGCAGATCGATTCAAGCCTCCAAACTTGTTCCATTAGCTTGCCAGGGTTGTCAGGAAACGATTCCAATCAAAAACTTAATCCCATGCTCAAAGAATTGGTAATTCGAGGGTGAACTGTATCACTCTTTTACACAAATCGTATCTTGTCATTCATAGCATAATTGTCAATTCTAACGCTCGTTTTGTGTTGCTCTCATGATTCTGAAGCTTATTCTACGTTTTAATTGAAGTTTTACGCACTGTATGCAAAGATGCCATTATTGTTTTCTAGGGTTTTACAAGCTACGAATTGGGGGTTTCTTGGTCCTGTAAAATTAGCAAACCACAATGCCATGGTTGAAACTAGCAGGCTTGGACGAAAAGAATGAGACTATCGCGCCTAATTTATGAAGCCCCAGGGGCTAATCGCTATTTTCTAATAGGTTGTCTATAGGAACGGTGTAAAACCGTTGCTGATTGCTTTCTTATTTTCAGGAAAATTAAGCCAACGAAGAAGACGCTTAGGTGGCGAGGTCTGACTGGTTCATTTGAATTTTTGCGCGCAAAATCCACTAACGCGTTGTTTCATATTATAATATTTGTTGGTTATCTAATATATTGAAAGCGCGTTTGGAGCAGTTGGCAAGGCATTGGAGTGGTGACATTCAGGACCTGGGTTCGATCCCAGGTCCCCACTCTTTCATATTATTTTTCTTTCAACCATTATCCTATGCAGGTTCACTATGAAGGAACACCGTGTATCCTCAAGATCTGGCTTGCCACGCATGCACTAAGATCAATCCAAGGGACATGATTTGAAGACCATCATGAATATTAGTCAAGGGAGGTACACGCTGGCGCAAAAGTCAACAAGGCCAATGGTTGATGGGCCTGAATTACTAAGGCTTCACCCTCCAATTTGGGGCAGACCCCCTAGGTTTGCAAGTATTTTTATTGTTCTTTATTGTTTCTTTATTATTTCTATTTTCTTTCAATTATTGTTTTGTTTGATTAATTTAATATTTTCAAAAAAATACAAAAAAAAACAATTAAAAAAATCAGAAAAGAGAAAAAATATAATAAATATTTTATTTTAGTATGTATATTTTGTAAATAAATTCATAAATTAATTAGTTTTAAATTAGGTTTTAATTTTAACTTTTTTTAATAAAAATCTAAAAAATATAGAATTAGGGTTTAATTAATTTTCATCTTTTTTCTTTTATTACATAATAATTAAATATTAGATATTTATTTTGTAATTAAATTGCATGTAAATTAATTAGGGTTAATTTTAGGTCAAAATTTAATCTTTTCTTAACAAATAAAAATTGTAGAATTAGGTTTAATTTTAATTAATTCTTTTTTCATTAAAATCCTAAAATACTAAAAAATACCAAAAACATTTCCTTTTCTTTTTTTTAATTAATTAATCATTTTCATCATTTTATTTAATTTTGCAAAAAGGGTCCAACGCCCTCGTTTAATTCTTATTAAATTCGCATGTTTATTGTTTATTTCTTTTAATATTTATGTATCTCTCCTAAGGCCTTGTAATTAATTTCTCGCGCTTTTAATTCTTTATTTTCATTAATTCTTTATTTTTCTGTCAAATCGGGTTCGAGAAATTTTGGCGATGTGGACCTGCGCCTTTTGTAATAGCTTAGAATTTTTACTTTCTCGCAATATTTTAACTGTTAAATAATGGCATGAAAGAATGTATGACAAAAAAATAAAAACAAACGCATAGATCACTTTGACATGAACAAGATAAATGCAATGAATCTGACACATAAATCACACACCACCCCTAGGGTACGCCTCACTGTTGCCTTGCCTCGAAAGGTGATCGTCGAGTAGAGGATGTCTTAGTAAGTCCTCATGATCCGGGAACCTGGCATGAGGGTAGCTTCTAAGGTGTCTTCCTATTGCTCTGGTGATCACCATGTCCCGAACCTCAAATTGACCCGAACACCTCCAACGGTGGTGCTACCTACCTCTCAATGGTGGGATGGCACTACTTTAAAGGACATTTACACAGACGAATTCCTTAGGGTAGGTAGACGACTCTAGATACTTGCTCTAAATTTCAAAACAAAACAAAATACTTTTCACACTAACACATTTTCAAAAAGCTTTCGAAAGCAATTTTTCAAACACTCTTGAGGACTGATACAAGAGTCGAATTGGAATTTTCAAAGAAACTTTTTAAAACCCACAGTTGAAAAGCAAACAAACCATTTTTGAAAACACAAGTGAGCAAGTATCTAAGAGCCCATGGATAACCATGGATAGAAAGGGTGCTAACACCTTCCCTTTCTATAACCTACCTCCCGAACCGAGAGCAATCTCTTTAAGGAATTTTTCTGTGCTTTTGTCCTTTCCATTTGGAGAAAATAAAAGACGGTGGCGACTCTTGCTTCCGCGACATTTCGCGAACCAGCGTTAAACAGTCAGTTCCAGATCCACCGATCACAATGGGCTAAGATAATTTTGGGATGCATCAACCACAGGAAGCCAACCAACTCTCTTGACTATATAAATATTGATCAGCAGTTTCTGATCTACTTCATCTCCCAGAAGACTAAGTTGAATCTGGCTCACTTGCTGTTCAATCATCTGAGGACCAGTGTTAAGGAGACTAGAGAAGATGAGCGTACCAAAAGGGACTGGATACCCCTTAGAAGGCTAATATCAGATATTCTGACAGAGAATAGGCTGATAGAGCATCTAACAGAAGCACAAGAAATCATCTCTCTAGAGGCAACTGCTGGGAAGCCTTTGAATGCGAAGAATCTGAAAAAGATGAAAATTATTGAGAACATCAGAAAGGAACCCAATGTTACATCCTTTGCAACCATTACTTCCAGAAGAATCCCTCTGGATGATTTCCCCATGTTCTCAGAAATTTATTCCAAGCCTAAGATTATCGTCAGATATTTGGATGCATGCAAGGCAGATGGAATTGCACCAGGTGTAAATATTCAGAACTTGCAACAGGCGGCTCCAGAAGTTGTGTTGAAGAAGAACAAGAAAAGAAAGGCAGCAACAAAAGGATCATCCCAGCGGACTCCAAAAGCTGCTAAAAGAAAAGGTAATCCTTCTTCTGTTAATGTTTTATAATCAATATCTTTATCAACATCTGGACCCTTACCTACCCATTCAGAAATTCCTACCCCAAAAACGTTTGATGATTTTGACATAGGATTTGACCCCTCAGAAACTCTAAGTCTTAGAGAAACTCACTCCCTTCCTATCAGCCCAAACAATGTTCAATCAGAGTCAGAAGGTCTCACTCTGACTGCTGCTCCAGATGAGATGATTTCTGCAGAGGAATTGGTTCAAAATGATCAAGTTGCAGAATGCTCTGAGAAGCATCCAGTTTCTGAAGATTCTCCAGCTCCCTCCTATGAAAGGAAAACTCTGGAAGAACTGAAGAGAGCGGATATTGTTATTTAGGAAAGGTTGGATAAACAGGATAATACAATCAAGGAAATCAAGAGCATGTTAAGCAAGCAAGAGGAAACCAACACCCAGATCAAGGGCTTGTTGGAAGCTTTGTTCACGTGCCTTCCTCCTCCCTCTTAGATTTTTCCTTTGTTTTTTAAATCTGTTTATCTGTAACATTTGTTCTACATTGCTGCTGTTCTGAACTTCTTATCATTGCTTCTTATTTTTAATATAAATTCTTTTTTTTTAGCTATGATTATATATCCTTTTTGATAATTGACAAAAAGGGGGAGAAAGAATAAGATATTTTCAATAACGGATTACTGAGACAGAAGTCTCAAACATTCTGAACTACTTAACTTCTTTCTTCTGAAAAGCTTGAACAGGTACAAAACTCTGATGAAAGACGTAGTCAAATTCCGATGCTCAAGGACTCAAAGAATTTAAGGGAAGTAATCAACTCAGGGGGAGTTTTTCTTCTTAAATCTATACTTTTTATTCTTTATTTTTAATTGAAAAATCTGGTTTTTGTCATCATCAAAAAGGGGGAGATTGTTAGAACATAGTTTGATTCTATAATCCTTGGTTAGAGTTTTGATGATAATAAATACAAAGAATAATTAAATACAAAGAATATATATATAGAACAAATATGCTCCTTAAAAATATGTTCTATGTATGCAGAAGTTATGATGGGATCAGCATCAGAAGATAAGCTAAAGTATTACACACTGAAGCAAAACAGTTTTTACGCTGAAGTTTGATGACCAGAATCTACGCTTAAACAAGTAAACTATGACTCTGAATAAAGACATATCAACCAAGTCATCAACACTGAAGCGTCATCAGCAGTTAAAGCAAAGAAGACTCTGAAGCATTACTGATTATTCAAGACAGAATTAAATGCCAACGGCTTTCTTCAGACAAGATCTTCTACAAAAGGAAAGTGTGTTATTAACATTAAACTTGCTTTATGGACAACGTCTCATGCTTGTCTATATAAACAAGTCTGCTTGCAAAAGAAGCACGTACATACACACACATCAATTTGCAGAGAATTCTAAACCACGCATATTTAAGCTCTAGCAAATTTATTCTATACTATAAGCTTAACCTGTGTAATTATCACAGTTGTGATAAACTGTTTTGTTAGAAAACAACAACACATTCTTGTTCAATTATTTGTAAAAGATTTCCTTAAGATTAACTTGTCTGTGGTTGTAATCAAGAAGACTTTAACAATTGTTAAAGTAGCTGTTGTAATCTTTTGAGATTAGTGGATTAAGACCTCGTTGGAGAGAGGCAAAATCACCTTGACGGATGGACTGGAGTAGTTTGAGATCAAACAAACCAGGATAAAAATACTGTGTCATTAAGCTGTTTTTGATCCAAGTTTTTCAATTCAACCCCCCCTTCTTGTATTTTTCACATCTTCAAATATTGTTGAAGCCAATTGGATAACTCGAAGTGGTCGAGTCTTCGTCCCTACTTTTCAAGGTGATGTTGAGTCTGGAAAGAAGATGTTTGAGAATGCTGAACCTAAGAAAGTGGTGGGAGAATCTAGTGGATCCGGTTTGGAAAAGTAAGCGGAAGACTTGTTGAAAATTATCAAGATAAGTGATTACAAGATTGTAGATCAATTGTTGCAAACTCCATCTAAGATTTCCATTCTAGCCTTTCTTATGAACTCCTCTGCTCATCGAGAATCTCTGTGGAGAGTGTTGGATCAAGATTTTGTTGAGAGTGACATGTCTCTGGATTAGTTCAGCGGTGTTGTGGGGAGTATTACATCTTGCAATAATCTGAGTGTTTGTGATGATAGGTTGCTTGATGAAGGAAGAAACCATAACCTATCTCCATATTTCCATTAATTGTAAGAATGACTCTTTGTTCAATGTGTTGATTCATAATGGGCCTGCTTTGAATGTCATACCAAGAAGTACACTCATGAAGCTTAAGTACCAGGGGGCTCCTATGTGCCCAAGTGGCATCATAGTTGTTGCACCCTAAATTTCACCCCTAAATTTTTTAGTCGCACTTTCATATCATATTTTGTTACTTGGTCACAATCATTAATAAATATCATCATTCATCACATTTTCATTATTTAGTCGTGTTTAGGTTGACCAAAAGTCAGTTTAAATCAACATTTGCATCGTTTTTTTAGTTAAAAAATACCTGATATTTCACTTCATGCATTTTTATCTCTTTACTCGTTTCTTGCATTGCTCTAAGTTGTTTAAATGTCGATAATATTAATATTTCGGATTTACAGATAGATTGTTAAAAGCAATTCGATACTGTGTGGAAAATTAGCGAGAAAAATATTTCAAGTTTTCACCTTTTACTGATTATTTTATGAATTTGTGTTTCGCGTAGATCATGACGGTATGCGCGCTTTATTTTTTCGGTACAGTTTGAAGTCTCATTTTTAATTGTAAACATTTGTTCAGCCTGATATTTTTATTCTCATTTTATTTCGATTTTTACCATTTGAATATTTTTTTCATTAATATGAGACATGTAGTTTATTATAATGTGTTCTTTTCATTTTTTCAGATATATTTTTGTCCATTTTTTATCGTTTTTAGTCATTTTCAAGTCTAATGAATACTTTAAAATAGAATGTGGGCTTTGGTATTGAGCTCCTTTTTAGAGTCATTCATGTTGACACTCTCCATTTAAATTTTGCACCCATGTTTTGTTTTATTATTTTAAATTTAGTATTTGATAAATATTAAAAATCCATTTGTAAATAAATTCAAGTTTTATTGCTAATTCTTTATTGTGTTTCAATTTCATAGTTAATTCCAATTTAGCTCTTGAACATGTATGGATGTATAAACTTTATTGACCGGCCTCAAAATATGTACGACTTCTATATAAGTCCACTTACGATTGCTTAACATAGTGTTAAATTTTGTCTCATTACGAGAAATTATCATTCGTGGCCCAAACTTATGTTTGCAAGCCCAAGTATGCTAATTTGAATCCTTTGATCCAATAACCTTGAGATTTATTGTTAGGAGGTTTTGGTCTTATCAATCCTCTAATAAATCATCATAAGCTTTGGTCAAAGTGAATCACTTAAACATCATTGATCATTCATTGTTGCCTTGAGAATTCTAAATGAATGATATAGTTGACAAAAAGCAAATAAACTTATTGTTGCGAGACTTTGATTTTATCAATCTTCTAATGAGTTTTAAATGCCAGTTTCAAGATGGTCATTCAAGTAACCTCTAATTTCTAACAATTGACTTTATTTTATGCTTTTACTTTATGCTTTTTACTTTAAGCACATTTATTTTAACATTTACATTTCATGCTATTTTCATCTTTGCTCACTTGAGCATTTATTTTTATTACATTTTCTTTATTTGGCTCATTTGAGCTTTCACTTTCTTTTTGAAGATACTTAATAATCAACTTGAACCATAAAAATCATTAATGCTATTTGGACTATTTGGTTACTATCCTTGGTATTTTGGAGTTATAGACTTCTTGGACTTAGGAGTAGAGACCTCGACCTATCTTGAGACCTTGTAAGAACAACTGTTATTTTGTCTAGAGTTCTTGGGTTTTACCCCCAAGACATTGAGTTGTTTGTTTGCTTTGTGTGCAGGTTATTATGATTACAGGCTTTGTCTATGATCAAGAATTCATCTGTATACAGTCGTTACTCTGTCCAATTTTTGTGAAGACTTAATGCAATTGAAGCTTGGTTTTATTAAGAGGTTTATCATCTTTGCATGTTTGGTCTCAAATCCGAAGGATGAGAATTCTACATTAACTCATTATGTCAAGTGTTGGCTTCTTATTGGTTAGACGGTTCTTTTCCCTAACTTTTACCCTATGCTTTATGACACTCTCTTCATCTCTTCTCCCATTCTTTAATTTTCAAAACCTTCTCATCTTTTTTTCAAAATCTTCTTTGTTTATAAACTCAAACTGCTTTCATGATAAAACTCAACTTTATCGAGTGCCTTTTCTTTTAAAACTTTTTTTCTTTAAACAAACTTCAATTCATTTAATCATACTTCGACACCTTTCAAAATTAACAAAAACACTTCAACTCATTCAAACTCTTTTGTGCGCTCGAGCACCTTTACCCTTTAAAACTTTTTTTCCAAGATTAGACATGATTCATTTATAGTCGAGCAACATTCTCCTACCCTCATGGTTATAAAGGTGTCAACTTTTCAACTTGAGTACTAGAGATGTTCTCAAACCCTCACTCATGTTGGCGCAGGGTCCATCTTTCCCACACCTTGTGGGGCGTTAGTCGAGATTTCTCTTCTAAAACTAATGAGTTGTCTCTTCGTTTAAAATCAAATAACAGACAAGTCTTTTCTAGCCGAACTACGGTGCTCTGACTTTCCCATTGCACGAGGGAGTACGTAGGCACTAAGTCTTACAGCCCAAGCGAGCAAAAAAATAATAAAAAAACATTTTCTTTTGTGTGCAAATACTCATTCATTCTTTGTCTTTAGCAAGTAAGCCTTTAGATAACACACTCATTGATTTAAAACAAACAAAGTGGATCCTGCGGATTACTTTAGATGCTTAGGGTGCTAACACCTTCCCTTTGCATAACCGACCCCCGTACCTTGATCTTTGATCTTTTACTTCGTTGTAGGTTTTGTTCGCTTTTTTCTCATTTCCCTTTGGAAACAATAAAGTGCAATGATGACTTAATTGAGTGAGTTAAGTCAATTGATGGCTTAATCTCAAATATATATCGTTACATTTCTTATGTTCTCATTCTTTTTTTTAAACTGGTGCGATAATAGTGAAATCATTTGATGGTTCGAGGAAGTCTGTCATTGGAGAGGTTTATTTTCATATTCACATAGGACCGCACTTATTCCATATTACTTTCCAGGTTGTGGATATTTTCCCCGCCTATAGCTGTTTATTGGGACGACCATGGGTCCATGAAGCAGGAGTTATTACTTCAACCTTGCACCAGAAGTTGAAATTTGTTCGTAAAGGAAAGGTGGTCATTGTGAACAGTGAGCAAGCTTTGTTAATATCTCATTTGTCCTTCTTCAGCATTGTGGAAGCCAATGAAACTGTTGTTGGAACTCAGTTCTAAGCTTTATCCATTGAAAACATAAGGAAGAATGAAGATTCAATCGCCTTATTTAAGGATGCACAACAGGTAATTCAAAAAGGCCATAACAAGGTGTGGGGGCAGGTTATTAACCCTCCTGTAAACATGAATGGGACTGGTTTGGGTTTCTCCATGAAAAAGGAATTTGTGAAGCCGAAGTCTGCTTTTAGTAAGTATCAAGACATCTTTCATAGGGCAGGGTATCTTCATCTGATTACTCCAAAGATCAACACTATCTCGAAGATGAATCAGAGCAAGAGATGCCAAACTCCGTGACACATGGAGTCAGAGTCCAAAACTGGATCACTATTGATGTTCATTATTGCATTCACATTTCAAAGTAATTTGTTTTGTTTATCTATTCAAAAGCCTTTCACTCTGCCCAAGGTGAAAGTGATGATTGCATGGGTGTATCTTTTGTTTTGACTTTTATAATCATTTTAAAAATTTGTTTTTAATTCCCAAACTATGTCTTTTATTTTCTGCTTTTTCTTAGAAAATGGTAATTAAAAAAACCTTTCAAAATAAATAAATCTGTATAATCACTTGTTACATGTGTCAGTTTCTAAAATCAATCATAAATCATATGTGCATATCAATTAAAAAACCCCATTAAGTGTAATGACCATGCACCCTCTCTCAACTTTGAATATCCTGTGTATGTGACTGAGGATGAAGAATATGACAAAATCCCAGAAGAGGTTTCATGGTTGCTTCAGTGGGAGGAAAATTTCATTCAGCCATATAAAGAGCCGTTGGAGACAGTTAACTTGGATTCATAGTAAGATCCAAAAGCAGTCAAGATTGGGGCACAGCTTCATCCCGACGTGAAGAGAAGGTTGACTGAATTGTCGAGAGAGTATGCTGACATCTTCTCTTAGTCTTATCAAGATATGTGTTGTACCCCAAAATTTTCCCTCCCATATTCTTCAAGATTTATCAAGAATCATCTTCAACTGGTTCAAGACTACTCAAGGGTTGCATAGTCAAACCATCTCCTAAGCCAGTCAAAATTAGGGTTTTGGTTCCTTCAATGAATTTGAGGTTTTCAGTGGTCCAAACAAGTCCCATATGCTTATATACATTGTCAAGCATCTACATACCAAGTTTCAAGATTCATAGGGTCAAATTGCACAATCAAAAGCCTTATTTGCTTCACAGTCAACTGTAGGGGTAAAATGGTCATTTTACAGTCAAAAGTCAGAATTTTTGGTCAACATATTATTTTGAGTAAACAATCATCATTTGATCAAGTCTTGATCATGATTCCTCAAGCATGGCTCAAAAATCATCAAGATGCAAAAGTTTCTATTTTTGGACAGTAGAAAAGTCAACTGTAACTTGACCAAGGCATAACTTTTCATGGTTCATCAGAAAAATCCCATCCAATGCTAATTTTGAAGGGGATGACACTTCCTACAACTCATCTTCACACTCCAACTCCAAGAAATGCTCTCACAAAAAGTTATCAATTTCTACATTATAGGTCAATTTCAAAAGTCAACAAAAATGCACTTTACGTCAAAGACCATAACTTGAGATTGGTAAATCCAAATGACATGGGACCAAAGGCATTGGTTAGAGTACTTCAAGACCTTTCCAAAATGTCCAAGAACATGTTCATATGATCCAAATTGAGCAAGATATGCATTGGAGAAGTTGGGAAATTTTTATGAATTTGCAAAAGTCAACTATCCTTAAAACCTCAATTTTTGGCAAAAGGGCCCACTTTCTTCCACTTGATTCAGCCTTGTCATGCCACACACGTGTCCCATGCTTAATTTCAAGATCAAACATTTATTTTTCTATTTTATTTAATTTTTATTGATTTAATTCATTTTAAATCCATAATAATTCAAATAAAATCTAAAAATCAATGGAATAGTATCTTTTTGATTTGAACAGCTTTCATATACCATGTGCCAACTAACAAATTCGTGCTAAGCCTTTTTTGTACATAAAATCTTAGATTTGCTTCAAATATGGAAAGGCTTTCAATGGTGGTCAACAAAATCTCAAAACTTCAATACACAAAGATACAAGCCCATATTTTGACCTAGACTGCTTGCCTTATACATATACAAGTAACCTAAACCTAATTCACGACCGAGACATTGCTAAAACGGCCAAAGCAAAACTGAAAATTTGTTGGAAAAGCGAGAGATCAAGAACAGCATTGCAGACGTTTTCAGACCAAAAGGAGTACGTAGCCCTCTTCCTTGCCGTCCACTGAAGCTAACGCGACCATTACCACGTCCAAAGACTACCTACAAAGTGATGTAAGTCCTCACAAACTCGCCCCTGAACACTAAATCGAAACCTTCAATTCTTGCACTTTTTCTCAAAAGCATTGGCATATTTGTGTTCCTTGTTTGATTTCTAACCTAATGGCATTATTCAATTTCGTTTTTAGGCCTTATATGATGATACCCGCGTCTAGGGTTTATTTGTGTTGTTTTTAGGCATTTTGTTTCCAGGTACAATTAGAACAAATCATGAGCATGGATGAACTCAGGAGACATGGACGATCATAACCATGGTTTTGGAATGAGTTTTTGAAGCCTAGGGACAATTCTAGGAAGGAACTACGGAGTTTCCTGCGGATAGAAATCAGCAGGTAAAAAACTAGTGACCAAGGAAGAAGACGCTGACGCGTCTCCCTCTTATTCGTTCATTTAAAAAACGCGTGTTTTTAGTTTTTTTGTCCAGGCATTGTTAATGATAACTAATATATTATTTGTTGTGTATATTAATGTCAATTGAGGCTTGGTGGCGTAGTGGCAGGGCGAACAGGCATTGAGCGCTGGGACCTGGGTTCGAATCCCAAGTCCCCCAAAATATTTGTTTTTTCTTTTCTTCATGTATTCTTATGCAGGCTATCCAAAGCGTTCTATCATGCACCTCACATCCAAGCGCGCCCAGTGGCCACTCTCACAGATCTGATGGCCATGAGGTGCAGACTACCATGTTCCTGGTCAACCCACGCTCTAGGCAATTCCAGAAGTCAAACAAGGCTTGAGATAATGGGCTTCAGATTCCATAACACACCTCCATCAAAGCCCAAACCCCCCCCCCCCTGGGTTTGCATTTTATTTTTTACTTTCTCTCATTCATTTGCTTTATTTATTTTTATTGTTTTTAATTAATTACTAACCAGCAAATTAATTAATATTTTCATAATAAAATCAGAACACATAAATAAAATAATCTTTTATTAATTCAATTTAATTATTATTTTTGTAAATAAATACTAATAAATTGATTTAGTTTAATTAGGATTAATATTGAATATTTTTGCAATAAATAAAATAGATTAGAATTAGGTTTTTTTCTCTTGGCAATTTTTAATTTCTTTTTTTATTTTCATTAAAGACATAAAAAACACAAAAATACTTTTTCTTTTAATTAATTAATTAATTAGTTATTAGGTTTAATATTTTATTAATTACAAAAAAGGACAAATTTCTTTCTTTTCTCAAAAAGGGTCAAAACCCTAAGGACGTCCCGATTCAATTTCTTCGCGCATATTTATTTGGATTATATTTATGTATCTGCTCAGAAATGTAATAGTTAATTAGAACTTTATCGCTTTCTTTAATTCCTCGTATTTATTTTCCAAAGGGTTATGTTTTTGGCGATGTAAAACCCGACGCCTTGTAATAGCGTAGATTCAATTTTCCGCAATTTATTTCCCGCAAACCAATAACTGTTAATTATGCATGACAAGACTTGTATGAAAAGTAAAATCAACCCTTAGCTCACAATGATGCATGTTCAAAGATAAACATAAACTGAAACAACACACATGCACATGCCACTCCTAGGGTACGCCTCACTTGGTTGCCTCGAGGTGGTCGTCAAGTATAGGGTGTTTTAGAGGTCGCCCTCCTGTCTAAAGATCCAGTTGCCTCAAAACGGTTGCCTCGGATAAAAAGGATCTAGGACATTAGGGTTACCGCTAAGGCGTCCTACCATTGCTTTGGTGACCACATGTCCCTAATAATCGAATTGACCCGAATAACTCCAACGACGGTGCTACCTACTTCTCAATAGTGGGATAGTACTGTCTAAAGGACTCTTACACAACTTAATTCCTTAGAGTAGGTAGATTTCTCCTGGGTACTTGCTCTTTCAAAACAAACAAAAACATCTTTTCACACCTACACTTTCAAAAAGTTTTCAAACAAACACTTCATACACTCTTGAGGACTGATACAAGAGTTACCTAGAAGTTTTTTTTCAAACAAACTTTTTCAAAACCCACAAACACTTGAAAAGCAAACAATTTTTGAAAACATAGTGAGCAAGTACCTAAGAGCCCGTGGATAACCACGGATAGAAAGGGTGCTAACACCTTCCCTTTCTATAATCTACCTCCCGAACCGAGAAACATCTCGAAAAGGAATTTTGTTGTGCTTTTGTCCTTTCCTTGTTGGAGAAAATAAAAGGCGGTGGCGACTCTTGCTTACTGCGACATTTCGCGAACCAGCATTTCAAAACAGTCAGTTCTATTTCCACCGATCACAGAACTGGCGACTCTGTTGGGGATACTTTATAAAGTAAGGTGTACCTTAGGATTAGACCACTCTTATTTTTTCAATTGCTTGCTTTGTTTGCTTTAATATTGTGGGCCTGTTTTGGAGTTTCATAGATCCTAACCCGGATCTGGGGAATACCCTTTAGGTAGCATAAGCTGTGAGGGACCTGTACGGCGTAGACCGACACGGGTGAAGCAGTGGCTACGTTGGTGTGACACCTTGGTTTGTACCGATATCCCTTGTGTTGCAACGAGGAGAATATGGGTCTTCTGAGGAGTCATTAAGCACCAACCGACCTTAGAACCCTAAATTGACCCAACTTGGCCATAGAACAGTAGCAGTATGCTACACTCGTTGAGGCTAAACTCCTGTGATGGTTTTGGCCGCAAGAAAAGGTTGCGAAGCTGGAGTTATGACCGGTTGAGGGTAGTCGGTGATATTGAGATCCTCTAGAACCCGGTTACTATTTTCTAGAATAGGTCTTAACCAACGAAACTGAAAGAGGGTAGTACCTAAACTCCATGTTGGCCTAAACTCTAAGGGTTGTCTTGTATGACTTGTGTGCCTCACCATGTTTGCCTTTGTGAATATTTGTGGTGTGCTTTATCATAAAATCATACCATCATAACATTGCATGCATCCTGCATAAGGACTGACCCATTTCAAAGATAAGAGGGTTTCATCTTTGCTCTGTTTTATAGGACATCATGATGCCTGTGCGAAGGAATACTATCCGGCTCAACTTTGTTCACCCACCTGATTTGCTTAAAGAATTGGTTGACAGAATTCCAAATACTACTTCCTTCATCCAGAGGCATGGTTCTCTTCTCGGTTTAGTCACCTCAAAGTGGGACCAATAACTGATGAGTGTCTTGACCCAGTTTTATGATCCCCTGTACCATTGCTTCACTTTTCAAGACTTCCAGCTGGTCCCTACCCTGGAAGAATTCTTTGATTTGCTTGGCATCCCTGTTTTGGAGCAAACTCCATTCACTGGTCGGGAAAAGACTCTTAGGCTTGAGGAGATTGCTGCAGCCCTTCCCTTGACCACCAAAGAGGTAATGGACAACTGGGTGACTAGAAGCGGAGTTAAGGGCTTTTTGGCTAAGTTTCTGATTGGTAAAGCTAATAGTTTCTGGAATGACTTAGACTTCAGGGCGTACGAAGACATTTTGGCTCTCTTAATCTATGGTCTAGTACTGTTTCCAAATCCTGATAACTTTGTCAATGTCAATGCCATAAGGATCTTCATGTCTCGGAATCCTGTACCCACTCTCTTGGGTGATATCCTACAACAAATCTATGCTCGTACTGCCCGAAGACGGGGAACTATGTGGTGTTGTGCTCCTTTGTTAGTGAGGTGGTTTATTTCGCACCTCCCTAAGTTCGTGCTGAAGAACAAAGAAGGAAGGGGCTGGGCTCATAGGTTAATGTCTCTCACTGATAATGACATCATTTGGACTCTCAGAGGTTTAGATGAGGTAGCTGTTATTGATCGTTGCGGAGAATATCCTAATGTTCCATTGATCGGTACTCAGGGAGGAATATCTTATAATCCATGTCTAGCTCTCCATCAGTTTGGAAGAGCCAGAAGAGCAGGGCCTCATGAGATGTTGGTACCTCACATCACTTTTAAGTTTCAGGTAGATAGTGACGAGCTACGTCGTAGATTCATCAAGGCTTGGGACAGAATTCACAAAGCTGACCCACATGAGTTGGGACCGAAGACTTCTCTGCCTATGGAATCCTATTACAAATGGGTCTGCATCCGTGCTCAGAACTTGGGTATGCCATATGAAACTGTCAGGCCTATCATTCTTGAATTTCCTGACAGAGACGGGGTTCCTCCAACTGTCCTCCCTCCTCAGATACCCACTGATGTTGATACACTAAAAAGGTCTTGGGCGCAACTACAGGAAGAACGGGATTCTTATCGGGAAAGGTTCAACGAACAGGAACAAAAGATCCAGAAGCTGACTAAGCAATTAGAGAATGAGCGGATCCTGAATGACTATATCTGTACTGAGAAGAGGAGGCCATGGGAGCACTGATGGGCTTTGGATGTTTCTTTTACAGCTTTTATTTCCTTTTCAGTATTTTCATTCTTGTAACGCCTAAGGGAAAATTGTTGAACAATTTAAAGTTTGAATCTAATAAAGTGTGTTTCCTTTTTGTCTACAAAGTTGAATCCCGATTTTCTTTGAAAACATAAATCATACGCATCTCATTGCATCATATGCATAACAGGTACCCTTTTTCTACAGGTTGCTTAATCTTCTTCACTGTTTATTTCAGCAATCATCATGTCTTCCGAGCCTACTACTGAACAAGCTATCAAGGCCCTCCAGGCCCAGAACGCCCAGTTTCAGGAGTTGGTCATGAGCTTAGCCCAGGGACAACAGGAATTGAAGACTATGCTTTTGAAGAAGAAGAAGAAGAGGACTGTGTTGTTTAACACTGGACGGAGGTTTGGGAATGCACTACAAAATGAGGCTGATCTGGCTACTTCCTCTGTAGGGAAAGACAGTCCCCAAGGGGGAAGGGTTCCTAGTCCCGTGGTCTCCGACAACGAGACAGATTACAATGATGAACAGTACCCTCCTGCTGAGGACAAGTACAAACAGCTAGAGGACCGGTTAAGTGCTATGGAGATCCAACATGTGCCCGAGTTGGACTTCGGAGACCTAGGCTTATCTTCTGGGGTGGTGATCCCGCACAAGTTCAAGGCACCTGCTTTTGCAAAATATGACGGAGCTTCCTGTCCCAAGCTGCATCTCAGATCATATGTCAGGAAGATCCAACCGTATACTGCTGACAAGAATTTATGGATCCATTTCTTCCAGGATAGTCTTTCAGGGACTCAACTTGAATGGTTCTATCAGCTGGATGGAACCAGTATTCGTAACTGGGAGGACTTGGCTACTGCATTTTATAAGCAGTATTAGTATAATTCCGACCTCGCTCCTACGCGTACCCAACTCCAGGGTATGTCGTTAGGGACGGGAGAAGGATTTAAGGAGTATGCGCAAAAGTGGAGAGACCTGGCTGGAAGGGTGCAACCACCCTTAACTGACCATGAGCTTGTGGACATGTTCTTGGGGACCCTGTCTGGTCCGTTCTTCAACCATCTGATTGGTAATTCTTCTGCTGGGTTTACAGATCTGATATTGACTGGTGAGAGGATAGAAGCTGGTATCAAGTCTGGGAAGATACAGAAAGGTGCCTCCTCGAGTACTGAAAAGAAGCCCTTCAAGAAATAATCTAGTGTTGTGTATGGTCCCAGAAGACAAAATAAACTGGAGTGTCGCCGAGCTGTCAACGCGGTGGTAATTTCAAAGCCTGCTGCTGCTCCTCAACAGTACAACCAACCAAGAGGTGAGAGGCCCAAAAGTCAGTACACTCGGCTCAGTATGACTTTGTCACAGATATTGCCGCAACTGCTGTCAACCAATCTGGTAACTATAAAGGAAGCTCTGAAGGTTGTGAACACAACCTCTCCAAAGTACAATCCCAACGCCCGCTGCGCTTATCACTCTAACAGCCCGGGGCATACTACGGATGATTGTTGGGCTCTGAGGAATAAGGTTCAGGACCTTATTGATGCTAAAGAAATACAGTTCGAGGCGCCCGAAAGGCCCAATGTTGTGACTGCTCCCATGCCCCAGCATGGAGTGAATGTTGTGGAAGAAGATCGGTATGTAGTCTCTGTGGATGATATTGTTACTCCGTTGTTGACTGTCAAAAGGAACCTGTTGCTAGCCGGTTTATTTCCGGGATGTAGTAAAGGTTGTCGTCTATGTTCTGTTTCACCTGCTGGTTGTCCTTTGTTGAAGTCAGGCGTCCAAAACCTGATGGATAACAAAGAGATCTTGTTCGAGAAGATTGTTGTTCCTGCTATCCCTGCTGAAGAAGTGTCCATTGTTACTATTTTCAACAACCCTCCTAAGGCTCTCTCAAAGAAGCCTGTCAAAATCATGTCTGCTCAGAAGATTGCGCCTATCATCATCACTGTTCCGGGGCCCATCCCCTATACATCTAACAAAGCTGTCCCTTGGCACTATGGGCCATATGTTTATGTGCTTAGAGTAAAACAAGAGTTTGATACTAGTACCGGCATCAGTAACATCACCGGGCCTGCTAAAGTCACTCGCAGTGGCAGGCTCTTTTCACCAGATATTGCACCTCCAGCTATCCAGAGACCTATTATCATCACACCTGCAAGTGTGCCTACTCCCTTTCCTGACCAAGTTCCTATTTCTACCCCTGCTGCTGAGTCATCTGATACTCGGGGCAAAGGGATTGCTACTGATGTGCCTGCCCAGACGGAGCACCGAAGACCGTCAATGTTGAAGCTTCCAAGCAAGAGATGGAAGAGATTCTTAAAATTATCAAGAAGAGTGATTTCAATGTAGTTGAGCAGTTGGGGCACACCCCCTCTAAAATTTCTATGCTATCACTGTTGTTATGTTCAGAGGCCCATGCCAAGGCCCTGATTTCCTTTCTGAAGACGACCCATGTGCCACAAGAAACGTCTGCTGATCAATTTACCGATTGTGTGGCCAACTTGACTGCTGATAATGGCTTGGGTTTCTCTGACGCCGATCTGACTGCCAAAGGAAAGAACCATAACGACGCCCTGCATGTCTCCATTGAATTCAGTGGCACTACTCTTGCCCATGTGTTGGTAGACACCGGTTCTTCGTTGAACGTATTACCCAAGAAGGCCCTAGACAGGTTGGATTGTGAGGGTTTAGAGCTCAAGCCTAGTAACATTGTTGTCCGGGCCTTTGACGGGTCGAAAAGGATGGTACATGGGGAAGTTGACATTCCAATCAGGGTTGGTTCTTAAGTTTTTGATTCTACTTTCTATGTGATGGACATCCGACCATCCTATTCTTGTTTGCTGGGTCGTCCATGGATCCACAAGGCTGGAGCTGTGACCTCCACATTACATCAGAAGCTTAAGTACCCGGTCAGGGGGAAGATCGTAACAGTTCAAGGGGAAGAAGAATATATGGTCAGCCACCTCAACTCGTTCCGGTACGTAGAGATGGATGGGGAGTTCATTGAGACCCCCTTTCAACACTTTGAAGAGGTGCCTCAGACACTGGCATCAGCAGAGACTGTGATTGAAGAAGATTCTTCGTTGAAGATGGCCTCCTTAAAGGATGCCCGGGCTGTTATCGAGAAGGGTGAGTGCGCAAACTGGGGCCAACTTCCTGATTTCACTCCGAAGACTGACAAATTTGGTTTGGGTTTCACTGCAGAAGCTCAGAGGGCTGTTCGTAAGGCAAGGATTGGAAGACCTCCTGTGTTCATCACCAACCCGGGAGTAAATGCTATTGAAGATGACGTGGAGGAATCTGAATTCAACAGCTGGATCTACCCAACAACCGACGGTGGACCAAACAACTGGATTGCGAAAGACTTCATACCTATTACTTTTGTCACTCAGTAATGAACTCCTTTGTTTTAAATTTGTAACGAACAATAATTTGAAACTTTATGGCCCGGTGTCTTACCCGGGGCACCGGGGCTTCATTGGTAAGGGCTTTTGTGTGTCACATTCATATTTCATTAATAAAAGCATTGGACGTTTTTTTCATTTCAAATCTTGCGCTCCTTGTCTTTCTTTATTATATATTGCAAAACAACTATATTTACACACACTCACCTATACAGGTTCCAATCCACTCTGGATCTCACTGGTAACGACTCTGCTACTACCAGTTATGACTTCAAAAATCCGATCAACTTAGCCGAAGACGAAGGTGAAGATGATTGCGAAGTGCCTGGTGAGCTTGCAAGACTGCTGCTCCAGGAAGAGAGGGCCATTCAGCCACATGAAGAGCCATTGGAAACAGTAAATCTGGGTACTGAGACAGACAGAAAGGAAGTCAAGATTGGTGCCAATCTGGAACCCAGTGAGAAACAACGGTTGATTCAGATGCTGCATGACTATGTGGAAATATTTGCCTGGTCTTACGAAGACATGCCTGGGTTGGATACCGACATTGTGGTTCATCACCTGCCTACCAAGGAAGAATGCCCTCCGGTAAAACAGAAGGTCCGCCGTATGCGTCCAGAGATGTTCGAGAAAATCTAAGCTGAGGTTATGAAACAATTTGATGTCGGGTTTCTAGCAGTGACTTCTTACTCTCAGTGGGTTGCCAACGTGGTTCCAGTGCCGAAGAAGGATGGTAAGGTCCGAATGTGTGTTGATTACAGGGATTTGAACAGGGCGAGCCCTAAGGATGATTTCCCTCGGCCTCATATTGATGTTCTGGTTGACAACACTGCTCAGCATAAAGTATTCTCCTTCATGGACGGCTTCTCCGGTTATAATCAGATCAAGATGGCTCCTGAAGACATGGAGAATACCACTTTTGTTACTCAGTGGGGAACCTTTTGCTACAAGGTCATGCCGTTTGGGTTGAAAAATGTTGGGGCAACCTACCAACGTGCCATGGTTGCTTTGTTTCATGACATGATCCATCACGAGATCGAAGTATATGTCGACGATATGATTGCAAGGTCCCAAACTGAGGAGGAACACCTTGACCATCTACAGAAGCTATTTGACCGTCTGAAGTTGTACAAGCTGAGGTTGAACCCGAACAAGTGCACCTTCGGGGTGAGATCTGGAAAATTGCTAGGCTTCGTCGTAAGTGACAAAGGTATTCAAGTGGACCCTGCCAAAGTGAAAGCCATACAAGAGATGCCAGTTCCCAAGACAGAGAAAGAAGTCAGAGGCTTTCTAGGACGGCTGAACTACATTGCCCGATTCATCTCACATCTAACTGCTACCTGTGAACCAATCTTCAAGCTACTGAAGAAAGATCAAGTGGTACGTTGGAACGATGAATGTCAGGCCGCTTTCGAAAGAATCAAAGAGTATCTCCAAGAGCCACCCATTCTTATGCCACCGGTTGAAGGGAGACCTCTAATCTTATACATGACAGTACTTGACAGCTCAATGGGGTGTGTGCTGGGGCAGCATGACGAGTCTGGCCAAAAAGAGCACGCCATTTATTACCTTAGCAAAAAGTTTACCGACTGTGAGACCCGATACTCACTGCTCGAGAAAACTTGTTACGCTTTGGTATGGGCTGCTCGCCGGCTGAGACAGTATATGTTGACTCACACCACTCTATTGATTTCAAAGATGGATCCAATCAAGTACATATTCGAAAAGCCTGCCTTGTCCGGAAGAATAGCAAGATGGCATATGATCTTGACCGAATACGACATCCAGTACACAACTCAAAAAGCAATCAAGGGAAGTGTATTGGCAGACCATTTGGCACATCAGGCAGTGGATGACTACCAGTCCATGAACTTTGAATTTCCAGACAAGAATATCATGGTAGTAACTGATTGTGAAGTAACTGGACCGGATGAAGGACCTGAGGAAGGATCCCGATGGTCTATGCACTTTGACGGAGCTTCAAACGCTTTGGGTAACGGTATTGGCGCTGTGATCATATCCCCTAAAGGTACTCATACTCCACTTACTGCCCGGCTATGTTTCAACTGCACCAACAACATGGCGGAGTATGAAGCGTGCATTATAGGTCTTCAAGCTGCAATTGACCTAAGGATCAATTTTCTGAGTGTCTTCGGAGATTCCGCTCTCGTGATCAGCCAAATCAAAGGCGAGTGGGATACGAAACACCCAAATATTATTCCTTACAAGGAGTATGTATTGACGTTGATCCCCATTTCGAGGAGATAACCTTTGAACACTTCCCAAGAGAGGAGAATCAGTTGACGGACGCGCTGGCTACGATGTCTTCTATGTTCAAAGTCAAATGGGATAAAGAAGCTCCCCGGATCATTATCTGGAAACTGGATGAACATGCACATTGATGTGATCTTGAGGCTGAAGAGGTAACTAAAAAACCTTGGTATCATGAAGTGAAAAGGTACTTGGAAGCTCAAGAATACCCCGAGGGCGCATCCATTAATGACAAGAAGTTTCTGAGAAGGTTCGCGGCAAAATTCTTCCTCAGTAACGGCATTCTCTACAAGCGAAACCATGATTCCACCTTACTGCGCTGTGTGGATAAGACTGAAGCAGAAAGAATCATGGCAGAGCTGCATGAAGGTACCTTCGAAACTCATTCCAGTGGACATACCATGGCAAAGAAAATCCTTCGGGCAGGATATTTCTGGTCCACAATGGAAGCCGACTGTTACCAACATTCTCGGACGTGTCATAAGTGCCAGATCTATGCTGATAAGGTGCACGTTCCTCCAGTTCCTCTGAATATTTTGACAGCAACTTGGCCTTTTGCAATGTGTGGCATTGATATGATCGGCGAGATCAGACCTACGGCATCCAACGGGCATCGCTTCATCCTGGTAGCGATTGATTACTTTACAAAGTGGGTCGAAGCAGCTTCCTTCGCTACGGTAACCAAGAACGTCGTGGCACGGTTCATTCGACACAACCTAATCTGTCGATACGGTGTACCTGAGAGGATCATTATGGATAATGGTACCAATCTTAACAACAAGATGATCACTGAGCTCTGCGAGCAATTCAAGATACAGCACCACAACTCTTCTCCTTACCGGCCGAAGATGAATGGCGCTGTAGAAGCAGCGAATAAGAATATTAAGAAGATTGTGCAGAAGATGACAGTGACCTACAAAGATTGGCACGAGATGTTACCGTTTGCTCTTCATGGGTACCGTACCTCAGCACGGACGTCAACAGGGGCAACACCCTTTTCCTTGGTCTATGGCATAGAGGTAGTCTTGCCCATCGAAGTTCAGATACCCTCTCTCCGGATAATGAAGGATGCAGATTTGAGCGAAGATGACTGAATCCATACTCGGCTTGATCAATTAAACCTAATTGACGAAAAGAGACTCACTGCTATTTGTCATGGTCAGACGTACCAAAAACGGATGATCAAGGCATTTAACAAGAAAGTCAGACGACAAGAGTATCAAGTCGGAGACCTGGTAATCAAGTGCATCATTCTTCCTCAAAGTGATCCCAGGGGAAAATGGACCCCCACCTACGAAGGACCATTTGTGGTTAAGAATATCTTCTCGGGAGGAGCCATGATTCTGACCACCATGGATGGTGACGACCTTCCTCACCCCGCCAATGCAGACATAGTAAAAAGATACTACGCATGAATAAAAGACCCGCTAGGTTGACACACCTAGGCAAAATAAGGGCTTCCCGGCGAACCAAAAGGGTTCGGGCAAAAATAAGGGATGAAATGAAAAAAATCTGTACACCCAGCAAGTCGAAAACCTGAAAAGGCGGCTTGGGCAAAAATGGGTATCCCGGTGGACTGAAAACCCGAAAGGGCGGTCCAGGAAAAAGTTAGGGATAAGCGTAATACTATGTCTCGTTGGATCACCTTGCATCCAGAATTCGGTATCAACTATCAGGTTCAGACGGCATCAATCAATCAGCTTCATCTTCAACTAAGCAGCAAAGTGATGAGACGCTTGAAGACATAAAGGCGATAGCAGAGTTGAAACCCAGTGGGACTTTTCACATAGCTGTTTTTGTTTTCCTTTTCACAAAATTGTATAAACTCTATGTTGTTCGGCGGTGTTCTCTTACTAGGACGTCAGCCTCTTGTATAAAAAACGCCTATTTACAGGCAAATCTCAAAATCAATACAAGCTCATCTTTTTCAGACAAAGTGCCAATTGTTTTTTCTTTATCTGTTTGTTTTGCAAAGAACGTCCAATGTTCATTTTTTATATAGGCATTTGACATTAATTGCTAATCATAAATATTTGCATGCGAAACAAAGGACTAATTACAGGTGACATTAGAAACAGGGGCAATAATGAGTTGTCTAAGCGATCTAGTTGCTTTGTCCACCAAGGTAAGTTTGGCTGAAGAATGTAACCAAGATATCTCCACTCCCCGCAGAGTAGGGTAAGATTCAGCAATACTCTCCCCCCGAGCAGAGTTGGTCTACCATCAGCCCCAGGAAGGCACAGTATTCTCTAGCAAGTCAACAACACTCTCCCCAAGCAGAGTTAGTCTACTGTCAGCCTTAAGGAAGTTGGGTATCCCCAAAAGATCTCAATATTCTCCAGCAGAGTATACAGATATTCCTCAACAAGCATCCCCGACAGTCTTAATATCCCTCGACAGAAATATAAGATTGTTCCCCGGCGGAATACAGACACCCCAGTGGAGCCAATTCCCCAGTACAGTTCAAAAGTTTCCCCAGGAGAGTTGAACCTTATCCCCAGTAGATTCTGGAAGCTTATCCCCAGTAGATTCTGGAAGCTTATCCCCAGTAGATTCTGGAAGCTTATCCCCAGTAGATTCTGGAAGCTTGTCCCCTGCAGAGTACATGCATCTCTCCCCGACCATATTCAGAGGTTATTCCCCACCAGAGCCTATAACTGGGTTATCCTCAGCCAATTGCAATGGAAAGATCGTCCTCGGCGAAGTTCTTCCTATCCCCCAGCGGAGTTCATCAAATCCTCAGCAGAATTTATCAACAGGAATCCCCAGCAGAGTTATCATCAAAATCTCAGCGAAGTATCTCTCCCCACAGAGTATTTCCCCGCAGAGTAATATCTTCATCAAGTTTATTCCCCAATGGAGTCATCTTCTCCTACCGGTTTATTCTTGGAATCATCATCCCTAGCGGAAATGAAGAACTCTACTCTTCAAACATCAGCCCAGGATTCAACAAACTCTCGGCATTCGTCAAGGATTTATTTTCCTAGACGAAAATACATTCATAGACATTTCACATTTCATACATCCTGCTTACATACATGATAAAGTGCATACGACACTATCTCATTTTGAACATCATGACATCATGCATTTCATACATCATGACATTGCATACAACTAATGTTTTGCCTTTTCAGGAAAAGGTCAATCAAAAGATGATTACCATCAACCTTTAGTTTCAGATTCGATACCTGTATCTAGCCAGGGCATATCTGTGAGCGATTGATTGTAGATTCGATACCTGTATCTAGCCAGGGCATGTCTGCATGAAGAGTTTGAAGATCAACCCCTGTAACAGGCCAGGAAATTATCTTTCATTCTCAGGTTAGAGGTCTACGCCTGTATCCAGCCAGGAAAGTTATCTCTACCAACCTCTTGAAGTTCCAGATTCGATACCTGTATCTAGCCAGGGCATATCTGTGAGTGATTGATTGTAGATTTGATACCTGTATCTAGCCAGGGCATATCTGCATGAAGAGTTTAGAGATTCGATACCTGTATCCAGCCAGGGCATATCTGTAGACGACTAATTCCAAATTCGATACCTGTATCTAGCCAGGGCATATATGTGAGTGATTGATTGTAGATTCGATACTTGTATCTAGCCAGGGCATATCTACATGAAGAGTTTAGAGATTCGATACCTGTATCCAGCCAGGGCATATCTGTAGACGACTAATTCCAGATTCGATACCTGTATCTAGCCAGGGCATATCTTTGAGTGATTGATTGTAGATTTGATACCTGTATCTAGCCAGGGCATATCTGCATGAAGAGTTTAGAGATTTGATACCTGTAACCAGCCAGGGCATATCTGTAGACGACTAATTCCAGATTCGATACCTGTATCTAGCCAGGGCATATCTGTGAGTGATTGATTGTAGATTCGATACCTGTATCTAGCCAGGGCATATCTGCATGAAGAGTTTAGAGATTCGATACCTGTATCCAGCCAGGGCATATCTGTAATCGACTAATTCCAGATTCGATACCTGTATCTAGCCAGGGCATATCTGTGAGTGATTGATTGTAGATTCGATACCTGTATCTAGCCAGGGCATATCTGCATGAAGAGTTTAGAGATTCGATACCTGTATCCAGCCAGAGCATATCTGTAGACGACTAATTCCAGATTCGATACCTGTATCTATCCAGGGCATATTTGTGAGTGATTGATTGTAGATTCGATACCTGTATCTAGCCAGGGCATATCTGCATGAAGAGTTTAGAGATTCGATACCTATATCCAGCCAGGGCATATCTGTAGACGACTAATTCCATATTCGATACCTGTATCTAGCCAGGGCATATCTGTGAGCGATTGATTGTAGATTCGATACCTGTATCTAGCCAGGGAATATCTGCATGAAGAGTTTAGAGATTCGATACCTGTATCCAGCTAGGGCATATCTGTAGATGACCAATTCCAGATTCGATACCTGTATCTAGCCAGGGCATATCTGTGAGCGATTAATTGTAGATTCGATACCTGTATCTAGCCAGGGCATATCTGTATGAAGAGTTTGAAGATCAACCCCTGTAACAGGCCAGGAAATTATATTTCTTTCTCAAGTACGCAAGTTCTCTCTAAGGAATCTCTTACGCGATCGACACCTCCGGATGGCATCTTTAAGCCCATCTCCACAACTATCCATTACATTTCCAAATGGAATCTATAAGCCCATTCCCGACAAGATTCTGTCACATCTCCAGATGGCATCTATAAGCCCATCCTCCTATCCACCATCTCTCCAAATGGCATCTGTAAGCCCATTCCCGACATCACATTGCTGATATTCTACTATGCGAGTGCAAATTTCTGGGCACTCTAGTGTTCAATCATCTTCCACCTTCGGATCACGAAAGGCACGCAAGACAATCTACATCCTCAGGTCTAAGAAGATTGAACAGGGGCACCTGTTGTACCCCAAAATTTTCCCTCCCATATTCTTCAAGATTTGTCAAGAATCATCTTCAACTGGTTCAAGACTACTCAAGGGTTGCACAGTCAAACCATCTCCTAAGCCAGTCAAAATTAGGGTTTTGGTTCCTTCAATGAATTTGAGGTTTTCAGTGGTCCAAACAAGTCCCATATGCTTATATACATTGTCAAGCATCTACATACCAAGTTTCAAGATTCACAGGGTCAAATTGCACAGTCAAAAGCCCTATTTGCTTCACAGTCAACTGCAGGGGTAAAATGGTCATTTTACAGTCAAAAGTCAGAATTTTTGGTCAACATCTTATTTTGAGTACACAATCATCATTTGATCAAGTCTTGATCATGATTCCTCAAGCATGGCTCAAAAATCATCAAGATGCAAAAGTTTCTATTTTTGGACAGTAGAAAAGTCAACTGTAACTTGACCAGGGCATAACTTTTTCATGGTTCATCAGAAAAATCCCATCCAATGCTAATTTTGGAGGGGATGACATTTCCTACAACTCATCTTCACACTCCAAGTCCAAGAAATTCTCTCACAAAAAGTTATCAATTTCTACATTATAGGTCAATTTCAAAAGTCAACAAAAATGCACTTTAAGTCAAAGACCATAACTTGAGATTGGTAAATCCAAATGACATGGGACCAAAGGCATTGGTTAGAGTACTTCAATACCTTTCCAAAATGTCAGAGAACATGTTCATATGATCAAAATTGAGCAAGATATGCATTGGAGAAGTTGGGAAATTTTTATGAATTTGCAAAAGTCAACTATCCTTAAAACCTCAATTTTTGGCAAAAGGGCCCACTTTCTTCCACTTGATTCAGCCTTGTCATGCCACACACGTGTCACATGCTTAATTTCAAGATCAAACATTTATTTTTCTATTTTATTTAATTTTTATTGATTTAATTCATTTTAAATCCATAATAATTCAAATAAAATCTAAAAATCAATGGAATAGTATCTTTTTGATTTGAACAGCTTTCATATACCATGTGCCAACTAACAAATTCGTGCTAAGCCTTTTTTGTGCATAAAATCCTAGATTTTCTTCAAATATGGAAAGGCTTTCAATGGTGGTCAACAAAATCTCAAAACTTCAATACACAAAGATACAAGCCCATGTTTTGACCTAGACTGCTTGCCTTATACATATACAAGTAACCTAAACCTAATTCACGACCGAGACATTGCTAAAACGGCCAAAGCAAAACTGAAAATTTGTTGGAAAAGTGAGAGATCAAGAACAGCATTGCAGACGTTTTCAGACCAAAAGGAGCACGTAGCCCTCTTCCTTGTTGTCCACTGAAGCTAACGCGACCATTACCACGTCCAAAGACTACCTACAAAGCGCTGTAAGTCCTCACAAACTTGCCCCTGAACACTAAATCGAAACCTTCAATTCTTGCACTTTTTCTCAAAAGCATTGGCATATTTGTGTTCCTTGTTTGATTTCTAACCTAATGGCATTATTCAATTTCGTTTTTAGGCCTTATATGATGATACCCGCGTCTAGGGTTTATTTGTGTTGTTTTTAGGCATTTTGTTTCCAGGTACAATTAGAACAAATCATGAGCATGGATGAACTCAGGAGACATGGACGATCATAACCATGGTTTTGGAATGAGTTTTTGAAGCCTAGGGACAATTCTAGGAAGGAACTACGGAGTTTCCTACGGATAGAAATCCGCAGGTAAAAAACCAGTGACCAAGGAAGAAGACGCTGACGCGTCTCCCTCTTATTCGTTCATTTAAAAAACGTGCGTTTTTATTTTTTTTGTCCAGGCACTGTTAATGATAACTAATATATTATTTGTTGTGTATATTAATGTCAATTGAGGCTTGGTGGCGTAGTGGCAGGGCGAACAAGCATTGAGCGCTGGGACCTGGGTTCGAATCCCAGGTCCCCCAAAATATTTGTTTGTTCTTTTCTTCATGTATTCCTATGCAGGCTATCCAAAGTGTTCTATCATGCACCTCACATCCAAGCGCGCCCAGTGGCCACTCTCACAGATCTGATGGCCATGAGGTGCAGACTACCATGTTCCTGGTCAACCCACGCTCTAGGCAATTCCAGAAGTCAAACAAGGCTTGAGATAATGGGCTTCAGATTCCAGAACACACCTCCATCAAAGCCCAACCCCCCCCCCCC
Organism: Vicia faba; assembly: GCA_948472305.1. NCBI lineage: Eukaryota > Viridiplantae > Streptophyta > Magnoliopsida > Fabales > Fabaceae > Vicia > Vicia faba. The sequence goes on from OX451741.1 coordinate 338,191,445, forward strand.
CCCCCCCCCCCCTGGGTTTGCATTTTATTTTTTATTTTCTCTCATTCATTTGCTTTATTTATTTTTATTGTTTTTAATTAATTACTAACCAGCAAATTAATTAATATTTTCATAATAAAATCAGAACACATAAATAAAATAATCTTTTATTAATTAAATTTAATTATTATTTTTGTAAATAAATACTAATAAATTGATTTAGTTTAATTAGGATTAATATTGAATATTTTTGCAATAAATAAAATAGATTAGAATTAGGTTTTTTTATCTTGGCAATTTTTAATTTCTTTTTTTATTTTCATTAAAGACATAAAAAACACAAAAATACTTTTTCTTTTAATTAATTAATTAATTAGTTATTAGGTTTAATATTTCATTAATTGCAAAAAAGGACAAATTTCTTTCTTTTCTCAAAAAGGGTCAAAACCCTAAGGACGTCCCGATTCAATTTCTTCGCGCATATTTATTTGGATTATATTTATGTATCTGCTCATAAATGTAATAGTTAATTAGAACTTTATCGCTTTCTTTAATTCCTCGTATTTATTTTCCAAAGGGTTATGTTTTTGGCGATGTAAAACCCGACGCCTTGTAATAGCGTAAATTCAATTTTCCATAATTTATTTCCCGCAAACCAATAATTGTTAATTATGCATGACAAGACTTGTATGAAAAGTAAAATCAACCCGTAGCTCACAATGATGCATGTTCAAAGATAAACATAAACTGAAACAACACACATGCACATGCCACTCCTAGGGTACGCCTCACTTGGTTGCCTCGAGGTGGTCGTCAAGTATAGGGTGCTTTAGAGGTCGCCCTCCTATCTAAAGATCCAGTTGCCTCGAAACGGTTGCCTCGGATAAAAAGGATCTAGGACATTAGTGTTACCGCTAAGGCGTCCTACCATTGCTTTGGTGACCACATGTCCCTAATAATCGAATTGACCCGAATAACTCCAACGACGGTGCTACCTACTTCTAAATAGTGGGATAGTACTGTCTAAAGGACTCTTACACAGCTTAATTCCTTAGAGTAGGTAGATTTCTCCTGGGTACTTGCTCTTTCAAAACAAACAAAAACATCTTTTCGCACCTACACTTTCAAAAAGTTTTCAAACAAATACTTCATACACTCTTGAGGACTGATACAAGAGTTACCTAGAAGTTTTTTTTCAAACAAACTTTTTCAAAACCCACAAACACTTGAAAAGCAAACAATTTTTGAAAACATAGTGAGCAAGTACCTAAGAGCCCGTGGATAACCACGAATAGAAAGGGTGCTAACACCTTCCCTTTCTATAATCTACCTCCCGAACCGAGAAACATCTCAAAAAGGAATTTTGTTGTGCTTTTGTCCTTTCCTTGTTGGAGAAAATAAAAGACGGTGGCGACTCTTGCTTACCGCGACATTTCGCGAACCAGCATTTCAAAACAGTCAGTTCTATTTCCACCGATCACAATATGCCTGGTTTAGATATCGATATTATGGAGCATTATTTGCCACTAAAGCCCGAATGTCCGCCAATCAAGCAGAAGTTGCAAAGAACTCATCCTGAGATGGCAGTGAAGATTAAAGAAGAGGTTTTAAAGCAGGTTGATGCCAGTTTTCTTGTGACATCAGTGTACCCTCAGTGGATCGCCAATATTATTCCAGTACCAAAGAAAGATGGAAAAGTCTGGACGTGTGTTAATTATAGAGATTTAAATAAAGCGAGTCTGAAAGATGATTTTCCATTGTCGCATATTGATATGTTGGTGGATAGTACAACAAAATTTAAAGTGTTCTCATTTATGGAAGGATTTTCCAGATACAATCAAATTAGAATGGCTCTTAAGGACATGGAAAAAACAACGCTTATCACACCCTGGGGAACATTCTGTTACAGAGTAATGCTCTTCAGGTTGAAGAACACTGGTGCAATGTACCAGAGGGCTATGACAACCCTACCCCATGATCTGATGCATAAGGAAATTGAAGTATATGCGGATGATTTGATCGCCAAATCTCATACCGAGGAAGGGCATATAGAATATTTGTTGAAATTGTTTCAGCGTTTGAGGAAGTATCGTCTCCGCTTGAATCCAAATAAGTGCACTTTTGGTGTACGATCAGGAAAGTTGCTACGTTTGATTTTCAGCCAAAAAGGAATTGAAGTTGATCCTGATAAAGTTAAAGTGGTTCAAGAAATGCCTACACCAAGACTGAAAAGCAAGTTATAGGCTTCCTTGGGCATTTCAATTACATTTCCAGATTCATTTCCGACATGACTGCAACATGTGAACCAATCTTCAGGATATTGAAGAAAGATCAAGGTTGTGTATGGACAGATGATTGCCAAAGGGAATTTGAAAGTATTAAAGAATATCTGCTTGAACCTCCTATCTTTCTCCCTCCGGTTGAAGAAAGACCATTGATTATGTATCTAATTGTGTTAGATAATTCTATGGGATGTATTTTGGGACAACAAGATGAAACAGGAAGAAAAGAATATGTCATTTATTATCTCAGCAAAAAGTTTACCGACTTTGAGTCACGGTATTCGATGTTGGAAAAATCATGTTATGTTTTGGCCTTGGTAGAAAAGCGATTGCAGAAATATATGTTGAATCATACTACTTGGTTGATTTCCAAAATGGATCCAATTAAGTATATTTTTGAAAAGCCTGCTCTTACTGGAAGAATTGGCCGTTGGCAAATGTTGTTGTCTGAATATAATATTGAATACCGTACTCAGATGGCTATAAAAAGCAGTGTGTTGGCATATTACCTTGCTCATTAGCCAGTTAATGATTTTTAGTATTTTAAATATGATTTCCCCGATGAGAATGTGATGTATTTGAAAGTAAAAGATTGTGACGAACCTTTGCTGAAGGAAGGTCCTGATCCTGAATCCCGATGGGGTATGGTGTTTGATGGAGCTGTAAATGCTTATGGAAAAAGAATTGGTGTCGTGATTATCACTCCCCACGGGTCACATATCCCTTTTACTACAAGCTTGGCATTTGATTATACCAATAATATGTCAGAATATGAAGCTTGTATCATGGGTCTTGAAGAGGTTATAGATCTCAGGGGTTAAAACTCTTGATGTATATGGTGATTCAACTTTAGTAATAAATCAGATTAAAGGATAATGAGATACTCGTCACATTGGCTTGATTCTATACAAAGATTATGCAAGGATATTATTACCTTTTTTCAATAAAATTGAATTCCATCATATTCCCAGAGATGAGAATCAGATGGCAGATGCCTTAGCCACCTTGGCTTCCATGTATCAAGTGAATACTTTGAATGATGTACCTCAGATCACTATTCGACATCTTGATAAACCCGCTCAAGTGTTTTCTATAGAGGGTATGTCAGATGAAAAACCTTGGTATTATAATATCAAGCACTTCCTCCATACTCAAGAATAGCCGTTAGGTGCGTCGAATAAAGATAGAAACACATTGAGAAGGTTGGCAGGTAGCTTTTTCCTCAATGAAGATGTGCTATATAAAAGAGATTACGACATGGTCTTGCTCAGATGCGTGGATAGACACGAAGCAAACATGTTGATGCATGATATTCATGAAGGTTCCTTTGGTACCCGTGCCAATGGATATTCAATGGCAAAAAATATGCTCAGGGCAGGTTACTATTGGATGACAATGGAATGTGACTGTTACAAATTCGCGAAGAAGTGCCATAAGTGTCAGATTTATGCTGACAAGATCTATGTGCCTCCGACTCTTCTCAATGTTATTCCTTCCCCGTGGCCCTTTTCTATGTGTGGTGGCGTCAAATGAACATCGTTTCATCTTGGTGGCAATTGACTATTTCACCAAATGAGTGGAAGAAGCTTCTTATGCTAACATCACCAAGCAGGTGGTCGTACGATTTATCAAGAACAATCTCATATGTTGGTATGGTGTGCTGAGTAGGATTATCACTGACAACGACTCAAATCTGAATAACAAGATGATGACAAAACTTTGTGAAGAATTCAATGTTGTCCCTCACAATTCGTCTCTGTTGTACCCCAAAATTTTCCCTCCCATTTTTCATTCAAGATACTATCCTAGGGTTGCTCGAATACTCAATTTGGTTCAGAAGTTGATCAAACAAATCCTCTCCCTGGGCAGTAAGTCAACAGTTAGGGTATGGTATCTCTTAAAGGAAATTGAGTCTTCAAGGTTTCAAATGGTCTTCATAGATCTTCATGTCTCCTCAAGGATATTCATGCCAAGTTTCAAACCTCTCGTTGCAAGTTTGCTCAGTCAATGGTTCAGACGACTGAAAATGACTCCATTGACCCAAAAGTCGACCTTTTGCGAGATCAAGTTCAAACGTTTGTAACTTCTTCATTATTCGATATTTTTGAGCGGTTCTTCTTACATTTGACTCTCCTTGACGTCATCTCAAATTTCTCTTCATAAATCAAGAGTTGATTATGTGTGGAAGATCACCAAAATTCGTATACTTTAGAGGTCGCATCATGGACTTTGACCTAATCTTAAGTAATTGTCGCATGATTTCTAAGAATTGTGATTTCCTCAAATTAAAAGATCTTGAGACAATTATTTCTGCATATGGTCATAAGTGATATCGCTCACGATTTTATCCTCAAAGATCGAAAGGAAATTGTGTTTGGAGGACTTTGAAAGTTATCGAATCGTCGCAAGTCATTTGTTTGATTTCGAATGTTCTTAACTACAATTTGTTTTTCTCAGAACTATGTTTCTCAGGTTGAAGTTTGTTAATTCTACAAGATTGATGAATGTTCTTAAGACGTGTTTGTTTTGGCAATGAAGTTCCATTTTAATCGAGCATGGCGTGCGAGTTCATTTTGAATGCAAATTTGATTTGGACAAGATGTGAAGATTAAGACTTTCATTTAAACGACCATAGTTTTGGGTTCGAGTTAACCAAGTGGAATTGGATTCTTAAACATTTATTTTGTTTAGGAATTTTATTGGAGTACAAGGCGCATGGTTTATTTGATCATTTGTGATTGCTTGAAGTTTAGGTTACCAAGTCAATGTGTATCATTCAAACCATTCAAATTGAGAATTTCAAAATTCAAACAAAGTTTAAGATTCGTATAATAAATTTCATCATTTTACAATCTTTCTCAAGGTTTTGTGTTCATTACACTACAAATGAAATAAATTACAAATTTTGTTTTGTTTACAAAGAAAGAAGTTTTGTTTTGTTTCTTCAAGTCTTCATTGCTTCATCTTCAAGAAATCCATCTAATCCTTGCTAGCCATGATTTTCTCTTCACCTTGCCTCGCTTTCCATCCATGAAACAACAAGAAAAAAAAAGAAAGTTAGAAAGCAATCAAACAAGAGTGATGTGTAAAAAAGGGAAACAATTCATCATTAGGGTTTGTATTTAGGAATCATATTCAAAGGATTTTATCATAATCCCTCTTGTACTATTTTGCAAATCACAAGGTTGGGCCTTGGTTCACAAAAAGAAAAGGAAATTGACAATCATAACCTAAAGCCCAAGCTGTCTAAACAGCAAACAAAATATGCAAACAAACAAAACAGGCTGCAATACAACAAGGTCAAACAGCAGTAGGGCAAACAAGCAAAGACAGGCTGCAAGAAGCATGCAGCAGATGCTGTAAACCTAGCAGCAAAAACAACCTGCAACAAGCAAGCAAGCTGCCAAATACACAAGTCACAGCAAAACCTGTAACAAAATATTACTGCAGAACAACAGTAGGGAGCAGATAAAAACAAGCAAAATATAGCCCAATAGGCAAAATTGTCCAGCAACAGCAAGTAAAACCAAAGCAATAAGCCAAATAGTTAGCAGCATTTCGTTCAAAGACATAGCAAGCTTGCTCAACAAACAAGTTATATAATCATTTTCCCTAAATTATACAAACCCTTCAAAAAAATTGTGAGAAAAATCAAATAGCCTTACATTATCATTGAAAGATAAAAGAGGAAAGAGACAATTTGAAAAGATATCACCTAGCTTACACAACATGCCAAAGTCAGCTCTGCCCAAAACTTAACACAAATGTTGCACAAAATAGGCAACTTAAGGCCTGCACCTCAAGATATTCAAAGTCAGCATATCAGAAAATATTTTCAAACCCTCAAATTATCCCCCCAATTTTCACCCTATTTTCGATATAATAACACTTACTGTTTCACAAAGAAAAAGGAGGAGAGGGCAAGACAATATACAAACCAACAAAGCAGGAAACCAGCGAGAAAAAGCAAGAGATTTTACACAGCCAATAACCAGCAAAGAACAAAGGATAGGAACTAGAAAAACCAACAAAAGAACAAAAACCAGCAAACGAAGGTGGATTTTTATCAAGCCATACCAAAAAGAAAAGCTTCAACAGGTATGATTCTTTCCCCTATTCTCACACCTCTCTGTTTGCATACTTTCGACACCAATTATTGTGCGATATCTATTTGCTACTGCATTAGAAAGGGTAATAAGTAAAAGTAAAAACAAAAAACCATTGCACAGAAAAAACTACAAAATACAGTAATCAACCTTCAACTATCCCCTATAGTCATCAATCCCAAGTCCAAAGTGTAACTTCATTCACCATTTCCGCAATCTCTTCTCTACTCACCTGTAGAAATAACAATAAAAAAATACTTCACTAAAAAAGGAAACCAAATCAAAAAGAAACTTAAACAAAAATGCAGTAAACCAATTTCCTCTATAACAACCCATTCCATCAACACCCTTCAAATCTTCAAACGGGTCGCGATGCTTTTCTCCTCATCTCTTCCTTGAATTTTCCAACCACCATAAAAAAAACTTCTTCCGAAAAACCTCCCCTCCTTCGTGTTTTTGAAAACCCCATTTCTAGAGAATCACCACTTTTTGGTGACATCTCAAAACCTCTAATTGAAGCACCAAGCTCGCACCTCCGTGAATGGGATAACTCGTATTCCATCTGATCCATCGCTTCCTGTACAATATTTTCAATTTTATTTCCTTTAATTTTGAAGTAATATGGTTGTTTTGATTGACTGTAAGAAAGAGAAGAGAGGATTTGGGGTAAAGTTCTGTTTTCTCTTAGGTTTTGCAAATGAATATAAGAGGAGAGAGAGAGTATTTTTACGGTTGAAAGAAAATTGGAAATCATGAGAATTAATTAGAGTTTAATTAGAATAATAACCATTTACCATTAGTGATGAGCTATTCCCAAGGAGGGCATCCGCGGCCACCCTTAAAACAATTAGGGTTTGCAAGCTTTCATTATTCCCTTTAATCAAGAAGGGAAAAACAAGGAAGTAACTGACCCTCCAGAATCTGAAGAGGAAGAAGAGGTTGACTACTCTGAAGAGCAGTATCCTCCAGCTGATGACAAGTACAAATAGTTGGAAGATCGCCTCAATGCTATGGAGATCCAGAAGGTACCCGGGTTGGATTTTGAGGAGCTAGTACTTGTCTCAGGAGTTGTCATACCGCATAAATTCAAGGTCCCCACTTTTGCTAAATATGACGGTGTCTCTTGTCCAAAGCTGCATTTGAGATCATACGTCAGGAAAATTCAACCCCATACTGCGGATAGGAATATATGGGTGCATTTCTTCCAAGAAAGCTTGTCAGGAACGCAGTTGGATTGGTTCTATCAGTTGGAAGGGACCAACATCCGTAACTGGGAAGATTTGGCAGCCACTTTTTACAAGCAATACTAGTATAATGCTGACTTAGCTCCAACACAGACACAGTTATAAGGCATGTCTATGGGTACATGTGAAGGTTTCAAGACCTATGCTCAAAAATGGCGGGATCTCGCGGGAAGGGTCCAACCCCTTCTATCTGACATAGAATTGGTGGATATGTTCTTAGGCACGTTATCTGGTCCATTCTTCAAACACCTGATCGGAAGCTCCTCGGTTGGGTTTACCGAATTAATCATGACCGGTGAACGGGTAGAAGCAGGTATAAAAATTGGAAAAATTTAAAGAGATGCATCCTCGAGCGCGATAAAAAATCCCTTTACCGGAAAGAAGGAGGTCAGTGTTGCATATGACAATAGGAATCAGGACAGAACTGAACACCGTCCAGCGGTAGGGGCTGTCATGATCTCTAAGCCTACACCTACTCAACAAAGGAACAATCAGTCTAGAACGGAAAGGCCGGTAAGACAGTTTACCTGGATAAGTATGACGTTGTCTCAAGTCTTGCCGCATTTGTTGAAATCAAATCTGGTGACCTTGCGGGAAGCTCCGAAGAATCCCAACACTGCCTCTCCCTGTTATAACCCAAATGCTCGTTGCGCTTACCATTCGAAAAGTCCAGGTCATGATACAAAAGACTGTCGGGCTTTGAAAAACAAGGTGCAAGACCTTCTCAAGGCAGAGAAAATTGAATTTGACGCTCCTGAGATCCTAAATGTTATCACCGCTCCTATGCCCAAGCACGGCCGTGGTGTTAACATTGTTGAAGATGATTTGTTTGTTAATGTTGTTGATGAACTTGTTACTCCTCTCCTAACCATCAAAAGGAACCTGTTGAAGGATGATTTATTTCTGGGCTGTGGTGAAGGCTGCCACCTCTGTTTATCCCTACTGACTGGTTGTCATTTATTTAAGGCAGGTGTCTAGCGCCTGATGGATGACAAAGAGATTTTGTTTGAAAAGACTCCCGTTCCAACCATTGCTTACAAGGATGTTTCAATAATAACCATTTCCGCCAATCCTCCCAAGGTCTCCACCAAAAGACCCGTTAGGATTACATCTGTTCCGAAGGTGACTCCATTGATAATTACTATGCCAGGGCCAATCCCGTACTCCTCAGACAAAACTATTCCCTGGAACTATGGGGGTGACGTCTACTACCACGACGTGAAGCAAGAATGGTTGGCTGTTGAAGACCCGGTTTTTGAGAAGGCTGACCTCGACATCGGAAACTTTGTGGGAACCAGCAAAATAACCAGAAGTGAAAGAGTGTTCTCTCCTGAGATTGCTACTCCAAAAACTGTTACCGGTCTTATGATCATTCCTGCTTTTGTTCCTGCTGATACTACTACTACAATTCATATGGTTAGCCCTGCTGACACCCCTATCACTGAGTCGACCGAGACTCGGGGCAAAGGCATTTTGGTTGAACCTGTTCGGATGAAGGCGCAGTCAGCATCTATTCATGAGGCTTCCAAGAAGGAGATGGAAGAAATTTTGAAAATTATAAAGAGAAGCGACTACAATGTAGTTGAACAGCTAGGGAAGACCCATTTAAAGATTTCTATGCTAGCTTTACTGTTGTGCTCCGAAGCTCATGCGAAGGCCTTGGTGAAATTTCTTAAAACTGCCCATGTGCCACAGGAAACCTCTGCTGACCTATTCGAAGATTGTGTGGCCAGTTTGACAGTTGATAACGGTTTGGGCTTTTCTGATGCTGATATGACACCTAGAGGGAGGAAACACAATGAGGCGTTGCATGTCTCTGTCGAATGCAGGGGCACTACTTTGGACCATGTCCTGGTAGATACTGGTTCATCATTGAATGTGCTGCCTAAGAAGGCTCTGGATAGACTAGATTGTGAAGGTTTGACCTTAAAACCCAACAACATATTGGTAAGGGCATTCGACAGTTCGAAGAGAATGGTGCACGAGGAGGTGGACACCCCCGTTAAAGTTGGAACTCAGACATTTGATTCAACTTTCTATGTGATGGATATTCGCCCTTCTTATTCCTGTTTATTGGGCCGACCTCGGATTCATGATGTTGGTGCCATCACCTCTACATTACATCAGATGTTGAAGTACCCAATCAAGGGAAAAATCACCACTGTCCATTGAGAGGAGGAATATATGGCAGTCACCTGAACTCCTTCAGATATGTGGAAATGTATGGTGAATCCATCGAAACTCCGTGTCAGCATTTCGAGGAAGTCCCACAAACAATTGCAGCAACCAAGACTGTTTCCAATGTTTCGAAGATTACCATACCTCTGTTGAAGATGGCTTCTCTGAAAGATACTAAGGCAGTAGTCAAAGAATGTGGGTGTACCATTTGGGGCCAACTCCCGGATATTCCCTACAAATCTGACAAATTTGGTTTGGGTTTTACTTCAGGAGCTCAGAAAGCTGTTCGTCGTGCTCGTGCCGGGGAACAACCTTTGCGGATCAGCAACCATGGAGTCAACATAATGGAAGATAGTGATGACAGCTGTGACCTGGAAGCATGGATTTTTCTAACTATCAGCGGCGGACTCAACAACTGGGAAGACAAAGAATTTGTCCCTATTACTTTTATCCAACAGTAATTCTCTTTAAATTTTTGTTGGACTTGTAATAATTAAACAATTTAGACTTTAAAACCTTGTGTCTTACCCGAGGCACAATGGTCCATTTGTTAGGGTTGTTACTTCATTTTCATATGTCATCAATGAATCATGGACATTTTTGCATGAAATTTTTACGCTCTTTGTTCTTCTTTTTTCTACATTTTTTATTTTTTTCAAAGATAGTTATGCTCTTACACACACTCACATATCAAAATGCAGATCCACATCCACTCAAGATCCCATGGGTAACGATTCTGCTATGGCCTATTGTGACTTTGAAAATCCGATCTACCAAGCCGAAGACGAAGGTGAGGAAGATTGTGAGGTGCCAGGGGAACTAGCCAGGTTACTACAACAGGAAGAAAGGACCATACATCCCCATGAAGAACTAGTTGACACAGTTAACTTAGGTACCGAAGAGGACAAGAAATAAGTTAAGGTAGGTTCCAATCTGGAACCTAGTGTCAAGAAGCGCTTAACTCCGTTACTACATGACTATGTTGAGGTCTTTACTTGGTCATACAAAGACATGCCAGGACATGACATTGATATCGTGGTCCATCGTCTAACGACAAAAGAAGACTGCCCTCCGATAAAACAGAAAGTCCATCACATGCGGCCAGAAATGTCAGAGAAGATCAAGACTGAAGTCATGAAACAGTTCAACGCCGGATTCTTAGCCATCACCTCCTATCCACAATGGGTAGCCAATGTTGTTCCAGTGCCTAAAAAGGACGGTAAAGTACACATGTGTGTGGATTACAGAGATTTGAATAGGGCAAGCCCTAAGAATGATTTCCCGCTTCCCCATATCGATGTTCTGGTTGACAATACCGCACAACATAAAGTATTCTCCTTCATGGATGGTTTCTCCGGGTACAATCAAATCAAAATGGCACCTGAGGACATGGAGAAAACGACCTTCATCACACAGTGGGGCACGCTCTGTTACAAAGTTATGCCATTCGGGTTGAAAAACGCAGGGGCAACTTATTTGCGCGCCATGGTATCTCTGTTTCACGATATGATCCATCACGAGATAGAGGTCTATGTGGATGACATGATATCCAGATCTCAAACTAAAGAGGAACATCTTGACCATTTGCAGAATTTGTTTGAAAGGCTAAAGAAATACAAGCTAAGGTTGAACCCGAGTAAATTCACATTTGGAGTGAGGCCCGATAAACTCCTAGGCCTCATCGTCAGCGGTAAAGGTATCAAAATGGACCCTGCAAATGTAAAAGCAATACAAGAAATGCCTGCTCCTCGCATCGAGAAGGAAGTCAGAGGATTCTTAGGGTAGTTAAACTACATCACCAGATTCATTTCTCACCTAACCGCTACTTGTGAACCAATCTTCAAATTACTGAAGAAAGATCAAGTGTTGGATTGGAACGAAGACTTCCAGGATGGCTTCGACAGGATCAAAGAGTACCTTCAAGAGCCTCCTATTTTGATACTGCCAGTCGAGGGAAGAACTTTGATCATGTATCTACCTGTCTTAGAAGATTCAATGGGGTGTATGCTGGGGCAGCATGATGAGTCTGGTCGAAAAGAGCATGCAATATACTACTTGAGCAAAAAGTTTACCGACTGTGAAACCAGATATTCACTGCTCGAGAAAACTTGTTGCACTCTGGCATGGGCTTTACGTTGGCTAAGACAGTATATGTTGACCCATACTACCTTGTTTATATCCAAGATGGATCTAATTAAATACATATTCGAGAAGCCCGCCCTCTCTGGAAGAATAGCAAGATGGCAGATGATCTTGACTGAATACAACATTCAATACACTACCCAAAAAGCAATAAAGGGAAGTGTGCTAGCTGATCACCTTGCTCATCAGGCTGTGGATGACTACCAGTCCATGAAATTCTAGTTCCCAGATGAAGACATCATGTTGATAAACAATTGTGAAGAACTCAGACCATATGACAGATCTGAACAAGGATCCTGATGGACCTTGGTCTTTGATGGAGCTTCCAACACACTCGGTAATGGCATAAGTGCTGTGATCATATCCCCTGAAGAATGTCATACTCCCTTCACCGCAAGACTTTGTTTCAACTGTACCAATAATATGGCGAAATATGAAGCATGTATTATGGGTCTCAAAGCCGCCATTGATTTGGGAATCAATTCCTTAAGGGTATTTGGAGATTCAGCCTTAGTCATCAGTCAGATCAAAGGAGAATGAGACACGAAACACCCTAATATCATCCCCTACAAAGTACACGTGTTGACATTAATCCCACATTTTGAGGAAATTACCTTTGAGCATTTGCCATGAGAGGAAAATCAACTAGCGGACGCGCTAGCCACTATGTCAGCCATGTTTAAAATCAAGTGGGATAACGAGGCTCCCCAGATCACCATTGAGAAGATGGATTAACCAGCTTACTGTCACGAGATCGATACTGAAGAAGTAGTGGACAAGCCTTAGTTCCATGAAGTTAAGAGGTATCTCGAGGCCCAAGAGTATCTGGAGGGAGCTTCAGTCAATGATAAGAAGTTCTTGAGAAGGCTTTCTGCTAAATTCTTCCTTAGTAATAGAATCCTCTATAAACACAACCATAACTCTACTTTGCTTCGTTGATAGACCAGATTGAGGTAGAAAAGATCATGGCTGATTTACAGAAGGTACATTTGGCACTCATTCTAGTGGGAACATGATGGCTAAAAAGATCCTACGGACAGGATACTACTGGTCCAAAATGGAAGCGGATTGTTATCAACATTCACAAACTTGTCACAAGTGACAAATCTATGCTGACAAAGTACATGTGGCTCCGGTTCCCCTAAACGTCCCGACTGCTCCTTGGCTCTTCGTAATGTGGGGAATTGACATGATTGGAGAGATCAAACCCACAACTTCTAATGGACACCGCTTCATCTTGGTTGCCATTGATTACTTTATGAAGTGGGCCCAGGCAGCTTCATTCGCTTTTGTTACCAAGAATGTTGTGGCCCGATTTATCAAACAGAATCTCATCTGTCGGTACGGTATCCCGGAGAGAATCATCACGAATAATGGTGTAAATCTCAACAATACTATGATTATTGCACTATGTGCGCAATTCAAGATCTAGCACCATAACTCCTCTCCTTACCGGCCGAAGATGAATGGCGCTGTAGAAGTCGCAAATAAAAACATCAAGAAGATCATACAAAAAATGACAGTGACCTACAAGGACTGGCATGAGATGTTACCATTTTCTCTCCATGGTTACCGTACCACGACACGCACGTCAACAAGGGCAACTCCTTTCTCTTTGGTATACGGTATGGAAGTTGTCCTACCAATTGAAGCCCAAATACCTTCCCTGAGAATCATAAGAGATGCAGGGTTGACTAAAGATGAATGGATTCAAACTTGACTTGACCAGTTGAACTTGATTGATGATAAGAGGCTTACGGATGTCTGTCATGGTCAGATGTACCAAAAACGTATGATCAAAGCTTTTAACAAGATGGTCAGACATCAGGTATATCAGGTTGGTGACTTGGTAATTAAGCATATCATATTGCCACAAGGTGATCCCACGGGAAAATGGACTCCTACATACGAAGGGCCATTTGTGATCAAAAGCATATTCTCTGGTGGAGCAATGATCTTAACCACTATGGATGGCGACGACCTTCTGCATCCTTTAAACGCAGACATAGTCAAAAGATACTACGCATAAATAAAGACCCGCTAGGTCGACTCGCCTAGGAAAAAATTAGGGCGTCCCGAAGAACCAAAAGGGTTCGGGCAAAAATTAGGGATAAAATACAAAAATCTGTACACCCGGTAAGCTGAAAACCCGAAAGGGTGGCTTGGGCAAAAAAGGGTATCCCGGTGGACTGAAAACCCGAAAGGGTGGCTTGGGCAAAAAAGGGTATCCCGGTGGACTGAAAACCCGAAAGAGCGGTGTTGTACCCAAAAATTTGCCCTCCCTTTTTCACAAAGAAATCACAGCTTCGGGTTTTTCCTGATTTTTCAGATTGGCTCAAGAATCGGTCAAACAGACTTTTCTTATCAGCCTACCCAAAATTAGGGTTTTTATTGATTTTGAATCAGTCAAGCAGATTATTAGGGTTTCTATTGATTTGGTTGAGTTTGGCTCAGGGTTTGATCAAGCAGACGCTTCTTTGACAATAAATCCATAATTAGGGTTTGCACGCGCATTCTCAGAAGAATTTGAATCCATAGTGTCTAAATTGACTGTCACACTTCTTTGACGCTTGTTCAAGATTTCAGTTTGTTTCTCAAAATCTGAACCTCTGGGATAGAAGTTGAGGTTTCTGATTGAAAATTTGAAGCTTTAGTTTGATTAGTAAAGAAAAAGGTGTATAGACGTTTGTTTGTTTGACTGTGCAATACATATGGTTATTTGGAAGGCCGGGCTTATTGTTGGTTAATGTAAGGCTGTGAGACTGCGACGTTTGTTGATTATTTATATTATCTAAGTTAAAATAGTTGGGATAATTTCAAATTATTATAATTCAAGAAATTTAAATGATTAAATAAACAAGTAAAGAACTATCTGACAAAAGATTTTTATTTATTTTAATTATTGTTACAAGTCTTATTTGAATAAAGTAAATTTATTTACAGTGTTTATAATGATGTTTATTACAATGGTTAAAAATAAAATAAATCTACATCCTAAGTCTCTTGAAGTCTTCATCTTCTACTGCTGCTTCCCTTGCCCCAATTGATATTTACCTGCAAAGCCAGAAAAAGAAAAATCAATAACAGTTAAATTGGAAAAGCATTTTCAGACAGTTAATCAAAATTCATCATTAAAGGTTGTTGGCTGGAATCAGTTTGTTTTGGTTTTCATCGTATTTTGCTCGTCCTCTCTGCAAATCGCAAGAAGATTTCTCTTCTTGGTTCACAAAGAGGGAAAGTAAAATTATTTTACAAGCATATGAATCAATTAAGCAAAATGCACAAAGCTGCATAAGTCCAAACAAATTGCATTGTCAAACTGAAAATGCCAAACCAAGTCACAAGTGACAAACTAAGCTGAATAAGTTTCAAACTAAGAAAACTAAATCACAAGTTCAAAACTGTCCAAAGAAGCTGTCAAAATTGTCCAAAGAAGCTACCAAACTGTCAAGAAGATATCAAAAGATATCAAAAGCTATCAAACTGTCATCAAAGAAAAGAAGAAAGTACAGAATGCAGAGGAAAGCTAAATTGCAAGCAAGCTTGTAAAACCAATTTCATCATTTTCTAGCCACAACCTTTTCAGAAAAAAGTACAGTTAAAGCAATAAAATATGCTTTTCTGGAGAGAGAGAGAGAAAGAGAAAAAAGCAGGCTTATACTTTTTGGGCAGGCTAAGAGATATAGATAAATATAACAAGATATCCAACAGTTCAAGGGGGCATAACACATAAAGAAAAATATAACACAAAGCTATAAACATATAACACAAGCCCTCAAGCCTGCTTCAGACTGCCTCAAACCTGTTACAGAAGCAAGCAAATAAAAGCTTGACTCAAGCCTTGCAGCCTGCCTCAAACCTGTTACAGAAGCAAGCCTCAAACCTGTAACCAAAACAAGCTTGTAGCCTCAAAACTGCCTTCAAGCTTACAAACTGCTTCAAGCCTCAAGCCTGTAACCAAAACAAGCTTGTAGCCTCAAAACTGCCTTCAAGCTTACAAACTGCTTCAAGCCTCAAGCCTGTAACCAAAACAAGCTTGTAGCCTCAAAACTGCCTTCAAGCTTACAAACTGCTTCAAGCCTCAAGCCTGTACCAGCTAACAAACTTACATAACCTTACCAAAACCTCCAAACTTACAAACTGCACAAGCTTGCCTCAAAGAAGCAAGCCTCTAAGCCAAAAACCTGTCAAACTGCATAGCATCACAAGCCTGCTTCAGCCTGCCTAAAAAACCTGTCAAACTGCACAAGCTTGCCTCAAAGAAGCAAGCCTCCAAGCCTAAAAACCAGTTATCAGAACAACAACTGAAACACGAACTTAGAAATAATCATCATTGGAAGTCAACAACATCCAGAAAAGAAAAAGTCAGAAGCAAAAGCAACATCAAGATCATCAATATCAAAACAACACCGAAGCAAGCATCTCAGAATCAAAGAACATCATCAAATAAGCAAAGCATTCAGATAGGAATAGAGACAGAAATGGATGAGCTAGGGTTTTCAGAAATCTCATCATAAAACCAAAGCAAGGCTAAAGATACGAAATACCAGGAAGCAAGCCAGCAAGCATTGTCACAATCCCTCCGCCTTGGCCACCTGAGAAGCGCCGCCGTCCACTCCTCCGTCTCCTCTCCAAAACTAAACCCAAAGGTATTGTCCCCTCTTCTTTTTTACGCTTCATACAAATGTAACACAGAAGATCAAAACGTATCAAAAATAAAACATGCAAGAGATAATCTGAAAACCCTAAAAGCGTTGGAATGAAAATCGTTACCTTTTTGTCACCGCCTGGTACAATCGAGGAGAGAGGAGAATGGAGGCACCGCGTCTGGCAGCCTGAGGCAAGGAGAGGAGACATCAGAAGCCATGTTTGAGAAAGTATGAAGAGGCGATGAAGAAGTTAGAAAGCAGCGTCGCTCACAAAACATTGCAACCCTAATTCTGAGACAAATAAAACAACCCTAAAAACTTTGTCAATACGTTTGGGCCTGCCCTTTGCACTAAACCCCTAAGCCCAATTCCAGTTCTGGAGCTACGCCCCCCCCCCCCCTTTCCTTTTTTTTGTTTTCTTTTCTTTCTTAATATGTTTTGTTGATTACTTAGGCCAAGCATATTCAAGCAAAAGCCCACTTACTTTTTTTTCATGTTTTAAAAATATTTCTTTTTATATTACTAATATTTTTCATAACCCTTTTTTATTAAGTAAAAAACAATAATATACTAACTTTTTGTATAGACTTGTATTAATGTTAACATTAACAAAAAACACAAAAAAAATATTAATACTTAATATTGCATTAGGTTAACATTTTGATCATTTGTAAGTAATCATATACATTTCACAAATACTTTTGATTCTCTTTTATCCTTATACTTTGCTATGTTTTTACATTGAGAATGCGACGATTCGATTTAGTTGTAAATAATACTTGGACACTACTATCCTGATAAGACTCATCCCCATTTGTAAACATTTGTACCCCCATCCCCGGATACTTATTTGTAATAGCTTAGACTTTAAATTCCCGCAATTTATCGCTTTCCATATACTGTATAGTAATTAGGGTTTCTATGCGAAGACTCAAAATCAACCGCTAGATAACCTAACACAAGATAAATGCATGAAAATCAATACACAATTCACACTTGCACCCCTAGGGTTACATCCACTTGTTGCCTTAAAAAATGGGCCATGTTTGCATGTCAAGTACTTTGGCAAAACAAAAACAAAACAAAAACAAACAAAATGATCATAGTCCCTCGATGACGCTATCTTGTTACCTAAACAAAATGATCATAGTCCCTCAAGAAAATTTCCAAAATACTTGACACTATTGCTTTCATGGTCTATACGATGACCCGCGCCCGTCCCGTTAACATCCTAACACAAGGTTGTTCATCAAACACAATGGTGAAACAACACTGTTAAAAGGGTTAAAAACATAAGAAATATCTTTGAGTAAAATTAGGGTAGACAACTCTTAGTTACTTGATCAAACTTGCAAAACATCCTTGCCACTTTTCAAAAACACACTCCACAAACACAACTTTCAAAACATTGAAACATCTTTTCAAAAAGACAAACACCTTTGTAAAACATTCAAACAAGAATTGTTACAATGGTTGCCTAGACAAGGCATCTCTTTTCAAAACATCTTTCAAAACCACACACAAAGCACCATTTCAAACAAATGAAAATGCAAAGCAAGTGATCTAAGCAAGTAACTAAGAGCCCATGGATAACCATGGATAGAAAGGGTGTTAATACCTTCCCTTTATATAATCTACTCCCCGAACCCACAAAAACATCTCAAAGGTCTTTCCTGTGCTTTTTGACCTTTCCTTAGGATAAATAAAAAGTCGGTGGCGACTCTTGTTAAACCGAACAAGTGCAAAAACAAACGCAAAATCCCAAGTCAGTTCTCCCATTGTATCACAGAACTGGCGACTCTGCTGGGGATTTTTCTAAAAGTGGGGTTACCTTAGGGTTTTAGATCACCTTTACATTTCTTGCTTTGATTGCTTTACTTTTTGGGTTCCTTGTTTGGGTTTGCTGTAAATCCTACACCCGTATTTGGGGGCACCTTTTTAGGTAAATAGCAATAAACTGTGAGGGAACTGTGCGGGGTATACCGACATGGTTGAAGCAGTAGCTATGTTAGTGTGACATATTTGTGGGTACCGGTAGCCCTTGAGTAGTCAAGGAGAATACGGGGCCGCTGAGCGATGTCATGAAGCACTAACGAACTCTTAGAACCTTACTTGACCATATTGGCCTTTTTAGGGGTAGTGAGATGACCGACTTTAGTGCAGTCCGAAGTTGGTAGATACTCGATACTACACTTATTGAGGATTATTTTCTTGGAATATTTTGGTCGCCAGTTAAGTGTCTAAACCAAAACAATGAACATAGAAAATAATCCAATGATATTGAGCTCCTTAGAACCCGGTTTCTATTTTAGGACAGGTTGAGCCAACTAACTTCAAGAGGGTACTTACCTACAAACCCCATGCAAGCCTAAACCTAAGGACTTGTTTGCTTTGTGTGAATATGATTACCTGTATATACACTTACTTACTTTTTCATACATGTACATAACATCATAGCATCATACCATAACATTTACAATAACCATTTCAAGGATCTCGAGGGTCTTTTGATGCAGGGTCATGTTGAACCAGACGTCTACCAAGGGGCAAGAGGGTTTTCCTCTAAACAAACGCCGTCAAGGATCAAGTGCAACAACTTGAATCAGGGGCTATGACCCACTCGACATGGTGAGCTTGATTATCGTGGAGAAACATCCACCGATACGAAGTTCTCCAATCAAAGATGTTGATCAAAGTTCAATCTCTAACATTTTCTTGTGTTTACCCCGAGATATTCTTGAAAACATGCATCCACATATCATGCATTGCATCATAACAGGTTTTCCTTTTTCAGGTCTCCTTATCTTCCTACTGTTTATTTCAGTAGAGATGGATCTAGAGCAGACTATCAAGGACATCCAGGCTCAAAACTCTCAACTTCAAGAGATGTTCTTGAACCTATCCAAAGGACGAGAAGAGGTCAAGGCGCTCCTCACCAGGGGCATGATCGTGGGAAATCCTGGGGACAACAGAGATGACCAGTTGGAGTGGCTACAAACTGAGATAGCCATAATGAAGGTCCTCCACTTGAAATGACAAAGCTCGAACTGAGAGACTTTTGTTCCATTTGAATTTTCAAGTTGTAATCTCTTTTGTTATTCAAACAAATATCTGTTGATGTCAAACTCTGTTTCATTAATGCATTGCATATGTTTGTCTTGAATTCATCCATTCGTTTTCACTATTCTTAAACTATGCTTTCTACTTTCTTCATGATATTTAACTCTTGATAAAAAGCTACAAGCCTTTAGAGGGAGGATGACGAAAGAATACCGTAATCTCATACAATATGCTTTTGAACAGACCTTGCTGACGATGTACAAGCGTTTCTTTCAAATCCTAAACACTGGAGTTATAAGGAAGATAATCCCTAGTCAACCCCTTCGAGCCAAAGAAGTAGGAGTTTTTTGTTTTAAACACAAATTAAAACCTTTGATTTAAACCTGGGGCAGGCTAGTCTCTCAGTAAATTCAAAAAAAAAAGATGCGCATTGAAGTCGCAAACTCTCAGTTCGTAATACAACGAATGACATCAAAAACATTCCTTGGGAACCAAAAGACAGTGATGGTTCCTTATCTCATAGGTAGTCCATCTCTCAAAATAGAAAATCCCACTGATCCAAAACCTATTAAGGAGGCTTAAGAAAGTTGGGGCATCCCGCTGACTGTAATCTCGAAAACAGGAACAGTCAGGCAAAAGTTAGGGATAACAAATCAAGAAGAACGAGGTCATTACAAATCCTCGTCAACATGAAAAATGTTGTAAAAAAATGATGACTGCCTTCCGACAAACTTAACTTGTCTGAACCATCACCAAAAAAGTCGTTCCAAATTCGAATAGAGTTCGACGCACAATTAACTGAGTTTAGGATCGAAGAACATCACGAAGAGCGGGTGGGTACAAATATACTTTGAGCCTTTATCCTTTGTTTCTTAAACCGTGAACCAAGCCACGTTACAACCCTTCAAAAGTCCTAACTGAAGCATGGGTTAGTTCGAAAGCATACTGTTACAAAAGGTATCCTGACTCCTGTAAGGCTTTGCCCTAAATCTTGTGTTGAACTTGTCTTATAAAACGTTTTCTGCTAAAAAACGCATTTTTTTCAAAACTTCAAGACAAACATAAACTTTGCATTACTTGAATATCACTGTTTGCATTTGGCTATTTGTTTGACAGCGTAGAAATTCACACAATGAATGTTCCGATGAACGAAAGCTCTCTCAATGAACAAAATCACTTCAAGAGGAATGACACTTCCGTTACAAAAATCTCATATCAACAAAAGGGGATTTTATTTGGTATTGTCCATTTAACCTGGGGCAGTCCAGTCAAGATTTCAACAAATCTTTCAAAGTTCAGTTAACCTGGGGCAGTCCAGTCAAGATTTCAACAAATCTCTCAATTACAGATTAACCTGGGGCAAGTCTCCCTCACCATCACTTGGGGAATTCGAATGTCAATCTCAAGGGTTATGTACCGTCCAAGTTTCCTGGCAATATCACAAGCATCTGATACTAGGGGCAGTGATGAAACCTCTCCGAAATCTTTCTGAAAAGAAATTCAAGTGTCCTCGAGAAGTTCATCACCTCTCTAAGCAGACATGCAGTCATGGGTTTATTTCCCCAACATTTGTCAAGGATTTATTCTCCAAAACAAATCACATTTCAAATTGATCGGTCGTTCAAAAGTTCCTTCATCACCTGTTGGAAGTTACGGTCGTCAAAGATCAAATTCTCACAAAATTCAAGTTATGAAGCCCGGATTCGACCGGATAGTATCTTGATCTCTACAGCATATTGTGAAGCCTGGATTACGACCGAATAACAGTGTCAGACTACCGCGAAGCCTGTATTACGACCAGATAGTGGTATCTCCTAAGAGCAAGCTATGAAGCCCGGATTTGACCGGATAACAGCTTAGCAAGTTATTATGAAGCCTGGATTATGACCAGATGACAATACAAGTTTCTGTGAAGCCTGGATTACGACCAGACAGCAGCCAAGAATACTACGAAACCTGGAGTCGACCAGATAGTGGTATATCTTTAACACAAGCTGTGAAGCCCGGATTTGACCGGATAACAGCTTAGAAAGTTATTGTGAAGCCTGGATTACGACCAGATGACAATACAAGTTTCTGTGAAGCCTGGATTACGACCAGACAGCAGCCAAGAATACTATGAAACCTGGAGTCGACCAGATAGTGGTATATCTTTAACACAAGCCGTGAAGCCCAGATTTGACCGGATAACAGCTTAGCAAGTTATTGTGAAGCCTGGATTATGACCAGATGACAATACAAGTTTCTGTGAAGCCTGGATTACGACTAGACAGCAGCCAAGAATACTACGAAACCTGGAGTCGACCAGATAGTGGTATATCTTTAACACAAGCCGTGAAGCCCGGATTTGACCGGATAACAGCTTAACAAGTTATTGTGAAGCCTGGATTACGACCAGATGACAATACAAGTTTCTGTGAAGCCTGGATCACGACCAGACAGCAGCCAAGAATACTACGAAACCTGGAGTCGACCAGATAGTGGTATATCTTTAACACAAGCCGTGAAGCCAGGATTTGACCGGATAACAGCTTAGCAAGTTATTGTGAAGCCTGGATTATGACCAGATGACAATACAAGTTTCTGCGAAGCCTGGATTACGACCAGACAGCTGCCAAGAATACTACGAAACCTGGAGTCGACCAGATAGTGGTATATCTTTAACACAAGCCGTGAAGCCCGAATTTGACCGGATAACAGCTTAGCAAGTTATTGTGAAGCCTGGATTACGACCAGATGACAATACAAGTTTCTGTGAAGCCTGGATTACGACCAGACAGCAGCCAAGAATACTACGAAACCTGGAGTCGACCAGATAGTGGTATATCTTTAACACAAGCCGTGAAGCCAGGATTTGACCGGATAACAGCTTAGCAAGTTATTGTGAAGCCTGGATTACGACCAGATAGCAATACAAGTTTCTGTGAAGCCTGGATTACGACCAGACAGCAGCCTAGAATACTACGAAACCTAGAGTCGACCAGATAGTGGTATATCTTTAACACAAGTCGTGAAGCCCGGATTCGACCGGATAGCAGCTCAACAAGTTATTGTGAAGCCTGGATTGCGACCAGATAGCAATATAAGTTTCTATGAAAGCCTGGAGATCAACCAGATAACAGTTAACCGTTAACAGAATGAAGATTCTCATCCTTGAAACCTCAGAAGATTGGTATACTCCCAACCTCCTGACCCTTAACAGAATGAAGATTCTCATCCTTGAAAACCCAGTAGATTGGCATACACCCAATTTTCTGACCCAAGACCTGAATGAAGATTCTCATTTTGGCTTCCCCAGTAGATTGGCATACACCTAACCTCCTGATATTCCCGACAGAATGAAGATTCTCATTTCTCAAAGTGGTATAACATCTGAATTTCTGGTATTCTCGACAGAGTGAAGATTCTCATTCTTAAAGCGGCATACAAACTAAACCTGAATTTCTTCCAGATAGGAATAAGCTTTTCAGAATCCTGAGTTTTACTCTCCAACAGGACAGCTACTTTTCAACAGTATGGCCATTCCCCACAGAATTCTTATTCCCCAAGCAGAATGGAGACTCTCATTCTCAGTTCCTCACAGAATATTCAGATATTCCCCAATGAAGATCTCCGCAAGACAGGAACCCCCAGTAGATTGGCATACAACCCAAGCTCATGATTCCCCAACAGTGGTCCCAGGACTTCTCATTTTCAACGATCGAAGGATTTTCAATCCCCTGCAGCAGTCAAGGATTTACTTTCCCCGACAGCAGTCAAAGATTTCATTATCCAGGATTCATCTATCCTCAGCAAGACAACTCATCAGCTTACATGCGCATTCACTACATTCATATATCATAAACATTGATATAACATATATATTTCATCATACATTTCATGCAACATAACTTTGTGTTTCAGCTAATATTTTACCCTTTTCAGGATAAGATTAACAACTTTTGAAAACAGTTTATGGACGCTTCCCAACATGGATGCTGATCTATTGCTTATTCAATTTCAAGACTTCTGAAAACAGTTCACGGGTTCTCTAGATACGTTTGTTAACCTATCGCTTGTTCAGATTCAAGACCTCTGAAAACAATTTACGGGTTCTCCAGATACGGATGTTAACCTATCGCTTGTTCAGATCCAAGACCTCTTAAAACAGTTTACGAATTCTCCAAACATGGATGTCAATCTATTGCTTATTCAGACCCCCAGTCCAGAGATATTCCAAACATGGATACCTTTCTGATACTCGTCCACTCGCCTACAACATTCTTGGATGGCATCTTTTAAGCCCATCTCCAGTAAGACTTCTTTCACACCTCCAGATGGCATCTTTAAGCCCATCCCCCGACAAGATTCTGTCACATCTCCAAATGGCATCTTTAAGCCCATTCCCTCAACTACGCTTTGACGAGTGCAAATTTTTGGGCACTCTAGTGTCCAATCTCCTTTTACCCTCGAGTCGCGAATGGAAAAACTGCTAATCTAACTCTTCAGGTTCAAGAAGATTGAACAGGGGCAACTGTTGTACCCCAAAATTTTCCCTCCCTTTTTCACAAAGAAATCACAGCTTCGGGCTTTTCCTATTTTTTCAGATTGGCTCAAGAATCGGTCAAACAGACTTTTCTTATCAGCCTACCCAAAATTAGGGTTTCTATTGATTTTGAATCAGTCAAGCAGATTATTAGGGTTTCTATTGATTTGGTTGAGTTTGGCTCAGGGATTGATCAAGCAGACGCTTCTTTGACAATAAATCCAGAATTAGGGTTTGCACGCGCATTCTCAGAAGAATTTGAATCCACAGTGTCTAAATTGACTGTCACACTGCTTTGACGCTTGTTCAAGATTTCAGTTTGTTTCTCAAAATCTGAACCTCTAGGATAGAAGTTGAGGTTTCTAATTGAAAATTTGAAGCTTTAGTTTGATCAGTAAAGAAAAAGGTGTATGGACGTTTGTTTGTTTGACTGTGCAATACATATGGTTATTTGGAATGCCGGGCTTATTGTTGGTTAATGTAAGGCTGTGAGACTGCGATGTTTGTTGATTATTTATATTATCTAAGTTAAAATAGTTGGGATAATTTCCAATTATTATAATTCAAGAAATTTAAATGATTAAATAAACAAGTAAAGAACTATCTGACAAAAGATTTTTATTTATTTTAATTATTGTTACAAGTGTTATTTGAATACAGTAAATTTATTTACAGTGTTTATAATGATGTTTATTACAATGGTTAAAAATAAAATAAATCTACATCCTAAGTCTCTTGAAGTCTTCATCTTCTACTGCTGCTTCCCTTGCCCCAATTGATATTTACCTGCAAAGTCAGAAAAAGAAAAATCAATAACAGTTAAATTGGAAAAGCATTTTCAGACAGTTAATCAAAATTCATCATTAAAGGTTGTTGGCCGGAATCAGTTTGTTTTAGTTTTCATCGTATTTTGCTCGTCCTCTCTGCAAATCGCAAGAAGATTTCTCTTCTTGGTTCACAAAGAGGGAACGTAAAATTATTTTACAAGCATATGAATCAATTAAGCAAAATGCACAAAGCTGCATAAGTCCAAACAAATTGCATTGTCAAACTGAAAATGCCAAACCAAGTCACAAGTGACAAACTAAGCTGAATAAGTTTCAAACTAAGCAAACTAAATCACAAGTTCAAAATTGTCCAAAGAAGTTGTCAAAACTGTCCAAAGAAGCTACCAAACTGTCAAGAAGATATCAAAAGCTATCAAACTGTCATCAAAGAAAAGAAGAAAGTACGGAATGCAGAGGAAAGCTAAATTGCAAGCAAGCTTGTAAAACCAATTTCATCATTTTCTAGCCACAAACTTTTCAGAAAAAAGTACAGTTAAAGCAATAAAATATGCTTTTCTGGAGAGAGAGAAAGAGAAAAAAGCAGGCTTACAGTTTTTGGGCAGGCTAAGAGATATAGATAAATATAACAAGATATCCAACAGTTCAAGGGGGCAGAACACATAAAGAAAAATATAACACAAAGCTGTAAACACATAACACAAGCCCTCAAGCCTGCTTCAGACTTCCTCAAACCTGTTACAGAAGCAAGCAAACAAAAGCTTGCCTCAAGCCTTGCAGCCTGCCTCAAACCTGTTACAGAAGCAAGCCTCAAGCCTGTAACCAAAACAAGCCTGTAGCCTCAAAACTGCCTTCAAGCTTACAAACTGCTTCAAGCCTCAAGCCTGTAACTAAAACAAGCCTGTAGCCTCAAAACTGCCTTCAAGCTTACAAACTGCTTCAAGCCTCAAGCCTGTAACCAAAACAAGCCTGTAGCCTCAAAACTGCCTTCAAGCTTACAAATTGCTTCAAGCCTCAAGCCTGTACCAGCTAACAAACTTACAGAACCTTACCAAAACCTCCAAACTTACAAACTGCACAAGCTTGCCTCAAAGAAGCAAGCCTCCAAGCCAAAAACCTGTCAAACTGCATAGCATCACAAGCCTGCTTCAGCCTGCCTAAAAAACCTGTCAAACTGCACAAGCTTGCCTCAAAGAAGCAAGCCTTCAAGCCTAAAAACCAGTTATCAGAATAACAACTGAAACACCAACTCAGAAATAATCATCATTGGAAGTCAACAGCATCCAGAAAAGAAAAAGTCAGAAGAAAAAGCAACATCAAGATCATCAATATCAAAACAACACCGAAGCAAGCATCTCAAAATCAAAGAACATCATCAAATAAGCAAAGCATCCAGATAGGAAGAGACACAGAAATGGATGAGCTAGGGTTTTCAGAAATCTCATCATAAAACCAAAGCAAGGCTAAAGATACGAAATACCAGGAAGCAAGCTAGCAAGCATCGTCACGATCCCTCCTCCTTGGCCACCTGAGAAGCGCCGTCGTCCACTCCTCCGTCTCCTCTCCAAAACTAAACCCAAAGGTATTGTCCCCTCTTCTTTTTTACACTTAATACAAATGTAACACAGAAGATCAAAACGTGTCAAAAATAAAACATGCAAGAGAAAATCTGAAAACCCTAAAAGCGTTGGAATGAAAATCGTTACCTTTTTGTCACCGCCTGGTACAATCGAGGAGAGAGGAGAATGGAGGCACCGCGTCTGGCAGCCTGAGGCAAGGAGAGGAGACATCAGAAGCCATGTTTGAGAAAGTATGAAGAGGAGATGAAGAAGTTGGAAAGCTGCGCCGCTCAAAAAACAATGCAACCCTAATTCTGAGACAAACAAAACAACCCTAAAAACTTTGTTAATACGTTTGGGCCTGCCCTTTTCACTAAACCCCTAAGCCCAATTTCAATTCTGGCGCTACGCCCCCCCCCCCCCCCCCCCCCCTTTCCTTTTTTTTGTTTTCTTTTCTTTCTTAATATGTTTTGTTGATTACTTGGGCCAAGCATATTCAAGCAAAAGCCCACTTACTTTTTTTTTTCATGTTTTGAAAATATTTCTTTTTATATTACTAATATTTTTCATAACCCTTTTTTATTAAGTAAAAAACAATAATATACTAACTTTTTGTATAGAATTTTATTAATGTTAACATTAACAAAAAACAAAAAAATAATATTAATACTTAATATTGCATTAGGTTAACATTTTGATCATTTGTAAGTAATCATATACATTTCACAAATACTTTTGATTCTCTTTTATCCTTATACTTTGCTATGTTTTTACATTGAGAATGCGACGATTCGATTTGGTTGTAAATAATACTTGGACACTAATATCCTGATAAGACTCATCCCCATTTGTAAACATTTGTACCCCCATCCCCGGATACTTATTTGTAATAGCTTAGACTTTAAATTCCCGCAATTTATCGCTTTCCATATACTGTATAGTAATTAGGGTTTCTATGCGAAGATTCAAAATCAACCGCTAGATAACCTAACACAAGATAAATGCATGAAAATAAATACACAATTCACACTTGCACCCCTAGGGTTACATCCACTTGTTGCCTTAAAAAATGGGCCATGTTTGCATGTCAAGTACTTTGGCAAAACAAAAACAAAACAAAAACAAACAAAATGATCATAGTCCCTCGATGACGCTATCTTGTTGCCTAAACAAAATGATCATAGTCCCTCAAGAAAATTGCCAAAATACTTGAAACTATTGCTTTCATGGTCTATACGATGACCCGCGCCCGTCCCGTTAACATCCTAACACAAGGTTGTTCATCAAACACAATGGTGAAACAACACTGTTAAAAGGGTTAAAAACATAAGAAAGATCTTTGAGTAAAATTAGGGTAGACAACTCTTAGTTACTTGATAAAACTTGCAAAACATCCTTGCCACTTTTCAAAAACACACTCCACAAACACAACTTTCAAAACATTGAAACATCTTTTCAAAAATACAAACACCTTTGTAAAACATTCAAATAAGAATTGTTACAATGGTTGCCTAGACAAGGCATCTCTTTTCAAAACATCTTTCAAAACCACACACAAAGCACCATTTCAAACAAATGAAAATGCAAAGCAAGTGATCTAAGCAAGTAACTAAGAGCCCATGGATAACCATGGATAGAAAGGGTGCTAATACCTTCCCTTTCTATAATCTACTCCCCGAACCCACAAAAATATCTCAAAGGTCTTTCCTGTGCTTTTTGACCTTTCCTTAGGATAAATAAAAAGTCGGTGGCGACTCTTGCTAAACCGAACAAGTGCGAAAACAAACGCAAAATCCCAAGTCAGTTCTCCCACCGTATCACAGAACTGGCGACTCTGCTGGGGATTTTTCTAAAAGTGGGGTTACCTTAGGGTTTTAGATCACCTTTACATTGCTTGCTTTGATTGCTTTGATTGCTTTACTTTTTGGGTTCCTTGTTTGGGTTTGCTGTAAATCCTACACCCGGATTTGGGGGCACCTTTTTAGGTAAATAGCAATAAACTGTGAGGGAACTGTGCGGGGTATACCGACATGGTTGAAGCAGTAGCTATGTTAGTGTGACATATTTGTGGGTACCGGTAGCCCTTGAGTAGTCAAGGAGAATACGGGGCGGCTGAGCAATGTCATGAAGCACTAACAAACTCTTAGAACCTTACTTGACCATCTTGGCCTTTTTAGGGGTAGTGAGATGACTGACTTTGGTGCAGTCCGAAGTTGGTATATACTCGATACTACATTCATTGAGGATTGTTTTCTTGGAATATTTTGGTCGCCAGTTAAGTGTCTAAACCAAAACAATGAACATAGAAAATAATCCAATGATATTGAGCTCCTTAGAACCCGGTTTCTATTTTAGGACAGGTTGAGCCAACTAACTTCAAGAGGGTACTTACCTACAAACCCCATGCAAGCCTAAACCTAAGGACTTGTTTGCTTTGTGTGAATATGATTACCTGTATATACACTTACTTACTTTTGCATACATGTACATAACATCATAGCATCATACCATAACATTTACAATAACCATTTCAAGGATCTCGAGGGTCTTTTGATGCAGGGTCATGTTGAACCAGACGTCTACCAAGGGGCAAGAGGGTTTTCCTCTAAACAAACGCCGTCAAGGATCAAGTGCAACAACTTGAATCAGGGGCTATGACCCACTCGACATGGTGAGCTTGCTTCTCGTGGAGAAACATCCACCAATACAAAGTTCTCCAATCAAAGATGTTGATCAAAGTTCAATCTCTAACATTTTCTTGTGTTTACCCCGAGAGATTCTTGAAAACATGCATCCACATATCATGCATTGCATCATAACAGGTTTTCCTTTTTCAGGTCTCCTTATCTTCCTACTGTTTATTTCAGTAGAGATGGCTCTAGAGCAGACTATCAAGGACATCCAGGCTCAAAACTCTCAACTTCAAGAGATGTTCTTGAACCTATCCAAAGGACGAGAAGAGGTTAAGGCGCTCCTCACCAGGGGCATGATCGTGGGAAATCCTGGGGACGACAGAGATGACCAGTTGGAGTGGCTACAAACTGAGATAGCCATAATGAAGGTCCTCCACTTGAAATGACAAAGCTCGAACTGAGAGACTTTTGTTCCATTTGAATTTTCAATTTGTAATCTCTTTTGTTATTCAAACAAATATCTGTTGATGTCAAACTCTGTTTCATTAATGCATTGCATATGTTTGTCTTGAATTCATCCATTCGTTTTCACTATTCTTAAACTATGCTTTCTACTTTCTTCATGATATTTAATTCTTGATAAAAAGCTACAAGCCTTTAGAGGGAGGATGACGAAATAATACCGTAATCTCATACAGTATGCTTTTGAACAGACCTTGCTGACGATGTACAGGCGTTTCTTTCAAATCCTAAACACTGGAGTTATAAGGAAGATAATCCCTAGTCAACCCCTTTGAGCCAAATAAGTAGGAGTTTTTTGTTTTAAACACAAATTAAAACCTTTGATTTAAACATGGGGCGGGGTAGTCTCTCAGTTAATTCAAAAAAAAAAAGATGCGCATTGAAGTCGCAAACTCTCAGTTCGTAATACAACGAATGACATCAAAAACATTCCTTGGGAACCAAAAGACAGTGATGGTTCCTTATCTCATAGGCAGTCTATCTCTCAAAAGAGAAAAGCCCACTGAGCCAAAACCTATTAAGGAGGCTTAAGAAAGCTGGGGCATCCCGCTGACTGTAATCTCGAAAACAGGAACAGTCAGGCAAAAGTTAGGGATAACAAATCAAGAAGAACGAGGTCATTACAAATCCTCGACAACATGAAAAATGTTGTAAAAAAATGATGACTGCCTTTCGACAAACTTAACTTGTCTGAACCATCACCAAAAAAGTCGTTCCAAATTCGAATAGAGTTTGATGCACAATTAACTGAGTTTAGGATCGAAGAGCGGGTGGGTACAAATATACTTTGAGCCTTTATCCTTTGTTTCTTAAACCGTGAACCAAGCCACGTTACAACCCTTCAAAAGTCCTAACTGAAGCATGGGTTAGTTCGAAAGCATACTGTTATAAAAGGTATCCTGACTCCTGTAAGGCTTTGCCCTAAATCTTGTGTTGAATTTGTCTTATAAAAAGTTTTCTGCTAAAAAATGCATTTTTTTCAAAACTTCAAGACAAGCATAAACTTTGCATTACTTGAATATCACTATTTACATTTGGCTATTTGTTTGACAGTGGAGAAATTCACACAGTGAATGTTCCGATGAATGAAAGCTCTCTCAATGAACAAAATCACTTCAAGAGGAATGAAACTTCCGTTACAAAAATCTCATATCAACAAAAGGGGATTTTATTTGGTATTGTCCATTTAACCTGGGGCAGTCCAGCCTAGATTTCAACAAATCTTTCAAAGTTCAGTTAACCTGGGGCAGTCCAGTCAAGATTTCAACAAATCTCTCAATTACAGATTAACCTGGGGCAAGTCTCCCTCACCATCACTTGGGGCATTCGAATGTCAATCTCAAAGGTTACGTGCAGTCTAAGTTTCCTGGAAATATCACTAGCATCTGATACTAGGGGCAGTGATGAAACCTCTCCGAAATCTTTCTGAAAAGAAATTCAAGTGTCCTCGAGAAGTTCATCACCTCTCTAAGCAGACCTGCAGTCATGGGTTTATTTCCCCAACATTTGTCAAGGATTTATTCTCCAAAACAAATCACATTTAAAAATGATCGGTCGTTCAAAAGTTCCTTCATCACGTGTTGGAAGTTACAGTCGTCAAAGATTAAATTCTCACAAAATTCAAGTTATGAAGCCCGGATTCGACCGGATAGTATCTTGATCTCTACAGCATATTGTGAAGCCCGGATTACGACCGGATAACAGTGTCAGACTACCGTGAAGCCTGGATTACGACCAGATAGTGGTATCTCCTAAGAGCAAGCTATGAAGCCCGGATTTGACCGGATAACATCTTAGCAAGTTATTGTGAAGCCTGGATTACGACCAGATGACAATACAAGTTTCTGTGAAGCCTGGATTACGACCAGACAGCAGCCAAGAATACTACGAAACCTGGAGTCGACCAGATAGTGGTATATCTTTAACACAAGCCGTGAAGCCCGGATTTGACCGGATAACAGCTTAGAAAGTTATTGTGAAGCCTGGATTACGACCAGATGACAATACAAGTTTCTGTGAAGCCTGGATTACGACTAGACAGCAGCCAAGAATACTACAAAACCTGGAGTCGACCAGATAGTGGTATATCTTTAACACAAGCCGTGAAGCCCGGATTTGACCGGATAACAGCTTAGCAAGTTATTGTGAAGCCTGGATTATGACCAAATGACAATACAAGTTTCTGTGAAGCCTGGATTACGACCAGACAGCAGCCAAGAATACTACGAAACCTGGAGTCGACCAGATAGTGGTATATCTTTAACACAAGCCGTGAAGCCCGGATTTGATCGGATAATAGCTTAGCAAGTTATTGTGAATCCTGGATTACGACCAGATGACAATACAAGTTTCTGTGAAGCCTGGATCACGACCAGACAGCAGCCAAGAATACTATGAAACCTGGAGTCGACCAGATAGTGGTATATCTTTAACACAAGCCGTGAAGCCCGGATTTGACCGGATAACAGCTTAGCAAGTTATTGTGAAGCCTGGATTACGACCAGATGACAATACAAGTTTCTGTGAAGCCTGGATTACGACCAGACAGCAACCAAGAATACTACGAAACCTGGAGTCGACCAGATAGTGGTATATCTTTAACACAAGCCGTGAAGCCCGGATTTGACCGGATAACAGCTTAGCAAGTTATTATGAAGCCTGGATTACGACCAGATGACAATACAAGTTTCTGTGAAGCCTGGATTACGACCAGACAGCAGCCAAGAATACTACGAAACCTGGAGTCGACCAGATAGTGGTATATCTTTAACACAAGCCGTGAAGCCTGGATTTGACCGGATAACAGCTTAGCAAGTTATTGTGAAGCCTGGATTACGACCAGATAGCAATACAAGTTTCTGTGAAGCCTGGATTACGACCAGACAACATCCAAGAATACTACGAAACCTGGAGTCGGCCAGATAGTGGTATATCTTTAACACAAGTCGTGAAGCCCAGATTCGACCGGATAGCAGCTTAACAAGTTATTGTAAAGCCTGGATTGGGACCAGATAGCAATACAAGTTTCTGTGAAATCCTGGAGATCAACCAGATAACAGTTAACCGTTAACAGAATGAAGATTCTCATCCTTGAAACCTCAGAAGATTGGTATACTCCCAACCTCCTGACCCTTAACAGAATGAAGATTCTCATCCTTGAAAACCCAGTAGATTGGCATACACCCAATTTTCTGACCCAAGACCTGAATGAAGATTCTCATTTTGGCTTCCCCGGTAGATTGGCATACACCTAACCTCCTGATATTCCTGACATAATGAAGATTCTCATTTCTCAAAGTGGTATAACATCTGAATTTTTGGTATTCCCGACAGAGTGAAGATTATCATTCTTAAAGCGGCATACAACCTAAACCTGAATTTCTTCCAGATAGGAATAAGCTTTTCAGAATCCTGAGTTTTACTCTCCAACAGGACAGCTACTTTTCAACAGTATGGCTATTCCCCACAGAATTCTTATTCCCCAAGCAGAATGAAGACTCTCATTCTCAGTTCCTCACAGAATATTCAGATATTCCCCAATGAAGATCTCCACAAGACAGGAATCCTCAGTAGATTGGCATACAACCCAAGCTCCTGATTCCCCAATAGTGGTCCCAGGACTTATCATTTTCAACGATCGAATGATTTTCAATCCCCTGCAGCAGTCAAGGATTTACTTTCCCCGACAGCAGTCAAAGATTTCATTATCCAGGATTCATCTATCCTCAGCAAGACAGCTCATCAGCTTACATGTACGTTCACTACATTCATATATCATAAACATTGATATAACATATATATTGCATCATACATTTCATGCAACATAACTTTGTGTTTCAGCTAATATTTTACCCTTTTCAATATAAGATTAACAACTTTTGAAAATAGTTTATGGACGCTTCCCAACATGGATGCTGATCTATTGCTTATTCAATTTCAAGACTTCTGAAAACAGTTCACGGGTTCTCCAGATACGGATGTTAACCTATCGCTTGTTCAGATTCAAGACCTCTGAAAACAGTTTACGGGTTCTCCAGATACGAATGTTAACCTATCGCTTGTTCAGATCCAAGACCTCTAAAAACAGTTTACGGATTCTCCAAACATGGATGTCAATCTATTGCTTATTCAGACCCCCAGTCCAGAGATATTCCAAACATGGATACCTTTCTGATACTCGTCCACTCACCTACAACATTCTTGGATGGCATCTTTAAGCCCATCTCCAGTAAGACTTCTTTTACACCTCCAGATGGCATCTTTAAGCCCATCCCCCGACAAGATTCTGTCACATCTCCAAATGGCATCTTTAAACCCATTCCCTCAACTACGCTTTGACGAGTGCAAATTTTTGGGCACTCTAGTGTCCAATCTCCTTTTACCCTCGAGTCGCGAACGGCAAAACTGCCAATCTAACTCTTCAGGTTCAAGAAGATTGAACAGGGGCAACTGTTGTACCCCAAAATTTGCCCTCCCTTTTTCACAAAGAAATCACAGCTTTGGGCTTTTCCTGATTTTTCAGATTGGCTCAAGAATCAGTCAAACAGACTTTTCTTATCATCCTACCCAAAATTAGGGTTTCTATTGATTTTGAATCAGTCAAGCAGATTATTAGGGTTTCTATTGATTTGGTTGAGTTTGGCTCAGGGTTTGATCAAGCAGACGCTTCTTTGACAATAAATCAAGAATTAGGGTATGCACGCGCATTCTCAGAAGAATTTGAATCCACAGTGTCTAAATTGACTGTCACACTGCTTTGACGCTTGTTCAAGATTTCAGTTTGTTTCTCAAAATCTGAACCTCTGGGATAGAAGTTGAGGTTTCTAATTGAAAATTTGAAGCTTTAGTTTGATCAGTAAAGAAAAAGGTGTATGGACGTTTGTTTGTTTGACTGTGCAATACATATGGTTATTTGGAATGTCGGGCTTATTGTTGGTTAATGTAAGGCTGTGAGACTGCGACGTTTGTTGATTATTTATATTATCTAAGTTAAAATAGTTGGGATAATTTCCAATTATTATAATTCAAGAAATTTAAATGATTAAATAAACAAGTAAAGAACTATCTGACAAAAGATTTTTATTTATTTTAATTATTGTTACAAGTGTTATTTGAATACAGTAAATTTATTTACAGTGTTTATAATGATGTTTATTACAATGGTTAAAAATAAAATAAATCTACATCCTAAGTCTCTTGAAGTCTTCATCTTCTACTGCTGCTTCCCATGCCCCAATTGATATTTACCTGCAAAGCCAGAAAAAGAAAAATCAATAACAGTTAAATTGGAAAAGCATTTTCAGACAGTTAATCAAAATTCATCTTTAAAGGTTGTTGGCAGGAATCAGTTTGTTTTGGTTTTCATCGTATTTTGCTCGTCCTCTCTGCAAATCGCAAGAAGATTTCTCTTCTTGGTTCACAAAGAGGGAACGTAAAATTATTTTACAAGCATATGAATCAATTAAGCAAAATGCACAAAGCTGCATAAGTCCAAACAAATTGCATTGTCAAACTGAAAATGCCAAACTAAGTCACAAGTGACAAACTAAGCTGAATAAGTTTCAAACTAAGAAAACTAAATCACAAGTTCAAAACTGTCCAAAGAAGCTGTCAAAACTGTCCAAAGAAGCTACCAAACTGTCAAGAAGATATCAAAAGATATCAAAAGCTTTCAAACTGTCATCAAAGAAAAGAAGAAAGTACAGAATGCAGAGGAAAGCTAAATTGCAAGCAAGCTTGTAAAATCAATTTCATCATTTTCTAGCCACAACCTTTTCAGAAAAAAGTACAGTTAAAGCAATAAAATATGCTTTTCTGGAGAGAGAGAAAGAGAAAAAAGCAGGCTTACAGTTTTTGGGCAGGCTAAGAGATATAGATAAATATAACAAGATATCCAACAGTTCAAGGGGGCAGAACACATAAAGAAAAATATAACACAAAGCTGTAAACACATAACACAAGCCCTCAAGCCTGCTTCAGACTGCCTCAAACCTGTTACAGAAGCAAGCAAACAAAAGCTTGCCTCAAGCCTTGCAGCCTACCTCAAACCTGTTACAGAAGCAAGCCTCAAGCCTGTAACCAAAACAAGCCTGTAGCCTCAAAACTGCCTTCAAACTTACAAACTGCTTCAAGCCTCAAGCCTGTAACCAAAACAAGCCTGTAGCCTCAAAACTGCCTTCAAGCTTACAAACTGCTTCAAGCCTCAAGCCTGTAAGCAAAACAAGCCTGTAGCCTCAAAACTGCCTTCAAGCTTACAAACTGCTTCAAGCCTCAAGCCTGTACCAGCTAACAAACTTACAGAACCTTACCAAAACCTCCAAACTTACAAACTGCACAAGCTTGCCTCAAAGAAGCAAGCCTCCAAGCCAAAAACCTTTCAAACTGCATAGCATCACAAGCCTGCTTCAGCCTGCTTAAAAAACCTGTCAAACTGCACAAGCTTACCTCAAAGAAGCAAGCCTCCAAGCCTAAAAACCAGTTATCAGAATAACAACTGAAACACCAACTCATAAATAATCATCATTGGAAGTCAACAGCATCCAGAAAAGAAAAAGTTAGAAGCAAAAGAAACATCAAGATCATCAATATCAAAACAACACCGAAGCAAGCATCTCAGAATCAAAGAACATCATCAAATAAGCAAAGCATTCAGATAGGAACAGAGACAGAAATGGATGAGCTAGGGTTTTCAGAAATCTCATCATAAAACCAAAGCAAGGCTAAAGATACGAAATACCAGGAAGCAAGCCAGCAAGCATCGTCATGATCCCTCCGCCTTGGCCACCTGAGAAGCATCGCCGTCCACTCCTACGTCTCCTCTCCAAAACTAAACCCAAAGGTATTGTCCCCTCTTCTTTTTTACGCTTCATACAAATGTAACACAGAAGATCAAAACGTGTCAAAAATAAAACATGCAAGAGAAAATCTGAAAACCCTAAAAGCGTTGGAATGAAAATCGTTACCTTTTTGTCACCGCCTGGTACAATCGAGGAGAGAGGAGAATGGAGGAACCGCGTCTGGCAGCCTGAGGCAAGGAGAGGAGACATCAGAAGCCATGTTTGAGAAAGTATGAAGAGGCGATGAAGAAGTTGGAAAGCAGCGCCGCTCACAAAACATTGCAACCCTAATTCTGACACAAACAAAACAACCCTAAAAACTTTGTCAATACGTTTGGGCCTGCCCTTTGCACTAAACCCCTAAGCCCAATTTCAGTTCTGGCGCTACGCCCCCCCCCCCCCCCCCCTTTTCCTTTTTTTTGTTTTCTTTTCTTTCTTAATATGTTTTGTTGATTACTTGGGCCAAGCATATTCAAGCAAAAGCCCACTTACTTTTTTTTCATGTTTTGAAAATATTTCTTTTTATTTTACTAATATTTTTCATAACCCTTTTTTATTAAGTAAAAAACAATAATATACTAACTTTTTGTATAGAATTTTATTAATGTTAACATTAACAAAAAACACAAAAATAATATTAATACTTAATATTGCATTAGGTTAACATTTTGATCATTTGTAAGTAATCATATACATTTCACAAATACTTTTGATTCTCTTTTATCCTTATACTTTGCTATGTTTTTACATTGAGAATGCGACGATTCGATTTGGTTGTAAATAATACTTGGACACTACTATCCTGATAATACTCATCCCCATTTGTAAACATTTGTACCCCCATCCCCGGATACTTATTTGTAATAGCTTAGACTTTAAACTCCCGCAATTTATCGCTTTCCATATACTGTATAGTAATTAGGGTTTGTATGCGAAGATTCAAAATCAACCGCTAGATAACCTAACACAAGATAAATGCATGAAAATCAATACACAATTCACACTTGCACCCCTAGGGTTACATCCACTTGTTGCCTTCAAAAATAGGCCATGTTTGCATGTCAAGTACTTTGGCAAAACAAAAACAAAACAAAAACAAACAAAATGATCATAGTCCCTCGATGACGCTATCTTGTTGCCTAAACAAAATGATCATAGTCCCTCAAGAAAATTGCCAAAATACTTGACACTATTGCTTTTATGGTCTATACGATGACTCGTGCCCATCCCGTTAACATCCTAATACAAGGTTGTTCATCAAACACAATGGTGAAACAACACTGTTAAAAGGGTTAAAAACATAAGAAAGATCTTTGAGTAAAATTAGGGTAGACAACTCTTAGTTACTTGATCAAACTTGCAAAACATCCTTGCCACTTTTCAAAAACACACTCCACAAATACAACTTTCAAAACATTGAAACATCTTTTCAAAAAGACAAACACCTTTGTAAAACATTCAAATAAGAATTGTTACAATGGTTGCCTAGACAAGGCATCTCTTTTCAAAACATCTTTCAAAACCACACACAAAGCACCATTTCAAACAAATGAAAATGCAAAGCAAGTGATCTAAGCAAGTAACTAAGAGCCCATGGATAACCATGGATAAAAAGGGTGCTAATACCTTACCTTTCTATAATCTACTCCCTGAACCCACAAAAACATCTCAAAGGTCTTTCCTGTGCTTTTTGACCTTACCTTAGGATAAATAAAAAGTCGGTGGCGACTCTTGCTAAACCGAACAAGTGCGAAAACAAACGCAAAATCCCAATTCAGTTCTCCCACCGTATCACAGGCAGTCCAGGAAAAAGTTAGGGATTGAAAGCGCATGACTATGTCCCATTGGATCACCTTACAGACAACCTTTAGTATCGACTGACAAACTCAAACGGTTTTAATCAATCAAATCAGCTTCGGACAAAGCATCAAGTGGATGAGACGCTCAGAGACATGAAGGCTATAGCAGAATGGGAACCCCATGGGATTATTTCATATAACTATCTTTTCTTTGTATCAATTTTCATTTTCTATGACGACACTCCCTTACTAGGATATTCGTCTGGTTGTACAAAAAATACTTATTCAAGTTAATAGAAAGATATTCCTTTGAAAGTGTAAAACTATTTGTTTTTCTTTTATTTCCGTGTTTTGTTTGCAAAAACGTCCAATGATTATTTTTGAACATATGCATTTGAACGTGATTACTGTTTACAAATGAGCAAAAAAAAGGAGAACAAAAAATAGAAAGACAATCACTAATGGCTTTAAGAAATAGGATAATATCTATAGACCATTCCATAAAATCCCCTGCAGGTACTTTTTCCAGCAAGAGCGGAAACCAGGACATCCCACTACAGGATCGTTAATGTATCTCCAGTATGCAGCCTAATGGTATCAAGTGCTCTCACAACCCCGACAGAGCAAAACTTCCAGTTACCGCTCCAAAGATTCCCCAGTGAAAGTTGCCCAACTTCTCAGGATTCCCCAGCAGGATTTCACGAAGCCCACAAGTAATGCACGTCGTTTCCCTTCCACAACAGAGTTTATTTCTCTAATAAATGGAAGCTCATCCATCAACACTTCAACTTCAGAAT
Source organism: Vicia faba (assembly GCA_948472305.1). Taxonomy (NCBI): domain Eukaryota; kingdom Viridiplantae; phylum Streptophyta; class Magnoliopsida; order Fabales; family Fabaceae; genus Vicia; species Vicia faba. The sequence goes on from OX451741.1 coordinate 338,230,541, forward strand.
ATGAATACTTACACTCCTTATTCCCAGCAGTACTCATGGATTTATTTCCCCCGACTCCATCAACACTGCGGCATAACAATTAATTTGTCCATACATTACATCCATACGTCATAGCATTGACAACACAAATGCATACATCACGATCTCATTTATTTTGAGAAACAACATTATACCGTGCATTTCATACATCATGGCATTGCATGCAATTAACCCTTCACCTTTTTAGGAAAGATAAATCAACAGAAAATTATCGTCAAAATTTCAACAAGTCAATTATAGATCAATTCCAGAGAAAGGACTGGTCGACCATCTACATAAAAAATATTTCCTTCAGACCCCTTCTAGTTCAGTTTAAATCTCTCAACGGTTTATTCTAATTCTTTCCCACAGACGCTTTCTCTGGTTCAGATAAATCTCTCAACGATTTATTCTGATTCTTCTCCAGATCCCTGGCGGTTCAGTTTAAATCTCTCAACGGTTTATTCTGATTCTTTCCCGCAAACGTTTTCTCTGATTCAGATAAATCTATCAATGATTTGTTCTGATTCTTCTCCAGATCCCTGCCGGTTCAGTTTAAATCTCTCAACAGTTTATTCTGATTCTTTCCTACAAACATCTTTTCTAGTTCAGATAAGTCGCTCTAAGATTTATTCTGATTCTTCTCCAGACCCCTGCTGTTTTAGTTTAAATCTATCAACGGTTTATCCTGATTCTTTTCCGCAGACATCTTCTCTAGTTCAGATAAGTCGCCTCAAGATTTATTCTGATTCTTCTCCAGACCCCTGTTGGTTCAGTTTAAATCTCTCAACGGTTTATTATGATTTTTTCCCACATACATCTTCTCTGGTTCAGATAAGTCGCCTTAAGATTTATTCTGATTCTTTTCTAGACCTCTGCTGGTTCAGTTTAAATCTATCAATGGTTTATCCTGATTCTTTCTTAGTAGACACTTTCTCTGGTTCAGATAAATCGCTCAAAGATCTATTCTTATTCTCTCCAGTTAAAGAATACCCAAGACCTCTTTTGGTTCAGTTTAAACCTCTCAACGGTTTATCCTGATACTTTCCAAATAGAAATTTTCTCTGGTTTAGATAAGTCGCGCCAAGATTTTATTCTGATTCTTTCTAGTCGAACAACAATCAAGACTTCTGCTAGTTTCAGATAAATCGCTCCGAAGATTTATTTTGATTCTTTTCCAGTTGAAATCAAGTTCAGGCTGTGTACATTTTCTATCAACAGTCACCTTTGGATGGCATCTACAAGCCCATCTCCGGAAAATCTCCATTATTTTTCCAAATGGCATCTTTAAGCCAATTCCCTACACAATCATCCAACACGTCATCAAGTGCAAATTTCTGGGCACTCTAAGTGTTCAGTCATCTTCCACTTTCAAGCTACGAACGAAAAGCGTGTCGATCTCGCTTTTCAAGTTTAAGAAGATTGAACAGGGGCAGTTGTTGTACCTCAAAATTTTCCCTCCCATTTTTCATTCAAGATACTATCCTAGGGTTGCTCGAATACTCAATTTGGTTCAGAAGTTGATCAAATAGATCCTCTCCCTAGGCAGTAAGTCAACAGTTAGGGTTTGGTATCTCTTAAAGAAAATTGAGTCTTCAAGGTTTCAAATGGTCTTCATAGATCTTCATGTCTCCTCAAGGATATTCATGCCAAGTTTCAAACCTCACGTTGCAAGTTTGCTCAGTCAATGGTTCAGACGACTGAAAATGACTCCATTGACCCAAAAGTCGACCTTTTACGAGATCAAGTTCAAACATTTGTAACTTCTTCATTATTCGATATTTTTGAGCAGTTCTTCTTGCGTCTGACTCTCCTTGATGTCATCTCCAATTTCTCTTCACAAATCAAGAGTTGATTACGTGTGGAAGATCACCAAAATTCGAATACTTTAGAGGTCGCATTATTGACTTTGACCTAATCTTAAGTAACTGTCGCCTGATTTCTAAGAATTGTGATTTCCTCAAATTACAAGATCTTGAGACGATTATTTCTCCATATAGTCATAAGTGATGTCGCTCATAAGTTTATCTTCAAAGATCGAAAGGAAATTATGTTTGGAGGACTTTGAAAGTTATCGAATCGTCGCAAGTCATTTGTTTGATTTCGAATGTTCTTAACTACAATTTGTTTTTCTCAGAACTATGTTTCTCAGGTTGAAGTTTGTTAATTCTACAAGATTGATGAATGTTCTTAAGGCATGTTTGTTTTGGCAATGAAGTTCCATTTTAATCGAGCATGGCGTGCGAGTTCATTTTGAATGCAAATTTTATTTGGACAAGATGTGAAGATTAATACTTTCATTTGACCGACCATAGTTTTGGGTTCGAGTTAACCAAGTGGAATTAGATTCTTAAACATTTATTTTGTTTATAAATTTGATTGGAGTACAAGGCGTATGGTTTATTTGACCATTTGTGATTGCTTGAAGTTCAGGTTACCAAGTCAATGTGTATCATTCAAACCATTCAAATTGAGAATTTCAAAATTCAAACAAAGTTTTAGATTCGTACAATAAATTTCATCATTTTACAATCTTTCTCAAGGTTTTGTGTTCATTACACTACAAATGAAATAAATTACAAATTTTGTTTTGTTTACAAAGAAAGAAGTTTTGTTTTGTTTCTTCAAGTCTTCATTGCCTCATCTTCAAGAAATCCAGCCAATCCTTGCTAGCCATAATTTTCTCTTCACCTTGCCTCGCTTGCCATCCATGAAACAAAAAGAAAACAAAGAAAGTTAGCAAGCAATAAAACAAGAGTGATGTGTAAAAAAGGGAAAAAAATCGTTATTAGGGTTTGTATTTAGGAATCAGATTCAAAGGCTTTTATCATAATCCCTCTTGTACTATTTTGCAAATCACAAGGTTGGGCCTTGGTTCACAAAAAGAAAAGGAAATTGACAATCATAACCTAAAGCCCAAGGCTGTCTAAACAACAAACAAAATATGCAAACAAACAAAACAAGCTGCAATACAACAAGGTCAAACAGCAGCAGGTCAAACAAGCAAAGGGAGGCTGCAAGAAGCATTTAACAGCTGCTGTAAACCTAGAAGAAAAAATAACATGCAACAAGAAAGCAAGCTGCCAAACGCATAAGCCACAACAGAACCTGCAACAAAATATTACAGCAGAACAACAGTAGGCAGCAGATAAAAACAAGCAAAATATAGCCCAATAGCCAAAACTGTCCAGCAAGAGCAAGTAAAACCAAAGCAATAAGCTAAATAGTCAACAGCATTTCGTTCAAAAACATATCAAGCTTTCTCAACAAACAAGTTACATCATCATTTACCCTAAATTATACAAACCCTTCAGAAATTTTGTGAGAAAAAGAAAATAGCCTTACATTATCATTGAAAGATAAAAGAGGAAAGAGACAATTTGAAAAGATATCACCTAGATTACACAACATACCAAAGTCAGCTCTACCCAAAACTCAGCCCAAATGTAGCACAAAATAGGCAACTTAAGGCATGCACCTCAAGATATTCAAAATGAGCATATCAGAAAATATTCAAACCCTCAAATTATCCCCTACTTTTCACCCTGTTTTCAATATAATAACACTTACTATTTCACAAATAAAAAGGAGGAGAGGGAAAGACAATATACAAACCAACAAAGCAGGAAACCAACGAGAAAAACCAAGAGATTTTACACAGCTAACAACTAGCAAAGAGAAAAGGATAGGAACCAGCAAAACCAACATGAGAACAAAAACCAGCAAAAGGAGGAGGATTTTTATCAAGCCATACCAGAAAGAAAAGCTTCAATAGGTATGATTCTTTCCCCTATTCTCACACATCTCTGTTTGCATACTTTCGGCACCAATTATTACGTGATATTTATTTGCTACTGCATTAGAAAAGGGTAATAAGTAAAAGTAAAAACAAAAAACCATTGCACAGAAAAAACTACAAAATACAGTAATCAACCTTCAACTATCCCCTGTAGTCATCAATCCCAAGTCCAAATTTTAACTTAATCCACCATTTCCGCAATCTCTTCTCTACTCACCTGTAGAAATAACAATAAAAAAATACTTCACTAAAAAAGGAAACCAAATCAAAAAGAAACTTAAACAAAAATGAAGTAAACCAATTTCCTCTGTAACAACCCATTCCATCAACACCCTTCAACTCTTCATACTGGCCGCGATGCTTTTCTCTTCATATCTTCCTTGAATTTTCCAACCAACATAAAAAAAACTTCTTCCGAAAAACCTCCCCTCCTTGATGTTTTTGAAAACCCCATTTCCAGAGAATCACCACTTTTCGGTGAGATCTCAAAACCTCTAATTGAAGCACCAAGCTCGCACCTCCGTGAATGGGATAACTCGTATTCCCTCTGATCCATCGCATCCGATACAATATTTTCAATTTTATTTCCTTTAATTTTGAAGTAATATGGTTGTTTTGATTGACTGTGAGAAAGAGAATAGAGGATTTGTGGTAAAGTTATGTTTTCTCTTAGGTTTTGTGAATGAATATAAGAGGAGAGAGAGAGAGAGAGTATTTTTACGATTGAAAGAAAATTGGAAATCATGAGAATTAATTAGTGTTTAATTGGAATAATAACCATTTACTATTTGTGATGAGCTATTCCCAAGGAGGGCATCCGCGGCCAACCTTAAAATAATTAGGGTTTGCAAGCTTTCATTATTCTCTTTAATACCAACCGGGTTTGGGCCTAATTTTTGGCCCAACCCATTTTGCATTTTTAAGCTTATCAATTAATGGAAGGATAGAAATACATGAATGGTGGAGTGATGCAACAGTTAAGGTGTTGTCATATGAAAGTGAAAGTCCTGTGTTCGAAACCCCCTGGGGATGTTTTCCTATTTTTTTTCTATTTTTATAATTCTTCATTTACTTTTGTTAAACAAAAAATTCTCTTGGGCTCCTCACTGCTAGGCCTCAGCGCCCAAGTCCCTTGCACCCTTTTGCTATACAGAATCCTCGATTTAACTCAGCACCTCCCTCTGATTTAATTGTTTGTTTATATTTCTTTTGTTTGAATTTCTTTGTACCATTTTTTTACTCTTTTGGTATTTTTATTGATATAAACTCCAAAAAATAATAGAATAGAATTTTATTTTATTTTAAATTTTCTCACAAACAAAATACAAAAAATATATACAAATGATTTAATTTCTTTAATCAATTCTTTTATTTAAATATGTCTTATTTTCTTTTCGAAATTCCTTACAAACAAAATATCAAAAATATTATTTTTGCCAACTAATTTTACTTTAATATCTAGTTTTGGTTTAATTAACTGTTTATTTTCAATTCGATTGGGTTGTATTGATCGCCTATTTTAACTTTTAATCGCATTGATCCATCCCCGTTTATAAATTTGTACTCCCCATTCTCGAAAGCTTTGTAATATCATATAATTTTAATTTCCACAATTTACTGTTTTCCTTATACTGTATAGTAATTAGGCGTGTATGGCAAGATTAAAATCAATATCTAGATAACCTAATTTCGAAGACAAATTAACATGAATCAAACACACTTTTTCACATACGCACCTCTAGGGTAACCTCGCTTGTTGCCTCGGAAATACAGTCATGTCCCTCGAATATGGGACGCTTTAGCAAAGACCCTTCGATAAAAAAATATCGTAATCCCTCGATGTCCCTCGATGTTTCCTTCGATAAAATGATCTAGTCCCTTACGAAAAATTGCTAAAGCGTCTCACAAGTTGCTTTCGATAACTGTACGATTGACCCGCGCCTGTCTCTTTACATCCAACAATGGGGATTTATACCAAATCAATGGTAAGATAGCAACACCTAAAGAAGGAGGAAGAAAACATTAAAGACCCTTTAAGTAGGTAGATTCGCTCCTAGTTACTCGCTTGCTCACAACCAAAATTTTTACACCAACACTTTCATATTAAAACCTTTTCAAAAGACAAATTTTTTTGTATACGTTCTTATAGAGACGAGAACCATTACAAAAACATCTTTTCAAAAACACTTTCAAAAAACACACTACATGAACACTTCTTTGAACTATTTTCCAAACAAATACTTTGTACGCATTCTTATAGAAACGAGAACCATTACAAAGACATTTTCAAAATACTTCCGAAACCCACACCACAAGCACATTCAAACAAAAGCAAGTAATATAGAAAGTGTTGTACCCCAAAATTTTCCCGCTCATTTTATCAAAGATTTCCCCTCGCATGACTCTTTGAACTCCAGACAGGATTAGGGTTTTGCACTGCTCAAGACATCTCCTTGCACTGATGACC